>OV928040.1:2410000-3832500 GCA_931315375.2 Opisthograptis luteolata
CTTTCGCTACGACGCCGTGTGCGGAAGAGATTACCATTTACATAGTTAATGAAGATTAAGAGTCAGTGGGCCACCTACCGCTACTTCAAGCTAATTATCAAGTCCCTAATTGATTTGTTAATATGTATTGAGTTTGAATGTGTTTGCATCTCTTTGCTGTTTATTTGGAGTTGAAAACTTAAATCAACTAGACTCGGAAGTGATTTTTTAAAGATTTAGGGACATTCCGCGCTTGCTGGTGTTTTATCCCTTCCTGATGCGATTACCATCCCCACATCGGTTTTCTCACGATGTTTTACCTTTTTTTTTGTACTGTTTACAGAGTAGCTTTTGGCCACAAGTCACCTGATGTTAAGTGACGATGTGGTCGAAGATGGCGCCACGCTACACCTGGATTGGGAACTGGCTCTCAAGTAAGGCTGCCAGAACACACCGATAGGTGTTTGGCGACAGATCCTTAACATGAGGGTGGTGGCTAGCCAGGTGAGTACTACAAAATACCCTACCACCAAGCTATGGTTTCATCACGATGTTTTCCTTCACCGATAGCTCAAGCTCATTATAGAATTTGAACCCACGTCCTACGGATCGCAAGCCGACGTCGCTACCACTGAGCCATCATCGCTATAAAACCTTCTTCACCGTTTTGAGCGATGGTAATTTATCCACACATAACTTGTTAAGTCGGTGTCGTCGCCTAATAACGTTCAGTACGCCTAGTACAAGTTTTGAAAACGATAAAAGTTTTCGTAAACGTCGACGTTTACCACCGCCGACTTGTCAAAGTGGCAACTCGATCTGTTTAAATTCAAAAAGTAACTCAATAATATTGTTTGAATATGATTATAACGATTTCTAATAACCCGTGTTAACGATTTCAGTTCCTTCAAGTCTCGGTAAGATTCGCTGAAAAAAATATGTATGGATTGAAACGAAAACTTTTATAGTTTTTGTAAACTATCAAAACCTGTACTAGGGGTACTGCTACCATCGCTTTATTAGCAGATAAGCCTATTAATCTTCGATTATCAATTGAATTTCACCTAAAATCTTTTGTGCTCGAGCACCGTTGGACCGGGAGCTGTCCGTCTTTTGTTGTAAACTCAATTAAAACTTGCCTGCTCGCACGGTCGCGCCGGGCCTGGATCGTTAGCAAGTTCCGGAATACACCCGTCACCGGCCCAAAGTGGATTCCGGAAGGTGTTACGCTTTACAGGTAACGTTTTAATTTTAGATATCGATGGAGATATAAATAGCTCTGTGCGATAATAGGTATAATATCAGAGTAAAATCGATGATTTCTTCTCTTCTTTAAGCTATTATAGGTTTTGTAATAGGCTTTGTAGGACTGTTTTGCAGTTTTAGTTGTAGAGGATTTTAAATTGTTTGTTATAATGTAAAAGTTAAAGCTATTTGGACGAGCGTGTAAATGTGGGCCGAGGCGAAGGCGAGGCCCACATACGTGAGTCCATCAAAGTCTAGTTGCGGCCAAGGTTTGTATAAGTAGTACTTTTTGATGTTTAATCGACGGAAACGAAGGTGATTGATTTCTTGAAAAAAATAACCTAAGTCGTAGAAACAAATAAAGTACAAGTATTTTTACAGAATATTTTTTAATGTATTTAGATATATATAACTCAACGGTGATGACTGACATAGTGATCTATCAACGCACAGCCCAAACCACTGGACGGATCGGGCTGAAATTTGGCACGTAGGTAGATGTTATGACGTAGGAATCCGCTAAGAAAGGATTTTGATTAATTCTGCCCCCAAGGGGATAAAATAGGGGATGAAAGATTGTATGAAACTTTGTCAATTCTAAACCGATCGGGCTGAGACTTTGCATGCATAAAGCTGTAGCAGCTAGTATATATATAACAGATGAACATTAATATTGCTCATATTCTGGTAACGCCTGTGCGGTAAAGCCTAACTAAATTATTATTATTGCGTACACCTAAATAATGTATTGACTTTGTTATTGACAAAGTTCACAGTTTTAGTTTCATTGAACAATTAACGAATAGGTTAGTCAATTATTGAAAATAGGTTAAGTCATTTAATGCACATTATGAACTCGCGATAGACTCAATGTTTCGTAATCGTGTCATATTAATTAGTAAAATAAATTGTTACTAATTAAAAGGTATTTTAATACGTACAAAGAAATTCGATATAAAGTTCAATAGTGGATTAGCAGTTGCAGCACAGATTGAAGGGAATAATAGAATGCATCAGGGAGCGCTACCGATTAAATTCTAGCTCGTTTCAAATAGGGTTGTCTAAACTGACATACTGTATACAGGTTTAAATTCAAACGTTCTAACACGTTTCGAGCCTACACGATAAATGTTGCAGCACTAAAAAAATATCCTTAAAAGTTTAAAAATGTGCAAATGCCCTTACAGCTGTATAGTTATCACATTATATTATTTACCTATAAATTAGTGACGTCATCTTGTGACCCGTTTGTAGAATCCTGCAACGAGCGTGAGGTTCCGGTAAAGGTAAACATTGTGATAAATTCATAGCTTTAGTACAGTAGCCACAATATTCAAGTAAAAAATCTGTCGCTTAACACCTAGGTATTGGTATTCCGGCCACCTCACTTGAGAGACAGTTTCCAATACAAGTGCAGCGTGGAGCCACCTTCGACCAGTGTGGCGTTCGACCACAGTCTACGTGATGTTAATTGACGATGTGATCGGAGGTGGCATCACGCTACACCTGGATTAGGAATTGGCTCTCAAGTGGGGCTGCCAGAAAACATCAGTAGGTACTTGGCAACAGAAATCTCGCTGGGGTAATGGTAATCATCACGCTACACCTGGATTGGGTATCGTCTGCTACCACGAGAAGACAGCCAACTAGGCCTACTACCACACACGATTGGCCATTTCCATTCTTCCAAGTGAATACACCGCGGACCACTGTTAACGACCACATTTACGGCTGCGGCAGTCGTAAACAGTCCAACAAATTGACTTTCTATGCGCGTTAGTGGCTCGAAAATTACCGACTGTTAAAATGTGCTGTTAAATGAAACGCATGAGCTGATGCAGAGACAATATTGTTTCCTGACGATTTGTTTTATGGCTCGCTTTTACTTTAATTGCAGCATAAATGGAAATGTTCCTAGCCGTTTATTTTACTCTGTGATTTTAGTGTAAAACGAATGATCTGCTGATGTTTTTTCTATACAAACTTGGACATCGCATTTGAAGCTCTCAGAGGAGTAGAGTTGATGAAATCCTTTTTTAATGCAACTCTGCGTTACACAATCTAAATACATTTCAAATTCCATATTTCTAGGACATAATTATCGTTTAGGCTGAGCGTGTGCATGGTCTATCAGTCAGTGGTAGAGTTTTATCAAATAGGAGGTTTGTTAAAAAAAATTAAATTTAACTATTCAAAAAAATACCAGAACAGTCTTTAATGTTATTTGCGTAGAGTTTATTATAGCTTTAAATTACGATATTAATTAAATTAGGGATGTCATTTTATATGTATTTATGTGACAGACTGAGAGAGTTACGATTCAAGCACGTGAGTTTGAAATCCCAAAAAAAATAATTCAAAAAAATATTTACCCGGGAGTTAAAAGTCTAGGAGATATAATAGATTTATTTGAAAAACAACATTTTTATTAACGCTTTTAGTTATATTATTTTCCAAAAACGCCAAGCACAACCCTACAAACCGTCATGTGACGCGAATCACGGCCGACAGTGTCCATTCGACATTCACCGTGGATAAACATTACCACGGCCCGTTTACCTCAACCGTGCTACAACTAACCAGTCGCAAGCAAGCAATGTAATTTGAATTTATCGATCATACATATCGTTTGTTACTGTGTAGTTCATGCAGGTATAAATGTAGGTGTTTGAAATTACAAGTGACGCGAGAACCACGAGATTAGCAACAGATATAATGGATTGCAAATAAAAATGTCTAATAAAGCGACTAGGAAAATAACTTGTGCATTTTGTTAGGCAATACTGGTATGTATCGTTAGTCATACAATAACGTAATTTACGCAAACAATTCCATACAAATGAATGACAGTTTTGTATCTACATGTATAATTTATTTATTACCAGCTGCGTCTTGGATTTATATCTAACTTGACGTTTATTTTTTCTCTAATGATTTATTTTACCACCCTATAGTAAGAAATCTGTCAATCTCTCTCAAGTGCCGGAACACACCAATAGGTGCTTGGCGACAGATTCTTTTGCCGGCGTAAGGAGGTTGGAACTGGCGTAGCGTTTTAAAGTCATCATCACCATCAGCCTGTATCAGTCCACTGCTGGACATAGTCTAGGTTTTTAAAGTGAATCCTACTAAATAAACATAGTTTGACTTTGACTTAGCTTGAGGCAAAGCGAGCACTAGAAAATGCCCACCACCAAGCTATGGTTTCAACTCCATATTTTCCTTCACCAAAAGCTCAAGATCATTGTATGATTCGAGCCCACGACCTTACAGGTCGCAAGTTGAGTTGGGTCTTACTCGAACCAGTAAATTCTTTCGTAAAACTTTTATTTTTCTTACGATTTAGTCTTGCGTTTAACCATTAGCTCAGCTGGGTGTTAAGTGACGACGTGATCGAGAATTGTAAACACACTAAGCCTATAATGGGACACTCAAGGATTGCTGACGGAACACACCTTGCTAGGTAGAGCTAGGTAGGTAGTAATCGTAAAATGTCTTGAAACATAACTTATTTCAAATAAGCTTTAGGAATTATGGCTAGCATAACAAGTTCCTGCGGTTTCAGCGGCGTGGACTTTAGTTTATCGTGATAAAAAATATCCCATGTCTTTATTCAGGGTTTAAACTATCTGCATAGCAAATTTCATCAACATCGGTTTAACCGTTTAGTCGTTAAAGAATGACTAATATGCAGTTCCTTTTGCAGTAGATTACAGATTACAGTTTTTCACAATAAAAGAGTAACCTTTGTCCTTTTTATAGGGTTCAAACAAATTTGATCAAGATCAGTTCAGCGGTTTAGGCGCGAATAGGTAAAAACAAACAAACAGAATTACTTTCGATTTCGCATATTAGTTTACGTATATTATATTATGGATACTTGAATAGCATAGATTACAAGAGGAGACTTATACGAAAGAAGTTGTAAATATATAGGCAGTTCGGATAAATACTTTAGAATGACAAATTGGTATGTAGCACACAGTGATTTTAATTTTAATGGAAATTAAATTGCCTCACTAATTTTGCGTGAAATCTAACAAGACTTCATAATTACTTTGGTATTTTACAATTTGATTTAACGGCTTTGATATCAGTGTTTATATTAACTTTGAAGTTACTTTTATCGTGGAAAAAAATCTTGTCAGGAAAACCTAAATATGAGCCCAGGACTGGTTAAAATTCATATTTATTAAAGTCATAATATTTAGAAAACCATTGTGAAAAAAGACAGATAAAACCTTTGCGACGTCACAGCGGCTATGGCAACACGAATGTTTACTGCGGTACAGTCAGCGACATAAGTAGCTGGTCACGCCCAATTTTTCACGTGTAGTTTTCAAGTAAGCTATTAACTTGGTGCTGTAAAGCATTTTCTAGTGTTTGCCTGGCCAGCTACCACTTTCAAGTTAAGAATCGCTCGCCAAACATCAATCTGTGTATTCCGGCAGACCCATTCGAGAGCCAGTGTAGTTTGAAGCCATCTTCGACCACATCGTCACTTAACAGCAGCAGACTTAGCTCTGCAGCATATGCTGTAAAGAAGATCCGTCACCTTACTGACGTTGATACAGCCAGACTAGTCTATTTCAGCTATTTTCACAGCATTATGTCCTATGGAATATTGCTGTGGGGAAACGCTGCTGATATTAACACCATATTTGTATTGCAGAAGAGAGCTGTTCGTGCGATTTATAACATGGGCCCCAGAGAATCTTTAAGAATTAAGTTTAAAGAAACCAAAATAATGACAGTTATTTGTCAATATATTTATGAAAATGTAATGTACATACGGAAAAATTTAAATAGCTTCAAAAAGAGAAGTGATTATCACAATTTTAATACTAGAAACAAAGATAAAATTGCTGTACCCACCACTAGGCTCCATAAAGTTAGCAACTCGTTCAAAGGTCAATGTGTACGCTTTTTCAACAAAATCCCAAGTGAAATTCAAGACTTGTCTATAACAAAATTTCAAATTCGTATAAAGAGAAATCTCATTAGTAAAGCTTATTATAAAATATCGGACTATCTAGATGACAAACAAGCTTGGGATTGTAGTTAATCTATCTATCTTTCTTTCTATCTATCTATTCTCCCTATTTCCCCTATTCTAACCATTTTCGGTAAACAGCCAAAACAGTCATGCTCACGAAAGTGACTTTGCTTGCAGCGGCGTCATGTGTCGGGTCGCCCTCTTCCCTCTCATATGGTCGAGGAGAGCGATGGCTGGCACATGCGTCAACTCGTGAACGGGTGCTGCTTGTGGGGTCTGGTCTGCTTTGGTTGTGATCCCGCAACTCGTTAATATTCATGTTCCCATATCCCAATGTGTACAACCAAACAAGAGAAATCTTCTTATTAGTAAAGCTAAATAAAAAATATCGGACTATTAGATGACAAAAAAAAAAGCTTGGGATTTTAGTGAACTTGCTCCAATTCAATCAATTAGTAATAAGAATAAAATTGTCAATGTGATCGCGCCAAAAAAATTACCTGCCGGGCGTTTCTTGCCTGTTCTTTTGCCGGCGTAAGGAGGTTGGAACAGGCGTAGCTAGTTTTAAGTTGACGTTTTAAAGTGATCACAATGTATCCTATTGAATAAACATATTTTTGATTTTGATTTTGATTTTGATTTTAACTATTAACAAAAGTGTTTGAAAAAATTAATCGTAAATCAATCGTTATAGTTATAGTTAACTCTGAATAGGGATCAAAAAACTGGGCCTCACCATCAGGTGAGTGGTTGGCCAAACGTTACCCTATTAAAAGTAAAAAAAAATACCTGATCAGAGAGGTTTGAAGTTTAAGAAAATTGCCTGTGTGCAGAAGTTTTTATCGCTGACTGTACTAATGCCGGTACCTGTGTCGCTGTTTGCGCAACGAGCACTTGTACAAACAGAGGCCGTGCAGCGGCGAGGCGCGGGCGCAGCCTTCACCGATAAACATCTTAGATTACCAAGAATAACGCCCGTGAAACAATGACTATTTTATGATCCTATAGTTAAGCGAATTATAAGACGACGAGCTGCACCTCGCGGTTTCACCCACGCGGACTACACTTTTTTGCAATATAAATATTCTATGATCTTCTCCGGATGTCGAGCTACCTCCACATCAAATATCATCAAAATCGGTTCAGCGGAAAGGTAACAAACAGAGTTACTCTACCCGCCCCGCGGTTTCACCCGTGTCTTCCTCTTAACCCGCAGGAATATTTTTCCGGGATAAAAACTAGCCTATGTCTTAATCCAGGGCATAAGCTATCTCCATTCCAAATTTCACTCAAATCCGTTCCGTAGTTTTTGCGTGAAAGAGTAACAAATATCCAGACATCCATACATCCATACTCACAAACTTAGTAGAACATATTACATGGACACACTGACACCTTTGGGGGCAGAACATCAAAAAGCATGATCGGGGAAATTACAACCCTCACAGCAGAGAGCACAATATGACTGAAAGAGAAATGAATATAATAAGGATACTTTTCCACCAGAGCTGTGCAAGGAAGCTGAGCGGTGCGAGAAAGCGAAGGGAGACTTTTTTCACGTGCATAGAAACGATGCGCGCTTGAAGCATCGCCATTTTTTTCGAACGCCTCCCTCCATCGTGTCTTCAGCACATATCTCTAGCTTGTTTTGCATTTATACAAAAACTTAGCTCTGCAACAACTTCTTTACTTTCTAGGAAATAAAGTAATCCTTGGTGGCTTGTTGGCTCGCGCACAGCTAAGCTACCTCGCACAGCTTTCGTGTAAAAGCACCCAAACCCAATGCTTTTATCTACTAGAGCAATAGTCGTTACAGCGGAAACGCGAAAAAAAAAGTAGCGGTGTTAAAATAAACTTCTTACATTCCACGGTACTTATTTTCATACATCCGAAGCGATAATTCCGTCTAGTATCAACAGAGACATGAAAATAAAATATTTACTATTTGTTTGCATTCGTCGGGAACGTATGAAATATTCCAGTAATATTTATTGCTCAGAGTGGTTGAAAGATAAATATACTTGTTACGAATAAAAAGTGCTACCTGGTTATTTATTGGATAACCGTCTTCGTTCGCGGAAAAGTTGCCTTTTTTCCATACAAATTTTAACACAGTGTTTCATCCTTTTTTGGAAATGATTTTGAAAAAAATCCTTGCTTACTGCGGCCCTACACTACACATCTATATAGGTACGGTCAGCGACAAAAGTCATTCAACAATAACATATATTGTGATTACTTTCATCGCGTTAAACACCAACCTTTGACCGCATCATCACTTAACATCAGGTGTGTTGTGTTGCGGTCAAACGCTACCTTGTAAGTTGTAAAAAAGCCTGATCTAAAACACATTTGGAAAATCGAGAATGACCAGCTACTTTTGTCGCTGACTGTACACGCCAAGTTTCATGTTTCAAGGACTTACCGTTGCGTTCTCTGTCATTTAATGTATGATTAAAAGAAATAGATACGTGATTAATTGTACTAACTAAACAGTTTGATTTTAAAGGTTCCAGAAGAGGCCCTAATTAGGTACTATTCAAACTATTTATCGTAGGGTGATAAATAATCACATATTTGGAGTCACAAAACATCTTATCAGACAGCAATGTGATGAATTGGCAAGGCGTTTTCAAGGGCCAGCACAACGTCAGCTCAAAATAGAAACTATGGTATTAATAATATAGGTAATTAACTAGTTGTGTCATGCGGTATAGAGATTCCCATATAATTTTGATGATAGTAAAACATTGCCTATGACATTTAAGAATAGTGTACCTTTCTAACAGTGAAAGAATTTTCAAAATCGGATCAGCAGTTCTGAAGATTACCTACATCCTCCAACCAAACTCACAAACTTCACTGCGTTATATAATATTAAGTACGTAATTGTTAATTATTCTGCTTGTTATTACTGCTTCAGTTCGAGTTTTTGATTGACTTGACCTCGGTTACAAAAAAACGCCTCGCTGCGTCTTCGTTTCGCTTTCTGTTTGGCAAGGCCTTAGCTGAATTACTTTAGTTAGGTTTGTGAGATTAGCACTAAGGTTTACTTGTACGAGAAATTTTCGGATCGATATTTAGTGGCAACAGTGATAAGAGTGAAGTCTAATTTTGTTAGCTCTAGTAGCATACTTTATACATATCAGTTTATTTCTTACAGGGTAGTGTTTGACCAAAAATCGATGTGGTCGAAGGTGGCGCCACGCTACACCTGGATTGATTTTATTCAATTAATTAATTTAGTTCCTACTTGTAATCGCTTGTGTTCGAAGAGTGCAAAACTTTAAAATAAAATGCATTATTGTCCAAGAACAGGATGAATAACGTAGGGGAGAGAACGGAAGCGTATGTGGCAGTGTGTGGAACGAGCTGCCGATGATGCTGCTGCTGATGATGATGAAATAACAATCATAACTAGCCACAGAGATTGTTGTCAATTCTAAACATTGTTTGTTTACAGAACGCATATGGGAATGGTATACAAACATTTTGTTTGTAGGAATGGTTGATTGTCAGCAAATGTAAACAAACATGATGATACGATACGACACAGTAACCGTGATCAGCACGATACGCAACCAAAAGTATTGTATTAAGTTGAGGAATATATGTGACAGGGATAAAAGATAATAATATATAAAGATAATATTCATATATAAACTTTAGAAATAGTTAGTGATACAGAATTAGCAAGCTGAAGTAGCAGTGAGATGGTCATTGGTCATAGAAGTCATAGAACCGACAACCGTTGGGATAGAGGTGTTCTTGAGTGCAGACCGCGAGTTTCCCTCCGACTAGTTGGAGCAACGACTAACACGAAGTGGCTGGCAGTAGTTAAATGAGAAGAGCCGCAGGTCGGGGTGCTAGATCCGGTAACCTCCTCGTGTGCCTGATTGCTGCTTGTCCCCTTTGGATACGTTCGGGGGGGAACGGCAGCCGTCGGGCATGGTGCACCCTGGTAACGACGGGTTCAGTGGCGTACCTTGGGAGAGGTCTATGTCCAGCATTAGACTGACTCAGGCTAATGATGATGATGATCCTCTTGCTCATATTATTATGTGAAAAAGTTTGTTGGTTTTGTCGTGATTTTTTGCATAGAGATAGTCTGATAGTGACTTAGACTAATTTTTATTCCAAAAAAATGCAGGATTCCTGTGGGAATCGCTACAGGGACATAGCTAGTTCATTATAGGACTAGAATGTTTTGAATAGCGTGTCGTAATTTCGTAAGACGACAAAACTGTTACAATATAACTAAAAACACAGGCTTTTTGGGGTTTAAGATAAAAAAAAGCGGTTTATAACCATCTTGTTTGGGTTTATTACAACGTTATCTTATCGGGCTAAGCAACGCGTGCGGTGGTAAAGAGCTGGCGTAAATAGGTACCTACCTACCTACTTGTAATGGCTCGAACAGGGTCACAGGAAGACTAAACAATTAAATGCTTATCAAATTACAATATTACACCGTTGAAATTAAAACAATAACAGACCTACTAAGCATATAGCGATGATGGCTCAGTGGTAGTGACGTCGGCTTGCGATCCGTAGAACGTGGGTTCGAATCCTATAATGAGCTTGAGCTTTCGGTGAAGGAAAACATCGTGATGAAACCATAGCTTGGTGGTAGAGTATTTTCTAGTACTCGCCTGGCTAGCTACCACCCTCTTGTTAAGAATCTGTCGCCAAGCACCTATCGGTGTGTTCCGGCAGCCTCACTTGAGAAAAAAAAACCTACTAAGCAAAATTTGTAATTTGTATATTTGTTGACCTTAAAATTCAAATGTTTAACCTTTATTTGGTCAAGGTGCCGACAAGTAAGTATTAAGATTTTATAGTGCATCCCGTGGTTTCACCCGCTTGGTAGGTACTTTATAACGATAAAAACTAATTGATTGTTTTTCAAGATACACCACTCTTATCAAAAATAGCCTACGACCTTTTCGCAGATCTACCAAATATACACCAAAAATTTCATAATAATATGTCAAGCCGTTTCGGAGGAGTTCGATAACAAACATTGTGACACGAGATTTTTATACGAGTATATTAGATATAATGACGTCATTAGATACTTAAAAACTATGCCTACTCCGATCCCTCGCTAAATCTTAATTAACTAAAGAGCTCTATTCCACAACTTCACAAACAACATAAGAAAACGCTACTCATTTCACCAAAGAAACGCTTAGCCTGATTGCGCGCCTACATCAAAAGTGTTAATTCAGTTATAACCACGCCGTAATTAATTAAATTATTTATCAGACGCGCCGCGCGACAAGTCATGTTTTCACGTGCTAAAATTGCAGTGTACATTAAATCTCCGATTAAACTTTACAGTTGGTTTTAACGGCCGTGTTGAGGTGTCATAAGTGCGGGACTTTCATGACGAAAATCAAACTTTTTATTAGTTAGTCTAACCTAGACGCGACTAAACTCTATGTCAACAGAAAAAAAAACACTATTAATTTTGGTACAACTATTTCTTCACTACTTTCTTTGGGGTAGAGCTTGACCTGAAGTCACGTGATTTTGAGTGATGATGTGGTCAAAGGTCGTGAGACTACGCTTGGATTGGAAACTGCCTCTAAAGCTGCCGGAGTACACTGATAGGAGCTTGGCGACAGATTCTTAACTTCAGGCTGGTAGTAAGCTCATCACCAAGCTTTACAGTTTCATCACGATATTGCCCTTCACAGAGAACTCATTGCGAGATTCAAATCCACGACCTGCGAGTCACAGGCCTACGTCACTTCTCTACCACTGAGCTGAGCTATAAAGTGGTGAACGTTTATTTCAAGCACCTCGTGTGCTGCCAGGTCTTATCTTTCAAATAAAGTAACCATAATATGGTAGAGTAAATTTAGCAACTCAGCAGAGAACGCCAAAGATAATGTCAAATAATACCTTTGGTGTCGTAAGTACGAATGTTCACACGTATTGTTGTAGATCCATAGATTCCATAGTACTACCTATTCAACAATGAATTATGCCTTCACAATGAACAAACTGTGTGAAAGACTGCTACCAGTTCTTGTACGCTACTTACCGTTATAACTTTTGCTTTTCTACACTGTTACGTCTTGCCTTTAAACTTTAAAACTATTCGACTCGGAAATAAGAAAGAAAACAAAGCCAAGCAAACCAGCAGCTTAGAAAGAGCAAGTATTTATGTATTTATTTACTGTGTTTGTGTGTTGTGGATCCTCGATGCGCATAGTTTCTTCTGATACCTTAAATACTGATACAGGAAATTTTAGCAGAGACAATGTTGTGTCAAATTTTGTCCCCGCTATAATATTTTAGGGGTGTGAAATTATTAATCTGATTTTGCACATTCCTTCACTGTTAGAAAGTAACACCTTCTCTGAGTGTCATAGATAATGTTTCTGTCTAATATCTTATGACAAGTGCAGTACAATGTCTTCAGGACTTTGAACTGTTGCAGTTTAAAATTCTGGGCACTAAAACCCTGTGGAAATCCCTAAGTGAGTGATTTCGCAGGGAACAGCTATTTATAATACATATCCAATATTTACTGTTAGTAGGTACCCAGGTGTGGATGGAGCGTAAATAATTTAGGACATTCTCTAAACAGTAATGAATCATGAACAAAAGAGGTATCAAAGGATGTAAATAGGTTAAGATCCGACAGAAACAAGAGAAAATTAAACCGTTGCACAACGCAAGGTGCAGATGTTCAAAGACGTGACATCGAATATAAATAAAGCAACGATCGACAGAGCATAAATCAACTGGCTAACACTAAACACCAGAAGTTCACTCGACGCGACAGAAATAAGGACTCGGTAATCTGTGAACCGAGATATGTCGCTGATGTTAAAGTTAAAGCATTACTACTTCTAAACTGGTTCCGATTGATTCGGTCATTCGAATAATCTGCAACTAATATTTTGAATAATATTCGAGTTGAAAGTAAGTAACGACCAATGTTCAGAGTTGAATGATAACAACTAATATTAGTAATTACTAAACAGTTGCCAGTCGACGAATCGGAAAAGCCGAGTCGGCGATTCGTCAATCGAATGCCATTATAGTTACTAATTTCACTCAGTCGTTTGAACGAGTCGAATGATTTATGAAATCGAATAATTCGAATGAAGTCATTCATAGTCGAGAACCGCTATGGACATGCAGATGTAGAAGCATTGTTGATAAATATGTGCAGAGTTTTGAACGAGCAAATAGAATGTATTAAATAAACGACAACTAATCCACATGGACTCTACGTGATGTGAGACAAGACAAATCGACATAGTAGTAAACGAGGTATTCAGTGGCATACTAGAGATGTTTCACATCCTAAGAGCATCCAAAGAAAATAAAACACAAAGCTAGTGATCAGCTAAAACAATACAAAACAATGATCACGCTAATGCGAAAGTTTTTGAGCGAATGAGTGTGTATGTTTGCAGTGCTGGATTTACACGTTTGCCGCCCCAAAGCTAAGTGTAACATTTTTGCCGCTCCTACTGACTTCTAAAATTAGATACACTGTTCGCAAAATGATTTCTTTTTAAGGAATAATCTAGTTTCTAGATTATTTGCACAACATTTTGGGTATATTATAAGCTAAGAAAAGTAAAGCTTTACTTTTTTTCTATACCAAATTTATTTAGGTCATTTTTGCCGCCCCTCTAATTTTGCCGCCCTAAGCTTCAGTTTTTTCAGCTTCTATGGTAAGTCGCACGCGTAACCGTTCAGCCACCATCGCTTCACTATAGGTTACTTGTTATCCCAGAAAAATTAAAAAGAGTGAAAATACGAGTGTAACCGCGAGACGCAGATACTCAAGTACAAATTGTCCGGTAACTAAACGCCACACATGTGACACATTATATCTATGTATCTATGTAAGCAAACATAGGTACAGTCAACGACAAAAGTCACTGAACAATCTTTTTTCTATTATCCTCATCCTAGACACCAATTTTAGTCCTCATCATCACCTAAAATCAGGTGTGTTATGTTGTGGTCAAAATGATACCATGTAAAATGTAAACAATAATAATTACCGAATTGAAACACATTTGGAAAATCGAGAACGATCAGCTACTTTTGTCGCTGACTGTACACTACTGTTCAACACAAGGAGGATAAAACGAAACGAGGAAACAAACAGATTTATTTTCGTCACCGTCAGAGACGGGGGTAACAATAGTCTCATGTTAGTTTATGTAACAGTTAATGCTAATTACGCTCGCAATTTATTGGCACCGGCGACCTTCCATATGATAATGAAGTTGCGAGAAACTATTTAAACTGCAAGTAGACGTGTACTGTCTCACCACGAATATAGTTTAAAACGTCGTTTTAACGCCCGTTTAGCTATAGACAGTGCATAACTGTAACGCTGAGAAAAAAATTCTGACTTTCCTTCTGAGTCTTACCTTCCAAGACCGATTCCTTCCTTATTTTACCTTAGATTTCCTTCTGAATAACAAGTCCTGCCCTTTTGACTCCGAAGGAAAACGGTATTTCGGAACGTCTTTTTTCGCCGTGTATATGACAAGTTAGACTTAGCTCAAGATTACCACTCGAAATTAATAATGATCGCCCTTGATCAAATGACATATTACGACATGACATATCGATCCAAGACCGCGAATAACGGATCAGGATCGATTATTAATTTCGGGCGTTAGAGTATTACTCTTAATTCTTAATCTTAATTTAAGAATAACTTAGGTTAACAATTAATGAAGTTATTTTTAGGTTTTTTTTAAATTTACTTTGTACTGGGCTGCGTTTGACTATATGTCAGCTGACGTAAGTGCCGATGTGGTCGAAGATGCCGCCACGCTACACCTGGACTGGGAACTGGGAAAGATATGTTTAATTGTATTCTACTAGGTACAGTCAGCGACAAAAGTAGCTGATCATACTCGATTTTTCAAATGTGTTTTACATCAGTATTGTTGGGGTTGTTTTTACAACTTACAAGGTAGCGTTTGACTACAACGCAACACATCCGATGTTAAGTAACGATGCTGTCAAAAGTTGGTGTTTAAGGTGAGAAAGGTCATCGGAAAATTTGCTATTGATCAGTGACTTTTGTCGTTGACTGTACTCGTAATTAAAGATGTTTTTGAATTTTAATGACTTTCACTTCGGTTTTCCTGTAAACTACGTGTGAGGTCGTGTACTCTTCATTGTTTTCAGAATTTAGAATATGTACTGAAAATTTTAGACTATGTAGGTACTGAAAATGGCCATATGTTACACGCTACCTAAATGAGTCTGTTTGTCTGTTATATAGAGTAGTGAGTGATAGGGAAAACCCGTTCTAGTTTTATGAGTATCGCAATTCAATACTTACGCATCCCCACAATGTTTGTTCAACGATCATATGCAAAGCATTGTATGCTAATTCTATTGTATATCGGCATATACATACGTAGGTACGACTAGGTAAAAAAAAATGCGTCATCTATTTACTTTCAAAAGAAAAACATCCATAAAGGTTTTTGTATCGCTTTATTTCATCCCATAAAACGACTAATTCGCAAAAACAACGCGGTATTTTCAGACAAAAATGTTACAAAACGGAATTACGGCACGCACAAATTAAATAAGCTCACTATGATAACATTAAAGGCGAAAGAAACGCTACAAAATGTAAATGGATATGATTTAATAACTGTTCCTACTCATTTCACTAATAAATGTCCCATTAAATTCTTCCTTGACGATCGTAAATTTAAAATATTCTCGCTTAATTTCGGTAGAGACTGGGCAGTACCGCGGTGGATGTGTTTTTCATCTTTACATATCGGTCAATGTCAAGCGCTTTCCATTTCAATTTGGTAGAAAAAAATGCTTGTAGACAGTGTTGCCAACTGGGTATTAGGATTTTGGGCCTAGATAGAATTTTAAAAAGGGCTAGTTTTATGAAATAAGGGGCTAAATTACCATGTAATATGCAAACATTGCTTGAATTTTAAATATAATTGATTTTCTTTAGTGGCAATCAATTGCTGTTCGTTAGTCTCGCTAAAACCCGAGAATGGCTGAACCGATTTGGCTAATTTTGATCTTGAAATATTTGTGGGGTTCAGGGAATGTTTAAAAGGTGACTTTTATTGGAGATACGAAGTTTGCCGGATCAGCTAGGTAGTTAGTTATAGTTTTATAAAAGATTAAATTGTTTGATTACAAGATTCTCATAGACTTTTATAAAAATCATTGGAATTAATGGAATATATTCCAAAAGTCGGTTTATATCTATGGCTTTGATAGATAAAAATTTAGAGCTAGATACGGGGCTAAGAGCTAAATCATTACTATTCAAGCGGCTTAACAAGCTAAAATAGGACTACATCTAGCTATGAAAGCGCTAAGTTGGCATCACTGCTTGCAGAAACTAAAACAGATGCATAAAAAAATTACAATGTTTTACCGACAACATCGTTCAGCAGCCATAATGAACACGATGCGGTAATTATGAGGATAATTACGTCTAATGTTGGTCACGGACAATGTTTTTTAACCGCTCAAAAGTTACGAGGCTTCAGCGTCTGTATCGGAGTGCTCATTTAGCACGAAAACCACGTTTTCCTGTATTTCGAAATCGTTTAAATCCAACAACCAGCATGCGGTTCGAATGACTTCATCGCTCTTAAACAATAGCTAATAAGTTTCACTAAATGCTCGAGACAAAGTTATACAGTTATATAATTTCGTAATATTTGCATTTTTTTCCTTCTCGGAATCGCCCGTGTTTAATATTAGTCACATTGTTCAGGTACGCTCCGTTATCACAATACAAACATTCCTAACGCACGCGTGCGTCAAAACCGTTCTTTACACGTTCGAAGTACCTTCTAGCACCTCTACTTAGTATCCACACAGCATGTAATACAGCGAAGGCCCATTCAGCATGCTCGAAGCGATCGTTCGTGAGCATCATAAGGTAGACTATCGCGGTTGATGCACTCGCGCATGCTGCATGCGTCTCCGTATTCCGCGAACCTGGCACATGGTAAGGCGTGGGGTTGGACGGTGGCAGCCAGTAGGCGGCACTGATGGGCGGGTAGTTGCTCCCGTTCCTAGCCGGGCCGGTCTTGCCTCGCGCGCCGCCCGTCTCGCCGCGCATCCTTTACACTTCACCTCACTTCACACATCACATGACGCGTCTGCATTCAACCGCGGCCGCGACACAACTAACGTGGTGAACTAAGCCGGGACCTGCGCGCGCGCAAGCGGTGACAGACGGACGATCAGTCACTCCTCGTGGACCGCGTGTCACACCGCTTCCACTCCCCCCTTGCTAATGAGCTGCGTCCGCCCTGACCACGTTCGCTGTTCGATTACAGTTACTGTCTGCCTAGAGTTTACCTGTTGTTGCACGGATCACGAGATCAATTGGAAATACCACTATTATTATCGCTGAAACTTTATTTGTGCATTAATCACGAGCATAGCTCTGATATCTAACTAAGATTTTCTGTATTTAGGGTGTGAGAAACTATGTGGATCGAGAATCCAAATAATGAAACTACTGATTGGTGAAGATGACATTTTTTGTTGGAAGAAGATACAGAGAGACTTCCAAAAACAACAAACTCTATCCTGACATATTAAGACAAAAGAAGAATACAATTTAGAACCTACTGTGTAAGTGATTCTTTGAGTAAAATAGCCACAACAATTCTTGAAACTTTCAAATAAAATCAAGTTGGATCTAACAGGACAGAAGCGCTTATATTATGAAACAAACGACGGAGCTAAAATACAGCTGTATTCAAGGTTATAACAAAAAGATTTTTTTTCCTATTACGGTTACACAACTTCGCTGGCAGTTGCTGAAAGTCTTCACGGGAATTAGCGTTGACAAATTAGTACACGAAGCCTAAACGATACTGACTTTTGGCTTACAGATGGTGTAATAGAACTGCTTCTTGGTAAAACTGTTACTGTATATATCGGTTTACCAATATTACGATATGATACTTAAGTAATCACCGATATAGCTCTCATAATTTGCAAGTCGCAGTGGCAATGGGCAGACCAAATCGTTCAAAGAACCGATAATCGATGGGGAAGAAAGGTTCTCGAGTGGCGACCATGAACTGGAAGACGTTCTGTAGGTCCCCCACCATGTGGACCGACGACATTGTAAGAGTCGCAGGGAGCCGATGGATGCAAATGGCTAGAGCATGGTAGCGTTCAAAGAGGGTCCTGACGATCCTGATCAGCTCCAGCTAGACGTAACTGATATATGTATATCTATAAAGTAAAATCTTCTTGATAGCAAATCACGAAACGCGATCACCATACATGTATCAGTCAACGATTGGTACATCAATTTGGCACATTGCCCTGTGGTCCAATTAATCAAACACCTGTGATTCTCATAGTAGAGACGTTCAATTATTGCCCCATCACTGTGATAGAGTCGAAACATGGTCTTTTTGAAACATAATATTTATTATGAATTGCTTCCTTACAGCGATGGTAGGCGAACGGTTAGGCGTGCAACTTACAAGACGCCGACACCGAGTTCGAATCCTCTCCGCCCCGCACCTATAACCTAATAAGCTATGTGCGGATTTGCCATCGCTCTAAACGGTGAAGGAAAACATCGTGAGGAAACCGGCATGCCCAAGAACTGCAACGGCATGTGACATCTACCAACTCGCACTGGGCCAGCGTGGTAGATTACAGCCCATACTCTCTCTCTGAGAGAAGGCCAGAGTCCCAGCAGTGGAAACGTAAAAGGCTGATAGTGATGATGATGACAGTAGTAGTGATCAAAGAGGATAACAAAATCAAATGCTTAATTGCAAAGAAAATCAAAATCTCTCGAACGTCGCACAAAGCAGTCAGACCGATTTACCATTGGCAATAGGTATGCTACCATTTGAACTCGAAAAATCGTCACGCGCACACTCAGGTTCGAGAATCCATCTACGTGTTTGAACTACCGATCAACGAAAACTTGTTACTTAAGGTGGCTGGCCGTCAAATCGTTCCGGCACGGCCCCTTCGGCTGGACCACCAAAACAGGCGTGCGTTACCGCTTCTGAATAGACAATGTGTATGCAATATGGAATACATAAGTGTATCGATCGGTTGGCATCGAATATTCGCCGCGTTGTAGTTGCATGTAGGTAAAGTGTGATATTATTAGCTACTAGCTGTTCCCCGCGGTTTACCTGCGTGAAGTACAGTTTGTCGTGACAAAAAGTATCCTATGTCCTTCCCCTGGGTTCACACCATCTCTACACCAAATTTGATCAAAATCGGTTGGGCGGTTCAATCGTGAAAAGGCGACAAAATAACAGAGAGTTGCTTTACAATTAGTATAGATTTCTCCATCGCTTTATTTTGTTCACCGATAAACCACGATCTATCCAAATCATCTTATTCACCTAGAAAGTATCCTACGAGGTATTGAATTTTATCTGGCACCTTGACAACGGTAGTTACAAATCTTACTTCTTACTAATATTATAAACGTGAAAGTTTGTGAGTATGGATGGCTGGATGAATGGATGTTTGTTACTCTTTCACGCAAAAACTACTGAACGGATCTGAATGAAATTTGAAATTGAGATAGCTTATACACTGGATTAACACATAACCTACTTTTTATCCCGGAAAATGGTCCCTGCGGGATAACGGGAAGACTCAGGTGAAACCGCGGTGCGCAACTAGTATGCCTATAATTTCATCGTCACTATTCGTCACGCAATACTTTACACTCAAACCGGCAAAACATAATTTTTTGTAGCTCAAATTGGTACCATATAGTCCATATATTATATGTTGTTTTGTAATTCACCTATTGAAGCATACAACGTAGGTAATATACAATATTGAGCTTGAATCACTTAATCCATCTCGTCGCCACACAAACTTAACCCGCCATACATAATGTAACTGATAGCATTGATAGGAGATGATGATAGGCAGACGGAGCTAATCCATTTGACTGATATATAAATGTAGGTAGGTATGTATACCACTGCTTGAATTCAAAAGGGACACATCTCTACGCTTGTCTTATTTCAGTAGAGCCTAAGTTTTTGACATGAGTTTTTGCTTGTTTATGAAATAGTTCATAATTAAATTGTTTTTATTCAACAGGATACAATGCGATCACTTTAAACCCTCAAACTTAAAATTAGCTAAGAGACAGGCAAGAATCGCCCGGCAGGTAATTTTTTGGCACGATCACATTGAAAATTGTATTCTTATTACTAATTGATTGAATTGGAGCAACTTTACTATAATCTCAAGCTAAATAGTCCGATATTTTATAATAAGCTTTATTAATAAGATATCACTTGGTTGGTGGTACACATTGGGATATAATAATCTTTCATGTGATATATATAGTTATATTAACGTTTTAAAATCTGCCTGGTCATGTTGTAAAAAATTTGTACTTACATGACCTTCTCGTATATTGATACAGTTTTTTTAGGGTTTGAGTTTACAACCTTGGCTACTGATGAAAAAGTTAAACAGTCAATTGACACTCCTTCGCTAGATATTGTGTAGGAAAACATACGTATTAGCTTTTCTTCAATGTCAATAATGTTTGTTAAAATTTTATAATATTACTATAATTATTATGTGTGCTATGGAGAAACGTTGTAGGTCTGTATTAAATGAAAACACTCACCATTTCTGTTTTCGCTGTCAGCCGGTTTCATCTGGATTGGATGGTGCATCTGTAAAGAAAAAAATGCAGATATAGAAAAAAACATCAATACATACATACCTACCGATAGATTAAAAACATAAAATAATATTCACAGCAAAATCTTTTCAAAATAATATATTATTGGAATGATTAAGTGTTTTCAGGGCGGGCCACACAATGTAAGTACATAGGATTCCGCGGTAACTAGAATATTCACTAAGTTCTCCAGTGCACCAAGATTAAGAGAAGGCCTGAGTCTTACTAGTTGATTTATTATTCGAACCACTGATAAAATTATTAAACAATGTTCACTACGACGTTACTTCGTCATCACTATCATCTTCACCAGCATTATACGTTCCCAATGCTGGGACATGTCATCTCTCAAAGAGAGTAAGGGTCTACAATGCTAAACACTTCCTTCAAATTTGTCTCTTGCAAATCCTAAAACTTATATGTAGTAAATTCATACTAATAATACGAAAGGCATTCTGTCTGCTTGTTCGTATGTATGGACTAGTTCCCAATTCATTTCCAGCGTGGCGCCATCTTCGATCACATCGTCACTTAAAAGATCATGTGACTTGTGGTCAAACTCTACCATGTAAAAAGTAAAATAAAAATGTTTGTGTGTTTGTTAAATTTTCACGCCTAAACCGCTGAACCGATCTTGATAATATTTAGTACGGCGTTAGTGTGAACAATGGAAAAGGAAATAGGCTTCTTTTTATCGCGTTAAAGTGTAGTCTGTCTGAGCAAGTTTCACAGACATTTCATATCGAGTAGAGACATGCGTTGACATCACTCTATCAACAACTCTAGTCTGTACATATCGGCTTACCGATATGTACAGACTAGAGTTGACAAGACTGAGAGAGAGTTGATAGCCAAGCATCTCATGTCATGTAGGTGTGGCGACATGACATCAACATTATCACCATCGGACATCGATACTCCGCAGTACAAAGGTACATATAACTAGTAAACAACGCAAATATGTAGACTAATTAACGAGCTCGCAAACACATTAACCCTATTAGATGTTAATTCAACATTAAAATATTGGCGGATCGTCGTAGAGTTATATTGAATCGATGTGCATCATTTACACGGCGCGATCGTTCGCAAACAATTCGGAAATGTTCGAATTATTCGTAAACACCGCGCCGATGTATCGGTAAACACAATCGCTGTGGTGCTAGAGATCTAAACCCACTTTGTTCGATTTGAATTTTGGCATAATCTAGACTCTTATTGTTCTTTTTAAATCTTCTCGGCCCCGCACCCACCACTCAGTTATGTGTGGATTTGCCATCGCTCCAAACGGGGAAGGAAAACATCGTGAGGAAACCGGCATGTCCAAGAACTACAACATTCAAGGGCATGTGATATCTACCAACCCGCACCGGGCTTGCGTGGTAGATTACGGCTAATACTCTCTCTCTGAGCGCAGACCAGAGTCCCATCAATGGGAACGTAATAGGCCAAAATTACATTACATCAATTTATATTCGAAAATAAATGACTTAATTTAAGCTTCCGATCAGTGATTTATTGTAAGCGTCTGATCCGGCAGCCCGACTTGAGAGCAAGTTCCCAATCCAGGCGTATCATGGCGCCGACTTCGATTACTTCGTCGCTTAACATCGGGTGACTTGTGGTCAAATGCTACACTGTATGACGTCAGCAAAAGTATAAATCGATCGGATTTGCGTAGTGGGTTTGTGTCCTAACGCAGTCATACGTGATCGATATTTGTATGACAAACAGACGACAGCGAGAAGCCAGGCGTCGAATTGCGGTTCGATAGCGCTAGGTGATATCTCTTCACTATTGAAATATAATAGAATTTGTATTATACCAGGATACAAACATGTCACAAAGAACAATGGCCAAAACGGACCCGAGGTCGTATGAAAACGATCTATATACGATAAAAATTGTAATTCTTTGCCTATTAAGATTATATAAATGATATTTTAAAGAAAGTGTAGAAAAAAAAGGTACTGATATTTTAACTTCGGAGTTTCATAAGACATTTTTCAGCTTACACGATGTTTGGATGTTTTGAACGCACTCCGCATTTCCTTTGGCATTCCGTTTCACGCTTAAAATAAGTGATTAAAAAATCAACATTATTTTCAAATTATTTACCAAACATGAACAAAAACTAATCTTTTTAATCTATGTACTAGCAAATTGATTGTCACTGTCAAGTGACATTGACAGAAACGAAAATTTTTATACAAAACATATTGCGGTTAGGTCCAGGGCAATATGAAAAGTGGCCAATGTTCTTTCATGATTCATATAGGTATTATTAGAGTAATTAAAATAGCTAGCTCACTAATAAATTAGTAGACATAGGCTTACTAGCCACGGCTGGCCAAGGTTTCGTTTGGGTGGAAAAGAAAGTGAAATGAGTGAATGTGAGTGAGTGAGTTTACTTTGTCATGATAAAAAGTATCCTATGTCCTTCTCAAGGGTACGAACTATCTCCACAGCAGCCTTAGTCACAGCAAATTTTGTTTTGGCTATTGAAACATGGGGAGTACATCGTGAATCACTAACATGAAAATTATGAAAAAAAAAAATTATTTTTTTCTATCCAATTGTATATATTTTGTTGTTTTGTCATATTATGTAAAATAAAACTTTTTTTATTTAAATTATTATAATTTGGGAATTAGCAAGAATTGTGTTTTTTGGGATTAGAGATAATAATATCATCTAGTAATAAAACTCCCATGATGCTGTCTTAAAAGCTGAACTTCGTACAGACAGACAGGTGGACAACAAAGTGATCCTATAAGGGTTCAGTTTTTCTTTATGGGGCACGGAACCCTAAAAACTATCAATTTTTGACTAAGATAACAGTTCCGAATTGCTACTTTAAAAAAAAACCTGTTTTTCCTCTGTTCCGATGAATACGCCTCGCTCCTAATATCGCATTCGGTTCGTCGTCACGTAGCGGATTCCGCATCGGTCGTCCATCAACGCCCGGTTTATTTTTACAGGCACGCATCGGTTCGCGAGTCGTTATTGAGTAACGGCTGGTACGGACGTATTGGCAGGTCTAGAGTGGGTGGGGCGCAGGTACAGCTCTATCTGTCTTTATTATTAGTATCTCCATTTCGTTACAATGTACAATAGTTGATGACTGATGCGGCGTAATGGGTGAATAGCCGATTGCATAGTGTGAGGGTTCGATTAAAAAACGCACAAGTATTTGTTCTGTGTCTGGGTGTTTCGGATCCGCGATCCGCGCTGTGTCTTCTCATACCTAAACAGGGAATCCTAGTTATGGGTCAGAGTTAGTTCTAATTGAATCATCATTATCATCATCAGCCTATATCAGTCCACTGCTGGACATAGGCCTCTCCCAAGGTACGCCACTGAGCCCGGTCTTCGGCTCTTCTCATCCAACTACTGCCAGCTACTCAGCGCAAGTCGTCGCTCCACCTAGTCGCAGGGCGTCCTACACTATGTTTGCCAAGTCGCGGTCTCCACTCAAGAACACGTCTACCCCAACGGTTATCGGTTCTGCGGCTTATATGACCAGCCCACTGCCACTAATTGTGTGCAAGTTAAAAAAGTTTTCGCTGAATCGTATGCCTTGCGGTTTCTTGCCTAAATTTGACTATACCCAACACGAATAAAATGCTTCACTGTAAAACAAAATTGTATTTCGATGTAACACAACAAATTTAAGAGTCCATTCAGAGTTACGACTACATCCAACAAATTCGTGATTTCGATAATTGTTTGTTTCAGTTTTTACCACGAATATTGTGAATGAAAACATGATGAAAACACTGATTTATGCCAAGCGGTGAAGCTTCGTATATAAATTTTGCAGCGGAACGCGTGCTAAAGAAAATTACATTTTGTAACAGAACAATAAATAAATAAATTACACAAAGTCAATATAAATTACATTTGAGTCAATTTTCAGTCCAATACACAACAGTAATTAATAAAAATTGTATTAAATTTCATGTTAGATTTTGACAAAATAATAAAAAAAAGTCACGAAGGATTTGCGCGAGCTCCAGGTGGAGGACTGGCAGGAGGTGGCGCAGGACAGGCCGAAGTGGCGTCTTTTGTTATCGGTGGCCAAGACTCACTTTGGGTCGTTGCGCCATCTCAGTTAGTTAGTTTAATAAAAAAAATTGTTAATATTTTATTGCAATAAAAACTATTTCATGTAAAGGACATTACGGTAAAAACTATCTCCATACCAAATGTCATCAAGATCAGTTCAGCAGTTTAGACGTGAAAAGGTAACAAAGATACCAACAGACAGACAGACAGACAAAACTACTCTCAAATTCTACAGATTTTTTTTCGAGAATTTTCCGATGTTTGTGAACAAATCAAAGATCATACAAATTGGCCCAACCGCTCTTGACTTATAAATGATGTAACTAATCCAACTTTGTTTCATACATTTAGAAGATATAACAGAATATTATGCGATCAAGAAATCCATGTTCATAAATTACCACAGCGAGCGAAGACACAACTATCATCCCCGGAGACCACTCAACAAATCACATCCCTTATCTAATTAGCAGTAAGTGATCATCCATCAAACCACTACAGACGGCGCAAACACTGTATCCAACGACACGGCGGTAATTTGTCATGCGGTGTACTGAACAGCGAACATGTACTAGATTTGTCTGATACACATGCACTTCACGATACCCGGTAACTAGGTCAATGCTGGTGATAACACGGAAAATGTGGAATAACACCCATATTCTTATGGGCACCTCTTCGATTTGCCTCAACCTGTATCGAGGAAAACTTTATTGCTCTTACAAATGAAATGAAAGAAAAGGAAATCTTTTATTGATACAACTAGCTGTACCCCGCGGACTTTACCGTGTGGATTACAGGTTATCGCCATAAAAAGTATCCTACGTACTTTTTCAGGGCTTAAACAATCGCCATGACCAAATTTCATTAAGATTCTATAGACCAGTTTGGCGTTAATCTATCTATATTATTAAAAAAATCCAAGGCCTGACTGACTGATATCAACGCACAGTCTAGACCGGTGGATATAGAAAGTTGAAATTTGGAGGGTATGTTTGTCTTGATGCATATTTTTGAAATTCAACCCATACGGGGGTAAAAATGGGAAACTGTATCCCACGCGGGTGAAACCGCGGGGAACAGCTAGTAGGTAATATACAAACAGACAAAGCTTTCGCATTTTTTTGGATATAGAGTGTGTTATGGAGGTTGATTGAGGGGTTAAATCCTGTTTGGGAAAAATCCTATTTGGTCCTATTTGGTACTTAACTCAATAGTTTCCTATCTCCATACAACAAGAAGATTCTTTAGTAGATATGGCTTTACCAATAAATAGCTATGCCTAATGTTATTAAGTAAAAGGTTATGACAACGCTTCATTGTCATCGATTCACCTGCTATAGAAGGCGAGTCGAATATAAATTCAAATGGGCTCTGCAGGCGAAAAGGTACGAACGAATATTAGTAGGACATAGAGATTTTTTTTTATCTCTTCATAATATTAGTACAGATAGCATAGAAGAGTGAAGAGTATATTTCGCAAGTCGCAATACTTGATGGAGTCGGCGTCTCCGACAATTTCGCTCGGTCCAATATAAATTCCTGATCGGTGCGAATGGCATTTCTCCGCGAGTGTACCTAGAGCACTCGGTAGTGTGTATTGTCTGAAGTACAATGGAGTGAAATAACCCTTGGCTAGGATTTTATTCCTGCAGCTATTAATATTATGTTTTTTAATACGTTTAGCGGAAATAGGTTGACGTCGTTCCAACCTCTTTTAACCGGCAAAAGAACAGCCGGACTCTATCTTAGATTTTACTGGAGGTTTTGTTAAAAAACCCTTTTTGAGAGTTGCTAGTTTTAAGGAGCCAATTTTATTTTTGGTTCTAGTAGTAAAATTGTGATAATCACCTATGCACCAGGTAGGTAAATTAAATGTGAATGTCAATGTAGTTGTAAATAAACCGATTTCATTTTGTTTTGTGTGCTTTGCTTTTCTTTATTTTCAAAGCATTTATTTAAATTCTTAGGTCTATGTTACTATTATTCCGCTATCTGTTCGTTTAGATCTCATAAACTATTCAACAGATTTTAATGCAGTTTTTAGCAATAGATAGAGTGATTCAAAATGAAGGTTTGTATGTATTACCAGTTGCGCCCCGCGGTTTCACCCGCATCTTCCCGTTATCCAGTAGCAACCATTCCGGAATAAAAAAGTATCAATCAATCAATCATTTATTTGCAAGAATACAACATATTCATATCCTATGTCCGTCTCCTGGTTTTAGCTACCCACCCTCCCCACCAATTTTCAGCTAAATCGGTTTAGCCGTTCCTGAGTTATAAATAGTGTAACTAACACGACTTTCTTTTATATTTTACTAGCTGCACCCCGCGGTTTCACCCGCGTCTTCCCGTTATCCCGTAGGAACCTTTTCCAGGATAAAAAGTATTCTATGCCCGTTTCCTGGTCCTAAGTTACCTTCCCACCAATTTTCAGCCAAATGGGTTCAGCCGTTATGGAGTTATAAATAGTGTAACTAACACGACTTTATTTTATATATAAACTAGCTGCGCCCCGCGGTTTCACCCGCGTCTTCTCGTTATCCCGTAGGAACCTTTTCCGGGATAAAAAGTATCCTATGTCCGTTTCCTGGTCCTAAGCTACCTCCCCACCAATTTTCAGCCTAATTAGTTCAGCCGTTCTTGAGTTATAAGTAGTGTAACTAACACGACTTTCTTTTATATAAATATAATAAATATATACATATAGATATATGTACATAATTATTATGTACAGATAAGCCAAAAAATTAAGATTTGAAAAATACTGCCCCATATTAGCATAATTATCTACACTGCGCCCGTGCGTCGCTAGTCGCTAGTAAACTAGTAAATGAATAAATAAATCAAACGACTTTTCTGTCCCACTGTACCAACCAGACGGATGGGCAGTTTTAAAAATAAATGAGGTGTGAGTGCGACGGCTCGCGCCAAGACGCGCCGCGCTCGGATCATTACTGACACCTACTTAATTTATATCTTGTAAACGCGGTATGTAACCTATCTCCCGCGAATTACTGCTCACAATTACTTTTTATATTACAAGTTAAGAGCAATTTCTATTAAGAAATTGTTGCATTGTACGCGGGCACGGTCGCTCGTTTACTGATATTTCTTTAAAAAAACGGCTAGTTAATTTTAAAATTCTTCTTTTTTGTCTTAATGTGGCAAAGAGTCTAACAAATTAATGTTTATTTATAAACCTTTTTTTTAATGTTAGACCATTAAATCAGTTAAAACGTTATGATAATATAACAAAATTATATACGCCCAAAAATTATTTGGCAAAAGATTTCTTGCCTGTTCATTTTTTGCTGGTGCTATAAATTGATTGATTGTATAAATTGTGAATGTGTGATTTGGATTTTGTGTTTTCCATTAGAGATTTTACTTAGCAATAAGTAAGTACGACAGCTAGCCATTCATAAAATAAAGAAGAGATAAATATTTTCAAGTAATCTTCTTTTGAACTTAATCCCTTTGAACCAAATCCCTCCTTACCTTACCGAGTAAACCAGATAGCAAACTATTTTCTACATCAAAGGACAAAATACCCCTCAAGGTAAAAAAAAATCACCGCGAAAAAACAAAGAACAGAAAAAAATACTTAATACCTTTGTGAATATCTATCTTCATGAACGGTCAAAGCGGTATCCGAGATTTGACATTTTTAGATCGTTAGTCCCCAACAAAAGGTGAGTGAAGAACCACATCTGAAAGAGGGCGAAATCAAAGGGCCCTTTTAGGCTTATTACACGGTACAGGACACGAAAAAAAAATCTTCTCTATAGGTCGTAATAGGACTAATGCAACGATTACAACTAGAGATGAGGCATATATCGGATTAGATCCAGCGATACTTCACAAAATTAGGCCGTGGATTAGGTCTGTGGATTTCATGGCAAGTATTTAGATTAGGTTGGACTTACGGCGTTTCAATAACCTATCTATCCACGGTTTACCCTACCAGAGATAGAAATTTGATATTACTTCCATGGAGTTTAAATGTCAAAATCCTATCTCCAATAGGGCAAACAGATAGGTTGTTGAAACCATCTGTTAATGAATATTATGATATTTGGATTAGATTAGTTACTGCCCGCTCGGTCTCTGTATACTTACTTCACCTTTACGTGTACTAGGTACAATTTCAATGAAAAAGATACGAGTATTTGGATTAGGTATATAATTGTAAGGATTAGGATTAGGTGAAACGAATCTCAAATTTACCTAATATAAACCATCTCTAATTACAATGCGGTGAAACAATGGTTGCGGACAGCGTAATGTGCTGAAAGAGCTCTTTTGATGATAATTACACGGGTAGATGTTTTATTTTAACTGGCGAGGGTTGGAAGAGTGCTTGCGAGCATCCCGTAATCGGCGGGAATTCTTTGCACCATAGTACTAAAATGGATACAGCTTGCATTAACATCGCTTTTAGCATCTCACATAACGACAACCCAAGTTTTAATTTCTAATTTCAATGACATAGAAACCTCAATTCATTGCTAGTAAACGCTACTACTAATAAACGACACAATTTGGGATAAATAACTTAATGTCCAATCACCAAACTTAACCGCCAAAATATATAGGGAAAAAATAAAAGAAACTCCTCACTATACTTCCAATAAAACAATTTGAACAGGATTCCAAGAGCATTAAACAATTCAGCAAAACAACATTAATATTACAAAGTTTTAGTTAATTGTAAAGTTTTCTTTGGCCGACTCTGCTGTTGATATAAAACATTTGGCGAGACTCTCTCAATGTTGATGAAGTTTTAATCAGTCGAGTTTCCTGAATGAAAACAACAATAGAATAACTTTGAGTTTACAGGAAAACGTTATTTTCCGTAGTGATTTAATTATTTTTTCTTATTAGTGGGGGTGAATGCAAACAGTTTTAGGAAACTAGGGTTAATGTTCTGTTGGTTCTTAACTTTTTGCAGTTATTTTATTTATGTTTGAGAGACAAATGTCAGCGCTATTCTCCAATAATGTTTATTACGGCCAGTTTCGGGCTTAAAAGTGTGGAATGCCCTGCCATGGTCGGTGTTTCTTGAAACGTACAACCTGGAAGTGTTCAAGTCAAGTGAAAGGGTATTCGCTAGGCAAACGTACTACACCATCGACCACATAAATAAATGCTTTCATCGGGTGAGATCATGATAAAACGCTGGTCAAATTAATGTCAATGTGCGGCCCCGACTTCACACTTGTTTTTTTTTGTAATTTCACAGGAACCCTTTTTCGAGATAATATAAAAAGTAGCCTTTGTATTAATTAAGGCTTATAAGGGATCTTAATTCAAAATGTAAATTTAATCCTTTGAGCCGTTTTAGTTTGAAAAAGTAACAAACATATACACACTCACTTGCTCACAAACATTCACATTGCTAATCTTAGTGTCATTAGTGCGACATTTTTTAAAGCAAAACCTTGCCTTACAATCATGTAGATTAACATTTTTTCCTGATACTTTTAAAGTTTCATTAACAAAGAAAAATGACCGCAATTAACTAATTAACCTCAATGTTCAGTTTGTACTTAATATAATCTCCATTTTACACCTAATTACTATATTTCTTGAAGCCGGGAACGAACCAGAATTTTCTTAGCCGTAAGCCAAGTAGCTTATCCAGGAGGCTGTCAATTATGGGGCATTAAGGTGTTCTAAGTAACTCTGAAAATATCTAATCCAATTAACGTTGAGATACCGCGTCTTATCGTAGTCTTTATCTTCTGTTATCACAAAAATTAGACACCTAGAGCTACTAACGTCATGTTAAGAGGACTACTTTCAGATTAAGCTTAAAATACTCATTACAATCATTTTAAAAATGTAAATATGATAGTAAACAATCTAAAAAAAATATATGTTAATGTTAATCTACATAATACAAAGCAAGAGGCTTTAGAAGAAAAAACTGGAATGAAAAATGATAAATGAATTTATGTATTGAAAAAAAGGTAAAATGAGCGTATTTACCTAAACAAATAATAAAACAAAAATGAACCCGACAAAGAAAGAAACTGAAAAGCAACTAATATAATATAGCAAAGCTGGTGAACAAATGTCAGAGACTAATTATGAGTCGGCGGTAAACAAACAATGTAACTGATCTTAACTTAGAAAGGTAAGTTCACTAAATAAGTTACTAAAGTTTAGCGCCGACTCAAAATTAATTACTTACATTTGTTTAGGATCAAAACTGAAAAGGTTTAAGTTTTCGCTTTTATGTTTATTTTTTCGTCAGTTTAGTATTTTTTGCTAAAAAATTTTGTTTAATTATGTTTCTTTCCAGGTATCGCTGGAAAGACGAAGTCACGAAGGATTTGCGCGAGCTCCAGGTGGAGGACTGGCAGGAGGTGGCGCAGGACAGACCGAAATGGCGTCTTTTGTTATCGGAGGCCAAGACTCACTTTATGTCGTTGCGCTATACGCTGTGTTAGTTAAGTTTAATTATTCTTTTTTTATGTAAAGTGCCAAGTTGTAATACTTCGAAATCCCTGCACTGTGGCTCACAGAGTTTGACCTACCTTGTTTACTTGTTAAGTAAATTGTATCGTGTCGTACCTCCTTCTCCAGTGCGAAACTGCGAACGGAGTTGCGATTGTGACCGGGATAATTTCCCTCGGCGAAAAACTTCTCGTTCCCAATCTGTAAGGCACGTGTACCCAATTTTTTTTGTAGGTACTTTAGTACACGTACCAAAAAGGAAAGACTGTCGCAGTACTGATCATCAGAAGTGTATTCACTTATTTTTCAATTTTCTAATTTGTTTTTGCTATCTTTACCTCATTAACGTTACATAATATACTAACTGTCCTAAAGCGGCTGTGCTTAAGCAGATGAATGTTATTAACCAAAAAGGTAATTGATAAGAGCCAAAGTTACTGAAAAAATATTACAATATCGTTCGCACCAAGTTTTAAATACTTTCTGAAAGTACGAGTAGGTATATTTTAATATATATATATCAATTTATTACAAAACAAAAACAATATCATTCAAATTTTTTATTAATAAAATTAACATAGAACCTTTTCGCTCACGAACGCTTCAAGCAATCTTGAAGCGTTCGTGTGCAATGCAAACATATCGATGTTTGCTATTTTAGCCAAGTGTGTTGTTATATACGACGCACCTAATCTCCACGCGACTAAAAACACAAGTTGACTGACTAAGGTCCCTTCATGCGAAAGAATCCATCCAAAAACTCTTGTGATCCCTGTTTATTTTCGACAAGTCAGTGAGTAAGGGCCGCTGACAACGGACCCCCGAAAGTTGGAGGGTCGGAAAAATCAGCCCCGAACTAATGGGCCGGACGACTGGAGCGAACTTTTAAAAGTTGCCGACGTTGCTTTTTATGCAAAGCTCGGTGTTCGCTTGCGATTTTACGCTTCAAACGTGACGACTGTTAACGGACAGTGTCAGTGAAAAATACTAAGAAATTTTAAAGAATATTTTTGATGAAAATCGACTGTTTTGATCTGATCTTATAGGGCCCACACAAAAGTGCAATGCGATACGGCGCGATGCGATCAGATCGGAAGTTCTTGTGGTGCATTCGAGCACCACCTCTTAAAGCACCAAATTGTGACGTCACTTCTACCGAGCTCCATAACATGTCGTTTGTTCAAAGCCAGCACTGAGCTAACCTTTCTTGGAAGGCCTGCTAAAAATATAACACTTTCTTTTGGCTTTACCGTAGTTGGATAAAAAAAAGAATGATAAATCAATAAGCCAATAGCTAAATCAAACGAGTTTAAAATTCCAAACGTTAAGATTCAATTTCAAGAAAAATTTTTAAAGTAATATATTCCAGTTTATACATTCATCTCGTCATCAATAGGTATACAAAACAATAGCTACCACCGAAAAGGTCATACATTCCCGTCGCGACACAGCACTGCGATGCATTCAAAGCGAACATTTCCCGCGTCATAATTTTCCAGACGATTTCAGCAAAGCGCCACAAAGTGCAACGGCTTCGTCGCAGCGTGAATGTGCCGCATTATTACGCTTTACGTGACCGGCTTTTGAACGACAAATACCCAGTAAAAATAACAATTTCAACTAAGTTTCTATAAAAGAGTAGTTGATGGGAACCATCAACGTTCGACTTGATTTTATAACTGCATAAGAGGAGTATAACACAGCGTTTTACTGTTAGATGACAATAATATCAAACCTTTATGGTAATACTAGATGAGCGAAAAGGTTACATCCGCGGTTGACTGTATAGGTAAATTACCCAAAATTATTTTTCTCCAATATTTATGTATGTGAATGATCCGGATTGGTTAAAAAAATGCATAGATAGAAATGCGTGTAGCGAAAAGAACGAGTAGAAATTAAATCGTGTGAGAAAATTATCTATCGGTCGCAGTATCGTATGGAAAATAAAGCAAATGGGGAAAAATGCGAATGGGACTAAAAATATTGGGAAAAATAATTTTGGGTAATTGACCTATCAGTCCCGCGGTTATCCCATTGGAACGTATTTTTTTACTCCTTACGGGTAGCGTTTGATCACAAGTCACTAGGCGTTAAATGACGATGTGATCGAATGTGGTGCCACGCTACACCTGGATTGGGAACTGGCTATCAACTTTTTCCGAAACAAAAGTAGGTTGTACGAGTAAATTCACGGTGTAAGCTATCTCCATTTTAAATATCACTCAAATCTGTTGAGCCGTTTTAGAGTGACAACGTAACAAATATACACGCTCACTTACAAATTTTCATATGATATAATTTTAGTGTGATTTTAAGGTGTAAGGATATCCAGGTAAATGTTAAATTAGAGACTAAAAATGCATTCAAAAAGACCTTACCGCTTAAAAATAAGATCCCAAAAACATTTTCAGCAGGAGGAAAGGCTAAGCTAGCATTTTGACGTAAATTTGAAAGAACAACGCAAACGTCCATGAACGAAATCTACAGAAAATTTCCCGTTTGATTCAGCGCAAGCTTACTGCAAACGATATTACAATAGTGCCATTTCCATTTCACTATGGATATAATCGTATAATCGAATTGCGATGGGATGCGGACCTCCAATCAAACAAAATGACCCTCCTCCGGGAATATGGGGAGGTATTTGATTGAAAGACCTCTATTGAAAGTAATCTATCCCACTTACCTGGCTCTGCCTTCGATTGTACAGTCAACGACAAAATTAGCTGAACAATAACACATTCAATGACACTTACTATTGGCCGCATCACCACTTCAAATCAGGTGTGTTGTATGCTGACTGTACAAGTGTACACGAGTGTATAATTCTCATATCAATAGTAAAATGAAATAGAATTAAGAATTATATAACACTAATAGCACCCCGCGGTTTCACCCGCGTCTTCCCGTTATCCCGCAGGAACCATTTTCCGGGATAAAAGTAGCCTATGTGTTAATCCAGGGTATAAGCTATCTCGCTTCTAAATTTCATCATAATCGGTTTAGTAATTACGGTGATACGTGGTAACAAACATTCACACACACACACAAACTTACGCATGTATAATATTAGTAGGATATATTTCGTTTCATCGATATCAGTTTTGAGATCGTATAGATATACGGTACACTGATATATACGGTATCGTATATACGGTAAAACTGTTACCGCGTACTGAGATATTTTACAGCACTGCAAGGAACATAAATTCTTTGAGCGAATTTAGAGAGGGCAATAAATGTTGCAGTTTCCTCTAATTGGCCAATTAAGACTCTTATACTTAAATTAGTTTTCAACTTTTAACGTATCCACGAGTACTTAGATAAGTTCCCGTACAAGCATAGCGTGGCTTTACCTTTGATCATAGCGTCACTTTACATCAGGTGACTTGAGGTCAAACTCTAAACTGAAAAAATGTGTACAGTTTTTTGATAGATCTGGATAAAGACTAAAGAAAGCTTGTTTGGATGGATTTCATTTGTTGAAGCGATGATTTCACAGTGGTAGTGAAGTCAACTTGTAACACTAAAGTCGTGGGTTCGAATCTTGCTAGGACCTCAAGTTCAAGCTTTCGGTGACACAAAGTATCGTGTTGAAACTAAGCTTGGTGGTAGGGAATTTTGTAATGCTCCTTTGGTCCCTCCGCAAAAAAAAATGTCAAACTTCAAACTAAAAGCACCACAGATTAGCAATGGTACCGGAACCCAAAGACCTTTCACACAGCCAGATAACGCGAGCTAAGACCTTATCCAGCTCCCCAGCTCTTCAGCAAAGTCTCGTCTCACGTAGGTACTACAAAGCCTTCGAGAGCAATTCACAAGACCACATAGTGACGTCACATTTTCTAATATCCATGCTCAACAGATATTGCCAAAGACTCTCTGCGATTGAGAACTGTTTGCAGCAGGATTGTCTACAGTGAAATAGTCTAAGATCCCACCGTAATATTTTCACGAACGGATGATTTTTATTTTTGTATCTATTAACAGACCAAAAACAAAAGGAAGTTCTTGAGTCAACGCGTATATGTATATTTTAACGTATTTTAACTCATTAATTAACTATTAGACAGATCAACTGCAATAGGTACATATTTTTCTGTACAATTTAACGTCTCTTTCTAATATGTATAATTGTATATGGCCTAAAGTAAATACATTTTATTTTATTATTTGTATCGCATACACAAAAAGACAATTAAAAAGAAATAAACACTATGATAAAGGTTGATAGTGATGAAACACTATGAACCTATGAACTGGATAGCTCTTATACTAAACCTTTCGGAATTTTTCCCGGGACGACGGTCGGTCAGCACAAAAGCCCTGTCGAACAGTCGAACTGTATAGAGCGGCTGAGCTTCCACCATGTTTACGTAAGCTTTGCCGCTACTCATAAAATGCGGAGTAAAAGGAAACTTGAAGTGATCTGTGAGCTATTGGTTGGTTTATAAGACGCGATGTAATAGCGCTGAGCGATTGTTTATTCTGCCCTCATAAAAAGTTTCGTCGATGCTTCGGATGACGTGCTCATCCAGGGTTTGTTATTAGTAAGTAAACAAAACGTGATGTACCATAAATGTCAAAGTCAATGTCAAAAGTCATAATGACAACGAGATGTTTTTGCGCACTCTCTCTCGCACAATTCCGGCCCCCTGTGAAGGACGTAAATTTTTTCGATTGAATCCTACTATGTAATATTATTAATGCTAAATTTTGTGTGTGTCTGTGTATGTGTGTGTGTGAATGTTTGTTACCACATATCACCGTAACTACTAAATCGATTTCGATGAAATTTTGTTTTTTTTTTTATCTCGGAAACAGGACACTGTGGGATAACGGGAACACGCGGATGAAACCGTGGGACGCAACTAGTATAATAATATATTTACTACAATTAATACAATCCTCTTTTACTTTACCTATACGAGGGCGGTCCGATAAATACTTAGCCTTAAGAAGAAAAGCGGATAATTTTGAAATAGTTTTTATTTATTTTTCAACATAGTCGTCTTTTAACTCCATACACTTCATCCAGCGATGCTCCAATTTCTTTAACCCGTCGAAAAAATAGGTTTTCTCAAGGTCTGCAAAATAGGCCTACGTGGCGGCAATGACCTCCTCATTCGACGCAAATTTCTGTCCGGCGAGTGACTTTTTCAAGTCTGGAAATAAAAAGAAGTCGCACGGGGTCAAATCTGGAGAATACGGTGGATGGGGCAGCAGTTCGTAGCGCAATTCACCAATTTGGCCGTGGCGAGAGCGGAGGTGTGAGCCGGTGCGTTGTCATTTTGGAAGAGCACTTTTTTCTTCGCCAAATGCGGCCGTTTTTTCTGCAATTCGGCGTCGAATCGGCCCAATAATTCGGCATAGTACAGCCCTGTGATCGTTTTGCCCTTCTCCAGGTAGTCGATGTAGATCACACCTTGTGAATCCCAGAAAACAGTGGCCATCACCTTTCCGGCCGAAAAGACAGTTCGCCTTCTTCGGAGCACGTTCGCCGGGTGAAGTCCATTGTTTCGACTGTTCCTTGGTCTCTGGCGTGTACCAGCGGATCCACGTTTCGTCGACGGTCACAAAACGACGCAGAAACTCTTTCGGATTGCGCTTAAACAGCGTCAAACACTGCTTTGAAGTGGTCTCACGGTTGCGCTTGTTGTCCGGAGTGAGCAAACGCGGCACCCATCGCGCCGACAGCTTTCTCATACCCAAAATTTCGTGCAGGATATGACCCACGCGGTCTTTTGAGATGCTTACTGTCTCAGCTATCTCGCGTACCTTCAATCGGCGGTCTGCCAATACGAGATCGTGGATTTCTGTGACGTTATCCTCAGTAGTAGCCGTTTTCGGGGCAACTGGGCGTGGATCATCAAAAACCGATGTGCGACCACGCTGAAACTCGTTATACCAATTTTTGACGGTCGCCATCGAAGGAGGAGAGTCACCGTAGACAGCATCCAATCGCTCTTTGATTTCCATGCGCGATTTCCTTTCTAAAAACAAGAATCGAATCATCGACCGATCTTGTTCTTTATCCATTATTGTAAAATTCGCGGATACGTCCGTTTCCACACACGGTCAAAACAAAACTACGAGCTCGATTCGGCTGAAATTTCGACAGTAGCAGTCTACTAGAATGTTCTACACGATAGTAAATTTTTCTTGCGATAGTGGCGCCATCAGGCGTCGGGGCTAAGTACTTATCGGACCGCCCTCGTAAACCATCATAATATATGTGTTAAGGATAAGCAATCGCTACCGAATTGTGCTTAATTTAAAATCTCTACTTCAACTTTTCCCATATAAAAAACGACATCCAACACAAGCATATCACTATAGAGAAGGATTACGTTATGCAGACAGTCAAACGAACAGCATTTTAATTAGAAATGCTTTAATTAAGGAAGCCAAAGGGCTGCCAGAGCTAGCACTAGGCAAGTTTTTTTAACTCCCGTGTCGGATCATGTAACTTCAACTTTAATATTCAATATGTAAAATGTCGAGAGCGATGGTGGCCGAGCGGTAGCGCGTGCGCCTTACAAGGCACTGATACAGAGTTCGAATCCTCTCGGCCCCGCATCTATGATTCAATAAGTTATTGAGTTACATCGTGAGCAAACCGGCATGTCCAAGAATCCCAACATTCAAGGGCATGCGACATATACCAACCGGCACCGGGCCAGCGTGGGTTGATAACGGTCCATACTCGCTCTCTAACAGAAAGCCAAAGTCCCAGCAGTGGGAACTTAATAGGCTGATGATGAATTAAACGCATGTTTTTTTTACCCTGAGGTTTTTCTTTTTCCTCGCAATTTTGATCCGGTATAGAGGAGTGTGAGGTCGGGGAAAGGAAAATATATTTTTAATGTTGGAAAAATATGATTTATCGTAGAACGGAAATGTAAATGTTGTCTTGGGGATTTCGCGAAGGTTTCATATGACGATAGCAAAACTTTAAAGATCACAAAAGCGGTGAGAAATTCTTGAAATGTAGGTATTAGTCTTTCTTCAAAATTAGCTACTTTTTCTTAAAATAAGTCAGTTTTTGATGCGAGTGAAATAAAAAAAAAGAACCAAATGGCTTCGTTATTAAAAAAAGCTAGTTATAGCCCAGCTAGTTTAATAAATTTTTTATCATAGATCTATTTTTACGATTCATTATACATCTAATATTCATTAGTGTATATCCACAACTGAATACATATATGGTTCTCACCTTCGAACGCCACAAAAAAAAAGAAATAACTTTTTAGCTGGTACTTTCTAATATATAATTTAATTTAATAATTGTCAACCTTTCATAATTAACGTTTTTCAACTTCTCCTTTATACATTTGTATTATAATCTAACCATAAAAATTGAAATAGTAAATTTCAAATAACTAAACTCAAGATGAAGACTCCCTTGCATATTTCAAGAAACCTATTCCCATCAAGGCTCGTGGAGGGTGCTCTAGATATGTCACGTACACATTATGTCCAATACGCGCTATTTGCTACAGACAAGCGGACATAGGCTTGCTTTACATATTGAAAAGCGCATCAGAAACTACGCTAGCAGTATTGCTGAATGCGCCAAACACTGTCAACAAAGTTTTGTTAGAGATATAAATTAAGACAAACCGTGAATATATTTATGTTACTAGTTTCCAGCGTTAGTTATCCTCTTTATGAGCATATTCTGTTCCCACTGTTGGAACATAAGCCTTCTCTCAGGGAGAGAGAGTAAAGGCCATACCATAATCAATTTTGCGAGCCCAGTGCGTGTTGGCAGATGGGCCAGCCGTAGTTTTGGAGTTTTCAGACCACCCGAATACCTTCGACATAGCCTAACGACTGCTATCCTAAGACAACAACCGAAACTGACGGCTTAACGCGCCCTCGGAAGCAAGGCAGCAGCATAATCATCATCATCAGCTGGAAGAAGTCCACTGCTGAACGCCACAATGAACGGTTATTAGTCATATGCATCCATCGGCTTCCTGCGACTCTAACAATGTCGTTGGCCCAACTAGTGTGTCCACTAACGCGGAAACGTCCAATTGCAAATACCACTAGTGGTCACCCATCCAAGTAGCGACCACAGAGCACGTTGCTTAACCTAGTTGATTGGTAAGGAACGAATAGACAAGCTTCGCTACGAGCACTTCAAGCAAGTTTCGCCACAAGCGCTACTGACCGTTTTAAAATGGACAGGAGGAATGCAAAGTTATTTCAGTATAATGTCGCGTAGTCGTTTAGTAAATTAAACAGCAGAATGGGGTGTTAAAATATCATCAGACCGGTCTATTTGGTACATCCTGTATTAGCTGCTATTGTTGCATGTAATGTGGATAATGTGAAATGTTTTCTTTACATATTACAGGGTAGCGTTTGATCACAAGTCACCTGATGTTATGTGACGGAGTGGTGCCTGGATTGGGAACTGGCTCTCGTATGAGGTTACCGAAATAGACCAATAGGAGCTTGGCGAAGAATTTTTGATAGCTAGCCAGGCGAACACCAAAAAATTCCCTACCACAGAGCTATGGTTTCATCGCGATGTTTTCCTTCGCCGAAAGCTCATGCGCATTGTATTTTAAGACTTAATCTCTCCTGCTTTATGTTTTATCTACTCGTATACGTAATTTAAAGAAAAAAAATGCATTCTGATTTACTTACATTGACAAAGACTAAAACAAAATTGCCGAGTATTAACGACGAAGCTCAAAGCTCAAATTCATATCATTTCATTGGTTTCAACCGTATCCGGTACAAATTCATAACTTCTTTACATTTCATTGTAAACAATAATTGAACTGCATAGTAAGGTCGGCTTGTTAAAATATTCTCTTAGAGCACATACATCTACATGCTATACCTGCAATTTCTTCTCAAGACAAAGATACAATTACACTCAGTTCAAAGTACTTTTCCACAGTCTCAAGAATCTCGAGTCGCATGTTTTATTCCCTGAAAGGCTCCTTGTTACAATCTTGTTAAAAATGGAACTTGATGCGTGCCATCTGAATACAGGCCCCCCCTTATATCAGAAATGAGGGCTGCGATTAGTGTTGTAGCAAGTCCGGCCACTATTCGGCCTATTCGACTACTTTTTCATGATCCGGCCAGTTCGCTGACTGATAGCACACTTTTTACAGAACGCAAAGTTGATAATACTCGCAGATTATTAGTAGTTCAAGCAATATTAATATTGGTTATTTGATCCGTAGTCAAAGTTAACCATAGTCAAAAGTGTATTTAAAAAATATTTTTCAGTAATTTATTTCATAAATTTTTTTCATTTGTTTACATTACCACTATTCAAAAAACCGGCCCCAAGTGTTTCATAATTATAATGTGAATCAAAAAATTGTATGACAAGAAAGCTTTTGTTCTATTAGGTAAGTTAACTATTCATTAAAACCAATAACAAAGTTTTTTATTTCTTAACCAAAATAAATTTTAACATCAACTGACCGGATTTATTTTATTTCTTTTTGGATAGCATTTGACCACAAGGTAACGTGATGTTAAACGATGTGGCTATTATACTAGGATTGAGAACTGATTAGTTGGGCTGCCGGAACTCACTCATATCTATCAGTGCGCGTGTGTGTCTGTGCGTGTACCTATCAGCATCTGCTTGGCGAAAAATCCAGTTGAATAGCTATTCGGCCAAAACGCTGCCCGCTACAGCTCTATTCTTTTACTCTCTTACCTTACTCTACTAGTGCTTTCTCTTAAAGGCCATCTGAAATTTCTCTTCACTCGAACGCTCCAACGAGATCCTTAAAATAATGAGTTTCGCTTTTTATACATTTGTTTTTTGTTCTCTTTTAAACGCTCTTTCATTTCTTGAAAACCTTTTTTTTCAAACACAACGTTGTATAATAATAGTCATCTGTCTGTCTGTTGGCAACACGAATATTATTTTACGTGTAAAGGTGTTGCTTTTGTGAAAGGAGGTACTAAAATTACGAGTTTTAATGAAGACAAATGTTTCGTTGCGGACGCTTTTCTCGACATTTCTTGTAATATTACAGTCGTTTTTTACTCGCTTAAATTGTAATTGTTGTATTTTAAGAGACCGCTGTAGAGGTCACAGGGGGAGTGAAAATGTAATCAAAGGTGCAGCATGTGATGTTGGTTTATACTTTTTTTAACTAACAAGTATAGATTATTTTATAATTTAAGAGTTGATGAATGATAAAACGGTTACATTCTATTCCTATACACAATTTTATAATCAAACAAACAATTTTTAAGAAAAAATTATTTAATTCATTCCTATTTTTTTTATCAAATCATTTATTTTTTCTGTAATAGTGTAGCAACCAAGCAGACGGCCTCCTTGTTGATAAGCGGATTGCGGCTGATGAAAATTACAGTAAAAAGAGAAGAAAAAAGATTAAATTATAGATTAACTAGCTAAATTTCATACAAATCGGTCCAGCCGTTTCGGAGGAGTTTGGTTACAAACACCGCGACACGAGTATATATAAAATACAATATATCACAAGTCCGATAGTAGTTGCGTTTAGAAATCTATAGTTAAAATTGAAGCAGTTACATTGATATCATCATATCAGCTACCTGTCCCTAGTGGCCGGAAAACTAACGAAGATGCCAGATAGGTACAAATTACTTTGATAAGTTTGTTACCATAGAACAGAATTGAAGGATTAAGGACATGACTTCAGGGGGCATTTAAAACAAAAAGCTGAATAATTTCATGGCATAATTATTTAGTATTGTGTTTTATTTTTGTTTTAGTCAGGAGTAAATAGGTATTTACTGGGCAAGCATGATACAACTTCGACCAAAACGTTGTTTTCCATTGGGTGAGATTTTGGTGAAATGCAAGTCATTATACTACTGTTTTTCAAAATCACATTATTAATTAGTGGGAAACCTTGTGGTTTTCGCGTAGTTGCATCACCTATGCCGACGAAAAAATCTCATTTTCCATCGTTAATGAATAATTAACCCTCTTAGGTAAATATAATAAAAATCAGGTATCAACAATAAACATGAACTAGTCCCCTCCCTTCTGAATAATTAGTTACGACTATGTTAGTTCATGGTGGCGTTCAAAGAGGGAGTTTATATAGTGCTTAGTAAATATGATTTTCTTAGACCCCCCCCTCCCCCCCTAAAATAGTTCTCGGTTCGGACCTGCTAGATCCTCAGATGGGCCATGTTCCAGAACTAAAGTTGATGATACAGCCTTGGGAACTTGAAGGCAACTTCGTAGGCTTTATTATCTCAACACAAGTTTCCATTGCTTTCACTGAATTAACGTACAACTATGTAACTATTGATAGGTGTTTCGTGTAACCCAATTTGATGAAAACAAATGAATAGAGTAGGTAAGTAATTACACACAGCATACAGCATACAGTGGACGGCCGAGTGGCCGTCGCCCTGTCGGCCGTCCCAGATATCGCTGGAAAGACGAAGTCACGAAGGATTTGCGCGAGCTCCAGGTGGAGGACTGGCAGGAGGTGACGCAGGACAGACCGAAGTGGCGTCTTTTGTTATCGGAGGCCAAGACTCACTTTGGGTCGTTGCGCCAACTCAGTTAGTTAGTTAGTTAGGTAAGTAATTACAAAATAAATTTAAACTTTTTTTTATGCTTCACCGTCGTCATCAGCCGTTCCCACTGCTGAGACTCCGGCCTTCTCTCAGAGAGAGAGAATGGGCCGTAAACTACCACGCTGGCCCAGTGCAGGTTGGTAGATGTCGTATGAACTTAAATTCGTGGTTCTTATCATCAAGGAAACAAACTGCTCACATTGCCACATATTATCAGAACACATCCTAAACCAGAGGTGAACTTTTTGGATAGAGTTTTTAATAATACACACTAATCACACTAATATTATAAATGCGTGTGTGTGAGTGTGTATGTATGTGTGTGTGAGTATGCTTGTTACTTATTCATGTTGAGTTTGATATAAATTTAGAACGGGGCTAGCTTATACTGTGGGTTAACACATAGGCTACTTTTCATCTTAGAAAACTGCAGGAGAAACCTCGAGAAGCAGCTGGTATTATATTTATATAAAAAAAATATATCAAAAACCAAATAAATGTAACTACAGCACAAAATCCAAAGGAAACTCGTTGTAAATCGATAGAATACGATTTCAATCCGCCGGCACGTGAATCGAATACGATTCCGTCGATACTCGTAAATTGCCATTATGTTTGCGGGAAATGTAGCTTGGTCGCGATCTGGGTGAAATCTTTGACAACCAATATAAACACAAGGTACTAAAGGTAATTAGATGAAATTCTGCATCAGAAACAGACTATTAATGAGTAGACATACAGAACGAGCATATTATATCACTAGGTGTGTTTCGCGGTTATACATCCAAGTACGCTAACCTTTTTCCAAGATAAAAAGTAGCTTAGGTGTTAATCCTGAATTCATAATTTTACTCGAATTCATTGAGGCGTTTCAACGTGAATTAGTTACAAACCTACACATCCAATCACTCACTCAGAAACGTTTTATGTTAGGCGTTTGAAAGTGGTCATATTAATTTGACTAAATAAATATCAATACTTTGTTTACATTGTATTTTTTATTTTATTTTTTTATAAGAGATAGGCATGCATTTGACCCCAGTCTCACCTGATGGTAAGTGATGACGAGGCCGAAGATGGAGCATGCTTGCCTAGAAGATACCTATTCACTCTTGATTTGAAGGCTCCCAAGTTATACTTATCGGGAAACAAAGACGCTGGCAAGGTGTTCCACTCCTTCGCCGTTCGCATAATATATTTATAATGCGAACAAAACGTATTGTGCGGATTGGGGGAATTTCAACCATGTAAGGATGACGATGATGATGGATTTGTTCCTAGTCCAGATGTAGCTTGGTGCCAACAATTAATATCAGGTAACTTGTATTTAAACGCTACATCTTTTCCTATATTAAAAAGATTTGTATGTTTGTTCATGCATTCAGCTTAGGTTTCTACTTATACATTTCTCTGTGGTGTACCAATAAAAAAATAATCCATCTATCTATTTCACAAAATCAAGGAATAACCACAAGCAATGGCTTCCTTCTAGAGATAATGTAGTTTCAAATTTCCTGCAGACGACCACGATTATTATCTCGATAAAACATATTTGACACCTAAATTCGCCCTAAAATATGGGTCAATTCTCACCCCTACCCAATCCGGAATATCTGTGTAACAAGGTCTCGGCGACACGAAATCTGCAGATTTATTAAAATAACCGCAGAACCGGGTGCAAGCCGGATCTCCTTGTACCCGGTACCCTTGTACCCGGTTATTGGTTATCGGCAACGATCGGGCGAAGCCGGGCAAAATGATGCATGGCCGGATAAGACAATGTAGCGGAAGGGAAAGGCGCACCCGGCTACCCGGGTCGACCTTTCAATTTCCTTGATTGTTCTGTACGACGCACAGGCGGGTTTATTTCTTTATCTGCACGACCGCGATGATTTCTTATATGGTCAGTACACAATCCGGTTGGAATGCGAGGAGTGCTTTTGTTTGACCCGGATAAGGGTAAATGAAAACTGCCTCGGTAATAGATGGGTGTGTTAGTGGGTTTTATTTCGCGAACCCTAATTTTTGGTAGGGTTCTCTTGAAGTATTAGCGAGTCTATCGCACTGCGCGAGGAAGTTGGAGTTTTACCTTACAAACTTTGGGGAATGATTTCCTATATCAGTCACTTCAAAAATGCAAGTCTCATGTTCCTGGGTTAAATTCAATCGAGCTAAGAACCCCTTAATCCGAAGCTGATTAAAACGTTGTTATTTATCAAGTTCAATGATAAAATATTAAAAAAAAATATTTTTTGCCGTCAAAACTGACAGCAAAAGAAAATCAGAGCAAAATTTGCTATATGGTAGAATACACTCTTATGTTGGTAGACCTATAACCGACTAAAACGGCCACACTGCAGGCCCAACTTTTACTGACGTTGAACAATAAAAAATCGAATGGAAAAGAGAGTTAATTTTTATCGACACAGACATAAAACGTAAAAAAAATGCATTCAAAGGTCCAATTTTGCTGAACCGTGTCATCCAGCGAGTGCGAGTAAGGCATACGTTACACGGTGCGAGCTGCTGACTTGACAGTATAGAATACACAGCTGCTCTCATTGCATATCCGAACGAAGCGCATCGCTTCTATATTCATAATGCAAACGGCGAAAAAGTGGAAGGTGTCAGCGTCTTTGCTTCCCGATAAGTAGTACATAGCGATGATGGCTGAGTGGTAGTGACGTCGGCTTGCGATCCGTAGGACGTGGGTTCGAATCCTACAATGAGCTTGAGCTTTCGGTGAAGGAAAACATCGTGATGAAACCATAGCTTGGTGGTAGGGTATTTTCTAGTACTCGCCTGGCTAGCTACCACCCTCTTGTTAAGAATCTGTCGCCAAGCACCTATCTGTGTGTTCCGGCAGCCTCACTTGAGAGCCAGTTCCCAGTCCAGGTGTAGCGTGGTGCCACCTTTGACCACATCGTCACTTAATATCAGGTGACTTGTGGTCAAACGCTACCCTGTAAATATTAGAAAAAAAAATGTTTGTAAAAAAACTGTAGGTACTGCATTAAATGACCCGCGGGAACTGACTCGCGTCGTGTGACCTCTAAGTTTTTTTTGCCAATTTAGAACTATAGTGTGAAAAAAGCTGTGAACTAATTCACCGTTCGTTAGCCACTTTGGTACCTACTGTTGCGACTGTACTAAGGGATTGATTCGAGCGATTTCGCTGCGCTCGTTTTTAAAATGGCACGATGTACGTGTACGTTTCGATTTAACAAAAGAGAATACTATAAAAACAAGTTGTGTACACTCAGATTCATTGGTATCGATTCTATTGTGCATTTTCTAAAACTAAACTAGACAGATCTGAATTACTTCCGTGGTCAGAAACTGGGAACGTAATATGATGAATGATCGAAGTTTTATGGAAGCTGGTGTTCTTCAAACACACCAGTAGGTGAAAGTAAAAGGTTATCGTGGTTATTTCCATCTGACAGCATTACAGAATCATCGAGTCAGCCAGTCTACTGACTGAGTCGGAGATGAACGTGAACTTGTATTTAGGGTTCCTGTTTTCACCTATAGATGAACCTTATGATAATCGAACTAGGTATTCCCCGCGGTTTCACCCGCATGGGCTACAATTAATCGCGATAAAAAGTAGTCCATGTCCTTTCTCTAGCTCTAGACTATCTCTGTTCCAAATTCCATTTCAATCGGTTCAGTAGTTTTTTTTTTTTTTTTACTAATTACAGGGTAGCTTTTGACCACAAGTCACCTGATGTTAAGTGACGATGTGGTAGAAGATGGTGCCACGCTACACCTGGACTGGGAACTGGCTCTCTAGTTTAAGCGTGAAAGACCGACAGACAGAGGTACTTTCGCATTTATAATTTCGATTCAGAGAATTTATTGCATTCCATAATGTACAATAGTTAGTCATAATATAATTAAGATCAATTATGGACCCTGTTGGGCACAACAACAACATTACTTAAAAACTAGAGGAGAGGAGGACTGCCATCAATCAACAAAAAACCTATATGCCTACTGCAACCTATGTAAATCTATATATCTAGTAAACATTTTAAGTAGGGAAGTTCGGATTTAAACAAACCCACATTTGAACACAGAATTTTATACGACATTTTTAATATCCACCTACTAAACGGTCAGTCAGGAGCTTTTGGGTCACCAAAATATTGCAGCGTCCGCGGCGACGACGCAAGCACTCGTCGACCCCGCAATGATTGATGCCGGGCCGGTCCGGGCTGATCTGGCCCGGATAAGACAATGTACCGGAAGGAACGACCGGCTACAAAGCTGCGCGGCACACGAGAAGCTATTTGTGACGGACCGACCGTTCCGCCGTCGAATAATTTTGTATGTCATATCATACAGAATGGTGGAGATAAAGAGACGAATGGGTCGCTGTTATAGAAGTACTTGCTTCTGGCTGTTTTTAATATTTTTGAGGGTAGTATAGCTATATACTTAAATACGTAGGGGTTCGTGAAGTCGTGGGAGAAACGTTTTTAGAAGAATAGAGCTTGTTGGATGTATGTATGTGTATCGAAATTAATTTCTAGCCAAGTCTCTTATAAAACCAAGTAAATTACGGGTAAGTTTTTGGACTTCCTTTTGGTACTAGCGGGGACAAATAGTTATGTCTCTCATTTAAATCATCGAACACCCAGACAAACGGTGAAGCGTCATCGATGTATGGTGCTGATCCGCTTATACGCGCGAAGTCTGAGATCTGTCCGAGCATAGGGTAGTTTGAAAACAGCGCTGCGCTCACATAATCATTGTTATGTGAATGCAGCACATGCTGAAGCTGCCCTATTGCCCTATGATTAATTAGTTAAATAAGTAACTGGAACATAATATGCTGTTTAAATAGTGGCAATAAATTGATTTTTTATTTATTTTATTTTTTTATTTATTTAAGTGTTTTGCTTCCACATTCATCACGCGTACCGCTATGGAGTGGAACTTCTTGCCAGAGAATTTCTCGATTGCTATGATTTGAAAAACGTCAAGGCAAAATTAAAGAGGTACCTTCTAGGCACTTGCGCTACAACATCGACCGCATCAGCGCTTAACGTCAGGCGAGACATACTAAATACATACTACTTAATTGTAAGCGAGAAAGTAATTCTTGTTTTTTTGTTTGTTCATTACTTTTCACGCCTATACTGCGTAAGAGATCGTGATGAAACTTGGTGTAGAGATCTGAGGAAGGACAAAAGAAACTTTTTATTGCGATAAACTGTCCACGCGTGTGAAACCGCGGGGAACAGCTAGTTTGCAATAAAAAAGGCAGGTATACAAACTATGGATATTAAACAATAGAACTTCTTTCCCAGCGATAATTTACAATAAAAATTGGTTGTCTGTAAAGTCGGTTTACTGACGATAGTTGAACGTGACAACGTCGATTGGCCGATTGTGCTTCTTTGTCGCTCGTTCCGCGCTCTCGCTTGCATTTCAAGCCTTACATGGAACGCCTCAGAGCGAGGTAACGCCGCATGAGTCATGTTTTTTCGTGCGTGCAGCCGGCTCTATCGAATTATAAGACGTTGTCACGTCAAAAAAACTGCCACCAGCTACATTTAATCAATGTAGAACCTACAGAGTCGTAAAAAGTAAAGCTCCCAAGCAAAATTCCAACAAACTTTTTATTCCTGTCCTCGGTTGGATCGTAAAAAATCTATTAACGCTACATAAAGTCAATATAACATTTAGAAAAAACAGACAATTGAAAAACCAACTACATTATAGCACGGAGTAGACTCGCGTAATGTGAAGCTAGCTCCGGCATTGTTTTCAGTCACGAATATCATTTCTGTCACAGAAAATGGAGACCGAGAATTATTAATGCTCTAACGACTGGCATAATATCTATTTGTATCTGTATAAGACGAACGCACAAGGGGATTAAACGAGGATGTATTGAAAACTTCGCTTCCAAATCGACAGAAATCTGACTTAGTGTCCATCAAATATGCAATTACTGTGTTTAGGGATGTGACTGGAAAAATCTATAAGAAACTTTGCGTCTATCAACAAGTTTAGTACAAAGTAACTCGCAGTTGCAACAGCGTTGCCTACAGCTTATTGCTTTATGAAGTATCCTCCTTGACCATTGTTCAAACTATTTCAATACCGGGTGTTTCTTGCCTGTTCTTTTGCCGGTGTAAGAATAGACGTAGCTAGTTTTTAAGTTTGACGTTTTAAAGTGATCACATTTTGTCTACACAAAACTAGTTGTAGAATTGATAAGTCATATCCCAATGTGTACAACCAAACAAGAGAAATCTTATTAGTAAAGCTAATTAAAAAATATCGGACCATTAGATGACAAAAAAGCTTGGGATTTTAGTGAACTTGCTCCAATTCAATCAATTAGTGATAAGAATAAAATTGTCAATGTGATCGCGCCAAAAAAAATTACCTGCCGGGCGTTTCTTGCCTGTTCTTTTGCCGGCGTAAGGAGGTTGGAACAGGCGTAGCTAGTTTTAAGTTTGACGTTTTAAAGTGATCACAATGTATCCTATTGAATAAATAAATAAATTGAAATTGAAATTGTCATATTAATTACTATTGCGCCCCGCATCTTCCCGTTATCCTGCAGGAACCTTTTTCCGGGATACAAAGTATTTTTGTGTTGATCCAGGGTATAACTATCTCTATTCCAAATTAAATCAAAATCGGTTTAGTAGTTACGGTGATATGTGGTAACAAACATTCACACACACACAAACTTTCGCATTTATAATATTAGTAGGAAGTAGGATTGTTCATGTTAACAAATTAAAGGTTAGTGTGACTTTATTAATGACTAACTCGACCTTGTTTGTACTAGTTTATATTAAGCTTGTTACATTAATATCCCTATACAGCAAACAGCTTCAATATCCATGATAAACTATGCAAACCTTTATACCTCGACAAACACAATCAAGCTTAGGGATCCTAATAAACATATCAAGAATCAGACGAGCATGTAAGACCTCCGAGGAGGTCACCCACCCCCCAGCCCCTACGTTATCGCAGGCAACGGACCCCATTATGAAATACGAGGGGCATCTCACTCGATATTCGTTCTAAGGGGTCCTCAGCTAATCTCTGACTGAACACGGAAATAGCTCGTTTCGACGCGAGATAGGGTTATTTTGGGGAGGCGAATAGAATTTAATTTTTTTATCCCTAATTCAGCGGCGAATGTTCTTATTGTTTTTTTTTTCAGTTGGCATAACGTTGGAGTATCGTACAGTGGACACGTCGACGTCGTTATCTCGAAGCAAGGAAATGAGGTAGTCAAGTCTTTAAGGAGTTTTGAGAGAGAAAAGAAAGGCGATGATAAAAATGCGTAATGAGTTTTGATTTTATGATAGCTTTATATATTACTGGCAAATGTTCTTCCCTCTCATATGGTCGAGGAGAGCGATGGCTGGCACATGATTCAACTCGTGAACGGGTGCTGCTCGTGGGGTCTGGTCTGCTTTGGTTGTGATCCCGCAACTCGTTAATATTCATGTTCCCATATCCCAATGTGTACAACCAAACAAGAGAAATCTTATTAGTAAAGCTAATTAAAAAATATCGGACTATTAAATGATAAAAAAAAACATGGGATTTTAGTGAACTTGCTCCAGTTCAATGAATTAGTAATAAGAATAAAATTGACAATGTGATCGCGCCAAAAAAATTACCTGCCGGGCGTTTCTTGCCTGTTCTTTTGCCGGCGTAAGGAGGTTGGAACAGGCGTAGCTAGTTTTAAGTTGACGTTTTAAAGTGATCACAATGTATCCTATTGAATAAATATATTTTGAATTGAATTGAATTGAATATAATCACCTTATGTAACAAATTAAACGCTAACACATGATACATTGTTGGCTTCGTAATTATAGAAATTTCGTGCTAAGTGACTATCGGCCGGTTCCAATATCCTATCTATCCACGGTTTGCCCTACTGGGGACAGAAATTTGACACAAGCTCCATAGAATTAATCTCTATCTCTAGTAGGGTAAATCTTGTATAGATCGGTTGTTGATTTCCAGCATTAGTGTTAAAGTATAAGCATGTGTTTTGGATGTTTTTGATCTGTTTTGCGTAACTTAGTTTCTGTTATCTTAAATACACATGACGTTAAGTGACGTTGTGGTAGCGCTGGCATGGAACACACCAATATAATTTACTTGGTGAGATTCTTTACTTGAGAGTGTTGGTGAGTGGTGCTAGCCCTGCGAGCACTAGAAAATTCCTCACCAGGCAAAACTTTCCTCAAAACTTAACGATACCGCACAAAAAATGCAATACCAAGGTAAGTGCTGATTGCTATACGAATAGCTTGCTTTTTGAATCGCATCGCTCGAATATAGGACACCAGAGGATTGATGTCACGAGGTGAGGGGAATCGTAAACTTTTACTGTCTCTCCGTTTTTATTGCTTTAATTCTTTGCGATTTTATTGGGTCTTCAATTTCGATCACCTTTCGTCGATTGTTTTAGTATAAAGTGAAATTATTTAATGCGAATTTTGTTACTCGTATTTATTTATTTATTTATTTATAATGCACACCAACATAATAAACAATATATCATCAATTTACGAAGATCACGCTACAGTCAGCTCAATTCCAATTGTTATTACAATTATAGGCGTAGACTACATGCAAAAAATAGCAGAATAATTTATTAATGAATACGTAATATAAGATGTCCAAAAACTAAGTGCAATAAACAATTACAATTGAAATTAAGTGCAGAATTTATAAACAATACAATAATAATAAAGAATGAATAATTGAAATTAAAAATGTTAATGATGTACCTAATTATATGAAATAATAATAGCTTAAATGTTTATGCTAACAATAAAATTTTCTTTTTAAACTTACAAATGCTGTCAGCAAACAGGTCAATATCTGACTTTTTAGAGATGTTGTTATAGGTTTTTGTCATCCTATTTAGAGGTGCATTAAGGCCCAGGTTAGATTTACATCGGTTGTTATTGGTAAAAAGAAGATTAAAACTAGAAACGCGCGGAATACGCGATGGGGCAGAAAACAAATTTGTGACAACAATTCTGTCGCGTCTGCTGTCCCATTTGTAAGTTTATGAAGAACAACCAGTTCTAGCATTCGTCTTCGATCAGCGAGTGAAGATATTTTAAAATGACTCAGTCTATCGGTGTAATGAAGCAAAACTTTCCCCAAATTTACAGAATAAGTCAGGTGCCACAGAAATCTTTTTTGGATACTTTCAATTCTTTTTATATAGACATCATAAAAGGGATTCCAGGCAGGACAGCAGTATTCCAGACCGCTTCGGACAAAGGAATTATAAAGTAAAACTTTAGTCGATGCCGATTTAAAGTCCTTACAGTTGCGGAGAATAAATCCGAGATTTCTAAACCCTTTGGAACAAACAAACTCGTATCAAGGTTTCGGATTTGTTTTTATTAGGCTGCCTTTTAAAATGAATAGTAAGCAGAATAATCTATTTCTGATGACTGAGCTTGCCTATTGCATTACAGTCTACTTTTACATAGTTCTACATAATTATATAACAAATAGGTATATCGTACTTACAATTTATTTATATAGGTATAAGTTATGTTTATTTTTTACTGACTTTAAAAATCATCTTCAATAAACATTAGGACAACAACACAACAACATTAGGATTTGAAGAATTTTTTTATAAAGTGTAGTCCACGCGGAAAAGCACCATAGCTTGGTAGTACGGCATTTAACAATGCTTTCTGACCATCGTCATCACGTTAAGAATTTATCACCAAGCACCGCTTGGCGTGTTCAAGGCAGCCTCACTTGAAAGCCAGTTCCCATTTCAGGTGTAGCGTGGCGCCACCTATCTAATCATTATGTATAGTAATAAGGTCAGGCAACTAAACAGATAGCGTCCGACATTGCACCCAAGTTTGGCCAACAACACTCAATTAAGGGATGGGACAACAGTCGCCGGTTATGTATATCGATATTTGTTTACTATTGACCCAGAAATTAAGGCAAAACAACATTGCGTGGGTCAAAGTGCTAACAGATATCACATTCCAATTACACAACGGATTTAGTTCAGACATTAAATCTACTTGTACGTGATTTTGTCGACTTGTTGACGAGATATTGTGAAGTTAAGAGATATTTTTTGTGTAACTAGTGACACGAGTCGCGGATATGAAGGCGGTAAATATGTGACTTTTCCATACAACATAATTGCACAATGAAATTCGCTTAGGCGATGATTTAAAAATATGCTGTTTTGGTGCACCCCTTCTTAATCTATACTTATTCCAAGTTACATGTTTCTAAAACATACCGTTTAGCCTGTACATTACTTATCTGTCACCTAGTGATTCTGAGATATTAAATGTCACATCTCTACAAGCCCTGTAATTTCAATGAAAAGATTGCTCCACATTCCGGAACACATTATCGCTTATTATCAATAACAGTAATGCTATCGATAAACTATTTAATATGAAAAAACTTTATCGATAAAACCAAAGCCGTTGTCCGTCACATCCCTACACTCCGAGGTCAGTAGACCACAGAGAGTGGTAACGCGCACGTGAGGCGCCCACTAATTGACTAATTGAGTTACATCCAGCACTACATATATATATTTATACATATCTACATTTATTATTATACAACACCTATACAACTGTATAATTGCAGATATAATTACAAGGAAGCATAACAGAGGTTCCAAAGATGATCATTATCACAGCAGTGTAATTGAGGCATGCGCATTGTCTGAGTTAATTTATGTAGCGACTGTCGCTTATGGTAAACCTTTTTTAACCAACTTAATTGAAATTACATTGAAATATTGACATAATTGTTTGGCGGTAGATTAACAAGTGCTTAGCTATCGACAAGTTTTGGATTTCACTGAGGATTTTGTAGAAAAATCGTACACAATTGACCTTTGACGGAGTTTCTGACTTTAAAGAGCTTAGTAATCTGTAGGTACAGCGATATTGTCTTTGTTCGACATAATTATCGTAGCTTGGTTTGGTAGTTCAAGGTACAGTCAACGACAAAAGTCGCTGAACAATCACACTTTTTATATTATCCTCATCATCTTAAACACCAATTTTTGACCTGTGTGTTATGTTGTGGTCAAAATGATACCATGTACCAATACCAAAAAAACAATGATAATTACTGATTTGAAACACATTTGAAAAATCGAGAACGATCAGCTACTTTTGTCGCTGACTGTACACTAAATAAGGTTTTTTTTAACTGTCCCCTCAAATAAAATATTAAATTTTGTATAGAAAATATGGTAACAGTCAAAGCCGCGAAGCAGGTCGCTAGTTAACCATAAACAACGAACCAGTTCACATTATTTCCACTAATTGTGTCATAAACTATACTAATCCAATGCTCATTACAGACCTACGAGTAACTCACCCCTTAGCTAATTTGTTAAATTGATATCAAAGAAGCAAGCAATTACTATATTTAATCGGAATTTTATCCTCAGAGGTTAAACTTGTCAGATTGATGGAGTTGCCAAATTACAAATAAAATGAGTTGCTCACATAAAGTTAGATAATGAACGCATCTTAGAAAGGGTAATCCGAACAATCAACTGTACAAATGAGTCTATATTTTAACGGAAAAGTTTCCTCTTGGGATATAACATAAATATTTTCTTTGAGGCATATTTTTTCGTAAATATTCTGTATTATTGTTAAAAAAATTACTGAATATCTTACAAGCCAATCATTGGTTTCTACCACTCTATCAATTGAAACTAGACAGATAAATAAAGGCATAACTTACACATTTAAAATATAAGGCTTAAATTACGCAAATTCCTTAAGCTCTGCTTGATATGTGCCAGATACTACAGGTGTTTACTGTATTATGTAGTTAGTACCTATTGCTTTGATTGATCGCGTCTAAGAAATCGTTTTTCAATATTCCACACCAATTCTGACCCCTATATAGAGAGTGCACACATAAAAGAGCGCACATAAACTACATTTTATACTTCATGGACTGAAAAAAATGTCATTCGAAACTTGATTACATTGTACTTTTTTTCATGTAAAAAAGAGTTTACGCGTTCGCTGTAGAATGCGTTAACGTCTCGCAAAATTCGCACTAGGCCCGCCACAGATGACTTATGGTCAAACATTACCATGTATGTTATAATAAAAAAAAATAGTATTAGCGCTGGATCAAACTAAACCCACAAATTCACCGGCAAGTAATTCATTTTAACATGCCAGTCGGGCGGGAAGTGAGTTTGACGTCGCGGTCTGGCGCCGGTCAACTTTGTTTAATGGATAAACGCGCACTGTTTACCCACTTATTGTGATTTTACGCGTGATTTGCTTCACTGAACTTTTCAGAGTTGTTTTGATACAGGAGTTTTAGAGTGGGTTGCAAAAGTTTTGTTTTGTTTTAATATCACGCGCAGGTAGACTTGAGAAGTTATCGAAGGGTGATTTTGTAAAGGTTTTGGGAAACGCGAAGCCAACAGTGTAGGTATTGTTGCGCACAAATATATTTAAATACCTATAATGTTCTTGACTCTTACATGTTTTTTTGTTGTTTGTTTGTTTAAGTCTCTGTGTTATAGTGGCAATAATTTTTTTTTATTAAACAAAAAATGAAAAATCCTCCAAACATAACCTAAAAAAACGAACCAAGAAAGTCGTCTTTTACATAGAAAGGATTATATCAAAATTGGTTTATCCGTTTGAAAGCTACGAATCCATAGACACATACACACGTTAAACATAAACAAGCAATTCCGCTCCCATAAAACAGTAAGAACTTTTTTCGAATAGATTGAGGATAAAAATCAAGACAGATGATACGCGTAAAAGGAAATTCAAGCGGACTAACCCTTTCTTTTCTCGCCTTTCGTAGGGTTTTTGTCTTTTTTCTACCGCGGAGGGCAAATTATAATTTTCTTACTAGCTGCGCCCCGCGGTTTCGCCCGCGTGGGCTACAGTTCATCGCGATAAAAAGAAGCCTATGTCCATCCTCAGGGCTTGAAATATCCCTGTACCAAATTTCATATAAATCGGTTCGGTAGTTTAGGCGTGAAAGCGTAACAGACATACAGACAGACAGAGTTACTTTCGAATTTATAATAAGTAGGGATAACTCGTATACTATAGCAAAGTGGATGGATGGGTGACTACTTGTGGTATTTACAACTGAGCAGCTCCATGCTTTGGAGAGCACGGTTAGTTCTTTAGGATCAAAATCGTTAGGATATGTTAGAGGTCTTCAGGCGGAGTGAAAACTCCAACGCTAGGGCTGGCTACTAGCCTATCCGCCAACCCGCATGTGTCCCAGCAGTGGGAACGTTGTAGGCTGATGATGATGTTCAGTAGTTTTTGTTTGAATAAGTAACATCCATCCATCCATCCTCAAAAACTTTCACATTTAAAATATTTCTAGTTACGCCGCACGGTTTCACCCGCGTCTTCCAGTTATCCTGTAGGAACCAATTTACGGGATAAATAAAAGTGTTTTAAAAAGTAGCCTATGTATAAATTCAGAGTACAAGCTGTCTCCAGTCCAAATTTCATTCAGATCCGTTCCGTAGTTTTTGCGTGAAAGAGTAACAAACATCCATCCATCCATCCATCCATCCATACTCAGAAACTTTCACGTTTATAATATTAATAACAGGATGAAGGCTATTATTAGTGCGACCATATTAATAAAAACAAAAATCACTTCTAAACATTTACCCGTAGGTGAAACTAGTGACCCTAAACGTTGAACTATCCCAACAACGTCGCAACTCAAACATTTGTCCGCGAGCGGACCCGGGCCATCCTCACTAATGGAGCCAGTCAATTACTTAAGACCGGGGCAACTCGATCATAAATCCGGGCCATCGATCACAGTTCGCCGTGTCCGGGGTGGACGCGTCCCGGCGGGGGTACCGAGAAAGAATTCTCCATTTTGAGAAAGGATCGTTCCAATAATAAAATTATGAACAAGCTGTTCCCCGCGGTTTCACCCGCGTGGGCTACAGTTTATCGTGATAAAAAGTATCCTACGTCCTTCCTAAGGGTTTTTATTTCTTTATTTTTAAGTAAAAAATGTACAATAGAAGCCCGAGGCCCGTACTGTTGTGAACACATTTTTCATTTTAATTAATTCCGCGTTTATAAACAAATTTGTTAAAATAAAAACTACAGATTTTTTATTCATGGCTACGCATTCGTGTAGCGGTATCGTCGTATGACACTAATTTCATTTCTACTTCTACTTTAACGAATATTATAAATATTATATTCGATTTCGATGAAATTTGGAATGGCGATCAATCAATCAAGGCATTTATTGACACTATTACATTTACAAAGTTATTATGAAGCCTCTGGTTCCCAAACTGGTGGGAACTGTGTTTCAGGAACCAGATTCTTCTCCCATATAAGTGTGCTATATATATATACATCATTTCAACAAGTGATAAACAAAGATAGCCTGGATTAACACATAGATAGATGGATGGATGTCTGTTACTCCTTCACGCACAAAGTACTGAACGGATCTGAATGAAATTTGGAATGGAGATAGCTTATACCCTAGATTAACACATAATCTACTTTTTATCCCGGAAAGAGGTTCCTGCGGACAACGAGAAGACGCGGGTGAAACCGCTGGGCGCACCGAGTTGTATATAAAAAAACACAATACTTGTTAACAAGTGTAGACAAACTTTTGACCAGTAAGTATTTCCAACGAATTAAAGTTGATTCAACTTTTGGATACTTCTTACCACAAGTTGAATATTTGTGTCATCTTGATAAATTAGTGTTTGAAAGCATTAAGTAATAAGTAGCTTTTTGTTCTGCAACGCTGTCCGAAGAGTTCGTGAAATGTTTTGACTTATAAACTCTTTGGTTATGTCATTGTGTCAACAGCCTTTTTTCACTAATAGGATTTGAAAAACTGCACGTTGAATATTCGTTTATGGGCAACAGAATTTCTGTAGAGTGTTTGAACTTTTTTTTATAAATACACCTCTTGTATTAATTTCTCTGGTAAGCATTTGATTCGCTATAGTAACAATTGAAGTGATTTTTAATTACCTGATTAATGAACTAACGTTTTATTTTCATTAACGTTGACATAAGTTTGAATTCGGCAATTCCTATTATGACTGTAAATTATCATTTAAATATGCTTGTGAAAATAGAAATTAAAAAATGTGGGTTTAGAATAAAAGTATAGAAATGTTTCAATTTTATTGCACTAAGTTTTTCATTAGTTAGTCGTCATTTAAATAAATGAATGGATACATCTTCTTAATATCTATAAATCTCGTGTCACAATGTTTGTCCTCAATGGACTCCTAAACTTAACCGATTATAATAAAATTCGCACACCATGTGCAGTTCGATCCAACTTGAGAGGTAGGATAGTTTAAATTTCAAATTATAGTCGCAATTTTAATTTATTCCTAATTATTTGTCAACAAAAACTTTAGCCACAGCAACGCGTGGCCGAGTCAGCTAGTAAAGATATAAAAATAAAGTGTGCACGATAAAAAACGAAATAAAACCCAAATTCTCTCGCAAAAAGTTTTTTTTTATAAAATTGTGTAGGACATATTTCTGCCCTTTCGCTGTAGCACCCGCCCCGGACACAAATCGACCCGTATTATATACGCCTTTGTGAACTTACACCCGCTTCCTACAAATGAAAGATTGATTTATTGCCGCACTGGAAGGCTATTACGGCGGTCAGTTATTGAATTTATCCAGGTTACATGACAAATTTCTTCAGGCCGTTTACGTGACAAACTGGCTCAGTAAAATCGTAATGATGATAAATGACACAATTTGGCACAATACCTGTATTACGCCTGCGTAAGGGCATAGGACCAAGGTCATAGACATCTTAGAATTTGCAAGCTGAAGTGGCAATGGACAGGCCACATCGCTCGACGAACTGCGTCAACTCGTGAACGGGTGCTGCTTGTGGGGTCTGGTCTGCTTTGGTTGTGATCCCTCAACTCGTTAATTTTCATGTTCCCATATCCCAATGTGTACAACCAAACAAGAGAAATCTTATTAGTAAAGCTAATTAAAAAATCCTGGTGACCTGTAGGACAGGTTTTACAAAATCCTATTTCAGGCACCAGCTCCTCATTTTTTTTTTTTTTTTTTTTTTTACTTTATACAGTGTAGCGTTTGACCACAAGTCACCTGATGTTAAGTGACGATGTGGTCTAAGATGGCGCCACGTTACACCTGGACTGGGAACTGGCTCTCAAGACATACAGTTAGATATCAGATTGTCAATCTTTATTGTACCTACCTTGTGTAATTTACTAATTGTGAGGCGAAATAAACATATTTTTTTGACTATTATTATAGTCATGGTTACAAAACTTATAAGTAGGCAACACTATAACAAAACATGAACAACTCTCAAAGTAATCCCGTTAAAAGTTTCTACGGCACACACGCGTAAATGAACACCTTCCAGCTACGATGTGCTACGCCGTAGCGTTGCTACGCAACCCACTTAGACTGAAATCTCTACAAACACACTAAATAATCTTTTATTTAACTATTTACAAGGTAGCGTTTGACCACAAGTCACCTGATGTTAAGTGACGATGTGGTCGAAGATGGCGCCACGCTACACCTGCACTGGGAACTGGCTCTCAAGTGAGGCTGCCGGAACACACCAATAGGTGCTTGGCGACAGATTCTTAACATGAGGTTGGTAGCTAGCCAGGCGAGTACTAAAAAATACTCTACCACCAAGCTATGGTTTCATCACGGTGTTTTCCTTCACCGAAAGCTCAAGCTCATTGTAGGATTCGAACCCACGTCCTACGGATCGCAAGCCGACGTCACTACCACTGAGCCATCATCGCTATAAATAATAATCCCTACTAATGCGCAAGTAACTCTGTCTGTCTGTCTGTGTCGCTTTTAAGCCTAAACTAATCAACCGATTTAAATGGAATTTACGAATAGTTTAATTTGACGTTTTGACATTTCCATTGCCGCCAAAAAATTCCCATTAAAATTTTGATAGAAATTTCACAGATGACAATAAAATGACAAGTAGACATAGACAATACACGTAAAATTTTCGTTTCACTTACGGACAGTTAAAATGCGTTTATAATACCACCATCAATAAAAGATACTAACGTGTCATTTACGGGTCGTACTGTTACTAATGAGTTGCCGAAAAATTTCATTGTGTATAAAACCGGTCCTAAACAACCTTAATTGACGTCACAGTTTATACTCTCCCTTTAGAATACAAACTATGTCAAAAATCCCTCTCAATACATTACCGCGGACCGCTTTAAGGGCCAGCCCACATTATAAACTTGTGTATATGGTGCGGGATAACTTCACAACTATGCGCCTGAAAGATGTATGTGCCCACTTAGAGGTTACCTCTGGGGTAATTACCACCCCAGAAAGTTTTGACGTGGTTTTTGACGTCTTTAACGATGAAAATGCGGAGAAAATCTTTTGAAATGGACCCGCTTGAGTTAAAAGGTAAGGTTTTACATTTAATGGGAACATTTAACTTGTGACGGAGATCAAATCGGTAAGCATCAAATGGTAACCACAGTGACCGCTGAGTCTTTGTCATCCTGTCAAAACGTTTCCGTTTTTCTAGACTTTTTGTTTTTGGAAAAGTCTGAGAAGACGCTTCTCTGTAGAAGCGTATGACGCCGTGTGCGGAGGGGGTAATTATTATTATTATTATTAATCATTTATTTCAAGTTACAAAGACTCATTTCATCATTAAATAATTACAGTCACATTAAAATAATAAAAAAATAAATAAAAAAAAAGTAATAACACGCCGTTACAGTTTTAAATTATTTTTGTGGCAAATAGTAAACGTCAATCTCAGATGTGACATTTCATCGAAAAGATTTCTCCCCCCACTAGTCTTTCCGCTGTGCTACAGATTGCAATCCTTCAAGATGGGTGTGAAAAGAGTTCTTAAAGGTCGGCAACGCATCGGCAAATCCCCTGGTATTGCAAAAAAAAAAGTTTTTACATCACTCCGATAAAATAATTAATTCATAATTTGTCTCTGGCATTGGTGTAATAGCTCCATCAAGTGTAGTGTTGCGCATCAATCATGCACGAAGTAAAGTTGCTTCTCGGCATCATTATTTATTTAGGAGAGGAGAGGAGTTTGGCAAAGTTTCGGTTCGCGTACGCTTGAATAAAAGTCGCTGATGCTGTTTGAATAGGCGTTTATATTGACGGGCCAGCGTTTTTTAATATTAAGAGCACGGATCCGAGATTAAGCTGAAATTTCGGGCCGTTTTTCTCTGTAATTATTTGTAGTTGAAAACAAAAAAAAAAATATCTACATAATACATAGCATATGGCCCTTAAACCCCTACTAATATTATAAATGCGATAGTAACCCTGTCTGTTTGTCTTTCACGCCTAAACTACTAAATTGATTTAAATGAAATTTGGTACAGAGATAGTCTAGAGCCTAAGAAAGGATATGTAATATGCTACTTTTTATCGCAATTACCTGTAGCCCACGCGGGTGAAACCATGGGGAACAGCTAGTCTATTATATAAAAATAAGTCGGGTTTTCCTTCCTGACGCTATAACTCCAGAACGCACGAACCGATTTCCACGGTTTTGCATTCGTTGGAAAGGTCTCGGGCTCCGTGAGGTTTATAGCTAAGAAAATTCAGGAAAAAATTCAACAGAAAAGCGGAAAAATCTTTTTTCACATACAGCGCCATCTCTGATACATAGCATGTACTACACCGTATTCTTCAACAAATGATTGTTTGCAATTACAGATACAAGGACAAATTTATCATATGCATGGTTAAAAAAAAAAATCTTCTTTTTTTCACCAAACGAAATGTTACATAAAACGAAGCCATCTGGTGGCGAAACGGAGTTCGCCGGGTTTGCTAGTTATTCATAAATTCGACTTAAACTGAAAATTAATTGAATAGAGAAAACATACATCTGTGAACGGGATCTACTTTGAACAGACAAGTGTATTTTTCAAATACATACATGCTCCTTTGTAATACATAATTCATTTCTAAAACCCAATCATCTCAATCGGCAAATTCTCTATACATTTTCAATACTTAATGACGAAAGTAACATCAATAACGTTTTAAGTTGTATAATGTACACAAACACCTGAAAGCTTTCACCTAAAAGCATTATCAAACGCGACACTCCATCGCTAAAACCTTTTTTACCCAACGGCGTTACAGACTCGAATATCATATCACAATTACGTTATACGCACCCACGCAATCCATCGAACAAAGCGAGAAACAATAATGATCCGTCAATATACTCCCGTCGCTTCGATAAACATTTTTATCGAGTTAAGAATCGATATTGTATACGCCCACCTCGCGTTTCCGTCAAAAGAGCGTAGCCGAAATCAATCGTGAGAGAAAAACCCCGGATAATATAATAGAATTGAATTATCGCCGGGATGAAGACGACTCGGGGAGAAGGGAGAGTTCCAAACTCGGATAATTCGATTGTACTCGATAACAATCAGGTATCGAATCTGTTTGTTTCTCTTCCTACTTTCTTTTCGTGTAATGCAATGAAGTGAATCACTTACGTTTCTAATCAACAGGTTCGATGTAAACTAGGTTTTTTTTAACTATTTACAGGGTAGCGTTTGACCACAAGTCACCTGATGTTAAGTGACGATGTGGTCGAAGGTGGCGCCAGGCTAAACCTGGACTGGGAACTGACTCTCAAGTGAGGCTGCCGGAACACACCAATAGGTGCTTGGCGACAGATTCTTAACAAGAGGGTCAGGCGAGTACTAGAAAATACCCTACCACCCAAGCTATGGTTTCATCACGATGTTTTCCTTCATCAAAAGCTCAAGCTCATTGTAGGGTTCGAACCCACGTCCTACGGATCGCAAGTCGACGTCACTACCACTGAGCCATCATCGCTATGAACTAGTGTTACTAGTATTGGTGTAAAGTGTTAAATTACTAATACGTTACATTACTGCCGTACTTCAAGACTTCAATTGACACCAAAAGCCGGGACCGAGGTTTCAGTAGTCTACTAGGTACTTCAAGAAGTAAGAATCTATTCTTGCTTCAATATTGGACTGACAGCAGATACCACGCAGTAGTCGATGGAACAAACAATTTTGTTCCTTGTGCTGCTTAAAATCATACCACTTACTGCCATATTTATAGACGTCAATTAAACTCTATGGCAAAACTATGAGAAACCGTAACCTTTTGGATATTTATAATCTTTTGATAGCAACACTGGTCAAAAAAGGTTGCAGATTCTAATCTCTTCCGACAGTAAGTGAACCGCAAGTGAAAATGACACGTGAATAATGAACATTGTCCTAACAGTACTCACATAATAAAGGTGCGTGAAATTGCTAAAAAACTACACATAAAATATGTTCTCAATAAGGAATGAACATAACATAAATAATAGAAAAGACATATAAAACGCACTTACCCCGCTCAGTGTTTTGATATTGTGCAAAGCGTCTTGCGCTTTCAACGCCGCTTTGCGCGTGAAAAACGTCACAAAACAGCACCCTGGAACAGAAGCGCACGCTTACATATACAGCACACACACATAAACACAACCACATTATAGCATAGCATAGCTGTAACAACGAATACTTGTAAGACGTCTAAACAAAAGAGGAACAATACCCACGCTTTATTTTTCTATCACGAAATGTGCTCACTAAAATCTTCCCCGAAATCCAGGAGGAAAACAAAATAAGCAAAATCGGTCGTTGCCGGCCCAAACAGAAATTCCTTTTTTGAATTGGTTTAAAAGCTCAGGGTATGGCATAACATTTTCTTTATCGCTTCAATGTTATTGTGTTCTGTTACCGACGTTTGGAGTGTTATCAGATTATTCAACCATTTTTACACCTTACATAAACGCGTAATGCTTAGTCTGTGGTGAATCTGTGAACAACAAAACACTACAAAGAAAAATAAAGCGCCAACGTAAAAGATTCGTGGGATGATTAGTAAAAGACGTTTGTTCGTTCACAGACACAGAAACAAGTCACAGATTAACATTAATGATAGCATTGATGGATTGGCTCTGCAACTGTCTGGTTACAATGCTGCTAAGCTATGCTACACTGTAATGCGGTTGCAACCAAAGGCAAAAATACAAGTACTATTAACGTATAAGGGCAGCCTAAAACAGCACACACACACACACAAACACACTAATCGTTCTACTTACACTAACATCACACACAAATAAAAATCGAACAAGTAAGAGAGACGTAACATACATAAATGTAACAACATTATAAAATACATTTTAAAACGTTTTCAGTTTATTTGTACTAAAGTTTAGAAGAAAACCTTTTTTTATTCATCTGAATGACAAAAAGACTCGCTCCTTAATATAATCGCTCGCCTAATGAGCGTCCCTTCCCTCTTGTTCATTGCAGTTCAGTGCCGTCCAGAATTCAGGACATCGACATTTCGAAATCTTCATACATATTTACGTTCATGATTGATTGACTCACTGGAAGATTCTGTAACGCTGTCAGGATGAAAACAATGGAACAACTACCTAATTCTGCGCCTATGCTCCAAAGTAAAGATGCCTAGGACTCAGCATAGGGAAAATAAATATCTAATATATTGAAAAAAGTATCGATGATGAATGCCTCAGTGGTAGTGACGTCATCTTGCCATTCGTTAGTCAAATCCTGCAATGGGCTTAAGTTTTCAGTGAAAGAAAGCATAGTGATGACAAGTCGCAGCATCCTCTAGTGCTCGCTTGGCTAGGTTCAAAATTTGTCGCCAAAGCACCTATCGGCGTGTTCCGGCAGCCTCACTTGAAAGCCAGATTAGCTGCAGCGTGGCGTGACTTTCAACCACATCGTCACCTAACATCACGTAGCTTGTGGTCATACGCTACCCTGTGAGATGTGAAAACACCTGATTACAGTTACTCGAATGCGGTTGCCCAGAGATCGCAATTTACATGCCAAAACGATAAAAACTCAGAAGCCGGTCAGGCACTAACAAGGTTTGCGTTTTGAATCCGAACTACCGTGTTTCGCCGCCTTCCGGACCACAATGCAATCAGAATAAAAGCTCGAGCTCGCTATGAAACTGGCGCATTTTTTTCTTGCATCATTTTCCATATTATGCTAGGGAGAGTAAAAAAAATATAATTTCATCATCATCAGCCTGTATCAGTCCACTGCTGGACATAGGCCTCTCCCAAGGTACGCCACTGAGCCCGGTATTCGGCTCTTCTCATCCAACTACTGCCAGACACTCGGCGCAAGTCGTTGCTCCACCTTGTCGCATATTATTATTCATTAGCCATTATTTGGTAAGTTATGTGCGTATTAACCATCGCTCACAACGGCGAAGGAAAACTTCGCGAGGAAACCAGCGTGTCTGAGAACCACAACATTCAGGGTATGTGACATCTGCCAACCACACTGGGCCCGAATGGTAGATTACGGCCCCTGGGAGAAGGCCAGAGTCCCAGCAGTGGGGACGTCATATGCTGATGATGATAGCTACGCTTTCATACAAGCACCTATCAGTGTTTACCGGTAGCCACATTTAAAAGGCAGTTCCAAATTCAGGCCTCGTTTTTTTTGGAAGGTCGGCCTTCTTTTGTCTAACTTCACCGGGCTCAAATTGGACTGCGTCGATTTCTTTGGGAATCTCGGAGTGATTGTAATCCCAGGCCAAAAATAGTATGCAATAAGCTTTGTCGCGTCAGTTCTGTGGCCATTGAAAAGACGTCAAGTCAGGTGTCGTTTGAAACGAAGGACACGCAAACCCTTAATAACAGCTAACCACAACTAGTTCGTGTTTAATATTAACGCAAGCCGTTTTAGAGTTATAACTGAGTGTGATTATACACTTAGTTGCTTTTAAAACGATTTAGAGTAGAGAAAATAGAAATGCCGTAAACAGATTTGTTACGGCGAATAATCGGTACGCGTTTTTCGGTATTCGCTATTAATCGCCATCAAATCAATCGCTAAAAGTTTTGCGATGTCAAAAACAATACTCTAAAGTCTAAACTATAAACATGCCTCTTGTTGGTGGTCTTATAACGTCACAATTTTAGGTGTTCTATCGAAATCTAACAATTTTTTCTTAGATTTCAGAGGAAGCAATCAATTGTCTAAATTTTCACATTGATTTTACATCTATAAATGCTGGAATGGCAACTCTTTATATATTATATGTACTTATGTTGCAGTTCTCGAGTTTTTACTGTCAAAATGAGTATTAAATAAATACTGGGTTGTCGTGTTGTTGTTGTTTTATTCGCTGTTCGACGAATAAAGAAAATCCGATGAACAATGCCGATTATCGAATAATAACGATTCACGGTGGCATCTCTAACGTAAAGTTAAAGTACCTACAAGTGCTGGCAATTGTGTTCTCGCTTAATCTATGCAAGCAGCGCTTTATAAATTTTATTCAGCTTAATTAGTCACGTGCTTTTATTCAATCATAGATTTTTCACAAAATAAACAGAACTGGCTGGGTGTAAAAATAAAACAGTAAGTCTTGTTATTGTTAACTGTGGTTGAGTTTTTATTTTTCAAACTAAACAAGCTTTCATTTGGTAAGCTCATTTTATACTAGCTGTTCCCGGTGGTTTCACACGCGTCACCTTTCCTACGGGACTTTCTTCCTAAGGAAACATTATGACGCTCAAGGATAGGATAGGCGCTTATTTTATGTAACTTGATGACGTGACGAGCAAGTCACCCGTTTGATGGTAGGTGTCAAGTTCGCTTATTACAGTACAGAACCACACAAATATTTGTATTTCAACTACAAAGATTACCTCCTATATCCAAACTCACAAAACCCAAATTACGACTATACTTTTCTATGCAAAGACAAAAACATCGTTATATAAATATTACACCTACTTCCCTACATAAAACATTATAAATGCAAAAGTAACTCTGTCTGTCTGTCTCGCTTTCACGCTTAAACTTCAAAACTTGGCTTTTACGATATGTTGATTTAAACTGAAGTATTTTTATATTTGATTAAAGTTATTTATAAATTAAGTTGGTTTGATTTTTGTACACATTTTATAATAAAAGCGCTCTAATGATTGCGCATTAATTGAAGGTTAAGTTAGGTTTGTAAGTTTAGTTATTTATGTAGTTTTAAATTTAGGTTTGTTTAAGTTTAATTATGTAGTTTTGATTTTATGAGGTTTTTTTTTTTGTTTTATTTAGGTACAGAGATAGTTTGAACCCTCAGGAAGGACATAGGCTACTTTTTATCACGATAAACTGTAGCCTACGCGGGTGAAAACACCATCTTGTCTACACGTCACTTAACATCAGGCGACCTGCGGTCAAACGCAACCCTGTTAGATCTAAAAAGAAACATAATAGAATTATTTTGAAACATCACAAGTTACAAAAGAGGGTAATAATGTATGTGTTCTTTACATGAATCATACTTTGGATGTACGCAACGTTGCCTTGCCCTTAGCCTTTAGTGAGGGCGAAAATATTTCGTATTGGCCGACAAAAAGTTTCAATGTAAAAGTCTAATCAGCTCCACAGACAATTATGTCTCGTTTTTGTAAGCCAGTTTTTCTCTGTCAACTTGTGCGTGCTAAAATGTTATTTGACATTTTCTTACTGCTAAAGGCGAATTTGTTTTTTATTTTTTTGTTAAATTATGTCTAGACTTTCATTTGGAAAAAATCCAAAATAAGTTCACGCGTTTCTTGTATTTGAAGGAGTGCGGTGTCTATCCTTTCTAACCACTGATGTACCCGACCTTGTTCGTGATCGGCATGGTCGGATACAGCCAGCTGCGTGTGAGGAGAGACGTCGCACTCTGCAAGTACGAGTGGCGTGTGCTGCGCGGGCAGCTGCACCACCCCGAGGTGCTGGAGGCGCTGCGGCTGAGCGCGCCCGACGCGGCGGCGGGCAGGAGGCGCCCGCATCCCACCTTCAAAGTGCCGAACCATCGGACCAATCTGCTCAGGTTTGCCCCCATGTCACGCGCTTTGAAATTACTAAATATTATCGCGGATGACACGGACATTTTTTGCTGTTTTTTGTAATTCATTTCAGTATAGCGTTGTATTGGTATTGTACTGTAAAGACGTTGTTACTTATAAATCAATAAATAAATAAATAAATTTGAGGCTGGTAGCTAGCCAGGCGAATACTAGACAATTTCTTAACGCCATATCTTCATTATCATCATCTATTACGGTTCCACTGCTGGGCCACAGGGCCTCCTTTGAAGAGAGAAAGGTTGGCTGAGTCAGGTCGGTAGATGTTACATATCCTTGAATGTAGTTCTTGGACACGCCGGTTTCCTTACAATGTTTTTAACGCTTGTTTTGTCTTAACGCAGCACTATGGTTTAACCAAGATATTTTGCTTCTACTTAAAGATCATCTTACTGTAAGAGTCAAGCCTATGATTCATTCCTTTTTAAAACAATCTGGATATACAACGGAACTCTATTCTACCTGATGGAGCTTAAGGTATTGCAAATGCATTATTCATCAGGCCGCTAACGAGTACAATCATTTGAGAGCATCCTTAACTGCAAAAACCAAAAAAACTTTTAAAAATAACAATTCCTTTAAACATTGCTAAAATTAGAATACGTTAGAGAAAAATAAAAAAGGAAATCAAAGAGAAGAACCTCTTTTGTTCATCCACTTTTTGATGTCAAAACGAGAAGAAGCGTTCTCGCTAACATACTGAAAAAAAGACCAAGACCGAGAGACCTCATCGTCGCACATCACTACACGCGCACAATAATGTACGTTTGCATAGAAACTCACAAAAGGAGCTTTTTTCGAACAAAAGACGGTCACAAAACGGGACAAACAAAAACGTCAACATATATTGTAACATACGGGACCACCTTTTGTTATGAACATTGTTTTTTGTAAAATTAAACAATGACACAGTGCGACAAGGACTGGGGGACGTTTTTAGAGTTCCGTACCGAAAGAGTAAAACGGAATCCTATCACTAAGACTTCGCTGTTCGTTCGTCTGTCACCAGGGAGTATCTCATGAACCGTGATAGTGAGACAGTTGAAATTTTCACAGATGATGTATTTCTGTTGCCGCTATAAAAACAAATACTAATAAACTAAATATTTAAGGAGGCTCCCGTACAACCAACTTGATTTTTTGCCGTTTTTATAGATATTGGTACGGAACCCTTCACGCGCGAGTGTGACTTGCACTTGGCCGTTTTTTTTAGAGAAACAACCAACAGCATGCAAGATAATTAGCGTGGATTCTTTTGTGTGTTTAATTTCATATTTTTCTTTTGACATATTCTTGTCTGTACATGTGTTATCGTTGTTGTGTTAATAGACCTACTACTAGCTTCGTGTTTCGAGCCTATAAGACCTACACCTACTTGTAATACAGTTTCTTACACTTTTCTTTTCTAGTGCTTGCATGTTAAGTTTCTTTTTAGCTTGACTAGTAACTAACTAACTATCAATGTAATCAAATCTTAGAAGTAAATGAATAAAATGTGACGTCATCAAAAGCGGCTTCAACGGAAGACCAGCGCTGATCAAACGACCAGCACAACGATGAGTTGAGGCCGGTTTGCAACAATACATTTTCTGTTTCTTTTTTTCTTATTTCTACATAATGTGTTTGTCTTGTATAATTTGTTGCAAATAAATGATTCTTATTCTTATAAATTTTCACCTACTTCTATTTGTCGTGTCGAATCGAAATGAAACTTTTTCACTGTAAACCTACCAATTGACGTACACAAACCGAAGTCCCGTTATGAGTAAAAAAAAACTTGAGAGGTGTCAAGGGACTATCACACAGACAGATAAATTATTATTAATTTATCTGTCTGTGTGACATTGTGACAAGAAATGAAGATTTTATTTTATATTATTATTAATTACTATTCTGTTTGTCGTTATTATTTTGATTGAATTTTTATTGTTTATATATTTTTGTTTGACTTATTGTGTTTTGGCGTAAGCTGTTAGCAATAATGCATTTATTGAATAAAATTGAAAATTGAAAATTGAAGGGACACCCGGATGGAACGAAGTTCCCTTCGATTAATACAAGAGAAAACGAAACAAAAAAATTTATATATATAAAAAAGTTTTTTTTTGTAATTTTTTTTTAGAAAGACGAAACGAAATTACTGACTTGCTTTCTATGAGACAGAGAGAGAGAGACAGACAGAGAAACACGCGCACGCTGCACGGCTTACAACTATAGCAAAAAGTGTCGTTACAACTATTGGTCTTAATTTTTTCCGTCTAGCCCGCTTTCGTAACGCACGATAAGGAACTTTGTTCCAAAAAATGAATGGTCGCGTTAGACATAGTGAATAAGGGTTTGAAACTATTCTGGTACCTACCATCATCGTACTAACTGTCAAAAAGTTGCGTTCAGAACGCAAACAATTTTGATTCAGTTCCTTGAAGTTTCCAACTGCAAATTGCTAGCCGTTGTTAGCTTGCAGTTCGAATGGAATATGTAAGCACTTAACGGTGGAATTACTTACCTGCTTAATGAAACTTGTTAGATAGGTAACCTCTTTCCGCAGGAACCTTTTTCCGGGATAAAAAGTAGACTATGTGTTAATCTAGGGTATAAGCTATCTCCATTCCAAATTTCATTCAGATCCGTTCAGTAGTTTGTGCGTGAAAGAGTAACAAACATCCATCCATCTATCTATCCATACATCCATACATCCATACATCCATACATCCATACAGCCATACATCCATACATCCATACATCCATACATCCATACATCCATACATCCATACATCCATACATCCATACATCCATACATCCATACATCCATACATCCATCCATCCATCCAAACATAGATGGCGCTGACTAGATATGTTTTTTTTTGTTCATTGAAAAAGTAAAGGGAACGGATCGCCCATAAAACTAGATAACGTAACGCGCCCGCGTTACGTGCTTAGATGGTCATAGCGAATAAGGGTCCTGGTGTGGAAACCAGCGATTGCGTGGTAACATAATGCTGCGACAAGAAATTTATTGATTGAATAATGCAGAGCTTACAAGTGTCCTAGAATAGGGATGTTAACCATTTTTCGGAATTGCTTTTATTTTAAAGATTTACTCTTGTTTAACAAAAAAAAAAAATATTTATTTAAAATTATTAGTATTTTCGATGAGAAAATATACAAAATTAGAGTAATTATGAATTTTTCCGCCAAAACACTAACAACTGTCACGTGACTGACATGACGTCACTGGCCGAAAAACACGATGGTCGCAACGCAATTCGTAACCATACCACCGCGCCGACCCGCGGCTACCGACGCGCGGGCAACCATCGAAGCACAAATCGCCTGAGTGGTTAGTGACGTAAGAAGCTCTTTTTGGTGTTTGCAGTCACGTGACAAAAGATTATAAATACAGCATATAAAATCATTGTTATTTAAATTATTAAGTCATATTTAAATACAAAAATATGTTTTTCGATATCCTAATAATACAAACTAACATAAAAGTAAGATTAAACATTATTTCGTAATTAGTGTTAACATCCCTATTGCGCTCAAAAGTTGATTAGTATTATTTATACCTTAATTGCGTTTGAGTGACGTATACACGCGTGTGTGCTTAGGCCCTTATTTTATACATATTTACTAAACAAGATGGCGACGTGAACAGAGTTATTTTTTAGTGGCGAGTGTCCTAGTTATAATAATAATTTATTATTTTTATAAATTATATCAAAATTAAAAAAATTAATAGAGGTAGTCGGACTACCCACCTAAATTTTTTTATGTGTTTGAAGATGGTGCCAGGCTACACCTGCATTGGGAGCTGGCACTCAAGTGGGGCTGCCGGAACACACCGATAGGTGCCTGGCGATGTAAACGCCCGTATAGGTATACATTTCGGCAATTAGTTCTGATTTATAAAGATATTTGATTTACTTTGCATTGCCGCCGTTCACGTCGCCTTTTTGTATGTAATATGTTAACTTATCTTAATAAACATTTTTTTTACAATAAACTAGATTAGCGTTTGACCACGATCTCACCCGATGGAAAGCGACCTTGTGGTCGAAGGTGTAGCACGCTTGTCCAGTAAATACCTATTCACTCTTGACTTGAACACCCCCGGGTTGTATCTTTCAGGAAACACCAACCAAGGCAGGAAGGACATTCGACTCTTTTGCAGTTCTCAATAAAAAAGTTGACGCAAAGTGCGTATCGGTGGTGTTTCCACGACGTACCTTTACTGGAGCCACTGATCTTGTCCCGGAGGACGTTGATCTGGTGCACTCTGCCGAACTCCTCGAACATCAGCCGCAGGTCGTTCTCGTCCATACTGCGAGGCACCTGGCCTACGAACATCTGGAAACGAAAGCAAACATCTGTAAGTGAAAGTAAAGAAGATATCATAAAATTTAATTTACAAGAATAAATCATCATCATTTTATTTAATTTTTGCTGTATACGACCGTCCATATAGTAGTTTCGTACTATTCCTCTGCTTTTGGGTTGTCTGGAAGAGGTCGCTCTGAGCGGTAAGACCGCCCTTTGTGACACTTGCCATTAAGTTCTTTGTTTTAAATTTAATTTCTCTGTCTTGTGGTGTGCCAATAAAGAGTTAATCTATCTATCTATCTATCTATATCATCAGCCTACTACGTTCCCACTGCTGGGACTCTGGCATTCTCTCAGAGAGAGAGAGAGAGAGAGAGCGAGAATGGGCCGTAATCTACCACGCTGGCCCAGTGCGGGTTGGTAGATGACGCATGCCCTTGAATGTTGTGGTTCTTGGACATGCCGGTGCAAATCTGCACATAACTTGTTAAGTCATTGGTGCGGGGCCGAGTGGATTCGAACTCAGTGTCAGTCGAACCTTGTTTGGCACATGCGTTACAGTTCGGCCACCATAGCAAAGAACAAAGGGTAAATTGATTTTTTCCCGTCCACCCTGACTGCTGCAGCAAAATAATTAATTACCTACCAGTAAATATTCGCATTGGCACTCATTTAAAAGTGTATTGCAACGCTCGAATGATATTTATAGCAAAATTAAGTTTTTATTATGTCTGTACGTAATAAGTTAGGGTTGTCAAATGTGGTAGCTACGGATAAAAGCAATCATGGGCGTAAACCGCGAGCCGGCTCCAAACTAACGAATAGGGCTGTCACGAAAAACTCCTGTACGTTTATTTTGATTAGGCGTTTATGTTGAATTATATAAAAGTCATAGTGGAATTGTTCGATCTTGCTCATAAAAAGTGGCTGAAAGGTTTATTCAAATTAACTTTTTATTATTTTTTGCATGGAATAAATAATAAGTCAGGGTTGGTGTAACGAGAAAATGTAGTTAGAATTGGAAAAAGTATGGCATAATTTTTTCCTGAAAGTAGTTCAGAAAAATAACTACAAAAAAAAAAAAACAAATAACTTAGATATCTGACAATCAGGAATGTTAATATTAACATACAACACAATTAAAAAAAATAATTATGCATTTGAGTAACGAGCGAGCAAATCGTTCGCATGGTGGTAAGCGTCACGTATGCAGTGAGTCCATTATAGTTCAGTGCTACCCAGAATTTTGAATTTCATAATTTCCAAGTACTGCACGGCAGTATACTACTACTTAATTTTGCAATGTATGTAACTTACCACCCTTGAGGTGTTCGATGTTAAATCTCTTTATGCCACATGAAACATTGCCTTTTAATCCAAATGTTTGCACACTATAGCTTGGCGGAGGAATAGCTGGTAAAGTACTTAAGTACTTCGCCAGGCGTACTCTGGAAATAGTTTTACCACTTGAGTTTCCTCTTTTTTTAAGTTAGCAAAAAACCGTCGAGTGGCAGCCCTATTGAGAGAAGTATGCAGCCGCTGTCCGTCGAGGTGGAACCTTTTTAATTATGCCAGTATATCACTTCATTTGCGAATTTAAAACTTCATTGCGTTTGTTCCAGCCTTTGGTAATTATGTCGGAAACAAGTGGCAAAAATATTCTGGAAACGACTGGTTGTTTCGAGCCATTGAAAGAAACTTGCTTGGAGTTGCGTTGCGTGGATAAAACTCGAAACGAGCAAAATTCAAGAACGCCGACATAGCTCTCAGAATTTGCAAGTTTAAGTGGCAATGGGCAGGCCACATCGCGCGACGAACCGATAACCGATGGGGAAGAAAGGTTCTGGAGTGGCGACCACGAACTGGAAGACGCTCTGTAGCTAGCCCCCTTTTCCACTAGGTGGACCGACGACAAATGGCTGACAGCCGTTCGTGGTGGCGTACAAAGGGGGAGACCTATGTTCAGCAGTGGACTTCTTCTGGCTGATGATGATGATGATGATGACTAGTTTTTTTTAAATACCTACGATTAAACACCTACCCACACAATCACATACACATCTCTGACCCCTGACTACGTTTTCCCTTACCTAGGCCCTACATAAAGGTAATCGTAGTCAGCACCCTTAGATTCTAGGGTAACCTATCAGATACTACGAAAGGGTCAAAAGTGGCACCAAGTGGTTCGTGTAATGATACACTTGGCGCTGGCTAGCCAGTTCCCTTGCTTGAACTTGGCTTGACACGCTGCCGCGTGTCCAGATTGCGCAGTGTTTCTGAATTAGCCCTCCAATCAGTCTAATCAAAAATCATAATGGAATGGTGGCAATACAGACGTAGCATGACGTCACTATGATGGTGACCTGATGGTGACTTGTGGTCAAACGCTGTATGAAAGGTAAAAGAAATAAATACAAAAGCCGTGATCTTCGGTTGGTGTAGTGATACGCAAAATGTATAAGTGTACTAATAAGCCATCGAAAGAGGTCAATGACACAGCGAATCAGATATTTGCTCAGAAGATAACTTTGTCGGGACACGACAAAGTTGCCATATTCGGTACATTCCCAACTTGTTGAACTGTATATTAGGGTGAGCCATATTTAAGCACTAGCTGTTCCCCAAGGTTTCGCCCGCGTGAACTACAGTTATCGCGATCAAAGGTATCCTATGTATCTTATCTCCCGAGGTCCAAACTTTCTCTGTACCAAATTTCATCAAGATCGGTTGAGCAGTATGAACAAACACAGTATGTACTGAGATTCTCACTGAGATCCCCTAATGCCCGGGTCACACTAAGGTCAACATCAAGGGAAATGTCAATGCATATCTTCGCGATAAATATTGCGTTAATTATTAACGCTATTAAGTGAGTGGCCACACTTGAACGGTCAACGTGAATGCACTTGAATTATCGGCTAACGTCAAACGCCAATGTGAATGCCGTTGTCCAATGTCGTGGCCACACTTATGTCAAACGTCAATCATCGCGCTATTGAACGACATTTCCCGTTAGTGGGGCCCCAGCATAATTGCTCATCGGACATTCCAGCTTAACCATTGACGTACCAAGCGATGGACCTCAGGTCCTTTGCTCAAAAGCGTCCAAACCAAAAGAGGTCTAAGACGCGAAAAGAGGGCTAATCATCCGTTTGCTGATAATATTGTTGCAAGCAAAACTATGCTGTACTATTGACATATTAATGTCGATTCTGTTATGCATTTTCGATTAAGTAACGTATTTGTATGAACTGACAGCAACAAATCAGTGCTCAGTTACTAATTATTGCTTGAGCTTCATTCTAGAATACGGGCCTAAAAGTATCCCCGACCGAATGTAAAAAAATGACAGCATTGCTTTTAGACCTGTCAAATTTAGTTAATTTAAAAAAAAAATGCACAACAGAATCGACTCCATTGTGACGTAAATTAAAATGTTTTAGTTGTTTAAATAATGTCATCCATGAAACCTAGTCTACTGGTTAACTCAATGCACACAAATTTTCCCGTCAAGATTCCATTCGATTTGACCCCCTTGTATGTTGTAAAGCTTAACAAAAAAAAAACTATGACAGATAAATGTATTCACCTTGATGTAATCAGGGTCCGGCATCTCAGGCTTCTCTTCATTGTTGTTGTTGTTTATACTGGTGTTGTTGTTGTTGTTATTGATGTTCATATTGATCCCACTGTAACCAAACAAACAAACAATGTTATTAATTAGGAACGCGACAGATTACTGGCAAGTTTATGTGACGAGAGTAGAGATGCGGCGAAAAAAGGCTATGGCGAATAACGATCATTCGATTATTCGGCATTTCCTATTACAAATAGTCGAATTGTTCGGCATCAAAAACAATACTATATAGGTAGGTAATAATTAGTAATAAATAACAATAACACGCCTCTAGTGATCTCCAACCTTCTGAAATCCTAAGATTTTTAAGTTTAGTATACAATTAGTGCCAAATTTTTATACTGGATTTTCATTTATAAATGCAAGAATGGCAAGCCTTTTTCTAATAAAGTTATAGATTTATACAACAATACTTTATTATGGTTTGATCTGTAGTTATATCTCCCAAAATGTATGTCAAACAATTTATTCGCTGTTGTCGAATAGTATTCGGTATTCGACGAATAAAATATGAAATAGTGACGATATGTAATTAGATTTAATAGATAGTAAATTGATAACATAATTAAATATAAATAAAATAAAAATCTAATGATTTTCACTACTCATCACTATCGAGGTATCGAATCTATAGGCCGGATTCAATAAATTATCTATTTGACATAAGCCTCATAGAAGTAATGTCAAATTTATATCTCTAGTAAGACAAACCTTGGATAGATAGGTTATTGGAACCGGCCCTTAATCTATACTTATTATATATCTTAATTATAGGGAAATAACTTCAATATATTTTATACAACACATAAATTTATGTTAGACAATGCTTATTGCATAAGCGACGGCAGTGAGTCCCTAACTAGGCAAAGTAAATACAAATTGGTGTCACTGACAAGATATACGGGAAAAATTGCGACCGAAACAGCGATCAGCGAGTTTATGGCCTTGTCATTTTGACGTTTGCTGTCTCTTTTATTTATATATTGCATGCACAAAGTACTCACACAGTTATGTAGTCGCTTTCCTATTTCTATCACACGAAAACTAAAGCAAATCACCATGGCACATTATCAACGACGCCTGCGATGCAGAAGTATCTACTGTTTATCACTGAAAACATATCATAAACTCTTACCAAATCAATATACGTGTGCAAACAAAACAACATGAATCGAAACGGTAAATTAAAACAAACCCAAATCGGAAAGGAGTTTCAGGAAAGCAATCACATTAGGTGTTAGCACAATTCGCTCGGAGTATTAAATAGGTTATGTTGTACCTCATTATGGTAGAATAGCCAAAGTTCCACAGTCCATACTGCGTGCACTTGTTTGCCATGACGTTATCACTGATAAGAGTGTACATCGCTCGATTGGGCCGCGCTATCGCGTTATCAGACTATCAACAGAGCGCGGCGCGGCACTTGAGGCGGACACAACTAAACAACTTTATAGATGGGAATTTTCGTTGGTAGGTTGGTACGGTGCCGCAAACTTATCTGGCCCGGTGGTCGAAATTGGAACTAACGATCGTTGTATGAAGATTGTGAGAAGTAAGAGGAGTAAGCTCGATGACAGCGCCACCGTCACCGGCCCAGATAAGTTGGTGACACTGTACTTTGGCAGCGAGATGTGTTTTAGCTGCTACCCTCATTTCTTTTCTTTTTCGCGTTCGGATACATTGCTTTGCGAAAGAAAGCGATATATCCGAACATTGTAAAATGAGATACTTAGTGAAAAATAATGTACGAGAACAAAAGATTCATTTCTGGCTTTAGAAATTTTACTAAATTGTGTTGATTATTTATTATCTATAGTTCGTTTATTTAACTTGCATTAAACCTACTTTAAACGTGAGAACACTTTTGTAAACATTAATCTGTGGCTATCGCGGCAAGAGAGAGAGAGAGAGAGAGAGAAAGAGAGAGAGACAGTAAAATTATACATAAACCTACTACAAGACAGTTTGAGTAACTCCAACCTAATATGCAGCTTATCAAAACGCATATTAGGACTATTTTTTCATTAAATACTACACAATTGGTTAAATCACTACCAGTATCGTAATTTTGTGTACACGCAATGATTACTAAGTACGGTTTCAGACGATTTGAGCGCAAATCGGAATGCACACAACCCGTAGCCGTACAGTCGTGTCCAAAATAAGAGAAAAAATAAATTCCTTTGACGTTCGCAGATAGCCCCTGGTATGTACCAAAGCAGATATACTCAGATCTATCCATCTGTAATTAAGCAAATAAGTACCAGCATTATATAAACTAAACTAATACAGCATTCTGTCAGTTTTTTTTACTACTTACAGGGTAGCGTTTGACCATAAGTCACCTGATGTTTAGTGACGAAGTGGTTAAGATTTCGCCACGCTATAGGTACCTGAACTGATGGGAACTGGCTCTGAAGTGAGGCTGCCGGAACACATCGATAGGTGATGGCGACAGATTCTTAACAAGAGGGTGGTAGCTATCCAGGTGAGTACTAGAAAATACCCTACCACCAAGCTTCACCAAAAGCTCAAACACATTGTAGGATTCGAAGCCACGTCCTACGTATCGCAAGCCGACGTCACTACCACTGAGCCATCATCGCTATAAAGTCAGTCAGTCTGTTTGTTTTGCTTAATCTCTAAAACAAGTACACCGATTTTCTCGGGACTTTCGCTGGTATATAGAGCTGATGTATGTTAGCAAGAGTAAAATATGGTGAAAATTTTAAAATTACATAGATTACTCTTTATCGCCATAAACTGTAGTCCAGGCGAGTGAAACCACGAGACACGTTTAGTATCAAATAAAGTGTTATCTATTTTTTATCTATGGATCGAAATGGCGGACGATGTGGTGGCTATTACGAAAATGGGGTGTCCTTTATCTTTATAATATTTTTGTTTTATCGTCCATCATCTGCCAGGAACACCTTTTGTGATGTTTGTTAATGTTAAATATTAATATCTGATAAGGTATTAATAATGCTAGGGTCACTTTAGGTACATAATAACATCATATACCTATACTATTTCTGGGTGCTACACCTACAGCTATAAAATAGGTATTAATAACACCCACACAATCATAACCTTTTTAAGGTTCCGTATCCAAAGGGTAAAACGGGACCCTATCTAGACACGCGGCAGCGTGTCAAGCCAAGTTCAAGCATTAATAAGACCCCGCTGTCGCTGACGTCTGTCTGTCTGTCCGTCTGGCACCAGGTTGTATCTCATGAACCGTCATAGTATTCACTGATGATGTATTTCTGTTGCCGCTATAACGACAAATACTAAAAAACTTATATTATTAAAATAAGTATTTAAGTAGGCTTTTATACAACAAACGAGATTTTTTGCCGTTTTTATAGCTGATGTTGCTGAACCCTTCATGCGCTAGTGCGACTCGCACTTGGTCGGTTTCTTTTACACCGTATAAGGTAACGTATGACCACGAGTCACCCGATGTTAAGTGACGAAGTTGTCGAAGGTGGCACGCTACACCTGGATATAGGAACATCTGCCTATCTGACCCCTAACTAGAATTCCTAGTATCTGGGGAATCGAAAACTATGTGGGAAATGAACCCGTGACCTCACGTTTCGCAGTCGGCTTTTGTGCCATGTCAGTTAGGGATGGCAAACTGATATCGATTAATTGATGAATCGATTTTATTGACTAAAACAATCGATTTTGCAAACCGACCCAGGTAATGGACATAGGGATACTTTTGAAAGCAATGAAATGTAGTACATGTGGGTCATTGTGGGTCAAACCACAGGGTACAACTAGTAGTTGGTTTGAAATAAAATAAAACAAAATTACAATAAAAAAAACCCATGCGATTCCAGCCAGTAATAAATAATCTATAAGTATGTTCGGAGAAAAATTACTAATTTATTTTTTTACTTTAAGTTGAAGCTAGCCGAAAAGAAATAAAAAAAAACAACTCCTTCACAGAATTTCACCGAAACCAGCCAGCTCATTACGTTGAAGTCACGTCACACGCAAGCCCCTTCATATCGACACCGCTGGGGGACTAGGGGGGACAGGGGGGACGAGGGGGTCACAGCAGGGGGTGTTACGGCACACCCCGTCACACGTACCCAGAATAATAAGCCCCGAACACGTTGTGCGGTAACATGTTGCTACAATCAGAAAGAATAACTGATAACGCGGCGGAAATAGTAATATGGACATGTTATATTTGGGACTGAGAGGGGTTGATTCACACAAACGTGACTTACTTGTATCTTTGAATGGGTTCAGGTCGAAATCACACAGCTAAGGCGCAGATTCCAACATCAAGCGCAAAGTTGGAGGAGGTCATAATTGACTGAGAAATATTTTAATTTCTCATTGGTAAAAAACGTTCATCCATTAAAATTTATCCTCACAAATTTTCACATATTATATAATGTTAGTAGGATTAGTGTGACATTGATGTTGATTCTTTTGTGCATTTTCTAAAACCAGACTAATTTGACAGGTCTAAAATAAATGCTGACCTTTTTTAAAACACTTTTATTAGCTTGACTTGTAACTAACTAACTAACTAACTAATTATTACTTCCGTCCGTGGTCAGACAAGGACAGCAATACTTTGCATAGACCTGTCAAATTTAGTTTAGTTTTAGAAAATGCACAACAGCAATGATATAAAATGTGAAAGTTTGTGAGGATAAATGGATGATTGATTTACTCTTCAACGCCAAAACTACTAAACGGATATTGATGAAAGAACAATGGCCAAAACGGATCCGAGGTCGTATGAAAACGATATATTATGTACGATAAAAAAATTAATTTTTTGTGTATTAAGATTATATAAACGATATTTTAATGAAAGTGTAGAAAAAAAAAATTGATTTTTTAACTTCGTAGTTTCATAGGACATTTCTTAACTTACACGATACTTGGATGTTTTGAACGCACTCCGCAATTTATTAGCTATTCCGTTTCACGCTTTGGAAGTCGGCCCTACTTAAATTAAGTCATTCAACATTATTTACCAAACATGAACAAAAACTAATGTTTTTAATCTATGTACTAGCAAATTGACTGCCACTGTCAAGTGACATTGACAGAAACGAAAATTTTTATACAAAATATTTTGCGGTCAGGTCCAGGGCAGTAAGAAAAGTGGCCAATGTTCTTTGGTGTTGAGAAAGTTCCAACCCTGGAGAAGGACATAGAATACTTTTTATTGCGATGAAGTGTAGTCCACGTGGGTGAAACCGCGTGGCACCGCTAGTATTATAAATGCAAAGGTTTGTGATTGTATACGTTTGTTACATTTCGCCCGGTCGGCCGTCCCAGGTATCGCTGGAAAGGCGAAGTCAAGTAAGGCTTGCGCGAGCTCCAGGTGGAGGACTGGCAGGGGGTGGCGCAGGACAGACCGAAGTGGCGTCTTTTGTTATCGGAGGCCAAGACTCACTTTGGGTCATTGCGCCATCTCAGTTAGTTTATGAAAACAGCTTATCTGTTACTGATACCCCAGAATAGAATAGAATTGAAAACTTTATTTGCTAAAAATGTGAAAACAACATATGTACCAATAGAATGGCATGCAAAAATTTAACAATTATATGCATCCCTTGGAGATGGCTATATATTTGCTCCGTTTGGGGTTGAAACTCTTGGTCCGTGGGGTCCTGCCGCTCTTATACTTTTTAAAGAGCTCTCCAAGCGCCTCGTTGACGCCACGGGTGACCAAAGGGCTGGCGCTTACCTCGGTCAACGAATCAGCCTAGCCATTCAAAGAGGTAATGTCGCCAGTCTCTTGGGCACTCTATCTGCAGGCAGCGACCTTAATCAGGTTTTTTATTTGTAGATGTTTAGTTTTATATAGATAGTTTAGCTCTAGTATTTAGTTTAATTTTTTTATCCAATTGTATATATTACGTTGTTTTGTTATATTATATCTAATAAATATAAAACAATTATAAATATAAACAAATATAAAAAGTAACATGCACCTAACAAAAGCTAAGTAAATTCACAATAAGCCCTTTCCTACTGATGCTAAAAATTTTCCCTACATACAAAACAGTACCAAACTTCTAGAACTAGGCTATCATAGATACCGCTCGAGTGTCACATCACAATAAGGTGGCTATTTGCATTGTGCTGTTGATAACGCGAGATTACAAGCTTATCGCAGCCACTTTGATGTGATGTTAGTACATTCATAATGTGCAGTAATGTTGTTAGAACACTGAACACAATTTTTGTGTTTAGCATTTTATATAACTCACGTCTAATGTACACTGACGGCCGGTTTCAATGCCCTATCTATCAACGGCTTGCCTTACTGGAGATAGAACTTTGACACAAGCTCCATAGAAGTAATGTCCTTATTTTATCTCTAGTAGTTTTCAATAACCTATCCGTCCATGGTTTGCCCATGGACGGATAGGTTATTGAAGATGGCTGTTGAAAGAGATGACTTCAAGATTAAGTTGATGATTGACACTAAATATCACCATTTGTGGCGCAATGGGCGGATAGCCGACTGTGAAGCGTGAGGTCGCGGGTTCGATTCCCGCTAAAGAACAAATATTTGTGCATTGAAAAAAAAGCGCAAGTATTTGTTCTGTGTCTGGGTGTTGTGGATCCCCGATCCTCGTAATTTCTGATACCCTAGATACAGGGAAACCTAGTTAGGGGTCAGAGCCTATGTATGTGATTGTGCGGGCATTATTATTATTATTTGTAATTATGGTAGTGAAAACTGAAGGTTTAATCTACATGATACCTACGTACCTAGAATGAAAAAAATCAAAAACGTATTTATACATTGCAAATAATATCACATCTATTATTTACAATGTAAAAATACGTTTTTACAAAAAGCCCTCCTTTTTTAAGTTGACGACCGTATTTTGCCAGATCTATAAACAGCAATAATAATAGCCGATGGATGCAAAGGTTTGATAGCCGTTCAGGGTGGCGTTCAAAGGGGGAGACCTATGTTCAGCAGTGGACTTCTTCCGGCAGACGATGATAAATGTCAAAGACTTGTCACTCCCACCAATATATTAAGGAATACAATACCAAGAAGAGTTTCAGGCTGTTTTTTTGAAGAAATTGCCTGGTTTATTTTTAGCGACTACTGATGTTTTTGTTACTCCCAAATCTCTATAAGAGACCCCTTCTAGCTCCTGTGGGTTGAAGCTGTTAATAGCAGGACCTTGACAATAGCAAAAATATACCTAACAGCGACTTACAAAAAGTATATTATATGAGGCTAATCCTAATCTCCCGCAAATAGAGCGAAAATATTTTTGATAAACGACAACACTTGTCCAATCTGGAATGGTCTATTTTGGGTGAGTAGTTCAGATGTGTTGCCACATCATTCTTCGGCAAATATTTACCGAACTAATAGATTAGGAGTTCGGGTCTGAGGTGACATGGAACGAATATGAAATCACTCAGTGACGTCACGAGGCTTGCCCGATATGTGCTTGATGTAGGTTTGTTTATTTCACAACTAGTGCACCCCGCGGTTTCACCTGCGCCTTCCCGTTATCACGCAGGAACCTCGTTCCGGGATAAATAGTAGCCTATGTGTTAATCCAGGGTATTAGCTATCTCCATTCCAAATTTCATTTAGATCCGTTTTGTAGTTTTTGCGTGAAAGAGTAACAGACATCCATCCATACTCACAAACTTTCACGTTTGTAATATTAGTGGGATAGCAGGATTCGCTGGTAAAACCGTCTTCGTAAATTGCTCTATTCGCAAGCAGTACTTTCTACTGGCTTGTATGACATATTCAATTCAATACCCTGACTCCTGACTGATTCAATGACATAGCAATGCACACCTTCAACCACAAGTAATAGTGAAGTAAATTTGCATGGTAGTTTTTATCTGGTAGCGTTGGGGTACACAAAAACATTTATTGAAAATCCAAAGGGTCAAATGGGATATTAAAGAGTGTATGGAGAAATATCAACATCCATTCAGCTGAAGTCACGGGCCAGTGGTCGCTAGTAATAAGGTGATGATGATGATGATAATACGTTTTTTTGTTACCACGTAAGCATAGGGAAGAAAGGTCCTCGACCACGAACCGGAAGACGTTCTGTAGGTTTCGCACTAGGTGGACTGACGACAGTGTAAGAGTTGCAGGAAGCAGATGAATCGTTCAAAAGGCTTTTTCCAGCCGATGAAGAAGCATTTGACCCCACTCTAACCTGATGGTAAGTAATAACGATGGAGCATGCTTACCTGAAGATACCTATTCACTTTCGAATCCCGAACATTATACCTACTTATCGGGAAACATAGATGCGAGTAAGGTGTTCCACTCCTTCGCTGTACTCATTATAAATGTAGAATCGTTTTTTGCGGGAATGTCAACCATGTACGGATTTCCTGTCGCCGTACGTCTTCTTGTACGATGGTGAAAAGATGGTGAGAGGGTAATATGTATAAATGTCTATGTATAGATAAAATGTGGGTAGGTATTAGAAAAACTTAAAAGCCTTGAATCTCTTAGCCACAACCGCATTCGTAACTTAGCAATTAGCAATTCTGGTATTTTTGGATTCTCCAAAAGTGTTGCGACACTTTTTAAAACAGTGCTCATATGCAATAACAGCCTACAAAAAGTTCTCATGCGCATGATTTGAAAGAAACATTTTAATCATAGATATCGGTGAGTCAATAAAAATGATAACAACGAATGTAAGATAGAGGAAATGGGTACATTCAGGTCGCCTTCAGGACTGCTCGCCGGGGCCAATCGCTCCAGGAATGCTGATGGCTATAAACTTTGTGAGTACTGCACCTTTTTTAACTCCGTTCCTGCCCTACATTTGTTGCAATCACAATCACTTAAAAATATAGTTCAGTAAATTTCGAATATAATTTACCTAAATAAGATTTGGCGCGATCATACATAATATATCAATTAATACTCGTACATTTCTTTACATAGACGTCCTGTAATTGCCCTTCGGTCTTCGAATACCGGGAAAATCAAAACTTAAGAGGAAACTCAAGCAATAGTTAAGACATGATTAGAAACTGAGGGCTTATTGTCTATCGCTGGAAATTAATAACCTATAACTAGAGATAGAAATTTGACATAAGCTCTTTTGATTAGAAGTAATGTCAAAAAGAAATAAGTTATGTGCGGCTTTGCCATCGCTCAAAACGGTGAAGGAAAACATCGTGAGGAAACCGGCATGCCCAAGAACTGCAACATTCAAGGGCATGCGACATCTACCAACCCGCACAGGGCCAGCGTGGTAGATAGATTACGGTCCATACTCTCTTTCTGAGAGAAAGCCAGAGTCCCAGCAGTGGGAACGCGAAAGGCTTGATAATCATGATGATGATGATGAATGTCTAAAATCTATCTCTATTAGGGAAAACTGTGGATAGATAAGTTATTAATTTCCAGCGTTTATTAACATTTATCACGATTGCTTTCATGTTATCAAAAATAGGACCATAGTTATGGTTACAATGCCATTCGCGTATAAAACCAGAGTATTATTTTATTGCTTTACATCGATGGATATAATATGTAAGTTATAGCGCTGGGAAGTTACCTTTTAATTACTATCAAACAAAGTTATCGTGATATATTGGATCAAGACAGTAAGCAATAGAGGCCTACCAACGTCATCCCCGTTACAGGTAGCAGCTATAATAATTATAAAATAATATAAATCATCCTATGGTCATAGGGAAAAATATATTGGGCTATGCGGAACTATGTCTTGCACTTAAGTACATTATTACATTAGGTATATCGATTCAATCAATTAGTAATAAGAATAAGATTGTAAATGTGATTGCACCCAAAAACTCAGCTGCCGGGCGTTTCTTGCCTGTTCTTTTGCCGGTGCGTAAGAAGGTTGGAACAGGCTACTTTTAAGTTTGACGTTTTAAAGTGATCACATGTTTTGTTTGTCTAAATATACATAGTTTGACTTTTGACTTTTATAGCTGCCGTGTCTATCGGGGATCACAGGTAACATTAAAACCTATGGCACAATATTCACAAACGACTAGAACACTAGCGTGTCACGGGGTGTCAGTATCTAGACTCCAGATACTGACACCTCCAGATTCTAGAGTGTCACTTACTTCGGCTTGGCGTACGGCGATGACGGAGACGACGCCTTGTGATGGTTCCTGTTTGGATGCGTAGCTCGGTTAGCGTTCGAGTCGCAGCCGCCGCCCGGTGATATCTTGCCGGCGAGTGCGTTCAGGGAATGAAGCATTGCGGGCGGCGGCCGCTTGCACTGCGGCCTAGTCACACCTATGACTCGACTCTCTTTGCCGACCTGCCTCCAGCGAGCCACGGTGCCTTATCTCCTGATAAGAGGCGCGGGGGCACCACCGCCCCCCGCCTCATCGCCACCTGACACTGTCACAGGCTCACACACACACGCGCAGTTTGTAACGTACGTTTTTTTTTGTTAAACACCTATAAGGGTCAGCGTCCTGTCCGCCTCATGAAATGTGTTGACATTTTATCATCACTATATTCTTTTCTGGACCTTTGTTTTGTTGCACTGTGTCTTTTGCACTGTTCACTTTATTTGACCGGCGAGTGGTAGACTGCTGATTAGAAATTCATGTTGCAATGTTGAGCGTTTCTTGGTATTTATTTAAGTTTTCTTTAAAAGAGGTCTAATGTGTAAGTATCCATGGTAGAAAGTGCTCCGAGACATACAGAATTCTATATCTATAAGCAAATAAGACAAAATGTGACTGCATCTATCTCCTGCAATAGTTATTTTATATGCTTTCATGTGGATAAATATTTTCAGCACTCCGACGTCAAATCTTATAGTGAAGAACAAGTTCCCCAGTGTTTCTTGAACCAAAGCTATCAATTCTACGTATTAACATCTTCATAAATACTTGTTGAGTTGAGAAATTATACGCACATTTATACATTTGGGTTCGGCGACATTTTATTAGGCAATATTAGTAAGTTTTTCAAAAGTAGGTCCCCCCATAGTAGGCCCGTTTATTACAATTTTATAACGGCACAGATTCCTACAGAAGTAGGACTCTCAAGTTATAGCAGACTCTTCAAGTTATAGCATTTGGTAAACAAGTAGGTAGCTACATATTCAAGTGTATCTTTGTAAACGAGGTTTAACTGAGCCTCCTTTCCATCATTTGTAAAGCTGAAGCTTACAAAACGACTTCATATAAACTAACCCAAATGCTACAAAATTATTCCTCCCAAAGAGACGAGACCGAGACTAGGTGTTAGATTTACAAAGCGCCTGAACAATAACGAATGGCAAAATACCATTCGCGCCGTAATGAAATATGTGGCCGCAGGCGTTTGCGTGAAAGCTTTTATTATTTTGTTTTTTTCCACACAGTTTTATGCTAAACTAGTGACTCGCCACGTTTTCGCTCGGGCAGACAAATACAAGGCGAGTCTAGAGTTCATACAATATTTTTGCCGGTGTAAGGAGGTTGGAACAGGCGTTTAGTTTTAAGTTGACGTTTTAAAGTGATCACAATGTATCCTATTGAATAAAAAAGATTTGAATTTTGAATATTTCCTTTCAGTTTTTCTCTAATTTTTTCAATTTTCCGTTGGATTTTCAAAAAAATGTTTTTCTACATCCTTTCTTGACAATTACGAAAACTATATAGACTAGCTACGCTCCACGGTTTCACTCGCATGGAGTTTTCCGCACCAAGCGTGCTGTTTTTTGAGATAAAACGTAGCATAACATGCAACTACTTATTTTATAATATACAAAAAATCACGTCGATCGTTGCTACGTCGCTGCGGGAATGATGGAAAAACAAACCAACAATCACATTTGCGTTTTTTATATATATGGAATGTAGAGATTGCCAGAACGTGGAATTGTGAAGTCAGCTAAGCTGTTAGCTGAAGGTAATCATTCCTTTCTTTGTTTAAAAATGTAGGTATTATAAAAATAGGGTATCATTTAAGTATTTGTTGGAGCCGAGATTGAATTACAGTTCTTTTATTTATGTTGATAAAGGCCGTATTACATCTTTGCGTTATTATCTTTTTTACACTTTGAATTGTGTCTGGCTTTATTTTGATATATTAACTGTAATTAATGCATTTTTAATGTTTGTTTATGAACAGTTATTTTGGCAAGCACTTTGATACATTTTCAACGTTTCTCCCTTCGACTAAGGTTGCTCTAAAAGTTTTTTATGAACTTTTAAGTTCAGATTATTATTTATTTTAGGCGAAAGTGAAAAAAAATCAAGGAGATGTGACATCGAAAATCGTATTAGACTAGTGAATCACCTTGCTGTTTCGCTCGAGGGAACGTTGTAAATTTCCATGCAAACTTGAACACCTTATACCTACATACAGTTCTTCTATCATTTTTTTTTGGAGTACTTTTTGTAGGATTTTCAGCTTAGGTTATGTAGGTCAGTCAGTCAATGTTAAAGAATTAAAAACATTCATGATATTCAAGAAATTGAACGAATCTATACTTTAGCCGAATCCGGATGCCCATTTTCAGTGTCAGCCAAGTGTACGCATTTCTAGAACAATGCCTGCATTAGCACATCCTATCCAAATCAACCGTAAACCGGATACCCAATTAGTCCAAATTATCCTGCCACCCTCTAATCAAGTCATTAATACACAACCGCCGTCGACCACACATTAGCGACCCGGTCCGGATCTCCGGTTACGCCCGGAACTCTGCCGGATAAACAGTAAAATTAACCGGGCACATTAACCGGGTGCGGTATAGGGATTACATCTGAGCCGGGTACAAAAAAAAAACACGTGGCGGTCATCGGCAATGGGTAGGTAGTGTTTACCGCGTTCGTAATTATATAGTTAGTTTTAAACGCAGATGTAGATTGGAATAGACACCGCAAAGGCGTCAACTTAAACCTAAGCGTGCCATATTTTTCGTACCTATACCTACTTTTCGCATCTGAGGCTCTCGGATTGGCTTACTTAGCCATGAGATGATGCTTGATATCATCTCTTGTAGATGGAACCAGGCCAGTGATGATGATGATGATGATGATAGATACCTTTTAGTAGGTACGAAACGCTCGACGAACCGATAACCGATGGGGAAGAAAGGTTCTCGAGTGGCGACCACGAACCGGAAGACGTTCTGTAGGTAGGCCTCCCACTAGGTGGACCGACGACATTGTAAGAGTCGCAGGGAGCCGATGGATGGCTAATAGCTGTTTATGGTGGCGTTCAAAGGGGGAGGCCTATGTTCAGCAATGGACTTCTTCTGGCTGATGATGATGATGAAGGTACGAAACGTTTTCATATATACGGTCAACTGCTTTTGGAGTTTTTTATTACAGTTTACTACGGCCAACCGTTTAAGTTTGACGTTTTAAAGTGATCACACTTAATTTTTTGACATAATGGTGTCGATTCGGTTTTGCATTCTCTAAAACTAAACTAAATTTGACAGGTCTAATAATATTGCTGTCATTTTCTAACCACTGAAGTAAAACAAGGATAGCATTACACTTAGACCTGTCAAACTTAGTTTTGTTTTAGAGAATGTAAAACCGAATCGACACCATTATATATAACTTTTGACTTTTATTTTAACACCTCATCTCGTATAACACATCCAACTAGAACGTATTTGAAGCGGTGACGTTTTATGTTGAGTTTCAATAACCATAGACATAAGCATATATAATTGACATAAGTTCCATAGAAGTCAAACCGTGGATAGAGATCGGTTATTAAAACCGGCCCTTAGTGGTTGTGACGTCGACTTGTTACTTTTATCATGGATTCAAATTCTGCAATGAGCTTGATCTTTTCGACAAGGAAGTCTACTGCTACTGATTGTTATGCTAAATTTTATGTGACAGCAAAACAACCGTTAGCCCCCTGACTTACTCCCAGACTAGTCCTGATTATTATGTAAGTAGGACGGACTTGGGTTAAGTTAGACCAAGTTTCTCGAAGCTCCAGTGCATCTGTTGTGGGCCTGAATTTGCATGTGTGAAAGTTCGTCGGTTAGTACAATTTTATGGAACTAGGGACGGGTTGGTGGCAAAATCGCTAGTTAGATTGAGTCGCTATAATTGAGCAAAAAACGGGGCTCGTAATGTCAATAGATCAATTAGAATGTTATTAAAGCAACGCATTTTTTCTGAGATAACTTGCCTTTTAAAAAAAAAGTGTTCTAAAAAATAAAGAAATCAATAACGCAGTTGCTGTTAAAAAATAGCATCAGATTTGAAAAAAAGAAGTCCTTTGGTCGTGCATTAGAGAGGGTCAATTGCACCCATTGCCCCACCCCTGCATCCGTGCCTGTATTAAGGTCCTAGGACTTTATTTGCATGCTGATTTCCTGTAGTTTAATTGGTCCCGTGGTATAATAAGTATTAAAATATAAGATAATACAATGAAATGTAAAATATTCTCTCAAGTTTACGTCAATGTATGTGATTTCGTACTTGAGTGTCTCATAACTTTTATTTTACGACGACACGAAAGCGAAATGGTCACGGTAAGAATACATAACCCACTTACAGCTTTGGGGACAATAAAAATGTTTATTTTTATTATATATTTACGTCCCGATACGTACGTAAACGCGAGTAATATGGCGCAGTTAAATTAAAATGACTTCGGTCGCAGGTTAAGGCGCTGACGACAAAATCAAACTCAAAATTGACTAAAACTATCATTGTGATAAATCTAAATAAAACATATCATCCTCATCAGCCGGAAGAAGTCCATTGCTGAACATAGGCCTCCCCCCTTGAACGGCACCATGAACGGCTATTAGCCGTTTGCATCCATCGGCTCCCTACGACTCTTACAATGTCGTCGTTCCACCTAGTGGAGGGCCTACCTACAGAACGTCTTCCGGTTCGTGGACGCCAATCGCGAAACTTTCTTCCCCATCGGTTATCGGTTTGTCGAGCGATGTGAATAAAACATACCTATACCTATGTTAATTTACATGACACAGAGCAAGGCATTTTAGTAGAACATGTACATAAAATAAATTGAAATATTGAAAAACATGTGTGCAAAGTTCACCCTTTTTTATGAAGTAACGACCATATTTTTTCTTGTTCATATCATCAGCATCTAATTTCGTGTAGTTTTAAATTAGAAGTAGGTTGTAATCAATTGATTACTTAGTTACAAGCAGAGCTAATAAAAGAGAGTTAAAAATACAACTATGAAACATAAGTAGAAAACATTCAAACTAAAAACCACAAGAAAATCATATGACAGCGCTAACATGTCGGTTTCACCAATGTAAGCACATAATAATGACTACATATTCTCCGCAACCAAGCATTGACGTACCAAGTGGTAGACATCGGATCCTGCGCTCAAAAGCATCCAAATCAAATGAGGTCTAAAACGTGAAAAGAAGGTTACACGTCAGTCTCCACTTGGTCGCGGGTGTGACACGGTCAGTCGAACATACACAAGCTGATACATTTTTGCAAGAAAAAATATGCTGTATGTTATTGACATCCATACTAATATTGCAAATGCGAAAGTAGCTCTGTTTGTTTATTTGTTACCTTTCACGCCTAAATCACTGAACCAATTTGAATGAAACTTGATATGGAGATAGTTTGAACCCTGCTGAAGAACACAGATAACTTTTTATTGCGATAACATTTAGTCTACACGTGAGAAATTGATCGAAGCAGCTATTATATATTTTTTATTTTTTTAGCTATTTACAGGGTAGCGTTTGACCACAAGTCACCTGGTGTTAAGTGAAATTGTGGTCGATGATGGCGCCACGCTACACCTGGGCTGGTATGATATAAGTTAAAATGTTTTAGTTTGTTTACAATGTTATACACGAAACTTCGTTTATAAGTTAACTCAAAACACAGCCACTTTTCTCATTACGTTTGCATTAGATCCGACGTCCAGACTTTTTTTATACGTCAATGCGAACAAGCAAGTAATTTGGCACAGGAACTCAACCGTCGCGATTTGGCTCACAACCCCTACTCAAAAGTATTAAGATAATAGAATTATTATTAATATTAGGGTTCCGAACGGAAGGAGTTAAAGTCGTACACGCAAATGTTATGTTGGCAATATAATTGATGCCATTGCGAAAATCACGGTGGGTAGGAAATTAGGAAAATCAAAAATACGAAAATGTGAATTCGAATTTTCGAGGAAAATATCTGTCTATTGAAATACAAAGCATTATTATACTATTATAATTATAAGTTCATAATTCAAGAGGAAAATCAACTCAAATTTTATACCCGTACGGGGGATTTAAAAAATCACTTAGTCAACGTATAAAAATCACAACAAAGTATTACGGCATTTGAAAATTACATCCCCCAGGTTCGCGTTTTTATTACAGAGCGAAATGAGCGACAAGCGGCGTTTGCGTAGCCAGGGTGGGGGGGTTGGGGCTAGAAAATAAACCGACTTCACCACTCAGATTTTAAGACTAGCACAAATTAAAACGCATTGTGCATTTCTTTCAAACATTAAATGCCAGATAGAGATGCATGACGAGTTGCGGTGCGGCCCGCCCGTATTGTGCGCGAGTCGATGACAAATCGTGATCTTTCATGCCTAACATTCATCCATACATAAGAAAATTATAAATGCGAAAGTAACTTTATTTCTTTTTTCTTTGTTACCTTTTCACGCCTAAACCGCTGAACCAATCTTAATGAAATTTGGTGTAGAGATAGTTCGAACTCTGGAAAAGGACGTAATAAACTTTTTATCGTGATGAAATGTAGTCCACGGAGATGAAACCGTGGAGCGCAGCTAGTAAAAAAAAATATTGGTACCGTATTTCAATATAGAGAAAAACTGTTATCGTTAGGCATTTGTAATAATTGAAGAATAGTTGACCCGGTGAACTTCGTATCGCCAATAAAAGTTGTCTGAAGGAGTTATTTATGGTTTCTCACCTTTTAAATCTTCTGTGAACTTCCACATATATTTCAAGATCAAAATTAGCCAAACCGGTCCAGCCGTTCTCGAGTTTTAGTGAAACTAACGAAAAGATGTCATGATGTCATACATACGATAGATACTCTAAATCAAAACGAAGGAAATTAAGTCACTTGATTGGTCAATTGCGTTTGCCCATAGAAGTATGAAAAGTTGGGACAAAAAAGAGAGCACGATAATAATGATTTTGGATTTTTTATAAAAAAATTGTCAACCCCTCCTCAAAACCCTTGCCTGCGTCCGTGACGAGGGGTAGGAGCTTTCGCGAATTACCCGCATTGCCTGCCTATTACGCGAACATAAATTGAGATTTTTTTTTATTGAGCACGCCAAAACGAAGGCCCCGTCACGAAGAGGCGGCCCTTCCTGTATTTCGTGGGATTGGTATTGTGTTGAATTCAAATACTGAAGGATAGGATTTGGCTTTAATGGGGAAATGATGGACAACTGCTATTGTAACTGCTGTTGTGTATATAATATGAAGATTCATGATTTTTACTTTTTGATTGATAAAATAAACTCGTGCTTTTATTTGAATTGTTTTTCCCCGTGTCGGTCTGTTCCGGCAGTCCACTTGAGAGCCAGTTCCCTGTCCAGATGTAGCGTGGCATCATCTTCGGCCGCATCGTCACTTAACATCAGGTTACTAGTGGTCAAACGCTACCCTGTAAATAGTAAAAAAGGGAGTAACAGGTTATGGGTTGCCTTTGATGTCAAGGTTAATTTTTTACATCATACCGCGTTTGAACACAAGTTACGTACCTACATAAATGTATAAATGTGTTCATTAGTGTGTTGGTTTGTCCTTCTTTTAAGCAACGTATAGCTAGTCACAAGTTTGTCGTTTTAAAGTGATCATGCATTACATAAATAATTTTGAACTTTGAACGAATTAACGTGATTTTTGCAGTGAGATAGATTATGGGCTGCAGAGAAACACAGGCTACTTTTATCCAAGAAAAAAAAAATACGGATACAGTAAAGCACACCACGCAAGTAAAACCATGGCTAGTATTAGGACCCACACTCAAAACTACGAATTCGCATCGCATCGCAAATATCTGCGAGCTCGCACGAATGGACCACAAGAACTTCCGATCTGATTCGCATCGCGCCGCATTGCATGGCAGTTTTGTGTGGGACTACAATGTCTTATCCGAGCCAGTCCAACGGCTTTAGAGTACGGACGGTCAAAGTTTGCTCCCCGGCCGAAACACACATGCAATATCCAGTGCACATAATTCAACAATGTAAACCCAGCCTTGGGCGGCCGTGATATAGGGTTCCTGCGCTATTGCTCGCAATGAATATAGAGATTTCAGTTTGTGGAACAAGTTGAGAAGGTTCTGCAAGAGCTCTGGGCCTCTGCAAATTTTGTGAAGCACTGAACTGTGATGGGTAAACGTGACGCTTATCATCAAGCGAGCGACTTGCTCGTCTCATCATTCAGTTACATAAAACACTCCGTATATTAAAGGGAGGGACCCTTTATGTCACACCAAAACTTTAATTCAATCCTACTCATACTATAAATTCAAAAGTTTGTGTGTATGTTTCTTGCTACTACTGCTGCGGAACGAATTTTCATGAAATTTGCTGCTAAATAAGATACCATATTTAAGTACATTTATTTGGTCCTGGAATGGGACATATGATATTTTTATCTCGATAAAATCACACTAATTTTATGCTCGTATGGATGTGAAAGGTTTTGTCACTTCTTAACGCTGTTATATCTATGCCCTGGATAAAAACATAGGCTACTTGTTATCCCGGAAACAGGGTTCCAGCGAACTATCGGGCATCCCGCGGGTGTGAACTCGGGGCCTGGCTAGTTGACTAAAGCAAACTTTGACCATGCATCGAACAACTGGCGCTACGACAATTACTTTTGAGTACTTTTTCTAATCTAGTAGCTCTTTTGTCTTTCTAAGGTAGTTTATATTAATAATTATGTAGCCCAGTCGGATAAGATTAGATTAGAATTTCTAACTGCGTCAATTCTCATACCAACCTTTTTTACATCAGCCTTTAGGACAGTGGGAGTTTATTGTAATTCAAAATGGCATCCTCAACCCTGAATTTCGCCGTCATCTTGGTCTAGGTTTTTCGCTAATAACTTGGGCATTTCTCGATTCTCGTGAAAAATTACTAGGGCTAATCCCGGATAAAGGAAATCTCGCAGAGGTATGACCACGAGACGCGGATAATATTTACCTACACAAACAGATAAAATCATCCCCCTGCTATGATAAGGTACAACCTTGTAATGGACACCGTAAGGTAGCCGACCTATGTAAATATTTTTGTTTGATGTCGGTAATTTCCCGCCGGGGCAAGTTAATTTTAGTGAGAGCTTTAGTTGTGTGTTATAACAAACTTTGTATCAGAAATCCGTTTTGTCCGCGGTGTTATACCTAGGTATAACTACTACTTATCAATTGAACTGTTTAACGAATTACTACCAACAACTAAGGATACAGGGATTCCTTTTCCTGTACGGAAATGCGCAAGATTTTTCATATTTTTTATGTGTTTCGATTGCAACCATCTAAATTGGCGCAGCTGGCAAAATCGCGCGTGTTAAATAAAGATTTCCAATATCTTTATCCTGCAATCCCGTGTGAATTTTATTCTTTGAAGAGTTTCTGCAATTAAAGCATGGGTTCCTATTTATGTTACTCAAGGATTGAATCACATATAAGTAATTTAATTTGATTAGATTTTGATTTTTACACTTCTTGTTACTTTCATATACCTTTTAGTATAGTTAACACTATATATACGATTTAATATTTCGTTTCACTGGACTTTCACCACCTATATTTTCCTCGTTGCCATAACAACATGTCCGCCCTACAAAGCACAATTATTTCACGCGTTGATTATCCGGTAGCCAATTACGACGAAGAAATTGCCCTGATTCGACTGTCACCATACATTTTATCATAGTGAGAGAATATAATTGGATGTTGTTACCACAGCACATTAGTCACAGTAGGTCTCCTTACGACCTGTTGATGTTTTTTTTGTCAACAATTACTGTGCATAACTTTTATTTTGCAACTAAATAAGATAAATAAGAACCATCAACCGCTCGACTTTATACGTATTCCAAATTAGGTATTTTCTAAGATTTTTGATGTCACAGAGCATTAAAACACCCACCTCTATTTTTTAATTTCAGCTTTCTCCAAGTTAAAATAATGTGGATGATATACCTTATTGTTTATCATTTTGAAGTACTAGTTGCGTTCTCAGCTTCACTCGCGTCTTTCTGTTATCCCGCAGGAACCATTTCCGGGATAAAAAGTAACCTATGTGTTTATCAAGGGTATAGGTATAGGCTAACTCCATTCCAAATTTCATCAAATCAGTTTAATAGTTACGGTGATACGTGGTAACAAACATTCACACACACACAAACTTTCGCATTTATAATGTTAGTAGGATAGGATAGGATAAGAATTATAAGATAATCAGATGCAGTTTGACGTCTATCAGTATAGGTTACTTCCAGTAGCAGCAAGATCTACTGACGTTCCCTACTGGGATCGAATCAACTGCGCCACTAACACTACCCTCTCATTTCCCTTTGATCTCGTTCACTTGATATATGGAGTTGCCGACAAGCTTATAAATATAGGCCGTAATTTAAAATGAGTTTTTCTCCGAATCTCGTTTTCAGATCAACTTTGGCATGAATGTCATTTTATCTTAGTCCACGCACGTGCAAACATAGAAAATATAAGGAATTTTTGGCGACAAAACTTTGTTAAAGTTCCACGTACAGAACTCAAGTATCAATGTAATAGTGAGAATTTATCTATTCTCTCGTAGCGACCTAACGGCGTTACTTGCTACGTTCGTTCGCCGTAGCCGCCCGTAGCACATGCTACAACGCTCCAACGACAGTTTTTAAAATCACAGCCTAGACTAGTGGAATTAGGCATAAATCATTATTTTATTTCATTTCACTCCTGAAATAACTAAAGCGACTCTTATATGTAAAATCAACACAAGATGAACTGTCCACCGTCGAAGTTCGATATCTTTCATCTCTAATTATTTCCGGGTTAAACTCCCGAGATTCCTTTCCTCAATAAGCTCCGTTAAAACATCAAGACTTTACAGAATTGAATTGACTTTTGGGATTCGAGAGAATCTTGTTTAAGATATCTCCTGAAAGATCCTTTGAAACAGAATAACTCGAAGAGATGCCTTTATGGATATTTTCTACAAAATATGAGCCCCCGGGGAGGCGACGGGTAAATTTTACGGTTTTTTTATTTATATTTTATAGAATTGTGATGAGGAAGGTACGGTGACGTTGCGAGTTTAACTGTAGTACGACGTAAAAACCTTAATATACGAGAGGGTCGAAGTAAATAAAAGTTTTCGGATTTCTAGCGTAATCTAACGTTCTTTTTAATCGTTTATCTAAAGAAAAAAAAATGACCTTCACGGATTAAAATATAAAAAAATGTTAATGTTAATGTTATGTTGTTAATTGTTGTTGTGTTGTTGTGTTGTTGTTGTTTTTGTTGTTATGTGGTTGTGTTGTTGTTGTTATGTGTTGTGTTATGTGTGTGTTTCTGTATGTTATGTTATGTTAATGTTAATGTGAGATACTTCTACGAAACTAGAATAGGCAAACAATAAAATCCGCTGACTACTTCACTGTTAGAGATGTGTACTTCAAACATACTCTTCATGTGTTTCTAATGTATTTTTCGATTTGAAATCGTGCTCACATTTGACTTGCTTAAGTGAGCATTTTAGATTGATTGCTAATGCAATCACGCGATCGTGGGAATGTTAAATCAATCAAGTAACAGAATTGTGGCATTTGTTTCTACGTTTTTTTCTTATCGCCCACACCCCCCTCGGTAGTAAAAGGCAACTGTTTCTAATAAACTGCAACTTAACAGAGTCAGGTTTTAAATTAATAGAAAGATCCTATTTGTAATATAATTCACTCAATCTAAACTAACCGTTTGCTAAGCTTTTAAAACCGAATCTCATTCAGACTACCTTCAAAAGTACAAATTTAGCCGAGCGCTCGCCCGCCAGCCTGTGCTGACTGGAATCACAGTATATTGAAGACACAGTACATAAAGCCAATAATTAAAAAAAAAACAAAAACTTTTTAAAAGTATAGCTTGGATCTCTTTTCCACAACCCCTAAGGGAGTAATCGTCGATTTCTAATGAAACGAAATTTCGGTTGATAAATGATACAATGTCAAATATAATGCTACATACAATTACATACGGTGCATAAAAAACAACGCGACGTACGTCCATTGATAGATACCAAATACTTATTTACTAGTATACTGCGAATTTTATATTTTGCTACTATTAAGTGTGACAGTCACGCTCGGGGGCGCTAATTTACATTACAATTTCAATTCAATTTCAATTTATTTATTTATTCAATAGGATACATTGTGATCACTTTAAAACGTCACAACTTAAAACTAGCTACGCCTGTTCCAACCTCCTTACGCCGGCAAAAGAACAGGCAAGAAACGCCCGGCAGGTAATTTTTTTGGCGCGATCACATTGACAATTTTATTCTTATTACTAATTGATTGAATTGGAGCAAGTTCACTAAAATCCCAAGCTTTTTTTTGTCATCTAATGGTCCGATATTTTTTAATTAGCTTTACTAATAAGATTTCTCTTGTTTGGTTGTACACATTGGGATATGGGAACATGAATATTAATGAGTTGCGGGATCACAACCAAAGCAGACCAGACCCCACAAGCAGCACCCGTTCACGAGTTGACGCATGTGCCAGCCATCGCTCTCCTCTTACGTTCTGTCAAACTCCATACAAAAATTACAACTTAATAATAGTTAAAAGATAATTGATGCCTCTGATCACGAACGCTAGTAATTAAAAAATAATGTGTATAATGCATGATTGTGAATATGTTTTTTGGAAAATGTAATAAAAAAAGGACACAAAACGCATAAATTTGTACGGACATCACGCTCTGGCCTACACCGCGCCACGGCCGCTCGGCTCGAGTTTTTAATCCGAGATCTCAAGTCAAATAGTTGCCGAGGCGCGTCCGGGCAGAGCTAACTGCTGCCCGGTAACCGTCCACCGTCGGTTTACGGTTAATTAACTAATATTTACATTGGGCGGGTGAAACAATTTCTGTAGAGCTGGCGCGCCGGCCGCCGGCCGACTTCGGCTGTTGCCGTTTTGTGAATATACGGGTGGGAAAGAGTGTTCGCGCACGCTGCGTTGTTGTAGCAAACAAAAATCATACAATTTCAACACTATGTTTGGGCTCCCACGCAAAACTGCGAATTCACATCGCATCGCAAATATCTGCGAACTCGCAAGAATGCACCACAGGAACTTATTATCGGAATCGCATTGCATCGCAGTTTTGTGTGCGAGCCCTTTATTATAACAATTTTCTTGCTTTATGTAAGAATATGCATTTAATGTTACATTGTTTTATTTTGAGTAACACTCGTGGCATAACGGATCAACCACATTGAGCAAGCACGGCAATAACTTCGAGCGATTTCGGGTGACCGTTAGTGGCATTTTATGCTTCAGAGGGCATTTTAATCTGGCACTGTTTCATCATCATCAGCCAAAACGTTCTAGACATAGCAATACACTAGACGTTGTCAACCAAAACGTGAGTAAGCTAGTGGCCGGCCCATGTCAGAGTTCGTGGCAATCTGTTTATAGGGGCGCATGTAGCAGCAGTCGCGACCGCAAAGCCATTACGTGTGTTTCCACTCACAAACTAAAGTACAATTTAACAGCACAAGAACGCAATGCCGTTGTCACGATTTGCGATACAAGTGTCGTTTTAAACTACAGCTGTAACGCAGTTTAGAGTTTAACGCAGTTTAAAGTTTAAATTCGATGTTTGGTCGTGCGGTATGCAGTTGACTATAATTAGTTAGTATTTAGTACAGAGTGCAGTTAGAATTGTATTTAATTTACACCACAGTTTGTTAGCTGTTTTGTGGGAGTGGCAAAATTTAAGTATCTCGGTTGCAATGTTACCGCCAATGATGTTTATTTTAGACTAGCTGACCCGGCGAACTTCGTATCGCCAATAAAAGTCAAAATAAAAAAAAAACAAATATTTATTTGTTGACATAAAAGTGGGATACAATTATAAATGTCCATACAATTATAAATGTCCATGGTCCATGGACTCCTGAACTAGTTAAAACTGTATTTCAGGAGCCAAGGCTTCTACCATCAAATGACAAATAATTATGTCAAACCTAACAATTACATCTACAAGGTAGTTTTATACATAATATATCAAATTTTACAAAATATATATCAAATTTTACAAAACGAATATTAATAATAAAAATAAAATAAAATACAAATGAGAGTTAAATCTACAGATGTACATAAATGAGAATGTGAAAAGTTAAATAAAGTAGTATATAATATTAGGAAACAAAAAGAAAACAAATATAAATTCAAGTTTTTATATGCGGAGAGTATAATTGTGAGTGTGTGGTGTGTGTATGTGTGTGTGTGTGTGTGTGTGTGTGTGTGGTGTGTGTGTGTGTGTGTGTGTCACCTTTTAAACCTTCCCTGAACTTCCACGAATATTTTCAGATCAAAATTAGCCAAATCGGTCCAGCCTTTCTCAAGTTTTAGCGAGACTAACGAACAGAAATTGATTTTTATATCTAAGAAGAAGAGAAATAACAAGGTGTAAGTTAATTGTAAGCGCTCCCGGAAGTGGGACGTTAATACTTTGATGGTTAGCTAACCTAAATTTAGTGTGTCCTGTTACTTATTAACACATATATACTTGTTGTCGATAGTTAAGACATGCATTAGTGTACCATTTATGAGGTTCAAATATCACCAAGCTACGGTTTCAATACGATATTTTCTTTCATCGTAAAATCAAACTTATTATACAGAATTCGAACCAACATCATCTAAACCTTAAAGCTTGAAGTGTTGGACTAAAAAATATATTTTCAGTCGATTTTGCATGTAGTAAAAAAGATAAATTCTCCTACAATTTTCACAATATCCAATTTCTTTTCACTTAAGTTGCTAGGCACCAAATTAAGAGTGTAAGTAGTGTACTCTACCGATATTGACGTCTAGAGGTCTAGACTACGTAATACCGAAAACTAATCAAGTTTAGGCACGATAGTCGAGTGAAATTCAACGGAATAAAATAAATCTGACCGTAATAAAACGAACGTTGCCATATAAAATGTCTGAGATTAAACTAGAAAAACTTCTGTAATTAGTTTCTATTAGACTTGAGGTAAAAATGTACAGTTTTCTGCAATAAACGGTGGCTATTTTCACTGTTATCTGTATCTATATTAAGACTAAGATTATAAAGAGGTAACATTTGTTTGCATGTGAGGTTAATCTCCTAAAATAGGGACTGATTCTTTATTTAATATTTATTTATTTTTTCTTTTTCTTTAATTATTTTTTAATTTTTCTTTTTTTTATTTCTTTTTTTTTTTTCTTGATTTTTTTTATTCTCTTTTTTATATTATTATCTCTCAGGCCATGTTTTATTCTGATAAAAGTAGAGTTAAGAGATAAAAATAATGATACCTAAATGTATCATTTTTTTTTTTTTTGATGTTGAAGAATAAAAATGAGAAAACTGGCTGCTTTATTGGCTTACGCTGGTTAAACGATTTGATTATAGTTCATGCAAATAATATGTGAAGTAGTTCTAGAAAAAATGTACAAGTTGACTTGAGAACCTCCTCCTCTTTTCTCGTCGGTTTTTGTTTTTTTTACATAATAGGGTAGCGTATGACCACAAGTCACCTGATGTTAAGTAACGATGTGGTCGAGGGTGGCACCACGCTACCCCTGGACTGAGAACTGGCTCTCAAGTGAGGCTGCCGGAACACACCGATAAGTGCTTGGTGTTTAAAAATGTTGTCACTATTAAAATCAAATTTTTATTTTAATGACGTCATGTAATCAAAATTTAGAAACTGGAGCAGTTTGCTGATTGTTATTACAAACACGCTTAGTTTGCGAGTTCGGATATATCTGTATACGTACAGTCAGCGACAAAAGTAGCTGATCGTTCTCTATTTTCCAAATGTGTTTCAAATCAGTAATTATTCTTGTTTTTTTTTATACATATTACATGGTATTTTGACCACAACATAACACAACTGATTTTAGGTGATGATGAGGTCAAAACTTAGTGTATAAGATGATGAGGATAATAGAAAAAGTGTGATTGTTCAGCGACTTTTGTCGTTGACTGTACAGTGTACATTCCCAATGTTTTATAATAATAATATCACTCTGCAGCCCTAACCACCGCACCGGTAGCTTGAGTCCTGCCCCGCTACCGGTGGAACTCTAGGTTTAAGTTTTTTATAGTAATTTTGTTGTATATTATTATATAAAAATATTGTTAAAAAAAAGTTATATCTAAGAAAAAAAAAGTTCATAATAATAAATAAATACTGGAGACCATTGCACACAACATGCATGTCCAAAAACTGCAACATTCAAGGGCATGCGACATCTACCAACCCGCACTGGGCCAGCGTGGTAGATTACAACCCATACTCTCTCTCTGAGAGAAGGCCGGAGTCCCAGCAGTGGGAACGTGAAAGGATGATGATGATGATTGCACACAAATCGACCTAGCCCCAAATTAAACTCGAAACGTGTGTTATGGGTACTAGACAATAATGAAGGCTTTTAGTTTAGACTGTCAGTCAAGATACTGTTTTATAACTATAAACATACAGTATAATATATAAAAAAGATACCTAACGGTCCCATAACAGCAAAATGATCAGATATACCTACACTACAAGTGAGTATACAATCGGAAAACATTTTCGCGAAATTATTTCTCACGGCGAACCCTTGACTCAATCAGAAGCTCGTGTCGGAAGTCCCGTGCTCTTATAAAAACGTCACCTCGAGAGACATTGTTCAAATGTCGGGGAAAAAAGTGTCAGGAGAAAGTTTCCTTCCTTTTTGCCGCTTCCCGAGGCGGTACTGCGAAACGCCCTACCTGTTTAGTTCGAAGATTCAGTTGAAAAGCACTGTGAAGTCAATTTAGATGTTAAACTTTTAACTTTTCCCTTTGTTTACTGCAAATAATAATAATAATAATGCCCGCACAATCACATACATAGGCTCTGACCCCTAACTAGGTCTCCCTGTATCTAGGGTAACAGAAACTACGAGGATCGGGGATCCATAACACCCAGACACAGAACAAATACTTGCGCTTTTTTTTTCAATGCACAAAATTTGTCCTGTACCGGGAATCGAACCCGCGACCTCACGCTTCACAGTCGGCTATCCGCCCATTGCGCCACATCGGTCGTCAAATTGAAGTTGGGTGTATCATCGATATTTACATATTATTTTTCACAATAGGGATTTTTCTCACCATGACCTATCCATACTAATATTATAAATTCGAAAGTAACTTCCTCTTTTTATTTGTATGTTTGTTACCTTTGCAAGCATAAACCACTAAACCGGTATTTGATGAAATTTAATATGTTTGAGGAATATATCTTTATTATTCTACTCAAATTACAAGCACAGGAAATACAAATAAAAGTTTCGACAATGATCGCACTGTTTGCCGCCATAAAAGTCACTGCATTCCTCTTTTGACATTTGTTTCGGGGTTCTCGCCTCCGCCACACACTCGCGCCTGACATTTGACCGCAGCTGTCAAATGTTACAGCTGTCGATGAGTCGATAGCGCGGGAGATTCGAATGACCTCTGTTACACCTCGTTACATAATATGTAGATACTTTGGACTCCGGGAAAAAGCATAGAATGCTTTTGATAGCTATAAACTGTATGTCAACGCAGTAGATATCGTGAAGAACAACTAGATTTATCTGTGTCAAAGGGCAAAAAAACAGCATTTTCAATTAAAAAGATCATTGCAACATTTATCTTCTTGAATAGTGAACACTACGAACGCGACTAAACAAAAAATAAACTGGGGTTTTCTGTTTCTCAAATTAGGTTAATGAAATACTTGAGAACTGTAAAAAGTAGACAAGTGTACAATTTATTATAAGTCCTCTATTCCTGAAATAAACTCTTCTTAGCAAAAGATTAAGTAGGCAACTTGGGAGGGAGAGATTCGCTGACGAGACTAGAGGCACAAAAACTTGACGATCGACCATCAGATAGGGATATTAGTGGAAATGTCTTGTGATTTCTCATTAGAAACGCTTAGATCACGTTTTCAGAATCTAGTACTAAATCTTTTTTTTTTGTACTGTGTGTGAGACGGCCAAGTAGCTCGCCACCCAAAATTATGAAAATGAAAAAAAAAGAATGTAAAATTATTTATTAAACAAACAAGAATTATAGGTAGGTACATAAGGGAACTAAATGCTAGTAAGTTTAAATTATCTTATAGCTACCCTCAGTGTATCAAATCAGTAGCCTTCACACTAGACAGAGCCTGTATCGTGAAGGCCGATGAACTAAAATATTTAAAAATCCTGCGTAGCAATGCCCTGCGCTCGTCACCCTGATATGTTAGATGTAAAATCTCTTTAAGTCATATAATTTACTGGAAACCCCTGGGCCCTTCAACTCGGAATACAGTAATGTTAGTACTTTGGGGACTATTTTGAATATTTTCATGCTACCGACTGCCTATTCACGAAGTATGTAACAAAATCTCAAGATTTTTCCAGGCAGAACTTTTTATGTCCATTACTTTATACATTTTGCTAAAGTTTCTGTTCATTTAATGTGGAGGGTTTCGGAATGCCATTCCAGTTGAAATTAAACACATTCTGGTATTTTTTAAAGAATGTGTCGAAGCTTACTCTATCTCTCCTACTTGGTACATAATGGGGCCGAGATTCAGGGACCGCGGGTAGCGGAAACACGTACATTTTTAAAGGACTTGTCTGCTGGTCTGGTCCAAAGCAAACTGAATTGAGGTTAAAAAAACACGAACTTTATATTCTATCACACGAAATTAATAATCGATCCTGATCCGTTATCTGCGGTATTGGATCGATATGGCATGTCATAATAATAATCTGTCATTTTAGTAGTAATATTTCAAGCCTTAGTACTAAAATGACACACTATGACATGACATATCGATCCAAAACCACGGATAACGGATCAGGATCGATTATTAATTTAAAAAGAAGGCGTAAGAAGAAAATTATAAAAATGATATCCCTAACCAGGCCATAAAGAAAATCTTCACAGTAACAAAACGAAATGGCAATTCTAAAACGTCAATGAAACAAAGACCCCTATTTGAACAAACAAAATATCATATTAGTTTCTAACTCAAGAGAACCAATAAAGAAAACGTAACGTTAGTGTATTAGTTCATACGAGGCTGCGACTCGCAAGTGGCCGGAGCAAACAAAATTCTGCACTAACCCCCGCAGGAATCTTATTAAAACTTGCCGTTTCTGCGTCCATTTTGTTTAACTTTTATTCCCTGGGACCGGACCGGTCTTGGAATTGTTCCACATCTCTATGAGTATTACGGGGCACGGGGAAAGTAAATTGTAATCGGGCCTTGATTAAAATGACCGATCAAATAATGTTTTTTATACGCAATAAAATTTCTTGTATACGTAATATCCCGACTTACGCTACCCCGTTTTACGCGAATTTGGAGATAGTACGCGGTTTTTGTTTTTGATGGCTGTGCGCATCAGCTCTCCCACTCCGCCCTGTTGTTGTATCGCTTTTATTAATAAGAAATGTGGTACATACTTTTTTTTAATGAGAACTTTTTTAATGCAAATTGGTTAAAATAAGAAATTGTACATTTTGCAAAATTGATCGTTTTGCGTTTTGAATATTCTGCGTAATTAACTTTTTGCGTTTTTCGTACATTTCGCTTATTGCACGTTTTGCGTATTCTACATTTTGCGTATTGTACGCGTTATTTAAACTGCGCTGCGTGTTGCCAGTTCTGCGCACGCCTCCATCACTCACCGGTCCCTTTCGATTCTGCTCGGTCAGCGGGGAGGCAAACAATATTGCCAGCAATTAATACTGCCATTATACTAACGACCGTCCTGGAGGAGGATCAGATCGGATACAAAGGAAAAACTTGGGGGGATTATGTCGATGGTTCCGTGTAAAACAGCGGGTAAAATGTACTTGTGAGACTGCATTTGACTTACGCGCGCTGTATTAACTTTTTTTGGCGCTTATTGCGTAGTTGGTGGGTTATCTTCAATGTTAAAGATTGTATGGCCCTTTATTTACCGTTTTTCAAACTACGCTTCTGCTCAGATTTTCACCGAGAAATTTGGTTACAAAAGCGGTACTCTAGGTTTTTATAAATACGGTTACGGTCTATATTTAAGGTTTGTAACGCAATGGCTACAACTAACTGCTGCAAGATTATGTACTGGCGCTAGTACAGCGCAGTCTGACTGTCGATGGACGGGAAGGGGCTGCGTGAAGTGGTGCTTAGTTTGAAATGTTACTTGTAATGAGGACGTATCTCGTCCGCTCTCGTTTATGGAGTGTCTGCTGTTTAGAGAGCGGTATGTTTACACGAGTGGGGATTAATTATTAAAGAAAGGATACGAGGGAGACTTCTTCTTGTTTCGTAGTAGCCAACTCTATTGTTGTTTCTCCAAAAGCCTCCAATATACTCGATACTCAATTATTTATTGCAGTTTTAATATATATGAGATCTTAGTGGTTAAGAAAACTTGTGCGGACCCGAATAGTGTATACCAATGTAGAAGTGGACCGATCCATGGCTTTACGACTGATACAACCGAGTGAGGCTGAAAAAGTATTTATTTACTTTGACTCACTACCAGACTTTTTTCATTACATATTTAAGTAGCTTGATTGTTTGTCCTTTTCCGAAACTTTGCAAGCTTTGCCAGCCATTATACTAACCTCACACTGCGCTAGATCGGAAAAAAACTGCGACGAAACAAAACGAAAATTACCTTGAAAAAAATATAACAGGAATTTTAATTACAAATTGAATATGAAAGTTAACTGAAGTCAGATGAACCAAGGGGAGAATTTAAAAACGTGTCTAGAGCTAGCTCTGGCAACCCTTTGGCTTCCTTAATTAAAGCCTTTCTAATTAAAATGCCGTTCTGTCTGCGAAATGTAATCCTTCTCTATAAGCTTGTCTTGGACGTTGTTTTTATTAATGGGAAAAAAATCGAATTGGCCTTTTTAGTCTGAGCACAATTTAGTAGATGGGTTAGCGATAGCTTATCTTTAACAACCTCATAGCAACTGTTTGTTCTTAGTTCCTTAATAAAGATCTCTCCAGATTATTATCATTATGATTCTGTGTGATTTTTTCCCGTAGGGAATTCACTATTTTAATTATTTAAAGTCATCGCTAGACGAACCGATAACCAATGGGGAAGAAACGTTCTCGAGTGGCGACCACGAACCGGAAGACGTTCTGTAGATAGGCCCTCCACTAGGTGGACCGACGACGTTGTAAGAGTCGTGGGGAGCCGATGGATGCAAAAGGCTAATAGCCGGTCATGGTGGGCTGAGCAATTTCAGTTAATGTCAGAGTCTGGAGTTCGCGTAGGTCCGCATCTACCGCGTCCTTCCAGTAGTATCTAAGGCGTCCAACCGGCCTGCGGCCATTCATTCATGCATCTACACCACCCACTGAGTTAAAATGTGCGTTGTTTGTCCAACAGATAGTCAGTATTAGACTTTGATAAGTAGAAGATAAACCAGTCCTATAAGGTTTTGAGGTTTAGCGATCGTGGCAGATGAAAACAAGCGCTTTTAAAGGAATGTTTACATGCACGAATTCACGTTTCAACATAGCTCAGGACACAGGGCTACAGGGTTTGAACCGCTATCTACCGGGCACTAGGCAATGCAAACATACACCATACAACCCGTAAAGGCTTTAAAGCCGGAGGCTGTGCTGCTGTAAAGCGCTCTAGTGCTGGTTAATAGCTATTTAAATTGAATTCCACAAAGCAGAAAAACGGTTGCAGTGATTGAAACGCATGCGTGATTTAGGGAGGTACAACGACATGAGTTTCACCATTGAATATCACGAATGCAACTAAAAACACACAAAAAACTATAGGAATGAGCAAGTGAAAAAAACCACATTTGTAAACAGTAGGTATCGATAAAAAATATCGAGTTCAAAATGTCGATATCATAATCAGCCCACTTCAGTCCACTGCTGGACATAGGCCTCTCCCAAAGCACGCCACTGAGCCCGATCTTCGGCTTCTCTCATCCAACCGCTGCCAGCCATTTTGCGTATGTCATCGCTCCACCTAGCCGGAGGGCGTCCCACACTACGCTTGCCGAGACGCGGTCTCCACTCGAGAACACGTTTTCCCCAACGGTTGTCGGTTCTTCGGCTAATATGTCCAGCCCATTGCCACTTCAGCTTGCTGATCCTATAGGCTATGTCGGTTACCTTGGTTCTCTGTCGGATCACTTCATTCCTGATACGATCCTTGAGAGAAACTCCAAGCATAGCCCTTTCCATAGCCCGCTGAGCGACTTTAAATTTGTGGACTAGACGTACCGTGAGTGTCCACGTCTCGGCTCCGTATGTCATGACAGGTAGGACGCACTGGTTGAAAACTTTCGTTTTCAAGCTTTGCGGTATAGGCGACGAAAAGACTCGACGAAGCTTCCCAAATGCTGCCCAGCCCAGCTGTATTCTTCTGTTGGCTTCTCTCTCAAAGTTGTTTTTCCCTAGTTGGAGCGTCTGCCCTAGGTACACATAGTGGCGAACAACTTCGAGAGCAGCCCCATCAACAGCGATCGGTTCCGGCATGACAAGGTCATTGAACATTACCTTGGTTTTGTCCAAGTTCATCCGGAGACCGATGCGTTGAGAAGAATCAGCTAGGCCATCCAGCATCTGTTGTAGGTCCTGCAGCGATTCAGCCAGGATGACGATGTCATCGGCAAATCGCAAATGTGAAATGTACTGGCCATTGATGTTGATGCCACGTCCTTTCCAGTCCAGAGTCTTAAAAACATCCTCCAGTGCGTTGGAGAACAGTTTGGGGGAAATAACATCCCCCTGTCTCACACCTCGACGCAGGTGGATATTTTTAGTCTGCTGGTTCTGTACTTGGACGGTCATTGTTGCGGCGTCGTATAGACATTTCAACACTTGGATGTATCGCCAGTCGACTTGGCACCGCTGCAGGGACTCCAGAACAGACCAGGTCTCAACAGAGTCGAAAGCCTTCTCATAGTCCACAAACGCTAAGCACAGGGGCTGATTATACTCTTCCGCCTTCTGTATAATCTGCCGCACTGTGTGGATGTGGTCTATGGTGCTATACCCTCCTCGAAACCCAGCCTGTTCCGGGGGTTGGAATTCGTCGAGTCTTCGCGCGAGACGATTCGTGACGACTCTGGAAAACAGCTTATAGACATGACTCAGAAGCGAAATAGGTCGATAGTTTTTCAAAAGGGTCTTATCCCCTTTTTTGAAAAACAAAACGACCACACTTCTGTGCCATGCCTTTGGAGTTCTCCCAGAGAAGAGGACAGAATTAAAGATGCGCTGAAGCTGTATAAGCGCAGAGGTACCTCCCGCTTTCAGGAGCTCCGTTGTAATTCCATCCTCACCTGGGGCTTTTCCATTCTTGAGCTGTCTCAGAGCCGACTCGATTTCGTCTAGGCTGACTTCTGGCAGATCTTCAGTAAAGTGGCGGGTCAGAGTAGCTCTGGAATCCTCTTTGTCGGGTTCTGGGTGAGATTCGTGAGATGCGTATAACTGGCCGTAGAAGTCTTCGATTTCCGCAAGAATCTCTGGCTTAGAAGTAACGACTTTTCCGCTTAATGTGGTCAACTTCGTCAGGTGGCTTCTTCCTAGCTGCTGAACAAAGACTTTGGACCCCCGATTTTGCTCGATCGCCTCTTCAATAGTGCGTGTGTTGGAGCTTCGGAGGTCTCGTCTTACTAGCTTTCTAATTATTTTATTCAAAGCCCGCTGTTCTGACGAAGTGACTGCCGGATCATCACGTCGATATGGCCGTATAATATCGTCATTTTATGTAAAGCAAAATGATGATTATTTATGGTAATAAAACTTACGTTTCCGCTTGAATATTTGTCCTCAATTATATATCAAAATGAATAATTAATATATTATTATAATAATATATTTTTACGCGTTCAAATTTAAATACAAAACGAACTGCTTCTTTCATTTCAAAAGGCTGAATTCTATAAGCGAGATATCGATCTACTACGAAAATAGGAACCTACGTACTTTATTCGAAAGCAATTTGAACTCAGATGTCATATTTCCTATTTAATTCTGAAGCAATCTCGTAAACAGATTTCATGCCTTGATCTTTTCTCTTTGTACATTAAAATGTTGAAGATACTGGTGTCAATTCGGCTTTGCATTCTCTAAAACTAAACTAAATTTGACAGGCCTAATAGTGTCTCTGTCTTTTTCTAACCACTGAAGTAAAAAAGGACAGCATTACTATTAGACCTGTAAAATTTAGTTTAGTTTTAGAGAATGCAAAACCGAATCGACACCAATGTAAAGTTTAATTTACTATTAAAAACAGTGTCTACCACAACTAATGTGTAAATTTACAATGTCGGTTCCGTACAAGCAATGTAAAAACGGATCCCTTGTAGAACCACTCTCGTGTCTGACAAAATTTCTGTCAGTCACAGCAATTTTTAACCATTGAAAAAAGTGAAAAATATTATTGTCAATATTTATCGTTGTTATATATTAAGCAAAATTATGATTTTATTCTAGTATTAGCACTTGCGTTTTCGCATCCGTTAAAAATACTTTTGACTGCTGTTTCTCGGCCTGCTTCCGTTATGAAATTTCTTTTCTTTTAGTGATATGAATTCGATACTCTTAAATAAATACATATCGAATATCAACATATCGCCAAAATGGCGACGACGTATATCGATACGAGTATATTATCGATGTTTTTTAACCCAAGCCTACGAAAAAGAATACGCCTAGATCCCACCGGTTTTCAAATAATGAAAACCCGAGAAAAAGTCAAGGTAAGTAAACTTGCGAATAGCAAACCTCAAAACGAGCAAAAGTTACACTATTAAAGCTTCAGCTATTTAAAGCGGGCACATAAAAAACTATTTTCTTTAACGCCTCCTTCATTATGAAGGTCGCTTCGGCCGCCGAGTAGACTTCAACTAAAGTCGAGGTTCATTGGGCTGCGGGAGATTAGTTAATTACGTTTTAACTTTAACCTTACTCAGGTTGAATGCCGTGAGAACTTTGCTCTGTTTCACTTACTGTGAACGCTGTTGCTACTATTCCTGAGAAAGTTTTGTTTGTAAATGTTTTTTACTTAAAGATTTGACCTTTTTTTAGAACTCGCCTGACTAGCAACAACTATCAGTGTGTTCCGGCAGCTTCACTAGAGCGTCAGTTTCCAATGCACGAGTTGTTTGGCTCAACTTTTATAGCGATGATGGCTCAGTGGTAGTGACGTCGGCTTGCGATCCGTACGACGTGGGTTCGAATCCTACAATGAGCTTGAGCTTTCGGTGAAGGAAAACATCGTGATGAAACCATAGCTTGGTGGTAGGGTATTTTCTAGTACTCGCCTGGCTAGCTACCACCCTCTTGTTAAGAATCTGTCGCCAAGCACCTATCGGTGTGTTCCGGCAGCCTCACTTGAGAGCCAGTTCCCAGTCCAGGTGTAGCGTGGCGCCATCTTCGACCACATCGTCATTTAACATCAGGTGACTTGTGGTCAAACGCTACCCTGTAAATAGTATAAAAAAAAAAAACTTACGACCTAACACGTCAGGTAAGGAGTAAAGGTAAGACAAACTTGAATGCAATTTTAAAGATTCGATAGCTTGTACTGCAATTTAAAAACTGTCGTTAGTATCGCGCATATGTTTGTAATCAGTTAGTGCATGTATATTAAACTTATTGCAGTACTACTTGCGTGCGAGGGGCAACCCTACTGTGAACTTAAATTTAATTGCGCACGTAAAGGTCGTCTTATCAAGTAATCAGTCCAGCATCTGTCTCAGGGAGGCGCGCAATTTTAATCTGGACGATCTCCACATACAACTAACTTAATTAACAACACGACTGCCAAATTTAGACCGAAGCCAAAGTTGATCCAAAATCAATCACTCCGTACTCTAATTAATTAACTTTCCTCTTTGATCCCTAAATGTGTGCTTTTAATTACGTCAAAATATAGATTAGGAAGAGAAACCCTATAATACAACCCTCCAATCAGGGAATTACATACTACAAAAAAAATCGTCGAAATTGGAGTAAACTGTAAAAGTTATGCATAATCATCATTACCATTATCACCATCACCAGTCTGAGCCACTGCTGTACATAGGCCTCTCCCACAAGATACGCCACTGAACCCAGTCTTCGGCTCAACTACTTGCCTGCCACTCGGAGCAAATCATCGTTCGCGTTCTTTTGCCGGTGTAGGAGGTTGGAACAGGCGTATAAAGCTAGTTTTAAGCTTGACGTTTTACAGCGATCTCAATATATTGCATCCTACTAAATGGCAAACTGAAATATGTATAAAAATAAGTAGTTTTCTTGAATTGACACTTCCAAGAATAAAACATTTTTATTTTGAATTTTTAAATCTGCATCGAGTGTTGTATTTTTAACACGCAATTAGGTTTTTAAAACGGGATATATGAACAGTGCTGAAATATCGCGAACTCAAACAAAAACAAATTCACGGCAAATGCCCCACTTCAAAACCTAATTCTAATGTCAATGGCGGTGGCAGTTTAAAAAAGTATACTGTGTTTTTTAATTTCCTACTCCACCTCCTTACACTTTTCACCGGAACCACGGTACAGCGTTGTATACTTTGTTGTAAAATTAAATTAGAGTGATGTATCAGTTCAGCTGCCGAGCCGAGTCGGCAAAGTTGCCAGTTAATATTCATTGAAACTTTATCAATTTTCGGGGTAGCACGCCGCCGGGCCCGACTTCCAATCAATTACATTTCGGCTTTCGGTTTCAAAACACTTGTGTTTCGATAGAAATGCGCGCGTGTGTGTGTACTATGGTTGGATGTGTGTGTGGCGTTGGTTGGATGTAAGCTTGTGTTGGTAAACGTAGATTTGATGTGTTTGTATACGATATACGAGCGAGATGTTTACGTACCTAAATACTCTAAAAGCAGAAACCAAGTTTCAATGAATAAAGTGGGATAAGCCTATTTTATTATTCTAATCTATAGTAGAAATTAAAATTAAATGCTGTTCATTGATAAAGGCATCACTAGAGAAAGGCTGAAGCCTTATGGAAAATTTAAAAGTAAACTTTTAGTGATTGAAAATGGATTTATTACCCGGCAAATTGAAAAATGCGCGAAAAACTAATAGTGATCGCTATTTTATAAAATTTGTAAGTGTTAGCATTAATTACCTACTAAAATCATAATGTGTCACTGAAAAAGTTATATCTGTAAAAGTAGGAAGATGGTTTGAAGGTTTTGAGGTATTTCCGTACAAGAACTTTAGTTTACCCTCATCGGTTCCAACATCTATTTTAAACAAATGGAACGTAGAAATTCAAATAACCTAAACCAAAGTCAAACAGTTGTAGTCTCAGTGCGCCTGAAAACACCGAGGCACAGTGAAACTTACGACATTCATTCGACAGATGTAGTCACCGCACTAGTTGCAGTACAGTTGTGTAGGCAGTAAGAGAGATACCACACGGGCGCTGTCGCTGCGCTGCGACGTCGCATCGCAACGCAGCTTTCTCCGATGTTGCAGCGTCGACGTGGATGTAGGTGTATAAGTATATAATTATGTGTAGTCATTGAACGATAATGGAGTCGAATAAACGTACTGCGCTGTCCTGCGTCGTCGCTACGCCTGTGTATTATCTCCCAAAAAAAATTACCTTGTCACACATTTGTGAAACTCCCCCCTATCTAGTAAACGTCAAATAATTTTTGCATTTATACATCTTACAATGATTAAATTAAAACAGCAGTTTTGAAATTATTTTCATTTTCATTTAAATTATTTAACTTTTTTGTTAACAGGTCATATTTTGCGTTTTAATACATGAGTTGTATTAGATTTTTGAAATGTAACGTCACAAATCTCTGAGCTCCTTTCACTTGTCCCTCAACGTCACACTTCATTGAGCCTCTCACCTCCCTCTTACATTTTAGGAACTTAATCCAATAAGGCAAGTAAGTCCTATCATAACCCAAACAAAATGTACTATTTTATTTATAAGGACTTTTCAATAAAGAGATTTTTCTCTATTTCTACTTTTTCTCATTTATCAAATGTTTTTTCTATTTGGATTCGGGCTTACAAAGCGTGTTTGTTTAAAGTTTACATACTGTGCTAACATTTACTGTGTTCTCGATTCGACCGTCTCGTCCCGCCGAGCTACCGACGGTTACTGCGGACAACTTTCGCCATAAACATTATCACGGTACCGCCTTTTGGTTCGCGTTTGGTCTAAGTTAATTACGTAGAAGAGAACAGAAGACTGTAAATAGAAGGAAGACGGACAACTTAAGGAATCCATTGGTGTGTTCCGGCAGCCTCGCTTGGGAGCATTTTTCAAGGCAGGCGCGGTAGGTGCGGCGTTCGACTACATCGTCACTTAACATCTTCTGTATGACTAATCTGTGTCAATTCTAGGCTCATGTCTTTTTTGTTACTTGTAAACAGTAACAATAAGGCCGTGTTTTCATCTGACGCACAGTTTGCAGCTAATTCTCGTCGGGCTGACTCTGTTTTGTTAACCGCCAGATCAGTGCTGTAAATGTATTCGGGCGAGCGCTCGAAAGCGCTGACTGAATTATTTTAAGCATGTATAATCAGTCGCGAACTGTCTACTGAATGCTAGGTATCAAGGTTTCAAAACTGCCTATATCAGTCTACTGCTCGTCATAGGCGTCCAACTACTCGCAGCCTCACGGTGCTGTCGTTGCTGCATTTAGTCGCAGGGCGTCCTCCACTACTTTGCCAAGTCACGGTTTTTACTTAAGAACACGTCTACCGCAACAGTTGTATTACCCAAAATTGTACTGAGTGCTAACTACGAGTAGAGCAAGCAGCCAGACTCTGAGAGAATTGAACTGAGTTAGAACTCTAAAAGCTGAACAAGAATTAAGCACTCTTTGGAGTATTATTCGTCAACGGTAAAGTAACGTGTAAACTGAAGTCATTCCTTTTTCTCCACAAATTTTTACACCACGTAACGTTCCCCGCAACACTGTTCCTCTCAAAAAGAGAATAAACTTTCCAAAGAAACCACATAAAACCGCAGCATCAAACCACTCCGTCTACAGAGCGCCCGTATTTCGTTTTACCCATATTCTTGTAACAGCGCAAAGTTTATGACTTCCAGCCTTTCAACAAAGACTTTTCACCCAGACTGTTACTTGGAGACGAAGATTTTTATACGACGTCGCGCTCCGTTTATTGCTTAAATAAGTAATTTTGTAGGACGAATTTGCATAATGTGAAGAGTAGAAAAAACAACTTGTTTACTTTTCTTCATCCCTCCGACCTCCTTAGCTTTGGGCCTGGAGTCTAATGTAAACAGTCGTATAAGAGAATATATTCGCGTAAAAAAATGTGCCGAAGAAACTTGATGTTTGAAGTTAAAACATAAATATTTTTTTGTTTACATAACGTTTGTTGGAGCAAATTGGCAGAGCAACATATCACTAAACACAAACCTCATTCACAGAAAAAACAATACGTCCGATAAGCACATTTGAGACAAAAAAGGTTTATCGGACTATAAAATATCAGACTATTCTGAAGCGTAAGATTATAATGAACTTGCTCCAAATCAATCAATTAGTAATAAGAAAAAAATTGAAATGTGCTCGCGCCCTAAGATATACCGCCCCTGTTCTTTTTCCGGTGTTGTAAGGAGATTGGAACAGACCGCGGGTGGATATGCATTAACGCATTTTCCACTCGCTAAAAAAATGCCGTAGATAGTTTTACGTTAGATATTTTAAAATGATCCTACTAACACATTTTGTGGTATAGCACAAAAACGCGGGTGTAATCGCAAAACGCAACTTATAGTCTAATGTTAGTAACCATGAAAATATTATGTACATTGTACACATTAGGATACATACATACAGAAAAAATATACAACTTTATGTTTTTCGATGGTGGCTGAACGGTAACGTGTGACTTACTCGGCCCCGCACCTGTGACATAAATGAGTTATGTGCGGATTCGGCATCGCTCAAAACCAGTGAAGGATAACGTCGTGAGGAAAGTGGCATGTTCAAGAACTGCAACATTCAAGGGCATGCGACATCTACCAACCCGCACTGGTCCAGCGTGGTAGATTACGGCCCATATCCATCGCATCTCTCTCTCTCTGAGAGAAGGCTAGAGTCCCAGCAGTGGGAACGTAAAAGACTGATGATGATGATGATTTTTTGAAAATTATGTTGAATACCAAGGTCACCGACATAGCTCTCAGAATTTGCAAGTTGAAGTGCAGGCCACATCGCTCGACGAACCGATAACCAATGGGGAAGAAAGGTCCTGGAGTGGCGACCACGAACTGGAAGACGTTCTGTAGGTAGGCCCCCCACTAGGTGGACCGACGACATTGTAAGAGTCGTAGGAAGCCGATGAATGCAAATGGCTAATAGCCGTTCATGGTGGCGTTCAAGGGGGGAGGCCTATGTTCAGCAGTGGACTTCTTCCGGCTGTTGATGATGATGATGATGATGATATGTTGAATAGTCTTTTAATCCCCCCGCTAACCACAGCACATCGCAAACAGTAGGTATAGTAATATCGGCGTAACAAATGGCCTGTCGTTAGTTTAACGGCAGAATTAATCGGTGTTTTGTCTACTGCCCACGGCCATCGCTGGATTTATGGGCCGATGTCACTGTGTAAGTGATTAAGCGCGAATAGAATACCCCGATTGGAGTCACGCCCACTGATGCGTGTATTTACAAGGCGACAAGCTATGTTGGCAAGTTCACTAAAATCCCAAACTTTTTTTTTGTCATCTATGGTCCGATATTTTTTAATTAGCTTTACTAATAAGATTTCTCTTGTTTGGTTGTACACATTGGGATATGGAAACATGAATATTAATGAGTTGCGGGATCACAACCAAAGCAAACCAGACCCCACAAGCAGCACCCGTTCGGTTGTTGAAACCGGCCGTCAATGGGCCATTTAGCAGTAAACACAGAAGATTAGATACTGCTCGGACTTAGTATGTTCTGTGGCCAGCCCGATGTCCCGGTAGATGGACGACCACTATAATATTGTGTATTTATCTGCGTGTAATAGATTGTTGGGTGCTTATCTTAACTGTTCAGACAATGGCTGCAAATGGCCGCGGGCACTGCAGCTGCCAAATTTATTTTCGTTATGCTGTTTAACTAACCGGCTTTAATTATGTAAAATGCAGTATTAATGATGTTACTAATGACAACAGATTATGTTACTGTAATTAATGAAAATAATTAATAGTGAGTATGAATGTTGGGAAATGGAAGGGAATAGGAAGACCAAAGAAAAGGTGGATGGATTGTTGTATTAGGTATGAACTAAGGGGGGAAAATGAAGCGATGACGGGGCGAGTGTCCGACGATATTGTAAGAGTAGGAGGCATCCGATGGATGCAAACAAGACTTGCGACTCGCCACTGTAGATAGCAGTCGCTATTTATTTGCTCGGAACTTATAAAATTACTAAATAATGTAAAAAGTTGTTATAAGCGTCATTAAAGTGCTAAAGTTTAAAGAACAGTGTGCGTGTGGAAAAGTTGTACAATCAGCTTTTGGAAATTCGCTATCAATCAAAAGTTATTCCCATAAACATTTTGGAATTGAAGGTGATTTTGAACAGCTGACACGTGCACTGCGTCTTCTGTGTCGTTGTTGGAAAACGCATCGGAGCGGAGTCAATCGTGTGTCGCAGCGAACGCGGTTGCCTGCAGTACTGCTGTGTATTCTGTGGCGCTATCGGGCGGGGCGCGTATGCAGATTAATTAGCAGTTACTACGTCCGTGAGTTAACTTGCATTTCTGTTGATAATAACATAGCGCTGAGCCCGTAAAATTCTCAAATTTGGTACCATCTGCAGTGATGACAACTAAATCACCATACTGCGCGGGCTGTCACGGCACCATACAGTCAAAGCATTATTTGACTTGCAGTCTTTGCTCTCAAGAATATGACCTGGAGTGTGCGAATGTATCAGAGACTAGATTTCTTAGCGCGTTCAAAGGAAAGAGTAGTGTTTGGAAGTGCCCAGCGTGCCTGAATAAGCAACCTAAGTCTGGGAACGCAAACACACCAGTAGGCGCCGCCCACGGCCCCGGCGTGATGCGAGAGAGAGTAAACCTGCAGCAGATCAGCCCCATGTCAAGTGGCAGTGAGACTGACAATGTCACTGTCCTCCGCGGCGGCGGCGGACCTGCCGCTGGACAAGCACTGGACCGCTCCTACCTGGATGATAGCTGCTATTTGGAAAATATACGGAGCGTTATTCGGGATGAATTTGAACGTGTTGTGGTGGATCGCATGTCAGTATTGATAACCAAGGTGGTCACGGAACAGGTTACGTTACCTATTTACAACAAAATAGCTGAACTTACTGATAGAGTCGTAACGCTGGAGAGTGAATTGAAGGCATTCAAAAGTAAACAACAGGATGCAAACCAACTAAGTACTCGTAATTTGCCTGTTACGCAATCCGTGGATGCTGTTGGTGATGTGACGTTTTCGTGCATTGAGCCCAGCAACGCAGTCGCGGAATCACTAGTGAATCCAGCAGTTATTAGGCCTACTGTCAGCCCTTCGGTAAGCGTGATGCCGAACTCACAGTGGACTGAGGTGACAAAGAGGCGCCCTCGAAGCACCCCCGCAGGCGTCACGCGCGGAGCGGCGGCGCCAGGCGCAACGAAGCTGGAGGCAGCCGAGCGCCGTAGGCAGTTGCATCTCTATTATGTGAAGGTCGGAACTACTGCTGAGGAAGTTCGTGAACACCTGAACTCTATACGGGAAAATAACACGTACATTGTGGAATCACTCAAGGCGCGAGGAAGCTATGCGTCGTTCAAATTGGATGTTCCATCTAGTCTTGCTGAAGTTATAATGTCACCTGAAAATTGGACAGAAGATATCTGTATCAAACCCTGGCGGCAGTCCTTTCGTGCAAAAAGTAAGGAAGGACAGAAATCCCAACCCCTGTAAAGATATACATATGCACTATCAGAACGTTAGGGGTCTGAGAAGCAAAACTGTTACGTTCTACGGAAATGTGTCGGCGAGTTGTTATGATCTCGTAGCTCTCACTGAGACTTTCCTGAACAGTTCTGTTTCCGACGGAGAGTTGTTCCCCCCGGGATACGTAGTGCTGCGGAAGGACCGCGCTGGCGACGCTGGCTGGGGTGGAGTCCTGCTGGCTGTGCGCGATCACTACTCTGTTCAATTGGTTACGGATGTAGATGGCTTGACAGATGATAAAGAAATATTGATGGTAAAAATTGTGTGGAAAAATATTAAGTTTTTGGTATGCGTAGTATACTTACCTCCTAGCTATACTGATACACAATATGTTGATGTTTTGAATTGTTTAGAGAACGCAGTCTGTAAATACGCTTCCCTTCTGGATATAATTATAGTTGGAGATTTTAACCTAAATTCGTGTGGTGCTAATGTAAAATTACAATTTGATATGTTCCTTGAATTTTGTAACCTAGATCAGCATAATAATATATTAAACTCATATGGTGGTATGTTGGACCTCGTGTTGAGTGATCTGGCCTCGGGCAGCGTGACCGTCTCCGACGCAGTGGAGCCGCTGGTGCCGGCCGACGCGTACCACCCGCCGCTGGAGGTGACGCTCTCTCTGTTACGTGGTACAGATTCCTCCCTTGGCTCCGCACCGTCACTTAACTGCCGTTCTTATGCCCCTGATTGGGATTTCCGCAAGGCAGATTTTTTCGCTTTGTATTCCAATGTGTCTGCTATTGATTGGACGGATGTTCTGTGCGAGCAAGATGTTGATATATCTACAGATCTTTTTTATGCAAGGCTAAATGAAGTTATCAGTAGCTGTGTACCAATTAGGCAAAAGCGACCTCCTAAACGGCAATATCCTCCGTGGTACACTCCGGAAATTATTAGTAAATTGAAAATAAAATACTTCCATTTGTGTAAATATAAAGAAAAAGGCCTCCAATTTAATCGCGAGGTCTTCAAATACTATAGGACTCGTGTCAAAGAACTTACAGAGGATGCGTACCATCGATATATTACATCAGTTGAGTCAAATATTTGTCAAGACCCTGCACAGTTTTGGAAGCATGTGAGAGAGAGGCGTAGAAATAGGAATCGGTCTAAAGAATATACACTAGATGGAAAACTTTTGGTTGGACAGGAGGCTGCTTCTGCATTTGCGGAATACTTCGGGTCCGTATTTCTCAAAAATGTCCCGGCACTCGACGTGGAGGCGGCCGCTGCAAGCGCGCGCTGCGGCGCCGCTGCGGACTCTCGTCTTGTGTCTGTGGACAGTGTCACGTTGGCCGATGTACGCCGTGCTGCACGCCGTCTCAAACCTCTCTCGGCGGCTGGTCCCGATGGTATACCGCCATACCTAGTAAAGGACTGCCTGTCTGCACTCGAAACTCCGCTTTTACATCTCTATAACCTTTCCCTCTTCACATGTTGCTATCCCGTTAGGTGGAAAATATCTAGGGTGACACCGGTGCCTAAAGTTAGCACATCGACTGATGTTACGACTTTCAGGCCAATAGCTGTTTTAGCTGTCTTTAGTAAAATATTTGAAGCCATCATTAACTCATATTTGACTCGTCAATTAGAGTCCTCCATCGACAGCTCGCAGCATGGTTTTCGTGTCTCCCGCTCCACAAGCACAAATCAAATCACCTTTGTTGATTATGTAGCAGCACAAATGGACGCTGGGAGACAGGTTGATACCGTATTCCTTGATTTTAGACGAGCATTTGATGTGGTCGATAACGACATCCTACTGGTGAAGCTTTCTTCGTTGGGGGCATCACCTAGGCTATTGAGGTTCTTCTCTAACTATTTGAAAGACCGCAGGCAGTATGTGAAGGTAGAAATTTACCAATCGGACGAATTTTACACAAGATCAGGGGTAAGCCAAGGAAGTACGCTTGGGCCAACTCTCTTTCTCGTTATGATTAACGATCTTCCTAGTGCACTCAGCACGGCTCAGTGTCTTATGTTTGCTGACGATTTAAAGGTTTATCAGTCTGTGGAGCAAGCTTCCGACTGTATGGACCTCCAACGGGATATTGAATCGGTAGAAAGGTGGAGCCGTTCTAACAGTCTGGCATTTAATGTCAGTAAGTGTAAGGTACTCACGTTCTCTAGGCTGCAATCACCGTTTACCCCATCATACACCTTGGAGGGCTCTGCATTGGAGAGAGTGAGTACTATTCGTGACTTAGGAGTTACTCTGGATTCTCGACTTGATTTTCGTGAACATATAATTTCCGTTTGTAAAAGTGCGACCAAAACTTTAGGTTTCATCATGAGAACTGCCTCCCAGTTTCAGGACATCAAAGTAGCCATTTTGCTATACAATGCCTTCGTTCGTAGCAAATTAGAGTTTAATGCCATTGTCTGGGATCCACGTGAGGCTAAATACACTGTTTTGTTAGAAAGAGTACAACGGAAGTTCGCTAGGTACATCTATAAGCGAATGTATGGCTACTATCCCTACCTCTACCCGTCTCTATTTGTATCAGGAATGATTGGGCTAGATACATTGGAATCCAGACGAAAATTACTGCTTGTGATTCATTACTGCCAGTTAATAAATAGTCAAATTAACAACCCGACTATCCTGGCTAGTATAAAATTATATGTCCCTGACAATTATCTGCGAACGGGGCGTCGACGGCATCAGTTGTTCGCTTGCCCGGTGCCGCGGACCCACCACTGCAACAATGCACCTACGCTGCGGGCGCTGGCCCTCCTTAATGCGTTTACACGCGAGTGCCAACATATAGACTTGTTTGCTGACAATCTAAACATAGTTGGTAAGAATTTTATGATATATATAAGCCATATTTAAAATAGTTAGCGTGTTGGTGTTTAACTGTTAGCTACTATTTGTCTTTATAAATAAATAAATAAATAAATAAATAAATGTCTAAATGCCGTTCGTGGTAGCGTTAAAAGGAGGATTCCTATGTTCAGCAGTGGACTTCTTCCGGTTGATCACTAGTCACCTGATGCAAAGTGACGTCGAAGGTGGCCACATGCTACATCTGGATTGGGATCCGGCTCTCAAGTGGGGCTGCCGGACCACACCGATAGGTGCTTGGTGCCAAACTCTTAGCTTGATTGATTAGTGGATTAAACTCGTATCGTTACTAAACTATGCGAATTTTGAGAAGTGAAGAAGAGTTTATCACCTAAAATATAGGTAACCAGGTAACCACCGGGACCAATTCCAGTCTCTACCCAGAAATCGTATTAATTTCTAGCTTCGTTCAACGAATGAAACCGAGCAGAGTTCCAAGTTAGACTCCGGCATTCAACCTGAATTAAATTAAAAGTTAAAACGCAATTAAACATCTGCCACAAGGCAATGAGCTCGTCTTTTGTTGAAGCAACCTTCCTAATGAAGGTGCCTTTAGAGAAAATAGTAGTTTTTTTTTTCCATTCGCCTACTTTAACAGAAGCAAAGTCGCCGCGGATAACTTTGTTCGTTTTGCGTTTCGAACGTAATTGACAAAATTACTTCTTTTAACTTTTACGTTGCACTGTCTTGGTTTATGAAAAAAAATCGGTAAAAATAATCAAGGCGTGGCGAAAGCATAAAATACGTGTCTCTAAGTCAATTTATCAAGCATCATGTGCCTCCACCATGCGTGACGCCACCTTCGATCACAGTTTCACATAACAACAGGTGACTTGTGGTCAAATGCACACATTACATTAACATAAATTTTACACCATAAGTAGTAAAAATTCATAAAGTCTTTAAAAAATTAACATCAATTTACTTTTTACACTAGCGACCCGTCCGAGTAGGCATAATATGTAGTTGACGCGCTAAGTGAATCCGTTAGACCGTTTCAGCGTAAAGCAGTTACAAGAATACACTTCCACTCACTTAAAAACCTTCGCATTTACAATATAACTGTAAATTAGTGTAACCACTTGTGTGTGTAGATAGTTTAATATTATTAAATCTAAAACAGTACATTTTCACCTGAAACATAAACCACGAATTCAAGACTTAGCACCAAAGTTTTTATAAAATAACATGATACTGAAGAAACCACAGCAAATATGACGCAACGTGAATTTTCTAGCAAACAAAAGCAAGTCGTAAATAAGACAGATATGGTAAGTAAGCAGGCCTTTCAAATCTACATTTTTAGGGTTCCAGACTTTAATAGGAAAAACGGAACCCTGTAGGATCACTTTTTTGTCTGACTGTCAAGACTCTTTTTGTCAAGAACGCGTCGAGGTATGAAATTTATATCAAAAACTCGTATCTACGGTCTCCTTCAGCTGTGAAAAAATCAAACTTTTAGGTCAACGCGATCAAAAAATATAATGGTTCATGTTGCATAATAATATATTATCGCACAATTTGCGATTTCACAGGGTAATCAAAACCTATAGGGTACTTCCCGTTGACCTAGAATCACGAAATTTGGCACGAAGCAAGGTATTACAGCACATGTAAAAGAAAACCGTAAATATCTAGTTTGATAACAAAAGAAAAACAAGTTTGTACAGAACCCTCGGTGCGCGAGACCAACTCGCACTTGGCTGGTTTTTTTCAGTTCTTATTTCAGCTCTGAAGTAGAATAGTTGAGAGGTTGCAGTAATAAACAAAACCTCCGTCATTTTAGACTTAAACGCTTTCTAATAAAGCTCACGGAGTTTTTAGACTTTCGAGAGGTCTACTGGTTTCCAGTCACGCAAGCTTAGGTTCCAGTCACACGAATGTCAAATTGTTAGACGTTTAAAATGTAAGTAGGTTTCTTGAAACTTTAGCTTTAGTGGTAGGTAAATTCGGTTTGGAGGTTATACATTTTTTTTAAACAGGCTTCACGGCTATTTTGGACGTGGTGTAAATTTTTATTTTAATATGATTCTACTATTTACATGCTATTAAGCTGTAAAATAAAGTAACTAAGACTATAATTTCTGTGGCATTTTATACGAACGAAAATATTTTTATTCTTTTTATCTCTACTAATATAATACATAAAGAGAAAATGTTGGATTGTTTGTTTGTCCGTTCCGGATAAACATAAAAATTATTCAACCAATCACAATGGATTTTGGTATGGTGATAATTTAAATTTGAATTGGATTTTTTTTGGAAAAACCGGGAACAGCTAGTTTATATATTAGAACGATGTCCATTTTTGGACGGAAAAACAACACTGTCAGAATACAGAGCAAATCAATGCACAATATACAATTAAAGTGGTTTCACATTAACATTCTGAATATTGTTCGAAAAGTGTATAAAAATAAACAAAAGCACAGCGGGCTCTGACAAAAGCACTACGAGCACTGCTCGGCGGCGACAGACGTGACAGTAGCCAGTCTCGTCGTGGCTCGCTGACGTGACGCGAGAACGTCGGGACATACCTACCTGCTAGCACAGAACACGAGTTAGCTGTCACGGAGAATTAACGGGCTAGTGCAGGCTAGGCTTTATCAACGTATCAAACTATTTTGTCCTTCTGTAGTGTAATGTAATTATGATTGTAAATATATTGACAGGTGTGACAGTTGACAGCTCGTCATAGCTCGCTGGCGCGACGCGAGAAATTCGGGACATACCTACCTGCTTGCACAGAACACGAATTAGCTGTAACGGGTAAAGTAATACCTTTAAATGAGTAATACTGTTTTGTCCTTCTTTAACGTAATAAAATTATGGTCGTAAATATATTGACAGACGTGACAGTTGACAGCTCGTCATAGAACGCCCACGTGACGCGAGAACGTCGGGACATACCTACCTGCTAGCACAGAACACAAGTTAGCTGTCTGTCACGGGTAAAGTAATACCTTTTAATGAGTAATACTGTTCCTTCTGTAGCATAATATTATTATGGTTGTAAATATATTGACAGACGTGACAGCTGACTGTCTCGTCATAGCTCGCTGACGTGACGCGAGAACGTTGGTACATACCTACCTGCTAGCACAGAACACAAGTTAGCTGTCTGTCACGGGTAAAGTAATACCTTTTAATGGGTAATACTGTTCCTTCTGTAGCATAATATTATTATGGTTGTAAATAATAATTATATTGACAGACGTGACAGTTGACAGCTCGTCATAGCTCGCTGACGTGACGCGAGAACGTCGGGACACCTATCTGGTAGCACAGAACATAAGTTGGCTGTCACGGAGATTAACGGTCTGGTGCAGGTTAGGCTTTATTAATGAGTTAAACTGTTTTGTCCTTCTGTAGCGTAGTATAATTATTGTTGTAAATATATTGACAAACGTGTCGTTATCCCGGAAAAAGGTTCCCACGGGATAACGGGAAGACGAAGGTGAAACCGCGGGGCGCAGCTAGTATAAAATCACCGTGAAAGTTTCTGTTTGTCTGTTTGTTTGTTACCTTTTCATGCGTAAACCACTGAACCCATCTTGTTGAAATTGTGTATGTAGATAGTTTAAACCCTGAGGCATTACATAGATTAATTTTTATCGCGATAAACTGTAGTCTACAAGAATCAAACCACGGGGCACAGCTATAGTTACACTAGTGTTGTAGATGAAGAAGGTGTCGTGACGTCAGCGTTACACAATTTCCATTCTCAATCCTTTTCGGATGTAAAAAGTGTATAGCAGAGAGCAATGAGTGTAAATCACGATCGAAAATCAGCGAGCGTTGCTATCAATGGTGATTTACCGGCACGAGTATCATGCCTCGACTCCCTGTGTACCAAATACTAGGTATTAATACTGCATGGTAGACACTATAGTAGTGAGTTCTTGCTACGAATCGACGCGTTCTATAGCGAGCACGAAATCGCGTTTATTGTGTGAAAAAGTATAATATAATAGGCATGACGACAGTATCAAAGAATCGTCGATTTAATAATTTTAGGGCAATCTACATACTAAAAAAATCTAAAACACTGGTTTACTTTTATTTAAAATAATCAGATTATTAAGATTTTCAATAAAATATATCACTAAAATATTGCAATCGGCCATTTTGATTGAAATACCTATGACGTCACGCTTAGGTAAACTCCGCTGATAATACTGTCATTCACTGTATCTGTATCTGTGTGTGTGTGTGTTCACTGTGTGTGTTTATGCATTATTTTCTTTATCACTTGTTTTTTGCTACAACTAAAATTATTGTCTATTGTCTGTATTTTGTTGTTGTGAATACTGTTTTGCGCTTAGACACAATGACATGTTTACCTATGAGTGACGTCAGAGCCGACGCCATGACACCGGCGAGCTGTTTTGGCGCACTATTTCAAAAATATTAGAAAAATGGTTTTAGACTCAAGTTTATTACCGAAATAAAGGTTTTTAAACAAACTAAAGTTTTGGTTTTGTCAGAATGCTTGAAGTACTGCGAGGCGAATGCGTGATGGTGGTGTCTCTATATGTTAATAATCTTTATGCTACAATTGTTCTATTTTTCCACTGTTTCTATTCTATTCTATTGTATTTTAATCTAATTCAATTTGATTGTGACTGATAATTATTTGACCTAGATATTTTTTGTTCTAACATATTATTATAATAAGTGTAAGTGGTTTATCCGCACTGATTATTATTATTAAATAAATTTATTGTTTTTGGCTAAATTAAAAATATGTTTAAATAGTACTAGTTGCGCCCCGCGGCATTAACCGCGTCTTCCCGTAGGATCATTTTTCCGGGATAAAAAATAGCCTATGTGTTAATCCAAAATATAAGCTATCTCCATTTCAAATTACATTCAGATTCGTTTAGCAGTTTTTGCGCGAAAGATTAACACACATCCATCCATACTCGCAAACTTTCACGTTTATGATATTAGTAGGATACAATATGTATCACTTTGAAACGTCATATTTAAAACTAGCTGCGCCCGTTAGAACCTCAATGCACCAGCAAAAGGACAGACAAGAAACGCGCAGCAGGTAAATTTTAGAACGCGATCACTTTTACACATTTTTAGACCTGACAACTAATTTTACTAAGCAAACTCAGTACAAAACGTGCTCGTGGTAACTCAACTAGTCCTATCTGAATATCAGGTTCTTTACTGCTAACTACTGTATTGTCCACTCCGTGCAGGATACACGGTGAATACAGTTATGTACGTCTGTATGTATGTACTGGAAACGTGAGAGAGCTCAAATTAGACCCGACCCGGCAATACGGACCGTGGCGATCGGGTGAATGGACGCCGGCTAGTGATGCACGTCGGCGCGGTTGCGGATAAATACGGTCAAACCGGAATTTTACGTTTCGATTTTTAGGTTCTGACATTTCTTTTTACTTTACACAAACTAACTGGTAACATTTTGGATGTCATCGTGTTCTTCTTCTCCTTTTCATGTTTTAGCTGTTATTTTTTATTTTGTTGTCAGATATCGATGAAAATATTTTTCTTTATATGTGTTATGCTTAATTATGAAATTGAAAATATTTTATTTATTATTAAATAGTCATAAGTAAATCTTAAGCAACATCGGAACAAGGTAAAATAGTAATCGATAACAAGTTAAAAATGAACGCAAAGAAAAACAAATATTCATTTCTAATTATAAGCTTATATATAAAGGCTGCAATAAGCAAAGTTAAAGTTTTAAATTCGAATCCGTTTTATGTTTTTAATCCAAAACGAGAAAATTCGCCGAAGAACCAAGGTGACCGACATAGTTCTCAGAATTTGCAAGGTGAAATAGAAATGGCCATATATTGCATGCCACATACTATTTTTACATACACACGCTTTTGCCGGCATATGAACGTTATTTAAAACAGACGTAGCTGGTTTTAATTTTGTCGTTTTAAAGCGTTCACATTTTGAATCCTACAAAACAAAAATATTTCTTTTTTGAGTTTGAGTTTTAGTAATTTTCGGATCCCAAAATCCCATCACTAGTTCCGACCGTCGCCGTCGTTCGAAACGGAATTATGTGTATGACGAATCAGTGCCAGTGTCCCAATGAATAGGGGATCGGGCGCGCTGTAATTTTACGTTCCCGTCACGTGCCCGGGCGGTGCTTGGACGGTGCTCGGACACCGTTCGAGGGGCGTAAGAGCTCTCGTTAATGTAACACCTTTTACATGCCGCGTGTACATTGCATAATCACAAGCATTCATTTTGTTACTACTTACAGGGTAGCGTTTGACACACACACACACAAACTTTCGCATTTATAATATGAATAGGATATTTATATCTTCCGACAACAGCCTCAAAATTATTCTATTTTTAAAACACTTTTATTAGCTTGACTTGTAACTAACTAACTAACTAACAATGTCATCAAATCTTAGAAGTCAATTTTCACCTACTTCTAATTGTCGTATCGACTTGAAACTTTGTATGTGTATGTAATCTCGGTGACAATGCAATAATTTGGTATCATCAACCTGATCTGATGATGCAGCCGGAAGGTGGGTAGGGGATCTCTGCAGTGGCTTCTAGTATTACTTCATATTCCCGGGCCACACTAAGGTCAACGTCAAGAGAAATGTCAATGCCTATCTCCGCGATAAATATTGCGTTAATTATTAACGGAACTGAGTCGCTACACTTGAACGGTCAACGTGAATGCACTTGAGTTATCGGCTAACGTGAAACGCCAATGTGAATGCCGTTGTCCAATGTCGTGGCCACACTTATGTCAAACGTCAATCATAGCGCTATTGAACGGCATTTCCCGTTAGTGTGGCTCCAGCATTACAGGGTCGCGTTGGACCACAAGTCACTTGATGTTAAGTGACGATGTGGTCGAAGATGGTGCCACGCTACACCTGGACTGGGAACTGGCTCTCAAGTGAGGCTGCTGAAACACACCGATCGGTGCTTGGAGACAAATTTTTAATTTGATGCTAGGAAGCCAGGCGAGCACTAGAAAATTGCATTACCAGCAAGCTATGGTTTCATAACGACGCTTTCGTTCATTGAAAGCTCAAGCACTTTATGATGGACTCACTTTGAAAATGGACAAATAGCGTCTAGCGTGTTGTATTGTTTTATTAGTTTTATCATCATCATCATCATCAGCCCGTATCAGTCCACTGCTGGACATAGGCCTCTCCCAAGGTACGCCATTGAGCCCGGTCTTCGGCTCTTCTCATCCAACTACTGCCAGCCACTCGGCGCAAGTCGTCGCTCCACCTTGTCGCAGGGCGTCCTACGCTACGTTTGCCAAGTCGCGGTCTCCACTCAAGAACACGTCTACCCCATCGGTTGTCGGTTCTGCGGCTTATATGACCAGCCCACTGCCACTTCAGCTTGCTAATTCTGTGGGCTATGTCGGTGACTTTAGTTCTCTGACGGATCACCTCATTTCTGATTCGATCCCTCAGAGAAACCCCAAGCATAGCCCTTTCCATAGCTCGCTGAGCAACTTTAAATCGGTGGACTAGTCGTGCCGTGAGTGTCCATGACATAGTTATGACATTAGTTTTATAGTTTCTGATATCCTACAAAGGAATCAAAGCTACGATGTGAATATCATTGTATTATTACTAACTAGTTGCGCTCCGCGGTTTCACCCGCGTCTTCCCATTATCGCGCAGGAACCTTTTTCCGGGATAGCAAGTAGCTTATGCGTTAATCCAGGGTATAAGCTATCTCCATACCAAATTTCATTCAGATCCGTTCAGTAATTTTTGCGTGAAAGAGTAACAAACATCCATTCATCTATCCATACTCAGCAATTTTCACGTTTATAATATTAGTGGGAAGTAGGAATTAGGAAGTAGGATGGGTGTTATTTTTTATGCAACAAAAAAATGACAGTCATTTTTCTTTTGAAACCAATTATAGTTAAATTAATTAAATTTTATTTTGTAACTCAATTTTCAATACAGCAAACATTTACCAGTAAATAAAAACACCGAGAGATAGCATATCAAAACTATGCACCAGCCGGACGAGAGGAGTGCCGGTACAACCGTAAAGCGTTTAACGTCCGTTAATTATTCATTTATCGTAGCCCGACCGTTATTTACGACGACGCTCCGTTTAACGGTTGGCCGCCTCTACGAGGGCTATGGCGCTACGCCGCTACACCTAGCCATTGGCTCCGGTAATAAACTCGATTGAGATTAATATTTTTGCGCTTCGCTTGCTCTTTCGGCAATATTTTGAAGCTGAATTTTACGCTGTAATTAAAACTGTTTTTGGGATAGTAAAAAAATCAGACAGGAAATTAAGGAATTAAGCATACTCGGTTTATATCTAGCCACATTTTTGATGGATTTAATGAAGTTTCTATTATATACTAGCTGCGGTTTCACCCGAACGGACTGCAGTTTAAAGGGATAAAACAAACTTTTTCATTTTTTCTTTTGTAAGAACCTTCTTCTCCTCGCAATAACAAACACAACAAAAAAAGAATTAGTAAAATCGGTCCAGCAAGGTACAGTCAACGACAAAAGTCAACACATTTTTCAATTGCCATCATCATCTTGAACACATCCCTTTGACCACATTATCATTTGAAATCAGGTGTGTTATGTTGTGGTCAAAAGGTCACCTTGTAAAATTAAAAAAAACCCAATCATTACTGATCTAAACCACATATGGAAAATGTAGTATGATCCGCTACTTTTGGCGCTGACTGTACTAAGATTATAAAGTGGAAATATTGCTAGTTTGGATATTCTCTGAACTATTGATTAAATTCTGTGTGGTATAGTGATTACGGAGTGCCGTACGTGGTCTTAAAAATAAAAATCATATGTAACATCCCTATCCCTACTATATCACATTTTTTTATTTGATATTAATATTATAAATGCGAAGGTAACTATCTGTCTTTCACGCCTAAACTACTAAACCGATTTAATTGAAATTTTGTACAGAGATAGTCTAGAGCCTGAGAAAGGACATAGGCTACTTTTTATCGCGATGTAGCCAACGTGGCCGAGACCGCGGGGAACAGCTAGTTACGTAATAAACAAACGCACAGACCCACTAAACGCGGACAAGCACACAGAGGGTAGAACGCCGCCCGCCCTCAATTTGGGCAATTTAATTCGTTATCGTGCGACCACAGACGAGTGCGCGCGGAAGTTGCCGTTACTGTCTCACGTGAAATTGTTCGGCTTAATGAAATAAAGTGATAGGGGTAAACAATGTCGTTTAACGGCGTGATACCGGCATGTCTAAATTATGTTTTGTACAAAGGGACAGTGTGTAAAAAGTGAGCACCGATGTGGCTAAATGGGCGAATTGTTGATAGTACAGGCATGGTATATTTTTTGGGATTCACACTTTCGATTGGTATGGAATTTGTCTATTAACCCAACCAGCGAAATTTAGAAAAGCATAAAAAAAGTCATATTCTGGACTGAAATTTTTTAGTCAACCCATCCTATTCTATCGGTAACGGTTTCACCCGCGTCTTTCCGTTATCCCGCAGGAACCCTTTTCCGGGATAAAAAGTAGCACATGTGTTATTCCAGGGTATAAGCTATCTCCATTCCAAATTTCATTCAGATCCGTTCAGTAGTTTTTGCGTGAAAGTGTAACAAACATCCATCCATCATACTCACAAACTTTCACGTTTATAATATTAGTAGGATTTTTAAGGCTCTCGAGTGGCAACCATGAACCGGGAGACGTTGTAGGAGTAGTTTGATGCAAATGACTAAAAGCCGGTCATGGTGGCGTTCAAAACAAGGGTTCTATGTTCAGCAGTGGACTTCTTCTATTTGATGCTGACGATATGATGATATGATTATTATTTTTTGGATCTCCGATTTACACTGTGTCTGATGCCATAGATACAGGGAATCTTAGTTGAAAGGTCAGATCTATGTGATATGATTTAGACATCTCATCCCAATTGAACTACTGCTTCCATTTTTAAGCAACACGCTGCTGGCAACATAGAGCATGTACAGTCAGCTACAAAAGTAGCTGATCATACTCGTTTATCCAAATGTATAGGATCAGTAATGTTTGTTTTATTCTTACAACTTAAAAGGTAGCGTTTGACTATGCACACGTGATGATAAGTGATGATTTGGTCGAAGGTTGGTGTTTATGATGGTTATGGGAATCGAAAATTGTGACATTATTCTCGTAGTTTCTGATACCCTAGATACAGGGAAACCTAGTTAGGGGTCAGAGCCTATGTATGTGATTGTACAGGCATTATTATTATTATTGTTCAGCGAATTCTGTCACTGACTGTACCTTTACGCAAATTAATTTAAATCAGCCTAACAATTCCACTAAACTAATGTAGATTGATAAGGTCAAGCCACAGTGCATTTGATACAGTAAACAAACTTCAAACAAAAAGGGCAAAATGTACACGGCAGTAACCTACTTGTATATCTACATCAGCTGTCATTTGTTACTTAATTGGTAGAATTCTACACAGTGAAAAGAATATTATTCAAACAAATTCAACTTTAGTATTGTTACGTTTACACATGTACTTAAATTTCTTGTTACTAATAGCATAAACACAAGAATTATCACAAATCATTAATGTTCAATTAACTTACTTAACTTAACTTACTTAACTTACTTACTTACTTAACTATATTTTATAAATATTTGTACTCAGACAAAGACTGGTAATCTTAAGTGTAGATCAACACTTGAGTAGCGATCGAATGACATATTTGTATGAAATGACAGCGTCAAATCTGTGCTTAAGTAGAGGTTACTGCTTGAGCGTCATTCTAAAATACCGACCTTAGATACGCAAGTTTTAATCACGAAACATTATTCGCTCTTTCATTTAGGATTCAAAGCTGGTACAGTTGCATAAAAAAAAGAACGATTACGGTAATTTAAAACCGAATGTTTGTTGGTACATTCCGTTCTGCCGCATACTGTGGCTAACAGCGCTCGTCGTGTGATAAATAAGGCGAGGTGCCGCTAAATAACGAATAATTGATGAAATAAATGGACGCACCACCCTGCGTTCTAGCAGCACGCTTAACTACACGTTACAAATGTTCAAGTTAATACAGGCTGGTTATCCAAAGCTCGCACGTTCATACACACTAAAGCAATGTCATTGTACGTAGGAAAAAAACCGGCCAAGAAGGGTTCCGTACCATCCCTAATATCCCTACTTTAATATTACAAACGCGAAAGTAACTCTGTCTGTCTGTCTGCCTTGCTTTCACGCCTAAACTTCTGAATCGATTTAAATGAAATTTGATACGGAAGATAGTTTGAATTCTAAGGAATGACATAGGATACTTTTTATCGCGATAAACTGTAGCCCACGCGGGTGAAATAGCGGGGAACAGCTGGTATAAAATGAGAAGGTACTAGAAATTAAGCCCAAAAAAATTATACAATTCAACATCAAACCTTGCACGTAACTTTCACTTAAACAACGACGTTATAACATAAAAACTGAATAGAAAGTGCTTTTTTAACGTCTCCCGTTAAAAGGGTGCACTAGTCCTTACTGAAACGACGCCAATGCGATTAAAGCCTTGTTTTTAATGTAAACATGCGAAGTCGATTTCGTAGAAAGGAGGCTTTTCTAATAAGGCTTTTTTTCTCTCCTCTCGCTCTCTCCTTACATTAATTCTCTGGAAGTTTAAGGTCCATCAAAATTCACCTCTCGTACGCAATTTCGGTGGGCAGGTTTGTTTAAAACATTTTTTTGCCTGTCTATTGGGCGTTTTAAATTAACCTTTTTACGTGTAATAAGCTTTTATTAAAGCTAAGCTTAAAGTTTTCTAATAAAATTTGATTTATCTCCACTGAAACTTTGAGAGCTAAGGTGTTAAGTTTGCTGTTTTAAAAGTGCTTACCTGTGAATTGAAAAAAAAAGTTTTAAGATATCTTAGAATTATTCATGTCGTAACTTCCATAGGGTTGAATAAACTTTACTGTGAAATCTAGCCAACTTATCTATAAAAATTTTTGTTTAATCTTAACGTCATTTTGGTACTGCGCATTAGAGTTCTGTTTTGCGCAGTAATAGGTGACGTTAATCAACGTTAAGCAACGTCTACATAACAGTTATAAAAATTACGCAATAGAAAGCGTAATTTTATATGATTAAGTAATTGAGCTCGTTACCAAACAGTTAAATATAATGATTCTAAATATATCTGAATCAATAAATTTCAAACTAACTACCTACTCGAGCCTACGAAATCAATTTACAGCTAAACTTCTCTGATAAATTATTTCTAGTAACATCATCGATTCGTAAAATACGAGTAGTATTGAGTGGGTGTTAGTGACAGTTTCTATTAGAGATGGTACTGATATTTGGCCGGATTGGAGTCGACCCACTGTTGCCGAATCGTAGTCGACTTTGGGCGGTTGAGCGGTCATAGTAATCGTTTGAAGAATGGTGTAGCATTATAATGCACAAACATTTATCTCAAAGGGGTAATCAAACCACTCTGTAGAAGCCTCTTCGCCCATATTGCCAAATCAGTTATCAAAACACATAGTAAGCGGTTGACTGTAAATTGTTAAAGATTTAAAACTGATAGTTGCGTTGAATGAAATCCAAAAATCTAATGGAAGTCTATGTCAACTCGCAACGCTGAAGAACCGTATCAGCAATAGAGTAAAACACCAAGCGATATCAAGCCACGATATTCTACAACTATGCCGAACGAGCCGGATAATTGAAAGTGTCCGGATACTATTCCCATATCTAATTCCAATATTAGCTTTATAATTGGCAGTCGATTCTTTGATAAACTTGTTAAACTAGAATTCTAACTGCTTGATATACCTTCAGCATATTCTGCTCCAAACTTTAACGATGGAAGTTAAGACGTGGCGGAGATAATGGAGTTCCAATTAGCAGATAAGAGATGAAGATTATATTCCTGCGTTGGTATAAACTGTATTAACGACTAGTTGCGCCTCGCCGTTTTACCCGCGTAGTTTTCGGATATAAAAAGTAGACTATGTCACAATCCATTGTATGATCGATGTCTATACCGAATTTCATCTATATCTGTATTTTTTTCCCGATACTTTTTTTACGTTTTACGGGCAGCATTTGATGACAAGTCACTTGATGTTACGATATAAATATATTAATGTGGACAACAGTGGTGCCAAGCTACACCTAAACACAACATATAATACTTAGTCTTGGATATTTCTATCTACATAATAATATTTATTTATTTCTTATTTATTTATTTCTCTATGTAAGTATGTATGTCGTTGTCTAGTATATACCCATAACACAAGTGTCAAGATTAATTTGAGGCTAGGTCAACTTGTGTGCGATTGTCCCCGATTTTTTTTTTATACGTAAATCCAAACACAACCATCTCATCATCTCTTGGTATTCAAGTGGTATCATCATCATCATTAGCTGGAAGAAGTTTAGTGTCCCAAAAATAAATTCAAAGATACTAATATATATATTATCAAATGCGATAGTAACTCTGTTCGTCTGTTATCTTTTCACGCTTAAACCTCTGAACAGATCTTAATAACATTTGTTATGGAAATAGTTTGAACCTTAGGGAAGGACGTATGATACTTTTTATCGCAATAAACGGCAGTCAACGCGGGTGAAACCACGGGCCACATGTAATACAATATAACGTACTAAGGATATATCCCCTAATGTACAAACACGTTGCTTCCAATATCGGCGCGAGTACCTCTCACTCAATCTGTCAATTATCCAGTCGCATTCGTGGTCTCACATGCCGATACCTTGAAGTTTTTAAGATAAATTGACGCGCCTAAAGGTTTTTCTTATGCAATTGAGTGACGAGTGAAGCATACCTGATAGTACGCGTCACGTTTGTCTATTACAATACAATTAATAATAAAGACTTTTGAGCGATGATTATTCAGTGATTGTTATATGATGGTGGATGGTAGTATTGCGAGTTCAATTTCCGCCATGGGACAAATATTTGTCCATTGAAACGTTAATAGAAACAATTGCAAGTGTTTGTCTCGGTTAACATAGTTGTAGGTAGTTCAAAAACCGGGAATTCTAACTAGGGGTCAGAACCCCTAGTAAAGGTTTTGATAGTTTACAAAAACTATAAAAGTTTTCGTTTCCATCCATACATATTTTTTTCAGCGAATCTTGCCGAGACTTGGAGGAACTGAAATCGTTAATACGGGTTATTTCAAATCGTTATAATCATATTCCAACAATGTTATTGATTTACTTTTTGAATTTAAGCAGATCGAGTTGCCACTTTGACAAAATCCGTCACACAGTGCGGCGGTGGTAAACGTCGACGTTTACGAAAACTTGTACTAGGGGTACTGAGCTACGTTAGTTATTGTGTAAGCGTTAAATGTTAATTATTTATACAGCCAATTGACTATTAAAAAGGAAATTAAACACCATGGTTCTATAGTTACCCATTTTTGTATTAACTTTAAGAATACCACGGAGTCTGACTAAACAAACCAAAAAGGCACATCTAAACTTTACGGTCCTCAAAATAGTTAATAAGCAAAACAAAGCAAACTTGGGTACCAAAGTACACAAATTCGCCATATCGCAGTGCAAGTGGCCGCTCACTCAATCTGTCAATTAGGGTCTTTACACGCGATGCTTTTACACTGAGCCCGAGTGGTCTGCGTTTATACTCGGTATTTTACAATCAATTGAAGTAGCAACTAAGTAAAATGGCTTTGTTAAAGATATAAATTTTATGACACCGTGCAATAATTTTATTTCATTATTTCACAGTTAAGTGTAGTATCAGCAATAGAGTAGTAGTATAGGATTACAGGTGATGATGTGAGCGAATCATCATCATCATCATCATCATCACTGCTGGGACTCTGGCCTTTTCTCAGAGAGAGAAAGAGTATGGGCCGTAATCTACCACGCGTGCTCAGTGCGGGTCGGTAGATGTCGCATGCCCATGAATGTTGTTAGAGAATGTGAAACATTTGTTTTCCGTCTTAGCCAGGTTTTTGACTTCCTCAGAGTTCACCCTGCATAATAAGTTGGAGTGATTTACACGTACAGTCAGCGACAAAAGTAGCTGAGCATACTCAATTTTTCAAATGTGTTTTAGATCAATAATGTTTGATTATTTTACAATTTACGTTTGACCGCAACACAACACATCAAATGATAAGTGATGATGCGTTCAAAGGTTGATGTTTGAGATGATGAAGGTATTCGGAAAATTTGGTATTGTTCAGCGACTTGTTCAGTCGTTGATTGTACTTATAGTTTGTCATAACAAGACATTCCAGTTCGCGCATTTTAATTGTAGCTAAGATCTCCACTTTTTATGGTTTCTTCAGAATCACGAGTCTAAGTTAGATGGACCTCTCCGAAACAATCCATCCGATAGTGTGCCAATATAAAAAGTGTTGTTACCTTTTCAGTTCACACCGCATAATATATCACTTAAACGACCGCTTGCATTGCTCTTTCATCACCTCGACCCGATACCTGTGCGTATCGCAAGCGGAAACGTCTATCGGTCGTGGATGCGGGCCAAAAACAATATTTTTTCTAAATAAAATACTTCTCTCGGGACTTGCAATTGATAATATGGGGTAAGTGAAGAGACTGAGGGGTGTAATTTTGGAAGTTCATTAAAATTAATAATAGAAATGTAGGCATAGATATAAACCTCTACATTTAAAAATTAAATAAGGTTTGAATAAGTTTCGTTTTACTACTTGAGGAAAGTGTTACTCATTCTGATTCTATATATTACTAGCTGACCCGGCAAACGTTGTTTTGCCATATAATAAATGGCTATTAAAAAATAAGGGTTGATCGTAGAAGGGTGAAAATTGAGGATTGTATGTATTTTTGTATGTTGTATCATAAAAAAATAGAAATTAAAAATTTTCTTTAAAAAAAATAAAAATAAAAATTTAGGGGCGGACTACCCCTAACATTTAGGGGGTTGAAAAATAGATGTTGGCCGATTCTCATAGATACCGGATAAGCACAAAAAAATTCATCAAAATCGGTCAAGCCGTTTCGGAGGAGTATGGCAACGAAAACTGTGACACGAGAATTTTATATATTAGATAAAGGTATGAAAGTACCTCTATCGATTTATCACTCTTTTGCGCCTATAAGCCGCTGCATAAATCTTAATGAAATGTGGTATTTGGTATGGAGATAGTTTGGACCTCAAAAAAGGACTTATAATACTTTTAATCGTGATAAACTGTGGGTGATAAACTTGGGTGAAACTAGATCATATTATTTATGTTATGTCCACATTTTAGAGTGCTCAAAACGGGGAAGGAAAACATCGGGAGTAAATCGCCATGACCAAGAACTACAATATTCAAGTGCAAGCGACATCTACCAATCTGCGTTGGGCCAGTGCGATATTACAGTCTATACTCCCTCTTTCACTCTCTGAGAGAAGGCCTGTGCCAACAGTAGAAACGAAAATAGGCTGATGATACTGAAAATGATGAGGTTTATCTCAAGAATTTATATTTCAGCTGAAGTTGAAGTGAAGTCACGCTCCTTTTTGCCAAAAAACAGAACGAACTATTTCCTCTCACTTACACCAAACAACGTCTCCAAAATAAAAACACCGTATCGCGCGCGCCGTATCGCCGCATTATATTTAAGTGGGTAGTTCTCGCGAAAAACACCGTATTGTTGTCTGAATTGAAAATAAACTCCCCGCCCCGTTGCGGGACGTATGACCCGGGTCTAGTGTAATATTAGGTGCGATTGTGTTTTGTTCCCTGGCCCTTATATCTCTGCGCTGTCGTCATTTATCTCCAGTGGGCACTTTCGGGTTTCGGGTATCGTGAATACTGGTAAGAAGAATAGGTAATTTATTGGGCTGTTAATGTCATTCGCCGTTCTTTGCGCGTGAAAAATGTTCCCGGTTCAAGAATTTACTTAACATGCTCTTCTGGGGGGCATCTGATTTGCGTTCTTCTTTGACATTTGAGCTTTTACAGTATAAGTTTTAACTTGTTGGGATGTTTTTGTTCGGAAGTTATTTTGGAAAGGAAAAATCGACTTTGAATGGAGATTAGTTTTGCTAACGTTTGCGTCTGCGCGGTGGTAACTGCTGCGACTACTGAGGTAACAAAATCACAATGCCACGTGTTTTCATGATTAATTAAGATTGACAACTTCACAGATCTGATACATTGACGTGTCACGTGTGTTGGACGTGATCAGACACTTTTGTCGATGATTGTACTACATAACGTCAAACAAATAATAATGCTTACGAATGTTTGAAAGATCTTAGAGCTAGTGTTACAACGGGCAGTCTTATCGCTTAGAGCGATTTCTACCAGACAACCTTTGGATGGACAGAAGTTTTACAAAATGAAATGCGGTTGGTTGTAGTGTTTCTTCTCATCCAACTACTGCCAGTCACTCAACGCAAGTCACTATCTCACCGTATATATCTAAACAGTGTTATCTAAAAACGTCACATTGTTCACACTGAACCACAGTGCAAGTAAAGTGTGTTGGCTTAATGATGTAAGAAATGTGAGAGCGCTGCAGACTTTGTGCTCTGATATAACCGGGGGGCGTCGGATAATGTACGGGGGCTTTGAAAATATGCAAGCTCCGTTCGTAACTAAACTTGGGATAAGGAAAGGAAGGCTTTCAAGGGAAAAATATGATGTTAATAATACAGTTTCAGCTCTTATAATGCACTAACGGCATCCTGCAGTTTCATTTCTTCAGTTTTATTTATTTATGTTCTGTTTATTTACTAATTTACTAAGGGCCGGTTCTATAAAAGTCATACCAAATTTCGGTAAGTTTCAAATTTTAGTAGGGAATTTTTTACAAAAGTTCAAGTTTACTGAAATTTGGTATAACTTTTAACTTACGGACGTTTATAAAAGCGGTGAAAATTGGCAGCCAGGCATCAGTCCTTACGGACAACAATGGGATTAATATCCCAATTCAGGTGTAGCGTGATATCACCGTCGAACACGTCTTGGTCGCTTAGCATCAGATGACTTTTGGTCAAACGCTATCCTGTAAGTAGTAAAAAGAAAAGCTAAAGCTTAGATCAAAGGACAAGTAGGTAATCTGTTAGTCCTATCCTATCCCACCAATATTATAAACGTGAAAGTTTGTGAGTATGGACGGATGGGTGTTTGTTACTCTTTCACGCAAAAAATACTGAACGGATCTGAATGCGGATTAAAACATAAGCTATTTTGTATCCCGGCAAAAGGTTCCTGCGGGATAACGGGAAGACGCGGGTGAAACCGCGGGGCGCAACTAGTATGATATAATAATAATGAATTTGACATAGTAAATATTTGACGCTCCATTCAGTATTGATGAAACGCAATCAAAAGTTCAAAAATGTATGTATCAATTTAATTGATGACCGATGTGGCGCAATGGGCGGATAGTCGACTGTGAAGCGTGAGGTCGCGGGTTCGATTCCCGCTACAGGACAAATATTTGTGCTTTGAAAAAAAAATGCGCAAGTATGTGTTCTGTGTCTGGGTGTGGTGGATCCCCGATCCTCGTAGTTTCTGATACCCTAGATACAGGGAAACCTAGTTAGGGTCAGAGCCTTTGTAAGTGATTGTGCGCGCATTATTGTTAAAAAAAAAGTTGAACACTGGGACAAACTCAATATAACTAAGTAAAATAAGAACACTTAATACAAAAAAGAACTCTGAAGCAACATCACATCTTACAAAAAGCATTAATACAGAGCATTCTTTATTAGAAAAGCCCTCATCCTAAGACATTCTTATGTAGCTGATATTAAACCCCCTCAGTATTAGCCCTCGAGGATGCATTAGGTTAGTTTTTGTGGGGAGCTACGAGACGACAATAATGAAATTCGTTGTAGGGCGAAATGAAATTTATGATGCACGAGTTATGTGGCATACTTCGTTAGTATCAGATTATTAGGGGACATAAGTTCGGAGCGATGGTAGCTGAACAGTTTCTTACAAAGCGCCAATGCCAGTATTCGAATCGCATTCGCACATATAACTTTATTTTATTATGTTATAGGCAGATTTTCCATTGCTCAGGACGGTAAAGGAATATGAAACAATATAACAAACGTGTTCGCGCCCAAGAAATTACCTGCCGGGCGTTTCTTGCTATGTGTTTTTTTGCTGGTTTAAGGAGATTGGAACAGGCGTAGCTTTAAGTTTGTCGTTTTTAAGTGATCGCATGTTGTATCCTTCTAAGAAAAATTTATTAAGACTTTAACTTTGCTACTCAAACATTCATTTAGGGATTTTATTGCGTTATCGCTATTACATTAGAGCCTTTCTTAATAAGCCTAATATAAAAAAGGCAGAGCAATTTCCATTGAGACTCATTCCCAGCTAGTCGTGTGTCGTTCACGAATGAATCCTTCAAATGAACTACTTCAGTTGGCGGGTGTCTTTCGTTCACTAGTCCAGTAACAATTCAACTAGTTCAGTAGTTCGTTTCTTCAGTTGCCTAGTCCACCGGCAGCGAACGATCCGAAACATGAACGAGCACCACGCGATAGATAATGCTGTCACGCTGTGTTGTAGGTATTGAAGTGATCGTCTATTTCACTCAAACTTTGGCTCGGATCGGAATTCGAATACATTTATGTAGTAAGTAACTTCCAATGGACTACTATTTAATTTTGATAACAATTCTTTCAATGTCCTTCAACTGGGTGAGAAGTTTTTACTGTCGCTCGCATGTACGCATTCACGATAGTTCCATGAACTAGCGAAAGAAAATCGAATGCCCATTGAAAAGACATGGTATGATATATTATGTCATTCCCTACGAACGCCAAACGAAAATATCTTTTGAGGCAATTTGAGCTACTAAAGTGTATGAACTACTGAACTAAATGAGTGATATACTCCAGTGTGATAAGAAGAAGCGTATATATCTTTTCATTTTAGTGACACATTCTGCGCATGTCTAATTCCCACTACGCTTTCAACGCCGAAAACAAGGCTACAGTTTCATTACATTACTCCGCCAAACACAATACGCAATAAAGTCAGCGCGGCTCAGATGTTAACCCTAAAATGGCGTCGGTAATCAGATTATCGCAATTATTTTTTCACCGGGTTCAAATTAAATCAGGCGAGGCTTATCCCTAATCACACACCCCACTTTGTGAGCGGCGAGTACATGGGATACCGTGGAAGTGAATGAAGGTAGAACGGGCGGTACTTAGCGTGTCTAAAAATGGCTCAAAAATAGTTTTTTGATTTGCGATTTAATTTGAACTACTAATTATAATTTAATCATGAATAGACCTGGATTAGATAAGTTATCTATTTTACTTACTTAACTCTGAAATTTGATATAGGTAAGAACTTAAGATCACATTAAAAGCAGCCGGCATCGAAAACTATGCCTCACGACGTCAATGCTTACTATAGGAAAATGTATCTGTGACAGTTTTTGTATGATAAATAATAGCAACGATTCTTGAAAAGGCAACTTGGATATAAAATGAGAGTGGAGAGTGGTAATGAAAGTGAAGACATGAAAAAAAAAACACACCAATGACTGACCGCAACCACGGCCGTTCTACCCTCAACCTTTTCCTTGTAAGTAAACCGTGCTCACGAATTATAGTAATTATGTTCGCCGGGCCACAGGGAATAATTTGTCGGTTTCGGACCCCCGCGAAATGTTACACCGTCGGCGGTGCGAGGGTTGGGGTGGTATCGAAGCGGGGTGGATAGTGGAGATGCGTTTTTAGAAGAGATCATTTATTGAAAGCGCGTCATAAATTTAACAGATACTTTCTTTTTTTTTACTACTTACAGGGTAGCGTTTGACCGCAAGTCACCTGATGTTATGGAAGATTCCCAAAATATAGGAAACGGGATCTAGCAAACAGTTCCACTCTTTAAGGCTACATATGATGAACTAGCTGTTGCTCGCGGTTTCACTCGCGTGGGCTACAGTTTATTGCGGTAATAGGTATCCTATGTCTTTTCTCAGGTACTAGACTATCTCTGTACCAAATTTAGTTTAAATCGGTCCAGTAGTTTAGATGTGAAAGCGAGACAGACAGACAGATATATGGTAGGGATGTAGAAGTAAAACGCTTCATGTGTACAAGTGGAATATCTGCACATTTCATTTAAAAATTTCGTTTATATTCTCTTTTTCTTTCAAGTTTAATTTATTATTCGTTCGGTATTACCTTACTCGTACTAACGAAATTAAATTTCGATACCTACGCTATAAAAACCGAGGCATGTCCAATTCAGGCCCACCCCTGGTCACGACTCACGGCTAAATTAATTAATCTGGGGGTAAATGATTAGTTTGGGTACAACGCAGTGTATAAAGCAGTGTATAAAATGCTGCAAAGACGTGATTGCATTTGGCTCACGCACACAAATGCGCACTTTTATTTTATACCCAGTTCATCTATGAAACTCAGTTTTATGGCCGTCGCATATCTAAAAATTTAGTAGAGTGGTGCGCGGTCACTGCTAATTGTCATAATCGATACATTTGCCAATTATATATACCAATACTGATAATCGACTTCTGTCCATCCAAAGGTTGTCTGGTAGAAATCGCTCTAAGCGATAAGACCGCCCATTGTAACACTAGTTTTAAGATCTCTCCTTTTATGTTGTTTTATTTTTCTGTTGTTGTGGTGAAACAATAAAGCGTTATCTATCTATCTATCTATCTATCGAACATGAAATTAGTAACTTACTAGGTAATTAATTTTCAATATTAATCCTTGATTAGTAAGTAGAATTCAAATGCTGTTGGATTCATGAATAAATAAATTAGTAAATTAAGAATTGCAAAGTCGTCTTTAGATGATGACGCTTCCTTAGAGATAGATTTGGCTGGACCATTCTTTTCTACACGTAAGAATGAATAATGAAATCTGCAGATGAAAAAACACATCTGATATTTAAAACCGTGGAAGCTCCGATACTGTTACATTGTTACATATAGACTTAGACATCAGAAGGGTTCATAAATCATTATGTTAGGTCTCGTGGATTTAGTTAAGTTGACTCAGTCCGGGCCATAGGTAAATAAGGGCGGTAAAGTAGGTACGATAGGTGACGAATAATATGGCAGATAAATTACTATCTATCACTTGGAATAGGTACAGGATCGCTTAATCTACGTGTATTTTTTGTAGATAAATGATAGGCTAATCAGGTGATTATTTTAATTGTCATTTAGGTACTGGTTAGTTGGTTTCAAGAACTTGTGTATTGTTTTACAATTGCGTTATTTAAAACAATTTTACTAATAACTGTAGTTTTCTATCTATTTTTTTTTCTTGACGACGCGGTAGCCGAGTTGGTAGTGTCCCTGCCTGCGAAGCCGACGGTCCCGGGTTCGAATCCCGGTAAGGGCAAATATATGTGTGATGAGCACGAATATTTGTACCTGAGTCTTGGATATTTCTATCTATATAAGTATTTATCTATATAAGTATGTATATCGTTGTCTAGTACCCATAACACAAGTTTCGAGCTTAATTTGGGGCTAGGTCAATTCGTGTGCAGATGTCCCCTATATTTATTTATTTATTTATTTATTTCTACAAATATTTCATAATAAGTACAATGTTGAAGGCTATAAAATACGTGAATGCGAATTTCATCGATTATTTTGAATCCATCGATAAAAAAGGTACTTCAAACAATATACCGGTCGTAACAATTCGAATAATCGCAATGTTGTTTTTATTCAATTGAATGACGATACAACATGCATCTCGCTTGCTTGATGTAAGCGTCACATTTACCCACTACATTTCAATGCTACCCAAAATTTTGAACTAATAAACAATCCAACCTACAACAGGAATTCGGGAAACAGCGTCGCCCTCTTCCCGATCTCATAAAGCATTTAATTTGCTGTGCAACAGCTTGTTAAGTTTTAAGTCTACATTCTCATAAATCTGACTGAATCGAGTTCGGTCGAGTTTGCGAAACAATAGCACCAACACCGGCCACGAGAGCTCCTAGCGCAAAACGAGCGCGTAACTTTAAAATTATTATACGTCCGTCCCACTTTTACCCAGCTTTACTGCCCACCACTCTAGTACTCGCTTTATCTAGATCTTGTTTACAGTGACTATAAAACTAATTTAGCCATAATGGCACCCATTACCCTGATCATACAGCGACAATAATGGACTACTAAAACTTTCCGCCAACTTGCAACTCTATCTCAACGGTGCAAAGTCGAATTCACCTCGGTGAAATTGATGTCACATATTATTTTGTTGGTCGTAAAGTTAATGAACCGTTTATGAGTTTTTACAGTTTAGTGGCGGTGATGTGATATAAGGTAAACGATTTCACTTTTGCATACTTATCGTGGTTTATATCGGAGTGCTGTATTGTATTTGTAATCCACCTGGAACAACGGAAAAAATATATTAGTAAATATAAACGTTAGATATAGGGCATAGATTCCTTTGCAAACATTATTATGGCAGGTTGACAAAAAGTGTATATAAAACGCAGTAAGTACTAGGTAACGCCAATTAACTTTTAACTAGCGTTAATTAGTTAGCCTAAATTGACATGTTTTCATGCTAATTAACGTTTATTGACGACTGTTGAGTGCGGCAGATATATAAATTATAAGAGGATCTCTACACTAGTCAATCTGCGGGAAACTGTTACATATTTTTACACTTGAGAGATAAAAACATCGACTCAGATCAAGAAAGAAATAAAAATGCAATGCTCAAACGAACACATATTTTTACTTTTTTGGGTTCATTTTATGGAATACAAGTGGCGCCCCGCAGTTTCACCTGCGTCTTCCCGTTATCGCACAGGACTATGTGTTAATCCAGGGTATAAGCTATCTCCATTCCAAATTTCATCAAAATCGGTTAAGTAGTTACGGCGATACGTGGTAACAAACATTCACACACACACACAAACATTCGCAATTATAATATTAGTAGGATAGGATCTAATTTTTTTTTTATCTGTATATCAATGTATATTCTAAATCAGCTAAAGATAAGCCGCGACAGTAGAATACGCCAACTTCCAAACTACGCAATTATTACCATCCGAATGGCGTTTGTTTTGCCATCATCAAGTCGGCACTGTTCAGATTAATGAATAATTAATGGTAAGTCGCGATGTTGATTTCGGATACCTACCGTTTAATTTTCATTTGATTGTGCTTCCCAGTAGGGTGACCACAAGTTGTGATGCACATTATTGTGCTTTGGCGAACTTGAGTATGAAGCATAACATTTTCCAAAGAAAAAACAACTAACTTCAAAAATTGCGATATGAAAAAGTAATGAACGTCTACAATTTTTTTTTTTTTTTAATGTTTGTTTTTTTTTTGGAGAAATGTTTTTCCTTTTTCTCTTTGGTAAGTTGCACAGCGCGCTTCGCCCTGAGACATTATATTATATTAAATCTCTTTATACTCTTCAATTTCACTTTATTTTTTTTTTATTGGTCAAGTTTACCACTACAAGCTCAAGGCCCGTACTGTTGTCAACACATTTTCTTTTAAGATAATCAAGTTATTCCGCGTTTAAATATAATTAATTATACTATGAGCTAATTTAAAACTAAGAATATGTGCACATTGGGATATGGAAACATGAACATTATACAATTAAAACATGCAGAAAAAACATTTTAACAATTATTATTAGTTACGGGATTACTACTAAAACAGACCAGACCCAACAAGCAGCACCCGTTCACGAAGAGGGAAAATCAATTTCACTTAAAACATTTCCTTTCAATCCAGAACACGGTAAAAACCTAACTGAGATTACCTCAAAAAATAATTTACTAAAGTTCTAGTAACTAAAAAAATCCCAAGAGCACAGAGATCGATTGGTTCCCCTACTTACGAGCTACGTTTGATGAAATCTACGTCGTGTTTACAGAGTGTAGCGTAAACAGAAAACCGTATTTAGACGGTGATTAAATTTCAGTAAACTATACGATGCGGTGATACGAATACGAGTGCGAATATATTATTAATCACTGGTCTATAAACTGTAGATAACACAGAGGGTCTACTGTAACTTAAGAGGGGACTACTGTATTCTGTAGTGTGTTGTGTATAATTATTTTGAGACTGACTGCTCTCCGTGATTTCACCCGTGTCGAGATACACAAGGCCAGTTAGCGATTTAGTTCAGTAACAGTAAGTTAGTTCAGTGCATCAGTTCAATAAGTCAGTTCAGTAAATCAGTCCTTGCGTCAATTCAGTGAGTCAGTTCAATAATTCAATTAAGTGTGTTAGTTTAATATGTTAGTTTAGTAAATCAGTCTTTGCGTCAGTTCAATGAGTAAATTCAGTGCGTCAGGTCTGTAAGTCAGTTCAATCAGCCAGTTTACTAGATCAGTTCAGATAGTCTTTTTAGTACGTCAGTTCAGTGAATCTGTTCAACTAGTCAGTTCAGTAAACTTTTTCGTTTTTTTCTTTTTTTTAAAACTAGAGCTGTAAGGTGAGCTAATTAAGTTATTAAACTAAAATATATTGATATCCAAGGCCAGCAAAAAGCCAGTGACTGAACTGTCAACTGAACTGAAACTAGCTTCCTGAGTAGTACAATTTAAAGAGTCTAGGTGGCAATGCAATTGCAATGAGCGTTTGAGCAGGCGTAGCAAAAAACTTCAAAATTATGCAATCATTATAAAAAATAGATGTACCATCCACGCTTTCAGTGAAAACCTTTTGTGTTAATAAGTCATTGAATCCCAGGCAGATGATTCGGTATATTTGTCACGTTAAAACGTATTGCAATAGCTGTAAGTCTTCAATAGACTGACAGTTTCAATAGTTCGCTAGTTGAGGGAACGCACGGAGGATTTGTATGAAAGACCGTGCTCTAACGACACGGTTCACGTGTTTCACTGGAAACGTAAAGTTTGTATGAAGCAGAGCATATTTTGTGTTTTGCGTACAGTCATTTATTTCAACAATGATATATTCAAGTTAGACTTTTTTTTACTTTCTGCGTGGTAACATTTATTCACAAAATGCTAAGTGACGTAGTGGTCATGGTCAACGGTGGCGTCTCAGTAGCATAAACTAGTCCTACGACTTTGCATTGATATTTTTTCATACAAAATTTAATACCCATTTAAATTACCCGTATTTGAAAAGAAAACCTTTTTAAGTGCCTCAAAGAAAGCATCAAAAAAACTTCACGTCTCTATTAAAAACAAGATAATCACTTAGGCACACAAAATTTCATACAAATCGGTCCAGCCGCTTCGGAGGATTTTGGTGACAAACGCCGTGACACGAGAATTTTGTTCATTAGATTTAACAATTACGATGACATCAAAATGATTAGGTACTTTTCCTTTACTGGCTGATTCAACATATTATATTAAAAAATTGGTTGTCTGTAAAGTCGGTTTACTGACGATAGTTGAACGTGACAACGTCGATTGGCCGATTGTGCTTCTTTGTCGCTCGTTCCGCGCTCTCGCTTGCACTTCAAGCCTTACATGGTACGCCTCAGAGCGAGGTAACGCCGCAGAGCGAGGTAACGCCGCAGAGCGAGGTAACGCCGCATGAGTCACTTTTTTTCGTGCGTGCAGCCGGCTCTATCGAATTATTAGACGTTGTCACGTCAAAAAATCGATTCGATAAAAAAAGAGCGATGGTGGCCGAAAGGTAACGCGTGCGACTCACAAGGCGCCGACACCGAGTTCGTATCCTCTCGACCGCACCTATGACTATGTGCAGATTCGCCATCGCTCTAAACAGTAAAGGAAAACATCGTGAGGAAGCCGGCATGTCCAAGAACTGCAACATTCAAGGGCATGCGACATCTGCCAACCCGCACTGGACCAGCGTGGTAGATTACGGCCCATACACTCTCTGAGAGAAGGCCAGAGTCCCAGCAGTGGCAACGTGAAAAGCTGGTGATGATGAAAAAAAGTTTGAAACCAATCAGTATTTATTTCGTCCACTATTAGAGCCAATCACACTCTTGCCCATTTTATACTCTCGGCCTTTTATACGTACATTACATTTAACCCTACCCCATTACTATTGCCCCATAACGGTAACAGCATTGTAACCGCAAGACGTACCGCCGGGACGCGCGATCGATTCCCAATCGCACTGAAATAACAATTTAATTCAACTGGCTAGCCGACCATCTCCCCCACCTGTTACCCCCTTCCACCCTTTATGGTAGTGACGTGGCAAATATTTACCTCAGATCCGGCTAGTTTTTTTTGCCGTATAACCGTTTTTATTACAATTGACGTGTAGACTCTATCGAGTTGCTGTTAGTTAATCTGATAGGTCTGGTAAAGTTAATTCAAAATTGGGCATAATGGTGTGATTTGGGAGATGTCGTGGCATGACGATGGTTAACCTAATAACCTATGACCTAGACATGCTAAATATATTAACAAATCGCGAAAAACGTTAACAACATTTTTTTTGAATAAAAAAATTGAGAGGGTCAATTCTCAAAAAAAAAACACATAAATGGGTCTAGTAAGTTGTTCACCAATTTGATCATATTTCATTTTGGCCGGAAATCTACTTAAACACACGCTGCCACTACACTTATCCGGCCCAAAAACTAGCCACCCCATCTCTACCTTCAATCCCAAAGGAACACGGTAGAAAAAGTTAAAATACGGGGAGAGGGGTGTGATAACTCACTATCACGAAGATATGTAGGAAGCATTATGGGCGTAAGGTCGATGAATTTAAATTTATTCGTAAAATGCTCGCGTTTGTCTAGACGGCATTTTCCCTACAAGATTTCCTTGACTTTCATATGATAGCATTTTATAAGGAAGATCTAGTATGTAAAGTTTGAATTCACTTTGAGTAACGGTGGGAATTTTGATTTTTTAAAATTATCTGTTACATTTTTACTACATTTTTTGTTTAAAAATAAAAACATCACTTATCTGCGCAGTTTTATTTGAAAAAAAAACAAATTCTTTTGACTTCAAGCCACATGCTGTTAAGTTACGATGTAGTCAAATATGGCACGATGTTACGCCTAGACTGAGAGCTGACTCTCAAGTGAGCGCTACCGGAACATACCGATCGAGTTGCTTGGCGACAGATTCTTAACTTGGGAGTAGTATAGCTAGCCAGGCGAGCAACAAGCTTCGGCTTAATTACTATGTTTTCCTTTACCAAAAACCCATTTCGAAGCTACAACCGACGGAGCGCATACCATTGCATATACCTAGTTTAAGATCTCTAGCGTACATTCACGTAAAGTATACAGTTACATAAATGTTTTACCGGAAAGCGGTTTCAGAATGGAAACGCTATCCCCTTGCGTAGCGCGGAAAATTGTACCCCTGCTAGGGTAAAAATATCCCAGGCATCCTCGCTGTTATAGCTACCGCGTATACATTCATACTTACCTACTTATGTTTAGACATATACATACTCATACTTTATGTTAAGGTGCATATGAGTAAACAAAGCATGCGAGTTTAAAGCTGATGAAAGTTGTTTGACGATAAAACTTTTCATGAATATTTGAAAAACTTTACAATCTAGTAGACTACATAAAAAACAAAAGTTGAGTGGCTCAGAGTGATCGTATAGTTAACATATGCAAAGTGGCTGGGAGAAATTGGTTGAGAAGAGCCATAGATCGGGCTCAGTACTACGAGAGAGGCCGTGTGTATGTCCAACAGTGGACTTATAAGTTAGTTATGATGATGACGAGTAACTTGATCTAAATCTTCCGTCATTTTTTATCGGTAGTCACATTTGATTGAACTTTCTTATAATGTTGAGCAATGATACGATCAATGGAATAAAAAACAAGCCTATATTTAGTTTCATTTAAACTTCAAAATTATAAAAATCAAAAATCAAATCTTTAACGTAAAGGACAGGACGTGCTGTGCCATCGACTACATCATTACGTGGTAACTAAGATGGTCAAATGCAGGCCAATTTGTAGTAGAAAAAGATAATCGGGCAAAAAGTTCCAGTACTTAGCGGAAATAATAAAAAAAATCAGTAGAGGTATATTTTTACCGTACAAAACTAGTGTGCTAGCATTACCCAAAGCCAGTAAATTTCTTATCCACCCATAATAACTCGGGCTGCTTTTATTTTACCGCTTGACCAAATATTTCTGCTATAACTCCAGCATTTACCGAGACCCTGTGTTTTACTATTATCCCGCAATAAACCAAACCGATCATAATGTTTATTCGACGGACTCTTTTTATTATAATCCCTCATCTCCATTCCGTACTTAGGGTCTTAGTGGAGTAGTAAAATAACTTTTATACGAGGGCAGAAACTTGTAACATAATTTTGGGGGAGTCGGTAGGAGAGTTTCTTGTATAATCTAAAGCACGGCGCATTAGGCGGGTGCATCACTGGAAGCTCGAAGCGCTGGAACTAGAAAAGCTATAGGGATCCCTCACAATACTACAACTCGCATTGCATCGCAATTATCTGCGAGCTCGCACGAATGCACCACAAGAACTTGCGATCTGATTAAAATCTTAAGACTGTAATGGAGAAAAATGCTATTACAATTAATATTTATATTAAATGGTATTCGTTGGTAAACGCATCACTTGAGAATGGTTGTACCGTTATGGTAAACCTTTATTTTAATGGATGCAAATGTTGAAGTAAGAATCAGGCGGGAAAAAAAATGTTGCTCGAAAAATTAGGACATTTTGGAAAAAATGAAATATGATTGTTCTCAAGCATTTTTGTATGAACTTTTGCCTCTGAAAAAAAATCTGTATATGTTATATTTTATGTATAGCAACAAAGATGCTAAAACTAATCTGACTAAAATTAAGTACCTATAATTTATTTTAACAATAAATTAGACAATGGGGTAAGACAACAGTTTTTCATTTGTCAATCATTAAAAAAAAGTAGGTTGGCGTCCAACAGTGCATTGAGATTGGGATCCTTATTATAGCTTTCCCTTTTTATCGCTGGCAGTAAGGCGAGTGCCTTACTAATAAAATCAGAGTAAAATCAATAGATATGTAATAAATCCTGGGAGCCCTTGCCATTTATATTTATCCACCTGAAGTATTATTGTAAATAATGGCTTAAGTTTTTTAAGGGGAGAGTTTTAATGAGATATGAAAACGTTATTCTTTTATGGTGTAATGGGTAAGGGAATTACGTTATAATATTTATTTAGAAAGTTTTAATTTATTTGTGTTGTAAACTTCTTTCTTGTTTACACAAAATAAAATGTTTTATATTCTTATCAACATGTAACTTGTAATTGAAAACACACGAACGGAATTTGATGTAGTTTTTATGATGTAGATTTCGTCGCCAAACAACAAACGAACGTCTCGAAAACAAAGCTAATTGAACCACAAACCAATAATTATAGCATAACTGTAAATGCAACATCATTATCAGTCTTTTACGTTCCCACTGCTGGGACTCCGGCCTTCTCTCAGAGAGAGAGTATGGGCTGTAATCTACCACGCTGGCTCAGTGCGGGTTGGTAGATGTCGCATGCCCTTGAATGTTGCAGTTCTTGGACATGCCGGTTTCCTCACGATGTTTTCCTTCACCGGTTTGAGCGATGGCGAATCCGCACATAGCTTTAAGTCATAGGTGCGGGGCCGAGAGGATTCGAACTCGGTGTAAGGTGGCCGAACGATTTAGGCGTGCGACTTACAAATGCAACATCACATCGACATCACCGGAGACCGAAGAGCTGGCAGCTACCTCGGACAAAGAATTAGTCTAGCCATCCAAAGGGGGAACGCTGCCAGTATCTTCGGTACCTTGCCTAAAGGGACTTCTTTTAATAATGTATTTTAGTTATTAGTTTAGGTTTATTTGTTTTTATTTTATTGTTATAATAGTATATAATTATCATTATCTTGGCAATTAAATTATTAAATGCAACATAATATATATAATATATATGTGAAGTTACGGTAATCCAGCAAGTGCTTATTAGCCCGCCATTGTTCGACAGTGGTACCAGTAAATTACTGTGTCTAGTGTTGGGGACTCGCAAATATTTATTTCTCTCAATCTCGCCACTCGCTGACTTGTTTGAAATAATTAAATTCCGTTGCTGTTGCATTCCTTTATTATTATTTATTGGTACAACCTCCCTCGGGCTACAACGTAACGCAGTGGTGCAGTACAGTTTAATACCAGTAGAGCATCTTTTTATGAAGTTGACAGCTCACTCAAAAACATAATAAACAAAATGGTCGGTTCCTATTATACCTGCCTAATTCTACAGTATACGGCATACAATACATGTTTATACAAACTAATGACGAGACGAGCATATTGTTTGTTAAAGACCATATTTGGCCAAAACTCTTGCAGTATTATTCAGAACACTGCGTTGCAGTGTCCGACATATTATTACAATATAATAACTTGTTAAATTTCGTTCTTGTTTACTAATTAAAAAAATTGGATATGTAATAGTTTATCTTAGCATTTGTGATTTTACTGCAACAATGCATGTCGTCTCCCAATACAAAAATTGTAACTATCATAAGCAGGCAGGTTTCAATAACCTATCCACGGTTTGGAGATATACTGGAGATAGATATTTGACACAAGCTCTATGTAAAAGTAATGTAAAATTTCTTTCCCTAGTAGGGCAAACCGGAGATAGATTATTTAATCTGGCCGTACAACAAATACATATATATAAATAATAATTCATAATCACAAAGTGCGGAATAAAATCATATCAAACTTGTTTACAAATATACGGACTCTTGTTTAAGTTACAAACACAAGCAGACTCCGTATATACATTGTGATTACGAAAGCTAATTTTTGCATACATAACGAGCCGTAAAAAAGTTGCACGTACAAAGTTGATCTACTGGCGCTTGGCGCACCGTAGCTTTGGTGCGGTTCATACAACGTTGTTGTTTTATGAAAATTTTTGTTGCAAACCCCCGTGTCTGAATACTGAGAATATTTTAATACAAGCAACACTGGGTGGCTGCTTGTGCTACAGCAAACATTTTAAATTGCTTCCGGTCGCACTAGTTTACACGATCGTGAAAGTTTATCGTTCGTTTGCACTTTGTTTTCGGTGAATGTTATAATTATGGTACGGAATTCGTGGCCCTCACGGTTTTTATGACGTCAGCACGTGCAAATTTAGTTCCCAATCTACATAATATTAGATTCAAAGTCTTGATTCATTAATTGACATATCAATTACACGGCCTCTTTCACTGGTTTTAGAAACGTAGCATTATCAGGATAGCTTAGGCAGAGTAGAGGGGTGCCAAGAATATGAATGGATGAGATAACAATGTTTGTATAGCATAATATTAACTACATTGCGGGCAAAACCACGAAACAGGCCGTTAGTATCTCTTTACATAAATTTATAAATGTATTTATGTTTGTCTTGCTTGCGTTCCTAAACAATTAGTCCGAGTGCGATGAAACTTTAGTGTTGTTGTTGTGCAAAAACATAACATGTCAAGAAAAAGCATTAAAATGCACGTCGATACATAAAATTGAAAATTTTCCAAAAGGCATTTATCATAAATCTGTACATGATTTAAAAATTAAATTAAATCAAAGATGAAATGCAATTGATGGCTAAAAAAATATTCTTTACGACTATATTATACCTACTAGTTATCCGTTATCCCACAGGAACCTTTTTCCGGGATAAAAAGTGTTATTCCAGGGTATAAGCTAACTCCATTCAAAATTTCATTCAGATCTGTTAAGTAGTTTTTGCGTGAAAGAGTAACAAACATCCATCCATCCATACTCACAATCTTTCTCGTTTATAATATTAGTAGGATTAGTCAGATGAGCTTATTTCCATCGAGAGAAAAATGCTTACAAACAAAATGTAACAAACACTAAATAAGTAAACCAAAGTAGATATCACACTAAAACTACTAAATAGAAAAGTTAAAAGTTTACACTTCACCAGTCAGCGATCGGGTTTTAGTTTTATTCAATTCAATTACACGATAAAATCCAATGGGTGAGCAATTCTTCGGACATATCCCGGTGCTGACTCAGCATGTACCATTCAGAGTCTACACGACCGTATCTCGTGGTTACTCCTGTTTATCGAGAGATAAAATCTTCAAACTAAGCTACTGTGATTCAGTACTTTGGATAAACTTTCTTGTACCTATTACCATTTTTTTATTCGGGCTAAATGTGAGTTTAATTCCATAATAATTATGTTGAATTAAATTACAAATGAAATGATTAATTTTCGATTTTTTAAACTCTTTTTTTATTTTCAATCTTTTTCTATCTCAAATGGCTATAAGGTAGGCCTGAGTGCAAAGCAAAGAGACAAAATCTAATTTACTGCATAAAACCTTTTAAACCTGTCAACTACTTTTATAAAATATTTATTAAAACTCCGCCGTAAAATAAATATATCAAAAAATATCTCGAGTTCTTTTCAGCAGACTAATTAAAAGAAAAAAATGGCGCAATGACTACACTAAAAACTACATGCATTGAATGCTCCCCCAGCTTGGCCCGGGGGGAAATCCGATGCATTCTTGGAATTCGTAATAAACGCGGCTACAGTTCCAAGGGAAATGAAACAGGTCCTGTAAAAAAGTAATCAAAACTCATCTTCGCACGACGAAAAAGCATTCGTAGCAATTCATAGATGCTTAAACTCAGCAGAGAGTCGCACAGCGAGCCATGGAGAGAGCCATGCTTGGAGTTTCTTTGCGTGATGAAATCCGAAACGAGGAAATTCACCGACACAGCTCTCAGAGTTTGCAAGTTGAAATGGCAATGGGCAGGCCACATCGCTCGATGAACCGGTAACCGATCGGGAAGCAAGGTTCTCGAGTGGTGACGACGAATCGGAAGACGTTCTGTAGGTAGGCCCCATGTGGACCGACGACATCGTATGAGCCGATGGAGCAGATAGATGCAAATGGCTAATAGCGGTTCATGTGGCTAAGGGTTCCTACGTTCAGCACTTCATACAGCTGATGATAATGATAAACATTAAACAACTAAAACACAGTCACTAATATCTACGGAAAAAAGCAAAATCACTCCGTACTCGTACAGTGCAACGGGTGTTGGACATTTTAATCGACTTTTTTATTGAAGAAGGTTGATGCTTTGAAAGCCGCTACGAGTACTACGTTGCTCGTATTCTCTACTCATACTATTTTCAAATACACACCAAGTTAGAGATGGGCATAGGACAAGTGAAGAAACAAATCGATATTTATCTTATCGAACATAATTTACAGAGTGAAAAATGTTGCTACTCGTATATCGGTATTTTTGCACAAGACTACATAACAACAAATCTTGAAATAAAAAGTAAAAACTCATTATTGTATTGCCTCCTTAAAAATCATTACTAACATTTAATTATTTACAAACAAACTACACTTCACGGTTTTACCCGCAGTAACCTTTTCCGGGAGTAAAAAGTAGCCTATATTTTAATCCAGGGCATAATCTATTCTCATTTCAGATATATCTTAAATCAGTTGAGCAGTTTCAGCATGAAGAGTTAACAAACATACAGAACCACTCACTCAAAAACTTTCTAGTTCATGATAGATAGTAAGTGTGATCCACACACACACATACATACATACATAACAACATACAAAGAGCAACACATTGAAAGAGCAACGCGTAAACAAAGTGAGCGGGTCACAAAACTCGACACCTGCTACTTCTTCGACACGAAAAAAAAAGGAAACACGTAAAAAGACGTATAAAAAACGAGGACATTAGCCAAACAAAAGGGAGTCGAGAGTGTCATAACTCGAGGCGCATTTTCCTTTGTCACAATGACGTGCGCAAATCCGACGGTGACGCTGTATTATTTACGGGCAGCTGAGGTGAAACAGTCCGTATTATACACCCGTATATGTGAGTATACGGCGAATCTCTACCACAAAGTAGCAGTGGGAATTTTTTATTCATAACTACTAAATGCGGTCCACAAAGGCCATGCTGGACACAGATTAAGCAAAAAAGTCACAAAAGAAAAGTCAAAGTCAGTCTCGTCACAAGAAAGCAAAAAAAAGAAAAACTAAATGACACATTTCGTCGACAGTGCTTCTTTTGATTTGACATTTGACAGATAGGTCGATTCAGAATTCTATTCTATTCGATTTGATATCGCTCTTGTATATTTAGTTTCTTTTCGAATTATTCCGAACATTCAAACTGAAGATTCGATGTCAGCTTTCAACCCAATGTCGATTCCAGCATGATGTCCATCAACGAATGACTATTGACTATTGTTAATGCAACAAACTAATATTATAAATTCGAAAGTTTGTGTGTATGGAGGATGGATGTTTGTTACTCTTTCACGCAAAAACTACAGAACGGATCTGAATAAAATTTGGAATTGAGATAGCTTATACCATGGATTAACGCATAGGCTACTTTTTATCCAGGAAAAAGGTTACTGCAGGATAACGGGAAGACGCGGGTGAAACCGCGGGGCACAACTAGTTAAAAATATATTTACTGGAACGACAGCAAACCGGCCGGTCGACAACATTAAATAAATTCACTCCGTATTTTTTAAACTGTGCTAAAAATAAAAAACTGAAATCAGCCCCTTTTCCACAACAACCCACTTAAAGCCTCGCCTAAGGCCACTGTCAAATAAAATCCAACAGAAATGTTCCCAAAATTCGAAACATCAAATTCTCGAAAAAATTTAGTCCGTCGATGAAATACGTTAAATAATGACTGCTTGAGCTTGATTGGTTTATGGCACAGATTAAATAACAAGCTTTTACGCCCCAGAATACTAACTAGTCGTCGTTTCACCCAAATGCCCTTGAATAAATGTCCAACAATAGGAAAATTCGACACTGTCATTGCGGTTCACTTTGTCTATGGCCGTGACAATGATACCATAATCGATGGTGAATATAGTTACTCAGAATTTATTCTGACTCATACGAATTTGATTACTCTTACCTTGTGAATAACGTACATTTTTTATCGATTGGTGCCACAATAATATTCGAAGCAAATGTTTGTTCGATATAAGAAATAAAAAAAAAATACCGATTGTTTTGGAGGTAATTTTATGGTTCTTCCGTATTTTCCGCTCTGGGAATGTTGCGTGAGCCATTAGTAGGGCAACATAAAAGGTTTCCGCCAAAATAATGTAAGAAATGTATATTTTGTTAGCGAACGTCGAATTCAAATGAACAAGCGTTTAATGAATTAAGTTTTTCTTTTATTGGCGGGTAAATGATGACATTCAGGGGCATGCATCCTTGAAGGGTTTTCGACATCTACTATCATCTCTACATCTACTACCGCACTGGGCCAGCGTGGTAGATTTTATACTCTCTGTTGGCGACCAGCACCGCAATTTATGTACAATCTTTTTTATACTTTTATATTCTTTTGTGTTTTGAATTTATATTTTGTTTTTATATTGGAAAAACAGTTGCTCAATAAACGTGCTCAACACTCTCTCTCCGAATAGGGGGACGCCTATGTTCAGCAGTGGACTTCTTCCGGCTGATGATGATACTTTTAAAATGTAGTCCTCGCGAATGAACCCGCTGGGCGCAGCTAGTAAGCACTTTATATATCATCATGTCACCTCGCGAGTCAAGTACACAAGAAAGGTGACATCGTCACCTATGCAAATGGAAGTCTTGTTATTTCATCAAGGCGCGCTTCATTATGTTGATTCAGGACAGTAAGATACAGTACCAGAGCTTGCACGATTTCGATTGAGCAGACTTCACCTACAAACAATTTAAATTTTACTACTTAAATTCAAACCAATTCTTCTATATCAAAAAAAAAAAAACTAAATTTGTATTACCACACTTGCGCATTTTAACCTCAAGGATTGCAATGATAATGTACACTGATAAAAATACTGTTTGCCGAGAATGTTACAGTTGTTATCGTTGAAAGCGCACGCGATTGCATGCCTAACCCTGCCGAATAGCATCTTAACGCGCATGTGTGCGTGTGTCAAATCACCGGCAGCATTATTGCGGAACACTCACGTCGTAATGCCAAATGCTTTGATTTTGATAGTTGAAGTCACGCAAAAGCAAATCAAAGCGTGAAGAGACTACGACAGAAACTGCAACACAAATTGTCAGACCGAATTTCTTCACTGACACAACCACTGATTTTTCTGCGCGTATACGCTAGATTTCGCGCTTTAAAAAACCGGACTCGCGTCCACGGGCTTACTCCAGCGTATTCGCTCGAATCGGTAGTGATGAGTCAGTATTACATGGATCTCTCTCACGGCTCGTGCTATATGATCTTATGAGCGCGTCAATGCTCGTACAAGTAGCGCGTGTGGGTAAAGGCACGTTTATATGCGCCTACAAGCGCTTACAAAAACAAGTTTATACGCGCGTATAAATTGCTAGTTTGAATCTACCCTTGAACTTCGTCACTGCTTTCAACTGCTACATAGGGTTGTATTTCAAATTCCACAAAATATCTAATGAAACAAAAGCTGGCAGCTGTCGAATATAAATTTAATCACCATAATGTTACCGAGGTTCATTAGACTGGGGTGGAGTTGAGGGATGTCATGATTTTAAAGTTGAAATATATTTTCTTTACCTATCTACTTGTTTAAAATATAGAAGTAAAACATTTTTAGTAATAAATACACTTTGACTTTACAAAATAAGAGGTATGAAAAAGCCTTAAACGAAACTACAGCATTTTCGTTGTTTAGAAATTGATTGAAATTCTTTGGAAATGTACACTTACTTTTTAACATTTTTGATAGTATCCCTAAATCTTCACACTTCAGACAAGGTGTTTATTTTTTAAGAGAAACTTTGTTACAAACAAAACACCTTGCAAAGTTATCCTCTTTGCGCAGCCGAAATTCCCCAGTTTTATCAGCTAAAAACTTCATTCTGCTCCAAAGGTAACTTAAGCTCTACAACACTTGTTTATCCCCAGTGCGAAACAAAGTTTCAGCACAAAAAAATTGGAGTGGGCCAAGTGGGAGTACACTCGAGCGACAATGAGGGTTCTTGCTGCTTTATCAAACCAAATTATATTATTTATACGGCATGCGACATCTACTAACCCGCACTAGACTAGAGGGGTAGATTACGGCCCATACTCTCTCTCCGAGAGAAGGTCAGAGTCCCAGCAGTGGGAACGTAAAAAGGCTGATGATGACGATGATGACATTGTTTGTTTTGGTTTTTGTCCCACACAATCATATAATATACTCATAGATAGATCTACCCTTGCTACATGGATAAGGGTTATAAATCACTTAGAAGACGCGAAACAAATATTTGCCCAATTTTTAACACAAAATATTTATAGCGGGAACCGAACTCACGCTTAGCAGTCAGCTGTTCACGTGCCACATCGGCCATCTTTGTTTTATCACATAGAAAACTGTCAGTTCTTGACCATATCGCTCTTGTAAGTTACACTTATTTAACTTAGTGCTTACATAAAAAGGTAGTCTACCTGTATTCAGACATATGGTACATGCTACAGATGTGTACGCAAATATATTATAGAGAATATACACATATAAAAAGAAGAATACACAGATAAACTTACTTTTTTACACTAGGTGGCGCATGGTAAAACCTAGATTATTTCTGCATCTTGATTTGACATAACATCTGTCAACTACTAGTCTACAACTTTGGTTTACAACCATTCTTCATAAAACGTTTTGTTAAGGTATATCTGTGGTGAGATATAACTTAACATAACGTCATAAACAAGGTGAGTTGCTCAGAGCGTTATTTACAACAGCTTTACGTGTTGCTCTTCATTGAACTGACCAAAGATCGTTCCAAGAAGAGTAAAGTAACAAAATCTGCTCCAAAAATTATGCAAGCACCCATTTTCAAGACTTGCCGTTTTCCGATTTCCCGATGACGGTACCCCTAAAAGAACTTGATAAGTCGAGTTACGGCCTTTTTCATATTTGCGAGATCTGAAACTTGCCTCTTAAATATTATGGGAGAGTTTGCCAACTCCGTGAGATGAGAGACACCGGTAAGTTTTCATTTTGCTTGTCAAATTTTAACGCCTCAAGCTTGCAGTCGAAGCGCGGTCACCAGGAGAGTGCGACCTACCTAGCGAAGTTAAAAAAGGTTGATTCTTTCAGACGACCTTTCATTTGAGCAGAATCAAGAGGGATTAGCCAATTTAATTTTTAAGGTGCAGTGGCGAAAGTATTTCAGGTGCGACGGAGTATTGAGTGAGGCAGGAGGTCGAAGGTAATGTTTAATTTAGAGATTGCAATGTATAATGAAATGTGATCAGATTTTAAAAGTGATGTATTATTCCACTTATACATAAACTCCATAACTCGAATTATGAAAAAAACCTTGAAATATACTCCAATTCTTGTTTATTTTAAGAACCACAATAAAGTTAGGTTAGTAAGGGTACCCTTTTTTAATTTACAATCGGCATGACTTTGACAACGTCTTCACTAACCATTAGGTCAAATGCGTGTAGTGCCTATTGTGAATTAAAAATAAATAGAGAAAATAGAGAAAAAGTTAATCATAATCATTGAATATGCTACATTTTTTGCTTTTGAACCCTTGACACCTAATTATTTCATTTTGTTTCTTTATTTCATCTTTTAAACGTGTACATGAGCATAATATATCTCTATTAAGTACATGTCTATTAAGAGTATAATCTATTCCTCACCCAAATAAAACAGGTCCATTGAAGCCGGAGTCGTAAAATATTATTTTGCTCCCCAGAATGTTTGATGTTTGATAAATATCGTCTGTGTCGATGGAATGCTTGATATCACGGGAGTACCAAGTTAAGGGAGCGTCCACAATGTCATAATCTGTAAAGAAATCTTTACTAAAGCTCTTGAAAATAGATAGAGTTCGAGATAGTTGCCACTTGGGACATTTTAGGCAGTTAAGTTTATATACTTTTTCACTGTTGTTAGCATTTGACTACATTTTACCTGATGCTAAGTGACGGTGCGTTCAAAGGTGGCGAGCTACAACTTGATCGAAAAATGACTTAAACGTGGGACTTTCGGAACGCACCGATAGATGCTTGGTGACAGGCTCTTAACTTGAGGATAGTAGCTAGCCAGGTAAGCACTAGAAAATGCCCTCCTACAAGCAAACATGACTTGAAATTACAGTCAAAATCTATTCACAATTAAAAAGAAACAGAATAAATCCTTCACTACTAATACCTACTCTAGCACAAAACAAAATCAATGTTGTTGGGCAAATGCTATTTATTATATGCGTAGGCGAATTTTTTCCTGACATGGCTTTCTGTGGTGAAGTGTGACATAATCTATTTTTGATTTTTTTTTATTTTTTTATTCCAATTATATTTTTATTAATATTCAATGATCTTTGTCGATTTTGTTTATTATTTTATTTGCAATCATCCTATTTTTATTTTATTTTTTTGTGATATTTTTATTAATTTTATTTTATTTTACTCGTAGGTACATATCTAATTTGTTCTTTTTTATTTTTATTTTATAATTAGCGGCCATCTCGCTCTATTTGTACGCCTATTTAGGCAAAACATGTTGTAATAATTATATTTAAGATCTGCATGCAAACTTGTTATGTACCAGCACATGTTTACAAATAAAACATCTTTATCTTTATCTTTATCTTTAATACTCCAGTTACATTATTTTTGAAGTATCAAATGCACAGTAGCATCTTCGCTGAAAAGAACCACTAAAAAAATAAAAACTACAAACATAATCCGTAAATACTGTGAAAGCTTTGTAATGATATGTTATTTATATTACAATCCTCATGTGTACATGCCCCAACACCAATATACAATGAGAGACGCACAGTCATAAGTTACGCACTGCTTTTAAGGTGAAAAGGGGGGGGGGGGTTGTAGAGGGGGTTGAAATCTCGAGCCGCATACGAGATTAACCCCGCACCACCTTCCCCGCACCCTTTCGGTACATTTGAATGTGGTGTATTAGTGAATGGTTAGATTTATCGTCGGTGAAACGGCAGCCCGACCTGAAATTTATGGCGGTTGCGTTACGCACTGCGCAGTGGTAGTCAGTAGGATAACTTCCGGTTCCGGTGACTGAAAGTTTGAAACAAAATTAAAATTTCACTTCGCGTTCAAGATTTCCGTTGGAAATCGTCGCAAACATAATTAAAACGAAAATCTCACGGCAGATTGAAATCACCCAGTTCCGATCCGGTTCAATACGATCAGAACTTGATTAAAAGTTCGCATTTAAAATGACCAGTAATCTTCACACTATACTGTGGAGTCGGGCCAAAAATGACTTGTTTCGATTGGCTATTCGCAGGCTGAGTGCGAAGCTATAAGGACATGGTTAGGTCCGCCTTGGCGGGCTTATTCAGTGGGTTACCGCGAGTCAAAAGAGATAACAGTTACGGGATAGAAAGAGAGGCGGTTTGCTTTGCTTTGTTGGTGCCAAACTCTAAAGCCAGACGAGCACTAAAAAATGCTCAAACACCAAGCTATGGTTTCATCACTGTTTTTCCTAATTAAAAACTCCAGTCCATTGCATAAATCAAACCCATAATCAACAGCTTTTAAACCTACGTCATTATGTACCACCGACCAAAAATGGTTTAAAGATATTAATACATTTTGAGAGATTTTTGTGGTCGTGATAGGTATAGGTATATTTTAGGCAAGCATACTCCAACGTGGACACTTACTATCACTTATTATCAGTTAAAACTCCACAATCTTAGTCGAATGATTACCTATAAACAGAAACAAAAGAAACAGATCTTAATGAAACAAATTTGTCGCCAAGCACCTATCGGTGTGTTCCGGCAGCCTCACTTGGGAGCCAGTTCCCAGTGCAGGTGTAGCGTGGCGCCATCTTCGACCACATCGTCACATAACATCAGGTGACTTGTGGTCAAACGCAAGCCTGTAAATAGTATAAAAAAATAAAATAAAAAATAAATTAATTCATCAAGAGAATCCTCCATAATACCAAGTTGTCCCACTGTGAAATTTCACACTGCTCTCTTGCGTATAACGCAAAGCTGTGGTGCGAATTCCGTTTCTCGTTTTACGAATGTGTTCGACGATTGCCGTAGTCTTAAAACGTCTCGGTACATTTAATTTTACGGAGATTTATTTGGGCGAAAGTACTTCGTGCTCTTTCCTTTATCTTATTAGCTGGGCTTGCGAGCAAAGCCCCGATGAAATTGACGCAATTCTTAGAAGCGATGCAGAGAAGCGTTGAGATGGTGTCTGCGTCTGAATGGTATCAGTACATGATTAGCACTTGAGTTAGGTATTGTGTTTTACAACAACACATGTACATATACACACACACATACATATTCACAGTACATATGTAAGAAGTTAAGATGCATTCCTACGGCTTGCTCTTTCATAGACCAGACAGCACGGCGAAGTCAAACGTCGAATACATCCTGCCTGTGGCTTTCTTATGCTGGGGCCACACTAAGGTCAACGTCAAGGGAAATATCAATCCCTATCATCGCGATAAATATTGCGTTAATTATTAACGCAATTGTGTGAGTGGTTACACTTGAACGGTCAACCTGAATGCACTTGAGTTATCGGCTAAAGTCAAGCGCCAATGTGAATGCCGTTGTCAAATTTCGTGTCCAAACTTATGTCAAACGTCAATCATCGCGCTATTTAACGGCATTTCTCGTTAGTGTGGCCCCAACACGACGTTGTGCGAGCGCGTTTGATCGTTCCTAGAGTTCATTTTTCAACAAATCAAACCGCTCCATACCAGACGACCTACCGTGGGACTGGGGTATAATGTTGTACTGTTAATTACAGGACATAAAAAGATTTAACATCTAATCATTCAAGGTGGTGAGCGCAGTGCATTGCTGCTAACGATTTGAAACTGATGATGTTTTACACATTAAGAAGCACTAAACTGCAAGGGATAAGCGTGATGCTACCAATGAGGCGAGCAACTTGCTTGTCACGTCACTCCATTACATAAAAAGCCCCAGTTAAATTAAATTCCAGGCCCATCCACCACGTTGCTGCACCGAAACGTAGGTCCGCGTGACAAAAAGATACTGACACGCAGCGTGACCGCAGCAGTCCTCGTAACTCACTAACGTGACACGAGTTATAAATGTAACCTACGTTAACACAGCAACAGTTGGCATAAACTGTGGCTTTGAAACGACAGCTGTTTTGAAAACAACACCTTGTTGTTCCAAACAACTTGTAATAAAATAATTAACTCCACTTTTACAACCCTTCTATTTACTGCCTCCGCACACGGCAGCGTAGCGTAAGCGTATCGTAATACGCGCGGAGTACGCGCAGAATACGAGTACGTACCTACATGTTCAAACAAGTCCGCAGACGAGGCGTGGTTAAACTACTGAACCGATTTAAATGAAATTCGGTACAGAGATAGTCTAGAGCCTGAAAAAAAGACATAAGCTATTTTTTATCGCGATAAACTGTAGCCCACGCGCGTTAAACCGAATAAGAATAAATTTGTCAATGTGATCACACCCTAAAAAATTACCTGTCCAGCGTTTCTTGCCTGTTCTTTTGCCGGCGTAAGGAGGTTGGAACAGGTGTAGCTAGTTTTAAGTTGATTCAAAGTTCAAAGAGAACCATGCGTCAACTCGTGAACGGGTGCTGCTTGTGGGGTCTGGTCTGCTTTGGTTGTGATCCCGCAACTCATTAATATTCATGTTCCCATATCCCAATGTGTACAACCAAACAAGATAAATCTTATTAGTATAGCTAATTAAAAAATATCGGACCATTAGATGACAAAAAAAGCTTGGGATTTTAGTGAACTTGCTCCAATTCAATCAATTAGTAATAAGAATAAAATTGTCAATGTGATCGCGCCAAAAAAATTACCTGCCGGGCGTTTCTTGCCTGTTCTTTTGCCGGCGTAAGGAGGTTGGAACAGGCGTAGCTAGTTTTAAGTTTGACGTTTTAAAGTGATCACAATGTATCCTATTGAATAAATAAATAAATTGAAATTGAACCCATTTTTGACTTTTGACTTTTGACGCGTGTGCGGAAAGCCTTTTTCTACTTTTAGAGCCCAGTACTATTTATAACGCAGGGACTGCGTAACTGAAATCAAATAACTCGGCGTGACACAGAACGGGCGGCGCACAGCGTGACCGCAGTGGTCCACGGAATTTATTTACGTGTCCAGCTAGGGTTGCCAGATGGCAGAGTCGTCTGCCGCCTGTCGCCTATCGTCTGGAGTCTCCTGTCACTTTCAGCGATCTCCAAATTCGCGACAAATCACAAATCTACAGACAAACAGCTTCTCCAAAAGTTCTCTAGGGGACATTTTTTTGCCACGCAAATGCGGAATATATGTGGGAACCTTAACATTAAGTGTATTTAAATTAGTTTTGTGTCTTACTGTCCCAGGTATCGCTGGAAAGACGAAATCACGAAGGATTTGCGCGAGCTCCAGGTGGAGGACTGGCAGGAGGTGGCGCAGGACACACCGAAGAGAGCGTCTTTTATTATCGTAGGCCAAGACTCACTTTGGGTCGTTGCGCCTTCTCAGTTAGTTCTTCTTGTACAATTTAAAAAATGTACTAATATTTTTATTTTTTATGTATTTATTTCTCCCGACAACAGCTTCAATTTTTTTTTTACTCCTTGCACTGTAACGTTTGACCACAAGTCACCTGATGTTAAATGACGATGCGGTCAAAGATGGCACCACGCTACACCTGTACAGGGAACTGGCTCCCAAGTGAGACTGCCGGAACACACCGATAGGTGGTTGGCGAAAGATTCTTGTAACTTTTGTAACTAACTTGTAGCTAGCCAGATGAGTGCAAGAAAATGTTCTAGAAAATCCTAACACTTTCAATATTCCTCTGGATATTTTGAACGTCCGATCTTGCAACCCTATGTCCAACTCGACGTGTCCACTGTGAACAGAGCGATACCAACGGACGGCAAAAACATTTACTTAGGCCTTACAAAGCTTAGTTATCTTTGCCACTGCCTACTACTCACACTTGACGTCTACTGACTAACGGTTTCAATAACCGATCTATCCACGGTTTGCCGTACCTACTGGAGATAGATTTTGAAGAAACTAGAATTAGAAGAAATTAGAAACCCCCGGGTGCAGCTATATGCTAATCCGTTTAGCTAAACATAATTCATAGCCACTAGATCTAGCGATAACAAACTATATGTGAAGTTATCAACACCTAGGTGAGACCGTGATAGCGTATACATTACGGCGGCAATTAGACGTCGCGGCTGTACATGTGCAGACGTAACATGCCTCGTTTATGTAAATTAACGTTGAATTGTGTACGTTTAGCTACAAGCAGGTTGTTTAAGACTCAAACGGTTATGTGATCGCGTGTTTTTAGGGTTCCGTGCACATGCTATGAAAAAAAGGAACGCGGTTTTTTGATCCATAGTCATCATAGTAATTAAATATTAGAAATGTATGTTAAATTTTTTATCAATGGTTTAAATTGATCACGTGGATCAAACAACTGAACCTTGAAAGGTCACTCTTGTATCTGTCTGTCACTCTGTCAATCACAGTTTATTTTCCTACGCAAATGAAAAACAAAAAAAAAATAATTACATAATATATAAGGTAAGAAATAGGAAATTATATTATATCATAGAAATAAAGTTTAGCGGCAGGTTTCAAACCGATCTATCCACGGTTTGACATAAATGTGACATTACTTCTATGGAGCTTATGTCAACTTTCCATCTCCAGTAGGGCAAAGCGTGGATAGATCGGTTATTGAACCGGCCGTTAGTAAATGAATTTCGATTATGGCAGTTATAATAAGCCTCGTGTGCCATCGCTCAAAACGGTGAAGGAAAACATCGTGAGGAAACCGGCATGCCCAAGAACTGCAACATTCAAGGGCATGCGACATCTGTCAACCCGCACTGGGCCAGCGCGGTAGATTACAGCCAGAGTCCCAGCAGTGGGAACGTGAAAGGCTGATAACGATGATGATTTCACTTCGTTGTTTTCCTTCACCATAAGCTCAAGCTTAGCATAGGATTCGAAACCACAGAGTGAAATCATAGTTTGGTGGTAAAGTATTTTCTAGCGCTCGCCTAGCTAGCTACCATCCTTAGGAATGGTGTGTTCCGGCAGCCCCACTCGAGAGCCAGTTCCTAATCCAGGTGTAGCATGGCACCATCTTCGGCTACATCATCACTTAACATTAGGTAACTTTTAGTCCAAAGTTACGCTGTACAATGTAAAGAAATACAACTCTATAATAATACAATTAGACACTTAATTTCAGCGAACAAGCAACTACTCAAAATATTAAGTTACGCATCCGGTTTGAGGCGACCTTATAATTTCCGCCGGGCGGGAGTTTCAGCGGCGTTTACACGGCATTCCACTTAAATTAAATTGCCAAACAAGAGTATTGTGTTATCGGATAATAGCGCTCGGGGTGATGCGATACCTATGCGTAATTTGTATAATCACTATGGAACAAAAGTTTGTAACCATACCTTAGATTAGTCCACATCACTATTAGTATCACTATTACATCACATCACTATTAGTTTATAGCGAAGATGGCTCAGTGGTAGTGACGTCGGCTTGCGATCCGTAGGACGTGGGTTCGAATCCTACAATGAGCTTGAGCTTTCGGTGAAGGAAAACATCGTGATGAAACCATAGCTTGGTGGTAGGGTATTTTCTAGTACTCGCCTGGCTAGCTACCACCCTCTTGTTAAGAATCTGTCGCCAAGCACCTATCGGTGTGTTCCGGCAGCCTCACTTGAGAGCCAGTTCCCAGTCCAGGTGTAGCGTGGCGCCATATTCGACCTCATCGTCACTTAACATCAGGTGACTTGTGGTCAAACGCTACCCTGTAAATATTAAAAAAAAATAAAAAAATAGTAAAATCATTCGTTTGTTAGAATAGACATGTTCTTGAGTGGAGATCGCGACTTGGTGATGAATGATGATACATTTATTTTCATTACAAAAATACAAAATTAAGTGACAATATACAAATATTATTGTATTGAGCATCTGTATTGTAGGTGCCTGCAGTAGGCATACATTACCTTGGTAAACGTTGGTTAGGACGCCCTGCGACAAGGTTCAAAGAATATATTTAATTTTATTGTTCATGAACTCCTGATTAGAGTAATATGTTTTTTACGTTAAAAATTTCATTGAATCCTACTAACATTATAAACGTCAAAGTTTGTGAGTACGTGTTTGTTGCTCCTTCACGCAAAAACTGATTTGAGTGAAATTTGGAATGCAGATACCTTATACCCTGTAATTAACACATAGGCTACTCATTTTTATCCCGGAAAAGAGTTGCGGGATGACGGGAAGACGCGTTTGAAGCCGCGCAATTAGTATCTACTGAATTTTGTGTCATTTTGTTGTTTCCATAAAGTTCCTAAAGGTGGAGCGACGACTTGCGCTGAGTGGCTTCCAGTAAGCTTAGTTGGATTTGAAACCACGACTCTCCCGAGAGTTTTGATACTGTCCGTATTATTACAGTGCTAATGCGGTCCGTTACTGGAACCAACTAACTGGAACCGTTTGTAGGCCATTTGTTCGAACGGACGCCGTTTTGTATGTTGTCTTTATAGTCGTTCCGTTTCACGCGTGTTCACTCATTGCGCTTTTTATTTCGTATAAATGGCGATTAAGATGAGGCCATATAACTATCTTCTCTCATCGTATGTTCTAGGGCAGAGGTATAGTTGATGCCTCATTTTTGTAGCCGTCAATAAGATAAAATAAAATAACTTTATTGCAAAACAATGTTACAAATAAAGACAGCAAAATACTAAAATTACATTTGATGTTACTTAAGATAAGTAAATATTTAACGTTGAGCCCTCGACTATAAGAGGCTCAAGGCCTGCATCTTTAGGCTCAAGTGCAACTTTACCAGAGACCAGAAATTAGGTTATGTTAGTAAAAAAAAAAAAACAGAGAGATGGCAATTTGTAGAAAGAATAAAATAAACAAATAAATAACTTTCACTCAATCATATTAGTACGACATTCTGATTCCTAAACCTAACTAAGATTCTCTGTGTCTATGGTTAAGAAACGAAAAGCATGTCATACTCAAGCCAACTTTATTTTGAATGCTTGAGACATCAAATTGCAACGTAAACTTTAGTAACGTACATACAAAACTATAGTTATATGGTAATAGTTATCTAAAATCCTAAAACAAATAATCGACGAAAAAGAAACGAGCGTCTAATTTTCTACAAAACTAAACATGAGCTCGCAATAAACATTTCAATTACAATACCGAAATTGGACCACAACTGGGATTAGGTCCCCCAGTAGTTCTACTTTGCCCATATTTAAATCCTTTTACTAACAGGCTATTTGCAGTCTTATTGCACAGTAATTAAGGTGTAAATTGCATACCCAGGCGCAGGTAATCGTCGCCTAGTCAGGGACTTGTACGTGTAATGCGTGTCCAGTTTTAATTAACTAAACGTTACCTCTCGGTTGCGCTCGACCGAGCTATCATATTATTTAGTGGACAGAAAATAGAGATGCGACTTTAAAATCTGCAAACTTTAGTAGGCAAATGAGTAAATTTTTCCGTCCACATTTATCGATGCATTGCAGAATTGGCCGGAGAATTAGAATTTTCTTTTGTTTTATTTTATTTATTTAGGTAATTCAACAGCGTTCCAATTATAAAATAGAAAAACATTTGTTACACAATAAGGCCAAAATAGAATTACACAAATTACAATAATATCTAAATTAAGGGTAAGTAATAATGAGGCTGCTCATGCCATCGCGTCACCCGAATTGGAGCAGTGTGGATCAGTTATCTAATTTTAAGGACAGCTTGAATGCTATTCTATAATTGCTGCTTTCCAAATTTAAAGGTAATGTTTACATTTTACTTACAGGGTATAAAGAGATATAAAATCTTATAACTCAGCGTAATGCATAGCCGCTTTGTATTTTGACCGGTAGAAGTTCAAGTAAGCTGCAGGTTTCATATAAACCATATAAAAGTATACTTTTTCCTTTAAAATAAAGTACTAATAGGTACAATTACTACTAATCATAAGTCTCATCAGCTACTTCTTTTTATCATGCCTGTATTTATAGCTCTTAGTTTTACCTTGGCTTCCGGCTAAAACTCTAACCAATACATCTCTATTGTAGTTAGCTTTTGTCGTAGCTTCGTGTGTTACGGTGTACAGGCTGTTTTAATCCTAAATTTATTTAATTTCTAGCGACACAGTCACTGCTTCGAATGTTGATATCTGTATAGACAAACTCTAACACCCAATTTGACCTTAGGGAATGATTTTCAAAAGATTTTTTTTTGTATTGCTCTTTTGATTACTACGTTATATACAAAATTCCTGTGCTAAATATGATGCGTCTATATGCACTGGTTTAGTCTATGAGCTATCTGTAACGCTGGAAATTAATATTCGATCCTGATCGGTAATCCGCAGTTTTGGATCGATATATCATGTCATATCTCTTGTACTAAAATAATGAAATGACATTGATGCAAAACAGAGAATTAATTTGGGCGTAAGTCAGAGTTAGAGTTTATTGAACTGCGAATCTCATCAAAGATTCGTCTTCACAAACAAGCTCACCGCGTAAAATACTCACTTCAGTCTATATTGCCATAATAAAGCTCTACTAATTTAGTAACATAATAAAACTAGTCGTTTATTGAAGCTGGAGATATTTATGTGAGTACCTGAAACAAGAAAACACGCTCGTTAAATGTGTGCGGATTCCCTTGAGCAATAAAAGTTAATGCCTCCTAGTTAAACGGAAACACATTAATTTTATTCGTACTTATACCTTCTAAGCTTGATACATGATAAATATAAAGTACTAAGAAAGATAATTATTGATAAAAAATATAGAACGAATAACAGTAAAAATAAGTTTTTTATTTTACATAACGTCACAATTGCACATTCATTATCAAATCAAATCGTTAATTTGCTAGTATACAAATTATAATAATTATGAGATCTTACAAAATACTTATAGAACAGTCATTGGGTATTTTACCCGGAAAACTTTCCAGGTAACCTCTATTTCTTTAACCAAATGACTGTACTATTAGGTAATTATATAAATCTAATTCCAATTTCAAATAAACCATTAAATAACCGTTATAATTCTGTTGAAAGTAGTCTCTAGCTGATTGGCGTATGTATAAGCCATTTATAATTCTTATGGTCTTTTCTAAACAATTACATGGTCTATTTGAGATGCATTTCCCCATGCACAATTCACGCAGATGTTTGTTTCAAACAAGACTTGATCTTGATAAATTATAATGATAACCTAACAACTGTGCTACAGTGTTTCACATATTAAAGGCTGAAAATATTGAATCTGTAACTGAAATAGAAACGCCCAGATATCACTTTCGACTAAAAACATAACTTCCCCATTTCTTCAAGATAAGTTTGCCAAAGGTAAACTCTTCATAAAACGCGTAGCAATCCTACTAATGTACTGTTTAAACTACCATGGTCAAAAACATTAGAATTAGGTTTTATAACGGGATAATTAATTACCATGTATTTGTAATGGTAATTAAATATAAATATAAATATAGGGGACCATTGCACACAAATTAACCTAGCCCCAAATTAAGCTCGAAACTTGTGTTATGGGTACTAGACAACGATATACATACTTATATAGAGAAATAGATACTTATATCGATAGAAATATCCAAGACTCAGGAACAAACATTATTTAATTATCCCGTTATAAAACCTAATTCTAATCCTACTAATATTTTAGACGCGAAAGTTTGTGTGTATGTTTGTTGCTCTTTCACGCAAAAACTACTGAGCGGATATGATTGAAATGTCAAATGGAGATAGCTTACATCCTAGATTAACACATAGGCTACTTTTTATCCCGGAAAAAGGTTCCAACGGGAAGACGCGGGCGCGCAGCTAGTACTTTAATATTTTCATGATGAAAGTCGCAGTGAAGTTAATACTGAAGAGTTCTCATTCAAAAGGCCTTTCCAAGAAATGCCGAAGGAGCATCGGAAGCTTTCAGGGCCCTCAAACCGTTTCGGGTGAAGTTGTAAATTATAATAAAAGGTTTCATGTGAATGTTTTCACCTGCCACGTGGTTCTGAGTTAGGACAGAATAAACATCGACGTGGGTGTGAACACGCGTATTACGCGTTTTCTATGAATTTTAACGTGTTTACACGCTTGTCTGTAACGCGTAATAGGAAAACGTCTTCGGGCCCTTTTCTTTGAAGAAATATACCGTGGTCGAGTGAAAAAGAAGCGCTAAATGGTACGTTATTAGCTCAGATGCAGTTAGTTTTTTCTGAGACTTTTATAATGATAGAGAAAATATTTCATCATCATCATTATCAGCCTTTCACGTTCCCACTGCTGGGACTCTGGCCTTCTCTCAGAGAGAGAGTATGGGTTGTAATCTACCACGCTGGCCCAGTGCAGGTTGGTAGATGTCGCATGCCCTTGAATGTTGCAGTTCTAATATTTATATAATGTAATTTTAAATATTTATCAATAATTATTTTGCATTTTGGGCTCATTTTACGTGTTGTGTTCATTTTGTGTGTTGTGCTTATTTGCGTACGCATTTGCACATTTTGTGTAATATAGACATTTTGCGATATGCACATTTTGTGTATTGTACACATTTTGCATAGATAGATAGATAACGGTTTGTCGTTTCACCACAACAACAGAAAAATAGAACAACATTAAAGGAAAGATCTTAGAGCTTGTGTTGTGTTGCATATTGTGTGTTGTGGTCATTTTGTGTATTGCACAAAATGTTTGTTGCATTTTGCCTTGTGATCATTTATCGTTTTGTACATTTAAACTCCAAAGCGTATCAAAAACAATGTCAAACATCACGTCATTAAAGCAAAAATAAATCAGAATCTAAGTTAATAATACAAAGTTATCAACGTAAATCCAATCATACACTAAACGTATACACAGAACGAGCTCTCGATAAAGCTGAGTACACACCTCGTTCAGCCTCCCCAACCTGTATACATCACCTAATGACGCGCAATACAGTTAATCCGTCTAGCTGAAATCCGGCCACTTTAATTACCGCTACGCAAAACAAACACAGACTCTCACCTACACCATTCATATCGCAACGGCATCCAACTAATTAAACCGCCAAATTCTGAGAGTAGCGTCGACGCGCTAATATAATAAAGTCGACATAAACCGCACTAAACCGGTTTAATATCAAGAGGGGGGGGCACACTGGGAGAAGCGCAACTTTTCAACGCGGTTGGGCGCATTACACCTTACAACTGCAGAGGATTAGCCCTAGTGTGTACGGGGCTCAACTTTAGCTTTGTTTGCGGAAGTTGTAACTCCGATGATTATCTGGCGCTTATTTATTATTTTAATTAAGTAAGTATTTATTTTTAGCGTTCTGTACTCAAAGGCTAAAACGAAACTCTATTACTAAAACTACGCTAACCGTCCGTCTGTCACCAGGCTGTATCTCATTAACCGTGATAGTTAAACAGTTGAAATTTTCACAAATGATATATTTCTGCTGCCGCCGCTATAACAACAAACACTAAAAAATAGAATAAAATAAAAATTTAAGGGGGTTCCCATACAACAAACGCATTTTTTGCCGTTTTGATAGATAATGGTACGGAACCCTTCGTGCGCAAATCTGACTCGCACTTGGCCGGTATTAATTTTTATTTTATTCGAGCAAACTAAGAGATGGCAAAGAAAATGTTTGCTTTGGAATAATTAAAAAGTATAAACTTTTGCGCTGGCATCAAAGCGCTCTCTATCTACCATCTTAATCGTTTGACTTCGCAAACTTTCAAGCTAAATGTTGATAGTAAAATAATTATCTTTTGTTTTAGTTTGACTGTCGTCTGATAACTTTTTTTTTATTTTTTGCAAGGTTTACGGCGTAGAGTCGTATTAATGAAACGAAAGAATCCTACGAGTCGTCATAAAAACTTTTCGAAGCTATTTCACACTTTATTCTCACCGCTCCATCACAGTTAAGGAAAGTTTTTAGAGGGTTTTAAACAGCATTTCCAAGTGGCGACGTAAAATTTCGCATGACTTGTGAATACATTAGAAATTTAATCACACTTGATTCCCTTAATTGTCGCTTTAGGGCTGAGTGCGAGTTAAATACGCCTTTGCAAAGTTTTAATAACGATTGCCATTAGAGTCGTAAAGGTAAAGACTCAGAAGGAACGTCAGATTTTTTTCTCAGTGTACCTACTACCTACAGAACGTCTATCAGTTCGTTATCAGGTCATAATAAAAACTGCACAGAAAATCCTATCCTCAATCTGAGACCAAAAAACCCGCAAAACTAATTTAATTATTTGAATCGTCGCGTATATCACGGCGGGTGCGACATAAAGTGGTCCCAACAAATTGAAACGGAGTCGAATCCGCGACCCAGGTTTGTTGTGTGTAACTGGAACACAGCGGAGAAGGTTCGGACAAAATAGGATTTTTCGGCGCGCTCGTACATAAACCATGTAACTATTAGAACTGATTTAGTGATAGCGTATATCTACTAATGTGGTTAATTTTTTTAAACTCGTGTGTTGGTGATTCAGAAAAAATATTTCGAAATATTAGCCTAGAAATATGCAAAATTGCAACTCTGTGGTACTATTATAGGTATTTTCTACATTGACACGTGTTAGAGATATATAGTAAGTTATAATTTATATCGAATCTCATTACACACAAATTATCATGAAAATTATATTGGTAGGTATAGGTCCAAAAAGACCGGCATCGGAATGCGGTGAAAATGGCGACTCTTATGAATTGAATTGAATTGAAATTGAATTGAAATTGTTTATAATTGTTTGTTATGAAATTAAATTATGTAAGTAAAGGGTTTTTGTAATTGTCAGTGACTAAGCAATGAGAAAATGATGATGAAGTTAGTAAGTATCGATATTAAAAACGAGATCAAAAAGTACAAAATGCCAAGTAAACTGTAGGTGTTTCATAAGTCGAATCAAAGTTTGTAACCAAAGCTAATTCACTGTCTCAATTTCCACTGCGCCAGCCTGACGCCATAAAGGGAAGGTTCTGAATGTGTTTATCGCGATTTGAAGTTCGTCCCTTCCCGCCGCTGGCCGTCCGTCAAATGGACGACGGCCCGTGACGGAAAGTAACACAACAAACGGAATTTTCACGGAGTTGCCATTTTAAATTCCCCCATTTTTAGAAAGAAAAATCGATCAAGGTCGTGAACATTTAGCATGTTTAAAAAGTTTTTTTTTTTTAGATTATAGTTTCTCTAGTGTTTATTCTTTCCTTACTCGTGCCATTACTGTAATATTGTTTTTCATTCTATTTACAATTTGTGGCATAAAAGATATTGTTGCAAATAAACATAATAAATACGAGTAATCTACTCCGTTCTTTTAAAAACATTTATTTACATTGTCGTTGATTGACTGTGATTGTTTTCAACTAGTCAAATAAAAAAACCGTAATAAACGTATGAATAGTTCATAAATTGATTAACTTCCGGTCAAAATAGTTAAGCCGCTCTGTTGCAGTCAGCAACAGAAGTTGCTAATCGCGACCAGGTTTCTAAAAGTGTACCAGATTGGGAATTTTTGTTGTTAGGAGATGCTTAGGAAAATTGAAAAGTTTATTTGTTTCAGCGACTTTTAACTTCGACCGTACAATATCGTCCGTCAATCGGTCGTGGCCGGGGCCTACGGCTTGCCTTTCCACAGACCAGACAGCACGGCGAACGTCGAAGACACCCTACCTGTGACTTTCTAACATTGTGCGTGCGCGTTTGATCGTTCCTAAGGTTCATTTTTCAACAAATCAAACAGCTCCAAAGAAATCCCACACCTCGCGATTTATTCGCTCCTTTCTCCCACATACTTGCAAAATGTGGAATGAGCTTCCCCCACAAGTGTTTCCGCTGTGCTACAGATTGCAATCCTTCAAGATGGGTGTAAAAAGAGTTTTTAAAGGTCGGCAACGCATCGGCAACTCCCCTGGTGTTGCAGATGTCCATAGGCGACGGTGACCGCTTTCCATCAGGCGGGCCGTCAGCTTGTTTGCTAATCTATTACATAAAAAAAAAGCTCCAGACCAGACGACCAACCGTGGGACCTGGGTGTCCATCAGCGGAAAACAAAAGATTAAAAAAAACAAATAGTAAACAAACAGACTGAGCGATAGCACTCTGTAGCCATCACAACTTGACACGCCGACGTTTCAAACAAAACAAAATAATAAGAACGTCTTCAAAACAGAACTGGGAGCACTCATTCCAACGAAAACATCAACGAGGCCACTCAGGCGAACACCTCAAAAGAAACGTCATTAGCATACAACTTAGCGCCTGTTCACTGTTGGAATGGAGGCGGCGAAATATGCGTGAAATTGGGATTGGATTTGGGTTTGTTTCGCGTCTCGTATCACCTAAGAAGTTCGCGACTCAATTAGCGGGCGCTCCAATACGCGCAGATACGGGCCTCGGGCGAGCACTCCCGCCTGACTAAAACGGGAATGTGAGGTGCGCAGTACAAGCGATTAGCGAGTAAAAGTATTTAACAAACATATATATATAAACCATATTTTCTGCAGACGCTAAAAATCAACACTATTATTTACGTTTTCACGAAATAAATGTGGCCTTTATATTAAATCTGGATATGTGCTATCTCTACTTCAAATTTCACTCAAATCCGTTGCGCTGCTTTAGCGTGAAGACTAACTTTATCGTTTATAATATTAGTGTGATGCGATAGTAATTCTGTATGTCTGTTTGTTTGTTTGTAACTATTTCACGTTTAAACCGGGAAGGACATAGGATACTTGCTGTCGCAATAAATAAAAGTTCAGTCACAGAAATAACTAAGATATATAATAATAAATTTATAAGTAACTCTGTCCGTTCGTTTGTCTGTCTGTTAGCTTTTCACGCCTAAATAGATCTTGATGAAATTTGACATGTAGATAGATGGAACCCCGGTAAAGAACATAGGAACTTTTTATCGCGATAAACACAGAAGAACTATGCGGTGCCACTGGTTTCATATGAATACACTAGTCTCGGTCCAGTATGTCTCGAACAGTAGGAAGCATAGTTTTTTTTATACTTCATTTTTTTAAATAATTCCACCTGCTTTAAATCTGAATTCACGTACGTATTATCAAATTTCACGTTTCATTTTGGGACTCTATTAGAAAGCAGTCCGTTACGCTTAGATACGGGCCCCAGGTAAGCAGGTGATAAGAAAAAAGGGAAAAATAAGTTCTAAGGCACAAGCGATGAGCAAGACTAGAGAGGCTGGGTTAAAAATTGCGTATTATGAAGTAAATACTATTTTTTTACTATTTGTAATGTTTGACAACAAGACACCTGATGTAAAGTAATAAAGTGGTCGAAGGTGGCACCACGCTTTATCTGGATAGGTGACTGGCTCTCAAGTGTGGTTGCTGGGATTCACTAATAGGTGCTTAAGCGCTAGAAAATGCCCTATCACCAAGGAATGTTTAGTTAATTCTATTTAAACCTTATGTTATTAATATGGTAGTAGGTATAATATGTACAAATCAATTTTATTTATTTACTTTAATTTCAATTTTTTTTTCATTATTTTCTTTGTCACATATGGGTTAGGAATATATTATATTTTATCATTGTCCATAACAATAGGCATGGGTATATTATTTACTTAGGTATTATACTATAAGTTCCAATATAATTTATTATTTTAGATCAAAATAAAAACACTTAACTAAACCTTAAAATGTAAAATAGAACTACCTATCAAACTAAACCAACTAATTAATCTAATAAACCACTACCAGTTGGCAGGAATATATTTAATTTTCTCTCATTTTATGCCTTTATCACGATGTTTTCTTAACCAAAAGTGCAAACTCGTGAGAGTATTCAAACGCAAGACCTACGGATTAACGTCACTACAACAGATAAAAAAAGCTATCTAATACTATCTAGCCAATAGAACCACTACGATATTCTTTACAAACAGAAAAAAGCTTGTCACTTAAACACCTGCAAAGGGTAAGATCGCGTCGCCCAAGGGAATTTTAAAGTGGTGTGTGCGCTCTAGGTAATCCACATACACGACGGGTGTTCACTTCCAAGTTAAATTAAGAAACTGGCGAGAAAGCCTTTCGGTAAACTGCCGTCTACTTACGCACGTACCTTGTGGCGTAAATAGACTAGAGCGGGGAAAAGTTTTCCTTTAAGGCCCGCGTCTCGGTGGCCTCACCAGTAGCGTCTGAGATATACGGTCAGGGTAAAATTCTAGTAGCAGTCTCATTAACGAGTAAAATTTGAAAAACCCCCGACGTCTTGGACCGACTTTTATCAAACACTAGTTGCACCACGCGGTTTCACCCGCATCTTCCTGTAATCCCGCAGGAATCCTTTTCCGGGATATAAAAGTAGCCTATGTGTTAATCCAGGGTATAAGTAGTTACGGTGATACGTGGTAACAAACATTCACACACACCACAAACAATCGCATTTATAATAATTATTAGTAGGGATTAGCACAGTAGTACAGTGCATTAGTACGTGTGCAATTAGTAGTGCATCACAGCAAGCAAATCATATTGTATTCGTATTGAAATTATATTGTTTATTCTTCTTCAACTTTTTATTATTTTGCTCGTAATTTTCCCCAACACCACATTGCTTTCAATATAAAACATCCAATCTCTAAACTGTAAACAATGATTAGATTTAAAACTAATTGAAAATCCATTTGCAGCAGGTGTTATCAAAGTTTTCCAATAAAAATGTCTAAGTTGCGCAAAACAATAATTGTTTCAAATCGAAGCAATATAAATGTTCTAAACAAAAAGTTTAAGCTCAAATTAAAACTTTTGCATCTGGCTAAATTGTTTGATTGTGTTTAGTGACAAATTTAAAAGTAGGTATTTGTGTGTGTATAAATGTATGTACTTACATATATTGTTCCACGCGTTAATACTAATAATAATTAATACACATAACCTAGAACTTAACATAGCAACATTCTGCAAAGTAACACTTGCACCACTTTATGGCCAAATAGCAATGCAATTGATTTTTTTACATACTTTAACATGGTAGCGTCTTACCACAAAGCAGGGGCGCTTGATGTTAAGTGACGGTATAGTCGAAGGTGGCGCCATGCCTGGATTGGGGATTGAGGCTGCTGGAACACACCGATAGGCGCTTTGCTGATAGGTTCATAACTTGTGGGTGGGAACTGGCTCTTAAGTGAGGCTACCGGAACACATCGAGATGCTTGGAGACAGGTTATTAACTTAAGGATGGTAGCTAGCCAGGCGACCACTAGATTATGAAACGTTTTCCTTTACCGAAAGCTCAAGCTATAGGATTCGAATCCACGACATCTGTATCTCAAGCCAACGCCACAACCGCAGCCATCATCGCTCCGTGCTTTAACTACAACTAACCGATAACTCCTTTATCACCTACAACTCGCAAAGCCCTGTCGACTTTGCTATCAACTCTAAAGGACACGATGCACGTACGTGACGGATCCGACACGATCGTGGAAGTTCACCACTAGAGCAGTACATATTAATAGCAGTAAGGGAGTAAAGTAAAAGCGATAAATAATATGAAAAGAACGACAGAAAAATACTGTTTTGATCAGAGGAACAAACTCACGGGCCGGGCCATAAAAGCACCCGGATAGGTAGAAAAATAATAGCAGTAAGGACATGTTTATGTTTGTATTAGTGACCTGCCTCACGGCTTCCCACCTGTAAATTTTTTTTTAATCCTTCATAGGTTTCCCAAAACGTTTTTTCTCCTCAAAACTACTAAAGGAAACTACCCTTAAAATTTCATGTCTCTAGGACCACCAGTTGAGGCTGTGCGTTGATATGTCAAAGAATGTGTTAGGTTTTGTGAATTTTACAACATAAATATTTATATTTAATGTGCCACTAAACGTAATTGGTTACAGGCTTGACGTCTGCATTCTTATTGGTGCAACCGCTTGGAAAATTAAATTAACTCATATAATTTACACAAACAATTGCAACTCTACAAAATGTTGATAGGTAATGAACGTCCATACTGCTTTTACATCTTAGCGCCACTTATCAGTGTGTGTGCACACAAACAAACGCGATTCAAACTCGCGTATTGCAAGCGCATGACGAGATTTAGGGATTATTGTCATTAGTTTTTCTGCTAACCATTCCGAACTTTCATAATGACGTTTGTTTTAAAGTTGATGTACTTTAATCCAGATTTAAACTTCAGCTATTTGTATGGTGATGAGGATCGGCTTTTGTAATAGGTAGCTCGCTATCTGTTTATTATAAGTTTCGTAAGCTCTATATCTACAGTGGAGGTGCAGCTTAGAATGTATCTAGAATGTAAGCTTATATAGAAAACCACACTTATGTTATATTATAATGCGATAGTACCTAGCTCCATCTGTCTGTGTTTGTTACCTTTTCACACCAAAACCGCTGAATCGATCTTAATGAAAATTGGTCCAGAGATAGTTCGGAACCTAAAAAAGACATAGCATACTTACTACTATTCATTGTGATAAACTGAAATTCAACAAAAAATATAACAGTAAACTATCAGATTTCCACAATCTTAACGAACAAAAAATATTTTCGACTAACGACAACACTTTAGAAGCACTTGGAAATGCCCAAAGCTTTGGTTTCATCACGATGTTCTCCTTCACCGAAAGCTCAAGCTAGTTATAGGATTTGAACCCACGACCAACAGATCGCCAGACAACGTCGCTAGTTCACTACTACTGAGTCATCATCGCTTCGATATCACCACAGAGAAACAAAACATTTCCACACACAAAAAAAAGAAATGTTTACGCTATCGACACAAAATAAGAAAAAAAGCGCGTGAGCCAATCTTCAGCCTGGATATTCCCCATTGTACCTTGAAAGTGGGGGGAGAAAATGAGCCAAGTCCGAGGCACAAATTAATCTCTCTGAACAATACCTCGGTAAGTGGTCGTTCTTTTCGCCTGCATTGTTGTCAGAGCAGTTTTCTATGCCGTTCTCTTTCTCTTTATACAGTGTCTAGGCCCAAGAGAAACCGACGGGTGCGTGAGGCTATGTTAGCTATGCACACTGTAAGTGTTAGAAACGATGGCGGCGATTAGTTGGCGTGACATCGGCTTTCAACACTGTAGGTCGTGTTGGAACTCTACAATAAGTTTTAGCTCTCGGTGAAAGAAAACATCGTGATGAAACCATAGCTAGGTGGTAGGGCATCTTCTAGTACTTATCTCGCTAGCTACCACTGTTAACTTCACCAAGCACCTATCGATGTGTTCCGGCAGTCTCAGTCTCGTGGTGCCATTTCCGACCACATCGTCACTTAACATCAGGTGACTTATGGTCAAACACTAACTTGTAAGTTTAACCGCAAATCACCTGGCGAAGATAGGTCAAAGGAATATTACAGCCTTAACAGACTGGTTCTGCCACCTGGAAAGAATGGAAGAGGATCGTGCGGTCAAACGAGCATACATTGGATCCCAGGTATCGCTGGAAAGACGAAGTCACGAACGATTTGCGCGAGCTCCAGGTGGAGGACTGGCAGGAGGTGGCGCAGGACAGACTAAAGTGGCATCTTTTATTATTGGAAGCCGAAACTCACTTTGGGTCGTTGCGCCATCTCAGTTAGTTAACAGACACCTCAGTACTGTCTATGTATTCTACATCGTCATGTCTTACGGTATGAAGGTTCAATTTATTCAGGAAATAAGCTTCATTGTAATCTCGTGGCGTGTAATTAAAGAGGTATTCTTATTTCCATTTCTTGTTTTAATTATACCTACAGTAATACGGTTATTGTGTTACAAAATGTATAAAGATAAGATGGAATATAAATTTTGAAACCAAAATCTTAGACGAACATCGTGATAAAACCATAGCTTGGTCTTAGAGCAATTTCTAGTACAGTTATTCGTCTTGCTAGATACTACACTTAAATTAAGAATCGGTTGCCAAGCACCTATCGATGCATCTCGGCAGCCTCACTTGAGAGCCAGTTTCCAAATCAGGTGAAGCGTGACACCCCCTTCGACCATCTTGTCACCTAACGTCAGCTGATTTGTTGTTAAAAAGTTACACTAAACAAATTATATCAATGATCAAACTTAATACCTATGTGCTTACACAAAATTTAATAGAATAACTATTTCTGGGAAATAATGTGTACATATAAAATTTTCTTAGTCTTCTTTCATTATTCGGAGAAGATCAGATACATATTTTTTTTGCGTCTGCTACATATAGCCCAGAGAATCAATGTTCAAACCAGTAAGTACGGTTTATCTGAGATAAGAACAATATTACATGTCCAAATAAGTTTCTTTAGACGTATCGAAATTCGTTACCAGAGGTCACAGACAAATCCCTCTGAAAATGAAACAAGGGATATATTTGACCTTACAGTTACGATATATGGACGGGGGCTTTTGTATTACGCAGGCCGTCCTAAATATTCTCAGAAATACATTCTGAAGACAAAATTAGATCCATCTTATTAATATTATTAACGCGAAAGCTTGTGTGTGTGTGAATGTTTGTTAACGTAACTACCAAACCGATTTTGTAAAAATTTGGAATGGAGATAATTATACCCTGGACTACCGCTAAGGCAACTTTTTATCCCGGAAAAAGGTTCCTGCGGGACAACAGGAAGACGCGGGTGAAACCACAGGGTGCGACTGGTTAGAAATATATAATTTAACTACCTACGCCCTGCGGTTGTACCAGAGGTTTTCCCGCTATCCCGTAGTTATCCTTTTTCCGGGATAGAAAGCAACAAATGCGATTATTCAATACTATGACAAAAAGCTTGGTATTGTAGTGAACTTGCTACGATTCAATATATTGATACAAGTGCCATGTAAGACGAAACAATCTCGCACTCACTTACATCCACACGCACACACTTACATCCACACGCACACACACACCTACACACACACCTACACCCACACCCACACACTCATACATACCCACATATACCCACAGTCCCACACACACTGTCACACACCCACTCACACATATACACATACACACACAAACACACACACACACACATAGATGCGCATCCTCGCAGTTTTAATTCCGTAACTTACCTGTATGCTAAGAATTGTATTTGAAAAAGAATGAATATTATGTAAAAATGTTCACTTATAGTTTTTAGGATAAAAATGTATTTGATTTAATTTTTGTTATTTGAAGTTACTTTCATGCTAGTGACGTCATCAAAAGCGGCTTCAACGGAAGACCAGCGCTGGTCCAACGAGCAGCACAACGCTGAGTTGAGGCCGGTTTGCAACAATACATCTTTTGTAGCTATTACTTATTGCATATTGTTTTGCTTTGTATTTTGTATAATTTGTTGCAAATAAATGATTCTTATTCTTATTCTTATTCAATAAATTAGTAAGAACCATAAAATTGTTAAAGAGATCGCGGCTAAAAAGTTACCTGCCGGGCTTTTCTTGCCTGATCTTTTGCCGGCGTAAGGAGGTCGGAACAAGCGCAGCTAGTTTTATGTTTGATGTTCTAAAGTGATCACGTGTACTACTTTGCAAATTTCACAAAAATCCGCTGTACTGTTTCAGTGGTTTTGGGCTCTCATACAAAACTGCGATGCGATGCGGTGCGATGCGAATCAGATTGGAAGTTCTTGAGGTACACACATGCGAGCTCGCAGATATTTGTGATTAACGCCCTTGCTGCATCTAGTTCAGTATATATCTGTGAGCACCAAACGCAGTTCATAATTCCACTACATCATCATCAAACTAACTCCAAATAAATTGGGTTCCACAGATAAAGTTCGTCGATGCCATCACGAGCGCACGAACCGAACTATCGTTACAGTCTAATAAAAACAAGTTGCGAAGTGGAACAGATCAAAAGTTAGATTGACATCAAAATTACTTGTCCCGAAACTGCGAGAATATGGGATCCCAACTTATTACCGCTATAATTCCCGTCCCATAAACTCAGACGGAGAGGTGTCTAATTAGTATTGAATGCGACACGTCGCGGTTGATTCCGCATAAGTCCCGTCCCGCCTTGTGACCAAACGTGGGATATACTCGTACAGTCAGCGAAACAAGCTGAACGCGTGCAAGTTTTCTAATGTGTTAAGTACACAGCATTCAGCTAAGTTTGGTATTTGAAATGCTTAAGGAAAATGGTCATATTAAGCAACTTTTGCCGCCGACTGTACGCACGATATAACTGTCTAATGCTGTAGCCACTGACTGACACGCTACATGGCTCAACTGGTTAAACTTAGCTTTTTAATTGTAATGATTAGTTATGGAATACATCATATATATATAACATTCGCAGATATAAATGTACCCGAAGCATAACAGAAAACATTACTAGAAACTCGAAACGCAAATTGTAAGGTAAAAAGAGTTAAAGGATTACACAATTTAACCGAAAAGGTTAACTCACAATTCCGAGAACGAAAGTATCTTGTTTAACCAAAGCTTTACAATATCTTGTAAAATGTTAATCTACACAAAATTTCGTGCTTTACGTTTTGGAGATTAAAATTACGATTCAACTTCACTCGATGGTCCGTAATGGAGAATACAAAGGATTAATTACATCGGGATCCTTTTATCTCCTGGAAATGAACTTTACAAAGTCTTATGTCTTTCTTCGGAGAGGGTAAATTAGTGCCTAATGCTCCGTTTGACGGGGAACAGATCTGAACGAGAGAGCTACGGATAAAGAACGTTAGTCCCGCCCTGTGAAAAATAATCTGACTTTCCTTCTGAGTCTTACCTTCCAAGACCGATTCCTTCCTTATTTTACCTTAGTTTTCCGTCTAAATCACAATTTCTTCCCTGTTGACTCAGAAGGAAAACGGTATTTCGGAAGGTCTTTTTTCGCCGTTCGATGTAGAAGACCCAAGGAAAAGATGGATGACTTGTATAAGGATCGACATGAATGAAAGGGAAGTGAGTAAAGCAATAAGGACTGATAGGGGAGAGTGGAAGAAGAGAACATGCTGCGCCAACCCCAAATAAATGGGACCAGGGCAAGAAGAAGAAGAAATCCTAATGTAACTACTTGTGGAAACTAAATTTTAGGTCATGTAAATAGTGTGATATTTCGAAATAGACTCTCTTTTCTATTGCAGACTTAAGGAGCAGGCGAATCCAGGTTTACGTTTGAGTTTGAATGCTTACTACACAGTAAAATTTTTGATCGTAATCTCTTATTCTCATTTAAAACATTATATAATGACTGAGTAGTAAAAGCAATCCGTTATCAAATATCAAAACAAAACGTAAACTTTAAAGCAAGATTAGTTAATATTAAAATACACACCTAAATTGTTAGTTAAAGTTCGCAATTAACAAAATCGCAATCATTTAAAACGGCACTCGTCTAATTGAAGACAAATCCAAAGTACCTACGGAGGCACCTCAATAATACCCTACTCGTTTCGCAACACTGGTTTAATTTAATTCCCCAAGTTACGGGTAAAATTTTAATAAGCCTTCTAAATATCAAAACATTCAAGACAAGAATGGGGACGTTCACCGACCCTCCCCATCTTGGGGCCACTAAAATGGATTAACGGGAACATTAAGTCAGTTTAAAAGTTGTGTTAACTGCTTCGCGAATGTGAAAAGTCTGACGATATATACTCTTTTTTTGCTCGGGAATAAAATGTGTTTTTTTTTTATACGGCTAGAAGATGTGACGAGGTCATTTACCTGATGGTAAGTGGTACGTTAACCTTTTGGAAATGCAGTCTACAAACGCATTGTAAGACATTTTAAATCGCGCGAAGAACATTGAAAACGAAATTTATTAGTCGATGCGCATATTTTTTATGTCAAAAACAAATAAATTTGAAACTGACCCTTAAATCCAGAACGTCCAACCCTATTGTCTTATATTCCTAATTCTTATATACTTTTGTGGAATTTTATGTAGGTCAGAAATACGTGTAGTTCATTATTTTTTTACTATTTACAGGGTAGCGTTTGATCACAAGTCACCTGATGTTAAGTGACGATGTGGTCGAAGATGGCTGTTAAATGTAATGTTCTTATACTCGTAGTATACCTTAAATATAGTAATAAATTTTCGCGATTGGGTGGCAACTTTGTCGGCCTGTGTCATGTCATGTCATGTGTCAAAAGTCCGTTCAAATGAAATTTCATGTCAAAATATGTCAATTGTCAACGTCAAAATGTCAATATAATCTCGTTAGCACATCAAAACACACATGGTTGTGATAAATCCTGAATTTTAACAAATTACAAAGAAAAGTATTTCATTTAGAGAAAAACCCTAGTGTTAACGTTATTCAATGGCGCCACGCTACATATGGACTGGACTTATTCTTTATTCGATAGGTCATCATTATCATCATCATCACCCGGAAGAAGTCCACAGCTGAACATATTCATATTCATATTCATATTCATTTATTTTGCTTAATATACATCGGAGAACAGGTCTTAATGATTTCAAAATGCAGAGTACATTATACCCGATAAGGGCGTAGCAAAAATTGTTAGTAATGTTAGTATCAAATTTAATGGCATGCAGTTTATATACAGTCAAGAATATGCAATTTACAGTCAAAAGAAAAATATTAATAATATGTATGTCAAATTGTTAATAACTGATGCACTATGATTTTTATAGAAGTAATAATAACGTAACATACACAAATAATAATAATAAAATTGAATTATGTCATCATTCCAAAATATTCATTCATGTCATAAAAAACACAGTCTATCAGCCAATTTTTTAAGGTCTGTTTAAACATTTTACAAGGTAGATCCTGCATATTCTTTGGCAAATGGTTGAACACTTTAACACTGTAGAACAAAGTGCTCCTTTCAAACATTCTACATTTTGCTGTAGGAAGGTATAAATAATCATGTCCCCTCATGTGCGTTGTCCTCATACGCATCTCTGATTTCCTAGAGTATAGGTAGATATTGTTTCTAACAAATAAGCACAGCTCCAATATATAGATTCCCGTTAAGGTCAGATACCTTTTTTCCTTAAATATGGGTCTTAAGGACTCATCACTTTTCATATGGTGGATGATCCTTAGACTACGTTTCTGAAGAGCAAAAGTACTATTGATGAGCACTGAGTTACCCCAAAATATAATACCATATGTTAACAGTGGATATATGTTACCATAGTAAGCACTCCTAGCAACCTCCACCGAAGTTACGTCAACCAGCACCGAGAGTGCGTAACAGCTACTGGCAATCTTGCTGTTAGTTTTCTCTACGTGTAGTTTCCAATTGAGATGTTCATCAAGACACAGGCCTAGAAAATTCGCAGATTGAACTTTGCCTATCTGTGTCCCATTGATGCAGACGTCAAGTTCCAATGCCTTGGCTTTATAATTTTTAAATTGGATTAATCGAGTTTTCGAAAGATTTGTTTTTAAGTTCACTGAGTCTAACCAGGTAATAAGTAAATTTAGAGTATTTGAAATCTCATTCTTATAATCTACCATGCTCTTCTTGTCGTTCACTATAAGCACTAAAGCACATAGCCCTCTACCTTTGAATGCAACCATGAACGGCTCTTAGCCATTAGCATCTATCGGCTCCCTGCGGCGTTGACAACGTCGTCGGTCCATCTAGTGGTGGGCTTACCTACAGAACGATATAGACGATAGGTACTAGGTGACACATTCTTAGCTAGACGAGCACAATAGAAAATGCCGCACCATCAAGCTAAAGATTTCTCACGGTACTTTCCCCTAGCTGCTCAAGCTCACCCAACGTAAGTTATTTAGATGGCAAAATAAGCTTGGGATTTTAGTGGACTTGCTCCAATTCAATCAATTAGACGATACGATTAAAATTATCAATATGATCGCGCCAAAAAAATTACTTGCCGGGCGTTTCTTGTCTGTTTTTTTACCGGCGTAAGGAAGTTGGAACAGGCGTAGCTAGTATCCTAATGAACAAAAAAAACTATTGATTTTGATTTTGTTATAACTCCAGAGTTATTATAGTTTTGTTGTCCTGCGATTTTCGTTCTTTTAAAGCGGATACATTTTGCAAGCCGCTTCTCACCTCGGCTACCATTTTTTACATGAATTCGATAACGTCTGGCGCAGCTCCAACACTGTGCCCCACTACACTTGCCTTATCCCCTATTCTAGGGGCTGCATCGAACCTTTGTTTCTGTTCTATAAACCTGTCTTATTCGAATTATGTAAACGTGCCGCTCGATGGTATCGACTCGGGATATTCGCGAAATTTTGCAAGAGAGACGTGAAAATTAATTCAATTTCGCGAGCGTTATGTTTTATTGCTGGTATGACACGGCTTTAGGCTAAAATTTTGTTGTTCTAATCAGGAATTTCTTTGATTTATAGACTTTAAGGTGCATTCCGCCAAAAGGTTGTAAAAGATTAGCACGTGATAGGGAAGTGTAGAAGGAACTAGGGAAGACCTATGTCGAAGGACAACTTGACAACGAAACCGGTTACTGAAATGTAAAAAACCAGCAAAATGATTTAATTTGTAATTATATGTTTTTTTTTGTATTGTTATTTAGTCAGAGAATGAAGGCTTTATCTATCTATCTATCTAGGTGCGTTCCGTTGTTTTAATGCCGTCCCATGCAATTACTTGGGAGAAAAAAGGCGCTTATGCGACTGAGGGGGCACTTCATGCCAATGTGGCAGTAACCAAAAAGAACAGAAAAATTGCTTAAAATAAAACGGGCAGTATTTTGAAAAGGCTAGTCACGACGTAATAATAAAAGATATGAGATAAATGAATAAAATCACATTTTACATCAACATACTGCAATTAAAAGATGCATTGATATGCCTAGTTTCAGATTCCCTTGCAATGTTATTTGTAAAGTTTCAACGCTTCAAATATTTAGGTCAAATTAAGTGATAAAACGTACGAAAAAAATCATAAATTACACATCAAGTAGCAAAGAGCTTCCCAAGCTTAATAACCTTAGAAGATTTATAACGCAATCAATTTCATTGGCAACTATGACGCACCTATTTGAAAAAGTCTTTTGACACTTATAATTTATAGCGCAGCTATAAAGAGCCATTACGAAAATCAATAATCCTCCCGTTTCACCACTCGACCGAACATCGCCCTCTAATGGGCGACTTAATAACTTCAACTTTTTACAAAGTCGTAAGTACACCTTAACGTGGATCCATATTCATGAAGAAGCAGCGGCTGTGAGATACCACCCTCCACACTGCGTTTTATTGAATTAATTCCTGATATCGCTGTGTATTCGATCTTAACTGAACCACTCGCCGTCTCCCGTTTTAAAAGGAGCCCAGTCGATGAATATTCCTAAGTGCTCCGGCTAACAACTTGCCAGGGGATTGTTTGGAAGATCTCGGCTCGGTGCAAGTTGTGAAGATCTCTGAAATAATATCGATTTCATTATTAAGTGTACGGCGATAGGGTATCTTTCAATTTGCATTTACTAGTTAGCTGCAGTCGGTGTTTATGATGATAAGTTACATGCGGTGTACGTTTAGGTTTTGAGAATGTGTAAAGTGTGACTGCGCATTAGAAACAAAAAATAGGGTTTCTTGTCCTTACGTTACAGAGCGATGAGTACTTTCCTCTATATTTTATTCAGTTTATTCATCGGCATTTTGCATATCACAGCGCAGCATCTCATTTTTCCAGGTAAAAGTGATGGAAGTAATCTTATGTCACATCTCTATTTGACCGAATTTACTTAGGCCGCACAATTTCTTGACTCTCCACTCAAGTACATTCATCATCATCATCATCATAATCAACCCATTTCAGTCCACTGCTGGGCATAGGCCTCTACTAAAGCACGCCACTGAGACTGATTTTCGGCTCCGCTCATCCAACTGCTGCCAGCCATTTTGCGTATGTCATCGCTCCACCTAGCCGGAGGGCGTCCTACACTACGTTTGCCGAGACGCGGTCTCTACTCGAGAACACGTTTACCCCAACGGTTGGTCGGTTCTTCGGCTAATATGTCCAGCCCATTGCCATTTCAGCTTGCTGATCCTAAAGGCTATGTCGGTTACCTAAGTACATTACGTAGTCAGTATTCATAATTCGCATTTATCTTTCGAACAACAGAAAAATGTTTTTTTTTTTCTATGGTTTTCTTTACCAAGCTCAATGTTAAATTTGAACCAACAGCGTACACATACAGAAACCTGTCATCACTACCACTAAGTTATCATCGCTTCAAACTAACCGTAGTACTTAACTACCTACCTACTTATAATATATTCGTAACATAAAAGCTAACCACAAACAGCGTGGCCGTAATTAATTTAGCATAAAATATTTCCGCGCAGGCATAAATTATAATAAACTCAAGCGGTGATATCTCCGTCTTCTGTGTTACGTTCCCGCTAATTTAATGGCCCGACCAATTATAGTGATAGGTGTTCCCCGCTCGTACATGCACCGCGTCGTGTTACATACACACTTTGTGTACGCCTGGGATACGGGACGAGGAATGCGTGTTTCTCTCCGACTTAAATATTTCGTAACAGTTCACAATTTTTAAACAATGGTAATATTGTTACAGTGTATTCGTGCAAGAGTAGCGATCTATTTTGAGTATGGTCAGACATTTTTATGTGCACTACTATTGATTTCTTTTTTTTTCTTCTAAATATAAATATAACTCAATGGTGACTGACTGACATAGGGATCTATCAACGCACAGCCCAAACCACTGGACGGATCGGGCTGAAATTTGGCATGCAGGTAGATGTTATGACGTAGGCATCCGCTAAGAAAAGATTTTGATTAATTCTACCCCCAAGGGGATAAAATAAGGGTTTGGTTCGGACTCATGTCACGTGACAACGCTACGGGCTTATTCCTACAGTACTCCGAAAAAAAATCCCAAACTCCACAACAAAAGTACTTAAAAAAAATAACTGAATCATCCATTGCATTTAATATCTCAGGCTTAGGATTTTAAGAGATTAAGCTGCAAATGTTTGGTAACACTGAACTATAATGGCTAAGTGTGACACTTACCATCTGATGAGATACATGCTCGTCATTCAGTAACATAAAAAAAAGTTGAAACAATTTAAAACACATTTTATTTCAGAGGGGAGACGGGATTCATAATAGCTTTTCATACTGGCAACACTCGACACATCAAGGGGCTAGTGCGCACTAATGAGACAAGCAAATACCAATTAGCTGGCTTTGTTGTCGCTGACTTTATGGCTCGACCAATTATGGTGATTGTAACGGTGTCTTGTTTCAGGGTGGACATGTAGGTAAGCGCCGCTGCACTGTTCGGCACCAATTTTGGTGACGCAAATAATACGGTGTTGCAAGTTTGCTAAATTTTGCGATTTAGCGTAGAAATAATTATTTAATCCCTATGAAAATATATATAATGGAGCTTTAAATAAAATATTATAAGCTAAATCGTTGATTGACTTCTTGAAGGTTTGTACTTGTATAACTTAAAATAAACTGAAATAATTTTGAAGGGGCGTAAAACGCTTAGCACGAAATCGGTAAAGCACTTTCTGAAATTTAACAGTTTAAACAAACGAACACTTACATTTTTATTTATATAAAAATAAGATAATTCTTATAATATAGCGTCATAAGTATCAAGTAGAGTTATGTCGCACACTGTTACATAAATGGACTGAGGCCATAAACTTAGCGATTATCTTTCCTCCATTAAAATTTATATAAGACACAAGTGCATAGTTTACGCGGCTCTATTACAGGACGTTGACTGTAATGTAAAATGCGTAATATAATATATTCTATAGTAATATGCGTGGCAGTATATTACAAGTGCGTTATGATTTATGAATGGGGGACGTAAGGGGTCACGTTTCCTTAGTATCTTATTACTAGCTGTTCCATGCGGTTTCACCCGCGTGGGCTACAGTTTATCGCGATAAAAAGTATCTTATGTCCCTTCCCCGGGGCTCAAATTATCTCTATACCAAATTTCATTTAAGTCGGTTCAGTAGTTTAGGCGCGAAAGCATATATATTCCGTATAATACTCCAAAATTAATCCCGCACTTCAATGCCCCACCGCGTTACCTGCTGTAGGTACCCATTATCCTATTTTAATTCTAAGTTAATTTTTCTTGGACCGCACGTTTGAACCGCGCAGTTAAAGGTCTTCCTGGTCCGCGACCGCACTTTACCTATTTCATAGATTCTCCCGGTGCCGCCCTTACTTCACCGCGTTTACCGCTGCGCTGCGGTGCGGCGGTTTTATTTTTCTACTACTACTTACATTTTTAAACTCGTGATATCTTTCGAATGGAATGTCCGAATTGAATGATTCAAAAAGATATATGAAGGCATTGAAGCAGTTTTGAATAACAAGTAATTTATTTTGATAAGGATTAATACTAAGATACAAATAAAGAGCCTTTTCTAGCAGCGGCATTAAAAAATAAATTTTTAAAATAAAAGATCACTTATTGTGGCATAACTATAATAGTTAGACATATGCTCTCGCGGACTTTTTTGTAGATCTTAATGGGACCTACAAACCCGTAGTACATTATTTTGTTCTAGTGTCAATAGTTTTTGCAGCGCACGCAAAAATAGGTTTTCAATTTCACACCTTGGGTTGCAAAATAGCAATTTTCTTACGGATCCCTAATTTTTTTGGAAATAAAATATAGCCTATAGCCTTCCTCGATAAATGGGCTATCTAACACTGAAAGAATTTTTCAAATCGGACCAGTAGTTCCTGAGATTAGCGCGTTCAAACAAACAAACAAACAAACAAACAAACAAACAAACAAACAAACTCTGCAGCTTTATAATATTAATATAGTATAGATAATAAATAGACGGAATTTGCATATTGTAAAAAATTACTTGCCAGCAAGGATATATTGGTGTGGTAAACAATCAGTGTATTAATGACAGCATACTTAATAGTTTTAATGGTTACGGTATTTACATGAGGCAAGTGCTTGTACCATCATCATCATCATCATCATCATCATCAGTCTATTACGTTCCCACTGCTGAGACATAGGTCTTTCCTCAGAGTCAGTAAGGGTCATTTTACCACACCATCTTAGTTCAGGTTGGCAGACCCTTGAATGATGTTTTTCTTGGACATGCATGTCGGTTTCCTCGCCATGTTTTCCTCTGCCGTTTTGAGTGATGGCAATCTGCACATAACTTAGTGAAGTCATAAGTGCGGGAATGAGATGGTTAAAGATTAGTAATTGCCAAGCACCTATCAGAGTGCACCGGCTCAAGCTCATTTGAGAGGCAGTCATCTATCCAGGTGCCACGACGTATGTTGTTGTTGGTTTTCAAACGATACCAAATAAAAAGTAAACCAAAGAAAAAGAACGCACAAATTTCACTTTCTCCTCGACTCGTCCACTTTGTAACCTAATAAATCCGTCAATGGAGACGACACAGTAACTCGCCGATCCAGAAACACAGGCGCCACTGGTGGGAAACTTTTAATTGGAACGAAATCCGGGCACCGAAGGCGTTTTAATTAGGAAAATTTCCTATGAACAGCGCGGGCCGGCGGTATAATTTCTATGCAAATCGCGCGTTTAACTTCGCATAACGCAGCGATGGTACGGTATAGGTGGGGACAGTGATTCAGGTTCATTAAAATCAGACGCAATCGGCCAGACGCGTGACCAAATCGTCAAAAAAGAGAAATAACTGTGACTCTACCAAATAAATTAATAGTTTAAACGCATAACGATCATGGTCGGTAAACTTCACTACGAAGTCGATTTTAGCTTTAGAACACATTTTGACCTGTCAACCATTTTAGCCGTCATATTATAACTACAGCAATTGTTTGGTGAATTGCCATTCGCTTAAGTTAGATTAAGATGTTTTAGACTTTTTTTTCTTCCTCTATCCATAAGTTATTAACCACATTGTAAATAGTCCGGTAACCATAAATTAAAATAATTTTAAAACGTGATCAGTATTCCAAAATGTTATTCTTTGATTTTATTTTAAATCTCTCTTCTTGTTGAATATAAATATTTTTTTTTTTTTTTATTACCTTTTGTTGCAGGTTTGTTACAGGTCTTCAAGTACATGACACCTACGGTACCTAAAACAGTTCCTACAGACCGATTTCGGCGCTCCATTTTGTATAAATAAAGAGCTAATTGATCAAGTTTGTTGGCAGATTATTGTATTCCTTTTTGTGTACTTTGGACAGATTTCCCTGACATTTGATCTAGTGGGGTCAATGTCAATGTAAATGGTATTTTTTTACTTCGAAAAATTATTTGTTTCCTGTGGGATACCGTGCGAATAAAATAGCAGGTTACAAAAATATAGTGAAATATGACGAAATTTTCTCACGCAAGAGAAACCTCTATCGTCTTCAAATACAAAAGTCAAAAGTAAAAAAAATATTTTATTCAATAGGATACATTGTGATCACTTTAAAACGTCAACTTAAAACTAGCTACACCTGTTCCAATCTCCTTACGCCGGCAAAAGAACAGGCAAGAAACGCCCGGCAGGTAACTTTTTTGGCGCGATCACATTGACAATTTTATTCTTATTACTAACTGATTGAATGAGCAAGTTCACTAAAATCCCAAGCTATTTTTTTTTGTCATCTACAAACTAGGCACATAACGAAGGTAGTCCAATAATACAATTATCCAAGCACCAAAACCGTACATAACTAAATCAAACCGTACAACAAACAAGACGTTACGTTCATTTTACTCAAACGTGTAATATGTAAAGCAAATCCGTGTTTCACATCGACAAACACCTGTGCGTAAACAACCCGATACAAACGCGAAAAGACACCGCAATACAGACTCGCGGGGTTTGCGTCGAATCAAATTTCTCCTTTGCCTGTATATGAAACAGCTAACCGAAGCTGTTTGTGTAAGCGTACATAAATAAATTACCTTCCGATACTGTGTGACGTGTCACTCAGGCAGTGACGTTTGTCGATTAATCGAATCGTATGCTGAGCGGAAATGGGCTTGGGATCCCAACTCATTATTCCTTCACCCATTTGATAAATACATCGACCACATCGTCACTTAACATCAGATGACTTGTGGTCAAACGCTAGCCTGTAAATAGTTAAAAAAAAAAATAGTTCCTTAACTGCCGTACTCAATACTCAAAAAAGTTTATGCAATGTACGTTTGCAAGTATCTTTTTTTATGTGATTGTGTGATATTATAAGTAACTCATTAGATTTTTTTTACACTGTTTTAAAATTCTGTAGGACGCTTTAACACATTTGTAAAGTACACAAAAGAAATAATCTATGGTTAGCCGGTATACATTCGTTTTTATTCTGAACTAATATTCATAACCAGTTGCAACACTAATACACTATACGTCTACTAAATCATTGCCTTGTTCATTTTTAAACCATATAAAACTATTTTTGTCCCCATTTTGGAAAGAAAATAACATAGGGGAAGGAATCACGCAGTGTGATCTCGTACTAAATGCACAAAATACGCCAAGCGTACTTAGCACAAATACCCTCTGTGCGTTGGGTGACTGCCCCTCGTTTCACATAGTGTGCAATGTACTTAAAGCCTAGAGATGGGGAGATGATTGTATTACCGGTCCCGGCTATATGTACAATACTAAATTATGTATTTGGTCACTTTGTCTAAGGTTGCGGAAAGTATAACCTGGCCTTTTTGTTTATTAACCTTTGAAAAAAGAAGAAAACGGGAGAGACCCTGCCCAGCAGTGGCAAAATATAGATTAAAAAAAAGTCTTTAAAGAATAACATTATATACGTAAAATCTAAAATTTCTCCTCGCCTTTTTTTTCTAAAATGGAGACCATAGATTAAATTCATACAGGGTGGTATGCTATGTCCAAACCAAATTTTATTCAAATTCAATTTTTTTGTTCGTGTGAAAATGTAACAAAACGTTTATACAGTCTCTAATAAAAAAAATCGCATAAATACATAATATAAATGTGATGATGAGAGTTTGTCATTATATCGTACTGTTAACCATATGATTGTATGGAAACATACATATTATGATACTACCATATCATTATGTTATCTACGCTAAACAAAACTGACACGGAAAGTTAGTAAATAATCATAAACCCCTCGTGTATTCTTCCAGAAGTTATCTCACCTACCTAATAGGGCTCCAGAGATAACTTAGTGCACAATAAATTCATTATAGTGAAGCCCCAACTTGGGTCGGACACTAAAAATAATGGTACGTTACCATTATGTACGATATCAGGGGATATTTGTAAATCTACCCCGAATTGTTGAGCTGACAGAGTTATGTCTTACTTCACTTGGTTTTTAGAAAGCCGACATGAAATTGATGTTGCCAAGTCACGGCCAGACTTCAAGGATTCAAAAATTGACGATGTGACTTGGATCATAGATAAAGCACGTAAAGACTGATCGTGCGTAAGCAGAAAAAGGAATATCATTAAACGGACAACATCCACTGCTAAAGGCAAGCTTCTCCTTTGAACGCCACAAAGTCTTTAGTTACTGTTAAGGTCGGCAACGCATCTGCAACTCTCCTAGTGTTGCAGATGTCCATAGGCGACGGTGACCGCTTTCCTTCAGGCGGGCCGTCTGCTTGTTTGCTAAACTATTACACAAAAAAAACTATTAGTCATTTGTTATTGTCCTATGATAGCAGTTGTTAGGCTATGTTGGACGCCTTTGGGTTGTTATCCAGCACTAGGGCTGATCCGCCAACCCACATTCGGCTCGTATGGTGGATTATGTCCCATACTCTCTCTCTCCCTCTGAGAGAAAGCATGTGTTCCTGTAGTTGTAATTTAACAGGCTGATGATGATAATGATGATGTGACATTTTCATCTATCGCCTCTCAGCGGCTCTTACAATGTCGTCAATCGATCTAGTGAGAGGTATATTTTCGTCAATACACCAAAATTCCTCTCTGTTTCCTCTCCTTTCAAGCACAAAACTTTCCTGGTGACTAAAATCATTTCAATAACTCACCAAAACTTTTATGGGTCTCAATGCCCATAAAATATTACTTGCAGAAGGGCCGGCTGGCAGAAACCCTGTTTTTCCTGAAGGCGAAACTTGCAAATTAATATAGATCGATCCGAAACTTTTACAGGAGACAATTGACAAATGACTGAAAAGTTTCCTTTCAACGCTCAATTAGAGCTTAAGTTCAGTTCACACGCAACTTTCGTTGATTAACAATCGATTGACTAGGATTGGTCGCACGATCTTCATTCTAGTTAATAAAACACCGACTTTTTTACTACTTACAGGGTAGCGTTCGACCACAAGTTACCTGATGTTAAGTGAAGATGTGGTCGAAGGTAGCGTCACGTTAGATCTGGATTGAGGACTGACTCTCAAGTGAGGCTGCCAGAACACACCAATAGGTGATTCTTAACTTAAGGGTTGTATCTACGCAGGCGAGTATCAGGTAGGTTTTACCACGAAGTTTTCATTCACCGCAAGCTCATCGTGAAATTCCAACGCACGTCCTACGGATCGCAAACCGACTTCACTACCACTGAGCCATCATCGTTACCAGCATAATGTAATTGACTTTATTTCGACTTAATCGCCAGTCGAGAAAAATAAAAAAAACAATTTCAGAATTTGAATTTCATCCAATCGTGTGAACTGGGCTTAACGAAGTGCCCCCAGGCTATTTAATTAGAAATGTATTGTAATAGACACTAAAGGGAATATTGATAAAGTACCGGGAAGTAACCGTAGGGAATGAATATGCAATGGCGATGAAAATTGAATATTGAACGGTAATAAGTCCAGGCAGAAGTTTAACTCGATTTGAATTTATGGTCGAGATTGTGTAAAGGTGGATTTTCGCGCAGCGCAACAGCTGCAACTGGCACGGGCGGCAGGCGCAGGCGATAGACGTAGCAGGCGACAGACGCGGGCGACTGAATTTTGATTCAATTTTCTACACTCGTATACATTGACGAACCACCAATATCACACATTATCACTCGAAGAAACACATTTATCAATATATAAATAAAATATTTATGATGACAGTTCAATTGCCACCAAAAAGACCTTTATATGTCTTGTGATAAAATGCTATAACTGACATATTATGTAAAATACGTTATAAAAGGAACAAAAACCCGACTGTGCCAAAATAAAGTACCCTATGTCACTCCCGCAATAAATACGAATCTAATGATACCTCATATCTTAAAATCCGTCAAGACATTTAGGCTACAGGCCGTGCCAAATAAATATACATCACTCGAAAAACAGAAACCTCCTTCTTTCGAAGTCGGGTAAAAAAAGTATAATGCCCGGTTTACATTATTCCAGTCCAGCGATCGAATCCAGCGCTGTATTACTTACTGAAAAAATATAAACCGGCACTGGAACCCATCGCTGGACTTGAATAATGTGAACCGGTCATAATATTGTCGCATCAGCAGCGGCGGGTAGGTCGCTTGCGCTGTCGCAACTGTCGCGACCTCCGAAAATCCACATTTAAAGGTTAATTGAGTTCGATATTGGAAAAATAGGCCACGATGGAGGGAAAAAAAGCTCGAAATAACAACCACCTTCTTTTTTCTTTGCCTAACAAACAATTTGGATAAATACCAACTACGCAAATTGTATTTTGAAATGTCCCTATTCACATGGGAACAACAAAAATATAAAAAAAGTAGCATATCGTCGGTCTATTAATTTTTATGAAAATCATAAAAAATGCAATTAAATTTATTTTTTATTTCTTACTTGGTAACGTTTGACTACAAGCCACTTGATGTTAAATCACGATGTGGTAGAAGATGGCACTACGCTACATCTTAATTGGGAACTGACTCTCACATGGGGCTGCCGGAACACACCGATAGGTCCCTCTTGGTAGCTAGCCAGACATTCACTAGCATACACTAGAATACCAAAAAAAAATAATTAAAAATTAAAAAAAAAACCCCGACATCTTGGACCGATTTTCATCAAACAATGGCTGTGAACACTCCCGACTAATTCACATTGCTAACAATAAAACACAAATTAAAATCAGTTCATCCGTTCGGGGGCTACGATGCCATACACACACACACGCACACACACACACACACACACGCACACGCACACGCACACGCACACGCGCACACACACACACACACGCACACACACACACACACACACGCACACGCACACGCACACGCACACGCGCACACACACACACACACACACACACACACACACACACACACGCACACACACACGCACACGCACACGCGCACACACACACACACGCACACACACACACACACACACACGCACACGCACACGCGCACACACACACACACACACACGCACACGCACACGCACACGCGCACACACACACACACACACACACACACACACATACACACACACACACAGGCAGACAGATATCGACGTCAAACTTATAACCACCCCATCTTTTTGCGTCAAGGGTAAAAAACAGTGGAATATTAAATTTGCAACGTATGCAAAGCACTTCTAGTTTGGCATAATTTATCAAATGTCCAATACCAAAAAGCATTCATAATTATCTGTCTATCAATACAATGTGTATTCAACACTAATGCAAACGTTTACAATTTAAATACCAGGACAAAACTAAATATTAATTAGCGCTAGTACCAATGTTTGATTACAATATGTTATTGGTACAGTGTGCGATGACCCGAAGCGAATTACTAATAACCTATCTGTGATATTAAATCAATGTTTTGACGGTGATCATGAAAGTCTCTATAAATGTAACTAACTGTTCCCAGCGGTTTCACCCGCGTGTGTTACAGCTTTATGCATGCAAAGTCTCAGCCCGATCGGTTTAAAATTGACAAAGTTTAATACAAACTTTCATCCTCTATTTTATCCCTTTAGGGGTAGAATTAATCAAAATCATTTCTTAGCGGATGCCTACATCGTATCATCTACCTGCATGCCAAATATCAGCCTGATCCGTCTAGTGGTTTGGGCTGTGCGTTGATAGATCACTATGTCAGTTCAATTCAATTCAATAGTACTTTATTCAATAGGATACATTGTGATCACTTTAAAACGTCAAACTTAAAACTAGCTATGTCTGTCCCAACCTTCTTACGCCGGCAAAAGAACAGGCAAGAAACGCCCGGCAGGTAATTTTTTTGGCACGATCACATTGACAATTTTATTCTTATTATTACTAATTGATTGAATTGGAGCAAGTTCGCCACAATCCAAAGTTTTTTTTGTCATAGTCTGATATTTTATAATAAGCTATACTTCTAGAATTTCTCTTGGTTGGTGGTAGATGTTATGACGTAGGCATCCGTTAAGAAAGGATTTTGATTAATTCTACCCCCAAGGGGATAAAATAGGGGATGAAAGTTTGTATGAAACTTTGTCAATTTTAAACCGATCGGGCTGAGACTTTGCTTGCATAAAGCCCACGCAAGTGAAACCGCGGGGAACAGCTAGTATAATATATACAGACACATACATATAATTGTACTTATACCAACCAATATGTCCAACACCCAAAACCCCAGAATTCGATTAGGGCCTAACGCGTTCCAATTGATCGCACGATAAACCAAAATAGTGATTAGATTTCCATTTATCGTTTTACCGACAAGCCAAAGCTCACCACATACGGTCAAATCATCAGGCTGGTTGGCGTGACCGCGTGGAGTGAGCATTCGCTAAAATCTCTCTCTGTCTGTCTGTCTTTCTTTCACGCCTAAACTACTGAACCGATTTAGATGAAATTTGGTCCAGAGATAGCCTAGACGACTTGCGCCGAGTGGCTGGCAGTGGTTGGATGAGAAAAGCCGAAGACTGGGCTCAGTGGCGTAACTTGGGAGAGGCCTATGTCCAGCAGTGGACTGATACAGACTCATGATCATGATAATGATAGCCTAGAGCCTGAGAATGGACATAGGCTACTTTTTATTGCGATAAACTGTAGCCTACGCGGATCAAACCACGGGGCACCACTAATTAGATATACGCACTGAAAATTGTGTGTACTGTGTCCATAATTATATATTTTAAGAAAGTTATTGTATTACGTTACGTTAATATGCGGAAAAATGAGCACCCCAATTTTTTTATTTTTTATTAATATATTAGCAAACAAGTAGACGGGGCCCGCCTGGTGGAAAGCGGTCACCGTCGCCTATGGACATTTGCAACACCAAGGGAGTTGCCGATGCGTTGCCGACCTTTAAGAACTCTTTTCACACCCATCTTGAAGGATTGCAATCTGTAGCACAGCGGAGAGACTTGTGGGGGGAGCTCATTCCACATTTTACAAGAGTGCATAAATCGTGTGGGATTTCCAGGACTCGCTAGTGAATAATTAATAATAATCTGATAAATTGGCATTAAAGCTACGTGTGCTGCTCTGATTGGGCTGTTGAAACGTTCCCAGAACGTTGTTCTGAAGTATTTTCACTAATTAGGTCTCGATAAGTGTTACTATTGTGCTTGTTATTCAGCGGTTGTGAGCACAAATATTTTCTGTACAAATATTGTTATGAAACACTTAAAAATATATTCAAATTTATTAATTACTAGTTGGGCCCCGCGGTTTCACACGCGTCTTCCCGGCAAGAATCTTTTTCCGGGATAAAAAGTAGTATATGTGTAAATCCAGGGTAAAAGCTATCTCTATTACGAGACGACTACACTTACGATTCGTGTGCGAAAGGCCTAAGAACTGTTAATTAAGAGATCACGTTTATGAGTTTGAAAGTATGAGGTATGATATTAAAGATGTGATATTAATAAAAAAAAGAATGCCCGCACAATCACATATATAAGCTCTGACCCCTAACTAGGTTTCCCTGTATATTTTTTTATATTATAAAATTTGGGAATATTTAGATGACAAATAAAGAAAACTAGCGATTTTAGTGAACTTGCTCCAATTCTCATATATATATATCGGCGCAAAGCCGTTATTGTGATTTTAATAATAATAATAATAACCGATTGTCAATGAGTTAACTAATTTTAGAATGATTGTTAGAGGTTGAAACCTCAGCTGGAACGATCACAGGCAATTTTTACGAAGTTTGTAAACATTGCTTGTGCGAGGCCAGTTTTGGTATAAATACGACCGCTCGGCAGAGCTCTAGTCAGTCTGGCTTGAGCCGTCGTAGCGATCGGACCTCCCGAACTCTGCTGTGCCAAGTACCTAGACTACTTATTGCTGAATAAATAGTTCGAAAACTATCTACTTCGTTTTTCTGTAACCACCTATCATGCACCGACCTGATGATGACGATGATGGTGACGTCATCATTGCTGACGTCAGTCTTGCTAAAACAGCACTGGGCCCGGCCACCCGTCATCAGAAGTGGGATTGGAACGGAATCCAATCCAGGACACCTCCTCATCAGCTCGTTCATCACATGATCTACTGGAACAAACCAGTGCTGTATGCTCCCAGCCGATAACGTCACTGGCTGTGCCGGACCCTTCGTTGGATACTGTACCACGACAAGCCAACGATCCAGAACAGCAGCGTATGCTGTTAATACATGCCCAGCCCATCTACGGCAGGGGTACCACCACAATTCCTCATGGAAATGATGCAGAAGATGTCAGAACGCTTGTGTGCTCAACCCAAAGAGTCGCGAGTGTAATCAAGGATGTTTACCTGCCATCATGTGATCCGAATACCAATGTTGGTGTTCGTGAGGCCATTGAAACATGGAAGCTCGATGACTTTGATATCCGGATGAAGGCATGTAGCCTTTGAAGGGACGTGATATATGTGTGTCCACCGATGCGTCATCATCACATTGTGGCCTTCACAAAGTGCGCGTTATTCTACTACGTTACTAATAGGGGCCCGCGCGGTGTATTGACTGCGTTGAAACGAACCGTGCATCTACTTGAAACACCAACTTAAATCTTCGTTGATGGAAGAAGAATTTCTGTGTGAATTAATGAATGAAATACCGTGACCATCTCAAAAACAATATTCACGCTATCGCACCAGGAATCGGCCGAGCAAGCGGAAATATTGCAACGTTTGGTTTTGATCAAAAATTATAAAACCAAACAGTAGCGCTCCACACTTGAAGAACTACAACTTAGGATGTACTGCACAACTCACCGTGTTACTGGAGTTGCCCCGTTCACACTTATTGCTGGACGACAGTACTGTCTTCCACCGGAATTCCCGAATCTAGTGGACATTGACAACTATGCTATTGAGATGGAAGCGCTTACCCTACACATGCAACTAAAAATGGCACAAGGTATCTTGTTAAGAGAGTTCGGCGTTCAGCTTCCTCGTGCCGCTCACCCAGGTGACCATGGGACCGTATCGGCAGAATGTGACTTATCTACACCGGCTCCCAAATACCCCGCTGCTACACCAGTCAAACTCGTGCTTTTTACACCACGAGCAGTCCAACTTGTGTAACCAAAACGGGTGAGATCCTTTCATTACCTTAAAACCCCATTAAGTTATCCCGTTTCCTATAATAACACTTATCTACGAGAATCTACGATAACCCACGAGAATCCACGAGAATCCACGAGAATCCACGAGAATCCACGAGAATCCACGAGAATCCACGAGAATCCACGAGAACCTACGATTTAACATTCCTATCCTAACGCACTATGCTAAACTAACATTCTACGAGATTTAACATTCCTATCCTAACGCACTATGCTAAAACTAACATTCCACGAGGTTTCCACGAGGTATCCACGAGGTTTCCACGAGGTATCCACGAGGTTTCCACGAGGTATCCACGAGGTATCCACGAGGTTTCCACGAGGTATCCACGAGGTTTCCACGAGGTATCCACGTGTTCCCATATTTCCATTCAAAGCGCACTATGCGTGCATTAACATGCAATGCGTTATGCTTCTGACCTTACCTAAAAGCAACACCGGTTGCTTACAGATACCAAACTCAGAAGAACCATATTTCGTTGTTTCAGTATCCACGAGGTTTTCCACGAGGTTTCCCACGAGGTTTCCCACGAGGTTTTCCACGAGGTTTTCCACGAGGTTTTCCACGAGGTTTTCCACGAGGTTTTCCACCAGGTTTTCCACGAGGTTTTTCCACGAGGTTTCCACGAGAACACTACAAGGCTGGTGCAGAGCGCGCACCCACGAGGTATCCACGAGGTATCCAAGAGGTTTTTCCACGAGGTTTTTCCACGAGGTTTTCCACAAGGTTTTCCACGAGAACACTACCAGGCTGGTGCAGAGCGCGCACCGCCTGTCAGAATGGCCGTATCGGCGCAAAGCCGTTATTGTGATTTTAATAATAATAATAATAACCGATTGTCAATGAGTTAACTAATTTTAGAATGATTGTTAGAGGTTGAAACCTCAGCTGGAACGATCACAGGCAATTTTTACGAAGTTTGTAAACATTGCTTGTGCGAGGCCAGTTTTGGTATAAATACGACCGCTCGGCAGAGCTCTAGTCAGTCTGGCTTGAGCCGTCGTAGCGATCGGACCTCCCGAACTCTGCTGTGCCAAGTACCTAGACTACTTATTGCTGAATAAATAGTTCGAAAACTATCTACTTCGTTTTTCTGTAACCACCTATCATGCACCGACCTGATGATGACGATGATGGTGACGTCATCATTGCTGACGTCAGTCTTGCTAAAACAGCACTGGGCCCGGCCACCCGTCATATATATATTTCAATTTAATAGAATGGTAAACAAGCAGACGGCCCGCTTGATGGAAAGCGGTCACCGCACCTATGTACATTTGCAACACCAGGGTAGTTGCCGATGCGTTGAAATTGGAAAGCCGTAATTTTATCACAAAGGGGATGAATTTTTGAAAATGTAACTCGTGTCTACATAATAAAAAGCAATAATTATGCCACATCTAAAATTCACATTTAGAACTTTCACTGTTTTGGCTGGATCATAAACGTGTAAGTTTGACTGTATAGGTGAATTACCCAAAATTATTTTTTCCCAATATTTTAGTCCCATTCGCGTTTTTCCATATTTGCTTTATTTTCCATACGATACTGCGACTGATAGATAATTTTCTCACACGATTTAATTTCTACTCGTTCTTTTCGCTACACGCATTTTTACCTATGCATTTTTTAGCCGATCCTGATCTTTCAATGGGGAAAAACGCGAATGGGACTAAAAATATTGGGGAAGAATAATTTTGGGTAATTCACCTATACGGTCGTAAGTTTGTGAGTATGGATGGATGGATGTTTATTACTCTTTCACGCAAAAACTACTAAACGAATATGAATGAAATTTGAAATGGAGATAGCTGGATTAACGCATAGGCTACTTTTTATCCCGGAAAAGGTTCCTACGAGATAGCGGGAAGACACGGGTGAAACCGTGGGGCGCAGCTAGTGTTTAATAGAAAATTATAGAGAGAGTAGTATAGAGAGAAAATTACATAAACAAATACGTCTAATCTAGCAAAAAATCAAGCCACTCGCCGCTCGGCTCTCGGCGCTACAAAACAGAAACAAAACTAACATCCTGCAACGATCTAATCGAAACTTAATCTGAGTGAGTAAAAATCCGAAGCATCCCAAGACCCCGGGCGGTAATTTCCTGAAGCAACTATGGAGAGCAATCAACTCACTCCTTATAACGCTTGGGAGAATCTTTCACGAGCGCGCGCCGCCCATTCGACTTTTTGAAAACATCACTAACGAGCCACTTTACGGCCCTGTGCGGTTGTGAATGAAACACGGACCGGGTGACGGTTTGTAGCTACTCTTATTTCGCTGTTGGATTCGAAAAAAAGAAACGAGTATTTTCGACTACAATCATGTTTTTAGGGTTCCGTATCCAAAGGGTAAAATGGGACCCTAATGCTAAGACTCCGCTGTCCGTCCGTCCGTCCGCCTGTCTGTCCCTCTGTCACCAGGCTGTATCTCATGAACCGTAATAGTTAAGACAGTTGACATTTTCACAGATGATGTATTTCTGTTGCCGCTATAACAACAAAATATACAGAATAAAATAAATATTGAATAAAAATGAAATGTAAAAAAATGTTTACTGACAATGTATTTATTTCTGACATACACAATATCGCACAATACAAAAACAGTAACAATTACACATTGCGCGATGTCAGGAATAGGTCCCTGCTCAGCATACAACTGAGGCTGTATATCAACCTCAGTTACTGATTTTCATTTTGGGGGGCTCACATACAACAAACTTGATTTTTTTTGCGGTTAATGGTTCGGAACTTTTTGTGCGCGGGTCCGACTCGCACTTGGCTGGTTTTTTTTTTAATGCGATTTTGTAGATTTTGAAACTTTTTATTATTTACCTTTTTATTGGAATACAGCATGACTCGTATTCAGATACAATTTTAGTAGAAATGAACAAACGTCCTTCACACAATACCAACAAACGGTATACATACAGCCAACAGAATCGAGTACAAAGGGAATATGAGAGCCATCGTCACAGCATTTGTTAGGCATTCACCTGCCCAGAATGCTTGACATTCGGCACCCGGAGCACGGTGCTTAATTTATACTCTAGCTTTAGCTCTAGCTAGCACTTGGTTTTGACTCACGTACTGTTCTGTGTGCTGACATGATGTTTATAAGGATTAGACAAGCTATAACGTGTGTGCGAATTGCCAGTAGGGATGGGCAATTAAAAAACAAAACGATTATATGATGTCGATATTTTTATGCAGTATCGATACTTGTCGAATGAAAAATATCGATATAATATTGTAATTTTTGTTGAGCAATATGATAATTTTCTTATAGTATTAACACTCACGTTTCCGCATGCACTAAAATACTTTTGACATCATTATCTGTTTCTATGTTTGCTTCTGATAGGAGTTAATTATGTTACTTTCGTTGTATCTTTTTTTTCTTTTGCCGGCGTAAGGATGTTGGAACAGGTGTAGCTAGTTTTAAGTTTGACGTTTTGAAGTGATCACAATGTATCCTATTGAATAAATAACTATTGACTATTGACATCGCTAAAACCAGAGTTGCATTTTTTTTAATTTAAATTGATACGTATTCGACACTCTAAAACAAATATTGAATATTAATGATTTACAAATGTCGATGATGTAATTTTTAAAAACATCGATATATTTTTTGCCCAAACCTAATTTCCAGCATTTTAGCATAAATCACTCAATTTATGCACTCTTTCTCCCGCATACTTGTAACATGCTGAAACAGCTCTCTGCACGAGTCTTTCCACAGTGCCACAAAATGCAGTCCTTTAGCTAGGTGAAGGAAAAAGAGTTCTTCAAGGTCTGCAACGCCCCATTCCTCTAGTCTTGCTAATGTCTATAGGCCACGAAGGTCCCTTAAGGTTTTTCAGATTTTAGAGAGTAACTTTTGACTACAACTCACCTGATACTACTAATTTGATAAATAAGGTAAAAAACGTTAGAGGATAAAATTGAGTACTGTTTCCTAGCCATACAACAATTGTATATGTACTGAACATATTTTACATTACAATTTTGGTTTAAAAATAATTATGTATTATCATTATGTTAATACATTGATTAATCGGAAAGCTTTTGGGTTCAAGTAGGAGAAAACTAAGACAAAATCTTCGCGTCTATATTCTGTAATTTTTTATTAGTTGAATGGCAGCCATAATTTCGAAGTACGACGGTCTAAAATCCCGTGCGGCAATGCTATTTGTGCTCGTCAAATTTATCAATCTCTTTATACCGTGTACATTTACCGACTGCATTTGCCTGTGTTACGATATATGTAGTCGATCCATAACTACGCACCCGACAGTGTTCGCGAGAGCAATGTAACTGTCCATATTACAGTTCCATGACAGAAGTGGGTCAGAAACCGAGCAAGCAACTCGCCACTTATTTCGTATGTATGAAACGGATGCCTGCAGAGGGCGGGCGGTATTTAAAAGCCAGCATTTGACTGACCGCACACCAACGGAATACTAAAGCGCAACTTTACGACGATAGAACATCTGAAACTACTCTATGTTTTATGTAATCTTTGACGCCTCCGGATTCTGCGCTACTCTGTAAACATTTCGGTTCGTTTGCGTAAATGCTATCTTTAGGCAACCACTTTTTATGGAGCTGTATCCAGGTTTTTGTTTTACATCTTACAAGATAGCATTTGACCACTGATTACGCGATGTTACATGGTGATGAGTGATCAAAAGTGGTGCCATGCTACACCTGGATTGGAGGATGTGGTAGCTAACCAGGCTAACACTAAAAATGTCCTACTACCAAGCCAACGTATCGTTCATTACCTTTATACAGCAGAGTGTCCTTTCTTTCATTAAAAATAGTACAAATCTGACACAAAAAATCCAGCTTCCATAAGAAAAGCATACCTGCTTTTAGTAGCTAAACTCATTACCATTAAAAACTACGCATATCCCATTAAAAACTTTGCCCAAGCCAAGTTTTAATTGTTAAAAACCTAATGCAATTTAAAATTTAATTTCCTTTTTCAAAAATAAACAGTAGTTAAAATTGTATAAAGATTCTTTTAACTGAATTCATTAAGACACTCCCGGCGCGGCTTGGCTATTTTAATAAGTTTGCGTGCTCGAAATAATTCACACCTACGTACGGTCGTGATTCTAATTTACCATTTTTCTTTGCGTTGGAAACATTCCCGGGTGTAATTCACATAATTAGGGTAACAAACAGACGGAAATTTAATGACCAGACCATTGAAAAGCGCTGAGTTGTTTGGATTATTGTTTGTTACGTTTTTGTGTTGATGACAAATCCTTGTCACAGTTTGTTTTTTAAACTTTGCACTACAATTTCAGGACATTTTCGCTTTGTATACAAATAAATCGCTGGAACAGAGTAGAAATTACAAGTGAAGCTAATAAATGTGTTTTAAAAAAGAGTTAAAATTGAGGGTTTTGCTCTCCAGAGCCAGTTCCCAATCCTGATGTAGCGTTGCTCCACCTTCGACCACATTTTCACTTAGCATCCGTTGACTTTTGATCAAACGCTATCCTATAAGGTGTAAAAAAACCTAAAAACGGAAAAAGTGTAGTTCCATGAAAAAACTCCGAAGTACTTGGAGTCGTCATTTCATATCATTTCAAAGTCTGGCGAGACCGGGACAAATTAGGGAGAAGTCGTTTTTGTACAGTGACCATATTGTAGATATTTATTTTTACTTACGTAGTGTTTCACCACAAGTCACAACAACAGTTAACATCAGCAGTTAAGTGACAATGTGATCGAAGGTGTCATGTCAGCTCCAACCTTATGCTGTGTTTTTTTTATTTGGTAGGTACATTAAAGTGCCAACCATTCACCTTTTTAACATAGATTTAACAGTGTAGACGGAGACCGTTTAAGAACACGGACTAATGCCGAAAAAACATTTTTACAGTTAGCTAACGCTCTGAAATGTTGGGTTCACGCGATATTCTTACAAAAAGAGAAACTGTTTTTCGAGTATAAAAACGAACATAAAAATGATGTTAAAATGTACTCAACTAGAATTAAAATGCAGTGCACTTTTTTGCTCTAAATGTTAAGCTTGCAAAAAAAAATTGCCGATACAAAATATTTGCTAGAGTTTTTAGTACATATTTAGCTCATTGTCTATTTAACTCAAGGTTCATTAAACATTAGCTATTTCATAGATGTCCTTAAGACTTATTTGAGGCATGATATGATAATATAAAAAAATATTTAACATATTTTATATACAGCCATTCCTCAAAATATTTTCAATCATTTCACTAATAAAAAAAAAATTCACCAAATATTATATAATTTTAAGAAAAATAAATAGGATAAAATAGTAATAATCGTCATCAAATTATCTCGTCATTCAAAAGCAGGTCGATCAACGTTCGATCAACTTTTAAGTGTGCACGGAGAAAAAAAACCTTCCGAAATACCGTTTTCCTTCTGAGTCAAAAGGGAAGGACTTGTGATTCAGAAAGAAAACTAATATAAAATAAGGAAGGAATCGGTCTTGGAAGGTAAAGACTCAGAAGGATAGTCAGAATTTTTTTCTCAGTGTGTAAGTTTTGCTTCAACAACTGAACTGAATCACAAATCCTTCTTTTTTCTGTAGAGCAACAGACACCCTACGCAGACGTGGTTGCTGCCAGGACGTCGCATTCATCCAAGAGACTCTACCTCCCATTCATTGTGATGATTGCCGGCGCCCTCATTACACTTCCTACTAAAGTAGAGTACGCTACTGTATGATATGGATCTGTGTACAGTTGTCTTGTGAATCGGTGACAGTCTGCTTGTTACATATAAGCGATAATGGTTTTTTTTCTCTTTCTCTTTCTTATTTTCAAAATCATTAGTGCTACATGTCTGAGTCAAAGTCAATTGTTTTGTATTCAATAGGATACATTGTGATCCACTTTGAAGCGTCAAACTTAAAACTAGCTACACCTATTCCAACCTCCTTACGCCGGCAAAAAAACAGGCAAGAAACGTCCGGTAGGTAGTTTCCTGGCGCGATCACATTGACAAATTTTGATTATGATTGATGACATTTTTTTTTCTTCGCAAAAAGTCTAAACTCATTCCGGTACGTACTCTTAGCCCTGACCTACATTACGGCGTCAAACCTTCCTGTTCCACTCAACCGTAACTCCTCAACAAGACGCATTTCGTGTCTCCATAGTTGTTAGATCCAAAATAACACACACTTACCCGTCCTACATCCGTCCGTACCTACCTACCATAATGGTGCGTACGTCTATTTCCTCTATTCACTCAAATTGCTCTCACATTCCTTCACATTTTTCCCGTAAGGGTACCTGATTCCATACATCAAAGGGCACCGACGGCGGTGCGTCTTTAAACGAGGAAAATATGAACTCGACGCAAATAAAGGTTGCGCCGTGTGACGTCAAAAGGGAAACGTACGCTTAACTGCTTCCAGTGTGCTTTCTTTTTGTTGGTATGTAAATAATAATCTTTTGTTAGTTTTGTCAAGCGCTCGTACCGAAGCTTGCTGAGTTGTTCTTGCCCGATCAAGTAGGTTAAGCAACGTTCTCTGCAGTCACTACTTGGATGGGTGACCACTAGTGGTACAGTCGACTCTCGTTAATTCGAAACTCGAGGGACTCTTAAAATATTACGAATTATAGAGTGTTTGAAATATCAAGTGGTTCGAAATTTGGGAGAGAAAATAAATAAAACTACGAATTATGTATTAAGTGTTGATCAATTATTAGGTATTGATTAACTGCTATTCTATAACAATGACAAAAGTTTAGAGGTACATTCGTGTACATACTTGTACTTGTTTATACATGTATGTCATACATGTATTCATAATGTGAATTAATTAATCTTACGAAAGAACAATGAAGTAACTGAATGATAACTAAACAAACCAATTCCTGATACAAGTTGATACAAGTTTGAACTTGTCGCAAAATGTACTCACAATCTTTCCGCCTCTTTCTCTCTGCAACTTTGAATTGTCGAGTGTTGGACGCTTTTGAGTTCGAATTAACGCGTCGTTTTGTTATTATAGCAATGATTTTTTCGTTCGAATTACCAAGTGCATAAAAATGTATTGATTTAGTTCGAAATATAAAGAGATTGTGTAGGGAACTCGTGATAACTTTGAATTATAGAGAGGTTCGAATTATCGCAGGTTTGAATTAACGAGAGTCGACTGTATTTACAACTGAGCGCTTCTGGGCATGACGTCAGTCCCGGTTGATGTCTTAGGGCCGGTTTTATACACGTCCGTAAGTTCAATGTAGTACCAAAATTCGTGAAATTTATTTTTTATTGGAAATTTTAGCAAGAAAAATTTGACAATAAGATCAAGTTTACCGAAATTTGGTATGACATTTAACTTACGGACGTTTATAAAACCGTCGCTTAGTCTACATGCTAACCAGCACTAAGTCTAGTAAAATTATGGTCTAGGTATATATACTCTCTCTAAATATGAGTAGATCGAATTAACTTTCCTATTTTTATATGGAAAAAAATATTAAAACTCGTAAAACAAAAGTTGTTTGTTACGATGTAAAAAGTTGCCCTTAGAGATTTATTAGTATTTTACTAACATACAAAGGTTTCTCACGTAACAATTTCGTCTCATTGACAAATGAAGTAATATTTCAACTGCCATGAAAAAAACGCTAGTTGATAAAAAAAAAAGTTGTTATAACGTCGTTTCATAAGAAACTCCGAAACGTCTCTTACCGTTACCTTTCCATCAGTGAATACAGCCTTAACTTCAATCTTTTCACTTTGACTCGAGTGAGCCTATCAAGCCACGTATTAGCTCCAAGAGAAAATGTCTTTTCGTAAGTTTTATAGGTCGACGCCACACGAGCTTCTTTTTGCTCGATTTTAATTTTCTAGCAAGGTGCTTTTTGGTGTTTGCTTAATGACTGTTAAAACATTGGTGTACTACCTCTTATTTAATGTTTCATTATCATCATCATCCTTTCAATAAAATTGGGGTCAAAATATTTTGTTTGGTATCTGACAGTATTTGATTAAAAACCACGACCACCCATCCAAGTAGCGAGCACGTTACTTAACCTAGTAGATCGGTTAAGAAGGATTCCACAAACTTCGCTACGAGCGATCAAAACGTCTTAAATTAGACTAGCTGTTCCCCACGGCTTCAGCCGCGTGGGCTACAGCTTTATGCATGCAAAGTCTCAGCCCCATCGGTTTAAAATTTACAAAGTTTCATACAAACTTTCATCCCCTATTTTATCCCTTTGGGGGTAGAATTAATCAAAATCCTCTCTTAGCGGATGCCTACATCATAACATCTACCTGCATGCCAAAGTTCAGCCCGATCCGTCCAGTGGTTTGGGCTGTGCGTTGATAGATCACTATGCCAGTCAGTCACCTTTGTGTGATATATATTTAGATATCAAAACTTAATTTTTACCCCCAGCAAAACATTTAAAACCGCAACAAGCTTTCAAAACAGCGTAGTAAAGACATCCCTTGCGGCTGCTGCGAGTTGCCTCAATTGGTCGCACAATCCCAGTGAGACTCAAGCAAAGCCCCAACCATTTGTTCCTCGTTAGCTACATCGTGGGCACTGGGTATTATGAATAAATTGAAGCTACAACCGCTGGGAAAAACGTCACGTTTAAAATTTTAAGCCATATTAGGTAACCTCAAGATGGTGGACTGAATGCAATGCCAAATAGAGTACCTCTTCGTCATCATCATCATAATGAGCCTCTTTTGTTTCATTGCTGGACAAAAGGCTCTCTTAAAGTACACTGTCATCAGCCTGTTTCAGTCCATTGCTAAGCAAAGGCCTTTCCCAAAGTACACCGCTAAGCCCAACCTTTTCACTTCTCTCATCCAAACGATGCGTGCTATTTTGCGTATATAATCGCTTCACCTCGTCCTAGCTGGAAGAGGTCCTATACTACGTTTTCCGACTCTTAATAGGTAAGCGTAACCTTTGCCAGTTATTCAACCACCGGTAGTGTACAAGCCTTACTGTGTTCTGGATTGGGGAGCAAAAATATATAAAGAGAAGCAAATTGAATTAAGAGTTAAGAGGTCAGAGCTACCCATATCTTTTGTATTATTCGATAATTAGCTATTATTTTTTTGATCCCAACCAAACTACGACAGACATTTCTAGCAAAAATATCTACCAGTCCATGAGCAAAGGCGCATACTCCAAACAAAAGTGTGAATACTAAGCATCTTCAAAACATCCCGAACCGCAACAACCTTCCGTAAGTAAAGCAAAGACAACCCGCGCGACCGCTGCCCTAATTCAAAGATGGCCACACAATCCCAGCGGGACTCAAGTATTGTGCAACTACAGTACGTAATGTCAATACAAACGGTCCATTGTGACATTTCACATAATAGCGCGGTGAATATAAACGACTACAGAGTGGGGCGACGTGACAGCGACGTGTTTTGTTCTATCGTATATACAGGTTCTAATGTGACAAAAGTTTTGACTTTTATGTTATCATCTCTGCTTCATAGTGTTTCATCTCAAGTCACTCTTGTGATGTGACAATATGACTGGACTGGGTTCTCAAGTGAGGCCTCCGGAAAACACCGATATCAACAGATGGTATTGCATCAACTTTCGTGTTATCGAGAGATACTAGCTCCTCTCCACACACTCAACAAAGATGTAGGATACATCTTTGTTGGTTTAAAATATAGCTTAACTTTTAGTCCAACTATCATTATCTCAAATTTAACTCAAATTCGTTGAGTCGTTTTGACGTGAAAAGGTCATAAATCCAGTTACAATTTTTTGCAGTTAAAATATTAAATGATAAAGTGTGATGTGATTTTTTGTTGAAACATACTCATTTCCATCTAACTTTAACCAACTGAAATCTTTCAATACCACGCGTTATTTCTGCACTCTGATTTGACATGACATATGTCATCTACAAGTCTACAACATTGGTCTAAGACCACTCTTTGACAATGACAATCACAGCTATAACTTGACACAGCGTCGTAAACAAGGTACAGTTGCTCAGAGCGCCATCTACAAACAGTTTTGCGTGTGGCTCCCCATTGTCGTAAGCTAGCGTACTGCTAGTATCTTTATGCCGCCCTGCTCTGTAGTCCGTAGTCCCAGCCATTTGTTGCTCGTTAGCCACGTCCCGGCCACTAAATATTATGAATAATTGATGTAACAGCCGCGGGCGTGGATAATTATCCCTAGCCTTTGCTATGTTTTTAAGTAGGCCAGCGTAAGCTACTGTAGCCAACCGGCTGAGTGGATTACGGAGTAATGGGTAAATAAGTTATGAGCTCTTGTGATTAGGAATGAATTACGTGAGAAAAAGACGCGTGTACCTTCACATTCTTTTAACGAGTTACAAGGCAGCGTTTGACTACAAGTTATCTCAAAACTCAAAAACTATTATTTAGTAGGATACAACATAATTATGAACCCTTTAAAACGTCAAATATCAAACTAGCTACGCTTGTTCCAACCTCCTTACGTCAGCAGGCAAAATAACAGGCAAGAATCGCCTGGCAGGAGTGGCAGGTAATATTTTGGGTGCGATTATATTAAAAAAAAGTTTTGTTTTATGACTGACTGATTGAATGCATGTTTCCTACAATCCCAACCTATATAAAAATTGTCTGATGTTAAGCTGATGACGATGTGGTCTAGGATGGCACCACGCTACCTACACCTGGTTTGGAAACTGGCTTACAAGTGGGGCTGTCGGAACACACCGATAGGTGCTTGGCGACAGATTCTTAACTTGACGGCATCTTAACTAGCCAGGCGAGCATTAAAACTAACGTAACCTATATGCTATACGTAAGTTTTCATGAGTCAGTGGTCAACCCTGATGCCACTTTTCAGGGCACCCAAAGGCTCCCAAATGTCTTAATGGTTGCCGTGACCGACAGTTTAACATGACCTCCGAAGTACGGAAACGCTCAGTTGAAAATGCCACCAACGGTTACGCATCCATGTAATGACCTCGCCGAATTTGGTTTTTACTCGTTAAACAAACATTGGGCATCGTTAAATAATATTCAATGTTATTTCCCTATCTTAGCGCGATGTTTAGATCAGCGCGTTTTCTTATAAATACTCATAAAAAGTAATCATGTTTGGAGCCAATTAATAAGGAGGTCCTTCTAATCATTATCTTTCTCATAAAAATAACTTATTGCGTTGATTACTCATGTGTGTATAGTATAAATCATATTAGTAGTCTTAATTGACAGAAATGGAGGAGGTTCTCAAGTTGACGCATACATTCTAATATATATAAAAATCTAATAAATCTATCACAGTTTTTGCTATAGAACTCCTCTGAATCTTTTTTTATGAATGAGAGGGGTTAGTCTTCAGTGCCATGAATAACTCGTTGGATTTAGCTTACGTTTCCTTTACGTCATTAAAATATTTGTATGAAAAAATAATTTATTTCGAATAACATCCTTAATAATGTTAGTCAAAAAAGCTAAGTCTATGTTAGGGTTGCACCATAACTATAATTTACTATAGTTAAATGTACATTTTCACGAACTTAAACAACGTCACTCGTAACTTGGTGTCAAAACTAAAACCGGGAACGTGTCAATTCGAAACGAAAACAATTACGCGAACAAACGGGTCGCACGATTTACATAGGGGATGGTCGACCTCCCTTCAACGCCCAGGGCAAGGGGACACCCGATTAAAATCGCTAAAATACACGTCAACGTGTTGACGTTTTGATGAGGAATAAATTCACGCGGGGCCATAAGGCCCCACTGCCGCGGGGTAAGATCGTGCTCCAGGAAAATGAAGGCAATCAGAGAATACCCTCTTTTCCCCCCCTCAAAAAAACAGTTGTCGAGCGCAATTTTGCGCTACTATTCGAAATTTGATCTAATTAAGTCAACTGAAGAGTATTCAATTAATTATGTTATTGTGCAGTTAGGGAATTGTGACTTTTGTTACTTATATTATGCCTAGAGTTAAACCGAAGATCGGGCTCAGTGGCATTCTTTATGAGAGGTCTATGACCATTGACCAGCAAATGAGTAATACAGATTATGATGAAATACAGTTCTAATTGAAAATATGTTTCCTCTTACGTGGTAGCGTTTGACCTGCTGTCATCTAATGATAAGTGATAATAATATAAATTTTTAATTTAAGGATGATATCTAGCAATAGAATATTCCCTGCCACCAAATTATGCATTGGTGTCTAATGTGTATAAGATCTTCTCCATCAGAAGGTGATCTGAAACAGATCGCTATCATTAATTTGACCAGTCGTTTGACACTTCATATTTCATCAAATATTATTATAGATAAGCAAATAAATATATCAATTTGAATAATTATCAACTGTTATGTTGCTTTGGTATCGCCGCTATATAGAAACCAGTGTCAAGTGACGACGATGTAAGCCCTATAGTAGCAACCTTTACACGGCACCAGAACCGGCCCAAATCGAACTGCTGCAAGCATAATGGAACCGTCAGACACCGTCGACACCTCGTCACCGGCACAAGGGTGACCATTCCAAACTTCCCCGGCCACGAGCGAAATTGCAAAATAACCCATACCGCATTCTCCGCCTTACGCGCGCGCATTAAGAGTGACAATCGCGTAAAAAGGGCGGAAAATTGCACATGTCAGCTGTTTAAATTTACGCGTCTCGTTTTTGAGGACAAGAAGGGAAAGCAATCTAACTTTAAACAATAGCAGAGCAACGGAACTGCGGCACTACGGAAACTTGGTGTAGTGACGGGTAGTGCTTGTCGCTTGCTCCGTTCGCTTGTCACCCGCTCCGCTCGCTCGGAGCGAAATGCGAAATTCTCGTGATAAATAGACGCGTCTCGTTATACAGAGCGTTTGTAAATAGAGGGCTGTTACATCGGCAATGGGAGGTTTGGATGAGTTGCATCTGCTGAACTTCAGCCACAAAGTCACGTAATCACTATCATATCGGATCATACTTTGGTATACTGTAAATTACTTCCGCATATTTGAGTAAGTAAAACATTCTTCACGCTGAAAGACCTCAACGGGATAAAATGAGACCATGTGGGCGTTACTATATTGTCAACAAAATGTACATAGCGTTTATCGCCAAAAAACATCCTATATTTTTCCATTAACTTGATACAAAAAGCCCATGGGGAAAAAAAACACTTTCAGTTAATCTCAATTTTTTCACTTAACGTATCAGTTAAATAAGGACCTTTTTTGCTCTACTGCGAACATTATAAAAAAACTGTTGCATCTCTCTAACCGTTTTTGGGAGATGCGCGTACTACCATCGCACAAAAACTGATTTGTTTTTTTAACACAAGTGCATATAATAAAGAAAATTCGAGAAAAGCTGGATGATTATTTAAGATTTAAGGAGGGAAATAAGTTGTTACTTATTCTGAGATAGATAAATCTAAACGTTTTTCAAAAGCAATACAGTTTACTATCCAGCACATTACGGTAAGGTTGCGTAATAATGTTCACTTCTCAGAGAAGAGCTCTCTTTATGCGTCGCCACGCGTCGGATACTCCCTCAGGGCAGTATTTTTGACATTTGCCTCGACTGTAATAATTCCTTACGCCATACGAAGGGCGAGAAAATAATACAATGTATTATATTATGTACTCATCCTTATTTACGCTGGAGGAAAATGTCACTAATATTGGAATCGTACATATTTATATCGCGATATTTATTGTGTCTCCTGATTTATTGCTAGTTTTCGGTGTTTCGGCGTTATTGCGAAAAAACATCCGGCGTTAGAAGCTATGTGACATTGATGAAACTACATTTTCTCTTTGCTACAGGATAGCGATTATCCACAAGTCACCTGATATTAAGAGATGGTGATCAAACGTGGTACCACGCTATGCTTGGACAGGGAACTGGCTCTCAAGTGAGACTGCCGGAACACATCGATGGGTGCAAGCCTTGTAAGCTCGCCACCCTCAATCTATCACCAAGCACCTGTCAGTGTTCCGGCAATCTCACTTGAGAACCAGTTCCCAGTCCAAAAGTAGCGCGGCACCACCTCCAATCACATCGTCCTTACCACCAAGTGTCTTGTGAAATATCATCACTATCATAATCAGCTGGAAAAAGTCCACTGCTGAACATAGGTTTCCCACTTTGAACGCTACCACGAACGCCTATTAGGTACTCATAATCATCCAACAGCTTCCTACGAATCATGACTCGTATGTAATCAAACGCTACACTGTAAAATATGAAAAAAAAAGAAACCAGAAGAAAATCCCACAAAATTAAAACCAAAAAATTGCACGTGGAAACAAAAAAATAAGTATTACGGGCTCAAAATCGAATTTTTCTCAAAAATATTTTCAACCCGCACCGTGGCCAGAGATTTATAAGGGATTATAACGCACACATACACACAGAATCTCCCTTTGAGCACACGGACACAATTTATTTCACTGGCTATCGTACACAGTATAAAACACGTAAGCAGTAGAGAGTTTAACGCTGTGCAATCGTGGATCGATTTATGACAGTTAATCGAGTCATTTATTATTACTACATAATCGATTATGAAACTGGTAACTTATTAATTTTCACAATCGAATAACGTTACTGATTTGTATTACGAATCCGAAATAAGTCCATAAGTTATTTATTTATTGTATTAAGAAGGGCACGCCAATTATACCTTCTATGTCTCACTACATGATGCGAACAAAGGAAACATTTCTGACAAATGAAGAAACGTAGTTCCAAAACGATGGATGGCTAAATGGCACTTACGATTTATGGGCCTTTTTTGCATCTGTTCAATGAAAAACACGTTTTTGTGTAACAAAAGCGGAAAGAGCGATGATAAGAAAAAAATGTCTATCAGACACGTTATTTTCCACCAACCAACTGTCACTTTGTGTTTCTTTGCGCGGCAAAACGTGAGTTCCCCTGATTTACAAAAAATAATTGTCCTTACGAGGAAAAAGGCGGTGGCGAATACTAATGTCGAATACTCTATGTAACTCGTCGTTTTAAAAACAGTTGACCTAATTAAGTACTATCTAAATAATTATCGAAATCCTGAAGTTTCCCTTCTGGCCGTTACACTATGACCATTGCATCGGTCGCCAAAGGCCCCTACACACAGGCATCAGCAATACAGGAATTCTTTTGCCGGCGTAAGGAGGTTGGAACAGGCGTAGCTAGTTTTAAGTTTGACGTTTTAAAGTGATCACAATGTATCCTATTGAATAAATAAATAAATTGAAATTGAAAATTGAAATTGGAAACAATTATTTTTCGCTCAGCACATATTGCGAGGGTGGCTTACATTATATCTACACGATATTTAGCAAAGGGTTGATTTTGAATGGGCGCTCCAATATCTGCTTTCTGTTCGCCCATAAATGGTGTAATTGACAGGACTACGATTTTTTTCTCTTTTAGTTTGTTTTTAAGATCGTAGGCTTTTCAGTTCTGGAAGTTACATGATCAGAGAGTGAGTGAATAAGGTGGTGATGATGATGATGCAACCAATGCCGATTTTGGCTACAAGTGACAATGTGGTCGAAGGTGGCGCTACACCTGGATTGGTAACTCTAAAGCCTATTAACTTAAAAAAACCTTATAAAATCAACTCGTTTATTTGAAAATTGCATTTAATAATACTAGCTGCGCCCCGTGGTTCCACCCACGTTTTCCCGTTATCCCGTAGGAACGTTTTCTTAGGGGAACTTACAAACTTTCAAATTTATAATATTAGCAGGATGTATGTAGCAAGCGGTAGTCTTTGACTTCTAAACAAGATTATTTTTTAAATGATAGATGGTTGTTAGATGGTCAAGTCTTAGAACATCTACTTACTCGAGTTAAAAATGTTAGCGTATTTACTTACTTATATGTTTTTGCTTCTTGTTTGTTGTGTTCGAATGGCCGTAGGCCGGTCGGACGCCCTAGAAACCGCTGGATGCGGACCTGCGCGAGCTCCAGACACTCAACTGGGCTGAAATCGCTCAAGATACAGAAGAGTGATGGCGCTCTCTCGTTTCGGAGGCCAAGACACACTTTGGGCCACTGAGCCATCGGAGTTAGTTAGTTAGTTATATTTTTGGTGAGCTTCCCTATACACTATTCAAAATTCTAAATCCTTCAAAACCAGCGAACCCAACAACCTAAATCATTTGCAAAAAGACTAGCAGGTGTTGTGATTCATACGACGAAACCGCAACGACGTCTCAGGCTAATGTGTTTACCCCATTACATCTAGAGGTTTTACAGCCACCAATTAGAGACCTCCCCCGCGTCCGCCTCGCGAATGAACAACGGACGAGCCGGAGGGATTTACGAGAGCTCAGCGAGACCAGCTTATCTGGTTACGTTCAGTACCTCGGGTTGAATTTCTCCAAACATCGTCGACTCGGCGCGTTTGCGTTAAGTTTTATTACTCTTCTCTCTTGTAAATTATAGGTGTAATATACGAGGGAAGGATGTCGGTACAACTGTTATATTTTCTTTTGTACAAATGATAAAAAATGTAAAATAAGCGAAGGGACTCGCCCGCGTTGCGGGGCGGGAGTTCGGATGTTGTGTGATTTATCAAGATTATGGCCATATGTTTGAGATGCGATGGCGTTGTTCGAATGTTTCGTGTTTATCGTTAAAATCGTTTACGTGAATAATGTATGGAAAAAATTGAGGCATTTTAGTGGTCTGTTTTGGTGAAATAAACTAATTTGACTCGAAGGAAATTTAGAACATATATATATTACTAGCTGTGACCTGTGATAAAAAGGTCTGCATGTCCTAACACAGTGTTCAAATTATCTACATACCGAATTTCATCAAGATCTTTTAAGCAATAGAGTGGCAAACATGCAGACTGCCTACTTGATGGTAAGCGGTCACCATGGCCGATGGACATTTGCAACACCAAGGGCGTTGCCGATTCTGTAGAACACTCAGCAGTTGAGGCGTAAAAAGGTCATAAAAATACTGACAACTGGCTCCTTTTGCGCTAGTTTAGCGTTTTCAAGTGATCACAGTCGTATCGTATCCTATTAAATGAATATTTTAATTGAGCTCTCAACTCGAGGATGATAGCTTGCCAGGCGAGCACTGAAAATGCTCTACACCAAGCTTTATGGTGTCATCACGGTGTTTTAATAAAGAGATATTGACAAAGGTCAAAATTCACTGCGGACATTCCGAACTCAACGCAGAAATCACCATTCGGTACACATTTGCTGCACCCATCACAACACCATATTCATTTCTTTTATTTCAAATTTTCGCAACACGGGCAGCCGGCGGTCGTCACAAATTCGTTTCGAGCGCGTATGCCGGAACGAATTGACTAGTTCGGGTTACCGGCACCGATACCTACGTGCAACAAAAAAAAAAATGAAAATCGAATCAAAAATGTTAGACTCTCAATATTGGAGGGGCAGACATGAATTGTTGGGCGTCGCGTCGGGTGATTAAAAAAACTGAATATATGCACTAGATTTAGGCGTGGAATGCTTTCGCATAGTACCCTGGTATTTTTTTCTATTGCAAGGAGTAATTGAAACCAATTTTAAAGTTTCACAGCTGCTATCCTAGCTGCTTACCTACACTGAAAAAAAAAATTCTTACCTTCCCAGACCGATTCCTTCCCTTTTTCATCTTAGTTTTCCTTCTGAATCACAAGTCCTTCCCTTTTGACTCAGAAGGAAATCGGTATTTCGGCAGGTCTTTTTTCTCAGTGTATCAACGTTTATGCGAGGATAGCCCAGTGGTAGTGACATTGGCTTGCAGCCCCTAAGTCATGGGTTCGTGTCCTACATTAAGCTTGAGCTTTCTGTGAAGTAAAAACATCGTGATGGAATCATAGCTTGATGGTAAGGCATTTTGAATTATATACTAGTTAAGAATCTGTTGCCAAGAACCTATCGGTGTGTTCCAGCAGCTTTACTTGAGAGCTAGTTCCCAATCCGGGTGAATCATGGCAGCACATTCGACTACATCGTCACTCATTTTTAAATTTTTATAAGCTATACGGAGAAAAAAGACCTTCTGAAATACCGTTTTCCTTCTGAGTCAAAAGGGAAGGACTTGTGATTCAAAAGGAAAACTAAGGTAAAAAAGGGAAGGAATCGGTCTTGGAAGGTATAACTCAGAAGAAAAGTCAGAATAGTTACGACGCTTCCATCCTATCCTACTAATATTATAAATGCGAAAGTTTGTGTGTGAATGTTAGTTACCACGTATCAGTGTAACAACTAAACTGATTTTGATGAATTTCGGAATGGAGATTTCTTACAACCTGGATTAACACATAGGATAACGGGAAGACGCGGGTGAAACCGTGGGGCGCAATTAGTTTAAAATAACCCAGTGTTTTTACATAAAATAAACTTGTAACGTATCTTCAAATGGTTTTTATTTGCCAAAACTCGATTTTGTACACGTGTCTACATACGTTATTTAAAAGGCAAATTAATTGAGAGTTTCAAGCTACCGGCGCAAAAATCGCTTTGATTTTGTTACGCACACAAATTACTCTTTCAACTTTACACGAATAGTCAGCAATCAGAAGCCTGAACGTTTATTTTTTCGAATAAACAAAACCAATCATGCGTTTCTGCTATTAATTTAACTTCAATATGGCTGTCGACGCTATACAAAATGTATAAACAGTACTAGCTTTACCCAAAGTAATACTGCAAACATAAATGTTTAATACCATATTAAATAGATAGTGTTGTGTCCTCTATCTGTCTGTGATTTCAGTAAGTAGGTACACAGCTCAAAGGGAATGTCCGCCCGCCACCGATGACAGATGGGGAATGACGGTGCGCTTGCGCGGCTCCACCGTTGATCTGTATACTACATTTATTTGTATACCACAGATAGAAAGATGGATTTACTTTTTATTGACACACCACAATACACACGTACACACACACACGCACACACATACATATACTATACATTTTATTAGTAAATTAAAATTGAGTTTAAATTTAATTAGACTGAACTCGTATTAACATTCTATACCTTCCTACTTTGGCTCAAAACAATGCTCAAAACAATGCTATATATGGCATTTTCGTTTTTTTTCTTGACTTAGAAGAAAGTTTGTGGCAGTCCAGCAAAGTTATTCTAACACTCTCCATGAAAGAGTTGTAAAACGATACCAAACTGTTCCAACGGAAGACCAGCGCTGGTTGATTAACCAGCATTTTGCTGAGTTGGGGCCGATTTGCAACACTGACATTTTTGTGTACTGACATTGAGTTCTGTTACTGTAATATTGTTTCTTTTTTTTCTACAATTTGTACCAAGAGTGTTGTTGTTGCAAATAAATATATATTCTTTCTTTCTTTTTCTTTCAATAGCTGTGATCCACGGTTTCACCCCCGTTCACTATAGTTCATCTCAATTAAAAGTAATCTATGTCCTTACCTATAATTCAAACTATGGCCGTACCAAATTTTATCAAAATCTTTACTTAAGGCTTGAAATGCTAACAAAGAAACAGAGAAAGTTGTTTTCCCATCTATCGTTAGTTTGGACGTATGGATAAACTCTTATATGAAAAGTAGATACGAGAGTTTTTGTAAACACTGTGCCTACTGTATAAGTTAGTATTGATTTGATCGTTCTCATAAACGCACGCGTCTCTGGAAATTGCATTTCAATACTCCACACCAACACAGACCCATAGTAAGTAAGCGCACAGTAACGAGAGAGCGCACACTGGTGACCCCGACGTCACACCAACACCAACCAACACCAACTCGTTGAATACAAGTGCAGCAATCGTTTTCGAATTTGCATAACAGAATCGAAAGTAAAACAAAACAAGTGTAGACCAAAATAGCTGCGAACTAAAACATTTCTCCGCAAATTGTTTAGTCGGCAGCGCGATATTTTAGTTCCCAACGGAAAACTGTTTTCTTCAGGCAATAAATATTCGTAACGAGCTTTACATAGCTCAAGGATTTATCGCCCGCTTCTTCACGGGGCCAGGATGCTCAATAAAACTATAAAATCACCATTAAGTAAACAGCTCCTTGGGTTTAATTTGATGGGCACTTTAGCACGAAATGTAAAGTCGATCGGTTGATTTAATTCAATATTTCGAAGTAGATAAACGCAACATTGCGAATGAAGAAAGTAAAGTCTGAAAAGCATTTGTTGTTCTAGAGTGGAAAGAACAAGTGTCGTATCTTCTGATTTAACTTCAAAATATTAGCAAAAATATCACCGTTTTCATTGATCGCAACTAAACTCGTCTTAAAACATATCTACCTTCATCATTATCACCCGTTTACGTTACCACTGCTGGGACATTGGCTTTCTCTCAGAGAGATAATTTGCGTCGTAATCTACCACGCTGGAAAAGTGCGCGCTGTCGGGTTGGTAGATGTCGCGTGCCTATGAATGTAAAAATAATAAAAATACATCGATAGTAAAAAAAATATGTAAAAATCAAAACCTTAACAAGTTCAGATTCTATTCATTAAAAACATAACCTATATTTCACATCAACGTGTATTGTGACAGCGCTACATATGACGTCACACGTTCCGCTCGCACAATGCGCACGTAACGAGGGCGCGCCGGAAGCGGCCGGCGAGCGCTGGCGCAGTCCTCAGGCACCGCCGGCGATATTTCCGCTTTCGCTCCGCTCCCGCCCGTTTCGCGCCCCGGCCGCAGACGTGCTGAATTACACCATTTTGTGATTTCAGTCTCGGACAATGTGCACGTGTTCTCGTAACAGAACCGGAACTACAAGACTCATTGCCGTACGAACAATATACCGTTGGGTTTTGTTATGAGATAATTCATTACATAGAAACGTAAGTACTTAGATTTAGTGATAGATAAATAAGTCGCTAACAATGTTCGTTAGTTTTCTTTCACTTCAGAACAGCTGGACCGATTTGTTCAATATAATTATATAATTAAATTTTCAAAATATGGCAAGAAAGCTTTTAGGAAAAGAAAAATTACTGTAAAGTTATGGAAAAACTTAATGTGTTATTATGTATAAGAGTTTGTGTGAAATGAACTATTAATATTTATCAACCCTGTTATTAGTTGTACAATAATTTTTGAGATAAATTATAGATTAAGCGATAAATTTAACCATTCCTAAATAAGTTTTAATAAGTCATGGGATATTCTGTATAATAATGTGTTCTAAAAGAACTAGCTTGCAAAATCCTCCCGCTTGCAAACGTCAAAGTTACTAACTTTTTGCATATCTTCAGCTAAATATCAGTCATACATCTGCCAACTTGCAATGCTATGTGTATAATGTCTATAAAACTGTTATTTTTAGTTTACCGACTATTTCCAGTCGCCTCGTTCCAGATTCTATTTCCGCTTTCAGACATTGACATGAATTCGTTGCGGACTGGAACGTACTGGAAAGATGTCGCAGCGCGCTGGATAGATAGTGAACGAGGCACGGTTACGGCTATTTTACATAATTTAACTTTTTAAATGGGTTTGAAATGTTTAGTGTAGTTGTTGCAAATTTCAAAAAGAGGCTGCTTATTTTTGCTATTAATTCTTTGCTTTACTGTCATCATCATCATCATCAGCCTAATACATTCCCACTGCTGGGACACAGACTTTCTCTTAAAGAGATAAAGAGAGAGAGAGAGTGAGAGAAAGAGTATGGGCTGTAAACTACCGCGCTAGCCCAGTGTGGGTTAGTAAATATCACATACCTTTGAATGTAGTAATTCTTGGACATGCCAGTTTCCTAACGATGTTTTCCTTTGCCGTTTGGGAGTCAAACCGGCATTTTGACTTGAATATTTATTTGAATATTCAAGTCAAAATGCCTATTTGACTATTTTGACTATTTGAATTATAAAATTACGAATTAATTTAATTTGAATTATAAAATTACGAAATTAATTTGAATTATAAAATTACGAAACATTGGTGTCGAATCGGTTTTGCATGCTCTAAAACTAAAGTAAGTTTGACAGGTCAAATAGTATCGCTGTCTTTTTCTAACCACTGAAGTAAAAAAAGGACAGCATTACTCTTAGACCTGTCAAACTTAGTTTAAAAAAAGTCAAAAGTCAATTTTTCTTTATTCAATAGGATACATTGTGATCACTTTAAAACGTCAAACTTAAAACTAGCTACGCCTGTTCCAGCCTCCTTACGCCGGCAAAAGAACAGGCAAGAAACGCCCGGCAGGTAATTTTTTTGGCGCGATCAGCACTGCACTGCCTTGCAGCATCAGCATTCTTATTACTAATTTGAATTGGAGCAAGTTCACTAAAATCCCAAGTTTTTTTTTGTCATCTAATGGTCCGATATTTTTTAATTAGCTTTACTAATAAGATTTCTCTTTGTTTTCTTTAGTTTTAGAGAATGCAAAACCGAATCGACACCATTGTCTAAATCTTTTGTCTTTCAACTTTCACTAATCCAATGCGGCTATGATGATATACGTTGGCAGCATAATTGGGTAAATTATTAAAGTAAACAGAACCTTTAAAAATCACTAAGTTAAATTAATTATTTCCTGCCTTCCTGAGCGTATATAAATATTATACTTCAGCTATAAATTCTGAGCATCCGATAAACTTGAAGCGGAATGTTAAGCTTAGAGCAAACAATCCGCCTTGCGGCGAAATTGTCTAAGGTCAACAAGACATTAAAAAACTCAAGTTGACTCAGGGTTTAAAGAGCCAGCAAACAGCGGACAAGTATAAAATGTTAATGTAACGGTGTTGGAGTGGTGAAGGATTGGCGATGACTGATTAAAGACGATTGTCCGATGAAATATATCAGCATATTTACCTGTAACAAAAAAAATCACATGTTAAAAACGTAAAGAACGGTGACCATAGTCAATTTAGTCATAAAATACTGTAATTTTATTTTATTTTATACCCTATATGACCTATAAAAGACTGATTGAAAAAAACCTTTGTCAGTGCTTACATACGTTATAATTATAAGAAATGTTTACTGCAACATTTTATGCCTCATTTTACCCCACTGGTTTAAGCTTTGCGTTATTTATTAGTTTGTATTCAGAGTTTACTAATTGATAAGTAGATTGCTCAGTGTTCCTATAATTGTATTGTTTTTGCGTACCTAAGTGTTTATTCAATTTTTTCCCATCATTTTTGTTCAAAATCTTGTCTCTGCTACTTTAGTCTATCTCTATTTAATACATCGAGATAATTGCGTTTAAAATCCTACTAATATTATAAACGCGAAAGTTTGTGAGAATGTATGTATGTTGGTTGCTCTTTCACGCAAAAACTACTATTTTTATCCCGGAAAAAAGGTTCCTGTGGGAGAACGGGAAGACGCGAGTGAAACCGCGGGGCGAAACTAGTAAATTATTAATTTGATAAACCGTGAAATTTAAACCAAGTTACATTATTGAATTCCGTAAAATGCCGACAAACGGCTTAACTCTCTTCACGCCACTTACTACATTTTCAACACCACTTGATGCTATTCCAAAAAGCGCACAAACAAGAACATCCACGGAACAAACATCGCAGTCATGTTTGCCACCGGAAAACAACGTGCCCCGCAAACTGCGAAATAAAAACAGTAATCTCTCCAAATTCCCAAACAGACGACGGTATCGCGCCGCCGCGCCGCCCGAAAAACATATCGCGAGTCTGCGAGTAGAACCAATGTTGTATTTATTTCATCTAGGGGAGGATTAGGCTTTCCCGCATCGAAACTCGGGGCAACAGGTGCCGCCTTCCCGCGCCCCGCCACCCCCGGCTACAAAACAAGCAGAACAAGATATACACCAGCACTAAAGGCTTCGCCAAATAGAACGCGTGCTTAGCGCGCGTCATAGCGCTAGTCCGACGCCGCGCTGTGGTGCCGAATCGTGTTGTACAGTCAGCGACAAAAGTAGCTGATCGTTCTCGATTTTCCAAATGTGTTTCAAATCAGCTGATTTTAGGTGATGATGAGGTCAAAAATTGGTGTCTGAGATGATGAGGATAATAGAAAAAAGTGTGATTGTTCAGCGACTATTGTCGTTGACTGTACTATGACGGTATTACACAGCACAACGAGCCATGGAGAGAGCCATGCTTGGCGTCTCTTTGCGTGATATAACGAAACGAGGAAATTCGCCGAAGAACAAAGGTCACCGGCATAGTTTTCAGAATTTGCAACTTGAAGTAGCCATGGGCAGGCCACATCGCTCTACGAACCGATAACTGATGAGGAAGAAAGGTTCTCGAGTAACGACCACGAACCGGAAGACGCACTGAAGGTAGGTAAACCGTCAACAATGTAAGAATCACAGGGAGCCGATGGATGCGAATAGGCTAACTTCTTCCGGCTGATGATGATGATGATGATGATGACGGTATTATACTGTCAAACAGAAGGCCGGCGCTAGCAGTACGCAACCAATCAAAAGCAATCAAATCACGCAATCATAGTACGTCACAATTCAGCGCTATAGCGCGGCATCAGCGCTTTGACGCGCGCTAAGTATGCGTTCTATTTGGCGGAGCCTTAATACTGTTAGACAGAGCGCCAGCGGTACGCGCAACGCTCTGTCTCTGCGTTAGGCGTTTAATATGCGTTCTATATGGCCAAGCCTTAAACGCTGTTTGTAAACATCATGTTGAAAAAAGTATCCACAGTACAGTTGTGGCTATGTTTCTACCGCTGCTGCCGGGCGATGTTTATTTAAGAAATATGGATATGAAATGCAAGTTTAATCGGTTCAAGATCGATGTTTATTCGCTTTCATTTCACCAATCGAAATATCTTTTTACACAGTTTTCTAAAAATCACTTTATTTTTTACAATCTCAGCAAAGCTCTAGTCGTTGGAGCATTTTCCATCATGTTTGATCCTCGGACATCCTTTTGACCTTTTGTTTTGACATAATATCAATTATTTCTTTGGTCCATGTCAAAGTCAAAGTCAAAGTCAAAAGTTTTTTTTATTTAATAGGATACCTACATTGTGATCACTTTAAAACGTCAAACTTAAAAATAGCTACGCCTGTTCCAACCTCCTTGCCTTTAGGCAAAGGGAGTATTAGTTCTTTATATACACGCATATAAGAAAGGTTCTGGAGTGGCGACCAAGAACTGGAAGATGTTCTGTAGGTAGGCCCCCCACTAGGTGGACCGACGACATTGTAAGAGTCGCAGGGAGCCGATGGATGCAAATGGCTAATAGCCGTTCATGGTGGCGTTCAAGGGGGGAGGCCAATGTTCAGCAGAGGACTTATTCCGGCTGTTGATGATGATGATGATGATACACGCATACGCACATGGACGCACGCACACATTCCTACTATTTTATTAGAAACCTTGAGATATAACATCGGGCACGCTTGAAATACGCTCTTCCAAATAATCATAACATCAGCTTTTTCCAGGCTACATTCAAACACAATAGAAATATATATCTATCTATAGCATAGGTTCTGCCGTTGGCTCTATTTAAATGATGACGTATGCGAACGCTACTGACGTTTTACACGGCATCTGATTTTTCAATTTCATGCGTGAGAGGTTTTTTGAAATTGGTTTTTCTATTTATGCTTTTCGAGCTAGATTAATAGCTAAATAGTGAATTGCTGGTGTCAATTCTATGAAAGCCTTTGTACATGTTTTTTAATACAAACTGTACTAGTTTTGCTTTGAGTTAAAAAAATTAAACTCGTATATAGCAAGAAAGTAAACGTAGAAAACGTGTTAGGGGATAAATGTTACGCCAACGGATTAGTAAGTTTTTCTAATACACTTACAATAAATAAGTTCTCAGCTTACCGCACGATTTCAAATAGTGGCTAAATGCTATGGAGAAGGCTAAATATGCTGCAAAAGCTATTGATCAACGTTTCATTATAGCGCTTCTAGTAAAATATCATCATCATCGGCCGGAAGAAGTCCACTGCTGAACGTAGTCCTCCTCCTTTGAACGCCACCATGAATATTAGCCATTTGCATCCATGGGCTTCTTGCGACTTTTACAATATCGTCGGACCACCTAGTGGGGGGCCTACCTACAAAGCGTCTTTCGTCTTTCAGTTCGTGGTCGCCACTAGTAGTAGGGGAGCCCAAGAGGGGATTTTGGGATTTACTCGAGCGCGTCAGATTAATATAAGGGAGGATACCTTACATATTGATAAGCACCTCCAGCCATTATGAGCCCTTAACATTGGTGGGTACGCTCAGGGGAACCTTTTAGATTCGCTGAGAGCTGCTGTCACTTTCAAATCGTCAGTCTAAGAAATGGGAGCATCTGTGGAGTTCACTGAACACCCCCCACTCTGAAAATTTTACGTGGTTGAGTAATTTTTTTTATTTACCCTCTTGTGGTTAGCCACCCACACCACGCAAACCGGCTGTTTATTATATTATATTTCATATCAGAGACATGCTGGAGCATGAAAAATATCAATATCTGACAAACTTGAGTCCATGTCATGACATTGTTTTTTTTTATAACCTTAAAAGTCTGTGGAAGCTTCCCCCACCGCTGAAAGTGGAAACATTATAAGACATTTATTCTTCTTAATATCTAATCTACCAAATCTAATAGGTTTCCGCGACGCTCGAGTAAATCCACATTTAGCATCATGGGCTCCCCTACTATAGAGAATCTTTGTTCCCCATCGGTTCTCGGTTTAACTTTCAAAGTATACTTCAATTACTACTACTACTTATACTTCAATTTTTTTCTTATATAAATAGTGCCAGATTGCAGCGACTGCACGTCACAAATGCCAAAGCCCCACCTAACAAGGTGTACGGCAGTACAATTCTGCTGAACACGGTAAGTGCAAAATCTAGTACATTTTACACAATACAAACATGCTGAGATAACATAACGTAAAAAAAACGTAGTCAACAATCGAAATAACAATATTTTTAAAGCCAGTGCCTCCTCGTTCCGTTGCCAACCAATTATTTGCTTATCAAACTAATTAGGTATCAATTTGAAAAGGGATCAGACATCGCATTGTGTTCTTTGAGAGGGCCCTCGAACGTGCACCCAAATTCGCGAGACCCCTCTTGCATATATGTCGCGGACATTTTCGTTTGTTTTTTTCCCGCGGCGTAAAGGGATGGGATGGCTCTTTTTATTTTGGACGGGTGTCGGTGCTACTGGTTGCCATTTCGTTATAATTGATTTCCCTTTTTTACGGTTGGACGAGAGTGGCGCGTCACGAGTGTGTCGCTCCGAATCAGGGGTGGCATATATGAAGGGGTAGTTGTGGCGTACTTTGCTTTCTGCTCCAGATGCTTGTAACTCCGAAGGCAATTTTGGGTCTCTTTTTGTTAGACAGACAATGAAACGATAAGGTTTTTGTACGATTTGCAAACATTTCTCTGGTTTCGAATACGGGTTCGCATCTTTTGTCAATGGTTTGTTATAGAAATCGGGATTTTATTTCTTGGTAGGACTATTGTAAGTGGCTTGTTTTTGTTATTATACCTATATAGAAGAAATATTTGTAACCATAGAAAAATATTGAACATTATTGCAATGAAATAAAATTCCTTCTAGGCAAGTCTTGAATAACTAGATGATCCGGTGAACTTCGTATCATCTGGTAACGGTCCCATAAAATGTTACCAACATCAGTTATTAAATTTTTCGCCTGTCTATTTGGGTTCATTTTCCTTATACGATTTCAGTACTGAGACGAACAAAAAAACCTATTCGAATTGGTCAAGCCATTTTTGAGTCTAACATACGGCAATTGATATAATATATCTATATTACCATATAATAGATTACAGTCATGTTAGCTTAACAACGGGACGTATATATACCATATCATACAAAGGAACAATCTGTCTAGATCTCAGATCCGTTTCACACACATAGGATCCAATCATCACGCTCAGCGGCGCATCTGTGCTTCAATCACCAATAATGATTTATTCTAATCAACGCTAAACGCCCGACCAGGCATAATCCATCGCGAGTAATTGCATCCCCTCAGATGGATCGAGACGTGATCAGGGCAATTGTGGAGCTATTACATGGGCGAGCAATTGGTACTGTACATACTGTTAACATACACGTTGATAGATTACAAGCTGATCCCCGCGGTTTCGCCCACGTGGGCAATAAAAAGTAGTCCATGTCCTTTCTCGGGCTCTTGACTATATCTGTACCAAATGTTATTTAAATCGGTTCAGTAGTTTAGGCGTGAAAGCGTAACAGACAGATAGAGTTACTTTCGCTTTTATAATATTAAGTAGGGATTGAGACAGTGAATACTTCGTCAAATTCACCTCGCCTCGCCAAATTAAGAAGGTTTACGAGTGGGTGGCCGAAAATGGCTGTCACACTTACATATTATATCACAACGTATTGTCTCAAAATTTAACATTGTAAGTTGGGTTGTTTCTCAGAGTATTTAGACAAAGTTCGAAACGCATTTTGGAAGGTAAGTAAACACTATAATCAAAAGTACAGTCTATTTATCACAAAACAAAGCGAGCGTGATTCGGCCGACGGGTATCAAGAGATCCATCTAAACTGGTCGTCATAACGGATCGCGCGGGCGGGAGTGGTCACTAGGCAACCATCGTGCTTGGTGTTGTCATCGTTATTAAACCCTCACTATGACTTACATTTCAAGATAAATACAGGCAAGCATTTGAGCGATGGTGGCCGAACGATTAGGCGTGTGACTTACAAGACGCCGACACCGAGTTCGAGTCCTCTCGGCCCCGCACCTATGACTTAATAAGTTATGTGCGGATTTGCCAAGGGCATGCGACATCTACCAACCCGCACTGGGCCAGCGTGGTAGATTACAGCCCATACTCTCTCTCTGAGAGATGGCCAGAGTCCCAGCAGTGGGAACGTGAAAGGCTGATAATGATGATGATGAAGCATTAGTTCGCAAATGCTGTCCCAGACAGGGCATAGGCTACGTTTTTATCCGGGAAAAAGGCTCCTACGGGATAACGGGCAGACGCGGTTGCAACCGCGGGGCAAAACTTGTACTTGATAAAGTTCCAATTTATAGTCATCGTCTCAATATGAACCAATACGTTTCGCAGATGAAATAGTTACAAAGTACGTAGGTGTACACGCGTCTTACCATGACGAGAATCATAATCCTTATTACCTAGAGAATTGATATAACAAACTTGAGCAATTTACCAACTACAACGTGAATAGCAAACTAGTTTCTATTCTAATTTCTGATATACAGCAAACATCTGACGAGTTTTTAACGTTATTACTTATTTTGTTAGTACGAGTTTAGCGTGCCTAGAAGTCTAGCATTCAATAAATTTAGGTATCCATACTTTGATAGCTACACACGCTATGCGTTCTTGTGAATATTATTGTAATAATTACTTGGGAATCTCCAGCTTATAATATTACTAGCAGCTACAGCTCTACGCATGCAAAGTCTCAGCCCGATCGGTTTAAAATTGACAAAGTTTCATACAAACTTTCAACCCCTATTTTATCATTTTGGGGGTAGAATTAATCAAAATCCTTTCTTAGCGGATGCCTACATCATAACAATCTACCTGCATGTCAAATTTCAGCCCGATCCGTCCAGTGGTTTGGGCTGTGCGTTGATAGATCACTATGTCAGTCAGTCGGTCACCTTTGAGTTCTCGTATATATATTTAGATTTGCAAATTCTTGGTGCTCAGAATCACGTGTGAACCTAACTAGTTTTGCCCCGCGGTTACACTCGCGTGGATAGCAGTCGTTAGACTATATCGGAGGTCTTCGGGCGATCTGAAAATTAGACAGGGCTAGGGCTGGCCAACTAGCCCATCAACCAATCTGCACTGGCTCATTCTCTCTCTCTCTCTCTCTCTGAGAAAAGGCCAGTGTCCCAGCAGTGGGAAAGTAATATCACAGTAAAGTAAGAACAGTAGGTTAGCTAAAGCCGCTCGACGAGTTAATTGCCTACTCTTGCGGTGATGCATAGGCGGCGCGTTCCGTGCTAAGTGCATGGCCGCGGCCCCGTTCGTTTGTGATTGTGTGCGTGAAAAGTGCATGCGTACACGGAGCCGATTTGTATGAAGCTGAACTACTACTCTTTACTATGGTGATATGCTGATGATGATGGTGACGATATAATAGGTAATGCCATGTTTTTTATAATTTCTTACCCAGCTGTGGAGTCTTGTAATTTTTATAATGTTTTCATTATATCTCATTTATGTATTTACCTACTGTGTAAAGTTAGCTGCAAGCCCTCAAAACAAAATAAAATAATGTACTAAATATATGAGTGATGAGCACGAATATTTGTACCTGAGTCTTGGATATTTCTATCTATGTAAGTATTTATTTCTCTATAGAAGTATGTATATCGTTGTCTAATACCCATAATACAAGTTTCGAGCTTAATTTGGGTCTAGGTCAATTTGTGTGTGCAATTGTCCCCGATATTTATTTACTTATTCTCGTTACATCTTTACCATATTTGCAAGACGATAATTCTACTGCTAATATAAAAAAAAACAATTCACTTCGTAAAGGAAGAGCATACATTAATTCACAAAATTAAATATAAAACAGGAGCGTCGCCGCTGAAAAACGACTAAGGTCGCGTTCAAATTAAAAATCGCCAGTTTATTTCTAATTTATAATCGTAAAGTCAGGAGAGAAGGGGGCAAGTCGCGCGTGTTGGGTGCGTTTTATAGCCGCCAGAGGGCTCTAATGACGTCAAATAATTGGTGCTTTAAATGTAAATGACGACACACGCCCCCCCGCGCGTTCCGTTATGACAGAGCTTTATTAAATTTTGAGCGTCGATTTCGGATCTACGTGCTCGATCACGGCGATGAAAAACGAGAAGATGTGCTAATTGGCTATTCAGATACGAGATAAACTTGGATTTTATAAACTTGATTCAAGAAAACAATATACATAAATACATTTGTAGTTTAGCATGTCTATGATAAGTAAAGTGTCAAAAGATTGTCGAGAACAGAACGGGATGGAAAGTACTCCACCGACAAGAGCTTCGCTCTTAAATAAAGGAAGAAAAAGAAGATATTTAACAAACTGTGTATTAGATTTCAGCTGCAGTTATATGCACTGTACTCTTGCTCATTAATACATCCTCATCGTTTCTGACGGCCTGGTACTCCAACATCCGAGTAAACTTGCGAAGATAGCAACGTCACTCCATATTCATGAGCGGAGAGCAAATGAAACTTAAAACCAGCATCGCTTACGTACTAGTAATAATACGACGCCCGACGTCGACGGTGCGAATGGTGATCATAGAACAATAAATTACTAGTGTTGCCGATTGATGGTTAACTATCGATGATCAATCGGTAGTCTATCGATAGACAACCAACGCTACACTATCGATAGGCCTATGAATATTATCGATACCATCGATAGTTCAAAACGAGGCAATACTATCGAGTGAGTGCAATACTAACGATAGTATCGATACTATTGATAGTTTTTTCTTTTTAATTGATGAGCAACAATGCTATCAATAGTATCGATATTATCAATAGTTTATACTTTGCGAGCAACAATACTATCGAACTCAAAATGATAATTAATCAATAGATTTTTTGTTCAATAGAATACAATTATGATTACTTCTACGTCTGTTCCAACCTCCTTACGCCGGCAAAAAAAAAAGGCAAGAAACGACAAATCAATATATCGATAGTGTAGATAGTATTGTACATGTTCGATAGTATTGCCTCGTTTTAAGCTATCGATAGTGTAGATATTATCGATAGGCATATCGATAGTATAACTTTTTCAGATGAAAACTATCGATATTTCGGCATCACTATAAACTACCTCACCAAGCCAAGTTAATGCAAATGACTCGTACACTCACAAGTGCGGAATTCGACAACAGCCATTTAGCTCCATTAAAACAATTCGAATTTAAATCAAATTCAAATTTCGCACTTCGATTAAAAGCTCCAGGAGCAACGGCCCTAAGTGCTGAACAAACATCGGTACCGGCCAACTTAAACCTATACCGGACCGTCCAACGGCCAACATAACCTGGCCCCTGTTCATCCTCAGCGCTCCGTCTCAAACACCCTGCTGTAAAAATGATGGGAGAGGGGGACGGTGTCAGATAAGGGTGGTCCAGCCATGTGATCCCAATTACTATGTGTACAGAGCCAAGCCGCTTATGCAAATCACGATTTCCCGCGGACGCATCTAATGGGCCATAAAGGGCTTGGGGTGGTCCGTTGCACTTTTTGGATCACTCCCCCCCTTTCGAGCGTGGAAACACGACGGGAAGGTGACAGATGGTGTTTGAAGGTTTAATATTTCAGCAGTCCATAGCCTCTTTGGTACTTAAGGACCTAACGCGTAGCAGACTGTGGATGGTCTACAGATTTGTAGCTGTTCGTAGTAACAAAGCTTAGAACGCTGACAAGTTTCGTAGCCCACGTGTGCGGTATTAGCTACGAAATCTTACATTGAGTTTGAGTATGTTATGAATTGAAATGCTTATGCATACTCAAATAAGGTTAAACTAAAAATTTTAACTTTTGTATAATATTTGATTTTTTTTTTCTTATTATTTTATCGAACTAGTAACCTGCCCGCGGCTTCGGTCACGGAAAAAATGTTTCATACGAACTTTGTAACCTCATTTGAAGCCTCAGAGGTGGTTTAAAGAAAACTTTATTTAGTGCCCTCCCACGTCACACAATCTATAGACATACAAAATCGTGATTCTAGAAATTACCACTCTGTCTGTAAATCTGTACGTTGTCTGTAAGACAGTTTCATTAAGGAAAATGAGATATATTATGATTTATGTTTACAAATCTATTGACAAGCAATTATCGGCGTGTTCAGACAGCCTCACTTGAGAGCTAGTTCTCTTTCCAGGAATAGCGCGGCACCACCTTCGACCACATCGTCACTTAACTTCAGGAGACTTATGAAGACAAACTCTACCCTGTAAGATATAAAAATCTAAAAATAACAAACCAGACGTGTCTCGAAGTTAGTGGCTGATTCAGCCAGTTCGCTAAATCAGAAAGCACTTTGCCGGTGCTAAGTGACCATTGGACGGACAGCGGCGGACGGTTAAATACAACTTTTATGCCTTTAAAAATACAAAACAAAAATATTACGTTTTTGAAGAATGAATTTGGAAGCTGTACGTGAGGTCTGCATTATTCGAAAACTGTTTTAATTAAAGCAGTTTTCTCACAAGTTTGTTTAAGCAAACCGGCGATGTTCCGCCGTATGTGTGTGTGCCGTATATATAAATGTAGTACATATTTTGTTTAGTAAAATATAACATATGATGACTTTAAAATGTCAAACTTAAAACTAGATACACCTGTAACGCAAGGCAGATAATTTTTGCGGTGCGATCACATTGACAATTTTATTCCTATTACTTTACAAGCTGTTCTACGGCTACAGCTTTATGTATGCAAAGTCTCAGCCCGATCGGTTTAAAATTGTCTAAGTTTCATACAAACTTTCATCCCCTATTTTATCCTCTTGGGGGTAGAATTAATCAAAATCCTTTCTTAGCGTATGCTTACGTCATAACATCTACCTGCATGCCAAATTTCAGCCCGATCTGTCCAGTGGTTTGGGCTGTGCGTTGATAGATCACTATGTCAGTCAGTCACCTTTGAGTTATATATATTGAGATATATATATTTTTTTTAATGTCTGCACAATCACGTACATAGACTCTGACCCCTAACTAGGTTTCCCTGTATCTAGGGTATCAGAAACTACGAGGATCGGGGATCAACACCCAGACACAGAACAAATACTTGCGCTTTTTTTTTCAATATAGATTGAATTGGAGCAACTGCCATCTAAACAAAAACTGTCAAGAGTTGACCACTAGCTCATACGAAAGAAGTAGCATTGTGAGTAAGTGGCTTTACTCGTGGTATTCTGCCTTGCCGTTGCATGTTACGAATCACCGACATTCTTCCATTCGATTTATCTTTCTTTAACAAAATTTATTGAGCAAAATGCCAACAGCGCTACCCTTTAGTTGACTTACCTTATCGCGTAATGAGATTAAAATTTATACAAAAGACTAGCAAAGGGCGTGGCGAGCTCAAACGTTAGAGGGTTCCGTAGCCGCGTCGAAGTTTATGTCAGTTCGAAAAGTGAATGCGGGAGAGAAAACGTAAAAACCCGAATTGATAACGACTACTAAATAAAACGGTTTGAGACTGAGTGGTTAACTTACAAAGCTTTGTAAATTGTTATTCAAAACACAAGTTCCAACATTGTTTCTAGTAAAAATACAGTGCAAAAAGATATTCTCAGGGCCGGTTGTATAAACGTCCCTAAGTTAAATGTGAAAACCTTATTTCGGTTAATTTCAAAACGTTTAAATTTACCAAAATTTGGTCTGACGTTTAACATATTATGAACGTTTATAAAAGTGACGCTCAGGGTGACGAGCGCAGTGCATTGCCGCACAGGATTTTGACGTGTTTAAATTCAATATTCTGAGTGCTATTGGCAAGCGTGACACCATCTGTCAAGTGAATTGTTTCGTCACATACAAAATTTAATGTACAAAGAAACATTTTTATTATGGCTCAACTCTCTATTTAGCCTGCAATGCTACCGAGTAAAACGAGGTAAAAAAAAAACTACCTGGATATTAAATTAATTGAATAAATTTTAAGTAAATGTGACAAAAGTCACTATTTTTTTCACTGGGCAATAATCTATATCATATTAAATCTATCTACTTTTTTTTTCTCCTATTTTCTATGTTCGTGTCCGACTGTGACAAAACGTATAGAGCTACATTTTTATTAATCTAATCACAATAAAATTAAATGCATAGGTCACTATTTAAAATTTGATAGGTTCATAACTGAAAATACTAAAGAGCTAACAACGGAACTCTAAAAAGAGGTTGGCCATAAAAACCGAAGTTCGAAAATAGTTCCGAATCGGACATGCGATGTTTACAATTGTACTTTCGTATCCCCCAGTCTGCGGGAGCCAAATTAAAAAAGTTGAAACGCCCCGGTACTGTAGGCAAATAAAAAAAAAGTTTAGGGCGTATGTTTGTTGGAAAGTTTGCGAAATTAATGATTGGAAATATTTCGTGTTGTCGGTGGGATTTGCTGGCAAATGTTGCGGGTGCTCTTTGCTTGGTTATCGGCAGAGCTTAAATTTTCTATTGGCTGTGTAGACAAGGCTTCCATTATCTGATAGTGAGATTTTTATTTTATGTAATAGATTAGCAAACAAGCTGACGGCCCGCCTGATGGAAAGCGGTCACCGACGCCTATGGACATCTGCAACACCAGGGGAGTTGCCGATGCGTTACCGACCTTATCCTGACTTTATTGCGTAAATATGGTTTAATGGTCAATTGTTATCTTTATATATATATATATAATTCTACTGTACGTGTGTTTGTCACTGAACTCTTCCTATACGGCTGGATCGATTTGAATGAATTTTATTGTACGCGTTTTGTATGCGCCCCAAACGCATACAATAAAATTCAAAATAAATGTGATGGATATAACATGTGATCATTTTAAAACTAGCAACACATATTCCAACCTTCTTACGCTGGCAAAAGAACAGGCAAGAAACGCCCGGGAGGTAATTTTTTGGATGGAGCATGTTTACCACAACCCTAAGCATTACCAAACAAACAAAGACAAGAAAACAATGAGGGAATAAAAGCAAACGCGCTAAAAACGTTACGCTAATGTTTTATCCAATGGCAAAGCTAGCATGTATGTGTAAATGCAGCATTTATCCAACATCATCCCATCTCATCTATTAGTAGAAATCACTACGACCGCCCGATGTAATCTCGCGCTTTATATAATGTATGCGACCAAACTGTGTGCGGTGAGGGGACTTCTAATCAATAGTAGTGGCTGTCAAAGCGTTGCATATTTAACGTAGTTGGACAGTCAACGACAAAAGTGGCTCAACATTAACACAATTTTCGATTACCGGCATCATCTTAAACACCAACCTTTGACCACATCATCACATAAAATCAGGTGTGTCATGTTGTGTTCAGAGCGCTACCTTGTAAAATGTAAAAAAATCCACGCTGATCTAGAACACATTTAGTAAATCTAGTATGATCAGCTACTTTTGTGGCTGACTGTACTTTGTATGCTGTCAGGGAAATGTCAATGCCTATCATCGCAATAAATATTGCGTTAATTATTATTAACGCAATGATGTGCTTGCTACACTCGAACGGTCAACGTGAATGCACTTGAGTTATCGGCTAACGTCAAACGCCAATGTGAATGCCGTTGTCAAATGTCGTGGCCACACTTATGTCAAACGTCAATCATCGCGCTATTTAACGGCATTTCCAGTTAGTGTGGTCCTAGCATCACAATGAAAGAGATTAAAAATGTTCTTTACTGAGGAGGCCGAAGAGGGGTCTTTTGTTATCGGAGGCCAAGACTCACTTTGGATTGTTGCGCCATCTCAGTTAGTTAGTTACTGAGGAATATATCTATTAAGTTATTTTTTGTAGAATTATACTACTTTTATAAGTATGTGGATACATACTAATATTATAAAAACAAAAATCATTCTGCTTGTTACTTTTTCACCATGAAATTGCTGAACCAATTTTAGTGAAATTCGGTATGAATATAGTTTAAACCCTAACCCGAAAACTGCAAGGACAGTTAGTTATTTATATGCAAAATATAATCTTAATCGATCTTACCATTGAAAGAAGTACAAACAAACCAAAAAACAGACAACGTTTTACTTTAATATTATGATGATAGTTGAACGCTATAATGAGAGTAGACATTTACGATACCAATCCCATTACATCCAGATTAACACAAAATGTGCTAAAGCAAGTATTTCAGTACAAAACATAATTTGTTGTGCGTCACTAAATTTAACAGTACAATTCTGGGCGCAGGCAAATGCTAGCGTATTCGGTGTACTTTTCAATCTAAAACTCTATAACAATGCAGTAAGGTTAATTTTCGCTGCAGGCTGACGGGCTAATTGGACCTAAACTATTGATGGATTTAAAATTGAGAGTTAATCTAGAGTATTAATCAGAACATGACTTGTCAGCGATGGAATAATATGAATCTACTAATATTATGAAGAGTTAAAATTAGTATGTTCTTTTAACCTATGGAGTAAACTCTTAAATTACTGAACCAACTCCAAAAATTGTAACAACTAATAGGAAGCTTCATTATCCCTAAGGGTGAAACCGAGCGAGCGTAATTTTGTGAGTCGTGAGTCGCAGAATTTTGGTAGAATAAATTCTGCTGCATTCGGTTTCATACAAAAAGGCAGTTGGTGCCACAAGACGACGTAAAATGAGTTGAAAATTCAGTTGAACGTAAAATGAGCGACCGAAAATACGCGATCCACGACTATATTTTATTCTGTTAAAGTAAATTTTTCATTATTAAAATCATGATACCGTAATTTAACAATAACAATAAAATACCTATTTAACAGTCGTATGTAGTGAGCTAATATTTACAAAGCAATTACTTTGTTTGAGTATTACATACAGAACTGGCAATGTTTGTAAGGAAAATGTGAACAGAGTTCTTTGCGAGTGTGTTGACCTTTCCGAAACTTTTTCAAAGTTGTGTACAGTAGAACTCCAATTATCCGAATTAATGGGGACCGGGACCCATTCGGATAATCAAATATTCGGATAATCGGTTTTTTTTTTTTTAAATTGCCATTGGAGAGAATAAAAGCTACGTTTTGATATTGCACTATTTTTTTATTGAATTAAATGAAAGAAACATGAAATTTTCACATGTTTTAAATATAAATAAAATGTACTTATGTACAAGTTTAGAAATAAAAATCATTGTTTTTTAAACATCTCCGTCAATGTAAGCTGTTTAGCGGTCTTCAACCGTTTTCGGGCATCCAGGTCACGCATTCGCTTGACGGTGAGCAGTTGCAAGTGGTCACACTCGATTTTTTGTGATTCGGATAATCGGCGATTCGGATAGTCGGAGTTCGGATAATTGGAGTTCTACTGTACTAACATTTTATTTCTCCTGTACTGGTTCTCGTTGTATTTAATTGTCATTATAAATCCTGTCCATCCAAAAGTTGACTGTAATTCGCTATAAGCAATCAGATCGCTGCTGATGTTATTTGTAGTTGTTGTGATTTCCATAATTCAATAAGTATAAAAAATACTTTTTTTAGCATTCTGGAATATATAGTTAATCAATCATTTAGCTAAAAAATTTGAATGTGATCGAACGCAAAAAATCAAGCATGCCGGGCGTTAATTGCCTGCTCTTTTGCCAGTGTAAGGAGGTTGCAACTTAGCTAATTTCAAGTTTGATATTTTAAAGTGATGACGTCACGTTGTATGTAGTTTTTTATGTAATTATTAGGAAGTCTGAATGCAGACTAGCAGCTTGATACAACTGAAAAAAAGAACAAGCATGAAACAGATTACAATCAGCTGATTCTACAACACGTTGTGCCCACATTACCTACACGAAAATCACCCTAAATAACCTAAAATTATAGGCCAACGCACTACCAGGCCTTCCGTGGCAGGCCGCCGTCCATACATTCATTACAAACCCCTTTATTACGCTGGGTGTGTTCACATGTCCGCACGAAAGTATCGAACACAGATTACATTGCCGAATTTCCTTGAAACCGCTCGCGGTCGCGTAGAGGCGAGTCGGTAATGGTGTTATTATTTCGCGGTGTTATTGCATCGCGGTCGCCCCGGCCGGCCGCACGGTGAGGGTTGGCGAAGCTTGGGTTTATTTTACATCGCGAAGTGAGAGGGTTTCTGTGACTTGTGCGGACTTTGTGTATGGATTCGCAGTCATAAAAGTAAAGCAAGTCGGAGCCGGAGTTTCTTGTTCTTTTGGAAACATGTTTTTGTACGTTATGTGAAATGTTTTGCTTTCTCGTGAAGACGTATACGTGCGTAGAGCAGTTTGAAAAGGGTTGAATTTATTAATAACTACTTAGCTGCGCCCCGCGGTTTCACCCACGCGGACTACACTTTTTCGAAACAAAAAGTATTGTATGTCCTTTTCCAGAGTTTGAGCTACCTTCACACCAAATTTCATCAACATCGGTTCAGCGGTTTAATCGTGAAAAGGTAACAAACAAACAGAGTTCCTTTACCCGCCCCACGGTTTCACCCGCGTCCTCTAGTTATCCCACAGGAACCTTTTTACGGGATAAAAAGTAGCTTATGCTTTAATCCGGAGTGTAAGCTATTTCAAATTTTATCGAGATCCGTTTAGTAGTTTTTGCGTGAAAGAGTAACAAACATCCATAACTCACAAATTTTCACGTTTATAACTTCAGTGGGTTATAGCAAATACATTCGAGCATATTCAAGTCAAGAGTGAATATGTATTTGCTAAATAATAATGTTACACCTTCGACCACATCGTCACTTTCTAATAATACCCGGGCCACACTAAGGACAACGTCAAGGGAAATGTCAATGCCTATCTTCGCGATAAATATTACGGTAACTATTAACGCTATTATGTGAGTGGCTACACTTGAACGGTCAACGTGAATGCACTTGAATTATCGGCTAACGTCAAACGCCAATGTGAATTCCGTTGTCCAATGTCGTGGCCACACTTATGTCAAACGTCAATCATCGCGCTATTGAACAGCATTTCCCATTAGTGTGGCCCCAGCATTAGAAGAGGTCGTGGTCAAACGCTAAACTACTCCATTGTACAAAATATAAAAAATAAATCAATATTTTTTTTTTTACTATTTACAGGGTATCGTTTGACCACAAGTCACCTGATGTTACCGATGTGGTCGAAGATGGCGCCACGCTACACCTGGACTGGGAACTGGCTCTCAAGTGAGGCTGCCGGAACACACCGATAGGTGCTTGGCGACAGATTCTTAACAAGAGGGTGGTAGCTAGCCAGGCGAGTACTAGAAAATACCCTACCACCAAGCTATAAAATTTAAAGAATTTAATATAAAAGAAAATATGTTTCTGGTATGTTTCAGTAACTTTTTTCCATTTTAAAGCGAAACTAAAGTCCGTCCAGCCCTGTTTGGTACCAAACGTCAAATTATTAAAATTGTTGACTGGTAGAATTATGTTATCGAAACATAAATACCGGCCGCGGTGTTATGCGAACCATTCCATTTATTTTCATAATAGCTGAGCATGGCGCCGTTTTGCTGAAAGCTTTTTTAGAGTTCCGTACGCTAACGAGCTGGAAGCGAAAGGCCCCTTTGATTTTGACATACAATTTCATTATTGATACAGCGAACGATCTCTAGTAGGATAAACCGTAGATAAATAGGTTATTGGAACCGTAAAATGGACGTCAATTGCTCTTAACCGCGAGGAATGGAAGAATGGAAAGGAGTTTCACTCTCAGTATCTGCATGTAAAAGAAGAATAAGAGAATTGCTTCTCCAACTTTCGTATGTTGAGACTGAAGATCTCATTTAATAAGCGCGCACTACTCTCACATCACCCACTACATACCCTCCAACAAACACATTACACTCTCACATTCACTCTTACATTTATTCCTCAATTTTACACAGGACACTCATTTTCCACACACACATCACAAACACACTCTTACGCACACACTTACTCACCATCAATAACACATATTTACACATCTCCACACTCATTTACACATAAATTTTAAATACCTACTTTTATATTTAGTTCCATATTTAGTCTTTCTGTTTTTTTTTCCTTTGTAACGCAGACCCACTTGGGGTCTTTCCACAAATTGTCTCAACTTATTAAATTAGCCTACTATACCTGGTCTCTGGTAAAGTTGCACTCGGGCCCCAAAATACAGGCCTCGTGCTTAGTTTGGGGTCCATCGTTAAACTTTTACTAAGTAGAATATATTGTTTGATTAAGTGATTTTCTGTATCTGTTACTAGTAATTACTTTTTGTGAAATAAATTTATCTTATCTTATCTTATCTTATCTAGTTTTTTGACCCGCAGTTTAACGATTGCGGCTCAAATATTAATAATTCAAGATGACACAGAATCAATAATATCTTAAATTATAAATTGTAACAACACTGTCATATTATTATGTTTTTTAAAATAAAATGAAAAATACATTACAATTTTAGATTAGGTATTGTTATATTATGATGAATATTATATATATTATTGTTAAGGGATGAATTTTATTAACATCTTTTTAAGATGTATTGTAAGGTACACCAACATTAAATAAAATATTTTTATTGTACTGAACTCTCAATGACTATTTCCTGCTCACTCTTTTAACTTTCTTTGTTTCTTTTTTCTTTCGTGTCACGTGGCAATGACTACTAAACATTCGGCCGACCGCTGAGAAAGTAAAAGATAAGCTAGTGTGGAAGTTAAAATCTAGGGAAGTTAGACGCTTCAGTGAATAAACTCGTTGTTTTTATGTCTTTCTTCAGTCCTATTGTTTTGAGAACGAAACAATTGAAAGAAAAATTATAATTCAATTAATTTACTTGTATGAACCACGCCAAATTAACGCGTACACCATAGGCGTCGATATCAAGTTTGGTGCAACTAAAAGTGTCGAGAAATTCATGAAAAATCTTTATAATTAGAAGAGATCTGTATATTAGAGGCACAAAAATAGTATATTAACCGATTTATGGCTGGTTTTATAAACGTAAGTACGTGACAAAAAGTTCAAAATTTACCGAAGTTTGGTATGACATTTAACTTATACGGACGTTTAGAAAACCGGCCCTCAAAGACACTCTTATCCGCCCTATCTGTCTTATTGGTTTATTTTTGTGTATTGCTATTATAGATAATAAATAAAATGAAAATACAAATCAAATAAATATAAATGTATTTCTGACAAGAACAAAAAGTAACAATCACACATAAAACAGGTACGACATTAAGCATTTTTTTTTGTATGGTATGCAAAGAAATGGCCCAGAATATAATTATACATGATGTCTTCTAGAAACAAATTTTAGTCAAAATAATAGGAACAACTCGATAAAATTATGTGTATTATGTAACCTCTTCATGTAAACGCCTTAACAATTCCTAAGCGGCGTGTAATACCGCAAAACCGCGCATTTAACACTAATACCAATAAATTGATCCGACATAATACTGCAAATCCACGAAACGCTGGCAGCATTAGAACGACTGATTACAAACGCTTTGAGGATCGCTACCAAGTGGCTTTTCAGCTTAATTGAAATCGAACGCCTCAACTTCTTTTGTCAGCACTTTTATTTTTTGTTAGGAATTTAATTATCGGCGTAAGTAGCGTAGTCAAAGCGTTTTGATTGTGTCAGTACTACAGTAACTGTAGAGAGGTTTTCCGCTTTCGGATGTAAATTACGCACTGAAATGTTTGTGATGGAGGAATGTTTGCTGCAGAATGGAACGGTGGGATGAGATGAGACTGGTCAGATGAGATGATATTTTTTTTTGTTAGTACAGTCAACGACAAAAGTCACTGAACAAAAACATTTTTTCCGATTTTCTTTGTCATCTTATCATCATTTAATACCGAGTGATTTATGTTTTGGTCAAACGCTACTCGCACCGTGTACAGTCAGCGACAAAAGTTGCTGGTCATACTCGATTTTCTAAATGTGATTTAGATCAGTAGTATTTGCGTTTTTTTAAACATGTAACATGGTCGCGTTTAACCACAACATAACACATCCGATGTTAAGTGATAGGTTCAGTCAAAGGTTAGTGTTTAAGATGATAAAGATCATCGGAAAAATTGTTTTTGTTCAGCTACTTTTGTTGTTGACTGTACGAGTAAAGCATAAAACATTACTGTAATACGCATTTGGAAAATTGATTATGATCAGTTACTTTTGTCGCTCACTGTACCTACGGGCGTAGGAAGTCGGAAATGACACACGTGCGCTAGATACAAAATAGTGTATTCGACTGCCAGTAGGGGGTGCGGGATGCAGCCGCGCCATGCATCATCTAACTTTAAGGTGGATGATCCCAGAGCTCATCACGCTATGTTGTCAAGAGATGGCGCTAATGTCATTTTTTACCTAAATTATTTTTTTACGTCGAAAATAACAATCTTATTCGAACCAAACACTAAAGCGCGCGTTCTATAGCGTTACTCAATTGTAAATTATCCAAATCTTCATTTAATAAACTAATAAATTACTCGTAACGCTTCTCTTACTGCTGGTGTCACAAATTTACGTACTTACACACGCACACGTAGACATAAAGTATGTCATTAGAACGCATCTAAGGTGGTTGCTTGCAGTCCGCCTAGCAGCCCAGCGTCAATAGATGGCGTTGTTTCTAATTAACGCATCTTATTTTATTATGAATGAACAGGTGCATATTATTCTATAATAATAATTATGTTTACCGGTAATGGCGTAATATGTTTTATGTATCCAGCAATATTTCAGATGTGTTTTAGTTTTCAAAACACTTTTATTTGTGCCAAACAATATCGCGGCGGTAGTGGTGTATGGCAGCGAACTATTCACGCACACATAGAAAATGGTCTTGTTGTACACGAAACCATTTGCTAATTTCGTCCTTTCGTTTACTGTATAGGTTAGACCAGTGGTCAAACCTCTCAGTAGTTCTTTACTAATAACGAGGTTCCGAGTTCGATCCCTGCCTCAGATTTTTTGGTAATTTTCTTTGATTTGGATGAAATTTAGAATGGGGATAGCTTATACACTTTATTACCTATACTCTCTACTCTCCTACCAATAAAGACATTGGCTATTGTAATACTTTATTATGAAACAATCAGGACTATTTATTATATACTAGCTGTTACCCGCGGTTTCACCCGCATGGGCTACAGTTTATCGCGATAAAAAGTATCATAAATGTCCTTCCGCAGGGTTCAAACTATCTATGTACCAAATTTCATTTCAATCCTATCAGAAGTTTAGGCGTGAAAGCGTATATATTCTGTATACTCCAAAATTATTCCCGCACTTCGGTGCCCGCCGCGTTACCCGCTGCACTGCGGCCACTGCATGGCCATGGATGGCGAGGCGGGGCGCGGGCGGCGCGGTGATTTTATTTCGCCATTAGATTTTAATTTTGAAATATCTTTTGAATGGAATGTCCGATTTCAACAATTCAAAAATTAATCTACTGGTATTGGAACAATCTTGAACACGAAATGATTTATTTGGATAAGGATTAATATAAAGGTATGGATAACACGGTCTGATTTTAGTCGGCATTTTTATCAACTTGTAAAATGTAAAAAAGTAGTTGTAGTATGTTATCCTTAAAAGATAGACATATGCTATTGCGGACTTTTTTGTAGACCTATATAAGATGCACAATTCCACAGTACATCATTTTGTTATATCTCAAAGGGTTTAGGCAGCGTTTTCGTTGAAAGCTCCCAGACGGCTTATTTTTTTCCGACCTCTCCAACAAATATCGTTATATTTTAGCCAATGTATACAAAAACTTAACAAATTATATCCTAAAACCTTCCTCGAGAACCACTCTATCCATTGGTGAAAACAGCCTAAAAATCGATGCAGTAGTTTTCGAGTTTATCGCGAACAGACAGACAGACAGACAGACAGACGCGGCGCGGAGGACTTTGTTTTATAAGTAGTGATGTACAAATAGTATCAAAACAAAAAACAGTCAATCACCAATAGTCTTTTTATTTACACATTCTTAAAATATTCAATAATTCACAATTCTTCGTCAATATAAAGTCCTGCTGGTCGCACAGTTTTTTTCATTTTTTCCATGAACTATGTTCTGGCCACAGACTCATTGTGTTGACCATATGCCATGTTATTGGTCAGAACATTGTTTTTATACAAAATGCTTTTGACGTGGTTGTGGCATGGTGTTGTCGCTTTTTGTTTACATATCTGCAACAAAGCTATAATTAAAGTATAATTCTAATTTGTATCCCAACCTGGCCATACGAAAACCACGGTTTTATGTCTACTAAACACTACTAAAAAACAAACATGACTTTGAAAAACGGTTAGTTTCCAAATCGGCTGGCTGGCCTGTCACATTTATATGTAGTGTAAACATCATTTTCATGTTGCCCTATGGTCAGAAGTTCAATTCCTTTTATTTCCTCCGTTGTTTTTTGGAAGTTTCGAAGTTTCGAGAGACATGCTTCTTTCAAATCTATTTCCACAATTGGTTCATTTGGTTTAGTAGTTACGTTGATACGTGGTAACAAACATTCAACATACACACACAAATTTTTGCATTTATTATATTAGTAGAATATAATTTCGTTTATTTCAAGGTGTATCATATACGAAGTAAATAAGCGTAGGAAAATTATATGTTATCATATTGTTTATTTCAAAGGTATTTGAATACTTTCACTTCAGTAAGGGCAGTTGTAGAACAACGTCCTTGATCCTCCGAAAATTAGATTTGTGGTGTCAGCCAGCTAGCAGGGCTTTTCCGGTTATACAAAGGTACTCTGTGGCAGGGCTGTTGCTGGCCTCAGCTGGCGTAGTGGCGCACGATTGTATCTGCTGATTTCCATCAATAATTTTCCAACGTTGATCAACCTTTTTTACAGAGTAAAACTATAAACAACAACTTGCCTAGCAACGTAGCAACTAGTCAAAAATGCATTTTACGTGAATGACGTAACCAAAAAACTCATAGAACAGTCTGATTAGTTTATACTAGCTGCACCCCGCAGTTTCACTCGCGTGTATTACAGTTTATCGCGCTATTTTTTTTTATAAAACTATTGAAGTAAAAGAAACACTAAATATTAAGTGAAGCTTACCACTTACCACACATACACATACATTAGTGAAAACCGCACCCTAATCGGTTAAGTCGTTTCTGAAATTAGCGCGCACAAACGCACAGACAAACAGACATACAGTCAAACAGACAAAAATTCTATTTATCATTGTTTTGGGTTCTATTGCGTTGATGATAAAGACCCCCAATAATAGCTTTTCTCATTTATCTTTCACTAGTTTTCAGCCGCGGTTTCAGCCGCGTCTTCCCGTTATCCCGCAGGAACCTTTTTCCGGGATAAAAAGTAGCTATACGCTATTTCCATTCCAAATTTGATCAAAATCAGTTTAGTAGTTACGGTGATACGTGGTAACAAACATTCACACACAAAAACTTTCGCATTTATAATATTAGTAGGATAGGATAGGAAGTACAGACAGCGATCAGTCACAGTTTTATTAGAAATGTAGGTAAATAGATTTTTACTGTAAATGTGGATTTGAATTCCGTCTTCTTTAGCGCTTAGACTGTTTCATTGAAAAATATACTATATTCCGTTTGATAACAATAAGTATATATAGCATTACATTGATAGATATCGTTTGATTTCGGTTTTGTTTTGACGTTTATGTTTTGAAGCGATGATAGCTCAGTCGGTTGCGCATCGAACTTCCGTGCTGGAAAGCACATGTTCAAATACCAACAATAAGTATGAGGTTTCGGCGAAGAAAAATATCGTGTTTATTGACCTACCAAATATTTATTTGGTAGTGCGGTACCAACACACTAGGTATCAAATATAGGGGTGTGACTAGAAGGGGAAAAAATCGATTACGAAATAATTGATTTTCATCTCTTTAGAATAAATCGATTTGTAAAAAACGATTCGATTATTTTTTACTTAAATAATCGATTTTTTACAATCGATTATTTTTTAATTTTTACATATCGAATATTTTATTAAAAATATAATCGATTTTTTATAAAATAAATAATCGATTTTTAATACAATTAAAAATCGTTTTTTATATAGTAAATAATTGATTTGTAATATTTAATTATCGATTTTTTAAAATCGATTAAAAGAAAAAAATGATCGATTAATATAAAATCATTTTTTTTTCTCATCCCTAATCTATTTAACCGTGGTAGGCGACCTCTTGCAAGGGCGATCTACCATTTCTAGTTCTACCACCAAGTACCTAACTAACTACACATTATTATCAATAGTAGGTACCTACCTACGTAGGTATGAATTTAGAATTACGTTCTAATGTAATTATGTTGTCAGCTGCCTGGTTACCATAATACAAGCTTTAGAATTAGGTTTTATAACGGGATAATTACCATGTATTTGTTTTTGTTTGAGTTCTCGATATTATTATTATTGTATTCTCGTGATCATGGCGCTTGCAACAGTGCCGAAATATCGAGAACTCAAACAAAAACAAATACATGGTAATTATCCCGTTATAAAACCTAATTTTAATGTTTTTGACCATGGTAGTTTAAAACAGTATATAATACAAGCTCTGCCCATCTTGGGATCTATTGGCCGTGTGAGAAACTATCGCAAGAATATTTACTTCTTACCTATTTATTTACTAATTTTTCAACCTTGATTACCTGGGCGAAATTATATCACTTAGGTAATCAAAGTGGATTAGACCTCCACGACCTTGACTACCAACCCGTTTTGATTTACGTCTTCGGAACGGAAAGTAAAAATTGCCCCAAAGTCAACAACATCGTTCATGCACGATTTGGCAAGTCGTCGTGGCGAGCGAGACAGAAAATCATTCTTCCCTAGTCATGCGCGATCTTGCAACGTCGCATAATTTTTAGCTATTTTGTGACCGAACCTAATACAAACTATAATTTCTTCTGTGGCAAAGTTGTAGCCACGCCACCACTACATCGCTCACTAAGGTCTACATCTAAATAGTTCATCAAAATTCAGGTAGATGGCAGGTAAAAATCACCTAATTCAAGTCCGTCAACTTCAATGCCACTCACGCACACATGTGTATAAAAATACGATTTTTCCGAAAGTTTTAAAGGTAAATTTTGATGGAAAACATAATTTTGGTAAGAGAAACTGATAGTCCGCGGATGGGTAATTAATTGAACAATTTAAGAAAATTTTCAAACTTCATTAGAATAGTTCGCGTGATCCATATCGCCCTTCTTGAGTTTGTATGGGAAATTGCACGAGCCCATTCACCTTAAGTAACATTTATCTTTCTTATGCGTAATAGAGTGCAAACAAGCAAACAGCCAAACAGGTATGCGTGCTACACCGTCGACCACATCAACGCCTGACAAGAGGCGGGATGGCGATCAAAAAAAACCCGCCTGATGATGATTAGTGGGCAACTTTGTCTAGGGCCATTTGCAACATTAGAAACGTTGCCAACCCTAATATAAAAAACTATTTTCCCTTACGGATGCCACACCTAAATGTTCAAATTTGTAGATACAAAAACAAACGTAATGCTAATAAGCATCATCAAATAACTAAACAAGTGTATTTTTGGTTTTATTAAAATGAAGTGTAAATTTCCAACAATATAAATTATATAAATAAAATGTGTTCTAGAACTCGGTAACAGCTCGTATATTTTAATGTTAAATAAATCAAACAGCGATTCATCGATGCGATACCGCCACAACAACAATCTTTAAAGCCTTTATCCAGTCAATCTGTCCCTAGACTCCATTAAACATAATTTATATCACGACACCGATATCACTGGTAACGTGCAACCACGGCCGCTCCTGGCAACACTAGAATGCAGTTACAAAGCTCTATGTAAAACTAGGTTGGTCCATATTTTTTTATAAAATAAATAAAAATCGGGGACCATTGCACACAAATTGACCTAGCCCCAAATTAAGCTCGAAACTTGTGTTACGGGAAACTAGACAACGATATACATGCATTTGACCCCAGTCTCACCTGGTGATAAGTGATGATGAGGTCGAAGATGGAGTATGCTTGCCTAGAAGATACCTATTCACTCTTGACTTGATTTATTTATTTATACAAATGTAATATAATACCAAACATTAAAAATATGTACAAATTGTATAGGGATGGATTTATTTTACAGCACAGCGTATTTAACGGTTTTTTTTTTTCATTTTCGTCATTTTATATACAAATAATGCCACCATTACCAGCAATTTTAAGTCGAAACGAGGCAAGTAAGAGTGTTTAGGAAAATATTTTAGAGTTTGCCTGCCTTTTGGAATGGATATTAATCACTTGAAAACTTTTTAAGAGAAGAATTTGAATGCAAACAATATTTATAGAAGCAATTGTAAATTTAGTGTGAATCAATTTTCGTTATTCAAAATAAAAAGAATCAGATGAAAATAGCTGGAAGCAACTGCAGTAGTTATATCCTATTAAATCAGTATTAATTTAATATTACCAATTACATTATTATAGCTATTGTTGGATGCGTTTCAGCAATCTAACTTAACAGTCAGTTTCTTAAGCAGGCGAAGCGTGCCACTACTTTCGACAGGATCGTCTTTCAACCCTACGTGACTTATAGTCTAAACTTGAAAAAACAAATTATAATAAAAGCGTTATCGTTGCACAAACAATGCAAGCTTGAGTACTGTTCCGTTTTCTCTACTGCTGTACAACCGCGCCTGTGGGACGCTACCGCGCGGGCTCTCATTAAAGAACAATTAATGAGAGGGGAGGAACAAAACCCACCCTCACTTCCAATTAATGTAGTCATGCATTTCATGAACACTGACACGTGTTCATTGCAAGCATATATAATAAACGTTTTCTTTGTTAATAAATGCAAAATTTTGAATACATTGAATACATTTCATCAACACAAATGTTTACATTGTTATTAACCCACTGCACTATGGATAATGCAGGGACCGTATTTATTTTAAAATTATGCTTTTTACACCTTTTGCAACTGAGTTACGCGACGAGTTGATGGTAAGCATCATGCTTGCCCATAACAGTTCAGTCATCATCATCAGCAGCCTGAAGAAGTCCACTGCTGAACATAGGCCTCCCCCTTTGAACGCCACCATGAACGGCTATTAGCCATTTGCATCCGTCGGCAAAATCTTGCGGCAAAAAGCGGTAATACACTGCGCTAATCATTCTCTTAAATAAGATTCATTATACATTGATTCCATGCTGTGGTGCTTACCTGGCTAGATACCACCCTCGAGTTAAGAATCTGCCACCTATTAGTGTGTTCCGGCAGCCCCACTTGAGAGCCAGTTCCCAATCCAGGTGTAGCGTGGCGCTATCTTCGACCACATTGTCACTTAACATCAGATGACTTGCGGTCAAACGCTGCCTTATCTTCTCTTCTTCTTATCTACATCTATCTATATATATAAAAATCAATTGCTGTTCGTTAGTCTCGCTAAAACTCGAGAACGGCTGAACCGATTTGGCTAATTTTGGTCTTGAAATGTTCGTGGAGGTCTAGGGAAGGTTTAAAAGGTGAGAAAAATTTGAATAATAGCCGGGAAAACCCTAAAAACAGCGGTTTCCTTTTTCCCATATAAACGTTTTCTAAATCAAATGTAGAGTCAATTTGAACTTTATTGCTATTCAATAAAGTTGATTGACTTTTGGATTTTTGGATTGACGCAGCACGAAGTCTGCCGGGTCAGCTAGTATTATTATATAAAAAGTGTTTTAAAATCAATTGCTATTGTTAGTCTCGCTAAAACTCGAGAACGGCTGGACCGATTTAGCTAATTTTGGTCTTGAAATGTTCGTGGAGGTCTAGGGAAGGTTTAAAAGGTGAGAAAAATTAGAATATTTGCCAGGAAACCCCTAAAGACAGCTTTCCTTTTTCCCATATAAACGTTTTCTAAATAAAATGTAGAGTGAATTTGAACTTTATTGCTATTCAATAAAGTTGATTGATTTTTGATTTTTCGATTGAGGCAGTACGAAGTCTGCTGGGTGAGTTATATATAAAAACCAATTGCTATCTGTTCGTTAGGCTCGCTAACCGATTTGGATAATTTTGATCTTGAAATATATGTGGAAGTTCAGGAAAGGTTTAATAGGTGACTTTTATTGGCGATACGAAGTTCGCCGGGTCAGCTAGTAAGTAGTAAAGAAAAACTAAAAAAAAAGTACTACGCTATGTCAATAAGGAGTGCCGTAATCTGGAATTACACCGCCAAAGCTGTGGGCGGCATGTATTTTATACAAAGTGACATTTACGAACAGATAAAGCATAACAACCGGCACAGTTTTTTGGAAGCATGCCCAGGTTGTTGAACTATACATGTCGGAATATTGAAGGGTAGGGAAACGGTCGTCTCTAACGCTTAATGTCATTTGTATACCGCACGAAATGAAACGAGTCACTCTTGATGTATGTAACTTGCTTTAGTTTGTTTGTTACTTTAGACTCGCAATCTGGAGTAGGTATGGTTTTAGAATCGTTAACAATTTTTCCAAGAAAAGTTTCTGTTTTAATTGTGTTGTGCTCATAGCTAGTAGTCTTATCGTGTAGGGTAATCTCTTGCAGACATCGTATGGATGGCTAGACAGCCACTTGGTGGTGATTCATCATTATCATCAATGCATTTATAATGCGAACGGCGTAGGAGTGGAACACCTTACCAGCGTCTTTGTTTCCCGATAAGTATAACTTGGGAACCTTCAAGTAAAGAGTGAATAGGTATCTTCTAGGCAAGCATGCTCCATCTTCAGCCTCGTCATCACTTACCATCAGGTGAGACTGGGGTCAAATGCTTACATATCTCATGTAAAAAAAAACACAAACATGTATCAATCCAAGACCCCCGACAAAGTCCTAATACAACTGAGATAAGTACGGAACCACTCAGTTGTAAATACCACTAGACGTCACCCATCCAAGTAAAGACCGCAGAGAACGTTGCGATTAAGAACAACTAGGCAAGCCTCTACGGTAAGACCAACTCACCCCAACGACAAAAAGACAATTTACAAGAACATAGACATTGTAGTTTTTTCATCAATGTTACTGGCCTACCTTTACAAGCACAGAAGCTTATGCCCATACCCTTTCTATCCATTTTGTACCCGAATGAATATAAACATAACACTTTCACCCCCTGAATATTGTATAGCATCGGCACCGATTGGTTCCAATGGTAATTTCTGTCCGACGCCCGAGTGGCCGACACAATATAGACTGAAGCAGTAGCTTACCACGATACGCCTCATGATCTTTATCATAATATAGTTAACTCAGATGTTACTTACTGCTACTTATGCCTCCCTTTCATTTCTGTTTAGCTTTATTTGACATACTGACCTCAATGTACAGTATATTTTTGTCATGCAACCTCGTTCTAACGATACTTTTTTCCAGGATTTATATATTTTCATACAAACGTTAAAACTCTTTTGACGCCTACAGAAGCAATATTAAAAAAAAATCATAATTTTGGCACACTGTTTCATGTTTTTCGGCCTTACTGTTTTTATCATTGAGCTAGTCAGCCAGTTCACAGTCCAGGTTTTGAAGAGCATCCTTTGTGACACTTACGATTAAGTTTTATTGTTGTTCTTATTTTTAATTTCTCTTTATTATGTACATTTTTTTTGCTGTTTTTTGTTTTGTTTTTTTTCGTTTATTGTTGGATTTTTGGTACTGATGGTACCTCTTCGCGACATCGCGTCAACAAACGGTTCCAACGGAAGACCAGCGCTGGTTAAATAACCAGCATTTTGCTGAGTTGGGGCCGATTTGCGACGGTGACATTCTTGTGTACCTTCAATTACTGTTATATTGTTCAATTATTTTTTTCTTTTTTTTCCATGTACCATGAGTGTTGTTGTTGCAAATAAACGTAAATTCTATTCTATTCTTTGTACGTGTCAAGTTACTAAAGAGTTCGATCCCGTGAGATGAGTTACTGCCCCAACTTTGTACGTTGTATCCCAAGGCTCGACCAGACAATGACTTAACAAGGTTGGTCCTAAGGGATTTGTACTGGGGACCTCAGCTCGGGTGAATTCGATTTCTTACGGATAAAGCTCGATGAATATTTTCATAATTTCACTGGCGGATCACATCGGGTAGGTGGGCTGACTTGAATTTTTTTGCGAAGGTATTTTTCAATTTGCCCCGCGATCTCGATGCTGCAGAGAAATGTTGAGATACTTTTGAATGTCGAGTGAAATAGCTTAAAGTCAAATAAATAATACAATAATGGAGTGTTTACTTTAAGTTAGGTGGGAAACAATTCGTTAGAATTATAAAATTATTATTTATAGCGATGATGGCTCAGTGGTAGTGACGTCGGCTTGCGATCCGTAGGACGTGGGTTCGAATCCTACAATGAGCTTGAGCTTTCGGTGAAGGAAAACATCGTGATGAAACCATAGCTTGGTGGTAGGGTATTTTCTAGTACTCGCCTGGCTAGCTACCACCCTCTTGTTAAGAATCTGTCGCCAAGCACCTATCGGTGTGTTCCGGCAGCCTCACTTGAGAGCCAGTTCCCAGTCCAGGTGTAGCGTGGCGCCATCTTCGACCACATCGTCACTTAACATCAGGTGACTTGTGGTCAAACGCTAACCAGTAAATAGTAAAAAAAAAAAAAAAAAAAAAATATATATATATATAAATGTGTCTGAGTATAGATAGGTAATTATTAAACATATCTCATAGTTTTTACTCAAGGATTTGAGTTTTGTTAATTAATAAATCACTATGCAAATAAGCAGCTTATGTGGCTTAGTGATTGGGCAGAATTAATAAGTTGCAAATTTGATCAATTTGTACATTTTAAAATAGTTTCAGTACATATTCGTTGCGTATCTAAATATATAAAAAGGTCCTATATAAATCAAACAAAGAAGGATGTATATTTCACAATGCCGTTCAATAACTTAATCACAAAAAAATACACAGTGTTTAGTATAGGTGTATGTACAGTGTTTATATCCCATTTATACATCTAATTAACATTACTTTATTACAACCTCCAAGACTTCCAAGACTTGTCCCCTTCCGCAAACTCAAAGTTATTTCTGACCAACAATTCCCGCGATTTCACCCGTGTGGACTACAGTTAATCACGTATGTCCTTCCCTAGGGTTCAATGCCCCCGGTACTATCAGTAGAACTAGAGGCAACACCACTCGTCTGTAAATCTACTGCTAGAAACTCGGACAAGAAAAATCCTTTAATACTTCTAGTAGAACTACGCAGTCAGACCACCGGCAAAGAGTTGTTCAAACTATCTCCATACCAAATTGTATTAAATTGATTCAGCGGTTTGGTTGTGAAAAAGAATAAACCGGCCAAGTGCCAGTTGGACTCGTACACTGCGGGTTCCGTACAGATATGTTTTTTTGTTATTAAAATACATATTTACGGGTTTTTTCTCAGCTGAAAGAAACCGTAGAGCCAAGTATTTTTTATATACATTTCAACTTGATATCTCAACCCGTTTTTGAGAAAAAGGGTCTTGACAGACAGACAGACGGTCAACAAAGTCATCCTTTATGGATTTCGCTTTTCCTTTTGAGGTACGGAACCCCAAAACGCAAAGAGACAGAGCCACTTTCATATTTAAAATATTAAGCATGGATTAAAACTGCACGGCAATTGAGTAAATAAAAGGCAGTAGCGCATTAAGTTTTAACAAAAAACTTAAACAAAACCTCGGCGTTTGCAGTCAACATTTTCATGGAACTAAGTAAGCTTGTTAAGGCACCGCATTGGAGAAAGTATAATGAAGGTGGAACACAAAACTTTTATGCATAAAATGCCTTTATAACCAACCAGTGCAGTATTTTTAAGCTGTAGACGTTCGTTATAGCTTTTTTTTTGGTAGAAATGAGTTTCTCTACATTCATGTTTTTTAACATAAGTAGCTCTAACCGTACACACAATTAATTAAAATTAACATTCCATATTATCCAAACAATTTTATCTGCTTCACTTGTACAATGTAATAAAATATTAAAAGTCAATTTTAACCTACTTCTAACTGTCGTATCGAAATAGAACTTTGTATAATATGTAACTTGATGACAATCAAAAAATTTGGTATCATCGACCTGATCTGGTGATGGAGCCAGGAGGTGGATAGTGGCTACTTGTAAACCCTGCGAGTTTTGGCTCATATTAATCGTTTTGATGAGTCCAATAGAGTGGACTTGGTAACGAGGATCTGCTAATGAAGCCAGGACCAATTCTGGCGTCAAGTTTTACAACAACATAATTTTTTTTAACTTGTGGTTAGTCAGGCGCTACCCTGTAAGTTGTTAAAACAGCATTTTTTAACATAACCAGTGTAATCTTATATATAATTTTTTTTTTAAATGAATCCCCATTTTCCTTGGTCACGGCATCACGCTTGAACGGGTGGACCGATTTCACTAATTTTTTTTTGTTGTGTTTGTTGAAGAAAAATTGGTTATTAGGTTTTTGGTTGCGATAAACTGAGGTCCGCGCGGGTGAAACCGCGGAGCGCAGCCAATACAATAATAAAACAAAACGACATACGTAAACGAAACTAGTTAAACTACACTATATGATATGATATCTTCAAAACTACGAGGATAATCTTACTAAGTTACCTACTCTCTCCCTTGAGGTTAAAACATAATATATTACAATTTATATTAATTTATAGCACGTTATTTTTGTAACTACATGTAAATTTTCGATGTGTTTTTGGTTGAAATATTTACTATAAATATACGAGCTGTGCCTCGCGGCTACCCGCGCGGTTTTCTCTATATTCTGCAGGAACCTATTCCAGGATAAAAAAGCATATGATAATCCAGGGTATAAGCTATCTCCAGTCCGAATTGTATTCAAATCCGTTAAGCCGGTTCATCGTAAACAAGTGACAAACGTACACATACTCACAAACTTCGTATTTAATTGGTGTAATAATTTTTAGGACAATATTGTGAGTTAAATATACACTTGTACATATTCAATTGTACAGTCAACGACAAAAGTCACTGAACAATCACACTTTTTTCTATTATTCTCATCATCTTATACACCAATTTATGACCTCATCATCACCTAAAATCAGGTGTGTTATGTTGTGGTCACAATGATACCATGTAAAATGTAAAAAAAAATTACTGATTTGAAACACATTTGGAAAATCGATAACGATCAGTTACTCTGACTCTCTGGCTGACTGTACATACTACATTGAAGAAAAGAAGAATAACATTATTTATTACGAGAAGTGTAACAATGACCTTATCACCATTCAGCAACAAACTCGTCGTTTTTTCTTTAATTTCACAATAATAAATAAACGAAAGCTTTCAAATAAATGTAGTAAAAAAAAGAGTAAAAAAAATTATCAAAACTAGTTAATTCAGTTTCCTAATAATAAACGGAAGGTTTTATAACTGAATAAGCCCTTAAAAACTTTAATATAACCTACTCTGTTTGTCGCGATTTGAAGTCAGTTTTCAACGATAACAGAAAGCGTGATAACGTTATGGAAATTTTCTATAGCTAGCCAAAATCAAGCACACTTCTGTGTAGTAACTAGCGTCTATTCTGCGCCGTTGTGTACCAGACAGATGCCGTACATACAAACAAGCGAGATAAATAAAGAAAGCACGTTAAAAATGAACGGTCTCATTTCAGTGCATTCTAAAACGATTTTAATTTAGACAAGGGGACTCGAATTCGAAATGGAATCTGATATTTTTGTAATGTGACCGTCTGTTATTTTTATACCGAGTTATTGTAAAAAATAACGTTACTTTCAGGTTGACAAAAGAACAATATTGATGCGAGGGTGTTTTTTTTTTTTTAGATTGATTGCATGTTGTATACAAATGAATTATGAATATTTATTGAACACGGTGTTCTGTTATTACAATTGGTTCATATAATTATCGTTTCAAATGAATCATGTTTCAATAAACATAATATGTTTTATAAATTTCATAATTTTTTATATTTTTTTGATTTGATTAAAAATTTGGTTTTTAGCAGTTTTGAAAAAAATCGTTCAAAAACGCATTACAAATTCTCGTTAGTACAGAGGTCAGTACAATATGATGATCAACAATTCACAATATTATGTGCAATATTGTTTCATGTCAAAATTTGTAAGTTTGTTTTCAGCACATTTTGATTTCCCACACCCTTACCACCATTAGCGGAATTACATTCAAACAACTAAACCCGAGTACTCACCGTTAAAAATTACTGTCAAACAGCCCATGGTAACGTTACACACAGACGCAAACCACTTAATAGGTCCAAAACTAAAACGCTCAACATTGCAACGTAGGCCGCACAATAAAACATCCTACATTACGACTTACTCGTGTTAAATAATGTGAAATTACACAAATACACAATCACGGGTGTCGGGGTGAAAGCGCGCGCGATACAAAGCGAACGGGGCGGTCCGCCTGGGCCGAACGCTCGGCTGCTACTGACGCCCGCCCAGAGTTGGCCCCCGCCCGCCCTTACCGGCATTTCTTTGTTTCGCTCCCGAACCCCACGGGGTTCGTGTTAAACAAATCTCCCGTGCATATACCGCTTTATCAATTGATACGATAGCGGGAAAGTGACAATTTTCCAATCAATGTATAATTGTGTAGATTACGTGTGTAGGTGAACATCTAGCCCTTTTATAACTCTTTTTTTTACTATTTGCAGAGTAGCGTTTGACCACAAATCACCTGATGTTAAGTGAAGAGGTGGTCGAAGATGGCGCCACGCTACACCTGGACTGGGAACTGGCTCTCAAGTGAGGCTGCCGGAACACACCGATAGGTGCTTGGCGACAGATTCGTAACAAGAAGATGGTAGTTAGCCAGGCGAGTACTAGTAAGGCCAATTTAAGGCTTCCACGAAATTAATTTTAACAAACAATGTTCGAGATCTTAAATTGTGACAGTCTTCTTGACACAAAGGCTTTATTATTAAACGTTTATTATTAGAGTTGGTAAAGGCAATGATTAAAATATGAGCGTTACTTTCTGTATCGAGCAGAAATACATCAAAAATGATGTTAATTAAGAATCAGAATCAATCAATCAATCATCAAAATAATATGTCAGCATTATACTTAAAATATATATAAAGAGAAAGAAGAAGATTTGTGTAAAACACGTCGGGAACTAAAAGCAGATGTTAAGTTTACGAAAATATTGTTTCAGGTTGTTGAAGCCGAAGGTTTACTATAGGGTGTAATAATGATAGTGTTGTGGGGTCCCCCTCTCAGCCTACCCCAAAAAGGTCCCGGCGCGTAATGTAAATAAATTAACCTAATTATTTTACCGGTAATGCTGTAGGTTTCACATAAAGTTAAAAGCAAAAACTTTTGCGAAGTAGTTGTAGATAGATATCATATGCCGCTTCTACTGTAGTGGCAATGGGTAGGCCACATCGTTCGACGAACTGATGAGGAACAAAGGTTCTTCACGAACTGGAAGAGGAATAAAAATAAAATTGTCAATGTGGTCGCGCCAAAAAAAATAACTGCCGGGCGTTTCTTACCTGTTTTTTTGCCAGCGTAAGGAGGTTGGAACAGGCATAGTTTTAAGTTTGACGTTTTAATGTGATCACAATGTATCCTATGGTATATAGCGATGATGGCTCAGTGGTAGTGACGTCGGCTTGCGATCTGTAGGTCGTGGGTTCGAATCCTACAATGAGCTTGAGCTTTCGGTGAAGGAAAACATCGTGATGAAACCATGCATAGCTTGGTGGTAGGGTATTTTCTAGCACCCGCCTGGCTAGCTACCACCCTCTTGTTAAGAATCTGTCGCCAAGCACCTATCGGTGTGTTCCGGCAGCCTCACTTGAGAGCCAGTTCCCAGTCCAGGTGTAGCGTGGCGCCATCTTCGACCACATCGTCACTTAACATCAGGTGACGTGTGGTCAAGCGCAACCCTGAAAAAGTAAAAAATAAATAAAAAAATAAGTATAAAAAACATTTGCCTTTTGACTTTTGACTTTCTGTAGATAGGCCTCCCACTAGGTGGACCGACGACAATGTAAGAGTCACAGGGAGCCGATGGGTACAATTGGCCGTTCATGGTGGCGTTCATAGAGGGAGGCCTATGTCCAGCATTGGACTTCTTCCGGCTGACGATAATGATAAAGATGATGGGTTCACGAACTCCTTGTGAGATAAATGGTGTTGTTATTACAAATAGATTGTCGCAGAGAATCGTATGCAGCACCGCTTAGTCTGCGGACTGGTTTGAAGATGTACGTGCTCGTACTGTCTCGTACTACGTGCGTCTTATGATACGCTTACGCTGCGACGCCGTGAAGTGAAGAGGTATGGAGTTGAAAGAGGTATAGCTAGTTTTAAGTTCGGCTTTTTAAAGTGATCATCATCATCATAATCAGTCCACTCCAGTCCACTGCTGGTCATAGGCCTCTCCCAAAGCACGCCACTGAGCCCGATCTTCGGCTCCTCTCATCTAACTGCTGCTAGCCATTTTGCGTATGTCATCGCTCCACCTAGTCGGAGGGCATCCTACACTACGTTTGCCGAGACGCGGTCTCAACTCGGGAACACGTTTGCCCCAACGGTTATCGGTTCTTCAGCTAATATGTTCAGCCCATTGCCACTTCAGCTTGCTGATCCTATAGGCTATGTCGGTTACCTTGGTTCTCTGTCACTTCATTTCTGATACGATCCTTGAGAGAAACTCTGAGCATAGCCCTTTCCAAAGCCCGCTGTGCGACTTACAATTTATAGACTTTTTTAATGTGATCAAAATAATACAAAACTAAACTAATTTTGACAGGTCTAATAGTAATGCCATCGTTTTTTTACTTCAGTGGTTAGAAAAAGACAGCAATACTATTAGACCTGTCAAATTTAGTTTAGTTTAGGAGAATGTAAAACCGAATCGACACCATTGGCAACTAAATTATTTTGTTTTGATTGGAATAGCGTTTATGAAGAAGATACGCAAATAAGCTATGGCAAGCGTAGTGCGGTCAAACAACATTTTAATCAAATTATGTTCTGTTATAATGAATGATCAGAACCGCATCACTTGTCAACATAAATGCCTAATTTTATCAACGGCTACGTGAACCGTGTCGGCCAAAATTTCGACAAAATTTTCCGACGAAATTTCGTCGAATATTTTATTAAATTGCCGGTCGGTTAATTGATTAACGGTGCCGCCGATGCGTTATGTTCGAGTTTTGTGATGTGATATTTCCGGCGGCTTCATGATGTTTTTACTAGATCGTAAGTTGTTGTTTACATAATGTATAATTATTAAGAATGGGTTATACATTCTCAAAATGACATAAATGTCTTTTAAAACGGCCTCATCGGAAGGCCAGCGCGAAAGTTGTGGCTAATTTGCAGCAAGTTAGTTTTTGTAGTTTCTATGCAGGAGTCTAAGTATTTTATAATAACAAATCACCTATCATTTACATGTACGACTTTTAAAGTTATCGATTAAATTACTGCGATACCTCACACATTTTGCTTTTGATAAATCTGCAAAAACCAGAATTTTGTATATAAACACATGGTTGAATTGTCTTTCTCTCACGCAGCGATGGACCGAAACGGATCAAAACGTATAATAATAGGTACTATACATAATGCAGGTCGCATTTTAAATATCAACAATGGCTCATGGCATGTGGTTATGTTCTGGCATTTAATAAGAATAATAAGCGTTTTAACAATGAGCTTATGTGCACGGTTTAATCCATGTTTGGTAATTCACTGAAATGTAGTAGGCATATTTTACATATTTGATGTGGGCGGATTAATAGTTAATTATGAAATCGTATTCAACGAGTTTAAATACATTGTTATAATCTATAGGTAATGTGTCATCCTTAATACAGAGGTGATATACAAAAAAGTTAAGAAAACAGTAGTAGAGTAGTAATTCAGTTTTTTTATAGGGTAGCGTTAGACCACAATTCACCCGGTGCTTGGTATATTTAAGGTATATCCTACAAATATTATTAATGTGAAAGTTTGTGTGTGTGTGTGTGAATGTTTGTTACCACGTATCACCCTAACCAAACTTTTTATCCCAGAAAAAGGTTCCTGCGGGATAACGGGAAGACGCGGGTGAAACCGCGGGGTGCAACAAGTAACATTTATATTTTTCCTTCATTTATGGTAGCCTTTGACTACACGTCACCTTGATGTAAAGCGACGATGTGGTCGAAAGTGGTCCCACGTTACACCCGCATTGAAAACTGGCTCTCAAATAAATCACACACCAAGTCGCCAAGCACCCATAAGTGTGTTCCGGCAGCGTCATGTGAGAGGCAGTTACCAATGGAAGCATGGATTTGCACCATCGATCACTTATTGCAGGCGACTGTTTAGTACCATAGCTTGGTGGTAGGACATTTTCTAGTGCTCGCCTGGCTAGTTACCAACCTCAAGTTAAGAATCTATCGCCAAGCGCCTATCGGTGTGTTCCAGCAGCCTTACTTGAGAGCCAGTTCCAAACCCAGGTGTAGCGTGACGCCATCTTCGACTACATCGTCACTTAGCATCAGGTTATTTGTGACTATACCAATTATAGCGATGATGGCTCAGTGGTAGTGACATCGGCTTGCGATCCGTAGGACGTGGGTTCGAATCCTACAATGAGCTTGAGCTTTCGGTGAAGGAAAACATCGTGATGAAACCATAGCTTGGTGGTAGGGTTTTTTCTATTACTCGCCTGGCTAGCTACCACCCTCTTGTTAAGAATCTGTCGCCAAACACCTATCGGTGTGTTCCGGCAGCCTCACTTAAGAGCCAGTTCCCAGTCCAGGTGTAGCGTGGCGCCATCAAAGACCACATCGTCACTTAACATCAGGTGACTTGTGGTCAACCGCTACCCTGTCAATAATAAAAAAAGCACGATATTTTTCCTTCATTGCGGAACTAGTGAAATTTACACCATCATGGCCCATCTCCCAGGAGTACAATGGCAGTACAACCTTAGCTGCTTGGCTTCAAAATCTCATACGCTAACAAAATCAGCGCCACATGGCTCCAGCTCTGTGAATTCGGCTTGAGCCAATACACACTGTTTATTTTACCTGACATAAAGCTCGGGGTACACACAGGCGCATAATTAATTTATTGAATGAATCGAAGAGCGTGTCGTGTTTAATGGGCAACGTTCGGTTAGCGATACTTGATTTGCTGCATTAATTAACCGTTTCTGTGCACTATTGTAATTGAAAATTTTAGTTTTTTGGAAACAAGGAATTTCTAGAAATAAGAATGCGTCAACAGCTTTATAGAGTACTAGCTGTTCCCCGCGGTTTCACCCGCGTGGGCTACAGTTTATCGCGATAAAAAGTATCCTATGTCCTTCCTCAGGATCTCCGTACCAAGTTTCATTTAAATCGGTTCAGTAGTTTAGGCGTGAAAGAGTAACAGACAGACAGACAGACAGAGTTACTTTCGCATTTATAATAAGTATATAAGGGATTCTTTAAACTTTGGTATATACATATAAAAAAGAGCAAGAACATTTTTCAAAATTGGTTGAGCCGATTGATTGCTTCTACAGAAAGTTGAAGTAGTTTGTTATGCATACTCCATCATCGACCTCGTCATCACTTACCAGGCGAGATTGTGGCTTCAAATTTTCCGTGCAAAAATTTAACAATAAAATCAATTTTACCGAAATTCGGTATGACATTTAACTTACGGACGTTTCTAAAATCGGCCCTTAGTGCTTAATATCCATCATCATCATCATCATCATCAGCCGGAAGAAGTCCACTGCTGAACATAGGCCTCCCCCCTTGAACGCCACCATGAACGGCTATTAGCCATTTGCATCCATCGGCTCCCTGCGACTCTTACAGTGTCGTCGGTCCACCTAGTGGGGGGCCTATCTACAGAACATCTTCCGGTTTGTGGTCGCCACTCGAGAACCTTTCTTCCCCATCGGTTATCGGTTCGTCAAGCGATGTGACCTGCCCATTGCCACTCCAACTTGCAGATTCTGAGAGCTAATTCGGTGACCTTGGTTCTTCGGCGAATTTCCTGCGGCTTAATATCCATTGTTAAAAAAAAATAAAAAAAAAACATTATTACAGTAAATGTCACTGTCACAAATCGGCGCGAACTCAGCATAGTGCTGATTCATCAACTAGTGCTGATCTATCATGTACCTACCTAAACCGATGTCGATTTTATATCGATCCTACAGCTGGCTTGTCTTTTAAACCTTTCTTACCACACACACCAGTTTGTATCGACAAACATATTATTATATCAGCCACATAATACAGAACGTGCCACAAAAACAGCACATCACAAATTAAAATAAAAAAAATTGAAAAAATTAGATATGTATCAATAGTAAATACAACCTGCGACAAAAGTTGCTGAACATTAACAAATTATCCAATTTATTTTACCATTTTAAACACCATCCTTCGACCGAGTCATATCTTAAAATCAGGTGTGTTGTGTTTTGGTCAAACGCTACTCTGTAAGTTGTAAGAAAAAAACAAACATTACTTGTCTAGTACGAATTTGGAAAATCGAGTGTGAACAGCTAGTTTTGTCGCTGACTGTACCTACATAAATACCTACCTACGTTTTGTCGCTGACTGTACCTACATAAATCCTTGCTAAAAGAATAGAATCTAGAACAAACAATTATTTCCCAGTCTCTTGAGGCTTTGGCAGTACAATTGCTTTGCAAGCGGCTTTTGTTGCCAATATATTGTGCCCGCAGTACTAGATCCCTTCTTCTTTCATATGAGCTGGTGGCCAACTCTATTGTTGAAGTTTTCAGGCCTCCGTAGACTGGTATCAGTACCGGTATCGGTGGTATCTGTAGTTGGTAGTCTGGTATCGGCTGTACAGCCGAAATCGACAGCTTAGCTCCTTCCGCACACGGCGTCGTAGCGTAAACGCAGAGAAGCGTATTCCGCACCGCTTCTCCTACGGACTTGTTTGAAGATGTACGTGCTACGAGCACGTAGCATGCTCATGCTCTCATACTACGCGCGTCTTACGATACGATTACGCTACGACGCCGTGTGCGGAGAGGGTAACTTGTCTTCCGTAGTACGGTAGCGCTCAGTTGAAAATGCTACTAAACGGTCACCCATCCAAGCGTTGGCCGTGGTGACTATTGCTTAACCTGGTTGAACTGTGACGACAAACCAGACCTGCCTGGGTATGTCTCACCTGTTCTTTTGCTGGCGTAAGAAGGTTGGAATACGCGCAGCAAGTTTCAAGTCATCGAGCAGGTATGCGTAATGCATTTTTCACACGTAAAAAAAGGCCTAGCAAGTTTCAAACTTGACGTACTTAAGTGATCACACATGTTTTATCCTACTACCTAAACAATTTTTTGAGTTTTGGATTAGCTATGCTTCGAGCACTGAAGATATCTGAGAGCAGTGGTAACCAGTGAAACGGTTGTCTCATATGAGAGCAATGCGTATACATACCTCTGTAGGCACAAAGGACTTTCTCATTCAAAGATCTGGTTAGCGTTTCAGTTGCTACTGCAAAGCGTATCGCTTACAACGAGGCAAATGTGGCGGCATCTACGACCGACAATTTGGCACCCGTTTCAATTCAGAGAAATCACAGATGGCGTCAATAGCCCATTGTCTACTGAGGGCTATGGTGTAACCACAAGCGATGAGTGTATGGGTGGCGACAGTCGTGCAAGAAAAGAGAATATAGTGAAAGTACAGTCAAAGACAAAAGTCCCTGAACAATCACACTTTTTTCTATTATCCTCATCATCTTAGACACCAATGGGTGTGTTATGTTGTAGTCAAAATGATACCATGTAAAATGTAAAAAAAAACGATAACAATTACTGATTTTAAACTCATTTGGAAAATCGAGAACGATCAGCTACTTTTGTCGCTGACTGTACAGCTTTGGTAGGGCAAAACAGATAGGTTATTGATACCGGCCGGTAGAAGTATATTAGGTTGTTGACTTCAGATGATTTGTTGTCAAAGGTTACCCTGTACGAGGTAACAAAGGCCATATTTCTTGCCACTAGGTGCACACGGCGTCAAGTATCAGGTGCACCGAGTCCCAGCTGCCGTGGAAACGGAGCGATGCGTCAATGAATAATGTATGGCTAGACGCGGCTAGGGTGCCCATAGTGGAAATGTTTCATTCAATTAGCCGTAAGCAATGTTCTTGAGTGATCAAAGTTGGAACCAAAAAAATCTTCGTCCAATTTACCAAGTGGGTTTTGACTTTTCTCTGTGTGACTTTCCCCTTTGACATCCTACTAATATTATAAATGTGAAAGTTTGTTTGTTACCACGTATCACCGTAACTACTAAACCGATTTCGATAAAATTTAGAGTGGAGATAGCTTATACCCTGGATTAACGCATAGGCTACATTTTATCCCGGCAAAAGGTGCTGCGGGATAACGCGAAGACGGGTGAACCGTGGGTCGCAGCTAGTGTTTCATAAACCGGGCCCTTATTCGCCATTACCATTTAAGCACGTAACGCGAGTGCGTTACGTTATCTGCGTGGAATGACCGCGAAAACACGTAATGACGTCACACGTTTTGGCAAGGAATCTTGACGGTCAAAGCTCATAAGAGCCCTGTAGGCTTTACTCGATTGCGATTGGAGTAAAAAAAATGTATATAAATTTTAATTAGGCATAGTTTCTGCTAGGGGCACTGTGCTGGTTCCCATCATGTTGGTATCAGATAAAATAAAATAAACACTAACACAAGGTGTTTTCTTGTCATGTTGCTTCACTAACTTCGATATAGTAAAACTTAAGGTGTGGTCTAACATCAAGCGGAAATCGTGCTGCGCGCGGCAGGCCGTGCTGGGACTGGACATCTGCCACGCGCCAACGCCGCTGTCTACCAACTGAAGCGCGCGAAGTATCTCTCATATTATGCAATGCAGTACTCATCATCATCTGAGGCGCTATAGCCCAGGATGAGCCTTGGTCTCTACACAAATCTTCTTTCAGACTGATTCATTAAATTCGTTAGATTAGTCCTAACTAAGGTGCAGCAAAAATGTGTCCTGCAAACGACGCGTGTTGCTGCCGCGCACTTGCCGCACTATCTTTAGACACACCTTAAGATACATTGTCCAATCTAAGCTGCCTTGTGTGTATTGTCATGTGAGTGTGACAAGGTCCTTAGGACACAATACTGGCGTAGCGTAGTGGAAAGTCCTTTGTGTGAAGTCCAACTGAGTGCTGTAAATTCATTTTTATTAAATTCTTGCATTACAGGATTCAATGTATGCCACTGACTCATGAGTCAGCTAGCAGTCTGTACTGGGCCAGCGTGGTAGATTAAGGAAGACCCATACTTTCATTTTAAAGGTTAGTGTCACAGCAATAGGAACGTAATGAAATATAATGACAAGGCATAACTTCTAAATTATTTTCTTATCCTCTATTAAATCAAATGTTATATAATTCTTCTTCTCCATATATAAGGGCGTGTTAAAATAGTTTGGGTTCTGGGGAAAGACATGGAATACTTTTTATAATAATAACAAATCATTTATTTGCTAGAATACTTGTTATGAAATAAGATCTTAAATATTAGATAAAGGTGCAATATATTCAGTCTGCAAGCAGACGTGCAAATGTTACATATGTATCTATAAAATTCCATAATCAAATATTAGTACAGAATTCATTAAACTCCTTAACACTATAAAAACAGTTGCTAAGGAGCCAGTCAATCAAAGATTTTCTAAATATATTACCGTCCAATAATTTCAAGTCATTAGGTATGTTTTTGTGAATAGAAATACACATATTATAAACATTTCTTTTGTACAAGTCTTATCGGGCAGGAGGTTCATATAGCAGATTTATGAGTTTAGTGTGATAAATTGTAGTAGGTGAAACCGAGGGTGAACACCTATAAAATGCCGATGCACATATTGTGTTTGTAATCTATCTAGGTACTAAACGGCTATACCGCTTTTGATAAAATTTTGTATCAATATAGTTTTAGCCCTGAGGAAGGACATAGCATCCTTTTTAGTGTGATAACTGTGTAGTCGACTAAGGTAAAACCGCGGGGAACAGCTAGTGTTTTCATAATAATTACAATAAAAACATTCAACCATTTCCCATGCATATACCAGGAGTCCATAAAGCCATAGGCAATAACATCAACTGTTTAATAAGCCTGTATTAACTCGTAGGTGCGAAACGAAAGGCGTAATTATACTAGCTGAGCCACACAGTTGACATGCAAGCGTTCGTGTCAAAAGAAAATTGCAGAAGGACAACTTTAAATAAAATAAAATGAATTGTATTTATTTCAGGCAATGACCCATGTTTTAAAAAGTACGTTAAAATTGTAAAGTAAAATATGAAATTAATATGATATAAAAAAACCATTACGGTAAATACCGGTTGGCACTTTGGTGCATCGTCAGCCAGAACATACAAATTGCACTCTCTAGGTCTAATAAGCGACGACCAAGAGGTGTCTATGGCCTCGTGATATTTTACTTATGTCAAATCAAAAATGTTTTATTTAATAAGATACATAATAGGATCACTATAAAACGTCAAACTTAAGACTAGCTACGCCTGTTCCAACCTCCGTACGCCGGCAAAAGAACAGGCAAGAAACGCCGGGCAGGTAATTTTTTGGGCGCGATGACATTTACTATTTTAATCTTACTAGCTTTAGCTTAACTTATAAGATTTCTCTTGGTTGGTTGTGCACATTGGGATATGGAAACATGAACATTAACGAGTTACGGGATTACAACCAAAGCAGACCAGACCCCATATATTACTTGATACTGTGATTTGTGACACTATTATGTTGACAATTATTTTACAATATTTAATTGTTTACTTTTTTTATTTAATTTTATTTTTTTCTTTGACATTGTATGAATTATTTTTATTTTGTTTTGTTTTTTGACCTTTATTTACTACTATTGTGAATTTTATTCTTCTATTATTATTGTTTTATATTTTTATTTTTGAATGTTTAAAATTATTTAGGCAATTGGCTTTCGCCGTCTAAAATAATATAACAATAAAAAAAAAGAAGATTTTGTGAGATTGTCTACTGGTCATCACAGTGTACGCTGTGAGGTGGTGGTTACAGGCGTTCGGTTGCTAAGCAACCAGACGCTATTGCCACCACCTACACAGCCTCCCCTCTAAAGTACCCCTCGATAGTCTGGGATTATGTTTCGAACATATTACGGCTTATTGCTGTTATTATCAATAAAATATTGTTGGAGATTTTCAATTACAAGAAGCTTTATTGTAAGTAATATTTGACTTATAGATAGAAAGTAAATGATATTATTTTTAGGGTACAATGGGCGTTTTCTTGGTGGTAAGGCATTATCTAGTGCTCGCCTGGCTAGCTGCCATCCTAAGTTACGGATCTGTTGTCAGATACCTATCGGTGTGTTCCGACATGCCGGTTTCCTCACGATGTTTTCCTTCACCGTTTTGAACGAAGATAGATCCACACATAACATAGACATAGTCATAGACGGGGCTGAAAGGCTTCGAACTCTGTATCGGTGCCTTGTAGAACGCACGCGTCAAAGGGTCAAGATGCCTGCAAAGAAATGGGAGAGACCTTTTCAAAAAATTCAAAATGAAAAACAAAATCAATAGGATACATTGTGATCACTTTAAAACGTCAAAATAAACCTAGCTACGCCTGTTCCAACCTCCTTACGCCGGCAAAAGAACAGGCAAGAAACGCCCGGCAGGTAATATTTTTGGCGCGATCACATTGACAATTTTATTCTTACTGAGCAAGTTGGAGCAAGTTCACCTTGGCCCAGCAGTGGGATAGTCAAGGTTAAAATGTTTCGGGCTCAATGCAAAAATGTGTTTTAAAATGATTCCCATAGAGACCATGCATTTTTCCCAGATAAAAAGTAGACGATGTATTTTTTCGATGTCGTTGAAAATTTTGTAAACAGAATTAAAGTAGGTATGGATGAAAAATATTTTAGTTAACAACGTCACTGTAAAAAGGCGGCCTCGCCCACGTCACTGTTTCGGAACACATCACTCTTTCGGAACAATGCCTCACATGAACCGTGTCACTCTCTCATCCTCCAAAGCCTACTTACGTTCACACGAATGCGTCGCCAAATTCTACCGGCGGCCCATTACGTAAGTACTATGTCAGGTGACAATTGCACGATAACCGCTGTTAAAGGAAAATATTGGGAAGTAAAAAAAGGAAAAACACAGTTTTACTGAGTAGTAAAACTGTGTTTTTCCTTTTTTTACTTCATCATCAACAGCTGGAAGAAGTTCACTGCTGAATATAGGCCTCCCCCCTTGAACGGCCATATGATATTGCCATTTGCATCCATCGACTCCTTGCGACTCTTAGAATGCCGCTGGTCCACCTAGTGGAGGGCCTACCTACAGAACGTCTTGCGGTTCGTGGTTGACTTGAAAACCATAGTTTCTCATCGGTTATCGGTATGGCACACTAAAAAGTATAAAACAAATATGACTTGTATTAGTTACTATATAAGTTCATTTTTACCTTAGCTAATAATATTTGAAATTCATTATAGACCTAGTAGTAGTTATTACTAGGTTTGTTCTTTTTGGTTGTATGTACCTAATTTTGATTAGTTTAAACTACACCTAGAATGGGAACTGGCTCTTAAGTGAGACTACCAGAACACAGCGATAGGTGCTTGCCGACAAATTCTTAGGCGAGAACTAGAAAATGCTCTTTCACTAAGCTATGGTTTCATCAAAATGTTTTCCTTCACCGAAAGCTCATGCTCATTGTAAGATATGAACCCACGAGCGACCGCGACCCGCAAGCCGACGTCGCTACCATTGAGCTATCATCGCTGCAAACGCGATTATCGCAAATCGCAACTTTAACGAAATCCTACCCCCATTCACCATACGTAGGTATTTATTCGTAACGCTCCATCTACCGTGCGCCCTAATTGTTCACTTGTCGCCTTTGAACTTTGAAAATAGGTGTCATTCCGTGTGCAATATACCAAAGGATCCTGAACGGATAAATTGAAAGAAATTGCATATATACGTCACAACAGAACAGGCACTTTTTCGATACCTACTCTACTCCAATTCATTACCGGGACCTTTTTGTATAGAAAAGTGCTTTGACACTTATCAGACTCGATGGTACACTTTGTTAGAATACACCTGGGACTACCAAGCGTTTTAATAGAAAATGAAATTCCTCTCGAACAAAAATATGACTTATGTTTAGTCAATTCTATATCCAATTGCCATCTTTAATGTCCATCCCAAGTGCCAGAGAATCTTTGTGGACTAAGTTCAAAGAAATTAAAATAATGACAGTTGTTTGCAATGATGAACATTTCATTTACATACGAAAAAATTTAGATACTCGTAGCTTCGAAAAGAAAAGTCATAGGAACAAACATAAAAATCCTAAGTGAAATTCAAGACTTGTCGATAGCAAAAGTTCAAGTCTATGTACAACGAAATCTTATCAAATTAAATCATTACTCTATAACAAGCCACACGAAAAACGACTAGTACCTACTAATCAAGGCTACAAATTGTATCCGCCATAACGCCTCCTTGGCTAATGTGCTCGTAAATTACAAAAAGGTCTATCCCCAACTACAAAAGTCGCAATCACAAATTGAGTACATGAACTGATTTCTAAGTGGCCAATTCGTTTGTAGTGATTTTTTTGTCTGCGTCTACGCTTGTGTCTGTGTATATGTATATATATGTCGCATCCGGCCATAGTCACGGAACGAAACGAAAGCGCCCCTTCTTTATTTGGCAGCTCTCTGAAAACTTCACGATGGTGCGCTTTGACAGAGTCTTGGTATCATTGCTCAGGGTGATCGGAGTATCAAGCTTGGCTCGGTCACCAAGAAGTAAAAGTGTCTTGGAACTGTCCTACCGTTTCGTTCGTTTCTTCATCATCATCATCATCATCATCATCAGCATCATCAGCCGGAAGAAGTCCACTGCTGAACATAGGCTTCCCCCTTTGAACGCCACCATGAACGGCTATTAGTCATTTGCATCCATAGGCTCCCTGTAACTCTTACAATGTCGTCGGTCCACCTATTGGGGGGGCCTACCTACAGAACGTCTTCCGGTTCGTGGTCGCCACTCGAGAACCTTTCTTCGTTATCGGTTCGACGAGCGATGTGGCCTGCCCATTGCCACTTCAACTTGCAAATTCTGAGAGCTATGTCGGTGACCTTGGATCTCCGTCGTTTGTTTCTTACATCTGTGCTTAAAAGTTATAATTGTGTCGCTACAATTTAATTGAGAAATACTTTCCTGTGTGTAGCAAAGAAAGTGTATTTGTAACTGCTATTTCACTTATTTGCACGGTTACCCACCATTTGCCCACATAATGTCAGATCAAAAAGACGGCGGTTCGACTGTGTCTGTAACAAACAAAAAAACAATAACACAGCCGCTACCCGTACAATTAATAAGAAATCTAAATTAAACTTCCACAGCGGTCATGCCTCGACACGAAACTCAAGTATGGCAACATTTAAGGAAACACGTGACCAAGTCAAAACGAACTTGGAACCACGTTTCGGAGTACAGTAGGTACTGTCGCGACCAGTTTTGAATAATTTATGTGCATCTCCCGCCCGGACGTAATTTGAACAAATTATAAATGGTCCGGGAATTATACGGGTGGATGCCGGTGCGGGAGTGACCGAAAAAATAATTTCAAATAGGTGGGCCTTAATGAGGGTGCTTTGATTTCTCGCGGTTTGAATCGGGATTTGACGCGGGAGGTTAACTTGATTTTGTAAGTTGGGGTGAATTTTAATTCCTTTTTTACGTTTTTTTTTAACTGTAATTTTATGTTTTATTACTCGTGGAATGGTGAGGATAGGATAAGACGATACGAGACGAGAACGAGACGAGACCGAGATGAGACGAGATGACGGTTTTATTTGTACAAAACATAAGTAACAAAATTTTGTTGTTAACAAAAATTTTAGGTCCGTCAAGTTTTACCAAGGCCGGTTAACAAGTTTAACGAGAGATGGAGTGAGTAATGTCTTAAATAAATTAACAACACAGACAAATCGGGTTGGTACACCTTTTTAATCCTCCTTTCTTAGAAGAGGTAGTGGCCAACTCTAGAGCCAAGTTCAATATGATGATGGTATGCGTCATATGGTTATCAACTTCACCCACAAAACAATTGAGATCTAAATAGGTGCCAAATTCTGTAGACATCCTGTAATTTATTTTTGAGAACATATAACATTTCTAAATACAAACGTTATCATGGTATTTTACTGCAACACAAATATTTGTTAAAACAAAATAATATAAACACACCAATATAATTATAATATGACCTCTTTAAAAGGTTAAATAGATTTTCAGTTATGACACGACACACGGTGCTCGCAGTACTTTTTTCTTGAACTTGGCATGACACGCCACGCCGCCGCGTGTCTGGATTAGAAGAGGGTTATTAAGAACAACAGAATCAATCTGAATCACATTCCGTAGGTACACACACGGGGTGTGACAACGGCGCGTCATCGACATCGGGGCCGGGTACGTAATCGATAGCCTGTCATCAATCACTCCTGTCGTCGAGCACTGTTGCCGTCTGGCGCTTTGTGCGTTTTATTCGCGACTGTCCTGCGCCCGGCCGTTTTTGAAGTGAGGGTAATTAAGAACTGGAATGTGTCGTGTTTTGGGCCGCTACGCTGCATATTGGGTACGATATGCCGGTCTACCTATTTTGATGCTCGGCTATAACAATGATAACGCACAAACCATAATTGTTATGATTGTGTTATGTTCGACACAAACATTTTTGCCGCAAATTCTTTCTCGTCTTTCGTCTTGGTCTTAGTTATGGACTCATGGTCTCGTCTCGGTCTTGTCTCGGACTCGTTTCAGTCTCGTCTCGGTCTGTCTAGTCTTGATCTCGTAATGGTCTCGTCTTGGTCTCGTCTCCGACTCATCTCAGTCTCGTTTCTGTCTTGTCTCTGTCTCGTCTCGGTTTTGTTCCCGCCTCGGCTCGTTCTCGTCTTGGTCTCGCTTCAAAACAATCACATCTTTTGATCGCGTTGACTTACAGGTTTGAATATTTTCACAGCCAAAAAGGAGCGTAAAGCGGAGTAATTCTTATTAATTTCAACTTTAGACCTTTTTTTGCTTCTTACAGGGTAGCGTTTGACCACAAATCGCCTGATGTTAAGTGACGATGCGGTCGAAGATGGCACCGCGCTAACCTGGACAGGAAACTGGCTCTCAAGTGAGGCTGCCGGAACACACCGATAGGTGCTTGGCGACAGATTCTTAACATGAGGGAACTTAACTTAAATGCCCTACCACCAAAACCACCACCTAAACGTTCAATGACCAAAATTCACTCCCCAACATAGGTTAAGCCAGCGCGGCAGTGCTTTATCTGACCGGAACACCACACAGCAGTCGCGCACAACTCCAATCGCGTGAATAATTTCTAGTCACAAAGGAAGCGATATCAAGACTGTACGTACACAATCGTAAATAACCACCCGATGACAGTGGGTAATATACGCCCGTGGGTGATAAATAAATGCCAGCTGCGGCTTCGATAGCTTTGTTCATCGCTCTCTCTCTATTGAAATTGTTGGTTAGAGATTCTAGTTGGTGTATTAACGGGGAGTTACGGGCGTGTTGCGATCTGAAGTGGTTTTCGTTTGATAGCGTACCGACAGAAACATTTAAGAATAAGAATAAGAATCATTCATTTGCTACAGATTAGACAAAAATACTAATCGAAGAACTCGAGCGGTCAAACGAGCATACAGTGGACGGCCGAGTAGCCGTCGCCCTGTCGGCCACCCCAGATATCGCTGGAAAGACGAAGTCACGAAGCATTTGCACGAGCTCCAGGTGGAGGACTGGCAGGAGGTGGCGCAGGACAGACCGAAGTGGCGTCTTTTGTTATCGGAGGCCAAGACTCACTTAGGGTCGTTGTGCCATCTTAGTTAGTTAAGTTAGTTTTTTTTTGACAAAAATACTTAAAACAAAAAGGAAAACGCATTTTGTAGTAAGTACAAAAGATGTATTGTTGCAAACCGGCCTCAACTCGGCGTTGTGCTGGTCGTTTGATCAGCGCTGGTTTTTACTTGAAGCCGTTTTTGATGACGTCACTGGCATGAAGATAATTTTATCTAACAAAATATTGAAATAAATATATGTTATCCTAAAAACTATTTGAGGAATAAAAAAATGGAAGAGTATGAAAGGAAAGTATTTTTTCATTTTTATACTTAGAAAATCGGAATGAAACCATAGCTTGGTAGTAGGACCTTTCTAGTGCTCGCCTAGCTAGATACCATCCTTTAAGAATCTATCGGTGTGTTCCATTCTAAAAGCCTTACTTGAGATCAACCACCACCAGTCTTACCAGCTCTCAGTTCAGTCGTAGCGCAACCTTTGACGCATTGTCACGTAACACCATTTGACTCTGTAGTCTCTAAAACAATATGTGAAAAATTGAATCCACGATGATATATTTTCCTTAGTTACGAATTCAGTCAACAAAAATGATTGTTCAATGATTAATCTCTTGGCTAGAAGAAAATAAGTAAAATAAATATGTTAAACCACAGATTTTCCGCCAACGGTATAAAAGTGAGGGATAAAAGTGCAACGGCGGCCGTTGTACTTTCACCCCTTACCTATATAAATACGCTGATAGTTACGAAGGTAAAACTATCGACAAAATCGATTATTGGTAGTATCGATACTAATGAAGCAATATTATCGATAGGATCAGGGTTCGATAAAATCAATACCATTGATATCAGATCATTAAATACTATCGGTAATGGTTAATAGAATCGAATAGTTGCGATACTATTGTCCGTGTTTTTAAAAAACCCCGGGGGTGTTAAAGTCGAGAGTAAACAGGTATTTACTAAGCAAACATGTAACATTTTCCATCAAACACAAGTCTAGACAGACAATCTAGATTATAAAATTTATCAATTTGATCAGGGTTCGATACAATCAAGGAAATTACAGGGTAAAGTTATCAATAATGTCCAATAGAATCGTTGGTATCGATCTTATTGTCAAGTGTTAATATTATTCTATTAGTAGAAACTTCTAATTGGCCTTCTATATATATTCTACTTAATGTTTGTTACCTAGCTGTTAGTTTCTTATATAAATAAATAAAAAAATAAAAAAAAATTATCGATAGATTTGATAGCACTATCGCCAGATTTTGAAGATCTTCTATCGATATCGCAACGTTTAAGAGTTGTACGACACTAGAACAGCCATGTTGCAAGTGACGGAGCGGAAGTCACGATCCGACGAACACTAAGTAAATTAATTTATCGAGCGGATTAAGTTGATTATAATATTGGGTTTATTTTTAGCTTGCGGTCCGCCCCGCACGAGTTGGCAAAGGTTTAAAGAGCTTAAAGTTTTTTCGTTTAGGTAAAGAAAACGTTGTATTTTTAAAAAAATATGCAGCCTACGCGCTACTAATATGCAGTCTATGTAGTCATCACCATCATCATCATCATGAAACATCAATAAACTTAATCAGTCCACTGCTGGACATGGGCTGCTCTTTGGCTCTTCTCATCCAAACAATAATCACAACGCGGTGCAAGTGCGTACATGTGTGCGTTTGGGTTAGTTTGGTAATATGTGATAAATATTATTACAGTTTAAATTTTTAACACAACACACATACAGAAAACATAACGTTTTGTTACATATTTATACACTCGAGAGCAAAGTCATTCGACTAAGATCAAAATAAATTTTCTGCCAGAAGTGCAATGTCATCGAAAAATTGCATTTTCATGCTTTGATGTCTCTGTAATTTTTTTCACTCTCTAGTGAATTTACGGTTGACTGTTTACTACCGACTTTAAGTTCATCATCATCATCATCATCATCAGCCTGTATCAGTCCACTGCTGGACATAGGCCTCTCTCAAGGTACGCCACTGAGCCCGGTCTTCGGCTCTTCTCATCCAACTACTGCCAGCCACTCGGCGCAAGTCGTCGCTCCACCTTGTCGCAGGGCGTCCTACACTACGTTTGCCAAGTCGCGGTCTCCACTGAAGAACACGTCTACCCCATCGGTTGTCGGTTCTGCGGCTTATATGACCAGCCCACTGCCACTTCAGCTTGCTAATTCTACTTTAAGTTATATAAATGGTATCCAATATTTTTGCAATCATTTTAATGAATCCGTAAAGTCTACCTGTTGCTATCAAGTTAACGAACAGTTCCCTCAAGAATCAATCGTGAAAGGCCTTTGGTTCTAGGAAATACCTGTTTGTTTTCTAAAAGGGCTGTTAGTGCTTACATGGTCGTCTCGATTAGATCTAATCGCTTTCTTGCTAATCGATCGGTTTACGAACCTTAGTTGCGGCGATAGGCAATTTACTTTCCGCTTCTATCCGTTGTAAAAGAGTAATAAAAATAAAAGAACGATGATTTTGACTCATTGGTAGTCAAGTTGGCATTGTTTTTGTTATAGGAAAATATTGTAATAATAACTAGTTGCACCGCGCGGTTTCACCTGCATCTTGCCGTTATCCCACAAGAACCATTTTCCGGGACAAAAAGTAGCCTATGTGTTAATCCAGGGTATAAGCTATCTTCATTCCAAATTTCATTCAGATCCGTTCTGTAGTTTTTGCGTAAAAGAGTAACAAACATCCATCCATCCATACCTACTTAAAAACTTTCATTTTTATAATATTAATAGGATATTACTTGCCTGGCTAGCAAGTTAAGAATCTGCCACCGCCTGCGACGACATCATCACTTTACTTAGGTGACTTGTGGTCAAACGATTACCCAGTTAAAAAATCTTGAGTATTGCATTCTTGTAACGTTTTAAAACCCCTTTATATTATAATACCCGAATTTTGTTTGTTTAGACTCACATTTTTGTCGTTATTATAATTTAACAAACAACATTGCAACCACACAACAAGTGTAAATAGACTTACCCAAATAATAATGCCCGCACAATCACATACATCTCTGACCCCTAACTAGGTTTCCTTGTATCTAGGGTACCAGAAACTACGAGGATCGGGGATCCACAACACCCAGACATAGAACAAATACTTGCGCTTTTTTTTTTCAATGCACAAATATTTGTCCTGTAGCGGGAATCGAACCCGCGACCTCACGCTTCACAGTCGGCTATCCGCCTATTGCGCCATATCGGTCGTCAATAAATGATTTGTTACCTGTAGACCACGCGAGGAAAGCTGTAGGTAGCAGCTAGTTTGAATGTAAGTATGTAGTTAATTGATCAAATCTATTGTTCGCAAAGCCCCAAGTCCGCAAAGTCCACTGGGCTTCGGTAGAGTTTCGGAATTTACGTGCGTGTATATAAATCTAGAGATAGGCCCCGCGCTTCCCAAATGGACCTGCTTGCGTACAGTTACGTGCAAAACATATTGATTTCTAGGTTGTTTTTTTTAAAACCCTGATATATTCTAAGTCGTACACTCTTGATACTTTGGGTAATTAGTCTATACTCTATAGAGCAAAGATTCTATATTTATGTCCTTCTATATATATTCCTGTTTTGTTTGGAGAAATATATACATTTTTATTTAAAAAAAAAACCTTTTTTTCCCCTATGCGAAGTGATGCGACATTCAAGTCTTAACAATTTCAAAAACAATTTAAGTTCTATAAATCAGAGACGTTCCAATATTGTTTCGGTGAGTAATTAAATTAATTCCAAAGTTTGTGATTTGCAAACATCAGATTCATCTTGATCAGTGTTCCGTAGTGACACGTACACAAACAAAATTAAATTCGGTACCTACCATCTCAAAATGAAGAAAGTCATCGCTAACATTCCTCAAAGTGATTTAGATGGAAATTTTCTAAATTGCTTTTATGAACAATAGGGATTTGTGTTTAGATTAATAAATCCAAATTGGAAAGCTATATTTATACTTCAGGAATGAAAAGAAATATCAAAGGCTTCAGAAATGATGACAGTGTAAGATTTCATTGCGTTATTCCGTTTCTGTTCATTTTAGTAAAAAACAATTTCTGTAACGTATCTCTTACTTTAATCTTTACTGTTTATTGGAGACTTTTTGTTGTGAAGTAATTCAGTACACTATTCGACTAATTAGATGATACTTAGTGCAGTCCGTGGCTACACCCAAATATTTCTTTATATTCCGGGATAAAGAAAGTTAAGAATCCGTCGCCGAACACCTATCGGTGTGTTCCGACAAAAATAGCCTATTACTGTGAAAAGAAAAGTTCAAGTAGGAAGTAAAAACAATTAAGATTTTGATATTGTGACAGATATTTTATTCACATTAATATTTAAAAAAAAACCCGGACATCTTTTACAGATTTTCATCAAACATAGCTAAAAACACTCGCCTGTAACTCACATTTCATACAAAAAAAAAACTGAATTGAAATCGCTTCATCCATTTGCAAGCTACGGTGCCGCAGACAGACAGATAGGCACGTCAAACTTGTAACACCCCTTTTGCGTCGGGGGTTAAAAAAACTTAAAACGCTGAAATCTGTCCCCGGCTGTACTACCCGCATTATAAGAGTGGCCAGGTAAATTTTATCCGTTCACAAAACCCCCGCATGTTTTGTTCATCCCTCGAGGGAGGGGTAAATTACGCGGCCCTTTAGTCTTGGAAGATATAAATATAAAACAATACAGAGCCTGTCCATTAAACTCCATGCGAAAACCGACATTTATTTCGGAATTCCGGAAACTTTGTGATTGGATCCGGTAAGGTTTTGTTTGGGATTTAGCTGTACCTGAGCCTTATTGTGTTTTACTACTACCGCCTCATCGCGTGGATTCGTCCGCGTCCTCTAGTGGCGAGTTACAACAAAAGGGATAACATAAAGCCTTCTTCATGAAAATATACATACATGAGCCAACTTTCAAAGAAATGGGCAAAGAGACTTTTGGGAGCTTAGGATTTGAAACAAACGGACATTTACATCTTCATTGATATAGATAAATAGCGAGTCGTAAACTTATAGAATTTGTTAGGTTGTTTGCTGATTGTAAAACGTTCTTTGGCAATTTTTGAGAAAATAAGGAAAATTTAATTTGAGTGTTAGGACAAGCAAATTACGTCTGATCATAATTATAACGCTCGTCCATTACAATCTAGTGCTACCAAGAAATTCACATTTCAACATTACAAAATCCCTTTAAGGTTTGTGAGGATGGATGGATGAATTTTTGTTACTCTTTCACGTAAAAACTACTGAACGGATTTTAGAAAAAATAGCATAAACCCTGGATCAACACATAGGCTTTTATTTATCTCGGAAAAAGGTTCTTGCGGGATACCGGGAAGAATTGAAACAGCGGGGTGTAGCAGCTGAAGGCGGTTGCGGACCAGAAAGAATTTCTTGCAATGACCTCTTAGCCTACTGTCAGTAGTCACAAACATTTTTGTATGCAAAATTTTAGTTACTTTTACGTTTTTTAGACTACATTTCGGAGAGTGTGCGATGGAACTACACAACCTCATTCCTCCATCCCCATTTCACCATCGGACTACAAGACGCACGGAAACACGTCATCCGTACAAGGTTGAAATTCCCCCAATCCGCACAAAACGTTTCGCTTCCACTTTTATAATGCGAACGGCGAAGGAGTGGAACACCTTGCCAGCGTCTTTGTTTCCCGATACAATTTGGGAGCCTTCAAGTCAAGAGTGAATAGGTATCTTCTAGGCAAGCATGCTCCATCAGCGACTTCGTCGTCACTTACTATCAGGTGAGACTGGGATCAAATGCTAGCCTATTGACTAATGAAAAAAAGAGAAATAGATTCCAGTTATCAATCAACGCTTAAAACGCGCTCTGTAATTCGCACCCCAGCATTTCCTCCCAAACGTTTACCATAATGAAGCCGGCGCCGGAACCGAATCTCATATTCGACTGCGCCGCGTGCCACGGGCGGCTGACTCAATTTGATCAGTATAACTGCATTCCAACTGTCGCGTAGAAACCGCTCGACCGGACTGCACCCAAGTCATGGACGGTGGTGGGTAGCGGGTGACAGCGGAAATAACCTTACTGATATACCTTACTTACCTTACACGTTCAAACTGCTGGGACTCTTCTCTCAGAGAGAGAGCCGTAATCTACCACGCTGGCCCAGTGCGGGTTCGTAGATGTCGCATGCCCTTGAATGTTGCAGTTCTTGGACATGCCAGTTTCCTTCACCGTTTTGAGCGATGGCAAATCCGCACATAACTTATCGAGTCATAAGTGCCGAGAGGATTCAAACTCGGTGGTACGATCAACGACAAAAGTCGCTGAACAAAAACAAATTTTCTTATTCTCTTTATCATCTTAAACACTAACGTTTGACCGCATCATCACTTAACACCATGTGTGTTGTGTTATGCTCAAACGCAACGTTGTTAGTTGTAAGGAAAAAACAAACATTACTGATCCAATACGCGTTTAGAAAATCGAGTTTGATCAGCTACTTTTGTCGCTGACTGTACCACATCATCATCATTGACGTCTAAAGATAAAGTGCCTACTCCATCTTTACACTAATATATCGAGCTTGGAATTGTAATAAACTTGCTCCAAAATAATCAATCTAAGCAAATAAATAGAATTGAAGTCTGTTGTTGTGTCTGTATGTAATTTTAAGTTAACAGCTTTTCACTGAATACATATAATTATGAAAGTATATACGGATCGTGGATACAAAAAAACAATTTTTAAAATTTTTTGTCTGTCCAGTCTGTTTGTTTAGGCTAATCTCTGAAACGGCTGGACCGATTTTGATCTCAAGCCAAGTGGCCAAGTGGTACCTTTTATACAATTTTCATTATTTATTACTTTACAGCGTAGCGTTTGACCACAAGTCACCTGATATTAAGTGACAATGCGTTTGAAGATGGCACCTCGCTCGCTAGATTAGGAAATGGCTCTCACCGAAAGTGAAGCTTGGTACCATCTAACCCTGTTAGTAGTAAAAAAAAAATATACCTTAAGACCCAAATATTCACGATGCTCTTTCATTAGAGGAAACCTCAAGCTCAAAACGTTTCCAAAGAACCAATCATATATATATGTAACCTTTGAAGATCCAAACCAAGTTAAGTTAAAAAATGTCGTAAGAAACTCAACGTTTTCAAAGAACCAATCATATCTATATGTAACCTTTGAAGATCCAAACCAAGTTAAGTTAAAAAATGTCGTAAGAAACTCCGAAGTTAAAAAATCAATATCTTTTTTTTCTACACTTTCTTTAAAATATCGTTTGTACAGTCTTAATAGGCAAAAAATTAAAAAAATTATCGTATATAAATCGTTTTCATTCGACCTCGGGTCCGTTTTGGCCATTGTTCTTTTAGCACGGAAAATTTGACAATAAGATCAAATTTACCGAATTACCGAACATTTAACGTACGGGCGTTTATGAAAACGACCCTAAAACATAAGCTTATTGTTTCGGTACTTCATGCTCGTACTGTAGCCAAACCTTCCACAGTCTGCGGACAGAGTTCACTAAGAGGTGTTTGTATTGAAATTGATTTATGGAAATTTCGCGGTGAAGACGCGTCCTGTCCTAACGAAATTCGACGCGACGTTTGGATCGTTAAAGCGAAGTTTCTATTGAATTAAATAGGAACTGTCTCATAATAAATAGTTCACGGCGTTTCATAGAACATTTAAAAACATGTTTTGATTCGATATTTGAAATAAATTTAGAATGGAATAGATACATTACTAATCGCACTGAAATTAAAAAGAGATTTAGAGAGAGAGTATCGGTCATAATCTAACACGGTGGCCCAGTGTGGGTTGGTGTTAGAAACAGACAGACAGACGGACAAAAATATGATACTATAAGCGTTCAGTTTATCTATTTGATGTGTGGAACCCTAAAAATGAGTAAACAGGCTCTTTCAATGTATGTTTGCTATACCGTCGACCGCATCATCGTTTGGCATCAGGCGCGCACAAACGCAGGTCTATTTTTGATATTGTTATGTTTTTCAACACACTTCCTCGTAAATTGACCTTTATGGCCATGCATTTAGGTTCATAATTCTGCTAATTACACCACGCGTGCTTTTTTCATTATCATTACCTAACTCGTGTTATTATATGACCTTGGTACGACCTTGGTTGGGTATAATACTAATATCATATACATTTCTTTTCTCAAAGAGTTTTTTTCTGCAAAGAGTTTTTATGTCTAAAAACAATGAATATATTTGTGTTTATCAAACCTGGTGAATGTATTATATTTGTTTTACAACTTTTAGCTTCAAGATCTCGTTGATCAACAACCAATCGATCGTGACCAAACTTCGCAAGGTAAAACTCCACTTATCAAGTCCTATCACCTCCTCCAAAGCTTGTTACGACAAAACTCCAAGAGCCAAAAAAAATAATTGATAATGTACACAGTGTAGTACACCATTTTAATAAGAAAAGAGAACCTTTGATCCGGATTTTTGGTAATTTCGTATTCTCGGCGCGCGAGGATGTAATCAAAATTTATGCGATCGAAGTCTGCTTTTTGACAGCTTGATTGTGAAGGTACCACGTAGATTATTCTATTAGGAAGTTAGTGACGCAGAAGGCAATCTAGCTAATAGCCCGGCTTAGATAAAAGACTATAGGAGGTTAGAAACTTTGAAAAATTGTCGGTAATTTCAGTGTGGAGAGAAATCTTGTCATAATTTGGTACGTTGCCTGGCCTTGGCTGGTTGATGGAGCGAATGAGGTAATTAGTTAAAGCGATAATTAGTTCATTTTATTCATTTCATATACGGAGTCACAAAGGATTTGCGCGAGCTCCAAGTGGAGGACTAGCAGGAGGTGGCGCAGGACAGACCAAAGTTGCATCTTTTGTTATCGGAGGCCAGGACTTTGGGTCGTTGCGCCATCTCAGTAAGTAAGTACATATGCGAAAATAACTCTGCTTGTTACCTTTTCGAGACTAAACTGATTTTAATGAAATTTGGTGAGGAGATAGTAAGAACCCTGCAGAAAGACATATGGTACTTCTATCGCGTTAGATTGTAGTCTATGGGTGAGACCGAGGGGCGCAGCTAGAGTATTACCTAGTATTGTTTTATTTACTCTATTATGACTAATTATTGTGCAATAAGGAATGTAATAAATTATACGCATTTTTGAATCCTTGAAAAAGTATTATTACATTATATTATGTCCTTCTGTACAGTTTGAACTAACTCCACACAACATGTAATTAGAATCCGTTCATTAGTTTTCGCAAACTTTCACATTTGTAATAATGAATTGATAGTTTTTGTTATAGGCATAGGCATAAGTCCTTTTCTTTCTTTACTTTTAGTCGTACCTACCTATCCTAAATATTATTATATCTCATATTCCTTTACTAGTAGATACATGTATTGTCAAATGATACAAGCTATATTGTATTCATATATCCGTACCGTGCGAAGCCGCAGCGGTTCGCAATAGCCTGTACATAAATCTGTTAAGCAAATCCCCACGTAGCCGAACAAGTGCTAGTAAACGAAACCCGCGGGATACCTTCGCAGGACGTCGTCGATTAGACGTACAAATTACTGTGAGGGAGAGCAGCTGCGTCGGGGCTTCATATTTCAATACATTGAGAGGTTTTGTTTGGCTGCCTTAGTTAGTGGCATCGCCCACACGAGCCAGAGTCGAAACGGCGGCCCGCCGCTTCTAAGTTATCTTCAGAAATTAATAGCAGTGCACTCATGTGAGTGGTATGTACCAGAGTTGCGGCACGGGCGAGGCTCAGGCAGCACGGAGTCGAGGCGGGGGCGCTGTATCCAACCGCGACGCGACTCCACCGCCATTTTGTCATTTTACTTCGGGTGCTGCTTGTGGGGTCTGGTCTGCTTTGGTTGTGATCCCGCAACTCATTAATATTCATGTTCCCATATCCCAATGTGTACAACCAAACAAGAGAAATCTTCTTATTAGTAAAGCTAAATAAAAAATATCGGACTATTAGATGACAAAAAAAAAAAAACCTTGGGATTTTAGTGAACTTGCTCCAATTCAATCAATTAGTAATAAGAATAAAATTGTCAATGTGATCGCGCCAAAAAATTACCTGCCGGGCGTTTCTTGCCTATTCTTTTGCCGGCGTAAGGAGGTTGGAACAGGCGTAGCTAGTTTTAAGTTTGACGTTTTAAAGTGATCACAATGTATCCTATTGAATAAATAAAAATTGACTTTTGACTTTTGACTTTTTGACTTCTTGCGAAGACGTGTTTACAGTTATTTATTTATTAATTATTTAAGTATTTAGGTAATCCAACAGCGTTCCAATTATAAAATAGGATAACATTTATTATATAATAAGGCCAAAATTGGATTACACCAATAACAATAAAATGTGAATTAAGGGTAGGTAAGTAATAAAACAAAAACTATTATTAATACAAAATTACATGTGATGTGTGTTGTATATGTATACGAGTGAGTGTGTACAGTTAAAAAATCTTCTCCATTTTAAATTAATAACTTGTATGAGTACTTGCACTTGGTAGCGCAGGACAGACCCAAGTGTCGTCTTTTGTTATCGGAGGCCAAGACTCACTTTGGATCAGCGCACCATCTCAGTTAGTTAACTTGTATGAGTGCTCTTTCTATCAGCGGATCAAAATAGTAGGTTCACAAGAAAACAAGCGATTACTAAACCAACACGTGCACAAAACACTCTTCCATACGAAAATGGTAACTATATTTCTAGTTATAGGGTGAAGTGGAGAAACTTGAGGGCGTCACCTGCGACACTAAGTTAGTTTAACGACAGCGGGGGGCCGGAAGGCGTAAAGCGCATACACCACCGCGTAATGGAATAAAAACATAAAGAGCATTACACGAGCCGCGAGCGTGGAATATTCAGTGGCAGTAGCTCAAGTTGAGATATTTGCAGAGACGTTACTGTATTTTGTAGCACTGAGGAACAACCTACTGTAATAGGGTATTAGAAAAAAGTTAGCGCTCGTAGCATAGGTGTTCCAGCCGGTTGTAGCCGATAACAATCTATTTTGTTAGAAGCAAAAAATGTATGTTACAAAAAAACTCTCCAGCAATGAAAAGTCAATCGCTTTTCTGAAAACATCTAAATATATATAACTCAAAGGTGACTGACTGACTGACTGATATAGTGATCTATCAACGCACAGCCCAAACCACTGGACGGATCGGACTGAAATTTGGCATGCAGGTAGATGTTATGACGTAGGCATCCGCCAAGAAAGGATTTTGATTAATTCTACCCCCAACGGGATAAAATAGGGGATGAAAGTATGTATGAAACTTTGTCAATTTTAAACCGATCGGGCTGAGACTTTGCATGCATAAAGCTGTAGCCCACGCGGGTGAAACCCCGGGGAACAGCTAGTATAAAAATAAAACTGCAAAAGTATTCTGAGAGGCATTTTGAGAATACAGGGTTTTATTTAGATTTATGGCTATTCGCACAGCTTCTTTTTTTCTAGTCTTTTCGACGGTAGCCCTCCATGAGAGCCAGTTTCAATCCAGGCATTGCATGGCACCACCTTCAAACACATCGTCACTTAACAACAAGTGTTTTGTGGTCAAACGCTACCCTGTAGGTTGTGCGAGGACAAAAACTGCTACCTAATACTAGATACATAATTATGGACTTAGGTTTCAAGTTGTGTCACTGTTACACATTTACACAACGCCGCGTATCACAAAGATAATTCAGGGTACCCGACCTTATCGACCTCGACAGTTTAGCCCTGAAGCCCTGTTTGATACGCCAAGAGCCCTTGAAATATTAGAACAGCCTTTGTTTCACTGAAAAAGGGCCTCGGTAAAAGTCGCCGTTCTTAGTGGCCCTTAACCGCCGTTTAGAGACCTTTCGTGGCTGGAGAGAAGGAACTTTAGGCGAGCACTGCCGAAAGGGTATTTTTTTTTCTTTTGGGGTTCCGTAACACAAATGTGAAAAGAACTGTTCTTATTGTAACACAAAAAAAAAAACTGAGCTATATTGCTGTATAAATATATTGCAATATAGTTTCAGTGTCATGGGTGCGAATTCTATAATGAGCTCTTTTTAATGAGTTTTCGGTTTAGAAAAACATTGTTATGAAAACATAGAGCTTTTGCTTGTGCTCGTCTGGCTAGCTACTCTCCTTAAGTTAATCTGTCACCAAGCATCTATTGATGTGTTCCAACAGCCTCGCTTGAGAGCTAGTTCCCATTGCCAAGCACTTATTGGTGTATTCTTGCAGCCTCACTTGAGACCTAAGTCCCAATCCAGATGTAGCGTGGAACCATCTTCGGCTACATACTAAAGTATCACTCATAACAATACCAAAGTATTACTGTAGATACAGAATCTCGGGTGTGTCCATATGTCCCCTACGTCTTAACTCATTTACGAATAGGCAAAAAAAAAACAACCACGTGCTCGTGTCCTCTATATATCTCTGTAACTATCTCACTTTTGATCTCCCACTTCATCATTTCAAAGTACGAACCCAATCTTTAAATTAAAACAAAACAAGATTCTGCGGAACCCGTAACGTGAAAATTTCCCTCACACATGACAGGATTTACTTTTTAAAACCTTTGAGAAGTCGTGAATTGACACTTATGGTTTTTGAAAGTCCCGTGTGGTGTGTATTGCGTTGAGAGGCTCTAGACTCGGATAAATGTGAAGAAATGGCGGAGGAAAAGGGAAATAAAGCTCAGAGATTTTAGAGACATACTATAGATAGATGGATAGACTAACGCTTTATTGCTATACCATAACTGACTCTTATGGCTCAATGACCCAAGTGTCCGAAACGAGAGAGCGCCACTCTTCTTTATCTTGAGCGATTTCAACCCAGTTCAGAGTCTCGTATTGCTATACCATAATTTAAAGAAATTGAACACTAGAACCACATTAAACTGAATGCTAAATGTCACAACAGGTGGTTTCATTGTTAAAAGCAATGTTTATCTTTAATGTTTCTCACATCAAACAGTACAAATTATAAGAAAGTTGTTATTGTAATTGGGAATTAGACGATGGCATCCAAATAATTGAAGTTATTATGTCTCAGTGGCAGTGACGTCGGCTTGCAACCCGTAATGTCATGGGTTTGAATCCTAAAATGAACTTTCAGCGGAGGAATACCTCGCAGTCAAACCATAGCTTGTTGGTTGGCGGTTGGGCATTTTCTTGTGTTTGCCTAGGTTAGTTAACATCGTGAAATAAATGAGTAAATTTAATTAATTAGTATGACATATATGTATATTACTAACACAGTCATTATGAAAGCTCTTAATCAGATTGTCAGTGGTAGATGGTGTCTAATTAAATACTAATTAGTTTTACAGTCCAGCGTGCGAACATTTATAGAAGCAGTAGGTGGCATAAAAATGGCAGATATATAAAAGAAACAAAAGTCATCAAGATGTCTTTCTACTTTGAGACCCGAAAACTAGACAAACCACAAGAAACCAACAGTGATATAAAAGTGGTATTTAAAATCAAAAAAAGAAAATAAAACCATACAAAGTAATTTTATTAAAAATAACTTTTTTCAATGCTCATGCATGAGCACTGGAATTCAACAACACAATGCATATGAGTTTTATTAAATTACACAACGATCAAAAATGCATTGCCCCAATATAACACTGAAGCGATTGAATGATTGCTGAGAAATGTGTTTCCTTTCCAGGTGTAAAATAACGATACCGTCGACAACTACCACTGAAAATTAATAATCTATCTATCCACTATTTGTATGTAGCGTTGGACCACAAATCTCCCAAGGTTTGTCTAACAAAAGATAGAAATTCAACATTATATCTATGGAACTTGAGTCCTTAATTAAAAGGACAAAAAGTGGAAAGACATGTTATTAATAACACCCGTAAGTTATTGAATAATGAGAGATTCAAAAACTGTTATAAACTGTGATAAACTGTTAAAAAAGTCAGTAGTGTCAAAAAGGCTTTGAATAGCTTCCGTGATGATATAATCCCGAGCTGGCCATTTTTTCAGCATCCAATGTACCGGTATTTGTGCAATCCGAGGACAAATTCAAAGTTTGAAAAGTACAGACTTCGCAAACGTGAGTAATTTACTAATGCATCCCAACGTCGCGCACTTTCGCATTGGAAAATGAAACTCTTGAGCGTTTGGTGATGAGCGGAGCGATCGCGTTAGCGGTTAGAAGAAAACAGTATTCAGTATGCACTATGCAGTATGTCATAAAAAAAATTAAATCTTTAATCAATTAAATCTAATAAAAAAATAATTTAATTAAATCTTCTTCATTTTAAACGCAGGGATTCATAGGTACTTAAAAAAGTGAACACAATTAGTTTTACATGCCAATAGCCACCCAAAATCAGTCTGTGGCAGTCAGCAGCAATATTTCCTCTGAACTTCTAACGATAGCATTCCCAAACGTGTCAACAACCCTAGACATAAAAGGCACTATCCGTTTTCTCTGAATGGCGATGAACGAGTCCACTCGGCATTCAGCGAACATTCCCGAGGAGGTTATTGAAATCGGCGATATACATAATATGAATGGTATATGCGACTGCTGCAGTTTTTAATTCTACATTCTACAACACGCTTGAGATTGGTGATGGTAAAATAATGCCTATTTTCCTTCTTAATATTAAAATGCTAAAGTAATTCTGTCTCTCTGTCTGTCTGTCTGTCTGTTACGCTTTCACGCCTCAACTACTGAACTAATTTAAATGAAATTTGGTACAGAGGTAGTCTAGAGCCTGAGAAAGGACATGGGCTACTTTTTATCGCGATAAACTGTAGCCCTCGGGTGAAACCAGAGAACAGCTAGGGATATATAATTTTCATATTCTCGCTACATCTCTCACACAGTGCCCTCACCGTTAAGTGTTCGCGCCTCGCCCGGTCGGTGGCATGCACCCTCGCATCATATTTGCAGCTTTCATTACAGATATTAAAAACTATGTAGCCGAGATCTGATTCATTAATGCTGGAGTGAATACGTTGAAGTATGCTCGGGATTTACAAGGGGGGGGGGGGAATGTATATTGCTTGTTAATTCTGGCATATTGTACGTTTGAGATTCTTTTGTTCTAGATAGCTGGGTCAGTTATGTTTTGATTAACGATTTTAGATCGGATTTGTTACTTAGCGTGAATAGTTTGTTCACAAAAAATATATCCATAACATCGGCATCGTGTGCAGTGTGTTCTTAGAATAAAGATAAATTGCATATGACTACAGACATACTCGAGCAAAAACAAACGATTTAAAAAACAAAATAGGCTTGAGATTGCAGTAAACAAGCTGATCCCCGCGGTTTTACTCGCGTGGGCTACATTTTTACCCCTTCAGGGGTTGAATTTCAAAAAATCATTTTTTAGTACACCCCTATGAATCAAAATACCTTCCAAATTTCAATTTTCTACGACCAGTGGTTTAGGCTGTGCGTTGATATCAGTCAGTCAGGACTTTGATTCTTATATATATGTATTATATAGATTTGGTAGAAGAAAATGCTGGTAAGTTTTTTTTTGAGAGAAAATGTGCTTAATCCCAGGTATTTAATTAAATCAACTTATGACTATATCATATTCAGCAGTGGACGTCCTCCTGCTGATAACGATGATGAAGGCCATGCCATGTGTGTCAATGTTGTCAATGTTGCAAATAAAATCATTAGGGCTAAAACCACTCAAAAAAGAATTGTTTGAGTGGCTAAGAATTAAAAACTTTTATTGTGGCAGTGAGATATTTAGGAACTGACCATAGTACCTATTGACCTATTGACTATTGTGGGCTTGTTTTAAGCTGAATGTGCCGAAACACTGGCCATTTTTTAACACCATATTTGTACCACATTTACTGCAATAATAAACGACGACGACGCGGTAGCCGAGTTGGTAGTATCCCTGCCTGCAAAGCTAGCGGTCCCGGGTTCGAATCCCGGTAAGGGCAAACATATGTGTGATGAGCACGAATATTTGTACCTGAGTCTTGGATATTTCTATCTATATAAGTATTTATTTCTCTATATAAGTATGTATATCGTTGTCTAGTACCCATAACACAAGTTTCGAGCTTAATTTGGGGCTAGGTCAATTTGTGTGCAAAAAAAGAAAACAAAAAAAAATATTATATGTATTTGTATTTATAGGTGATGCTAATACAATAACCAAATATCACACGCATCTATTAAAATCAGTTCAACATTACACCCAGTGACATAAACGCAAAATAAACGGCACGTGCTTTCAGCACCACCTATTAATTTTCATCAGCGTGCCTGCCACAAGCTATGCCACGGGTAAAATCTATCGAAATATCCAATACGTTAATTAATGTTCGCGAAACACAAGCTGTCACCGTCAAACACAATGTTGTATATAGAAAATCTTTAACAGTGTTAGTGGTTTTAATTAAAATTTCGCTGTAATTTTCCCTAACGTTACCTATAGGTAACATAAATAAACTATGTACGCTTTTTGTTTTTCAGATTTATTTAGTTAGGGTGGTTAGGCAAGTCGACTCATAATATGGTAACAATGGGATCGATATCTATTAGAAAATATATATTTTTGTCCTGCTATTCTCCATAATAAATTTCATTAAGACCTGTTTAGCGGTTTAATAGGCGGCGTGAAAAGGTAACAAACATACAACGCGACGAACAGACATAACATTCACATTATATTAGGCACAATCAGAAATATATAAGAAAACAATGGTGTCGATTCGGTTTTGCATTCTCTAAAACTAAGTTTGACAGCTCTAAAAGTAATGCTGTCCTTTTTTACCTCAGGGGTTAGAAAAAGACCTGTCAAACTTTAGTTTTAGAGAATGCAAAACCAAATCGACACCAGTGTCATCATTATCATCAGCCCGAAGAAGTCCACTGCTGAACGTAGTCCTCTCCCAAATCACGCCCCTGATCCCGATCTTTGGCTCCTGTCAACCAGCCACTGCCACTCCACCAAGCCGGAGGACATACTACACTACGTTTGCTGATTCGCGGTCTCCACTCACAAACACGTTTTCCCCAACGGTCATCAGTCCTACGGCTAAAATTACCAGCCCATCGCCACTTCAACTTGTCATAGAATAATAATTATTTAAGTACTATCACCTACAAACTCACAACTTCAACGGTTGGCAACAACTTCTACAAGTTTCGAGCGTGTCGAGTTTCCTTTGCTACACAATCATTGTGTAGTAAACAAGGCCGACAACTACATCTACTGCAATACACAAGCAACTACCGTCTCAAATACAACACAGCTAAAGGTGAAAACAGCGTGCGTAATGTTGCTACTATAATCAAGAGCTGTTTTAGCGAGTGTTCATAATTGAAAACTGTCAGCGGCTTTCGGGTTTGGCTAAGATTTAATAACAGATAACGTGAACTGTGTCGTTTCGGCGTCAAAGCCGCTAAGTTTTAGGTGACCTCTTCCTTTAGCGTGAAATGGCGTGAATCTTTAACAGGTCTGAGTCATATTCGTTAAGCTGAGCAAAGGGTTAACCCACCAATTCATATAAAATAGACTGATAAGCCCTCAAGTCTATGAAATAGGACAAAACAATTTTTTTAATTAAAATTTTTAATAATTTTTATTTCATAAATACTTACCACAGACTAAAAATCATTAATTGATTTTAATCATTCATTGATTTTAAAAAATCTGACAAGGTAGCCCAAGCTCATTTCAAGATTAACAGGTTTCAAGCCACCGTCACCACGGAGCTAACATTTCATTGACGTCAACTTGCGACCCACGACCCTTGCGTGGTTCGTAGGTTCAAATCTTGCAATAAGCTTGACCGCGAAGGATAACATAGTACTAATGGAACCATAGCTTGTTATCGAGCACCCAGGGTTCCGAAACCACGCTTGAGAGCCAGTTACTTGTCAAAGCGTAGCTTGTAACTACAATTTGTCACTTAACATCACGTGACTTGTAGTCAAATGCTGCCTTATTAGAAGAAATGAGTAAGAAAAATCTTATATAAACACTGTTAACATATCTTATACAGGCCGCGTCTCATCTCGATCTCCGTCCTAACAAAACAGCTCACAATTCTTATTCTTTTCGTCTGACAATCAGTCATTATTTCCAACATTTTTAGCCAACAATATCTCTCAGTTTTATACAGAACAGAGGGTTTCGTCGGACACCCTCGTTACTCCTTATCTGTGACATTTCAATTGAAACTTTCCAAGCTCCGCATTACGGGTTAAGCGATGGCGCTATTGTGGTAGACAGAAAATAACACCAGCTATTTTTGTATGATGATTTTGTATGTGAAAATATCGCCATCAATGTGTTTTATTCGTTGTGGTCAATTTCTGGACTGAGATCACATAATTTCATTGATAACATGTGTGTGAAAATGATCATGCGTACCCACCTTAATACTTTGTTAGTAAAGAAGCACTTCCCAATTATTTAGGCATACCAGGTTTTTTTAAAATAATTTCGTGATATGCTACTTTCTTAATAATATACTGTTTTAAACTACCATGGTGAAAAACATTAGAATTAGGTTTTATAACGGGATAATTACCATGTATTTGTTTTTGTTTGAGTTCTCGTTATTTTGGCACTGTTGCAAGCGCCATGATCACGAGAATACTAAATGTTTCTGCGGGTAGGATTGATGATGTTATAACGGGCAGACGTATCTATCTACCCGCTTCCTCGCACGTTTTTTGCTTACGATGACATTACCATTTTCACACAAGTCACTCGCAACTCGATTCAAATCTCGACACACAAAACTCACGGTTTAACTTTAATCGAGAGGACGGGTTTCAACTGTCGAGTGCCTGGAATCCAGTGGTGCGGTTATGTGACAGCAGAAAAAGCACCTGTCATGGCTCGCGAGGGGATACCGTGAGTTTTGTGTGTCGAGATTTGAATCGAGTTGCGAGTGACTTGTGTGAAAATGGTAATGTCATCGTAAGCAAAAAACGTGCGAGGAAGCGGGTAGATAGATACGTCTGCCCGTTATAACATCAACAATCCTACCCGCAGAAACTTTTAGTATTCTCGTGATCATGGCGCTTGCAACAGTGCCGAAATATCGAGAACTCAAACAAAAACAAATACATGGTAATTATCCCGTTATAAAACCTAATTTCTTAATAATATTAAATAATATGAGTCTCTGTTATTCAAAATAAATGTTTATATTAATAAAACTAAAAAGACGCAAGTATTTGTTTCGTGTACAGGTTATGGATCCCTCGATCGACATAGTTTCTGATATACTAAGTGTGAATCAAGTTAAAAGTTATAAGGCTACATTTTGTAAATAAATGCGTTACTTATTTGTTTTTATGAAAAACATGTTCATAATGGCTTAACGTCCAATTTTTTTTTCTAGCGCATCATAAGCCTGCGTTTGTCCGCCATCCCGCCTGTTGCCAAGCGATGATATCAAATTACAGCGATTGGTAAACACAGTCTCTAGCAAAGAGTACCACTTCTTAGCAGTGCATACGCACGATGGATGTGGAAGCAAACCGTTTTATTTTTAACATCAGTAAATATATCCAACTATCCACAGTCCACAATCTAACTATAGCCCACACAGCCCAGTATCCTTAGTCTCAAAACACTATAACTTAACCCCTCCACCTCCGCTCTCATAACTCCGCGGAGCGACAACGAAATAAATCGCGAGCCAGGAGCGAAGGGGCGTCTCGCCGGAACTTGTCAAAGGCATCTTGTCCAGACTTGTCGCATTCGAGCGGAGCAGAGAGCCCTCGACAACTTATTTATGAGTGAACTTGGTATGGCGACTGTGTTTGAAGTAAGTCAAGATAGAACAATTATTCTAGACTGATTCTTGGTAACTTTGTTTCAGGTGGGGCCGGTCTCGCTGTAGGTACTTCAACCTTGTACACTTCAACATAGAACACAATTTCGCTTAATTATTATTATAGTACTCCTGATCGATTTCAATGATGGTGACCCTAGAAGCTATTACTTTCTAGCGTGAGCCCTAATATGACTCGCTAAACCGAAGTCGGTTTAAAAAACCTGTTCACATGCAGAGCAGTAGGTAAAGCTGATGGCCCTCAAGTGTTGTAGGTAAGCAAGTAATTTAACTAAAGGAAATCATAATCTATACTTAACCATACCTTGGATAATTTAAGAATTTTCAGAATCGGTACAGTAATTTAGTAGATTACATCAAAACAAACAAACAAACTATACATCTTAATTATATTAGTACAGAAAGCACTATAAATTCTTCCATAGCAAATTGATTTACAAGAGCAAACCATCCAAGCAAAATTACTTAGTACCATTTCAAAACTAATGTACATATGGACGAAATCGGTTGATGTTAACGTCATCATCAACAGCATCGAAGGTATAGTAGGTAGTATAAGATAAGACTAGTCACCTTTTCACATTTTCATCACCACTATAACATCGTTATAGTGCTTATAGCGAGTTCATAAACATCTAATATCGTCGTGGACGGCTTCAGTTTATAGACTGTCTCGGCAGAATCACCTCTCCCGTTGAAATGACCTCTTTGCCGTCGGCGTCGCCGGTATTAATGGACATGGCACCTAATCAATACCAGGTAACACTAGGACGCTGAGATTTTATTTGAGAAGCTGGTGAACAAAACAACCTTATTACTTACACAAAACACAATTTTACAGGAGGAGCAAAAAAGTTGTAGGTACCTACTGTAATTGTAGGTATATAACGTTTTGATCAAATTTCAATTTTAAAACTCAATTTTAAGACACTTTCAACACGGCCTCGTTTTGTCTGTTAATAAGTTCGGATTTGAGTTCAGAGGGCCATAAACAACGGGATTAAAAACAGAAAACTGTTTTGACCAGAAGCGTAATTAGATCGTTTTGTTCGCCAGATCTTCATGTTTTAGACGTCCAATAAGGCACACCGGAAATAGTATACAGAGAATAAGAGGTTTCTATCAGTAAGGGTAAAACCAAATGAGCGTAATTTTGTGAGTCGTGAGTCGCAGAATTTTGGGTAGCATAAATTCTGTTGCAATCGGTTTCATACAAAAAGGCAGTTGGTGTCACAAGACGACGCAAAATGAGTTGTAAAATACGCGACTCACGGCACACAAAATTACGCTCGTTTGGTTTGAAAAAAGAACTTAAAAGAACTTTCAGAATACATCTTGAGCTTTTTTTACTATTTTTCCTACCTACCAACCTGCCGCATAGGCGTAAAAAAGGCCATTTTCAACGGCAATTAAACAACAGCAGCAACCCATTTACTTTTTATTCGTCCGTCCATCAATAACAGAAACTATCTCAAGCCAGGTACAAGACTGCAGCTGGATCGATAACCAATCAGCGCGCGAGCCTTGCCCGGTAGAATTACCTGGGCACTGATTAGGTGCCGTGAGCACTATCGCCTTGCCGGGACAGTCAATAAGCTGTAGCTTTCTTCATTATAACGGGATATTAGACGGTCGGACGTTTAGCGGGCTATGTTCAGCGCGCACCGAGCAGAAAACATCCCACTAATATAATAAATGCGAAAGTGACTCTTAAGTCTGTCTGTCTCGCTATCACGCCTAAACTACTGAACCGATATACAAGGAAGAACATTGACCACTTTTCACACCGCCCTTGACCTGACCTTAATATATTTTGTATAAAAATGTTAGTTGCTGTCAATGTCACTTGACAGTGACAGTCAATTTGCTAGTACATAGATTAAAAAGATTAGTTTTTGTTCATGTTTGGTAAACAATGTTGATTTTAATTAGTTAATTTAAGTAAGGCCGACTTCCAAAGCGTGAAACGGAATGGCAAATAAATTGCGGAGTGCGTTAAAAACATCCAAGTATCGTGTAAGTTAAAAAATATCGGAAACTACGTAGTTAAAAAATCAATATAATTTTTTTCTACACTTTCTTTAAAATGTCGTTTGTATAAACTTAATAGACAAAAAAAAATACAATTTTTATCGTCCATAGTTCGTTTTCATACGACCTCGGGTCCGTTTTGGCCATTGTTCTTTGGTACGGAGATAGTTTGAACCCTGAGGAAGGACATAGGATACATTCTATAACACAAGTTTGATTTGGGGCTAGGACAATTTGTGTGCAATTGTCCTCGATTTTTTTTTTTCATTCCTTGACGCAAAAACAGGGGTGTTTTAAGTTTGACGTGCCTGTCTGTCTTTGGCAGCCTAGCTCGTGAACGGTTACAGTTACGGTTAGTTACGGGCGAGTGTTTTTAGCTATGTTTTATGAAAATCGGTCCGAGATGTCAGGGGTTTTATAAATTCTAGTTTTATCGCCATAAACTGTAGCTCACGCGGCTAAAACCACAGGGAACAGCTAGTAATGACATAATACGTAACGCACGTGTGTAGTACACGATCGTATCGCAACGTAACACAATACACATCACATAGGGATGGAACAACGAGCTGGAGCGACGCCCTAGTGGATCACACCTGAGGCGTAAACTACACGCTTAGTCGGACATTGCCTATGGTGGGCTCGGACAACGGCTCTGCACACAGTAAGGGCAACACTGCGACTAGCATCTCGATTCAGGTCACGCACACTAACGCACGAGATAGCGTAGAGCGGGCCTAGCCAAGATGGATAATGGAAATTGGAAGTTAGTAAATTTGTGATAAAATTTCCGCATTTCTTCTTAAAACAAGCTGACCAATCACGACGCTACGGCAACCAGGTACAAGTATAAACTAGAATTACCACCATCAAAGTTAAAATTACACAGTTCTGGACCAAACATAATGTCAGTAAAAATTTGTAACAAACTATCCGACAGATTAAAATCTGAAGAAAAATATAAAAAAAAGTATTTTTAAATCACTTGAAAACGTTTTTAATCGATAAATGCTAGTACAGCATCAATTAATTCCTCAATGACGACTTCGCAAAATGATTAGAATGGATCGGTCCGCTCCTACATTGCTATACCCTATTCACGTCCATATGTTCGCTAATCTTACCACTGAGATCTCATTTATACTAACATATGAATGCAATAAATGATTAAAATTGAAGATATAAACGTTTTTTTTTTAAAACTTTTGAACTCTTGTGAAGGACCTTTTTTCGTTATAAACTATAGTACACGTGGGTGAGACCGTAAGACCACGAAAACTGCAAGTATTAATCACTAACCAACTCATTGCAGAACATTTTTATCGCAACAAACAAAATCCAACTCTACCCAGTTAAGATAAAGTTGAAAGTAGTTCAAAATAACAATTTCTGCCCAGTGTCCTTACTGTCCAATGCGAGTTGTTAATGCTTCTGTGAGCAGGTAGTGATTAGACACTGATAATAAAGCAGGGGATGGACATGTAAAGGTCTTTGTTGAGGAAAAACAAATCTATTTTTAGTAGATGATAGACGACCGATATGGCACAATGGGTAAACTGGCGACTGCAAAACGCGAGGTCGCAGATTGATTCCCGTTTGATGGGGATAATTTTAGTATCATTATCAGCCTTTCACGTTCCCACTGCTGGGACTCTGGCCTTCTCTCAGAGAGAGAGTATGGGCTGTAATCTACCACGCTGGCCCAGTGCGGGTTGGTAGATGTCGCATGCCCTTGAATGTTGCAGTTCTTGGGCATACCGGTTTCCTCACGACGTTTTCCTTCACCGTTTTGAACGATGGCAAATCCGTACATAATTTATTGAGTCATAGGTGCGGGGCCGAGAGGATACGAACTCGGTGTCTTGTAAGTTGCACGCCTAACCGTTCGGCCACCATCGCTCGATAATTTTAGTGCATTGAAGAATTTGAGGTAGTTGTTGCATATCTAGAACAACATTCTCCACCCAACCATCAACCAGGTATCAGCTTTGCCTTTCGTTCTAAAACAATCTGTATAATTATCTAAGATATAGATTTTGAGACCAATATTATTGTTAAGGGATAATATAAACCATCCATGGATAGGCTAAAACTGAAAATTCACTCGTCCAATCCGTGAATCTTACAGGTCTCACGCTCTCGTGACTAGATATAGAGTGATTAGACATTAATTAAACGGAATATTGTCAGACAACAGAGTGAGAAACAATAAGCGCTATTAAGAGCTTATCATAACTAAAGACAAGCTTAATTGGAATTATGTCTACACGCGTACTGTATTTTGCGTTCGTAATTTCTTTTTACCATCATCATCATCATTCATCATCACCATCATCATCAGCCGAAAGAAGTCCACTGCTTTTTTTTTTTACTATTTACAGGTTAGCGTTTGACCACAAGTCACCTGATGTTAAGTGACGATGTGGTCGAAGATGGCGCCACGCTACACCTGGATTGGGAACTGGCTCTCAAGTGTGGCTGCCGGAACACACCAGTAGGTGCTTGGCGACAGATTCTTAACAAGAGGGTGGTAGCTAGCCAGGCGAGTACTAGAAAATACCCTACCACCAAGCTATGGTTTCATCACGATGTTTTCCTTCACCGAAAGCTCAAGCTCATTGTAGGATTCGAACCCACGTCCTACGGATCGCAAGCTGACGTCACTACCACTGAGCCATCATCGCTATATAAGCTGAACATAGGCCTCCCCCCTTGAAAGCCACTATGAACGGCTATTAACCATTTGCATCCCTGCGACTCGAATGTTCGCGAATGATGCAGTTCTTGGACATGCCGGTTTCGTCACGATGCTTTCCTACACCGTTTTTGAGCGATGGCAAATACAGATGAGAGGTTGACCTCTAGCCTATATACCTATACTAGTTGCACCTCGCGCTTTCACCTGCGTCTTCCCGTTATCCCAAAGGAACCATTTTCCGGGATAAAAAGTAGCCTATGTATTAATCCAGGGTATAAGCTGTTTTTTTACGATTTACAGGGTAGCGTTTGGACCACAAGTCACCTGATGTTAAGTGACGATGTGGTGTAAGATAGCGCCACGCTACACCTGAACTGGGAACTGGCTCTCAAGTGAGGCTGCCGGAACTCACCGATAGGTGCTTGGCGACAGATTCTTAACAAGAGGGTGGTAGCTAGCCAGGCGAGTACTAGAAAATACCCTACCACCAAGCTATGGTTTCATCACGATGTTTTCCTTCACCGAAAGCTCAAGCTCATTGTAGGATTCGAACCCACGTCTTACGGATCGCAAGCCGACGTCACTACCACTGGGCCATCATCGCTATTAAGCTATCTTCATTTCAAATGTCATCAAAATCGGTTTAGTAACAAACATTCTCACACACACACACAAACTTTTGCATAAATAATTTTAGTAGGATTCGTTTATGAGACAATCTAACATACTGAGGATAATCCGTCGAAATAATTTCCATTTAAATATTGCAATTTACTACACCTTAATGTAATTGCAAAACAAATACTTTACGCAGCATCGTAGCTGGGGCTTAAGTCGTAGCAGTAATCAACGTCTACGATAGGCTACGCCGTAGCACTTAGAGGAGAACGTCTACGAATGCTACAGTTTGTTCTAACGTTGCAAAGAGCTCGTTTCTGTTCACCTTTCTGTTCATATTCAGCTATTCGTAGACTAAATATTCTTGCCTGTTCTTTTGCCGGCGTAAGGAGGTTGGAACAGGCGTAGCTAGTTTTAAGTTTGACGTTTTAAAGTGATCACAATGTATCCTATTGAATAAATAAAAATAGACTTTTGACTTTTTGACTTTTGATATATTTCCTTTCCAACAAAAAAAATCATCAAAATCGGCACATAAACGACGAAGTTATCCGCGTACAAACATAAAAAAGCATATGTACGAATTGAGAAACCTCCTCCCTTTTTGAAATCGATTAAAAATGCAAAGCAAGGAACAATGTTCCCAACAAAGCGCACATTCAATTCTATTAACAAAACAATATGTCGAAACGAATCAAAGATTCACTACTCCCCATCTCAAATCGAATCGAAACACACACTCCATTACTGCACTACATAATGTATTTGTTACACCATCAAATCATATTTCCCAACAATATCGTTTCGTGAGTCGACGTACCATGAAATAGGTTTATAGTGACTCGGCACAAGACGTCGCGCTCCTTAGTAGTTACACTAAGCTTTGTTGACTACTGAATGATATAAAATATAGCGTGTAGGTTTTATAGCGATGATGGCTCAGTGGTAGTGACGTCGGCTTGCGATCCGTAGGACGTGGGTTCGAATCCTACAATGAGCTTGAGCTTTCGGTGAAGGAAAACATCGTGATGAAACCATAGCTTGGTGGTAGGGTATTTTCTAGTACTCGCCTGGCTAGCTACCACCCTCTTGTTAAGAATCTGTCGCCAAGCACCTATCGGTGTGTTCCGGCAGCCTCACTTCGACCACATCGTCACTTAACATCAGGTGACTTGTGGTCAAACGCTACCCTGTAAATAGTAAAAATAAAAAAAAAATAACAAGTTATCAGAAAAAAAAATTACAAAAAAATTCCATTGTAACAACTGGACCACATTGGTACAGTCAACGACAAAAGTCACTAAACAATCACACGTTTTTCTTTTATCCTCATCATGTTAGACACCAATTTTGGACCTCATCATCACCAAAAATCGGGTGTGTTATGTCGTGGTCAAAATGATACCATGTAAAATATACTGTTTTAAACTACCATGGTCAAAAACATTAGAATTAGATTTGAATCGAGTTGCGAGTGACTTGTGTGAAAATGGTAATGCCATCGTAAGCAAAAAACGTGTGAGGAAGCGGGTAGATAGATACGTCTGCCCGTTATAACATCAACAATCCTACCCGCAGAAACTTTTAGTATTCTTGTGATCATGGCGCTTGCTACAGTGCCGAAATATCGAGAACTCAAACAAAAACAAATACAACATGGTAATTATCCCGTTATAAAACCTAATACCATGTAAAATGTAAACAAAAACAATAATAATTACTGATTTGAAACGCATTTAGATATCGAGAACGATCAGCTACTTTTATCACTGACTGTACTATACGGGAAGTACCGGCTCTAATATAAAAGATAGTAGCTCACAGTTCGAACTTTTAAGTGTCTTCAGGATTCCATGTATCTTTGGTTGACTACAGAAAAAAAAAAGTTCAAAACCTTCACTTTCTTAACTATTATTATTAGTAACCTGTCCCCCCCCCCCTTCCTCCCTCCCCTCCCTTTGGATTTTCCAAAAAAGTCTTTCAAACTAACAATACCCCGGCAATTGTCAATTCGGTTGACCCATATTTGTTGATATTGAATTAATTACGGGAAAAGAACAATCTTATACGAGGGAGCACAGCTATATAATAAACTACCAAAAGCAATCAAAGACGCAAAATCATTAAACTCATTTAAAAAACTTTTAAAACTCCACATTTTAAGTGACCTTTCATTACTTCTATAGTCTTCATAATCTTTGGCCAGACTTGCGATGATTATTTGTTTAGGTTTTACTTACCTACCCTACTTAATAATGTATTTTGAGTACACACATACATTACATACACATACAGAATTTTGTAAAAAAAATAAATGTATATGCATTTTATCTTCTCACAGTGGAGACCTATCTCAACCCCTCTGTAAGGAAACTCGCTCGTTGCAATATTTTATCCCCCAACCCTAAAACCTTCAAAGGAATCATGGAACTTCTCTTCAAGTGATTTGATGACATTGCAGTTTGACGAACTTGAGGAAAAGAAGGAAGTGCACCGGAAAAAAAATAGACGTGGTAGAATGTATACCGCTAAAATCTTACCCATTAACTTTCGAGATTAATAATCGATCCTGATCCGTTATCCGCGGTCTTGGATCGATATGTCATGTCATAATATGTCATTTTAGTAGTAAGGCTTAACATATTAGTACTTAAATGACATAATATCATGTCATGACATAGCGATCCAATACCGCGGATAACGGATCAGGATCGATTATTATTTTCGAGCGTAAATAAGCATCACAATACGTAGGCATCGACGTTTAAATGTTAAAAAAAATCTATGGTATAGGTAGGAATGATGAGCGATGGTGCAAACGGTAATGCGTGCGCTTTACAACGCGCTAATACCGAGTTCGAATCCTCTCGTCCCCGCACCTATCACTTAATAAGTTATGTGCGGACACCACCATTCAAAACGGTGAAGGAAAACATTGTGAGGAAACCGGCATGTCCAAGAACCACAACATTCTAGGGCATGCGACATCTACCAACACACATTGATCCAGCGTGGTAGATTATGACCCATACATTCTCTCTAAGAGAAGGCCAGAGTCCCAGCAGTAAGAACTTAATAGGGTGATAATTATGATGGTGATAGTGATAGGAAGTTTGGATAACAAGTAAATATTAAAGCTTCAAAAAAATAAAAAACCCACTTGATTCGGACTTGGTATTTCAACTCGACGATGCTTGGAATAGGTGCGTCGGTAAGAGGGTATGAAGTACCCTTACTTTTGTAGCTAAGGTTAAGTGTGTCTGACAAATGTTGAAGAAAAGTATTTCTTTTCGTATAGGCCGAGCTTTCATGTTGATTGAAGCTTTATATTTAGCTTTGTGTATGTATAGTAAAATGCGGACGTGTGTAAAGAGATGTATGTTTGTTTATATGAATGTCTAAACATTAGTATAATATGTATAATATGTAGTAGTAGTGTGTGTAAAGTGTACTATAATATGTATAATATACAGGCTATTCCCCGCGGTTTCCACGAGAACCTTATCATAGCAACAAGCCAAAAAAAACTTTGGAGCTATGACTATATATTTTACGTAAGGCAAAAGTAGGTATTTTTTAATTGAAAGCGATGAGGCTGACGAGACACTGCTCACTGCGCTGTGCACTGTGCAGTGCTGCCGCGCTGCTGCTGCTGCTGGGCTGGGCTGGCTGAGGCTTTACGATTCAAGTAATCATTTTTTCATACATATAAAATTTCTTTGTCTTATAATAGTTGTTTTAAAAGCGTTTGCTGATTTAATTTACCAGGAACAGACTACTACGAAATATTAGAAACAATTTTAAAATACACATCTTTAAAGTATACATAATTTCATTTCATTTCATTTATTCCAAAACAAATAAATTTCATATCGGAAATTAACATTACAAAATTATAATATTACACACAACACACATAACATAACCAAGTGATTACAGAAAAAAAAATTTAAACTTTAATGTCTTAAATTTAATTGCCGCTGCCACGGTTACACAAGTATTCCTCTATGGAGTAATAACACTTTTCCAACAAGAAATGTTTCAGTTTAGTCTTGAACTCATTAATTTTATGGATAGATTTAAATAGAATGGGTAGCCTGTTGTACAATTTGACAGCCTGGACCTCAGTGCAGTGACCAACAACTTGCAGAGTGGGGAAGAAATTACTTTTTAAATCTTCCCTACGCGTTACTTCTCTCAATTGTCTATCCGCATAACTTATTGTAACATAACTTATTGTCATTTGTCATACATAACTGTATTGTCATTTCTATTTTATAGTACATCTAGTAGCCTAAACTCACCTGTCAGTTCCACCAGACATCGTTTTATACTCCTGTATATCCATGTCTCCCATGAACTGCGAGAAATCTGCAACAAAGTGCACAAAACGAGTTTAGGCAAAAAAAAACATTGAAATCGAAATCATAGCTACAACAGCAGCAGTTAGCAGCAGGTAGCAAGTAGTTATGTAGCAGTTTGAAAAAGTCACAATAAAGACAAATAGCAAGGTTGGAATGATTTTTTTTTTAATTTCTTACATGGTAGCGTTAGGCCTGTCACCTGATGTTAAGTGTCAAAGGATCGGAATGATATTATAGACAAATAATATTTGACTGCAAACTTTAACAATAATCTAAAGCGTATACAAAAGTGTGTGTGTCAATCGCACGGTAGTGTGTGTAATGTGTATGTTATGTTTTATGAATTTAAATTATACAATTTTTGTTTAATTACACAATAACATTTTCTCTGTGCACTCTTTCTTAAACTGCCTGTGAAAGTTACACGGAATCCGTCCGACCGGAAACGCCCGCGTAATTTTCGTCAAAGAAGTGAGTACCTACACACTATTTCTATAGATTACTATGCGTCAAAAGATTCATGTTATGTATTACCATAAAGCGTAGGCGACAACGTATCCAAGTTCCATGCGTATTACCATAATATCTAAATGTCACATGTGTACTCCACACACCCCAGCCGATTGATGTTTATAAACTACTAACTTCTAAACTTCCCTGTTACTCCATTAACGAGCAATCACGGTTCCAAAATAATCTGACGTTATTCTAATGAGGTGGGGGAGCAAAATCGAAACGCAACATCAAAGACCTCCCGCAATTCCGCGCGTTCCTCAGACGGATTGCGAATTATTAATAACGGAACGATTTTCGACATCGATTGCAACCCTCTGGTGTAGTCGAGACGTGATTTGGGTATTGGAATGGCATCGGTTGTACAGTCAACGACAAAAGTCACTGAACAATCTGGTGCCAAACACCTATCGGTGCGCTTCAGCAGGCCCACTTGAGAGCCAGTTCCCAGTCCAGGTGTAGCGTAGCACCGCATTCAACCACATTATCACTTAGCGTCAGGTGACTTGTGGTCAAACGCTAGCTTGTAAGGAGTAAAAAAATCGGCTAAGTGTGATTTGGACTTGCGCGACATAAACGGTCATATCTCTTGATGGCGTCGACTTACAAGCTTGATTTTTTCACAGCTAAAAGAAACCGTAAAGCAGAATATTTGAATCAGATTTCACTTTGATACCTTAATGCGTTCTTGAGAAAAAGAACAACAAATGATCCTGTAAGGGTTCCGCATTTCATTTTGATGTACAGAACGCTAAAGATCAGCTGACAATGAGTAAACTTTCCTAGATATTAAATTTACCAGATGACAAAAGTAATCAAAGCCAGTAGAGCACAAACGAGAAGCAAATCAAAGGACTAAGCACCGTATTCTAATCATTTCAACATAAGTAAGCTCTCAGCAATTACGTTTCGAGGATTATCAATTCAGGCCGGTCATTCGGTGTCCGCGGCCGATGTCAATATTCATTTAGTCGGCGGCCGCTTGGCGCGTGATTTGTCGGCAACATGAAAGGGAGACGCCGTGGCAAGAATACTAAGCACTGTTTCAAATTCAGATTAAATGCTATTTAGTACCATTGACGTATAAAGATTTGGACTTGAGGTTCATTAGAAATGTCTCATCATCATCAACCGGAAGAAGTCCACTGCTGAACGTGCTGTTATGTGACAAATGTCTATTAGATGCATATAAAATAGGTATTGATAAATGTTGGATATGACAGTATTCGATTCATCATCATCATCACTATCATCATCAGCCAGAATAAGTCCACTGCTGAACAAAAGCTTCCTCCCTTTGAACGCCACCATGAAAGCTAGTAGCTATTTGCATCCATCGGCTCCCTGCGACTCTTACAATATCGCCGGTCCATTTATAGAACGTCTTCCTTTTCGTGATCGCCACTCGAGAACCTTTTATCATATCATAGAGAAAATAAATTCTATTATTTATATGCACACTTTAAGGTGTGTATTTATCTGTATATTGCAACATTATCACAAGGATCATATTATGTATTTATTTTCAACAGTAATAAAACAATAAATACATCATATTTCAGCATTGATGTAACCAAAAAGGGGAGATGGAGTACTATATAGCTCGCATGTAGACCGTATAAATAAAGTACATGAACCTAATTGGCTTTAGTCACAATCCAACTATCGTTCGTGTTTCCGTGTTTAATACGACTTATATTGCTTTCGCGGTTCTTCTACCTGCACTTCTACTTTTGTTGTAAATTACATTGGAATATAGTTGTGTGTAACAGAGCCAGTTGTTGATTATACAATGTGAGAAGGTAACACATCTTCCCCTTTGTGTTTATTTAAACATTTGAGATATCTTTATATCAACGCACCTGTTCAATTTAAAACACAAAAGCCCCCATCCCCCCTATTAGTGGGGGAGAAAAACCGACAATTCCCATTCAAGTGGAATTGAAACAGATAGCGTCATCCGTCTTACATATTTTTCATAATATCCAAGTAAATAATTTTGTCCATTCCGAGAAGAGAGCGGGGGAGGCGGGCGGTTTGTGGAGGGAGTTAATGAACGGCAAAGATTTTGCATAATTAAAAAGGGGTTCCTGAGATGATTGCGTATTTCTAAGACTAATGTTCCCGTTGACAGTCGCCACAACAGCAACGCTTACGAAACTTCAGCACTGTATAAGAAAATTTGGAAATGAGGAACGATAACTCAAATAAGGAAAAAAAGTGTTCGTAATGTGAGGAAAATAATAATTTAATTACTTTTGAGGAGTGTTCGAAAATGCGACTCTTTGGTAAACGTTGATTTCAGCTTTGGCAGTTTGACGTGAAGCCGTAAATGTCACGTTTTGAATTTCCTACCTTATGACAAAACTTTACAGTAGGTTTTTTGTTGTAAATTTCATGTTTGGGTACGACGTCCTACATAAGTTCAGGAGTATATTGACGGTTGCAATAGCATTGCTGTAAGTGAAAGTTTGAGTAAGTTAGTCTCTTTTTATAAAAGTCTAAGATTGAAGGATTAATCTGCTTTAAGGTTGCTCGGAAGAGATAGTTTGAGCGATAAGGCCACACTTCGTGGCATTCATCGTACAGTTGTGATGTAGTAATAAAAAGTTAATTTTTGTGTCTATATCTAAGGAAAACGATTCTTATATGATAATATAATCAGTCTAGTATGTTTTCACTGCTAGGACACAGCTCTTATCTCAGAGAGATATACTCTCTCTCGGCTGTGATCTATACCACGCTGGCCCACTGCATGTTTTTTTTATTGCAGTGAAACGAAAACGTATTGTTGGCGGCCAGCACCGCAATTCGTTTACAACATTTTTATACTATTTATGTTTTGAATTTTTTTTTTCTTTTATATGAGATAGGTAAGCATAAGCATTTTGTTTTTCTATATTCGAAATATTGTTTTCATACGTAGTTTAGAGTTGCTCAATAAACGTCCTCAACACGTATAAATGTTTAAAGGTTAGTTATTCAGGTTCAAACGTATTTCAAACGCAAGCATTTTGTCCGAGCACTTTTTTACCTCACGGTATTCTGAATTTCGCTCTCCCCTCAAAGACTCCCAAAATTATCCAAAGAGGACGCTCAGACCTATGACATCCCCTAACGAATATTTGATGGCAGCTATCCATTTTGGCAACATAATATTCCAAGTCGATGAATAATGATGTTTAGAGAATTTATTTCGCGCGCTCGGCTTTTGACAGAAAGATATTGCTGTATTGCACAACGATAAATGGAACGATTTCATGTAGAGATTTATAAATTGCGACCCTGTTAAAGTTTGTAGTGATTTTGAGGGAGAAATATGATAGAGGTAAACGTGCTGGATGCTTATTTTTATTAAAACTATTATTAGCTTGACTTGTAACTAACTAACTAACAACGTAATCAAATCTTAGAAGTCAATTTTCACCTACTTCCAATTGTCGTATCGACTTGAAACTTTGTATGTGTATGTAATCTCGGTGACAATGCAATAATTTGGTATCATCGACCTGATCTGATGATGCAGCCGGAAGGTGGGAAGGGCATCTCTGCAGTGGCTACTAGTAAACCCCTCGTGTTTGGGCTCATATGATTCGTCTTGATAATTTCAATAGATTGAACTTGGTGACGAGGTTTTTTTTAGTTTTTATAAACTATCAATATTTTTTTACTAGTGACCTGCTTTGCATCTTTCCCTGTATAAACGTCGACATATTTTAATACAAACCATAGGATCTCACTTGATCTTTTTAGGCTGGCCTTATACGGACAGCCTGAAGCAGTCGACTGTCGACTGTTTCAAGCTGCGACTGCATAGTGAACTACCATACTTCTACGTACGTACATATACGAACCGCTCGAGCAGTTGCAGTCGATCCTGACTGTCCGTGTTTGGCCAGCCTTATGGGAATGATTTTAAAATTAATATATTTTTTATGCACAATTTCAAATGAAACTATCCTCCAAATCGAAAGTCTCTACATTTAGCGAAGACCGCACGTAGTCTAGTAGTCAGTCGGTCAAAACGTATATCCATTTTGTCCACACCAGTGCGCTTTCAACTTCATCTTGCGTTTTCTTCTGACGCATACGTGAAGCGCCACAGCGCATACAATATACTGAATTGAGACCCTACTCCGAAGTTTGTTACAAAATAAAAGAAATATTAGATACCTAAAACATCCGACAAAATTTCAAAGTCCCTACACCGCCACATAAAAGTTTCATGCCACATTTTGCCCCAAATCGTAGGCAGGCTTAGAGTCCCTATTAGAACTTGGAGAAACGAAATTATCAAATCGTTTCCTCCAGACTTCAGTTTACTGGCGTACGTGGTAAATTGGCAAGGGCGGGCCCTACCTGTGAAACTTTTCGAATTCCCTTACGAAATTGTTTTTTTTTTCTTTTTCTTCGTACCCCAAAATAAAGTTCTAGTCACGCCTACACGACTCTTGCGACCTCAAAGCCATGCTAAATAGTAATAGGTGTTACAAATCGTGAGTATTTTCAATAACTACGTATTAGTGTAATACCTAGAATACGGTCTAAGGTATCACGATAACTAACAGTATGGAGAGAAAGTATTTTTCGCCGGAAAAAGCTTTGACCGCGTGCAAGGGAGACAAAGATAATTTTCATGATGCGTATGCAGTGCGGTATACAGTGCGGTGTACGGTATACATACCGTGTGTTCATTTACAGACAAATGTGTGAATATGTCGTACAGTGAGCAACAAAAGTGACTGATCATACTCGATTTTTAACATGTGTTTTAAATCAGTAATGTTTTATTTTAAACTCGCAAGGTAGTGTTTAAGCACAAGTGATGATGCGGTCAAATGTTGGCGTTTAAGATGATGAAGGTAATCGGAAAATTTGTTTTTGGTAAGTTATTTTTGACGTTGGTCGCACGGGCCAGCTTTATATAACCAAGGTTTAATCGTTGTAGCTTAAACGTATTGTAAGACGCGTGTATTACGAGAACAGTATGAGCTTATGCATCTTCAAATAAGTCCGAAGACGAAGCGATGCGCTTCTCTACGACAACGCACGTCTTATGTAACGCTTATGCTCCAACGCCGTGAACGAAGGGGGTAACAGTGACACCTTACTTTGCAGTCGCGCCGTTCGCTCAGGTATGTCTTAGTTCTAGCGTTCCCCTTTATAAATTGCGTCGCGATGATGTTGCGATAATTTAAATATCGAGCGGAAAAATTGCCAATTGTCAAGTTTAATGCAGTTTAGAGGGAAGACGTCGACGATCGCGACGATTCAATGAGGCAGAGAGTTTGATTGAAATTGTTACAGGGAGTGCTGAACAAGAAAATATTATGCTGATTTTATATTATTGAACATATTATATTGAACAGGCCACATCGCTCGCCGAACCGACAATCGATGGGGAAGAAAGTTTCTCGAGTGGCGATCACGAACCGGAAGACGTTTTAAAGGTAAGCCTCCTACTAGGTGGACCGACGACATAGTAAGAGTCCAGGGAGCCGATGGATGCAAATGGCTAATAGTCGTTCATAGTGGCGTTCAGAGGCGGAAGCCTATGTGCAGTAGTGAAATTCTTCTGGCTGATGATGGTGATGATGACCAGATCAACGTTGACCAACATAGCACAGGTCGTGGGTTTGATTTCCACAACGCTATATTTTTGTACCGCTAAAGGTACTGCCTACATGTACGGGCGCCGCGTGGCGGATTATGACCTGTACCTACCTACTCTCTCTCTGAGAGAGAGTCTGAGTCCCAGCTGTGGGAACGTAATAGGCTGATAATGATGATGAGCTTATTCTTATATATATATATATATTAGACTATTTCATCATCAGCCTTTCACGTTCCCACTGCTGGGACTCCGGCCTTCTCTCAGAGAGAGAGAGTATGGGCTGTAATCTACCACGCTGGCCCAGTGCGGGTTGGTAGATGTCGCATGCCCTTGAATGTTGCAGTTCTCGGACATGCCGGTTTCCTCACGATGTTTTCCTTCACCGGTTTGAGCGATGGCATTAGACTATTTAGATGATAAAAAAGCTTAGGATTGTAGTGAACTTGCTCCATTTCAATCAATTAGTAATAAGAATAACATTGTAAATGTGGTCGAGCCCAAAAAAAGCTTGGCGTTTCTTGCCTGTTCTTTTCCCGACGTAAGGAGGTTGGAACAGGCGTAGCTAGTCGATCACATGTATCCTACTCTAAATAAATACCTTTTGATGTTATGTGTGTTATTTCTAAAATAATTTTAGTTAGAGGTCAAATGGTATGTGATAGTGTGGGCACACTAATTGCTAATTGCTAATAACATACAAATAAATTTGGTTCAAACCTTTTTGGTTTCCAACTTTGGTGAGTATATCCATCATTCTGTGAAAAGAAACATTGTTGGCAACAACATACACCTTTTTACCAAACCTCCTTAAAATCGGAGCAGTCACTTTTCTTTGCTCGGATGATTTATTTCAACCTTTGCTTCTTTCCATTCCGCCTTTGGGCCGTCTTCTCTCGGTCCTTTAGAATTGTAAGGCAGAGTTACCTTGAGCAGGCATTTGTAGTTTACATGCTTGCTTTCTACTTACTTATGTTGTGCGATATTGTGTATCTCAGACATTCATTTCTGACTTACACAATAATACTTTTCAGAGTATAGTCATACCTATACGACATAACTTAATTTCAAATTCTATGCCCAATTCGACTTACTTTTACTACATTGATTAACCTCCTATCTTCTGATCTATACTACTATTAAAAATGCGAAAGTAGGTAACTCTGTTTGCTTGTAATATACATATTTTTCTTTGCAACCTTTCAGGACTAAACCGCTACACAAATCTTGATGAAATTTGATATAGAGAGACATCGAATCAAACCTTGGAGAAGGACATAGGGTATCTTAATTAGTCTTAAATGTGGGGCCGAGGGGATTTGAACTCGGCGTCAGTGCCTTGTAAAGCGGACGCGTTACCGTTCAGCCGCCATCGCTCACTTATGGAATGCAATACATTTCTTGGCTTCTAACTTTGATTTAGTTGTACCAATTCAGTAGCTTCGAGCACTGTGGACCGCGCTTAGCACACCTTTACCGTATTTCTTCGAGACCCACTATAATTCTTGATCCCTGTCGCGGACACAACGACTCGGTGAGCTGTTAATCTTTTTACGTCGACTGCATTATTTTAGGAGCCTGTGGGTGGGTTATTTAATGTGCTTTACGTAAGTAAGCCGCAGATTTAGGTCCGTGAATGATTTAGTGGGGAGATGGATCGCTGCAGCTTTTGTTTGTGGAAAATGGACGGAGATAACGGGATATCATTTAACGTTTGGGCTGCGTGATATATTAGTACCTGTACTTTCGCTTAACTTTATACGGAATTAATGTAAATAAAACATCCATAATAAACCTGTTTTATGTTTTATATCCCTAAACGATAGTGGCGCCACCTTCGACCACTTAGTCGCTTAACATCAGGTGACACGTGGAAAAAGAAATATGTTTTATGTTGTTTATTTGCCGTTGAGGTTATTTATTTATTTTATTTACTGATTACCAGCATAATGTACACCGCTTTAATTATAATATGTTTACAGTTCACATAAGTATGGCTACGTGTCATTACATTTACTGATTTAGGCCCTGCCATACGCCGTTGACCTTGCTTGATCAGGTGAAAGCATCCCGCACTGACTTTATGAGAGACTGACGTGGTGATTTGCTAGTATGAAATACGTAAAAAATTCGCAATAAGTAATTAAAACAGTATTTTCAAAAAATGGCCTGAAGGTGTTTTGGGTATTATATTGTTTAATACGCTGATGGTATTAGCAAGTTTTTGTTGCGTATATAGTTTAGGAGTAAAGTAGTATTAAAATTTTAGAAAATATTTTTTGCATTTTTCGGCCTGAAGGTGTTCTGCTATATTTCAAGTAGATTAACATATATTTTTATTAGATTTTCTTTAGACCAAAATTACACAGAGAGATAGTTTTAATTAACCCCGTTTTTCAGCTTAGTTTGGAAACTAGCGCCTTTACTGAGAAAATTCTGGGTGACACTGAACTCAAATAACCCATTGGAGTGATGCTTACCAACATACCTAAACAGTAACTCATTCCACCAACGACTACTAAAAAAACAAACAAAATAAAGCAAAGCAAATCCAAAAGGAAACTTTTCCAGGGAAATATTCAAAGAATTACCGCGTCTAGTCTGTCCCAATAAACTCGGTAACGGCGGGAGGGTAGTAAAAAGTTGTGACGTCACGTCTCATCTTGAGTCACGTGCAAATGACATAGGAAAGTATACGTGATTAAACGCCTGGAAGATAAAAAAAACTAGATAAAAGTATTATTTCCTACTGCCGAGAGTTAAGCTGTTTATTTACTTAAGGTCCTGAAATAACACGCGGTATAGTTTTTGACGTGACAACGTCTTATAATTCGATAGAGCCGGCTGCACGCACGAAAAAACATGACTCATGCGGCGTTACCTCGCTCTGAGGCGTTCCATGTAAGGCTTGAAGTGCAAGCGAGAGAGCGGAACGAGCGACAAAGAAGCACAATCGGCCAATCGACGTTGTCACGTTCAACTATCGTCAGTAAACCGACTTTACAGACAACCAATTTTTTTTTTATGTAAAAGATTGGCAAACAGGCAGACGGCCCGCCTGATGGAAAGCGGTCACCGTCGCCTATGGACATCTGCAACACCAGGGGAGTTGCCGATGCCTTGCCAACCCTTAAGGACTCTTTTCACATCCATCTTGAAGGACTGCAGTTTGTAGCACTGCTGAAAGACTTGCGGGACTTGCTTTAGTTTTGTTTTTCCAGAAATATGTACGTTTCAGTTTCAAAGTCAACATATAGGATACAACATATATTATTGTGATCACTTTAAAACGTCAAACTTAAAACTAAGCTACGCCTGTTCCAACATCCCTTTGCCAGCAAAAAAACAGGCAAAATACGCCCGGCAGGTGAATTTTTCACCACAGTTACTTCTACAATTTTATATTATTGGTTCACTACAATTCTAAGCTTTTTTTGTCACCAAAAAACTCTAATATTTTACATTAAGCTTTATTAATAAGATTTTATTGTAATGTAATTATGGACTTGAAATATTGTTATCAAATATGATATTAAAAGCAAGAATATTTCAAATATACAATCTTGCTGTTAATAATACAACCACTACTATCATCGTTAAAGTTCGTACTTTTTCGTGAATACTTTTTCGTTTGAGCTTGGATTAAAACCGTAAAAACTCCTTTTACGAGTATGTATACCTTTTCATTCCTGCTTCTTTGAGCATCCTGACATTGTAGAGGTAGAACTCTTTCGTAGAGTCCGTCTGGAGAAGTACCCTCTTCTTTGCCAGTTATTGAAATGCCAAGCAGTATTGTGCAAGATTACCGTTCGGAGTAAGAGGTGAAATTGTATGTAGGGATTTATTATTTAACATCTAATTATTCAGGGTGTCAAGTTCAATATTTTTGGTGGCAATGACTTTAAATGAGCTGTGTATGTGATGTAACGCTTACCATAAGGATTTGGTTGTCACGTAAAGAGACAGGTTGGCCGTATCAATAAACGGGACTATAAACGGTGGTAATTTGTCTAACGAAATTGACATCATAATTAAACTTAAGAAAAACCCATCCAAAGAGACTACAGATTCATCTGCATCGAAACCCTGCCACTTTATGCAAACACCCTCCTACTCTTAGTACAAGTTTAGAAAACTTTAAAAGTTTTCGTAAACGTCAAAGTTAACTACCGCTAAATAGACCAAGTGAAAAAAGTTACTACAAAGGCAAGGCACGAAATTTTTTATAGGTTTTATATAGCATCAAACTTGTACTAGGGGGTACAGACAACTTGATGTCGAACGCTTCGCTGAAAGATGAAAAAAAGAAGACAATCTGATCCGAAGGAGCACAGAGCAAACTTTACTTTGACACGCAATTTCGAGCCGAAAAAACATCAAAACCATTGTCGCGCCCCAATATCCAAACCGCAATATACATCCAACAATTTAAGCACCGCCGCACGTCCGTCACACAATTCCAGTGGCGCGGTTAGAGGGCGCGAAGAAAAAAATCAACGCGCAAGTGAATTTCCAGAGGCATTAACATAAAGACGCGGTTGAACTGTAATCATTGTGCGACCACAACGCGGGCTGAATACAGATGGCTTGTGGCGGGTCCACACTACGCAGACGGCGGGTATAACTACACGTGACGTAATGTTGGGCACACCGCTTGGTCTGACTATAATTTTTAGATAATTCTCACTTGTACCACCCGTGTGTTTGTTTCTAGAAACATTGTGCATTGAAATTTTGTTTCTTCTTATAAGTTAGCGTTTGAGTCACCAGTACAGATTTTCGTTTCCATCCATACATATTTTTTTCAGCGAATCTTACCGAGACTGGGAGGAACTGAAATCGTTAATACGGGTTATTTTAAATCGTTACAATCATATTCCAACAATGTTATTGATCTATTTTTTGAATTTAAGCAGATTGAGTTGCCACTTTGACAAGTCGGCGGTGGTAAACGTCGACGTTTACGAAAACTTTTATCGTTTTCAAAACTTGTACTAGGGGTACTGATGTTGAAGGACGATGTGGTCGAAGATGGCGCCACACTACACCTGGGCCCTTATTCTCTGTTAGCACGTAACGCGGGCGTTACAATATCAGCGTGGAATGAGCGCGCAAAACATATGGCACAATCAAATTTGACAACCACGCGTTTGCGTTTAAAGCACGCTATGACGTCACACGTTGCTGGTAAAGAATGTTGATGGTCGTAGCGAATAAAAACCCCGGATTGGGAACTGGGGTGACGAGCGCAGTTTATTGCAACCAAATTGGATAAGTCATGCAACATTTTGTATACATATTCCCCACTTGGTTGCCTTGTGTGCCGTTTTGAAAGGAAATGTTTCGAGTGAACTTACAGAACATAAACAGATTTAAGATCTAACAGGTATATCAGTATGACAAGCGAGTACATTTCCACGAAAGATTTGGAACTGTTGAAGTTAAAAATTTGGGTGACACTGAATTGTAACGGGCCAGCATGATGCAGGCAAGCGTCTCACCTCTCAGTTGCATGTCAAAATTATGTCTTTTCCAAGCGTAAGACGACTCAGCTGGTCAAAAGCATCTAGTTCCGGTCCGGTTCAATACATTTAGAGCCCGCACTGGTTTCCCAGGTTACCTACCATCTTACGGAGTGTCAGGCACAGCTGTAATATATAACCTCAAGTGTGTACTCAGCTTAGAAAGACAAAATACAAAGCGGAGGCGTCATTTAAGTAAGTTCGTGGCTACCTCGCGCTCGGTTTTGAAAAGTCGCATTTCTTACTTATTCAGATTCTGTCGCATTGCCGTGTTTCAGTTCACCCCTTGGCTCTGTGAAGGCCAGAAGGTTGTGTCGTGTTCAGACTTTATTCATTTGACAAACTTAAAAGTTTTGATTCAACATTATTTCGACAGTTACTCATATTTTATAGGAAACGTTGCTCTTCGCCGGCATATTTAAGAACTGCGACATTCAAGGGCATGCGACATCTACCAATCAGCACTGGGCTAGCGTGGTAGATTACAGCCTGTATTCATATTTACAAGAGAAATCTTATTAGTAAAGCTAATTAAAAAAGATCGGACTATTAGATGACAAAAAAAAGCTTGGGATTTTAGTGAACAATCAATCCAATTCAATCAATTAGTAATAAGAATAAAATTGTCAATGTGATCGCGCCAAAAAAATTACCTGCCGGGCGTATCTTGCCTGTTCTTTTGCCGGCGTAAGGAGGTTGGAACAGGCGTAGCTAGTTTTAAGTTGACGTTTTAAAGTGATCACAATGTATCCTATTAAATAAAAATGTTTTGAATTTTGAATTTTTTGAATTTCATATTATATTGCAACCATACTGTACAAGGAACTTAAAAAAAACTATGGATTTGAATAGTACATTTAGCCGGTATGGCCCCCTCTCATACTCATACATACATACTCTCTCTCTGAGAGAAGGCCAGAGTCCCAGCAGTGGGAATATAAAAAAGGCTGACGATGGTTGCTCTTCAATCTGGAACACAGTAATGTTTGCACGCTACCTACTGCTTGGTGGTTGAATGACTGGCAAAGATGTGGTACTTTCCCAGGAGTTCCACCACCACAATTAATAGGTATAAAGAGATTTATCATCTATCTCAAGATGAAGAGGGCTGTACGTTGCCGTGCCAGATTTTGAACTGATAATATTTAATGTTTTAAATTCTGGGTGGGTTTTAAGTGGTATCTTCACTCAATTGCATCATCATCATCATCATTATCATCATTTTTTCATCATGTTTTTTTTTTTTTTTTTTAGTGAACCAATAAAAAAAAAAAAAACATCAGCTGGAAGAAGTCCACTGCTGAATATAGGCCTCCCCCCTTGAACGCCACCATAAACGGCATCTATCGGCTCCCTGCGACTCTCAATGTTATAAAAACAAATAATTCGTTGTTTTTTTTTATTGCAAATAGGTATGCGTTTGACGAGACGGCGGATAAGGCATATTCCTAACCCACATATTGTAAAGCTGTTGCCAACGTATTTAACAACGCATTACGTCATAGTTCTCGTCCCTTTATGACGTGCCCTAGCATGTGGCACTGCATTTAATTCCATGAGGCTCAGTTAGTAAATTAAGTACACGTAATATAGCGGAGTTATGAACGACAGAGAATTGTGAGTACGGTTAGCAAAAAAAGTTGTTAGTCATGCAGTTTCCCAAGGGTATACGATTTTTTTTACAGGGAAGAGTTTGACCGCAAGGCACCTGATGTTATGTGACGATGTGGTCGAAGATGGCGCCACGCTACACCTGGACTGCAAACTGGCTCTCAAGTGGCACTGCCGGAACACACCGATAGGTGCTTGACGATGTAGTTGAAAGTGTCAGAACGCTGCACCCGGAACGGTACTGGCTCTCAAGTAAGGCTGCCAGAATACTCCAGGCAGGTGCTTGGCAACAAAATTTTATCTAGAGCGTGGTAGCAAGCTAAGGTACAATCAACATCAGTTGAAAGCACTCTGATAAGGTGATAAGGTTATCTGTGTGTGTGTGTGTGTGTATGTGTGTGTGTAGTAGTAGCAATATTTGACTATTTTAATAGAGAAGTTGAAAATTTTATGTCTTCAGCAATATTTGTTTCTGACCGTACCATTTTGATGTAGGTAAGAAAAGCAATTAGCCCTGGGAGCAACTTAGAAGGAATCACACATCTAGTTCGCGACGTAAATTGCTATTCGAATTTCCTATGTCACCTAATTGCCGTACCGAAGCCTTAGAACAAAGCCGTAATAAATAAGGTTCTAATTGGCAACGTCGCGTGAAAGCCTACAATCCTACACATGTGAGACCTACACAGAGGGATGTTGGCAATAGGACATTTTCAGACAGATTTGTATCTAAGTAATTATGTTTCCCTGGTATCAACAGCTTTACTTTACCCAGCAAGCGATAGAGAGGGTTCCTCATGCCAATATGGGGGTGTAAGAAAAACTTTTTAAAAAAATTTTTAAAACATTCTGTTGCATTTTTTTTCTAAAAAGCGCTATATTTCATGAGTAGCGGTTCCCCGCGGTTTCACCCGCGTGGGCTAAAGTTTATCGCGATAAAAAGTATCCTATGTCCTTCCTCAGAGTTCAAACTATCTCCGTACCTAATTTCATTTAAATCGGTTCAGTAGTCGGCTCGGGGGTTGCGATACAAGGCGCTCAAAGCACTGTATAAGGGCACTTATATCGCAACCGTGACGTACGCGGCACCCGTATGGCACGGACGCGCCGCTCTGCACGTGATCCGCAGCGTGTTGCAAAGGACTCAGCGGCCGTCACTGATACTGCTCACGAAAGCATATCGTTCGTGCAGCACGGCGGCGCTCCCGGTGCTAGCCGGGGTGCTGCCCGCGGACCTGGAGGTGACCCGTGCTGGCCGCCGCGGGGCGGAGGGCGAGGGCCTCGCGTGGAAGGAGGAGTTGTCGAGGCGAAGGGCCATCGACGAGGCGGTCGAGGAGGAGTGGCAGAGGCGATGGGACGACACCGACAAGGGGAGCTGTACTGCTTCTTCCCAGACGTGAGGTGGAGACTCGGCGCGGATTGGGTGGAACCGGATTACCAGGTTTCGCAAATACTCACCGGGCATGGATGCTTCAGGAAGAGACTGTTTGATATGAGGCTGAGCGAGAGTTGCGGGTGCGAGTGCGGAGCGGCTGAGGAGGACAGGCACCACGTGCTGTGGGACTGTCCGCTGTATGAGGAGATGCGTGCGAGGCTGCTGGATGGGGTGGTGCGCCGAGACGAGGCGGGCCCCGTCTACTACGCGGATCTCACCAGAGACGCAGCCTGTTTCAGGCACTTGCGCGAGTTCGCGCATCAGTGGCACGCTGTACGCTCGGAACGCGAGCTGATGGAACTGCCCGACGGCGAAGGTCGTTCGTGCCGTCAGACAGCCCCAGAAGGGGGAGAGTGCGCAGGGAGTAAAGGGACAAATAATTTGTAGGACACAGCAGCTTCGGCTGGTGTGAGCCGCTGTTTCGGTCCGTATAACCGCAAGGTTGGTAGGACCATGGGAGGAGGTGGGTTCAGTAGTCTAAGCGTGAAACGAGACAGACAGACAGACAGACAGAGTTACTTTCGCATAATATTAATAGGGATTTATTTCATCATATAATTACACAGAGAAATGATTGAAATTGAACACAGATTTTAATTTAATCTCAGAGATGTCTATTTTTTATATTAGATGAGTATTATAATCCATACTAATATTAAACTGTAAAAGTAACTTTGCCTGTTAGTTTGTAACCTTTTAACGCCTAAACCGCCGAATCGATTTTGATGAAATTTAAATTCGAGATAGTTCAAGTCCTGGGGAAGGACACGGGATAGTTTTTATTGCCACGTGAGTGAAACCGCGAGGGATAGCCAGTAGTTTCATAATAAAGAAAACGGGGAAACTAATTCATTAGATACAACCTTCAGAATATTCACAGACACAGTAAACTTTCATTAATTCCCCCTGAAATGAAAAAACCGTCTAAGTTCGAGATGGACTTGTACACCGAAGGTTCCGTACAAGACCTTACTTACTTCACTTCATGCCAAATTTCATGATTTTAGGTCAACGGGAAGTGCCCTATAGGATTTGATTCCTATGTCATATAACAACAAATACGAAAATCTGCGACATAAACGTTCATATCTTTTCATCGCGTTGACTTAAAAGTTTGATTTTTTCACAGCTCAAACAAGAATTTGACCTTCAAATTGATACTTCAACGTGCTCTTGAGGAGAAGGGTCTTGACAAACAGACTGACAGACAAAAAAGTGATCCTATAAGGGTTCCGTTGAGGAGACGTTGAGGGTTGAGGAGAAGGGTCTTGACAGACAGACAGACGGACAACAAAGTGATCCTATAAGGGTTCCGTTTTTCATTTTAGGTACGGAACCCTGAAAAAAGGCCTTTTAACCCTTATAACATTGATCTAAAGCACAATAGTTCCACCGATAGGGATATATATAACTATGGGAAGTTTGAAAGGTTGACCATTCCTTTGTCATGAAATTCCAATATCGTACGAATGTATAGAATTTAAGTCTGTGGAGCGAAGCCTATTCATGTAACGGTGGAGTACAGTTGAATAGGAAAGTGGGAACTCGGAAAATGACGGCGTCATAATGCCCCTAGATTCAAACGAAGACAAACATATCAAGACTCATGATCGAAAATGTATGCTTAATGTGTTTCGTGGTTTTATTTTACGTCATAAATGGGTTTATTCAAATACGTACACCCTTGACAGAGTGGTCGTGGTTGGTCTGATGCTCAGTCTTCGGCTGACTACTAAACCGATTTCGATGATATTTAGAATGGAGATATACCCTAGACTAACACATAGGCCCGAAACAAAACGGTTCCTACGGGATAACGGGAAGACGCGGGTGAAAGCGAAAGGCGCAACTAGTCTAAATTGAATAAATTTGTGTAAGGTCAACAACTAAAGTTGCTGAACATAACCTATAACAACATCTCTAAAAAGTCAGATATTGACCTATTTGCTGACAGCATTTGAAAGTTTAAAAAGAAAATTTTATTGTTAGCATAAACATTTAAACAATTATTATTATTTCATATAATTAGGTACATCATTAACATTTTTAATTTCAATTATTCATTCTTTATTATTATTGTATTGTTTATAAATTCTGCACTTAATTTCAATTGTAATCGTTTATTGCACTTAGTTTTTGGACATCTTAAATTACGTATTCATTAATAAATTATTCTGCTATTTTTTGCATGTAGTCTACGCCTATAATTGTAATAACAATTGGAATTGAGCTGACCATAGCGTGATCTTCGTAAATTGATGATATATTGTTTAATGTTTATTATGTTGGTGTGCATTATAAATAAATAAATAAATAAACATACCTAACTCATCTCTAACATTAGAAATGGTCAATTTGGTACATTTGGAAAATTGATCATACTTTTGTCGCTGACTGTACTGCGAGTAAAAAAACTGACCGAAGCATAGTGAAGACTTTGAAAGGATGGTTTATTAATTTTGTCTCCAATAGAGACTCTTCCATTAATCAGAAACATTTTTCTTTATTTAATCATCAAAGAGAAGCCACGGAAGTGCCATCAAAACGCTGGAGATTATTTAATTAATTACAATGAAAATGGAAAGTGTATCAAAATTAAACGTTTTCATACTAATGTTAATTAATTATCTACAATTGAGCGATGGTGGCCGAACGGTTAGGCGTGCGACTTACAAGCCGCCGACACCGAGTTCGAATCCTCTCGGCCCCGCACCTATGACTTAATAAGTTATGTGCGGATTTGCCATCGCTCAAAACGGTGAAGGAAAACATCGTGAGGAAACCGGCATGCCAAGAACTGCAACGTTCAAGGGCATGCGACATCTACCAACCCGCACTGGGCCAGCGTGGTGGATTACAGCCCATACTCTCTCTCTGAGAGAAGGCCAGAGTCCCAGCAGTGGGAACGTGAAAGGCTGATAATGAGGAATTATCTACAATTAGTTTCACTCGCGTCTTCCCGTTATCCCGCAGGAACCCTTTTCAGAGATAAAAAGTAGCCTATGTGTTAATCCAAGGTATAAGCTATATCCATTCCAAATTTCATCAAAATCGGTTTAGTGGTTACGTGGTAACCAACACATTTACATACACACACACACACACAAACTTTCGCAATTATAATATTCATCATTATCAGCCTTTCACGTTCCCACTGCTGGGACTCCGGCCTTCTCTCAGAGAGAGAGATGGGCTGTAATCTACCACGCTGGCCCAGTGCGGGTTGGTAGATGTCACATGCCCATGAATGTTGCAGTTCTTGGACATGCCGGTTTCCTCACGATGTTTTCCTTCACCGGTATGAGCGATGGCAAATCCGCACGTAACTTATTAAGTCATAGGTGCGGGGCCGAGAGCATTCGAACTCGGTATCGGTGTCTTGTAAGTCACACGCCTAAACCGTTCGGCCACCATCGCTTAATATAATATTAGTAGGAGGATTATTAAAATACTAGTGAGCTACCCTGCGGCGTTGCCCGCGTGGTGGTTGAAATTTTTCCACATAAACTGTTTTGTTGAATCTGATGCCAAGCACCTATAGGTGTTTTGACAGCCCCACTTCAGACCCAGGTCCCAATCCAGGTGTAGCGTAACGCCACCTACGACCACATCGTCACCTAACTTAGCTTTTATAGCGATGATGGCTCAGTGGTGGTGACGTCGGCTTGCGATCCGTATGACGTTGGTTCGAATCCTACAATGAGCTTGAGCTTTCGGTGAAGGAAAAAATCGTGATGAAACCATAACTTGGTGGTAGGGTATTTTCTAGTACTCGCCTGGCTAGCTACCACCCTCTTGTTAAAAATCTGTCGCTAAGCACCTATCGGTGTGTTTCGGCAGCCTCACTTGAGTTCCCAGAGTCCAGGTGTAGCGTGGCGCCACACTACGACCACATCGTCACTTAACATCAGGTGACTCATGGTCAAACGCTAACGTGCAAGAACTAAAAGTAAATAAAAAAATGTGCATACACTTTTCATGCTTAACTCCTACAGCTCAACCATGTTATTTCCAATCCACCCTCTACAAATTCCACAGTAACCGGCTGGTAAAATTTCCAAATATGTATTGATTTCTAGTCCCCTCAGTGCAGTCACGTGGGTGTAGGCAGGGGTGAGTTTCTGACAGTCAATATGGTCATGTAGGGTGAACAATTTAATGTGTATTGATAAAGTGTGCCTTCGAATGCCATTTAGCAGGTATACATAAAAGATATTTAAAATCAAATTTAAAATAATTCAAACACAGTATGCACACTAAAAATTTGGTAAGCCTCCAGAAGACGGAAAGGTGTCCAAAATGCTGGCAGCATTGCCTCGTTGAATGGCATTTTTTGACCAAAATATGAGCCAGCATTTTGGTCACCCGTCGCGTCAAATAGAAGCTTTGTATTAACGGGATCACAACCAAACTTACCAAACTTCACATATCACTATTACTGCACTACGATTTAAGTTGGTTGCTAAAAAAGCAAGCTGCTAAAATATAAAAACAATTTCCTGATTAACTGTTTCAACAATGAGTATAAAAAGTAAAAAAACAACAAAGTGAAAATGAGCCTATAAAAAAGAATTTCATTCACTTTATCATCTAATTTTATTGACTCTCCCAAGAGGAAAATAGGAAAAAAAAACACTCGAACAACTCTCTGTTAAAGCAAATAAACTTCTGTTTGTACATTAATTAGTGTATTTAGCTAATTAGATTTGTTTTCGGGGGAAAACAATCATTAACTACTATTGGTTAGTTCGATTCTCCTTTGAGAAGATTTTGTTCCTGTAAAGATCATTGCACCCCAGCGATTATCACATTCTCCTGGATAGAAAGTTTTATTCAAAAGAAGAAATAGTAACAAACGAGATGGTCTGGAAGTTGTGGAACCCTGATCTACGTATTCTATATACGAAATGATGTTAGTATGTGATATGTATGTGATTGTGTAGGTATTATTATTATTACTTAAGATTCTTACAACTTGAATCATAGAATCTACACTAAGATTATAAATGCAAAAGTAACTTTGTCTATCTGCTGTTAGTTACCTCTTCACGCCTAAACCGCTAATCCGAATTTTATGATGTAGTCCTCGTGAGTGAAACCGTAGTGCACAGCTAGTATACCTATAATACGGCTGGACATCAAAACAACACAGTGATCGTTGTCAGCTCAAACATTGTTCGCAGTTCGCACCCATTGTCCATTTATCGTCTGTAAAACATATTTCACAGCACAGCGGTCTGCTGGAATGTCAGAGTCAGTCCAATATTACAAAACTATTCCAATATCGGGTGGATTAATAATATTTTTGAATTTAACGCGAATAGTCGCTTCGGATACTCTATTGTAACTAAAGCAAGTGGGTCAAGGTAGTTAATAAGTTGTAGATTTTTTTGGTCATGACGTAGCTCTCAGAATTTGCAAGTTGAAGTAGCAACCAATGGGAAGGCCACGTCGCCAGCAGATTAGGCATGAAAATTTAACATATGCACGGACATAGTTACTTTTGCTTTTATAATATTATAGTATGAATTGGCTTCTAATTTATTAATGCTTTTATTTTTTCTATAATATGTGTAAGTCCTGAAAGGTATTAAAGATATTTTACCGATAAGAATTAAAAGAAAGAATTGTAACCAATCAAAATCTCATTATAATTACAAAACAAATACGCTTTTCCATCAAATCGAACCCCAATCTAACCCCGTTATTATTGAAATTACATATCACAAATAGCACCCTTCAAGTATATCCCCCTTCTAATATATAAGCTATTTGTATATAATATTAGCGGCGCAGTATCAATAGTAGGTAACATCAGTATTGTATATTTACGTTAGATGGAACCAGAATTACGGCTTCGTGCAAAACTGGAATGTGGAACGAGCTCCATCTACAAGACTTTCCGCAGTGCTGCAAATGGCAGTACTTTAAGATGGGTGTGAAAAGAGTTCTGTTAAGTAACGCATCAGCATTGCCTCTGGTGTAACAAATGTCCACAGGTGACGGTGATCGCTTATCATCAGGTGGACCGTCTGCTTATTTGCTAAACTATAAAATTTAAAAAATGTTATGTGTCAAATACGGCAAGAATTCAAATTGAAAAAACCAACTTACACAGTATTTTTTACGTATTTTTTTGTACCAATCAGCATTTAAATCTAGGATTTTCCAAAAGAAGCCAGCGAAAAACTTCAAATGGCTTTTCAGCAGATTATTGACAGGCTTCATTGAAATGAAATTAAGATTTAAGATGTTCCCTAACGTAAAAATCAAGTGTTCGGCTAGTGGGCCTTGTCACTGTGTAAGGACAGATGTTAGTGTGCGTGAGGATAGACTTAGCTGTATTGTATAAAGCTTCATTACTGTGTCAAAGTTACATCGATTTTATATCGATTAAATTCAAATGTTTGGAACGCCAACTATGTGAAATGGTATTCTGAAGACTGGACGACACTATCATTATTAGTATCTTGAATTATATATATTTATATAGAGTGCTCTAATTACAGGTGTCTATGTAGATAGTTATGTATTTTTAATAGAGACTATTACTGTAAATATGATGCTCACTTTAATTCAAAAAAAATAATTTAGTACTAATGGAGTATTCATTAGATTTATGCAAAGATAAACAAGATGCTCTAATTGCCGGTGTCGGTGATAGTCATGTATTTTTAATAGAAACGATCACTTTGAATATTAAATTTCATGTTTACTTTAATTCGAAAAAAAATAATTTAGTCCTAATGGAATATTGATTAGGTTTATGCAAAGAGCGATGGTGGCCGAACAGTTTGGCGTGCGATTTACAAGACGCCGACACCGAGTTCGAATCCTCTCGGCCCCGCACCTATGACTTAATAAGTTATGTGCGGATTTGCCATCACTCAAAACGGTGAAGGAAAACATCGTGAGGAAACCGGCATGCCCAAGAACTGCAACATTTTCAAGGGCATGCGACATCTACCATCCCGCACTGGGCCAGCGTGGTAGATTACAGCCCATACTCTCTCTCTGAGAGAAGGCCAGAGTCCCAGCAGTGGGAAAGTGGAAGGCTGATAATGATGCAAAGATGGATAATACATGACGTACGTATGGATACACATTATAATTAATTATACGTGTTATGTAAGATTTCAATTTATAGCGGTGGCCTGAGGTTGCAGGAGATCGAGATATCTGGAAGGAAATAAGGGAGACCTTTGCCCAGCACTGGGAAAGATTAAAAAGAAAATGTGTTTATGACATTGAATGGCAAACAAGCAAATGGTATGACTAAGAGGTAAGCGGTCACTATCAGCTGTTTACACATTTACAACACCAGGAGCGTTGCAAATATCTGTTAAGACGCTGGTTCCCAAACTAACCTAAAAAACGGGGTTAATTAAAACTATCTGTCTGTGTAATTTTGGTCTAAAAAATTTAATAAAAATATATGTTAATCTACTTGATATATAGCAGAACACCTTCAGGTCGAAAGATGCAAAAAATATATTTATATATTAAAAAAAATGTGCAAAGTGCCCCATTGTCTAAAAGTTTAATACTACTTTACTCCTAAACTATATACGCAACAAAGACTTGATAATACCATCAGCGTATTATGAAATATAATACCCAAAACACCTTCAGGCCATCTTTGAAAACATTGCTTTAATTATTTCTTGCGAATTTTTTACGTATTTCATACTCGCAAATCGCCATGTCAGTCTCTCATAAAGTCAGTGCGGGATGCTTTCAGTTGATCAAGCAAGGTCAACAGCGTATGGCAGGGCCTTAACCTCCAAATTTCTCTAAAAAGATAGCAACCAACTATTTTAAACGCTTAAAAACACGTCACACATTTTAAATTCAAATTAAAACCAAAAAGCCCACAACAAACACCACACCTTCCACGTTAAAAATGCCTCTTACACAATTTCCTCCCTCAAACAAAAAAACCCTCGAAAGTATACACAATAACATGAAAATCGAAACTCACTGTTGGTATTGCGTGGCCACCCTTCACTGCGACGTAGGAATGACGGGGATGATTGATTACACGACCGTTTTTGTCTCCCATCTTTATTTCATTGAAATTGATAGCTTCCACGGCCGGTAACAATAAGTACAAATAATAATAAAACAGTTACTCAATTCCATACAATTTTTTTTTGTCTGCATGCAACCGCCAACTTTTACAAAATAATAATAATCTATAATATAAAAAATGAATCGCAAAATGTGTTGGTAAGTGCATAACTCTACAACGCCTAGACCAATTTTCCCAATTCTTTTTTTAGATCCTTGAAGTACCAGGAAAATTTGAAATTTTTTTTTTTTTTCTTACGCAGAGAAAAATTTGCCTGATAAAGTCTATAGTAGGGGAGCCCATGATGCTAAATGTGGATTTACTCGAGCGTCGTGGAAACCTATTAGATTTGGTAGATTAGATATTAAGAAGAATAAATGTCCTATAATGTTTCCACTTTCAGCGGTGGGGGAAGCTTCCACAGACTTTTAAGGTTATAAAAAAAAAACAATGACATGACATGGACTCAAGTGTGTCAGATACTGATATTTTTCATGCTCCAGCATGGCTCTAATATGAAATATAATATAATAAATAACCGGTTTGCGTGGTGTGGGTGGCTAACCACAAGGGGGTAAATAAAAAAAATTACTCTGCCGTGACAAATTTTCAGAGTGGGGGATGTTCAGTGAACTCCACAGATGCTCCCATTTCTTAGACTGACGATTTGAAAGTGACATCAGCTCTCATCGAATCTAAAAAGTTCCCCTGAGCGTACCCACCAATGTTAAGATCTCATAATTGCTGGAGGTGCTTATCAATATGTAAGGTATCCTCCCTTATTTTAATCTGACGCGCTCGAGTAAATCCCAAAATCCCCTCTTGGGCTCCCCTACTACTATAAACAACACTTTTCTATACTCCAATACAATCGATTCGTAAAAAACTTAAAAGGCGATTTGAACTTTATTACCATACCATAAAGTTTACCTAAGTGTTAGTGGAGAAGAGGTTCCGGGAAGGCAAAACATTTGAGTGACGCTAGTATCGTATAAATATTAATGTCAATTTGGAATGGAGATAGCTTTAGTATTGAGTTACTGCCCTTTACTTTATACGTTGAATATGGTCGCCAGATATTTTGATGTTGAAAATTGAAGTATTATTAATGTGTACGTCGTGTGCATCTATATTGATATTTTATTACTGGATTGATGAAGAGTGTCTTTTTAGATATTGGCCTTATTTTTTTTTACTGTAAACCAATTTTTAATTGGTTTTTCCTTTCGCAATTTAATCAAACAATTTTTTTACAAAATAAATACAAATGTGATATCTCAAGAGAGACAGCGCTCGTAGTATAGGTGGTTTAGTCAGTCGTAACAGATCAACCAGGTTAAGCAACACCCAGTACGGCCATTACTTGGATGGGTGACCGTTGAGTCGAATTTTCAACTGAGCGCTACCGGGTCTCGGAAGGTTAGGCCGTCAGTCCCAGCTGTATCAGTCATAAAACTTAGTGTACCTATATTGCACTAAGCACACTGTCGGTAGTTCAGACCCAGGTCACAGAAGCCGTAGCGCGGTCGGTTGAAGCGCGAAGCCTGTACAGTGCTCGCTGCGAACACTACGATCTGACCTAAACTGCCTTTATGATTGTTAACGGGTTAATCGGAATAAATGAAAACAATACACATTCGTAACCTGCAATATTTGTGGCATTTTATTATAAAACTAACTAACTACATAACTGATATGACGCAACGACCCAAAGTGAGTCGTCCACCTGGAGCTCGGGCAAATCCTTCGTGACTTCATCTTTCTAGCGATACCTGGGATGGCCGAAATGTATGCTCGTTTGACCGCACGATCCACTCCCGTTCTTTCATTTTACTATGTGAAAGACGAATTTGAAAAGCGTTGATAGATCAGTAGTGACGTTAGCATTTGAAGCCAATAATGAGCTTGAACTTTCAATATCGTGATGAAACTTGATGGTATGGATTCTCTAGTGTTCGCCTGGCCTAGCTACCGGGTGGTAGTTAAGTGAAAAATCTGTCACCAATCAGCGATCAGTATGGACTTGCAGACCCACTTAACTAGAGGGTCAGTGTCAGGAGTAACCTTTGACCACATACCCACATAATTGAGTTCGGTCGGCGCTGTCGCATGCGACGCTCGCCTCTTGCGCCATGGCTACTGTGCGATCGCCTCCTAGTAATATAGTTCCGCGTTGTAACAACAACAATAGTGATTTGACGACACAATGTTCCCAGTGTAAAGTGGTGATAAATGAGTTGTTAGCGTTCATTAGTAATAAGGTTGACACGCTCCCCGAAACGGGGATTACGCAAATATGTTTAAGTGCATATAACACGGAAGAAATTGAGAACGCAAGGGCAATCGCTTACAAGCTTCTGGCACCGACAAAAAAGATCATGAGGCGGAAAGAAGGATCCGAACAAAAGTGTATCCTCGAAATCATCAAGCTCATCAAAGAGTTTGAGCCTGACTGCCTACCAGTTTTTGTGGCTAAAAACTTAAATAAACTACCATCGGTTTCGTTTGATTATATCGACATAACTTCATTTCTTAAAGAAATGACGTTGCTTAAGAATGATGTTGCTTGTCTTAAGTCAAAAACATCTGTAAGCACCGAGAACGCTACTTCCACCTCAGATATAGAAGATTTAAAGAAGGAATTTGAAGGTGTAAAAAGCATGATAAATGAGCTTCGAGAGGCTTGCTATACCCGCAGTACACAACATGACGATCTATTTCTTAGGCCTTATCATGATGATAAGGATATGAGAAATAAGCTGACAATATTACAAAGTCCAGTAAATGCTATTGCGGGTCCGTGCGAGCTGCTCATCGAAGCGGCTGGAACGAGTTCAGAGGCGAGCACGGTGGGAGGGAAGCGCGAGCGCGGTAAGCGGGACGGTGCGCGTGCGCACCCGCTAGCCACGGACGCGGGACGGCCTGCGGTGCCTGCGCCTCCCACCATCACCCCGGACCCTGCCGCGCCGCCGCGCTCTCATCCCCACTCTGCACACACTGCGTTATCAACGAAACAGCTGAATGCGGGCACTGACCTTACATACAAACCTACGTATCGAGATATTGCAAACACGACACACAGCGATTCTATTAAGATAAATGATGATGAAGGATTTACTAAGGTAATCCGGAAGAAATCGATACCATACAGATACAGAAACACGCGGGGTACGTTACAAAATACTAGCAAGCTACAAGCGGCCGAGTCATTTGCGTTTGTTTACGTATCCCGGACACAGAAACATATAAACGAAGAGGACATAAAAGAACACATTAAAGACATGAACGAACAATGCTTAGAAGTAGAAAAATTGAATCAGACTAGAGAAACTAACTTTAATTCGTTTAAAATAAAAATTTTAGCATCAAAGCTTGGCACATATTTACAAAAAGACTTCTGGCCTGAAGGTCTGGTTTTCCGTCGATACAAACAACAGCGCTCCTCGGGGAGTGATACCGCTGCATCTAACAAATAATTATGGATACACAAACAAAACATCTGTCTCTGTTTGTCTCTTTTAATTGCCATTCAATAAAGAACTGTATTCCAGAAATTCAAAGTATTTGCAAGAACGCAGATGTAGTCTGTCTTCAGGAGCACTGGCTGATGCCGCATGATCTAGGCATAATCAATAAAATCGATAAGGAGTTCAGCTGCTGCGCTAAGTCGTCCGTGGATACATCGGTGGTGCTCCGCGGGCGGCCCTACGGAGGGACGGCGTTGATGTGGCGGACCAGCGTGTTCAGCAGGGCCGACGTCATACCGTGCGATAGTGATCGAGTGATTGCCGTGCGCCTGGCTCAGGGCGACCGTAGCCTACTAGTGTTTTGCGTTTATATGCCGACTAATAGTGACGATAATCTGCCGGTATTTACCGATTGTTTAGCGCTAATCAGTGCGGTGATTGAGAGCGCGGACGATGAGTGCGTCCTCATCATGGGAGACTTTAATGCGCACCCAGGTACTCTTTTTGGAAAAGAGCTGGTGGATTACTGTAGCGAGCATTCGTTGATCTGCTTAGACCTAGATAGACTTGACTCGAATACGTTCACATTCGTAAGTGATGCATGTGGCTCATGCCGCTGGCTGGACCACTGTATTGTGACAGAAGCCGCGGCTCCCTTGGTAACTAACGTGCACGTAGCATACGCAGTAACTGCGTCTGATCACTTTCCTCTAGTCGTAGATTGTAATTTCAGTTTTATTAATAGTAAGGCGTCGTGCGATATCGACGGAGACTTTGTAAACAATAGTAGGAAGCATCTCTGGGGTAATAGAGAAAGAGAACAAACCTTACGGTATTCTGGATTATGTGATGAAAAATTCTGTGATATAATGAATAAGTATGACAATATATTGGCTGTGTGGTCCCGGCGTAATAATAGGTCCACCCCTTTTCATCCCGCGGGTGCCGTGAAAACCGGCAAAGGGAATAAAGAGGGGGAACGGTCAGCATTCCTCTCTGGCAACCGATAGATGGCGGTATATCCATCCAAAACAAGCGTAGCCAAATATCACAGACCGGTGACGGGCAGCAGCGTCACCGGTGCGAGGAGCTGCGCTCTGCGATCGCCAACCCGCATGCCCAGCGTGGCGATTATGGGCATTAACCTCCCAATGACAGACACAAATGAATTACGGCCCCCAGTTCCCGGCCGCCCTGCTATTCCTGACCAAGGCGGCGGTCATGGTTACGGCAGGGCAGGGGGTGCGAAGAATCTCCGGGCTACGGAAGGCCGCCAAACCCGACTGACTCTGGCTACGTTTAACGGACGCACGCTACGGCTTGATGAGCACTTGGTTCAGCTGGAAGAAGAGCTGAGAAACATAAGATGGCAGATTCTTGGATTATGCGAAATCCGAAGAGAGGGGGAGGATACCATAACACTCGAATCAGGCCATCTTATGTATTTCAGACAGGGAGATAATCCGTCCCAAGGTGGCGTCGGGTTTCTGGTCCATAAGCTCCTCACTGGCAACGTTGTAGAAGTCTCCAGTGTGTCGACGAGGGTTGCGTACCTCATTATCAGATTAACCGACAGGTATAACCTTAAGGTTATTCAGGTATACGCACCCACGTCGACATACTCGGATGATGAGGTAGAGGGTATGTATGAGGACATATCCAGGGCCTTGCATAACACCTCTAAGGCCCACTTCAACGTTGTCATGGGAGACTTCAACGCCAAAGTGGGAGTACAGACTAGCAGCGAATCGGTAGTAGGACAACACGGCTTTGGTAGTAGGAATCATAGGGGGCAAATGCTCGTCAACTTCCTGGAGCAAGAGGGGCTTTTCTTAATGAATTCGTTCTTTAAGAAACAGCCCCAGCGGAAGTGGACGTGGCAAAGCCCCGACGCTATGACGAAAAATGAGATCGACTTCATTATGACGGACAAAAAGCGCATATTCAGAGATGTCTCCGTGGTCAGTAGGTTCAAAACCGGAAGTGACCACCGACTTGTACGAGGCACTCTGAATATTGACTACAAGCTTGAACGGGTCCGTCTAATGAAGTCCACGCTCCGACCCAACATACTCCAATCCGTTGTTGGTTCCAAAATGTTCCAGCTTAAACTGGAAAACCGATTCGCTGCATTGGAAAGCACAACAGACGTTGACGTGGACCAGAGACTCGAGCAAGTGGTAGGAATCCTTCGAGGGGAGGGCACGAAATTCTGCGAAACGCGGCGCAAAGGCAAAATGTCAAAGCTATCGGGAGAATCTCTGCAGCTTATGCAGAAGCGACGAGAAGATCCGGGAGTCACTTCGTCAGAGCAACGAGCCTTGAGCAAGTTGATCACGAAGCTCGTAAGACGAGACCTCCGAAGCTCTAACACGCTCATGATTAAAGAAGCGATAGAGCAGAATCGGGGGTCTAAAGTCTTCGTGCAACAGCTCGGCCGAAGCGAACTGACGAAGCTGACCACATCAAGCGGTGAAGTCGTCGTTTCTAAGCCAGAGATTCTCGCGGAAGTTAAAGACTTTTACAGCCAGCTGTACGCGTCGCATGCGCCCCAACCCGAACACACTACGGAGGATTCCAGAGCCACTTTGACCCGCCACTACACTGAAGACCTGCCAGATGTCAGCCTAGACGAGGTCGAGATGGCTCTTAGACAGCTTAAGAATGGAAAAGCCCCAGGGGAAGACGGAATTACGACGGAGCTCTTGAAAGCAGGCGGTATGCCGGTGCTAAAAGAGCTCCAGTGCATATTTAATTCTGTCCTCTTTTCTGGGAGAACTCCAAAGGCATGGAACAGGAGTATAGTCGTGTTGTTTTTCAAAAAGGGAGACAAAACCCTGTTGAAAAACTACCGACCCATTTCCCTCCTGAGCCATGTCTACAAACTGTTTTCAAGAGTCATCACGAATCGTCTTGCGCGAAGACTCGACGAATTCCAACCCCCGGAACAGGCCGGGTTTCGAGGAGGATACAGCACCATAGACCACATCCACACAGTGCGGCAGATTATACAGAAGTCCGAAGAGTATAATCAGCCCCTGTGCTTAGCGTTTGTGGACTATGAGAAGGCTTTTGACTCCATTGAAACCTGGTCTGTTCTGGAGTCCTTGCAACGGTGCCAAGTCGATTGGCGATATATCCAAGTGCTGAGATGTCTGTACGATGCCGCAACGATGACCGTCCAAGTACAGAACCAGCAGTCTGAACATATCCACCTTCGTCGTGGAGTGAGACAAGGGGACGTAATATCCCCGAAACTGTTCTCAAACGCTTTGGAGGATATGTTCAAGACTCTGGACTGGCATGGACGTGGCATCAATATTAACGGCGAGTACATCTCACACTTGAGATTTGCAGACGACATCGTCATTATGGCTGAAACCTTGCAGGACTTACAGGAAATGCTGGACGGCTTGGCTGATTCTTCTCAACGCATTGGACTCCGGATGAACTTGGACAAAACCAAGGTTATGTTCAACGAACACGTCATTCCGGAGCCCGTTGCTGTTGACGGAGTTGCGCTCGAAGTTGTTCCGGAATACACTTACCTAGGACAAATGCTCCGACTTGGTAAGAACAACTTCGAGAAAGAAGCCAACAGAAGAATACAGCTGGGCTGGGCAGCATTTCGAAAACTTCGTCGAGTCTTTTCGTCGCGAATACCACAATGTCTGAAGACAAAGGTCTTCAACCAGTGCGTCTTACCTGTAATGACATACGGAGCCGAGTCATGGACACTCACGGCACGACTAGTCCACCGATTCAAAGTTGCTCAGCGCGCTATGGAAAGAGCTATGCTTGGGGTTTCTCTGAGGGATCGAATCAGGAATGAGGTGATCCGTCAGAGAACTAAGGTCACCGACATAGCTCACAGAATTAGCAAGCTGAAGTGGCAGTGGGCTGGTCATATAAGCCGCAGAACCGACAACCGATGGGGTAGACGTGTTCTTGAGTGGAGACCGCGACTTGGCAGACGTAGTGTAGGACGCCCTGCGACAAGGTGGAGCGACGACTTGCGCCGAGTGGCTGGCAGTAGTTGGATGAGAAGAGCCGAAGACCGGACTCAGTGGCGTACCTTGGGAGAGGCCTATGTCCAGCAGTGGACTGATACAGGCTGATGATGATGATGATGATGACAATATATTTAATAGTATGGAATGTATGAGTATCGATTTTATATGTGAAAATGAACATCATTATAAATATATAGACCAGTTTTACTGTGATATAGTAAAAACACTGCAGTCAGCAGCTGTATGTACCTCGGAGTTAAAATGTAAACGAAGGCATAATAAAATAATTGGTTGGAATTTTCACGTCAGGCGCTCTCATGCTAAGGCCAGAGAAATGTTTTCGCTGTGGGTGTTATATGGTAGGCCACGTTTGGGTTATCACTACGAGAACATGACTGACTCGCGCAGGGAGTTCAAAGCCGCGCTCAAGTATGTATTAAAGAACCAGGAAAAGATAAAAATGGACATGCTGGCCCGTCATCGAGCCAACAACAATTTTGTAGAATTTTGGAAAGAAACAAAGAAGCTAGACCATAGAAGTAGTTTACCGGTAAGTGTAGAAGGAGAGAAAAATAAGACTAAGATTGCAAATCTATTTCGGAAACATTTTGATGTTAAGATAGGGAAGGCTAGTACATATAGTCCTAAGGCTCGTCGCGGCTCGGAGCCTCTCCACGTATCTATAACGCCGAAGGATATTGAGGTAATTTTAAGAAACATGAGGCGTGGTAAGTCTCCGGGCCATGACGGCCTTAGTATCGAACACCTACTATTTGCTGGTCAGTACATCTGTCACGTTTTAGCGCGGCTATTTAGCCTCTGCGTGAGGCATTGCTACCTACCGGAGGAACTTATTCGAACTCTAGTCGTTCCTATCATAAAAAATCGAACTGGTGATATCTCAAGCATGTCAAATTACCGACCAATCTCTCTGGCCACGATTGTGGCCAAGGTACTTGAGCGAGTAGTGTATTCACATATCTCATCGGTGGATATTGACGCTGGACAGTTTGGTTTTCGTCCGCATCTATCCACCGACATGGCCATATTCTCCTTGAAGGAAATAGTTCAGTATTATAAAGGACATAAAACCACCGTTTATGCATGTTTTCTGGATCTGAGTCGTGCATTCGATACGCTCAACCACGATCTACTGTGGGAGAAAATGCACGGTTCGGGGGTCTCACATGAGATTGTTGGCCTGCTTGCGTACTGGTACGGCAATCAGGCTAACAATGTCAGATGGGACTCAGAGGTCTCGGATAGTTACCGGTTATCATGCGGCGTGAGGCAGGGGGGTGTCACCTCTCCCGACCTGTTTAATTGCTATGTGAACGATCTGATCGTGGAGCTGAGCAGCACTCCAGTCGGGCTCAGGTTGGATGGCAGATATGTCAACAACCTGAGTTACGCCGACGATATGGTGCTGCTCAGCCCTTCGATCAAAGGCATGAAAAAACTTCTGGCTGTCTGTGAACGGTATGCGAGTGAGCATGATTTAGTATACAATGCTAAAAAGACAGAGATGATGGTATTCAGGTCGGGAAAGGGACCTGATAATATACCTGAAGTGCTTCTCAACGGGCAGACGGTTCAAATAGTGGAACGCTTCAAGTACCTTGGCCACATCGTGACGTCTAGACTGACGGACGATGAAGACATCGAGAGACAACGGCGCGCACTGTGCGTTGTTGGCAATATGATTGCAAGAAAATTTTACAGAGCAGCGCCTGACGTGAAGATTACTTTATTTAAGTCCTTCTGTCAGTCTTTCTACACATGTCAACTCTGGACTGAATATACCTCGAAGTCACTCAACGCCATCAGAGTGGCTTATAACAATATCTTCAGGCACCTGATGGGACTGAAGAGATACTGCAGCGCGTCGGGGATGTTCGTTGAATGGCGAGTGGACTCGTTCAACGCCATTCAGCGAAAACGGATAGCGTCTTTTATGGCCAGAGTTGACAAGTGTAGGAATGCAATTGTCAGTAGTATGGCGGACAGACTGCTGCTGACTGCTACATACCGACACTGGGTGGCTATTGCCACCTAATAAAGTTATTGTTTTTATTTATTATTTTATTATTCTTATTTTTGTCTCATTTTTGTGTTCTATTATTGTAATGCTATTTTGTTTATGGATCCTTGTGTCTGAAATAAAGATTTATTATTATTATTATTATTATTATTATAATATCAGGCCCAGTGACTTATGGTCAAACGCTTTAGCTCTCTCGTTTGCACCTGAATTAGGAACTTGCTCTGAAGTGAGGCTGCCGGAACACTTTGATAGGGATGCTAATCCTCAAGTTCAATATAACATTCAAATTTACAATTTGATTTTGTTACTACGGCATGAAGCAGGACGAATTATATCCTCGGTCAATAATTGCAAAAAAGAAAATACTATTTTTCTAACCATAAAATATACAATAGTTCATAAAGTGACCAAATAAAATGAAGAAGAGTTAAAAAATTGACTTAATGCTACTACGCACTACTTACTCTTTGGTTGTCCAAGAATTTTAATTAGCCAGGGGTTTGAGACAGTTACGGCAGATTTTCACATGAAAAGCTAAAATAACGTTTAAGTTCCCAAAACTACTGTGCAAAAGTTTCAAGTGAATAACTTTCCTTATAAACCAGAACTTCGTGACTATACATTTTAGGTACAGAACAGATTGGTATAGGTGATGCGAAATTGCTGAACCTAATAAATGGTCTACACTCTTCAAAGAGTAGATACACAGCTTTGGAGTAGTAATACTCGACCACCATATTATTCTGTCTACAAGTCTGTGAAATAGACATGACAGATTTTATTTCCATTACACTAACATTTTAAAATTGAAAACATTGTAAATTACAGGCTGATTTTCTACTCGAAAATTTTATCCAATTGAATTGCTTTATTAAATAGGCAAAATGTTGCTGTAATCCTATCCTACTAATATTATAAACGTGAAAGTTTCTGAGTATGGATGGATGGACGTTTGTTACTCATTCACGCAACAACCACTGAACGAATCTAAATGAAATTTGGAATGGAGATAGCTTATACCCTGGATTAACACAAAGGCTACTTTTTATCCCGGAAGAAGGTTTCTGCGGGGTAACGGGTAGACGCGGGTGCAACTAGCCATAAATAATTTGTTTAAAAAGCACTTCGTAATCTCGATTTATTTTATTTTATTTTTATTTTATTTATTAGGGACAATAAACAGTAATACAGTACTACAGTAATAATAAGTAATATTAGATACAAAATTGAAATAACTGCATCACCCACAGCATTATCCACCGTTCAAATTTCTTGCCACATTGCATAATTTTCAACAAGCATAGGTATTAAAGAAAGTTAAATAGATAACGCTTTATATAGAAATTGTTGTGACTATAGTCTGTAGAGTCTCTACAATATAGTTTCACTTTTCGAGTCTATCGTGCTGTGTAGTCGACGCTACATTTTCTGCCGCGATAGAAACTTGGAAATATGAAGGAAAAGTTATGGAAGCCTAACAAAGTACGGCAATGTTGGAATTTTCCCCTTGACCACATCGACTTCAATTTCTCTTTAAGAGTTCGTGGAACAGAGTAAATTATCTGTATAAGTGTATTTATTTATGTTTTAGTCACAGATATTTTTTTATTAAATTAATTTTTAACAACCAAAAATATTAACTTCAAACAAAATAATTAATTAACAAAAATTGCATAGACCAACAAACAGTACAAAAATAAACGCTAGGAAAATGTCAGAGTGATGTTGCTTCGATGACTGCTGGAGGCAAAGTGAGCCCGAGCGCTTTTTTTTTTTTTTTGATGGGACTAATGCTGTTGGTCAAGTAACCTTGACAACTCCACCGGGCTGCTGGGGGGGGCGCGGAAGGCGCCCTCCGCCAAGTTTTTAGCTAAGCTAATGACGCCACGCTCGCGGGTGGCGGCACCTGAAGGGTGCCGCCCGCGGCTTGGGCTGGCGTCGGGGGTGAGGGCTGATGCCCTGCTTGAAGGGACGGAGAGATATTACCACCCACGGGGGTGAAACGAACACGGGGACGCCGACGGCGGCGAGTAGTAAGGAAACGCGGCGGGTGACCGTTACCCGCGGGAGTCGGATTTGTAGCCCGAGCGCTTGCTCGCGCTGCCTTTTATACTCTCGGTCGCTGGATAGGTGTCTCATCTTCTACAATATATATATAAGCATCGAAAGTCCTGACTGACTGATTTCAACGCACAGCCTAAACCACTGGTCACTGGAAGGCCACTGGCAACGCTTTACGACTGGACTGGTCTTATTGGCGAAACCGACAGTTTAACACGCCCATCGAAGCAAGGTAGTTCACAGTTACAAATGCCACGCAGATAAAGGTAAGGCTCCTGCGTTCAGTCAAAGCCAGGTGACAAGAATGCCGACAGGCACTTGAGAGGTTGCGCAAGAGGCTCAGAGTGCTGAGAAATTCACGACAAAGCATTGTCAGATCAATCCTATCCAGCCTTATTGGGTCATTGAAGCGAAAGGAGCGCGTCACATACCCAAAGGTATGAAGAAAAATAAACAAAACACTTATAATAAACAATACTCTGGCTTGGACCTATTTCATTTAACTAAAAACGCCCTTAAATCGGAAATTAAAAAGATGCATCGCTCTATATGAAGTTTTATAAATATTTCCTTCGACACATACACCACTTACACACACGCACACACAGTCTCACACTCATACACACACACACATACACAGTATAAATCATAGTTTTTTTTATTACCCTTAATTTAGATTTTATTGTAATTTGTGTAATCTTATTTTGGCCTTATTGTATAACAAATGTTTGTCTATTTTATAACTGGAACGCTGTTGGATTACGTAAATAAATAAAATAAAATAAAAAGATTTGCCCCTCAGTAAAATGTAAAAATCAAAATCAAAATCTGAAGGTATTTATTTAGTAAGACCAGCTATACCAAGCTCCTTATACGCTGCCAAAAGAACAAACAGGTAAGAAACGCTTTTGAAACGATTTTTTGGGCGCTTTTTTGGGTTTTTCACGCATTCAATTTTATGCATATTACTGATTGGTTGAATTGGAGCAAGTTCATTACAATCCCAAGCTTTTTAGGTATAGGTAAGGTTAGTAAAAATCCAAATAATCTTTAACAAATATACATGGCTTTAGACCGCTGTGATAGACGATTTAAACCATGTCAGCGGGTTAAAAGGACACCTATGTTAGTGGCTATAAAGACCAATGCTAGAACGGCAGGTGTCGTCTCGCTCTTTCTTCAGCAAACCAGACTCTTTCATGGAGCCCCTTTTTTTGATGCGACTCCTCTACCGAATCCCATCCTCTTTCTGCTTTAGTCATAAAAATAGTTAAAACAAAAGCTCTTGCTTTGCTATAAAACTTGTAGTAGGTATATGTGGCGACATTGCTTGGGATAAAAACAAAAGCTTATATTTGTATTAGAAAAATATAGAGAAACTCTTTCGTCGTGCTCATTAGACCTCACCGTTCCACATTTATAATTTCACATTCAAAGTCGCTGAAAATGCAGAGCACCGCGCGGTTTTTCTTGCAACTTGCTCATTTCGCTCACTCCCTCAGGGTGCGCTCCGCTCGCTCCGGCGACCATGTTTGATAGTTATTTACAAGGCGGGAATAGTAAATTACGTGCAAGCTTGCGATTGATTGTTGTACTCGATCCCTCGAGATTGCGATTGCAAGCTGCAATTTTATTGCGAAACGGCGAGAGAATTTAGTTAGACGCTGATCGGAGCGGACGTTCGAAGAAACAGCGTTTTCTCTACATAATTACAAGGGCATTTCCCTCGTGACTTTCTGCGCTTTATCGTGCAAACAAATATAATGGAAATGAGAATAGTCCAGTTATTTATACAAAATCGCTGGAACGAACTCTCGCCATAAGTCTCTCCGCAGTACTACAAAATGCAGTTCTTTGAACATGGGTGTAAAATAAGTTATTCAGGGTCAGCAACGCATCGGCAACGCCCTTAGTGTTTCAAATATTCAAAATCATCGATAAACGCTTACCATCAGTCTTTTTGTTTATGCCTCTCTATTAGGTACATAAAAATACTCCCTCTAAAAACTAATAAAACATTTCTATCTATCCGAGAAGGTAAAGGCTCTTTAAACTGAAAAAAAGGAACTAAATAACTAAGACAACAAATTCTTTGCTCTAGAACCAGAACTTAGCGATATTAAATATTTCATTAAAATTTTTAATGCAATAACTTTGCAAGTTTCCTCGTAAATTCAAAATAACATTGTGCTTTTCATGAAATACCATCACCAGGGGAGAGTTTCAGACGGGCCACTGCCCCAGTCTATTTGGATACGCTCCAAAAAAACAAACTTTTAAAATGCAAACTTACATCCACATTTGCCGAGTTCGCAACTTGCCTAAGTGAAAAGTTAGATGCGAAATTACGTCGCGAAAAAAAGAGAGCCAGAATATTTCCACGTTTCGTTCGTGTTAAGAATATAAGAAGCTTAAAATAACGAAATCGGGGCCTTCCCTTTAAGTCGAATGTCGCGAATTTCGAAAGTCCGCCGAGGGAAACTTTTTTCACTCGTCGAGAATCGGGAGGGAAACTTCCGAACCCCCGTTTGATTCGGGCTGTACCAAGACCAACACTTATGCACAGGTGGATGCCTTTTTCGCACAACTTTATGCAAAACAGTATTTGAGTTTAATATCGAGACGCTATTATGTTTTAAAGATTGCTTTGAGAATTTCCCAAGTTTTGCTTTCGGAGAGAAGTTGTGTATTTTTTTGTTCAAATAAATTTTAAACGTGTTTGGGCATTTAGGTACTTTTGAAGGTAGTTTCGTGCGTCGGCTATTGAAGAAGTCTCTAATTTGCCACAGATACTCATCATCATGTGACGTGCATCAGCCCGGGGTGGACCTTGGCCTGATCAAGAACTGATTTCCATACTGATCTACTCTTAACTTTCTGATTTCAGCCAGTAATCTCAATTCCCAACACCGGTTTCCATAATCCACCACGCGGGCCCGATGCGGATAGTATTGTGGCCAGCCCCTTTCTGGGTTCTACGACCGCCTCAAGGCCTCCGATAATGCCTAAAGACTGCTAACCTAAGACAACAAGCAATGAAACTCCAAGAATAGCATGGCATGGCTAAGTAACAATTTTCTGAACAGCCTCTATGTAACAGAAAGTTGAGCTGTCAGAAGCACATTGCAGTCGCATCGTATACCAAAGGCGAATAATGAGACGTTCATCTAACAACGACTTCAGCTTTCAACACTAGAGGTATGCCCACACCAATGCGCTTTCATGTTCATCTTGCGTCTTCAAGGTTCAATTCATCTTGTGCAATATTTACTGTCTTAAGGCGGCCATGTTATTGTAAGTCTAGACCTACATACAATACGTTTTATTGTACGATAAGATTGAAAAGGGCTTGAATGCAAACTATCAATTACATTGCACAATAACACAAACTGCACAATGTTTTCGTATTTGGTCTGAGAATATGTTGCAATAAAATCTAAACTCGCTCAAACTTCCATTCAATATTGTGCAATCTTCAATATTAGCCCCAAACGTTCAATAATATTGCATAATTCGCAATATTGCGCAATATAATTTACCGTCTAGAGGCGGCCTAAGACGCATGCAGCTTATTGTATGCACCTGTGCGCTTCGGTTAAGATTCGTAAATTAGCGTGCGTTACGAGCATGCGCTGTTGTTGAACTAGTTTTAGCGCATGCTTTAAGGCGCTTCATGCATGCGTCAGATGAAAATGTTTTCTCATACTTTTCGTCTCGCTCTCTCTTTCTATCTCTCTTTACTATTTTAATTTATTTCTATCAAAGAGAAGCCTAGCAAACTCTAGCATCATACTCATAATAATATGCGTTATACATGTGTGCATAATAAGACTTTTAAAATATAAAATGTAGTATGGGAACCACCTTACGATATAATTATCAAGTAAGTAATTTGATTGATCATAACACATTTTTACATCGAAAACATAATTGCTGGATAAAGTCAGGTAGACTGTCATCAGGTTACAAAATAAAATATATATAATTATGTTGCAATAAATTCAGCATTGTGACTACCGCCTTATTATCGTACCCACAGATGTTATTCCGCCATATTTGGATAAGGTTCGATTTCAGAAGATATGGAGAAAGTTTCGTCAGTTCTTGTATAACCAAGAAAAAGTTGGTAAATTCATGTTAGTTCATAGGAATATCTCCATATTTATCTTGTATGTTCCGCATAATATATGTTACGATATGGACTTCTCTGTTTGTGTAAAATTTGAATAGTTACATGAAGCCGTCACTAAATCTTTCCTACTTATAATATTATAAATGCAAAAGTTTGTGTGTGTGTGAATGTTTATTAACACGTAACACCGTAACTACTAAACCGATTTTGATGTAATTGGGAATGGAGATAGCTTATACCCTGGATTAACACATAACTTGCGGTCTCACGCTTCGCATTCGGCTGTTCACTCATTGCACCACATTAGGTCGAATAAAAGATTATGAGTAACAAAATATTATAAATGTATTACTTTTCGTTCTAAGCAAAGAAGACACCACCACACCGCGTCTTCCCGCTGTCCCGCAGGAACCTTTTTCCGGAACAAAAAGTAGTCTATGTGTTAATCCAGGGTATAAGCGAATTCCATTCTAAATTTCAACAAAATCGGTTTAGTAGTTACGGTGATACGTGGTAACAAACATTCAGACACACACACACACACACACAACATTTCGCATTTATAATATTAGTAGGATACAAAATAATCATGGAGATTTTATCAGCGGCAATGAATCTAATTTTTCTTCAAGAAAAATACTGTCAAAAGAGTGGGCCACTCTTTATGTTAAAATAAATCTAACCCTATCAAATTAAGCTTAAATCACATTAAAAGCATAGACAAAAATTTGTTTCAGATAAATCATTACACTGATTAATGTACTGATTGAGCGATGGTGGCCGAACGGTTAGGCGTGCGACTTAGAAGACGCCAACACTGAGTTCGGCCCCGCACCTATGACTCAATAAGTTATGTGCGGATTTGCCATCGCTCAAAACGGTGAAGGAAAACATCGTGAGGAAACCGGTATGTCCAAGAACTACAACGTTCAAGGGCATGCGATATCTACCAACCCGCACTGGGCCAGCGTGGTAGATTACAGCCCATACTCTCTCTCTGAGAGAAGGCCAGAGTCCCAGCAGTGGGAACGTGAAAGGCTGATAATGATAATAATGATTGCACTGATTTGCACTCGTTCACAAATAACGAGCGAATAAAAATCGGAAAATCAAAAATGGTGGTTTAAAAACGTATGTCGTGTTGCGTAAACTTTCGTAAAGTTTTAAAACTAAGTTCTGTACTCACTTAAGTGCTCCAGCTTGACGTCTGTTGATGTCCTGGAAAAGAAACACATGGGAACTTAAAATTAATTCATTTACAGCTAGTTTCTACTACTAAGTAAGTAGTTTTTGAACGTATAAAGTACTTTTTAAACTTATAGAGTAGTTTCGTAAAAGAGAAGTAGATAGGTTTTTTTTAACGCAAAAGTGGGTAAAGTGGGAAAGTGGTATTTGATGACCATTCTGTAAGTCTAAACTCGATATTTTAGAACATCAAATAAGATGCACGCTTCTGATTACATTTAAGTTAACATTGCCAGATTAGCTGAGTACCAAGCTATTCATCAGCATCTAAAGGTTGGGTGTGAAAGATAACTAATTAGCGATAATACTATATATAAACTCTATATTTTTACTAGGATACGATGTCGTCACTTAAAATCAGATGACTTGTGCGCAAAAACTACCATGTAAGAGCAAAATGGAAAAAAAATGCAAACGCAACGAACTTTGCAATTCAAAGTTCTGGACTTTACACGAACAAGTACAGCACTTATCGCCAGATAATTGACCTAATTATCGTGACACATTGTTTTATTTTCCCTAACTCTATAACAACACAAAGTCAAAGAAAATGATAGGTCCGCGCGTCAAACAAACTGTGACACTAGTCCAATCAACACTAAACCCGACCTCCAATAACTTCATCCGCCACGCCACAAGCATAAAACATAAGTGTCACCCCAAATTCCGGGACAAACGTCCACATTTCACTGTGACATGTCTGGATGAGCGTCGCGTCGGTTTTAATTTCACGTCTGCAATTGTGCCCTAACGAGCGAGATGAACTAGAAACGCTGACACTAGCGCACGGCAATCATTCCGTATAGGACGGCGAATTACAGTGCATGGGCGGGCGAGGAGCGGAAAATAAACCTATGGCGAATAGATATATTATAATTATAAGTGTAAACGTTTGAGAATGGAATGAGTGTGATTATATTAGTTTCAATTTCACGTCTGCAATTGTGCCCTAAAAATGATTTAATCTAGAAACATTGACACTAGCGTACGGCAATCATTTCTTATAGGGCAGTGAATTGCAGCACAGTCACACTATAATTACAAATGCGAAGGTTTATGAATGTATGAGTGAATTAATTTTAGTTTCACGTCTGCAATTGTGCCCTAACGAGCAAGATGAACTAGAAACCCTGACACTAGCGCAGGGCAGTCATTGGTTATAGGACGGCAAATTGCAGTGCTAAGTTAGAAAAGGAGCGGGAAAGAAACTAATTTTAATTCACATTAAGTTGTTATTTTTATAAATACGAAGTGAGTGGAATGAGCGATTAAGTTTCAATTTCACGTTTGCAATAGTGCCCTAACGAGTGACATAAACTGAAAACACTGACACGAGCCTCACGAGCGAGATGAACTAGATACCCCGACACTAGCGCACGGCCCAGATCCTGAAGTCTAGTCTATTTGACATTGAGTTTACAAAAGTTTATTAGTAGTGGAAGTTACCATCACGAAACAAACCTGATCACCAAGACAATCACATAACTTCTAAGCCGCCATGTCATCATCATCATCATAATCAACCCATTTCAGTCCACTGCTGGACACAGGCCTCTCCCAAAGTACGCCATCGAGCCCGATCTTCGGTTTATCTCAACCAACCGCTGCCAGCCATTTTGAGTATGTCGTCGCTCCACCTAGCCGGAGGGCATCCTACACTACGTTTGCCGGGCCGCGGTCTCCACTAAAAAAAATTGGTTGTCTGTAAAGTCGGTTTACTGACGATAGTTGAACGTGACAACGTCGATTGGCCGATTGTGTTTCTTTGTCGCTCGTTCCGCGCTCTCGCTTGCACTTCAAGCCTTACATGGAACGCCTCAGAGCGAGGTAACGCCGCAGAGCGAGGTAACGCCGCATGAGTCATGTTTTTTCGTGCGTGCAGCCGGCTCTATCGAATTATAAGACGTTGTCACGTCAAAAAACACGTTTGCCCCAACGATTATCGAAACCGCTATGTCCTACCACCATAATCACACCATCAAGAGACTAAAATGTGCGGCGGCAAGCGTATCAAGGAAACGGGCCACACTCAACTTTTCTCGTTAGCACGGGCGGAGAAACGCCTTACTCTACACTTCCCTTCATTATTTGATTTCGAAGACAATCTGTCATCAGTTTTGTATATTATGTAATCTTTGAAAGGAGCTATTTTTAAGCATAATTCACAGGTTGTCTGAAATTTCAACGTCCTCTTCATATTTTTGACTAACATTTCATCATATATAACTATGAGTTCCCCGCGATCTTTTCCGCGTAGAATACAGTTTATTGCTGTAAAAAGTATGCTATGTCCTTCCCAAGAGATAGAGTTCACACTATCTCCATACCAAATTACTTTCGTATACAAAATAGTTGTTAAAGGTTGAGTTTTTAGATCCTTTGCAAAGTCAATCTCGATTTTGTTAAGCGTTCTTTATTTTAACATTACTGGGAAACTTTTTTTTCACTACCTAGAGGGTAGTGTTTCAAGTCACTTGATGTTAAGTGACGATGTAATCAAAGGTGCCTACGCTACGTCTGATTAAAAAAAACTGTCTTGACTTTTATAATTCAAACGAAAATACAATTAAAATTCATTAACTTCTTGAATAAACAAACGTAATATGAGGGCTCATGGAAATCGTATTTTAATCATCCCTATTCCAGAAACATAATGATATTTCAATTTGATAATCTCTTCTCTCCAAATGAGAGATACTAATAAAACAGGAGCTTTTTTAAGTGGATGCTACTGCGCCGAAGCGGTAAGCCGATTAAAATCCCCGATGAGACTTATAAGTGGAAATTCACGAACGTATATTTCAGAGAACAACCTACGCAGTATGTATTTGGTGGCTTTGGCAACCAAAAGCAAGGCAAAGAAGGATATCGCGTGCGTCTTACAAGGCGCTGATGCCGAGTTAGAATCCTCTCAGCCCCACATCTATGTATCCTGATAATGTAAGGATTTACTATCGCTCAAAACGGTGAAGGAACAACATCGTGAGGAAACCGGCATGTTAACCACAACATTCGATGGTATGCGACATTTAAAAACCCGAACTGGTCCAGCGTGATAGATTACGGCCCATACTCTCTGAGAGAATGCCAGAATCCCAGCAGTGGGAACATAAAAAAGATCGATGATAATGATGTGATCATTTTAAAACGTCAAACTAGCTAACTAGCTGCACTTTGCCCACATTTCACCAGCAAAATAATATGCAACAAAAAAACAACAGATAATTTTTGGGCGTCTAACTGATTGAATTGGAGCAAATTCACTACGATTCAAAGCTTTTTTTGTCATCTAAATTATCTGGTATTTTAAAAGCCTTTCTTGTAACATTTCGTGATCTCTTTTAACTCTGTACGGACTTGCACGTTAAAACATGTGGCCCTCCTGAAAAAATAGTCCGTTTGACATAGAATAAAATTGTTAAGAAATATACTTGTAGTAGCTGCGCCCCACGGTTTCATCCGCGTGGGCCACACTTAATCGCGACAAAAAAAAAATGAATTATAGATGTTGGCCGATTCACAGACCTACCCGACATGCATACAAAATTTCATACAAATCAGTCCAGCCGTTTCAGAGGAAAAAGGTAACTAACATTGTGACACGAGAATTTTATATCACATAATTGTTACTTGAAGTAATATCACCCCGTATGTTCACAAGTTCACACGAAGCCGTTCCGGTCTCCCATAAGTCCCATAAACCCGTATTTTATAATAATGCATAAATTCTGAGGACTTTATACCTAACTTTGAGAGAGCTCCTTATGGTTCCTAATATTTTATACACGGTTTTAGCACTGACAAATTCAAAAGGATACGTTACATATAACATTATTACGCACACAAAAATGAATTGGTCCATTATTTGTCAGTCGAAAGGCTTTTCATCAGGAGCTAAAATTGTGCTATTGAGCTCAATATGCGACTGCGAACAGTAAAGGTCGGTAGCGTATCTTTCGAATTTATCAAAGTATACACGCGGTAATATTTTAGGTTCAAAGTTACGAACGAAACCAATATCCTTTGTGGTCTCGTAACTTTATGAGATTTACCGATTTCGAGGTACGAGTTTGTTAAATTTTATCGTAGTAAATGAGAGGGTTTTAGCTTGGTAGCGCTTTTTGTGTCAATTGTGAAGTGGTTTAAAAGAGTCAGTGGAGTAGGTAGTTAGGTACCATACTTCACAATAGTTCTGACATCAATAATTGTATGTTTGTTTTCCTGACTTGTTATTATTACTTCTCTATCCATACTTAGTTCTAGCAACAAAATGTACGATGAAAAACTTACTCGTACCTACAATACCTACATGCATAATAGATTCGATGTCACAATACGGCGGAAGAGAATGACTTAAGCGCTTTTTGTAAGTAAAATTATAGATCAGCAGCTTCGTAAATCTTACGTTCTCTTTTGTGTTTGAATTCCTTGACTAGATTTTTAACAAGCGTGCTGATTTCTTCCTGTATTGTACGGATTTCCTTTTTCTTTTGAATTTTCTTTACACAGTACCGGTACCCCAAATGCACCACAATTTCACTTAGCTGTTGTTTATTTAGAAAGATTTTGGAATAGTTTTTATCATATCTCGGGCAGTGTTGACATTTAAGTATCGGATTCGTACTTGAATCCTGTGCTCAAGACAGCCTAGTCTACGAGCCAGTTAAACTGAAACTGCGAGAAATATTATGTGCAGGATTATCTACAGATACAAAACATGTAAAGTTCGTGATGACGCAAATTTTCTTGGCAGAATGAATTGACTTTTCAATTATAGGTATCTGTTTTGAGACAGCTTTAATTTGCATGTGAGTGAACTCCAATAGAAGGAGAAGACTATTACATAGGTTAAGGTTAATGTGCTTACCTTTTTAACAAAAAATATTTCTCTCAAAATCGATCCACGAACAGAGTCACGGTAAAACAGTAACGCAACGTAAGTTAAATTCTCGACACACTAAAATTTCGTACAAAATTCAAATAATATATCGAATCAAAAATACTACATAAAATATATATAAAAAAACACACAACACAAAAAGAAAACTAAAATTTCAATCACATCGCTCGGCTCGGATTTCTTCGACTACTGAGTGGAAAATGTTTTTCTGAGGGCTTATAATGACAGTGTCATTTTGCCAATGGCCTGTTAATTTGATTACAAAAGAGTCTGTATTACTTTTGATACAATTCTTTGTGTACGCATTTCTTTTATGCGGGATCGATGTTTACGAAAAAGGTCATGCTTTGTTTGAATGGAAACTTGGAAATGGAGGAAATTTTAGATTACAACCTATAGGTACTTGTGTGGCAAGGCAAAGGATGCTGTGGCAGTAATGAGATGTAGATGTGTTGTCGAAAACAAAAAACGTGTGTTTTTATTTTTATGGTCTTCAAAATGGAATATTCAATTCTTAAACCCACTATGTATCACAACAAATTAAATCTGGTTTAAAATTGAATTTAACTAAATTTTCCATACGATTCAACAGTTGAATTTTGTTAAATCGAGATTTTAATCGGCCGTGCAAGTGGGCCTTAGACTATCTTTAATTTAAAAAAGAAATAGAAGTAGAAATGTTTTGGTTGCAATAAGAATAAATGGCTGAAAAAAACTCTTTCTCGCAAATTACCTGATGTTTAACGACGATAAAGTTTATTTTGAAAGTGGCGCTACGATACGCCTAGAATGAGAACTGTCTCTCAATTAATCCAAACTTCTTTAACTATCTTGTTTTATTATTTAAGTTAATGTACTTAAATATACAACAAATCAAATATATACAATTGGATAAAAAATTAGTCTAAATACTAAAGCTAAACTATCTATATAAAACTAAACATCTACAAATAAAAAACCTGATTTAGGTCGCTGCCTACAGGTAGAGTGCCCAAGAGACTGGCGACATTACCTCTTTGAATGGCTAGGCTGATTCGTTGACCGAGGTAAGCGCCAGCCCTTTGGTCACCCGTGGCGACAACGAGGCGCTTGGAGAGCTCTTTAAAAAGCATAAGAGCGGCAGGACCCCACGGACCAAGAGTTTCAACCACAAACGGAGCAAAAATATAGCCATCTCCAAGAGATGCATACTAACTTGTTTGTAATGAAATAAATAACTTGTCCACTTTCATGTTCAAAATACTGAAAATACCCCATCACTCAAATCCCCTTATAAAAATGCAAAAGCGTATCTTAAAGTTTGTAATCGTATTTAATCATAGTCAAATCGCGTTTCGTCATCGTCCCATACCTGACCTGATTGCATAGCAAATTGTTCATGAATAAATAATATCGAAAGAGAACACTTAAGAAGACGTGCCCTGTAAATATACGGGAGATGCAGTGAGTTTGAATTACTAGAAAGCATGGAATTCTCTAGAAAGCTTTCCGTTTTTTTTTACTACTTACAGGGTACCGTTTGACCACAAGTCACCTGATGTTAAGTGACAATGTGGTCAAAGGTGGTGATACGATACACTTGGATTGGGAACTGGCTCTCAAGTGAGGTTGCCGGAACATACCGATAGGCGCTTGGCGACAGACAAAACGTAACGTACCTATTGGAGCTAATTTCTCCTAGCGTGTTGGTGATTAATTTTTTTTGACTCTGCATTCGGCATTTTCGTATACGTGTACATACAGATTACAATTTAAAACTAAACAATAAATTAATGTTGGCTAAATATGCATATATATTTATTTTAGTTGTATATAATATATTTATTTCATTCCTTCACCATACGCATTTAAAATATAGAAAAGCGAATTGTTTTGTGCGCTCGGATCGGGATCGGATCATAAATAATGACTATGTACGGATATCGTGTTGCCGTTCATTTTATTGTCTGACGGTGGTGGTGAGATGAGCTTTATGTAGTTCTTTATAAAAAAATGATAAAGTAAGAATTTGACGGTTTTTGGGTGACTTGTAGGATTAATTTTTACATCTTGCAGAATAGCGTCACCTGATGCTCCTGACCTGACGATGTGATTGACGTGAACTATCTCTCAAGTAAGGCTGCCGAAACACCAAAATTAGTTACGATTCTGAACAAGTTTTGGTTTACTTATTCTAAGTTATAGAGAAGAACGCTTTCTTTAGTAATTTACTGTGGCAGAGACTCGCAACGTGGCTTGTAAAAGATTGATTGTGTTGTGCTAAACTGAATTCAAAGGATTCAGGTAAAGAGCTTCTTGAAATATAAATAAGGGTAAAGTGTGTTAAGTCTGTACTGGGTAATGAGAGAATGATTTAAATATTGAAGATCTGTCTATAAGAAACGAATTTAAGATTTAAAGTGAGCCGCCAATTTTAACTCATTTGTCCATTATTCTGCGCACGTGGAATCGGGTGGCAAAGCGTTCTTATTTGGGACGACCAAATAGCCGTAGGCCGGTCAGACGCCCTAAGTGTACCGCTGGAAGGACGCGGTAGATGCGGACCTGCGCGAACTCCAGACTCTGAACTGGGCTGAAATCGCTCAAGATAGACAAGAGTTGCGTTCTCTCTTTTCGGAGGCCAAGACACACATTGGGTCGCTGAGCCATCGGAGTTAGTTAGTTTGTCCGTTATTCTGCTGCTAAGTCAATATTATGCAAACATGTGCTGCGACAAAATCATTACAAGACAACGATACCGAGTTTATTCAAATCCTATCTTAGCCTCGCTCCTACAACCTTTAAGAGCTAACTAACTAACTGAGAAAGTACAATGACCCAAAGTGAGTCTTGGCCTCCGATAATAAAAGATGCCACGTCAGTCTATACCTACTGCGCTACCTCCTGCCATTCTTCCACCTGGAGCTCGTGCCAGTCTTTCGTGACTTCGTCTTTCCAGCGATACCTGGGACGACCGACCGGGTGACGAAGACTCGTTTCACCGCAAGAGCCTCTCCCATACTTTCGAGGTGGTCGAGCTAGCGATGTATGTTATTTATGCGAAAATAACTCTCTCTCTCTCTCTCTCTCTCTCTCTCTCTCTCTCTCTGTCTCTATCCCTTCGTATGTTCGTTAATTTTTGACGCTTAAACCGCTGAACACGTTTCGATGAAATTTGCTATGGAAATAGTTTCAATCCTGGGGAACGACTAAAACTATAGTCCAGGCGGGTGAAATCGTCGCATATAGTTAGTTAAGGAATAAAGTCAAGAAGTTATTTATTATAGTGATTAAAAAATTTGTATTCATAGAACTGTCGGATCCCAATGCTTTTAAAAAATGAGATAGCGTTTCATATTTCTCTGAATTTTCAATTTACTCTTGTTTATATTGAAGCTGTAGAAGACAGGTTTAGAGATCGTTTTGATTATATCAAGTACTGATTACTTTTGTGTTATTGTAAATATTGAGACTGATTTATTGATAACATTACCAATTTTAAAGATTTCTGATGATGATAAAATGCCGGTCAAGTGTGAGTCTATCTTACGTGAAGAGGGCTCCGTCCTATTGCGTTTTCCGTGAAAATTTTAATTTTCAGTAGTTTTGTTTAGGTTTGCGGTAGCTAGTTGTGTTGCCCTATAATTATTCCATGAAATATTAAAATATGCATTTTCATTAAAATAAATAATTTTTCATACATTAAAAATAGTTCATTTTTAATATACTAGTCCACACTCAGAAATTTCTACCGTTCTTCTTCAGTAGTTTTGGAGAAACAAGCAAGCTTTAACAGAATATTTTAATACAGGTATGTACTTCAAAGAAAATATGACAATTGTCAATTTGCATACTATACCTAGATAAACACTGCACTCAATTATAAACGTGAAGACGTACGAATAAAGGGTTGTACGGTTTCAAAATTCCATGTAACTACATACTGAATGGTTAATGCTGTTATTACATCGACCCATGTCACGCTAAGGTTCGATATTTACTTTCTAACTTGAAATAGCTTTGTAATATTTGAAAACTACACCGCAGTCTTTTCAAATGTTAGCTTCAATTTTTAGTTAACTACATATTTTTTACTACATAAAGTAGAAGGGAAGAGAGGGAGAGGTAGACCGAGAAGAACATATATAGATCAAGTTAAAGAAAGGATTGACGTCATGTCGTACCAAGAGGTCAAAAGGATGGCCGAAAACAGAACGGCATGGAAAATACTCCACCGACAAGAACTTGGCTCTTAAATAGAAGAAGAAGACATATTTTTTGGTTTTAGTCTTTTTCCTTTGCATGTGTTGTGAGACCTTGCTTCATACCAAATTTCATGACTATAGATTTGATTTGATTAGCTTTCAGAATTGAAGTGGCAATGGGTAGGCCACATCGCGCGACGAACCGATAACCGATGGGGAAGAAAGGTTCTCGAGTGGCGACCACGAACCGGAAGACGTTCTGTAGGTAGGCCCCCCACTAGGTGGATCGACGACATTGTAAGAGTCGCAGGGAGCCGATGGATGCATAGCCGTTCATGGTGGCGTTCAAAGGGGGAGGCCTATGTTCAGCAGTGGACTTCTTCCGGCTGATGATGATGATGATGATGATGAGATTTGATCACGTTGACTTACAAGTTGTATTTTTTCACAGTTCAAAGAGATCATAAACCCGACTATCCTACTATATCCCATCTGCGGTTTTGGATCGATATGTCATGTCATAATATACCATATTAGTACCTACTAGGGCTTGACATATTACTACTAAAATGACATATTATGACATGACATACCGCTGGAAGGACGCGGTGGATGCGGACCTGCGCGAGCTCCAGACTCTGAACTGGGCTGAAATCGCTCAAGATAGAGAAGAGTGGCGCTCTCTCGTTTCGGAGGCCAAGACACACTTTGGGTCGCTGAGCCATCGGAGTTAGTTGGTTATGACATGACATATCGATCCAAAACCGCGGATAACGGATCGGGATCGATTAATAATTTCGGGCGTAAAAGAGTACAGCAAAAGTCCTATTATATAAAACACCGTAACAAAGAAATGAACGATATACCCTACCATTACCATAAAGCAATTGAAGCGACCGCGATGGTGTGGTCAATCAATAGTAGACGGTCAATACTTGATGAGGTAGCCAGTTACTAAGAAACGGTGGGAATACAAAACGTATCGAGCGGTGTTCTATAAGGAGGTTTTATTGAGGACTGACTTTGGAATGAGAAATCACCTTTTTATTTATACTAGCTGTTCCCCGTGGTTTCACCCACGTTGGTTACAGTTTATCTTGATAAAAGGTAGCGTATGTCCTTTCTCAGGCTGTAGACTATCTGTGTGCCAAATTTCATTTAAATCGGTTCAGTAGCTTAGGCGTGAAAGGCAGACGGAAAGACAGTCTACTTTCACATTTATAAAAACCACTTGCTGTTCCCCGCGATTTCACCCGCGTGGGCAGCTTTATGCATGCAAAGTCTCAGCCCAATCGGTTTAAAATTGACAAAGTTTCATAAAAACTTTCATCCCCTATTTTATCACCGTGAGGGTAGAATAAATCAAAAATATTTCTTAGCGGATGCCTACGTCATAACATCTACCTGCATGCCAAATTTCAGCCCGATCCGTCTAGTGGTTTGGGCTGTGCGTTGATAGATCACTATGTCAGTTAGTCACCTTTGAGTTATATATTTTGATAAATAGGGATTAGCAACTGAAATAGAAACTTAATTTGGCTATGACTTCTGATTCATAAAACCTAAAGCTACCACCCTCTTGTTAGGAATCTGTCGCCAAGCACCTATCGGTGTGTTCCGGCAGCCTCACTTGAGAGCCAGTTCCCAGTCCAGGTGTATCGTGGCGCCATCTTCGACCACATCGTCACTTAACATAAGGTGACTTGCAGTCAAACGCTATCCTGTAATAAATAGGTAATAAAAAATTAAAAAGTCTTAGTTAAAATTTAAAATTATTATTTTGTGAATTTCGAAACGGTTGATGTAAATAGTATTAAGTGCAAAGTCACCTCAATCGCAAATCTTAGGAAAATCCACATTGATTCAGGTCAAGATTTACGTAGTCTAACCTAATTGTGTACGCAGTGTCATTAGTCTTAATTAACTGAGATAAATATCTTCACTACTGGCGCAATTTGTGATGTTTTATAGTGCATAGAGTATTTTATAGTGTCAATTTAAAGGAGAGCTGAAAGCGTTTCTTTCGAAATGCTAACTAGTAACAAAAAATTGGGATGGAATTTGGATTTTTTTCACCGGAAATTAATGATTACATGGCAAAAAAAAAATTAAAATACTAATACTATATTATAAACGCGAAAGTTTGTGAGTATGGATGGGTGGATGTTTTTTACTCTTTCACGCAAAAACTGCAGAACGGATCTGAATGAAATAGACCAACCCGCACTGGGCCAGCGTCGTAGATTGCGGTCCATACTATCTCATAGGCCAGAGTCCCAGCAGTGGGAACGTGAAAGGCTGATGATGATGATACAAAAATATTTAAAACAAATGGATTACGTAGAAAATATGTTTTGCTGCAAACCGGCGTCAATTCAGCGTTGTGCTGGACGCCTGATCAGCGCTGGTCTTCCGTTGAAGCCGTTTTTGATGACGTCACTGGCATTTATTGGAAAACCCACGTGAGCAGCTAATTTTCAATCCATGTAGCGAAATAGGGATGTACGAAATGGTCATTTCATTAGCAACAATTCATGAATGAATAACCACAGTGCACATGGAAATAAATCACAATTTTAGATAGATGGAAAATGCGCGTGCAAACACACGCCCACAAAAACATAGATGACTAATTAATATGGAAGCTGGGAATAGATTGGGTACACAGGTCAGTGCACCCTACAACACGTACCTACAGTGTAATTTATCACTACAAAAAGTAATGTTCTTTTATGGTGGATATTCCACCTGTACGCACGAAGCGTTTTGCTTCCACATTCATAATTCGTACCGCTAAGGAGTGGAACTCCTTGCCAGAGTCTGTGTTTCCCGAACACTACAATTTGGGGATCTTCAAGGCAAGAGTGAACAGGTACCTTCTAGGTATGCGTGTTACACCGTCGACCGCATCTACGCTTGGCAACAGGCGGGATGGCGGTCAAACGCATACCTATTTAAAGTAAAAAAAAAAAAATGTAATAGAGTAGCAAATAAGCAAACAAGTCTGAAGGTAAACGGTCACCACCGCAAGACCTAAAAAAATAATAAGAAAATAAAAATATAATAATAATAAAAAAATAAGTAAATATCATAACCTAGCTCACGAGGTGACCGCTATGTGGGATGTTGACTCAACGATCATCGTCCCGATAGTCGTTTCAGCGAACGGCCTCATAGCCAAGAGTCTCGACCAACATCTTAAGAGGCTCTCGCTGGATGGTTGGATCAGGGGTCGAAAGCAGAAGGCAGTACTCCTTGACACGGCGCGTATCCTCAGGAGGTTCCTCACTCTGCAGCCCTAACCACCGGTAGCTTGAGTCCTGGCCCGCTACCGGTGGCACTCTAGGCTTAAGTTTTTCATAGTAATTTTGTTTAATATTATTTTATAAAATTAATGTAAAAAAACTTTTACTTAAGAAAAGAAATAAATGAAGAGATAATAATTAAAAAAGATGGCATTAAGCAATATACATGCAATAAAAAAACATAGATAAAATTTACGCATACACGAGTTTTGTTTATGAGTTTTTTAGATATAATTATTTAATGGAAAATACGGAACAAGCCTTCGAAGCTAGCCGTCCTGGATTCGAATCCCGGTAAAGGGCAAATATTTGTGTTTTGAGCACGAATATTTGTTCCAGAGTCTTGGAAATTTCTATCTATTTAAGTATTTATCTAATATATAAAATTCTCGTGTCACAGTTTTCGTTGCCATACTCCTCCGAAACGGCTTGACCGATTTTGATGAAATTTTGTGTGCATATCGGGAAGGTCTGAGAATCGGCCAACATCTACTTTTTATATTAATTTTTTTTTTTAGTCCACGTGGGTGAAACCGCGGGGCGCAGCTAGTTTATCTACATAAGTATGTATATCGTTGTCTAGTACAGTCAACGACAAAAGTAGCTGACCATACTCGATTTTCAAAATGTGTTTTAGATCAGTAACAACTGGGTTTTTTCACGTTTTACCAGGTAACGTTTTGACCACAACACAACTCACCCGATATCAAGTGATAAACGCGGCAAAAGGTTGATGTTTAAGATGATAAACGCCATCGGAAAGTTTGTAATTGTTCAGCGACTTTTGTCGTTGACTGTACCCATAACACAAGTTTCGAGCTTAATTTGGGGCTAGGTCAATTTGTGTGCAATGGTCCCCCGATATATTTATTTATTTACTTTTGAGTAAAAACATTTTATACTCGGTCCAAAACTCACCCTGTAATAAATGTTACATAATCGAACGCAGACAGAATGGTTGCACTAATAGGCTCTTTGCCAAATGATACGATAATTATGTTCATTCATTTATTCATACGTTCGTATTAGGATTTAGCTGTCAAATATTTAATATTACTTCTCGGCTGTATGCTACTGATACCAATGTATGATGTAATGAGAATATTATTATTGGGTTGAACTCAAACTCAATTCAAACTCAAACTCAAAACTTTTTTATTTAATAGGATACATTGTGATCACTTTAAAACGTCAACTTAAAACTAGCTACGCCTGTTCTAACCTCCTTACGCCGGCAAAAGAACAGGCAAGAAACGCCCGGCAGGTAATTTTTTTGGCGCGATCACATTGATAATTTTATTCTTATTACTAATTGATTGAATTGGAGCAAGCTCACCAAAATCCCAAGCTTTTTTTTTGTCATCTAATCGATATTTTTTATTTAGCTTTACTAATAAGAAGATTTCTCTTGTTTGGTTGTACACATTGGGATATGGGAACATGAATATTAACGAGTTGCGGGATCACAACCAAAGCAGACCAGACCCCACAAGCAGCACCCGTTCACGAGTTGACGCATGTGCCAGCCATCGCTCTCCTGAAGGTTGGACAGGACAATATAAGACTATAACTTTTTCAATTTTCATACTCGGAAAGTACGCTGCATATATCTGATTAGAGAGATGAAAACAGTATCAAGTAGTAGAAGCTGTCAATATATTTAAAAATTAGGAAGTTATGGAAAATAGTGCGCTGGATTTTTTTATTCGCTTCATAGCTGTAAATTTTGCTAGGTGGTCAGGTATTTTCTAGTAATCGCCTGGTTAGCTACGGACCTCATGTTAAGAATCTGTCGCCGAGCACTTATCGGTCTATTCCGGCAGCCTCACTTGAGAGCCAGTTCCCTGTCCATGTATAGCGTGAGGTTCGACCACAATCGTCACTTAACATCAGGTGACATGAGGTCAAACGCTAGCCTGTAAGTAGTAATAAAAGACAACCTCTAAACTGCCAGCCGATATAAAAAATATAATACCTAAAGACAAAGTAATGCTTTTATGGAACAGTCTTTTTAGCAAAAATATTGTTTCTAGCAAGCTGTTTAGCTTATCTAGAGCAAAAACTCTATTTGAATAATGAAATCGTCAAGTTAGTTATACAAGTATTTTTATGCTTCCAAAGTTTAGCATAACTGTCACATTTGTTTAATTTTGACATTATTTTGCGGTAATGATTGTAGGCATTCGTCTGATATATACGAAAATGCAAAAATTATACAAAGTACTTGTAGATTTTTTTTTATTGTTTCGCGAGGAGTTTTACTGACGTGAGCGGCTGGGACAAGACATTTAAAATTAAATGTTAAATGTTAAATGAAATGTTAAAAAAAAAAATGTTAAATGTTTTGTCTCACGGTTTTTTTTTATTTTTGCAAAATATTTTTTAGGAAAAATCGAGCTAATATCTAACTGTATGAGGAGCTGGTGGCTGAAATTGTTTGAGGAATGCCTTAAGCTTTGCTAGAGGATTGTCTTAAATTTAAACTCAAAAGACAGACAGACAACAGACAGACACATTGATCTCACTCTTGTGTTCAAGAAGTTATAGATAAGACACTTTAATTGCCTCTAAATATTATTGATATCGCATCAAGTGAATTGGTATACATATTTTTGACACCAGTATACATCAGGTCATATATCTTTCTTTCTTTCTTTCATTCATATGGTTAATTCAGCTGTCGGAATTTTCAGGCTAATTTCATACGATAACTTTATGACTGATACAGCCAGGATCAACGGCGCTCAGTTGAAAATACCAATAAACGGTCACCCATCCAAGGGCAGACCGTACTGAACGTTGCCTAGCCTGATAGATCTGTTACTGTCGACCTGACCAGCTATGCCACGAGCGCTACGAAAGCCTCCGCAAAGTCTGCCAAGTCTTTTTAATCTGCAAAGTCTATACATTTTATGTAGTGCGGTATGACTATGTACAAAGCTCTATGATCAAAATGCATCGCGTGCCAAACAATACCTAATTATTAGTTAAATCAAGTGTTAAAATGTTTCTCTAGGCAGCGTAACTGAATTTGCTGAATTTCTCTCAATTTCCCGTGCTGCTGGCGTACGATGCTACTGCACTAATTGTTTTGGATGCCTTCCAAAATACATACTTACTACAATTTCGGGGTAACGGGATGCATTTGAGAATTGTTTCGTTTATTAACGGGGACTGTCGCCAATTTAATTGTTATTTGGGTTAAGTGATTGCGTGTGTCTTGTGACTCAATATATTACAATGTATTTTGTACCTTATTATAGTTGAATGATTAATCTTTTATTTATTAAGACTGTAACGCTTTCTGACAGACAAAGTACAGTCTAAACAGTAAGAGCTAGAAACATTTGAGAATATACATTTTAGACTTTCGGGGTTCACTAAGAAGGTATTTGTTGAATGAAAATCATACCCTCAGGGGTATTCCAGCTATCCCACAGGGGTTTTTCCAAGATAAAAAGTAGTCTTTGTCCAAGATATAAACCATTTAAAATTTCACTCCAATTCAACTCTATTTGTATATAACAGACGTACCAATCATCATCATCATCAGCCTGTGTCAGTCATCTGCTGGACATAGGCTTATCTCAAGTGACGCTACTGATCCCGGTCTTCAGCTCTTCTCAACCGACTACAGCCAGCCACTGGACGCAAGTCATCTCTCCACCTAGCCGGAGGACGTCCTACACTACGTATACACATACTCACAAACTTTCGCATGTATAATAATTATGTGTGATTTCACTGTGACATCTGAGTTCTGAGCCGTCAGTTTTAAAGCAAAGTCACATTTTGTTTTCTTTAAGCGCCACATACACAACATCAACAGTATATCTTTACACACCACGCCCACTTTTATAAGGCCCAAAATATGTATATTTTTCGTAATAAATCACGAAAATTTGGCAATTATAATATGTGCGACTTCACTGTGACATCTGAGTTCTGAGCCGTCAGTTTTAAAGTAAAGTCACATTTTCTTTCTTTAAACGCCACATGCACAAATTCAACAGTCTATCTTTACACACCACGTCCACTCTTATTAGGCCCAAAATATGTACATTTTTCGTAATAAATCACGAAAATTTGGCATTTATATGTGTGATTTCACTGTGACATCTGAGTTCCGAGATATCAGTTTTAAAGCATAGTCACATTTTGTTTTCTTTACACGTCACATACACAACTTCAACAGTTTATATTTACACACCACGCCCACTTATATTAGGCCCAAAATATGTATATTTTTCATGTTATTACCACGTGTTCCCGAAACTTTCATTACAAACAATGTTGTAGGCCGTTGGTGACAGACTATCTTCGTGCATCGAGTTAGTTTCGCATTGCAAGACAGAAATAATTACATTTTCGAGGTCACACCCACGTCTACGCATTTTATTTTCGCGTGTGTGCACCGCGATCGCGTTAATGCTGCAATATATTTTGGTTGGAATTACTTTGTTTTCGAGATTCGAATTTATTGTCTTTTTGGTTTTGTTTCTCTTGCGATTTGAGTTGTATTATTGTTGTTTGTTCTGATCAATGTTACATAATATTATGCAACTGACATTTAATTTGATGACCAGTTCTCTGGAACCATTCATATTGTGAAAATTATATTTGTATTTCCATGTCTATCGATAATAATTTGTCCTTACCAGAAGTTTAAGTTAGGTGCCACTTTACTTTAACACATAGGAGACTATCGTGGCCGGCTTGTAGCTGGGCCGTATTTTAATCTTATCATCTAACTACGTAACATTGGCGAAATACACTAAGCGTTAAGCCTGAATAAATTTCACCACAAAGTACCTGATGATAAGTGACGATGTGGTGGAAGTTGGCACCATGCTACACCTGGTTTGGAAAGTGGCTCTTAGGTAGAGCTGCGGGAATATACCGAATTGATGACATTGCGACTGTATACCTAACTATACATTATATACCTACTTGTGGTATTTATATACTATACTAAGATCATTATATAATAACGGGCAACGATCAAGGAATGAAGATAAAGATAGAAATGCGTTGACCTGAATGTCGTTGCCGATAACCCACGGGTCAGTTAGTGCTTAAGGACCGTATAGGTTGTCCTTTGATAATATTGTTAGAAATAATTGGCCAAGAGGCGGAGTCCAGTGACGCGGTGCTGTGACGTAGCATCCGGCTGATGGTCGGGGGCGGAGTCAAGTGACAGCGGCGCTGTGACGTAGCTTCCGGTCGATGGTTACTTATACGACCGTTGAGCGGCGGCGGCATCATTCTACCTCGTGAATTCGTGCGACCACCATTCCTTCTTGTGATTTTGTACTGAGCGGTTATATTTGGCTTGAGTTGTCGAAGTCTTTGTTTTGTGACATCCTGATTGTAATATTTGGTTCAATTAAATAGTTCGGTTAGTGTTAAAACCTTCTTTTAATAATTAAATCCTCTCCTGGTTCATAAAATCAGAAGAGGGATTGCTCTTCACACCCACATTTACTTCTGACAACATCATGCCATCTTAGCTAGTTTTTAGTGATCGTGTTTTTATACTTCTGGAAAACACGTGGCAAGAGGTTATGTCTCTTTGTACTTTTAGCCTGTGCTGTGTTTGTGCGTTTTAATTGTGTGTGATTCAGTTACGTGACAAATGAATAGACCGGCGTGCTCACGGTTTTGTGAGCGATCCATATCGATGGTCGCTATTGCGGTCGTGTTCATCTCTGCAAGCGAAGTTGCGGCCGCGGTCGTAAGTCGCGAACACTGCGGTCGGTCCAGCGAGTGCTCTTGCGGGCCCGCCATGCGCCCAGCCGGCGCTAGACCGGGTGGCGCCACCGCTTCCGCCCAGCGACACCGTCGTCGCGACATGTCGGCGCGGTTGGTGTGCGCTTATGCGTTGCCAGTCTGGACCTGTCTGAACCTGTCTCTGAGCCTGAACGTCGAGACAACTTTGGGTGAAACTATTGGCACAGTTTCTATTGGTGAACACTGCTATTCTGGTAAGATCAAACCATGTCTATATTTCTAACTTGGATCAATCATTTAATGATTTGCAGTTAAGTTGATCATGTACAGTGCAGTGCACTGATTCAGGCTGATGGTGATGATGTGAGGATGATGATGATCGTGTACTCGTACGTATGCTAAACTGCTAAATAAGTGTGACGATTGCCTACTTGTTTAACGCGTATAGGTAATTGCTGAAAAAGTGACTCATAGCAATAGTTAAGTGAGTTTTGAATAACGATCGCAGCTGGCCTAGTACCAAACTCAAGTTTAAAGCGTTGCGATGGCGTACGTAGTTTAGACATTGCAAACATTTCATTTGATGTTGTGAAAAGTTTCTTACAACTACCCTACTTATGTTGCATATGCCCAACGTTTTCTGCTACGGTTACTACCTTACTTACCCCCGTGTTGTTAACTAATGAAGTGATGAGTTCATGACGGTAACGGTTAGTGTATTACTGGTTTAATAACGCTCACGTTCGTGCATATGGTCTTGTAGACTTTTTGTCCATTAATGCGGAGTCTGCACAAATCACCCCGTCCCGTGCCGAGCTACGTTTTTACGTAAGCCGTGTGCCTTTCATAAGAATGGTGTTCAACTTAATTTAAACGTAAACATGAACCTGTTGATGTTATTAAGAATCCGATGCTTTTATTTTGTTGATGTTGGATGGTGATTTAATGATGCTCGTTTCAAGTTCACGCGTCTGCCGTGAACGACAAGTTATTGCCGGATGATTTCGTATGCTTTTGCGATTAACGGGAGGCCTGTACAAATTACGTTGGTTCGTGCCAGGCCACGTGGACCGTGGTATGTTTCAGATCTAGCACATAGGATGGACGATCAGTAATGGTCAGGTGAAGCCGAGCGGTGCATTGCTGATGCAGTGCTACCGCATTGCTGTTGTGGTGCTCCTGCATTGCTAATGTGGTACTTATGCATTACTGTTCCAGTGCTACTGTATTGCCAGAGAAGATGCTGGCGCATAGCCGGAGTACTGCTGGCCCAGGCCGATGCAGTGCTGGCGCATCGCCGGAGTACTGCTGGCCCATGCCGGTGCAGTACTGGCGCATCGCCGGAGTACTGCTGGCCCATGCCGGTGCAGTACTGGCGCATCGCCGGAGTACTGCTGGCCCATGCCGGTGCAGTACTGGCGCATCGCCGGAGTACTGCTGGCCCATGCCGGTGTAGTACTGGCGCATCGCCGGAGTACTGCTTGCCCATGCCGGTGCAGTACTGGCGCCTCGCCGGAGTACTGCTGGCCCATGCCGGTGTAGTGCTGGTGTATCGACGCGTGCCGATGCGGCCATGCTGATGCAGCGTGTCGATGTGGCATGCATGCTGCGCTTGTGCGCTGCTGCTGCTGCAGCGCTTGCGCGCTGCTACTACTGCGTGTGTGCGCTACTACTGCGTGTGTGCGCTACTACTGCGTGTGTGCGCTACTCCTGCGTGCGTGCACCACTACTGCGCTTGTGCGTGCGCTGCTTTTGCGCTCGTGCGCTGTCACTGCTGCGCTTGCGCGCTGTTACTGGTGCGCTGGTGCGCTGTTGCTGGCGCATTGCTGCTGCGCTGTGCGGAACAGTGCCTGTGCCTGCGCATTCCTGCTGCGCTATGCTTGCGCATCCTGCTGCGCTGTCCTGGCGCATTGCTGCTGCACTGTGCGGAACAGTGCCTGTGCATTGCTGTTGCTGGACTGGTGCATCGCCGGAGCTGTGCTGGTGCAACTCCGGAGCTGTGTTGGCGCCCTGCTGGTGCCACACTGGTGCGCTGTCTCCTACGCGCTGGCCTTGGGTCACTACCTAAGGCGTGGTGAGTAGTTCTCAAGGGGCCGCGTGCGCGTGCCATTTTGGCCGCTACTTATGACGTGTGCTTTATTCCTTGAGGGAGGGTTATCCCTGTCTGCTACGTGCGCTGGCTTTTGGCCGCTACCTATGGCGTATGCAGTTGTTCTCAAGGACATGCGTGCGCGTGCTTTCTAGGCCGCTACCTATGACGTGTGGTTTATTCCTTGAGGGAGGGTTATCCCTGTCTGCTGCGTGCGCTGGCTTTGGGCCGCTACCTATGGCGTATGCAGTTGTTCTTGAGGTGCTGCGTGCGCGTGCCTTCCTGGCCGCTACCTGTGACGTATGCTTTGTCCTCGAGGGTTTGTCTTAATCTACCACGCGCGCGTGCATCGTGCCGCAACCTATGGCGTGTCATACGCGAGAAATTGCATTCAAATAACACACAAATGATAGAAATCTAGAGTTCTGTCTTTTGATAGAATGATGGAGTTCTGTCATAGATAGAAGTCTGGAGTTTTGTCATTGGTGGTTTTGTATTTCTAATTTTTACATTGAGTTTTCATTAATAGTGAGATCCTATTAGTTCACTTTCTTGTTGTATGAAAGTATTAGAATTTGTTGTGCTAACTTTTTCCATTGAGAGTTCATAATTATTGAGATCCTATTAGTTCACTTCCTTCTTGTATGAGAGTATTAGAATTAGTTTTGCTCACTTTTTACATTGAGTTTTCATAATTATTGAGTTCCTGTTAGTTCACATGTTGTATGAAAGTTTAAGAATTTGTTTTGCTGTTTTTCTTTCTTTTCAATTGCATCATGTTCTAATGACAACACAGCTGTTGTGAACTTATGAGTAGACGCTTATAGTAGTGATGCTGAACCGATAAATTGTTTTAGAACCCTCCAACTAGCTTTCGACATTATGGATGTTTTGCATAATATTTCGTTTTGTAGATGTTTTTGAAATGTTACAATGAGTGTTGCGTTTCAGATAATGCTGGGTGATCTACCTCCGCCCAAGATCTAGCGGTCGGGGACGACTCGCTGTCAGGAGAGGCCGTGTTAGAAATAATTGGCCAAGAGGCGGAGTCCAGTGACGCGGTGCTGTGACGTAGCATCCGGCTGATGGTCGGGGGCGGAGTCAAGTGACAGCGGCGCTGTGACGTAGCTTCCGGTCGATGGTTACTTATACGACCGTTGAGCGGCGGCGGCATCATTCTACCTCGTGAATTCGTGCGACCACCATTCCTTCTTGTGATTTTGTACTGAGCGGTTATATTTGGCTTGAGTTGTCGAAGTCTTTGTTTTGTGACATCCTGATTGTAATATTTGGTTCAATTAAATAGTTCGGTTAGTGTTAAAACCTTCTTTTAATAATTAAATCCTCTCCTGGTTCATAAAAATATATATAGTTCGCTGTTTTTCCTTTGATAGTGTTATAAGATATAAATAATGATAATGTTGGTATTATCTGATTTATTTTGTTAGAACAAGCTTGGTTAAATAACTAACGCTGAAAGACGGGGGGCACGACCGTCGATTTTAGCTGTTTAAGTCGTAAGGCAGAGTCAGAGGCTTTTAGGAGGCCTGATTACATTAACACTAGAGTTGGCCACTAGCTGATGCTACTTAAGAAGAAGAAAAAAATTGAATATGTGGACTAACACTACGGTGTGTAACAGCTGATATAAAACATGTTAATTGTGTACAATGACGAAGATCTGGCCCATCTTTGCATGGGCAAATATTTTAACAACTAAAACATAATTATCTCAATTATTTTTTATTGCTCAAGTTTTATTGCTACAAGCTCTAGGCTTTAGACAATAGACAATATTTTTATTTGTAGTAAAAAACAATACATACACTTACATTAGATAAGTAGCTAGATAGCTTTTGTCAACACATTTTCAATTTAGATAATTAGGTAATACATATCTCAAATTTGACCCTTTCGTCACTTAATTTATGTCAAAAATACAAAACTAAACGCTCTTTCGTGGATTTTGGTATGACGCAACGCTCTTAATATAATTATGATATTTTTTTATTTCTAAATAGTAAAATCATTTTAGTATTTGCCCATTGCCTTTGCTCTTCAAAGAAACGATCTGTTTTCGCATCATAATTACGTTTTTATTTCGGGCAGTTTATTTGAAGATGATAAAATTAACCATCCTACAAAAATAATATAAATTATAATGAAATAACCTTCGGATTGATTTTAAAATTAACGAGTAGCTAAGGAAAATAGAATATACTAGTTTCTTAACTCCACGGTTACATTTGCAGAATCTTATTTTGTGCACAAAACTGTGCATTTCACTGGAGTAAAAAGTATTTTTCATTTTGCTTAAAATACATAACTACCTCTGTGCCAAATTTCATTTAAATCCATTTAGTCGTTTTTCTGCGCGTTTTAGTAAGAAGAAAACAAGTTTGTAAGTAAATAAAAAATGACCACACATTTTCTATAGGTATTATACGTTTAACATACGTTCCCAGTCCAGGTGAAGCGTGACGCCACCTTCGACCACATCGTCACTTAACATCAGGTGACTTGTGGTCAAAAGCTACCTTGTAAATAGTAAAAAAAAAGATTGCCTAACATTAGGATAATGCCATCATTTTCCTAATATACGACCCGAACCAGCTTTGCACGAATTGGTTAATGTTTTGACAACCGAATGTTTAAAAATATTTTCTAGCATTCTGTTATTGTGTTGTAATCTTAAATTATAATAGGACGCTACTGTTTGATTTATCTTTTTTTAAGGGGAATAATTCCGTGTTTCCTTATAACTATGTATATTGGCTTGCAAAATTATACGCAGTATCAGGTCTGAATTAGCGATAATGACATAAATGTGTACAAGGCCTTAGAAAAATTGAGCGTTGATGCGTCGTAGTCGTCGTCCATTTATGAACAAACTAAGTGAGATATCTCTCTTATAAATGTAGGAAGCTTCTTCAAAGTAAACAATAAATGATTGATAGTCATTGAATACAACTAAATGACTAGATATTAGTCTAGTATGTGACGTATTGCGTACTATCTGCATCCGCAGTAACACTCACGTAAATGTTCCCAAAAATAACGGTATTCACTTGTACGTAACTCCATTTTTGGGAGATAAAAGATATCCTGTGTCCAGGACATGAAGCAACAACAAACTTCGCATTAAATTATAGAAGATAGAGAGAGAGAGTTCGAATCCCGGTAAGGGCAAACATATGTGTGATGAACACGAATTTTTGTTGAGTCTTGGATATTTCTATCTATATAAGTATTTATTTTTCTATATAAGTATGTATATCGTTGTCTAGTACCCATAACACAAGTTTCGAGCTTAATTTGGGGCTAGGTCAATTTGTGTGCAATGGTCCCCCGATATTTATTTTATTTATGTATTTATTTGTGAAAAATTGTCTTAAGATTTTGGATTTTCATATAGCATAACTATGGATATGAGTAACACAGTCAAATAGAAGAAACTGTACTTAGACTGTTATAAACAAAAGCAAATATTACTAACTAGTGATGATTTTAAGAAAGGATATTAAAACGAAAGTTTTTCATAATAATAGCATAATAAGAAATAAACCAATTGTAAAGTAAATCTAGAGTTACGTCAAAATTGGTATAAAACTTACATAATTTCACCATTGAGGTCAAATGTTACAAAATCACATTACAGCATTGAAGAAAGTGTGTATTTACGAACCATTTGAGTGATAGAAACACCAATTTGAGTAAATAAACCATAAAATTTGCATACAAAAATTTCTCGCGTACCATATTAAGCGAGTTACTCACCCAATTGTTAAAGTTAGATAATCATATAGCACTTGCCACTAACACCCGTAGATAAAACCACAAATTGAATTTAAACAACACACCCAACACACTTGTATTCACAATTAACTCAAACTTCGCTAATCAGCCGAATTGTTAGCAAACTTTCGCGTTCACTACCACGTGTTGCTCAAAAATTCTCGCCACCGAATCACGGAACACGGAAAAACTGCAGGAAAAACAAGTTTTTATTTTATAAAAGTCCACGCGGCACAACAACCGCCCTTCATTCCCGCAAGTAACTGACAACTGACTGACCGTTAGCTATATTTTCTTGTACACACCTATACACCTATACACAATTTATTTTCATAGCAAGAAACGCATGAATGCACTCACACATAGACAAAAGTAGGAAATATGAAGGAGTGCGAATGTTAAGATAGCTTTTTTTAATCGACGTCGATGTTCTATTTTTGATGTTTTGCCAATGACACGGTTGCAGCGAGAAAATTAGAGCCACGATCGAGATTATACTTTTCAAAGCAGGTGCCTAGATACAAAATTATGTTTTTACATCTCACAGGGCCACGGGGTACAAGTCCCTTGTTTTTAAGTGACGATGTGGTCGAAGGTGGCGCCACGCTACGACTGTACTAGAAACTGGCTCTCTAGTGAGGTCGCTGGAACTTCACACACATTGTTAAGTGCTTGGCGACAACTTCATAACTTGGTGGTAATAATAGGATAGGTAAGTAGGTATTAGACAATACCTTACCATAAAGCTATGCTATCATCACTACAGTTTTCAACGCTTCAAGGCAAGCTCTACTACGAACGCTTCACTATGATGATTGACAGTAGATAACTTTGAATAAAAAGGGAGCCTTATTCCCTATACGCTATCACTAGCTATACCCCGCGGTTAAACCCACCGTTTTAACTATAGAGCCACTACTTTACTTAAAAACAAAGGGGATCTACGTGTTTTGTTCGGCTTGTGGCTGGGTTACACCCATCACTCTTCATCTCTTCATCATAATTTACGTATGTGTGTGTGTGTGTGTGTGTGTGTGTGTGTGTGTGTGTGTGTGTGTGTGTGTGTGTGTGTGACCGATTTTGATGAAATTTGGAATGGAGATAGCCAATGGATATATCCTGGATTAACACAGAGACTATTTATCCCGGAAAAGGTTCCTGCGGTATGACGGGAAAACGCGGTCGAAACCACGGAGTGAAACTACTACATAGTTATTAGTATAACAATGTGATAACGAAAAAAATCCGGCTTAAACACTTTTCTCAGTACAACCTCACCCTAACTAGGGAAAGGGACCAAAAGTAAACAACCAGAATCGATTCAACTTAAATAATTGATACAATACTGTCCACCACGTAAAGTCCCGTACCGTTATTAACACAACAGCGTTATCGATTAAATAATAACTAATATTTGTGAGGTACAGTCAGCGACGAAACTTGACAAACACAACTAACTTATACATTTTCCTAAGCACTTTAAACACGTACATCGTAGAAGTTTGGAAAATAGGTCGCGATCAGAAACTTTTGTTGCTGACTGCACCACCATTATTGGTCATTATTTTAATGGGGTCAAGATAGATAGTTTTTTAATGATGAGAATGTGAAGGCATGTTTTGTCATACATTAAGTAATTCAAAAAATCAATAGCAGGTATGTGGTAAGCGAAACAGTTGTTTTCCAAGGTATTTTCTACATATATAATTCAAACGGCAAACCACTCTGCCATAGTCTTTGTGTCACGATAGGTATAATTTGAGCCCTTCAAGACAGAATGAATAGGTCTTCTAGGCCCTTCCAGCCACCATCGCAACTGTGTTTCGCAACCAGTTGTCTACGAGGACTTTTAAGTCCTTCGTGGCAACCAGTTGTGATAGAAGAATATTTATTCTTGTTACGCAACCAGTTGCCAATACGGTATATTTCAATAAAAATATATAGTTTAAAAAACTAAAAAAAACACTTTAAAACGCACTCAAAAATATAAAATAATGAAATTGACTTGTATTAGTTACGATATAATGGTTAATTCAAAAAGTGTGGAGCGCTTTTTGGTTGTGTGTACTTTTATTTACCTAGTAAAAGAAGCGCTCCACACTTTTAGAATTAACCATTATATCGTAACTAATACAAGTCAATTTCATTATTTTATATTTTTGAGTGCGTTTTAAAGTGTTTTTTTTAGTTTTTAAACTATATATTTTTATTTTTTTACTTTTTAGTCTTTTGTTACCAAGTCCAATCTATCGGACTCATCAAGACGAATCATATGAGCCCAAACTCGAGGGGTTTACTAGTAGCCACTGCAGAGATCTCCTACCCACCTTCTGGCTGCATCATCAGACCCTCGTCACCAAGTTCAATCTATTGGACTCATCAAGACGAATCATATGAGCCCAAACACGAGGGGTTTACTAGTAGCCACTGCAGAGTTCCTCTACCCACCTTCCGGTTGCATCATCAGACCCTCGTCACCAAGTTCAATATATTGGACTCATCAAGACGATTCATATGAGCCCAAACACGAGGGGTTTACTAGTAGCCACTGCAGAGATGCCCTACCCACCTTCCGGTTGCATCATCAGACCCTCGTCACCAAGTCCAATCTATTGTACTCATCAAGACGATTCATATGAGCCCAAACACGAGGGGTTTACTAGTAGCCAGCGAAGAGATGCCCTACCCACCTTCCGATTGCATCATCAGATCAGGTCGATGATACCAAATTATTGCATTGTCACCGAGATTACATACACATACAAAGTTTCAAGTCGATACGACAATTAGAAGTGGGTGAAAATTGACTTCTAAGATTTGATTACATTGTTAGTTAGTTAGTTAGTTAGTTAGTTACAAGTCAAGCTAATAAAAGTGTTTCAAAAACCCTAGTTGTTATAAAAGAGTAAATTTTCTTTGTTCATAGTTGGTAATTTTTATAGCTTGTTTCAACATTGACCTCGTCTTCACTTACCATTTACCATCAGGTATCACAGTGGACTAATACTGACCTTTGCGTTTGATCGCAAATCATGGTGTTAAGTAACAATGTGGTCAAAAGCGATGCCACTCTACACCTGCACTGAGAACTGGAACACATCCATAGCGGTGTTCAACCATATACTCTTAACTTGAGGATGGTAACTAGCCAGGAGAGCACTAAAAAATGCTCTACCACTAAGCTATGGCTTCATCAGGACGTTTTCATTTATCGAAGTCTCAAGCATATTACAAAACTCAAACCTACGGCATACGGGTTCATGTTGACCTCGCAACCACCGAGCTATCATCACTTCATCTTAACTATTCTCATTGTCATACCTTTTAAAAACCAGTTCATTAAAACTTGCAAATGCCATCGCAATCTACTTTTCACAATAAAAGGTTATTGAATGTGCAGTCACACATTGAAAACAAAGGGTTGCTGTGTCGATAAATGCTATAAATAGAATGGCGCAGTCTACAGGCTTCTAACAATAAAGAAAGCCACAATGACCGAGACTGAGGGCTGCATTAATTAGACCGGGAAGGTAGAAATAGGTATTGGAAGAAATATTAGAACGTCTGTATTTGACTTTGATGTGAATTCAATAAACGTTTTACATTTTATTCAATCAAGAAATGTACTCTTGAAAGTTGCGTTCTCTGAAAGTTTAAAAATTGCAATAATTATATGTATTTTGTTATGAAGATCCATCTTTACATGCATAAAATTCTCATCCACCTCTCGCGATGACGTCATAGACCACAGACACTCCATTTCCATTTCCAATACACGGACACAATCAAATTTGCCACCTCGGTTTCGGTAGGATATGGAATCATCATAAGGTTCATCAGAATTATTTCATGGTACGACGTAGACGCTCTTATACCTTTGACGTAGAGGTATTTTTAATAACAACCACTTTTAATACCTGATACTTCCCACTTTTCTGATTAACTTTGACTTAACTATCGGCTTCTACCGGCATTTGAGTTTCACTGGGCGGGGACAGCTTGACTTGGTAGGAACAGCTTTCCCAGGAGTTTGAGGGTTGGGTTAGCATTACATAATTACAAGTACATAATTACATTTACAAAACGATAGCGGCCGAACGGTACGCGTGCGCTTCACATGGCGCCGACACCGAGTTCGAATTCTCTCGGACCCGCACCACTGACTTAGTAAGTTATGTGCGGATTTGTCATCGCTCAAAACGGCGAAGGAAAACATCGTGAGGAAACCGACTTTTTTTTACTATTACAGGGTTACTTGTTAAGTGACGACGTGGTCGAAGATGGTGCAACATAACACCTGGACTGGGAACTGGCTCTCAAGTGAGGCTGCCGGAACACATCGATAGGTGCTTGGCGACAGATTCTTAACAAGAGGGTGGATGCCCAAAAACAACAACATCCAAAGGTATGCGACATCTACCAATCCGCACTGGACCAGCGTGGTAAATAAGCAGCCCATACTCTCCCAGTGTCTCAGCAGTGGGAATATAAAATAAGCTGTTGATGACATAATTACAAGAAGTGAGAACAGCTACATTGAGCGGAGCAATAATGACACAAAAAATGAAATTTTCTGATGCATCATAGTAACTAATTTCTCAGATCACGTCACAATCTCACAACGCCTGATCCAAAATGTGACGAGAGATAGATGCCGGTGATAAAGTGACCATGGATGGACACACATCTGGCGTGCTGCCAGATGGACTGCAGAATAAACTCGTCGATACAGGCTGAAGATGTTAGGACTATAATATCTAAACTGACTCCTGCGAGCTTGGGATAATCCGAAGTGATATGTAGGCTTATGAACCATGACCTTTATGAAACAAGAGTCAATAATAAGTAATGTAAAGTAAAAGTATAACTTTCTTACGATGACATAAGTGGGTTTTGACTCCTAACTAGGATTCCCAGTAACTCTTGAGTATCAGAAACTACGACTCATGATATATTACTTATAATAAAAACTGAGCTTCCATATGTTATCCATTTGCTAACATTTCCGTTGTTTCAGCCGTGTTTGTGTTATTGTGTTTAGATTACTGGTTTTTATATCAACATATCATTTTTCATATAATTACTAGCTGCGCCCCACGATTTCGCTCGCGTGGACTATACTTTATAGCGATTAAAAAAGTCTGTAGAGGGCCACCCTTATCACCTACCTATGACCTGTTCTCAGACCCAAGCCACGGGCGGCACCCAAGCCGCGGGCGGCACCTCAAGCCGCCACACGCGAGCGTGGCGTCCTTAGCTTAGCTAAAACTTGGCGGAGGGAGCCTTCCGCCCCCCCCCCCCCCGCAGCCCGATGGAGTTGTCAAGGATAACTTGACCAACAGCAGTAGAAAAAAAAAAAAAAAAAGTTCTCAGACCTATCAAATTTACAACAAAAATTTCATTAAAAAAATCAGTCAACTCGTTTCAGAGGAGTTTGATAACAAACAATGTGACACGAGATTTTTATATATTGGAAGAAGATATCTCATGTAAATATCCTTCGTTCAGCTAAAGGCAGAGACTTCGCCTACACCGAATGGCTGAAACACGACTGTCGTCGGTCGGGACACAGCGATCAGAAAGCAACAACATCCTGTTGGCTTCGATCCAAAACTCTCGATGGATAAATACTTCAGTTTGGATTGTAAAAGAGAAACAAGCTTTGGCAAAAAATCAGCATTTTTTACACTAGTGATCCATTGGTGACCGACAATTTTGCTCGCTGGTAAACATATAGTTTCTACTGGCTGATCTAAAGACGTACAAGAAGTCTTTCTGTCTTCTTCTGTTTATGGATGTGAGAACAGGACAGCACTATTTTAGATCTGTCAAGCTTGGTTTTATGGAATGCATAATTATCAGAATCGACACCATACGAAATGTTTAAAGCAAAACGTACAGAGTCCGGGGTGAGAGCGAGCCGAGGTGATGGTGAGTCCGGTTCTGTTACATTGTTTGTAGGAAACATTTTTTTTTTTTTTTTTTTTTTTTTTTTTATAAGAGATAGGCAAGCATTTGACCCCAGTCTCACCTGATGGTGAGTGATGACGAGGCCGAAGATGGAGCATGCTTGCCTAGAAGATACTTAACATAAGGCAGACCGTGCGTGATCCGTGCCTGAGCTCGGTTCCATACAAATTCAGACATTTCAACATATCCCGGTTCGCCTTCCGGCCTCCGTACTTAGAAAATATTAACCGTGGTACGGCGACTGTACCACGGAATGTAAAAATTGACGCTGGTCCGGTCGACCGTACTACCGAAAAGGTTTTTCACCATGGTCCGGTCAACCGGACTATCGTGACTGTACCACGGGCAAGAAGTGCTTCTGTGTGTTATTCTATAACAAATTTGTGGAAGCACGTCTAGAAAAGTAAAATCTACCTCCGGTTTGTTTTTTTTTATCTGGCTTTGATGTAATAGTTGATTTTATGGCTTTTCATTAAATTTTAAAACCGTGTTAAAAATAACGCATATAAATCGAGCTGTGCGTCATGATCTCATGATGATAGATGATTAGATCGATGTTTTTTGTGTTTATGGGGAACTTTTTAGTCGTATACTCGAAGAATAACTGAACACTGAACATATTATTCATACTTTTACAAGCTTTTATTTAGTTTCACCTGTCCCGATGTCTGTCATTAAATCTTGTTTATTATATAAGTGCGAAAGTAGCTCTGTTTTTCAGTTATTTTTCACGCTTTCTTGAATACACTCGCTGAACAAATTTTGATGACATTTGATTTGGTAAAAATTTAAATCGTAACAAAGAATATAGAATATATCATTATCGCTAAAAATTTTAATATGTGTTAAAAAAAGTTTAATGCGAAAAATATTTTGAATGGGACATAGGTACGTTTATGTATTTTCAAACCAAACCAGGCAAGATTTCTTCAATGTTTTTCATACACGTATAAACTGACTGTATTGTAACTTCAGCAAACTTGGTGTACTGCATCTAACTGTAACTTGGGAGAAAGCCAAGTCTGAAACAGTAAGGAGTGAGAAATGTTCATAGCCACATCTCCTTATTCAAATTATGTGTGAACAATTTGACTATGAAGACCTAATAATGTCGTAATGAACGTTTATTATGAGGAGATATTTTGCCACTAGCTACGCCCCATGGTTTCACCAACCGACGCGGACCACACTTCATCGTCATAAAAAGTATTCTATATTATTTATAGGTAGGGTTAAGTAGTTTTTACACCTTAATTTACATTAGCAACACTGCATCCTTAAAATATAAAAGTTCTTCTTAAGGAAAGTTCCTTATAAAAGATTTCATCACTTCTTATAACGTCAAAAAAAATCAAGAAAAAAATTTTCCGTGTATTAATTAAATATAATTAAGCCGCAAGCTGTAATGATCCTATTCAGAAGAATTTGCGCAATGGGTAGCCAACATGATTGGGTACTACTGGACATTCCTATTACGAAAAAAAAACTTACATTTCAACTGCTGTTCAGTCTGTTGAAACCATTTCGCATGAACCAAAAAACTATTTATAAATATTTTTGTTGAAAGTCAATTTGAAAGTGTAATAGAGTAAACCTACTTGGGATAGAAGCATAGGTAAAAAATATTATTCAAACTTTTGCTGAACAAATGTTTGTGACTACGTAAAAGTCAAACAAAATTTTATAGATTTTGAAAATCTTACTATATTTTGATCTGAAAACTTAGTTGGCTAGTTCGTAGCTAAATTTTTCCCTACCTCTCAGCCTAATATACCTCAGAAAATTGCCGTAAATACCCACCAAGTGGCAACTGGAACCGACGAAGCTGCCGCCATTTTGTTGGCTCTCAGGCGAAGAGGATAATCGCTGTAGCTAGGAATTGAATCTGAGCGACTCAATGCTTAATGTTTATTTATTTATTTATCTCACCTCATGGTAAGCCTCACGATATCAGCTCAAAATCTTTCGGTAAAATAATGTGCTCGTCACTCTGAGATATTAGATGTTAAATTGCCTTAGGCATACTCTAGATACATAGGCTTAATGTGGAACACAATTTATAATGTTAACATGTCATAGCTTGAAAGATTTATTTTCAAACTTTGGGTCTGTCTTCGTCCTAGCATATACGTGTTTATCATCGTCGACTACATCATTCAAGTTCAAAAGTAAAGAAAACGTAAAGAAAACCATATTTTCGGCCCAAGTTCCAGTTTCCCTAATCAAATCATTTCATCCTTTAAACACCAGGACAATCCTTGCAAAAACATTCCCCCAAAACAAAGTCTGATTTACGTTTTCAAATTATCACAGAATATTGTCCAATATAAAACAAACAATATGTCTTCCCGACGAACAGTTGGTAACACTGAGGGTTCCGTTATGGTCCTAAAACATAAATTCATTGTAACAGAGATCGCTTCCCTCCGTACGCCTTTCGAAAATGGTCCTTAACGTCCGCTAGGCTTTGGCTAAATAATGTTCTTTAAAATTTATCGCCATAATAAATGTTCGGTCCCCTTTTTCTATGAAAATAAGTTTAAATTTACCGATCGCAGGTCAAATTATGCCAATTTGAAATTGTACGGCGATATTGTTATGATTTATTTATTCATTTAGTAATAGGCGAGCAGCCTGAGGCTGATGTGCCTATAATATCATGCTGTGTTGGATTATAGCAATGTCCAAAAGAGCAAAGAAAAGTCAATTCTGTAGCAAAGAAGCATTGTTCAATCGCAACCACTTGTCTAGTCTGTTTATAAAGGAATTCACTGAAGATGCTGACACAACGTCTTCTGGTAGTCTGTTCCAGTTGTGCACCACTCTAGATGGTGCGCGTACTATTTGCATGTTGTTAAATTCTCAATGATGCCGTGCGTATTCCTGTCTTTTATTTGCGAACTGCTTCCTGAATTGGTCCCGCAATTAGTAGCTACGAGAATATGTCCCATGTTTTCTGTATCTCTCATTCTGAAAGAGAGTCTGCTTCACATATTAAATTATTTATGCCTTCCCTTCAGCATCTATTTTACAATTACGAGAAGTTAAAAAGAAAAGAGTCGAGTTAAGAACCTGTCGCCAAGTACCTACCGGTATGTTCCGGCAGTCTCACAATTGAGAGCTAGCCCAGGAGTGGCGCCCTCTTTGACCAATAGGAAAAAAATATATGACTTGAAAAACGCACTTTAATGAATGCTTGGTGCACCTAGTTGTATAATAACATATTCCTTATATATCTGCAGTTCCTGAATAAGTAAAAATAACGCCCACACACAAACACAAACAGCTCTGACCTCTGACTAGGATTCCCTGTATCTAGGGTGTCAGAAATTACGGGGATCAACAAAACCAAGTCACAGAACAATAAAAAAACAAAAGCAAAAACAAAAGCTGATCATGTTTAAAAACAATGTTCTCATTGTTATGTTTCATAACACCTGAATGAAGCAGTATCACAATATAATAAACTCGTCATCTCTAATTTCCACCCCGTCAGTTAGGCAGGTGTGCGAGGCACATTTGTAGATAATTTAGATAATGAAGCAAGGGTGAATTCTATTTGAAGATCGTATCATGGAAACGCACGACCCTCTGAGCTTTTTGATGTTTATATTTTTGAGGGGTCAATGTCCTGTGAAAGCAAAAAACTGATGGGGCAACCAGGTTCTCTTTGTGACCAAGTACTTACTACAGTGATAAATCTAAGATGTAGATATTTTTGTTATTACAGCTTTGAAGAAGTGATGTACCTCGGCTTTGACTGGAGAGTTACAATCTGTAAGTTGTAGGATTGCATCCTGCAATGAGCTTGAACTTTCTTTGAAGAAAAACATCACGATGAAATCTTAGCTAGTCAGGCATTGTTTACTGCTGGTCTGGCTCGTAAAAAAAAATTAAAGATTGATAAAAATAAGGGTAAGGTCAGACCGATTTTCTTAAGCTTCTTGACTATGACCAGGTACTTTCTACTTTTGTCCAGTTAATTTTAGTTGGTATACTCTTTTTGAAATCGGTGAAATACTAATGCTTCTCAGTCAAATTGATACCTACTGAACCTTTTATCTCAATTCTTACACAACTCTATTTTCTGTCTACAAAGTCAAATTCCACTTTACTGAGCAATCCGATGTTATCAGACCAACATTCCACATTTACATTTTCGAAAACAACATCTATTTCTTCGCGTTTTATCTCACTAAAATAGCTACTATCACCCATTCAGTGGACTACAGCAGACACTGTAGACAAGCTAAAAATATGTAGATTAACTTGACGAATAAAACTTGCAATTGCGACGGAAAATTTTATTTTCGCGGTTAGTCTAGCAAATCCCCTACGTATTTGGTGGAAACACAGCAAAACCGGCGCAGTCCACATTGCACGATACTCTTTGTGCTCATCCTGGGATTAAATTTTGCAGAGGAGCGACTTTGTGAGCCCATCGAGGCTCATCTCAACAGATAAATGCGGCTTGGTTGAACCTGTTCAGTTTATTTTGACCACTTTTTTTCGGATTAAGTCCCGAATGTTTTGCGTTATTGCGTCTTAGTTGGGGCGCTGAGGATGGGGAAATGATTTGTGTTGTTAGTAGTGAGGGATGGATGCAGGGCTGCGTTCAGAAATGCTCCAGGCAGGGTAAAATTTATCCAAACGCGTTCAGAAAGACAGGAAACTGGAAAAATCTGACGCACTCTAACGTCATCTAAGAAAGTTGGAAAGTTTTCAGAAACGTTCCAGGTAGGGTAAAATTGGTCCAAACTCGTTCAGTTCAGAATACAAACTATAGATGGTTCGGACATTACCTGCCATTACCTTACCTGTACCTAAGAGTGCAGTTTCTGAACGCAGCCCAGCGCTGGTTTGTCAAATGTCAAATAGTATCTGCACCTATGCCTGGACTGGAAACATGTTCTTATCAAGGGAAGTTGAAACACACGGCTTAGGGACAAATTCTTAAGCAATAGAATAATCTACCAAGTTCCTAGTGTTGCAAACATCCATAGGCGACGGTGACTGCTCACCATCAGGCGGGCCGATTGCTTGTTTGCCACTTTATTATATAAAAAAGGATGAAATATATGTTCATCTGTTCGGTTACTAAGATACTGTGGGTCCCTATGTTTAAAACACCCCTCAGTCTGAAACACAAAAAAAAGTGTGAACAGGTTTCTTGATGTCTATCGCTCAAATCTCTGCGCTTTTTGCACATTAATGCCATTCTATGATCATTTTCCAAACTTCTAAAACGATTTTATTCATATATAATTTACATATCAAAGGTTAAACTTTTAATTACACGGGGAAGGGCAAAAACGAGCAGAGCCATCCTGCCGATTAAACCACGCAGGACAAAGTTTCGTTTGTTTACTGGAAATCTGACAAATATGCCGAAAATCAAAGATGGGAAATTTGCAGAGCGATCGGAGATTAGAAGTTTGAAGGTTATTTGTTCGTAATTATCAAGAGCTCGTTTGATAGACCTTTGAACGTTATTGCCTTTGATAACTAGATTAATTTGTTTTACGTTTTACTTGTTGAAGTCATCAACGTACAGAGGATGGACGTCGGGTTCACTGCAACGAGAAAAGTGGCTGAGTGTTTACAAAACTATGTAGAGAAAAATATAAGGAATCTAAAAGATATTAATTTATTTTTTAATATGTCAATAATATACGGTATAATTTTGCTTGTCACAATTTATCATATCGTGTGCAACTCCTACTGACCGTGTCACACACACGCGCCCAAGTGGAAACTGGCTTGTAATTGGCCCTCTTTTCTTATTTTAGATCTCTTTTTACGGCCATGATGAGACTCGTACTTGGTTTGGCCACCATCGCTCTTCCACCGTTAAAAACTGCGATGGCTCAGCGACTCAAGGTGTTTCTTGGTCTCCGAAACGAGAGAGCACCACTCTTCTCTATCTTGAACGATTTCAGCCCAGTTCCGACTCTGGAGTTCGTGAAGGTCCGCATCCACCACGTCCTCCCAGCGGTATCTAGGGCTTTCGACCGGCCGCTGTTCCACCCTTAACCGTTTCTAATTACATCCATCATATTAAACAGCCCTATTAACCAGGGGTGAGGGGAAACCGCGAATTCGTATAATTTCCAGTCAGTGTTTGTGAGAAAGCTTGTTAAGAACGCGGGTTAGGGTAGGGGGTGTAAATTTCACCAACTACCTGCCATGGTTGGGCCATGAAATGGAAAGCGTTGCAATGTAATTAAATAACTAATCAATAAACCCACTCACACAAAAAAAAGATGCAAAATGTTTTAGAAGATTTTTATTGGATACTAAGAAACACGCAATATATTATAACTATTTATTATATACAACAAATCAAATATATACAATTGGATAAAAAATTAAACTAAATACTAAAGCTAAACCATCTATATAAAACTAAACATCTACAAATAAAAAACCTGATTTAGGTTGCTGCCTGCAGGTAGAGTGCCCAAGAGACTGGCGACATTACCTCTTTGAATGGCTAGGCTGATTCGTTGACCGAGGTAAGCGCCAGCCCTATATTATAAATATATTACATATATTATTATATTATTTATATTTTTATATTATTTTTATTATATACTAGCTGCGCCCCGGCTTCACCCGCGTCTTCCCATTATTCGGCAGGAATATTTTACTGGGTTAAAAAGAAGTCTATGTTTTAATCCAGGTCATAAGCTATCTCCATTCCAAATTTCACTCAAATCCGTAAAGTAGTTTTTTTGTGAGAGTTGCAAACATCCACATATCCATACTCACAAATTTTGACAAGAGCGGCCATAATCCAGCTCGCCGGCCCAGTACGTTTTAGCGTCTATGCGCTAACCTATGTTAGTGGCTAGCTTTACTTTGTAGTTTTTGTTGGCGTTATTATTTTGTACAGGGTATAAAGGTACAGAAACAGAATGCCATATTATACAGATTGCCGATAACATTGTAGATCAAACGTCATCCCGAGAAAGCCGCCCGGTGTCGACCCATGTCTGAGCATATTAGATATGAATACGTTCGTAGCGAGGATGATGTATGAAACACTTTTTGTCTGTGACGTTTAGTCTGCCAAGAGCTGAACACTGTGTTTATTGGCATAATATTTTATGCATGGATTTTAAGGCTTGTATTCTAGAATGAATTTTTTGAAAATACCGTGTTTTATTTTTATTTAATTTTGAACTTAGGATGACTCAGTGATAGTGAAATTGCTATCAGTTCTGATGTGCATTTTCTAAATCTAAATTTTGTTTGGCACGTCTAAAAGTATTGCTGTCCCACTCTGACCACGGAACTAAGAATAGGACAGCATTATTTGTTGGTCTGTCAAACTAACTTTAGCTTTAGAAAATGCACAACACAATCAATACCAATTGACTTCCAACCCGTAGATCTTTTAGTTGGGATCTTGATATTGCACTTGAGCTTTCGGTTATAGAAAATATTGCAATGATACCATAGCTTCGTAGCAGAGTATTTATTTTTCTAGTGCTTGCCTGGTTAGCTACTATGAAGTTAAAAATTAAAAAAACCAAGCACCAATCAGTGTGTTTCAGGAGCCTAACGATCAAGAAGTAGAAAACCGTTAAAAATCGCCCACCGCCAATGTCATAGCTCCACGACCTAAAGCGCTGCCTAATAAATTAGCTCGAGCTATTGTGTGGGCTCACTTAGTGGTAGACTTATTTACCTGACTGTGTACAGGCCTGATTCTCGGCATAAGTCCAAAATCGCAGATAGTGGAACGCTTTGTCTTCGGATATCGTTGGCAGTTGGCGCTGGTTGGAGACGTTTGTCTCTGATGCTTCTGCTTCGGTGATATATTGTTTTGCTGTGTGTAAGTTTGAATTAACTTTGGAGGTGTTGGATGGGTTATGTGATATAGGCAACTGGAACAACCGGAATGTAAAATAGTACTATCTTGGCAACATACTCTTATCTCAGTAGTAAGTCGAGCAAGTCGTTCACCTGATGGTATACATCACGCACCCTTAACAGTTCTGGGCCACCCAGATTATTAAACTTTAACACTTCATAATTCAACGTAGCAATGCACTGCACAAATCACTCTGAGATCATCAACATCATCATCAGCCTATTACGTTCCCACTGCTGGGACTCTGGCCTCAGAGAGAGAGAGTATGGGCCGTAATTTACCATGCTGTAGATGTCGCATTCTCTTGAAGAACGACTCTGAGATATTAGTTTGTGGATTAAAATTCAACTGAAAACATTGCCCCTCAATCCGGAATATAGTGAATGTAATTTTTCTTTCTTTTTTGATACTTTTTTGATACTACTTACAGGGTAGCGTTTTACCACAAGTCATCTGATGCTAAGTGACGATGTGGTCGAAGATGGCGCGAAGCTACACCTGGTTCTCAAGTGAGGCTGCCGGAACGCACCCATAGATGCTTGGTGACAGATTCTTAACTTGGCTAGCCAGGCGAACATTAAAAAATGCCCTACCACCAAGCTATGGTTTTATCGCGATGTTTTCCTTCACTGAAAGCTCATGCTCATTGTGGAATTCGAATCCACGACCTACGGATTGCAAGCTGACGTCACTACCACTGAGGCATCAACGCTTCAAATGTAATGTTTGCCTACTGCTTGACGGTTGATTAACTGCCCAAGGTGTTGACTAGCTGCAACGTGTTACTACATCTCTTTCAAGCATTAAATTAACGATAGAGATGCATGATTTATTGCGGTGTGGTTCGCCCGATGAGCACAAGGGTTTAAAGTACAAAACTGGGAACAATTTAAACACACATAGTACAAAAACTATCTACAAGCGAGCTCTAAAAAGCGTCCAAACTTTCGCCTGCATGTTTTGTTAACATCCATATCCTAATCAAGGACCCCTCAAAGAGTTTCGAAAACAATATTTGCAGGGGTTGTAAGCTATTTGTTTGGAGAGCAATTATAGAGTTTCTTCCCCCTTCAGGGTTTATGATAGAGCGTTAGAAGATAAAGTTTCAATACGATAGTTGATGTGTTATGCAGTTCATTTGTGTCGAGACTCAATAATGTAGAACTATGTTAAGGGAAGAGAGAAGTTACTAACGCAGTCAGAAGGTTAGAAGTTGATTTAGCAATAAGTATATATGGGTCGAGATCATTATACTTATGCCTGTTTCCATCAATAGAAGATCTGCGCTCATGTCTAATTAAGTTGATCCGGAAGCCATAACTAATTAACTAAACTACCAAAGTGCCTTGGCCTCCAATAACAAAAGACACCACTTCTGTCTGTCCCGCGCTACCTTCTCCCAGTTGTCCATCTGGAGCTCAGGCTAATCCGTCGATCTTCATATTTCAGCCATGATATAGCATTACAAAAAACGGCCAGATATAACATCAAATCTTTTTTCTAGGTACACGGAAAAAAATACCTTCCGAAATACCGTTTTCCTTCTGAGTCAAAAGGGAAGAATTTGTGATTCAGAAGGAAAACTAAGGTAAAATAAGGAAGGAATCGGTCTTCGTGGGTAAGACTCAGAAGGAAAGTTAGAATTTTTTCACAGTGTATTTATAAAAATAGATGTAGATGGTACAGAAAAGACATGACATTGTTAAGTAAGTGTACCTTAAAATAAAATTATCTTACCCTGCCAGTCAATGTTAAACATTCTAAACCCACGTGCTCATCAGAGCGAACGAATGGTAAGTACGAATGTTCGCTCAAGATAAACCGTGTGCACATGACGGCTTTTTGTCTCCAGTACAGGCAATTCTCAACGTGTGAAATGTCACATTTACCCGTGGGACTTAACACTGGCTTAAGTTGGAGCGGCGAGATTAGCTTGAAGTTTTCATTAAGTTTCTATAATGGGTTTTGAGAATTTTTAATGACTAATTGGGTTAGAAGTTACCTAGTTGAAATGTTAGACGTCTTAATCAACGATTAATGTAAATTAAACTACGGATTAAGGTTTATTTGCAACGTTAAGTTTTAGTCGATGTTTAATGCAGAAAAACAGGTAGACTATAGATGTGTTATGCATCAGTCTCCGAATTCAGAAAAATGAGAAAAAAATTATCGCGGAAACGTTTCCGAATCCGTGGTCGGAAGAGTTTCCGAGTGAATTAGAATCGCACTGTTGATGGCGTAGGTTACTTTCACTATTGTTTTTGGCTACAAATAAAAATATTATCTATTGTCTATCTATATTCAAAATCCGTTCACCCGTTTCAGCGTGAAGGAGTAACAATCATACTCACTCACTCACGCACAAATTTCCCAAGAATAAAACCGTACGAGTTGGACTCGCACGCCGAAGGTTCCGTATAAACGCTCATCGAACATTTTTCCGCTTTAAACGACCAACTTGACTTAACCATTTGATCTCTAGAAACCAACCGCAAATAATAAATAAATAAATAAATATCGGGGACAATTGCACGCAAATTGACCTAGCTTCAAATTAAGCTTGAACTTGTGTTATGGGTATAAGACAACGATATACATACTTATATAGATAATAGCCATCCAAAGGGGAAACGCTGCCAGTATCTTCAGAACCTTGCCTAAAGGGACTCCTTTTAATAATGTATTGTAGTTATTAGCTTAGGTTTTTTTTAGTTCATTTTTATAATTATGTAGTATATAATTTTGTTATATTTAGGTTGACGACCGATATGGATTTGCCATCGCTCAAAACGGTGAAGGAAAACATCGTGAGGAAGCCGGCATGTCCAAAAACTGCAACATTCAAGGGTATGCGACATCTACCAACCCGCACTGGGCCAGCGTGGTAGATTACAGCCCATACTCTCTCTCTCTCTCTCTGAGAGAAGGCCGGTGTCCCAGCAGTGGGAACGTGAAAGGCTGATAATGATGATGATGATGATGGCGCAATGGGCGGATAGCCGACTGTGAAGCGTGAGGTCGCGGGTTCGATTCCCGCTAAAGGACAAATATTTGTGCATTGAAAAAAAAGCGCAAGTATTTGTTCTGTGTCTGGGTGTTGTGGATCCCTAATCCTCGTAGTTTCTGATACCCTAGATACAGGGAAACCTAGTTAGGGGTCAGAGCCTATGTACCGATATGATTGTGCGGGCATTATTATTATTATTATTTATACCAGATAAATATAAGTAATATAATATGATTGTAATATAGTAAATTTGATTTTCTTTGTAATTAAATTACACATTTGGGGTTTTCAGACTTTTTCCATTACATGTGCTGTAAGATATTGCTTAATGTCAAATCCCATGATTCATGATCGACGATTTCTTGAAAAACGTTTTACAATAGTTAGTTGTTCCTGCAATAATCTAGCACCTACCTAACTTTTGATTAATTTAAGCTATTATCAATTACAATGACATTCATTAGTGTACCTGCTGATTTGAATAATTAATTATATTAGATACAAGTAGATATATATATACGTGATAGCAATTAGCACTAGATTTAGCTTAATCATGTAATAATAGCTACGTCTTGTTTGGATACTATTGTTACAGACGTCGGTATATCAATCAGGACAGTACCTAATGGTACGCGTACACCAAAACCGATTTTGTCGGCCGATGACGGACAGAACTACTCGGACGAGTAACTCGGACGTTCAACTGAATACACTGCAGACGATAACGGCCGTTGTCGGTGGAACTTATGAAGTCTGAACTGTGCAACTACAGAGTACAGACGTGTTTTTAAAAATGGAGGATTTCGAAGAAATTTATTTTTTAGAAAATTATTTTTTCAATATCCATTCTTCATCCAAATAACGACTCGATAGCAGAAAGAAGCCGGTAAAACTGTCAAAAAATCCAAACACGTTCGGACTCGTCAGTTGATCGTCCGTTATCGGGCGTCAACGGACGACGTCGGTAGTTGCAGTGTAAGCGCTCTCTTGCATTTACTTACGTTAGATTTGATCGGCCGAGTTCGGCCGATGACGCCCGAGCATACTTCGGCCGATGACGGATTTGGTGTACGCAAGCCATAAGGGCTGGTTTTACAAACGTCCGTAAGTTAAATGTCATACCATCGGTTAATTTGATCTAATTGTCAAATTTTCCGTGCTATTAAAATCCGTTCGTTTAATTTCAATAATATTTTACGGACGCTCATTACCGATGGAGATGGGGCTTACGAATAGTTTAATTTGACGTTATGACATTTCCATTGCCGCCAAAAAAATCCCATTACCATTTTGATAGAAATTTCACAGTTGACAATAAAATGACAATCATATGGACATCTGCACCACCAGGGGAGTTGGGAGCTTTCAGTGAAGGAAAAAATCGTGATGAAACCATAGCTTAGTGGTAGAGCATTTTTAAGTTGATAACCTATAAGAACTCTTCACACCCATCTTGAAGACTGCAATTTCATAGTTGGATTCGTACGTCGTGGGTACGAACTATGGATCGTCATTACCACTGACCCATCATCGCTTTAATTCAAGGCTCCTGTGGATAACAGGATATCTTTGACGAAGGAAACATTAATAAAAGTAATGAACTTGAAAGTTACGTATACAATACAGGATTGATAGCCTTCAAAAGTCACAGCTCCATTATGAGGTTAATGCGAGTGGAAGATATTTCTGTCCATTTCCTGTCTCTATTTGATCGGGGTCGGTCGATTATTAGGTTTCCTTTTACACGCTCCGATCCGATTGTTGTGAAAAAAGCTTGCGATGAAAGAAAATATCGTGTTGAAACCATGCTTGATGGTAGAGCAATCAAATTGAATTTCACAAAGAAAATAATTTTTGGATAATTATCACTTTTAAACGTCAAATAAAAAAAAAAACAACAAAAGTCAAATTCAAATTGAAACAGTTTTTTTTTACTACTTACAGGGTAGCGCATTTGACCACAAGTCACCTGATGTTAAGTGACATAATATGATGTCTGCGTTATATAGTGGCGATAAATTGTTTATTTTTTCTTTTTTAAAATTAAAAACTACCAAGCCTTTTTTTAACCTCCTTACGCCGGCAAAAGAAAAGGCAAGAAACGCCTGGCAGGTAATTATTTAGGCAGGATCACATTGACAATTTTATTCTTGGTATAAATAAACTAATTGATTGAATTGGAGCAAGTTCAATACAATCCCATTTTTTTTGTCATCATGTTTAGATGATGTCTAATAAACTTTACTAAAAACAATTTTTCTGAACAAAAACTTGAGCATAATGCAATTTTTCCTCAATAAATCGTATCGGGTGCTTCGCATCGTATGCTAAAAACGAGCATCTATTAGCAGATTGGACGTGGGAAGTACATCAATCAATGTTCAGGGATGACCGCAGTCTGTGATTTATTGGGGCTTTCCAGTATTGAGTGCATTGTGAGTTTTTTTACATATCCTATATTGTGCGCGGTGAAAGCTTCGGATGAAAGGAAAATTTTACATACATTTTTTTTACTTTTTCACACCAAAATAGCTTTAGAATGACTAGATGTTTAGAATGTGTATGTACAGTCAGCGACAAAAGTAGCTGATCGTTCTCGACTTTCCAAATGTGTTTCAAATCAGTAATTATTATTGTTTTTTTTACATGTTACATTTTATCATTTTGATTACAACATAACACCCCTGATTTTAGGTGATGATGAGGTCAAAAATTGGTGTCTAAGATGATGAGGATAATAAAAAAAAGTGTGATTGTTCAGCTACTTTTGTCGTTGACTGTACCGTTCATTTCTTCCCATCCATGAACTATTTTAACTTACTTATTATTCTTACCCCGTTTTCTACTACAATGTACATACCTAATCTTAGAAACTACTCGCTGTTGAAATGGAAACACTTTATGGAAACTTTTTACTTTAGAATATTACAGGAAACGGAAAGCCGGAATGAAAAATGAATGTACTTACCATAAAACATGGCGCCTATTTCATTTTATCTGCTTTTCTTTTTGACTGAAGTGTATAGGAACTCATAGGTTAGTGTAATCCAACTTCGACTGAGATATCAAACGTTCAATATTTATGTTGTTATTACTAACTGTTTCACTCACATTTTTAGCAGATAAAGTTTCTATTCTATTCTATTCTATTCTACATTGTCGTACTTCTAAAAGCCGAAAGACATCCTGCTGCAAATTTCAGATAAAGAAATCATATAAACAAGCCAAGCGAACCAACTTTACTAACTTTATGCTCAGTAGTTTTCATATTCCTTTCTTACAAGATTGACTTTCCTGACTAGTATATCCTGAGCAATAGCTATGAATTAATAAACTAAATCCCACCATAACCTTAGCCCCTGAGGTAATACCAAACACCGTAGGTAACGTTAAACTTTAGACAATGTAAAAACAGTAAGGACAATCCAAATAAAGGACGATCAACGGCAACTTCGATAAGCACTGAAAATAATTATTTAAAAATTAAGACTTAGAAGTAAGTATTTGATTCTTATTGAAGTTTTGTAGACATCGTCAATGCATCAGCGTAAGGAGTAATAAGTCTATCTAAAACTTAATGCCATTGCAATAAAAGTTATTATCACGGCACATACTCGTTACAAGCGGTTTTCAACAGTTTAAACCATTTTAAAATTTCCACTACATTTTTAACACAAAAAAACTAATCCTAAAACACTCAAGTATAGTGTAACTTTCCAATAATGATATAAAATAAAAATCAGATCGGTGGTTCCAGAAATAACATCCTTTATCCAATATAATATTTACCACCTCGCATTGATCCAGCGTGGTAGATTACGGCCCATACTCTCTCTCTGAGAGAAGGCCAGAGTCCCAGCAGTGGGAACGTGAAAGGCTGATGATGAACTGATCCAGCATGGTATATTATGCATAATAATACAGCACTCAGTCTCTCTCTCCCTCTCTCTCGATCTCTCTCTGGATTAACCTTACTGCCCTTACCCTGTAAGTGTACCTTAGGTACGAAGCAGCGTTAAGAACGCTCGCCGGGGCAACTTCGATTTGATTTATCATTGTTCTTCATCGATAAATCAGGCCACAATACGGTTCTATACGGATACGAGAACTTCTATTAATTCTCCTTAGAACAATCCCAAAGTTTCTGCACAATGGGATTAGGACAATACGTCTCAAACGTGAGATGTTATCACGAGATAAGATGTTGGATAGTGTTGCAGGAAATTAAATTAATTCGGCTTTTAGTTGGTACGAGGCGATGTAATTGGTTGATAATTATCTGATTGGTGTTGTTTGTGCTTTCAGTTTAGTTAGGATATGCGTATTGCGTTTACACCGTATGAGCCATGCTAAGGCCAAGGCGCCGATACCGAGTTCAAATCCTCTCGGCCCTACACCTATCACTTAATAAGTTATGTGTGGATTTACCATCGCTCAAAACGGTGAAGGAAAACATCGGGAGGAAACCGACAGGTCCAAGAACTACAACATTCAAGGGCATGCGACATCTACCAACCCGCACTGGGTCAGCGTGGTAGATTACGACCCATTACTCTCTCTGTGAGAGAAGGCCAGAGTGCCAGCAGTGGGAACGTAATAGGCTGATGATGATGATCATAATGAGCCACGCCTACAGGGGTACATGATAACAGCTATAGTTCTAAGATCTTTCCTTTTATTTTGTTCTATTTTTCTGTTGTTAGAGCGCATTCAAATGCAGTTTCTTAAAAAGCCTCTATAAAGGTAAACTTTTTTCTCGAAATTTCTATTATTTTATTTTTAACTCGATCGAGGTTTACTCAGTCTTCTTCGATCTTTTATTTTTATCTATTATGAAAAGGTAAATAAACGTAGAATAAAAAGCAGTCTCGACTGCGCCATCTACTTTTAGCCCCTCACAGTCTCTGCTTCGCCTTTCCGGTCACGTGCCATAGTTCTTTCTGAACGGGATTGCTTCCAATAATCTCGTAAACCAATTGAATTGAAACCTTTTTAGGTTGAAACACGCCACATTTTGGCACGCGTCCTGCCTCCGCAGTGATTCTGACAGAAAATCTGGATGCCTGGCTGCCTGTTCACTTTGTATGGAACCGTCATGCTAGACGTGTGCCCTTACATCAGTTTTCGTATTACCAATGGATTAAATGTAAGGGTCATCCATTGAGAAACTTTCCGATTGCATTGGAGTATCGCTTGTCTGGAATCAATGTTATAAAATTTGTATTCAAGTAGCGATTCCCCTTTACTTTTTGGACAGAGCTCGAGCGAATTTAAAGAAAAAAATGTTTGGCTTCGGCACCTTACTTTTTGAAAATGCGCCTCACGTGTCCATTTGTTTTTGGGGTTTGGTTTCTGGGGTAACCCTCGAGGGATGTTTTGGTTTACAATTGGGACATCTTGCCGTGAAAACATGTCGTCTAAGATTAACTCGGATAGAGTTGAACAAGGAAGTACCCCATGCTACAAAAGAGCTTGAAAGTAAAATAAATGTGCGTGTATGTTTTAAATAGTATGATTAAAACTTGTCACCAATTTTATAGGAAGTTTAGATGGGCTTAATATCAGAAGGCTTAGTCAAAATTTCAGTGTAGTGTTCACGCAGACAGAGGTGGGGGCATTCGCTAGGCGACCACCGTCGAGGATGGACGTGCCACGCTGCCGAGTGTATACGGCAACTACCGTATCACGATTCAAGTGTTTTATTTGAGCATTCTACAATCATCATCATCATCATCATCAGCCAGAAGAAGTCCACTGCTGAACACAGGCCTCTCCCTTTGAACGCCACCATAAACGGCTATTAGCCATTTGCATCCATCGGCTCCCTGCGACTCTTACAATGTCGTCGGTCCACCTAGTGGGAGGCCTACCTACAGAACGTCTTCCGGTTCGTGGTCGCCACTCGAGAACCTTCAACAATCAAGTCTACAATCAGTTTACAATAATTAACGCAATTCACCATATAAAACACAGAATATAGACAGAGAATGTATACGAAACCTTTGCATCCTTCATACTACCTTCATACTTCCCTTCCCCTTGATCGCTTCTCGCATACTCCAAATAAATCACGACCGAAGTTGATAGGCAGTGATTTAATTTCTTAAACAAGCTACACTAGTCTAATGAGTAACAAATTTTGATGTATTGTGGTTAACCTACCATTATTTTCTCTAACATCAGCTACAATCGAGCCCGCAATATGTATTAACAATCCAGTACCATATCACAATGTAAGTTCTAATTTGTCTTGCCAGCTCTAGGAAAAGTAACATTTTGTTATTGTGACAGGGTACTGAAATGTTTATATTCATTTAATTAACCACTCATCCTTGCATAGCAATGACCTCGTCATGGTTGCAATCACGGCTTGACCCCCAAGACTAGAACGGAAATTATTTTGAAGAAGCCTCAACGTTTACCTAATTACTAGTATTTTTGCATTTGTTATGCTTAAACCTCATTGCTGTTTGTTTTTCTTCTGTTGAAAATTTGTTTTATTAGAACCGTATCTTATTCACATGATAACGGTTTAACTTATCAACTAGAATCTAGTTACTATAGTCTGATGGAATTAAAAAGATTTCAAGTGGTTATTGGACTTGTGTCTATCTGCAGAAATTGCAATGGTGCATCAACGCAGATTTTATCATCATCATCATCGTTACTCGTATCATCATTGTCATCATCTTTGAAGCACTGGTGATGATGCTTGCTCAGTCCTTCGTAAGCTAGTAACACCGTGTTCTATTCTACCAGGTAGGTAACACTCAATTTGATCATCACTTGAATGAATGGGCTTGCGTTGGTGGTGGCTGTTTTGACTGATCACTATTTGGTACTTTGGAAGGTTGATTTGACTCCTATAGGAAATGTATTTTCAAAATTGTTTTTTCGACGTTCACATAAGCTGGTATTCTAGATGATACTTGAGCACAGATTTGACGCTGTCAGTTCATACAAAAACGTCACTTAATCGCTACTCAAGCATAGATCAACTCTTGAGCGTCATTCTATAGAATACGGGTCTTCTTAGTGCCCAAGAAGAATACCAACACTAAATTTCAGTTTTACATTCAACTAAATTTAATATGACACATAATCTGTCAGTAGTATTACTAGTATATAGCCAAAGTACAAAAATTGTGTTTGTTTTACCATCTACCATAAATGTAACTTAACAACAGCCCGTAAACACCAGGTATCGTTGTAAATATTTACACAAACGATTAGGACGACACCGATTATTTTGTTTAGTCTGTGATTCATGCTTCAAACCGCTTGTATGTTTGAACATAACGCTGAAGTTCTTGAATTTACAAACAAAGTAATTTGAACAAAGTATTTTTTTTTCTACCCATTTCTTTCAGTTATCAGGTATTGGTCGACACAATGTTTTGTACTTTTCTGATTTTTGTGCCTGCAATATTACTTAAAATTCTGCATCCAACATGTCATCGTCTATCCACTTTTCTGAAATCATTTCTATGCGTATCATTGCACATAAATAATTACTATAGAACACATTTGCTGAGGACTTAGCTAGGTGGTAGGGCATTTTCTAGTGCTCGTATGGCTTGCTTCGCACCCTCATGTTAAAAATCAGTAGCCAAGCACCTATCAGTGTTTTCCAGTCACCACACTTGAGAGCCAGTTTCCTATTCCGCTGTAGTGTGCTACACCTTTAACCACCAATAACCAAAAATAATCAAAAAAATTGTATTGTCAGCCTATTACGTTCCCACTACTGGGACACAGAACTTCTCTTAGAGAGAGTGGTGTCGATTCGGTTTTGCATTCTCTAAAACTAAACTAAGTTTGACAGGTCTAATAGTATTGCTGTCCTTTTATATGGACCTACGTTAGCCCAGTGCGGGTTGGTAGATGTCGCATGCCCTTATGTATTCAAGTTCTTAGACATGCCAGTTACCTTACCTCACAATGTCTTCTTTCGTCATTTGAACGACAGCAAGTTTGCCTAGGCTAATTAATTCCTTAAGCTAAGGCTATTAGTCCTGCCCAGTCCCATTTTATTATAATTAATTATTAAAGCAAATGAAAAGTAAACTTGTTTCCAACTCATCTAGTAAGTCTCAACTTAAAGTTTATCTACGAAGTAACGCCCGACTCAATTACTTAACAAAATAGTCTACCCTTCCAACTATGTATCAACACTGTTTAACAAAGTACATATAGCTCTTTACATTCGACCATTGAAGGACAATAGCTGTTAATCATGATATAGTTTAAGCCATGTTTAAACTATAGTTTATACGCCCTACGTAATAGGTTTAACAGCCCGTATTTTATGTTAATCTAATAATGTTGACTGACACGGACTATTTTGCGAGAGTATGAGCGAATATTTTTCCTCGATTTTTAATATGAAAATGGGGGAAAAAGTATGAAAGTTGTTTGATATTGATATATACGGGTTTATGACGAAAATAATGAAGGTATGTGTTTGTTTTAAGTAGTGTATAGCGATGATGGCTCAGTGGTAGTGACGTCGGCTTGCGATCCGTAGGACGTAGGTTCGAATCCTACAATGAGCTTTTCCTTCGGTGAAGGAAAACATCGTGATGAAACCATAGCTTGGTGGTAGGGTATTTTCTAATACTCGCCTGGCTAGCTACCACCCTCATGTTAAGAATCTGTCGCCAAGCACCTATCGGTGTGTTCCGGCAGTCTCACTTGAGAGCCAGTTCCCGATCCAGGTGTAGCGTGCCGCCATCTTCGACCACACCGTCACTTAACATCAGGTGACTTGTGGTCAAACGCTACCCTGTAAGTAGGAAAAAAAAAGTGTTGCACGCAAATGTTTTGCATACAATTTATATAAGTTAATAACACAGCATTATTTTTATAGCACAGTGACCAAAACTTATCTAGGTCTCAGTTATGAAAAGATGCAACTGACCATAACAGCGCCGATCGCCGATAATAATAGCACTACCATCGTAATAGCTTGTGTCAAACAACACAAAACCGAGAAAAAAACAAATCACGATTTTCACGTGTCAGAGATCCATTGTTTTTCTTGATCTATAAAATCGATTATTCGATTTATCGATCTCAGACTGACATCCCTAATGTCGGTATGTTACAGTATATAATCAGTAATAATCACTGGGCATTATTATACGGTGACGTCCAGCCTTATGGAGTGTTCCCACGGTACGCCGTCCGGTCTGGCATGGCTTGATTTGTTCGTAGGTACATATAATATGAACCTCAGACGTGCATGCTCAACGTCAGACGACTACAGGCAGGGTGTATTCAAGGTGCACCGTCCAGTGGTGTGGTCTGATCTGCTGATAAACGGACCGTTGGACCCGGCCATTACGTGGCACTGCACTGTACCCATCACCTTGAGGGAAACAAAGTAACTTCACTGACACCAAAACCCTACGTACCGGAACAGAGGAATGCAGCTTAGCAGTAGAAATATTTATGGTCATGCTATATAATATAATTTTTAATTTTTATGGATTAGTGTTTTTAGCTAGTGTCAAGTATAATAGACTAGCTGACCCGCTGAACTTTGTTTCGCTAATAAGTCACCTTTTAAACCTTCCCTGAACTTTCACAAATATTTCAAGATCAAAATTATCGAAATCGGTCCAGCCGTTCTCGAGTTTTAGCGAGACTAACGAACAGCAATTGATTTTTATATATAAGAAAAGAAAGAAGAAGAAGATGTATCAAATCTGAATGAAGATGTGACCCAGCTACAACCTGAGACAAATAAGATAGTCCCGTGTTTAAGTAAAGTACTGACACTTTACCTAAACCTAACACAGACTTTTTGATGCACCTAGAAAAGTCATTTTTTTATATCGAAAAACTTGTACAAAGTGCTCCCTTTTTACGACCATATTTCAGATTAATAAATAACAAAGACTTTTTAACACTATCAACATTTAAAAAATACAATAAACAAAAGTACAAGATTTTTTTAAAATCCAATATACTACCTTAATCATTTTTAGCAAATTTTCTTAACTTTTCGTTACATTCAGATCGACATGAGGCCCCCTTTAACGCATGCGGGGAGAGGTTAAAGCTAAAAAAAAACCTTACGCACGCCCGAAACGCGAGCATAAAGTTTCTAAATATATGAACGATGTACAGACCCTTCTATTGGCCACGGCCAGTGATGGTGATAGTCAGTGACCACAGCCACAGTAATTATTCCGTGTTTTTATTTTTACTCCGCTGACGTTAATTTCCATAGCTGAGTAGTGCTGTACGCGGTCTACCGTGGCGTGCTCCGGCGCATCTAGTGATTGGACACGGTCGATCCTTTTAACTTCCGCTATATCGATTAATATTCTTTTGGTATTAACATTATGCTTATAAAAAAAAAAAAAAAAAAAAAAAATTAAATAGAGATGTAACTTATGAATAAAAAAAAAACGTGCAGTTATATGCAATGATTTTCATATTTATTTTAAATCTAGTGTCTATAAATTGTGTTATTGAAATGTGTTCCCGATTGAAGATTGCAAGCTAGAAAAAAATCTGCTTGTCAATTTATGTAGCCTGATAGAAATAAACCAATACAACTAAAAAAAATCTAGTACATCATCATTATAATTATTATCATTATTACTTTACAGGTGATAAGAAACCGTACCAAAATCTGTTCATTCATTGTAAGATAAAAGAAAAAACATACCTATAAACTAACGTACTACACGTAAAACAACAACGGGGCTTTATAAATGCTGACACAAAACTGCAATAACATGTGAAAAAATACAACGCAAACCTACATACAAAATTAACATTCAAAGCAAAGACTTCAAGGTAAAATATAACAATGACACTTAAATTAATATCTGGATTAAACAGTAAATAAAATAAACTACTTTAAAACAAACCGTGCAGTCACGACGGCTATTAAAACACAAATAACAATCATCGACAACTAAATACCTGTAGCATCACTACGGACGCACCTTCCTTGACAGTAATTCAGTGCTTCGTGATATGCGCCTGCGCGCGAGCGTCTTTTTTCGCGCCTTTATTTTCCAATTTGAAAAACGAACGTGATATATGGCAGTGGTGACCCGACCGTGTGGTGAATTCCATTGTTTGAAGTATAGTTCTTGTAGGAGACGGACTTCGCAAAATGGCTGGGTAAATAACAAACAAATAACTATTCTACGTAACAATTATTATTCTAAAGAGGTTTAGAGCTGCGATCTCGTGAGTTTGTAAACTTGATAATAATATATTGTTGTAACCTCTTTTACTTTTTTTAAGTGGCTATACATCTGTTTCTTCTTTTAAATGTGAAGCAATGAAAAAGGTTTGATTGAGGTTTGATCAGGTGTTTTAAACTTGCTGGAAGCAAATTAGGTAAATGTTTGTGTTTAGGAATGTGCAGCTGTTTCGTTTTATAAATCTCCATAACTTAGCATCAAGTAGGTACCTTTTGAGTTAAGTTGGCGTTAAGTTATTTTCAGTGTTTCAAAATCGAAACTTCAAGCAGTGCGATTATGTTAATATCTTTACGAAATCGTGTATCTAAATTTGAACTTTATGTAGATGTGATTAGTATGTGTAGCGAATGTTTAGTTGAGACAAATTAGAGTTGTTTCATTTTTGTATTTTCTAATTGTTAAATATTATTGCGGGTACTTCCGTGACGTTTCCGGTATCCGTCAGGAACTCTGCATTTTTCCGGGATAAAAAGTCATCCCATTTATTCAAAAAACAATGATTCGATTTTTCTACAGGAGACTTTAAAAAGGCTGTAGGATTAAAGTTAGAATTAGAAATCTAAACATTGTTCCCTAAAATCCTTAATGTTCCGCGACCAAAGAGATCTAATGAAAGTATTGTATGAAAAAGTTACTGGCTGGATTATTTATTTTTCTTCTCCTATATGGAAATGAAAGTACTCGCTTTGCTCAGGATTCTATCGTAGAATCCCTCGCTCTGGATTCAATATAGCCCTCTCGCCGTAAAAATATTATTTTTCTCCCTTGCAATACAATCTAAGTACTTTTAAATTGCTCCTAAATCCAGTGAACCAAATATCTCTGTATCAAAATGCTATTCAAATCCATTCAACCGTTTCAGCGTGATCAAGGAACAAACAAAATGGTAAACATCATAGCTTTCGCCTTTGAAAATCTGTCAAGATGTATGTCACAATAATGATTTATATCTGTCACTGACTTTTTTTATTTGGTAGACTTCAGGGTTACCATAAAAAAGGCGGGAAGCTGCCTGAGTATTTTTTTTACCGAATTCAAATAAATAACATTATTCTAATAAGCACTTCTTGGATATTGTTTAAAAATGTATATAACGTTAACCACACCACAGCCAATGGAACCTCGGTTCAGCCGCTTCTTTCAAATTTCACAGTCTAACAACTGGGACATTTAAAGTTATTATTAAATCTTAATTTATTTTTTTCGTAAGTATATTTTACAAGCTGTTCCCAGCGGTTTCACCCGTGTGGGCCCCACAGTTTATTGTGATAAAAAGTAGCTTACACCTCCTTTCTCAGGCACTAGACTACACTTTTACGAAATTTCATTTATATCGGATCTGTAGTGAAAGACAGACAGACAGAGTTATTTTCGCATTTATAACATTAATTAATATAAAGTAGGAAAGTAGGGATAGGGATTTAAAAGGTGGTTTTCACACCATTTCCGGTCGTTAAAGTCATTGCTAATCTGTGCAAAGTCAAGTTGGGTAGCTGGTCTATATTTATATGTATATAACTCAAAGGTAACTGACTGATGACTGACTGACATAGTGATTTATCAACGCACAGCTCAAACCACTGGACGGATCGGGCTGAACTTTGGCATGCAGGTAGATGTTATGACGTAGAAAAGATTTCGCGATAAACTGTAGCCCACGCGGGTGAAATCGCGGGGAACAGCTAGTCATAAATAAAATGGTCTGCGACAGCAATGACCTTGTTGCGATTACACTGTGAATCTGTGATTGTAGCACTACCATCGTAATAGCTTGTCGTGACGTTTTCTCGTCACTTGTGATTCTTGCTTCGTGACCTTGTAGTAGGTACTGAGTTTGCTTGAGTATGACATAACGCTTGAGTTTCCTTACAGTGTGATAATTTTTATTACGCGAGATAGTTTAAAAGAGTAAAAACTAAGCAGATCTTTGATATTGAGTAGGATTTAAACTCAAAATCAAACATTTAATAGGACACGTGTGATCACTTTAAAACCTAGCTACGCCTGTCACAATCTCATTACGCCGCAAAGGAACAGGCAAAAAACGCCCGACGGGTAATTTTTGGGCGCAATCACATTCTTTTTGTATTTCCTACTGGGTATCGCTTCACAAATCCATTTGAAGGCATCATGATAAGGCTATTACATGCCCACTGCTGAGGTACAGGCCTTCTTTCATTAAGAGAGAGATAGTATGTGGATCATAATCCACCACGTGGATTGGCTACACCAGGAATTAAAACTGGCTCTTAAGATTTCAACAAAGCGTCAAGAGGTGGTGATCTGAAAGTAACGTAAAAATAGATAGATGCATTTTTTTTTTTAAATTAGATAATGTTATCTTTATAAATAAATATTAAATAGATAGACCATCATCTTTTCAACATAACTAAATTTTTAGCTACATGGTGTTTTCTGATTACCTTAAATTTGCAATTGTGTGACATAGAAATATTTAAATGATCCTATCTTGTATCAACTGCTTTTAATAACATTGCCACTTTAAAAACTACATTAATCTGTTTCCTAATAAAAATAAGTAAAAAAATAACACAATCTAGCTATGTATTTCATTTGCCAAAAATACTTCGTAATCGTAAAGCTGCGCAATTTGGTAAACATTAAACTAAGTTAAAGAAGTTAGTACGTTTATGCTGATTACTAAAATATTTCGCCATTATTTTGCTTTTATAATAATGACGATTAGAGTGTTGTTATGACCTCCAAACTATGTTAAGGCAGAACCACCTTCCAATGTTAAGCATAGGGTATACAAAAAAATGTTTACTAGTTTTCTTTACTACACCCCTAACACTGACTAACTGACAGACACACAGACTATAATGGTAAGTCCTAGAAACATGAAACTTATAACGTTTTTATAGATAGTGTAATGTAAACTTGTATCCTAACTAACTAACTGAGATGGCGCAACGACCCAAAGTGAGTCTTGGCCTCCGATAACAAAAGACGCCACTTCGGTCTGTCCTGCGCCACCTTCTGCCAGTCCTCCACCTGGAGCTCGCGCAAATCCTTCGTGACTTCGTCTTTCCAGCAATATCTGGGACGGCCGACAGGGCGACGGCCACTCGGCCGTCCACTGTATGCTCGTTTGACCGCACGATCCTCCCCCATTCTTTCAACGTGGCCGAGCCAGCGAAGTTTGTGCGCTTTCACCTCGCCGATGACATTCGGCAAAAATTGAATTTGCCGAAAATTGTATCCTAAGTATAAATTTAAAAAATCATTCCCAAAAAGAGTCAAATGGGGTAAATTTTGCTAAATAGAAGTTAATCAAGCCTTTTTTTCTCTAAATAATTGAAAAGTTACGGTCTGCAACATTAGACAAAAGTAAATCTTACATAATTAAAAAAAATACCGTCATAATATAATTTTTTCAGAATAGCTTCTTCACTAAAAAGAGATGGGATATTAATTTTTTTATCAACTTCTACACGAGCAAACTCGCGCGTGATAGTTCGCTTGTAACAAATATAACTACTTACTTATTAAAATAACCGTTACAATACTGTAATTAGTAAAATTCGTTACAGAGATGAGCCCAGTAACTTGTCTAATACGATTCGTTCTTGCCAATTAATGCGCCGCCACTTAGCCTTTAATCTCACACAATATACTGGCAGCGTATCAATATAGCTTAAAAAAAGGGTCAAGAGCGATTTGAATTCACTGGGAAAAGGTTCAGTACTATTTATTCTATATATGTAACAGAATATAAATGCTTTTCTATAAATTTTGTGAATTGTTTTTTTTTCAAATTAATCCCCGAAATCTCTTTTTACTTATTTACTTTTACACGTCCATAACATTTTTTTTTCTTTTAAAACATGAGAAAATTATCTATGGTATGTTGACAAACAGACAGTGATCTTGTAAGAGCTTAATTTTTTCTTCTGATGTACGAAACCAAAAACTAATGAGAAACAGTATGAAGCAAAAAAAAACATGTAGATATTGTTCATAGTTATAAACAACATGACGAAAATTATAAAACTTGTCAGTATATGTCATAATAATAATGTTATACTTACTGCATGATTATTTAGTAAAATCTTTTAAAAATTCAGTAAGTTGAGTAATTAAAATAAGTCTGTATAAGTGTAAACCAGCCTTAAGGCAAGTTGTAGAACATTTAGAACGGAAATCCAAAGTTTGCGTGTTATTTATGTTAAACTACCCTTACATCCTCACATGCTGGTCACCATTATTTTTTCAATATTAGGACAGTCAAAATAAAATCAATTATGTAACTAGTTCTTGCAGTATACAATAATAGAATTTGCGTTTTACATTCCGAACCTCAATAAGTTTTATATGACGAGGGATTCCAATTCTTATGACGGGGGATTCCAATTCGGTGATGGGGGGGACGCCAGGGGATATTTAGGGGGCACGATCCTCTTCGTACATCGTGCAGAAGTATTTTCAGAAATATACACACCAGCGAGTTCTTAATGTTTGTATTCCTTCGACAATGATTCGTTACAAAAATAATGTAACCCAGAGCCGATAGAAACGGATCCGAAACCTATATGATAATCTTCAAAGTTGTTGCTTCATCGCCCACGCGATACAATGTGTCCGGTTGACATTCCAAACCGAATGTCACCGTGACGTGATGCATTAACTTTGACAGTTGAGAGAACTGACAATTGCAAAATACCGTCCTTGATTAACAAATGCGGGTATTTCGTATCTTCGAAAATCAGTTGTGATGATCACGCTATATATATTTAAACAAAACAGTGTTACCTGTGACGATGTGGTCGAAGATGGCACCACGTGACGTGACACCTATATTACGTACTGGATCTCAAGTGAATCTACCGGAACACTATGATAGGTGCTTGGTACGATGGTAGGACTGCTTTGCAGAGTCCGCCTGGGGAAGTATCATGCCTATGTCAGTATTTCAACCGCCCAGAAGTGTGCGCAAATCATTCTACGCCCCTGTTAGGGTATTGCAAAGAAGTAAAAGGATAGTTCTGGGTTAAACTTAATAATGGGCAATCATGACGCTTACCATCAGCCAAGCGTGCTCCAATTCAATCAATTAGTAATAAGAATAATATTGTAAAAGTGATCGCGCCAAAAAAATTACCTGCCGGGCGTTTCTTGCCTGTTCTTTTGCTGGCGTAAGGAGGTTGGAACAGGCGTAGCTAGTTTTACGTTTGACGTTTTAAAGTGATCACAATGTATCCTATTGAATAAAGTACAATTGAATTTGAATTTGCGTATTGCCCGTCTCGCCATTCAGTTATATATTAAAAATGTCTTTGAAAATGGTAAAGCGTGGCGACAGTAGCTTCAGTAGAGTTGACCCGAGATTTCGGAAACAAAAACTGTTTAGTTTGCGAGAGTTCGTCTCCCAGATAGTGATAGTTGGAACTAGTTCGAAGTGTTTCCGTAGGTGTGTGGAAAGTTTAAAGATAAAAGATAACAGTAGCTGTTTCTTGGTGTGAGATATCCGATTTCGTTATGTGAACTAAACTAGGGTTGACATGTTTTTAATCTAACTGGTTGGTTTTAATTTTTTCTGTTCTGTTTGTTGTGTACTAGACTAATAAACAGTTATCGATTTACAACACCAGACTCCAGACACTGCAAAAAAATACACTCATTTTTTTCCAAGCAAAGAATCGAACTGGCGACCTCACTTTTCACAGTTCGTTCGTTCAGTATGAACCGGTTCAGCTGTTGCCTCCTACATCCAAACAAACTTTATCTCTTCGTAATACAATATAACTGTCTTCGATACATACAAAAATTGACGTGTTTCAAAGCAGGACCTATTACATTTTTAGGCGATTTTCACTGTATTATTATTATCAACAAATCTATCTTTTGTTTTTGGCAGTGTTGTTTCATTATTGTCCATTCAAATGAATACAACAATCCACCCCCATCCATCCACCGAAAGTAATTGGCCCGTGCGAACCCAAGGTCGTTAACAAGTATTATAATAATGAACATTTTGACCCATGTAATGGATAAACAAAGATTTTTCTAAACACATAATTTCTTATTGGTTTGATTTGCAACTCAATTCGACGAATTAAGTGTGATTAGAAAACGAAAGTGCTAAAGAAACTACGCATAGTAAAGCGCATATTGAAGACACGCAATCGTTTTGAATGTGAAAAACTATTGACGAGTGTCGAATTATCAACAGAGTACAGTTTAGAAACGAAATGTTTTGTTTGTTCGTGATCATGGTGTTTGCAACACTGCCGATTTCTTGAGAAATCAAACAAAAACAACTAGGTACTAGGTACATGAAAAAACCAAATCTAAAACCTATTTCTAACATATTAACATATATTTTTTATGTTCTAAGTAACAAAATGCCCTTAATTCACCATTTCACATTCCTGCATCATGTTTTGGGTAAAAAAGATACTTACATAAAAAAGAAAAGTACAGTAATCCCAGTAGTTTTTAAAGCGATGATAGCCCAGTGTTAGCGACGTCGTCTTGTGCTGTCGTAGGTGGTGGGTTAATAATAATAATAAATTCATTTATTTTCAGATAATTAAAATCCATATTTACAATTTAAAATTCATAAAACACAAAAACAAAATAATTAAATCAGAACTACCAGTACCTCCTCTCCGGCATTGGCACTTACACATGTCTCTCGCAGCAATGCCGGAGGTAGGCACAGTCCAGCCTGACTGCAATCATTTTTAGTACAGTGTTGGAGCTGGCCCGAACTCTGCGCACCAAAGACGCGACCCGCGATCGCATAAAATCCTACTTACATGAGTGGAGAGCTATCGGTGAAGGAAAACACCGCGATGAAATCATAGCTTCGTGGTAGGGCATTTTTAAGTGCTCGCCTGGCTATAGCTACCACCGTAAAGTTACAATCTGCCACCAAGCACCTATTGCTGTGTTCCGGGCCTTCCGGCAGCTCAGTTCCACTTGAGAGCCTGTTTCCTGTCCAGGTGTAGCGTGGCGCCACCTTGATCATATCGTCACTTAACATCAGGCATGTCGTCAAACGATACTCTGTAAGTAAAAAAATTCGCACTACCTGCAATTTACTTTGCGTGACCAGTCAAATCTCGATAAAAATAACGTCAGGAAGAAATAAAACGCCAACTGAACAAGGAAATAGTTATTATGTCACTGGGCTGAACAGGAGCATGGTATAAACGTCAATTACTTCGTAATTACATACAATTAGAAGAGACTAAAATAAATTATGAGCCATTTTGACTCTTACGACCTTGGAATAAGGCAAACAAGATTGGAGTATCCGAGTTACATAAATAAGGAATAAAGTGTAGCTTATGTAGAAACAGACGATAGTGAAATGACAGTTGCACGCGATACATCCACGTCAGCTGATTTGTGGGAATCATTTGCTTATATATGAACACTAGCACCGCCCTGCAGTTTTACCAGCTTTGACTACACTTTATCGCGATATAGGGTATTGTTTATCCTTCTCCAGGGTTTGGACTATCTCCACTCCAAATTTCACCAAAAGTCATTATGTAGTTTTTGCATGAAAGAGTAGCAAACATCCATCCATCCGTCATCATTAACATCATCAGCCTATTACTTTCCCACTGCTGGCACTCTGGTCTTCTCTGAAAGAGACAGTATGGGCTGTAATCTACCACGCAGGACCAGTGCAGGTTGGTAGATGTCACATGCCTTTGAATGTTGTGATTCTTGTTTCCTCACGATGTTTTCTTGAGCGATAGTAAATCTACACGTAACTTATTAAGTCATAGGTGCGGGGCCGAGAGGATTCGATCTCGGTGCCGGCGCCTTGTTAAGCGCACGCGTTACCGTTCTACCACCATCAGAAACTTTCACATTTATAACATTAGGTAGGAAGTAGGATTGTTGATTACACGAATACGTACAAAATAAAAGTTATTACAAACTTGTTTAATGTGTTATTTAAGTTTATAATTTTGTAATCTGCAACAGTCACTTGAGGATCGACAAGCCAAAATATAACCTGCGTACTCGGAGTATCAATCATCTTTTTACTAATAACAATTTTCGTAGAAATGTTTCTAAAACACAGTGTCACATTTGTATTGTTTTCTAGTACAATGGCGGAATGCACTTCTGGTGACAATGTTTCTTTCATAACATCTTTATGAACAATGACCGATTAGCACTGTTTACTGTATTGCCCTACCTTGTCACAGGTCTTCATACAAACTGTTACTGGTTTATATTTTAAACATTTATTGGAAATCCTGACTCCTTCACTGGCATGTTAGCTTAAACCACTGGTGCTAGAGAATTTTCAGGATAGCTCTCTTTGGTGGTTTTGTAAACCAAAGGGGTCTTATGTGTTTTGCAAATATTGACTTTATTATTTTCAGTGACTTCCTTTATTTATTCTTTACTCTAAGTTTAACGTAAAGAACCTCTTATGTCACCTGTAGTGAACGGGGCTACGGAGATAATGAATAGAAAAATTAAATGAAACGACGACGAAGAAAAACGCCTTAGTTGGTGAAATAGATTTCCAGGGGTTTTAAAATCAGATAGATAGATTTTTATAATCATAATCAACCTGTTTCAGTCCACTGCTGGACATATGCCTCTCCCAAGGTACGCCACTGAGCCTGATCTTCGGCTCCTCGTCCAATCGCTGCTAGCCATTTTGCGTTTATCGTTGCTCCACCTATATAGCCGAAGGACGTCCTACACTACGTTTGCCGAGCCGCGGTCTTCTCTCAAGAACACGTTTGCCCCAACGGTTATCCGTTCTTACTCTAATATGGCCAGCCATTTCAGCTTGGTGATCCTATAGGCTACGTCAGTTACCTTGGGTCATTTCTAATACTATATATGCGAAAGTTTGTTAGTGAGTTTGTTTGTTACTTCTTACTACGATAGAACGGCTTAAAAGATTTGAATGAAAATTGGAATGGAGATAGCTTATACCCTGGATTAAAACAGAAACCACTTTTACTCCTTGAAAAAGGTTATGTGGTGGGTAAATCTTGAGTGCAGCCATCTGTCGCAGCTTTGTACTTAATAGATTATGAGCGTTCTAAAATTTAATCAAAGTTAATATAGAGCAAAAACTTTGCGGGACATTTATACTAGGTACAGCTTAAAATTTATGAAACGAAGACCTCTACCGTCTAAACTTCCACCGCCTAAACCTCTACAAGATGAGTTCTCGTAAATGATTTCCTTCACAAATGATGTAACATTTCTAGCTCTCTTAAAAGATTAGACTATTTCGTTTACAAGAAAACACCGCTCGTTTTGCGCCAGTAAGCATGATGGTATATCTTACTTCTTACTTTTTGCAATATAATTTCTATTTGTAAAAAGATGTAACTATTAGAGAAAAAAGAACTTAAACGTAATTGAATAAAACATTTACAAATAAAAAACCTGATTTAGACCGCTGCCTACAGGTAGCGTGCCCACAATGCTGATGACCGGGCTTATACGTCTTATACGAAATGACCAACGGAATTGAGGAAGAAATGTTTTCATATGACACTAGCATATCATTATCATCATCATCAGCCAATTTCGTTCCCACTGCTGGGACACTGGCTTTCGATCAGAGAGAGAGTATGGGCCGTTATCTAGTGTAGTGCAGGTTTTATATGTCGTATGCCCTTGAATGTTGCGGTTCTTGGACACGCCGAGCACTAGCGTACCACTCTAATATTATACATCCAGACATTTTTGACTGAGGTAGTATTTATGTTTGTTACTTCTTCACGCTGAACGGATTTGAGTAAAATTTTGAATAGAACACAAGGATAAATAGTGGATAATTTTTGAAAGTAAAGCCGGTCAAAAAACTCACCCAAATAAACTAAAATAGCTGGTCAAACAGCAGCAGCGATGTTTTTAGAGACAGCTCAGACTCTGGATTAAAGTATGGAATATTTACTTACTTATCCTGGAAAAACGTTCCTGCGGGACTAAGCAAAGTTATTACCGCAGGACGCAGAATGTAAAACATTTAAAGTTTTCGTTTTAATATAAAACAGTGAGGTTTATTGCAAGACAGTGCTATTTTTTACAATTCATAAGATTAATATCAACTTAATTGCGTGTAAGGTTAATTGTTCATTCAACCCTAATTGACCTTTGTCTCTTCGTGTTAGCGCAAAAGTCACCTAATTACCCATTGATTGAGCTAAAAGGCTTCATAATTCAAATAGGGACACAGTGGTAGTCATAGAAAGGTTAATAACATTGCAAATACGTTGCGCATTAAATTTTCTATTAAAACTTATTTAAAACTCATTATTAAACCATATTATTAGCTTTATTTTAAACCAACTTCAAAAAAAGTGTAGGTTCTCAATTCAAAAATTTTTTCCCGATTTTTAGCCCCCCACCTCAGAACCTTCGACTGGGTGAACCGATTTTGATGATTGTGTTTTATTTGAAAGCTGATGCTTCCTGTATGGTCCTATTTTATTTTGGTCCAGTTCGGATATTGGCATCCATAAACAAACTTTTGAAGTCGGTGTTTATTGTCTGCAAAGTTACTTGTATTCGCTAAATTTCATTATTATCGTCAGGCTATTATGTTCCCACTACTGGGACACATGTTATTTCTTCATATTTCTGCTCTATTGATATCCCGTCTCGAAACCGAATTTTAAAACTGTCAATTAACTCTTTATGACCATCAGGATTCACTTATTTACAAAATTTATCATTTCATTCCAGTCACTTAAGTCTATCCGGGACGTCATAAAGACTCAGCTATGCACATTCGCGCTGTCACTGACCCTGTTCAATTCGGTCCACCTGCCTCGAGAGGCGTTCAAACATGGAGCTGTTCCTTACCTGGTGGTCTACACGTTCTGGTTGCTAGCTGTGGGGCTGCCGACGACGCTGCTGCAGCTGGCGATGGGACAGCTGAGTCAGCAGGATCCAGTTGGGGTCTGGAGAGCTGTTCCTATTATGAGAGGTGAGAAGATGCAATTTGCAAGCAAGGATTTTTTTAGAACCTAACTTTACTATCCACATAGTATCTTACTAATATTATAAATGTGAAAATTTGTGATAATTCAAACCATGAAAAGGGACATAAGATGCTATTTATTGTGATCGTGTTAAAGTGTAGTCCGCGCGGGTGGTTACTGCGTGTTGCTTATCATAAATGCGAAAGTATATCTGTCTATTTGTTTATAACCTTTTCACGACTGAACCGCCAAACACGTCTTGATGAAATTTGGTATGGAGATCATTTGTAAACCGGCAAAGGGCATTAGATACTTTTTATGGCAAAAAACTGTTGTCCACGCGTGTAAAACTGCGGTAAACAGCTAGTCAGTCTATAGTCCTTCAAGCGTAAAGAGATTTTATACAGAAACGACTGTGGTGCGCCGTGCGGGGAATGAACTTTGTAAGAGGAAGGAAGTGAGCTAAGGCAAGGAATTGCACATGCGGTCGTAATTATTGAGATAGGAAAACTATAGGTAGGTAAGTGAATTTTGAACCTCACCCTTTTGAGTGATGGTAAATTTGCACATTCATTAATTATTAGGTCACAAGATCTGAAATTAAAACTTGGTGTTGGTGACTTTAGGCATATGCGTTCCCGTTTGTCCAACCTCATTTAAAATTAGTAAACCGAAATATCTGGTTCCAACAAAATCAACAGGTTTGCTTTCCAGTTAAGGACGAAATAGCAAAGATGCAAGTTGTATATCCAAGAGATTCCCAAATATCGCGTCGACGTAGTAATCCGGCACTCTGGGAAGCATACAAACTTTATAGTAAAGCATACTGGCTTATAGTAAATCTGCTTGGCTTCCCACGTCTTGTGTTAAAGCCTTTAACTGTTGTATATTTTAGAAACAGTGTAGTGTTGATATGTCGTTGTAAATGGCTATGAAGTTATGTTGAGGCAATACGAGTTTACAAGTCCAAAGTTTGATGAGAAGAGTTTGGGTCCCATCTCAGCTCGGCACCTATGACTTTGATGAGTTACGTGTGGATTTGTCAGTGCTTTGAAACGGTGATGGAAAATGTTGTGAGGATACCGGAATGTCCAAGAACCACAACATCCATAGGCATGTGTCATCTACCAACCCGCATTGAGCTAGCGGGTGGTAGATTATGGTTTATACCTATTCTCTCTCTCTGAGAGAGAGGCCTGTGGGCACGTAATTGGCCGATGATGATGATGATGATGAAAACGGCTTTTGTTTCTTCCATTTTTAATTTAACTCATGAATTTGCTCTTATAGTAAAGTTGAAATCAAAGTCTTTATTTATAATTAGATTTTGTCCGACGTTCCACCCACATAGTGATCTGAATTCTGTAATCATAGTTTTCCCACGCAACTTTATTAACGCCTGACATCCTAAGCAATACAATATCAAGTTACCAAGCACCTATCGGTGTGTTCCGGTGAACTCACAAAAGAGCCAAACTCTGTTATAGGCGCAGTGTGGAGACACCTTAGAGGCTAAGACCATATCACTAAACATCAGTTGACCTGTGGTTAAATGCAAAAAAGTACAAGGTTGTCTTTATAACTTTGTTTGATAAAAACTGATTTTAAAACTCTTTGCTTGATAGTTTTATGCTTGAAGCTCCAAGATTTTACATTTTTAATTCAAGTTGATGCTGAACGTAAAAGCAATTTTTAATCATACTTCTGTAACATAATCCCCAAGAGAAAAGTTTAATGAATCTAAAGCTTTTGGTAGGGCTAAGTAACTAGATGACTATAAAGTTATATTGAAAACTTGGAATCAATCAAAAATTCAATACATTTTATGGAAAATTGTTTTAATAAGAAGCGCAGAATTTCTACTTAGTGTATTTTACTACTCGTTATTTTACAAAATAGTGTCTGAAATGTTTTCGCGTTTTATTACCCTTTGTTTTAAAACATTTAGAGGTAAATAACCTGAACAAAAGAAACAATAGATCGAAGGTTATTCACCTTTTCCGTAATGGCAGGGAAACACCTATGGATAAAATCAGGGTTAGGTATTAGATATAGATAAACTATAAATAGCTTCCTAAGCTTTGTGGTTTCACTCACGTCAAGGGTAGAAGTATTTTATGTCTTATTATATTAGAGAAACCTAAAGCTACTCCTCTCTACCGAACTTTTTGAAAATTTTTGTAGCTTTTATGCACCTATGTCGTAACAATCATACGCACATACTACCGTTATTTTTTTCCGCATAAAAAGTAGCCTATGTCTATCCCCTATGCAAATGGCTAACAGCCGTTAATTCTGGCGTTCAATTGGCCTATGTTTGGTAGTCTTCCGGTTGCTGATGATGATGATTTATTAGTTGAATATCATGCCGCATTTGAAGTAGATTTTCTTAACATCATTTCAGTTGTGTTCACGACTGTCCAACCAATCGCAGGAAACACTAAAGAGTATATCAGCCATAATTGTGGTAACATTGTATTTTGAACTAAGGTTGATCAACCATATTTCTTTTATTTCCAGGTGTAGGCCATCTCAAGATACTGACGTCATACCTTTGCTGTGTCTACTACATGGTGTACGTGGCACTATCAACAGTTTATCTCATATGGATTGGAAAAGGGACTTTCCCTTTAAAGGATTGTACGAAGCTACATATAACTCCTGTAAGTTTTAGTAATTATTTTCTTTGAGAGAATTTTTCTTCGAGTGTGTTGGCAATAAATTAGTCTAGAACCTTCTTGGACCTTGTAAATGTCTTAATGTCATACGCTTTACAACTGTTTAACTACTCAATGTAGTCGAAGATCGCCAAGCTACGCTTGGACTGGGTCTTGCCTCTCAACTAAATAAGTTACGATCTAAAAGTACTGAGTTCCAAAGTGATACCCGTGCAAAGCCGGGGCGTTTCACTAGTTTGTTTATATTATTGTTTTCTCTCTAAAAAAATATTTATCGCTGAGATACTGATTAATGTTTCGTGTATAACACAAACATGTAAATATAAACTCCTTACCAATAATATCTTCTTATTCACAGTATTATAAACAACGACCCAAAGTGAGTCTTGGCCTCTGATAAGATAGAACAAGCCACTTCGATCTGTCCTGCGCTGCGCCACCTCCTGCCAGTCCTCCACTTGGAGTTCACGCAAATCCTTCGTGACCTCGTTGTTCCTGCGATACCTGGGACGGTCGACAGGGCAACGGCCACTCGGCCGTCCCATGTATGCTCGTTTGACCGCACTATCCTCTCCCATACTTTCAACGTGGCCTAGCTAGCGAAGTTTGTGCGCTTTTATTTGGCACATAATTTATAATTTTCCAATGTTTTTCACTTTTCAGCATGGCTATGAAAACAGAATGAATGCTACAGAATGTTTCAAGTAAGTAGCAAGTTACAATATGATTTATATTTTCTGTGATTGAAATTAATAAGTAAATTCATAACATTATAAATTACTAGTCGCGCCCCGCGGTTTCACCCGCGTCTTCATGTTATCCCGTAGGAACCTTTTTTCGGGATTAAAAGTATGTAAAATGTGTTAATCCAGAGTATAAACTATCTCCATTCCAAATTTTATTCAAATCCGTTCAGTAGTTTTTGCCTGAAAGAGTAACAAACATCCATCCATCCATCCATCCATACTTACAAACTTTCACTTTTATAATATTAGTTAGTTATTATTTATTTTCTATTAATTCTGTAACACTCTCGTCATACTGCCCTATAATCTTGAATCTTTTCCATTACAGTTCGACATTTCTAGGTCCGTTCACGGAACACCCTCAGTATCTTGGCATAATGGCGATTCTTATATTCTTTTTATGGTTCTTCGTGCCCATTCTGTGAGTATTATTTGAACTATTACTTTTTATCAGCATTTAGAGACGTACTAGTTTCAGTCTGCGGAGTCCGTTTTGTTATTTTTGGCTAGCTCTCTCAAGTTTGTCGTTTATGACCTTCAGAATAAAATTCTTAATATTCCACTGATAGGAAGCAAAATATTATTTTTGCTGCTGTATGGAATTCTTTATCTATATCTTTAGGTAGAGACAACACTTGATAGCCAGCTTCAACCACATCGTCACTGAACATCAGGTGACTAGTAGTCAAACTTTACCTTGTAAGAACTAAAAAGTAAATGTATCAGAAACTACATAGATCAGGGATCCACAACATTGAATTCCATATTTCTAACAAAATAAGACAGTAAATCTAACACTTGCCATTTCAGTTTGTATCGCCTACGCAAAACTTTGGTGGCATCGCTCAGCGTCTTAGCTCCTGTAACCGTGACTATCGCAGTACTGCTGTCTACATTTCTTGGCGACAGTAAAGTATTGGATCCCATGTTCGAATCTTGCGAGCAATGGACGCCGCTCTACCAGCCTTACATTTGGCACAGTGCGCTGGTACAAGGGCTGTTGTCGACCCAGATTGTTAGTGGTTACTTGACGAGTGCTGGAGGATCAGTTTATAGGCACTCTGATGTAAGATGGTGAGTTATTTTAATGATGTGCGGTTTTTTTTCCTTCGTGATTTCTACCAACCAATCAACTGCCACCTTCGTCGTAACAACATATTATTAATTATCTGTGGAAAATGTGACCGCGTCTGTGTCTCCCGGATCGGCTTACTTAGCCATGAGCACAGATGATTTTCGGACGCTAGATACTTATATCATCTTTTGTAGCTGAAGGCAGGCCAAAGATGATGATAATGCAATGATCACTATTTCTAACGGTATATGCGTACAAGCTTCAGGTTATTTTTAGCTTTTTTTAGTATGAATTCTTGTACACATTTACAGAGCGAATTATTTCCATTAATTTCAACGAAATATTTTACCTATACTAGAAACTAAATTGAACATAACACTAATCAAGCAAAGCTTTGGTTTAGGGGATAGTACTAAGAATGACGGCAGTATTGCTACGTTAAATGACAATGCATCTGAAATAGAATATAGCATTCCTATATTACTAATTGAGCCAAGTATATGTGAATGTCAAAGACCCCCGTCTCCTTAGTACTGAATGTTTTGACTGCAAACTACACAAAGATAATTTCTTTATCTTATTCTTTTCTTCTATGCATTTCAGGACAGCAGCGTCAATTATAATGACGAACATTTTCACCGGCTGGCTGTGGGTCCTGATGTGGGAAGCCATAGGCGGAGAAGGCAGGAAAGATGGCAGCTTTATCGCGATTCTAGTCTTGATATACCAGTCTTCCGTAGCTGAGAGACGGGGCAAGGAATGGCCTTTACTCTCTTTAGCTTTACTTTTATTGTCAGGCATCATTAGTGTGGTAAGTTGGCAAGTTGCTTCGGCTTTAAACATGCTAATTTTGGCAAAACTTTTCCACGGTATAAAATTTTTAACAAAAAAAAACTCAATGACGACTTTAAATGTTATCTCGAGTGATAGGTTGTTTTGGTACATCGGAGGTTAAAATGAAGTTTACCTCTCATGGTTATATAGTCACACCAATATTATAAATGCATTTTTTGTGAGTGAGAGAGTGTGTATATTTCTTACTTCTTCACGCTCAAATGGCTGAACGGATTTGGATGAAATAAGGAATATAGATAGCTTTTGGATTAGCACAAAGGCTACTTTTCATCCTGGAAAATGTGGGATCACAGGGAAACCACGGGTATAACAGCAAGGCGCAACTAGTTCAATCATAGTTTCAACCCAAGCTTTCAGCTCTTTCTTTCATAACCTTAAAATTCCATTTCTCTACCTTCCAGCTCATATTTCTATTCCCAGTCTACGACAGACTCCACAGAGTCACCAGCGACCACTGGCGGTTGTTTGCGACAGCCACGTCTGCTGTTGGTACCGTCCTCACCATAGCAGTTCTGACAAAGGGACTCGAGGTGGTAACGATGCTAGACGAGCTGGTTGTGCCAGTGCTAGCTGTGTTCACGGCAGCCGCTGAAGTGGTTGGATTCGTGTTTATTTATAGTAAGTATGGTGAATCTTTAATTTCTATCTAGTCTAAGTGGTGAAGGAAAACATCTTGAGGATACCGACATGTCCAAGAACCATGACATTCAATGGCATGTGACATTTATAAACCCGCACTGGATCAGCATAGCAAGTAGATCATGGCTTAAACTCTCTTGAAAAGAAGATCTATGTTCTAGCTGTTGTGAGAACTTTATAGACTGATGATGATAACGATGATGCACCTACAAATCGTGATAATTGACATTTATTCTATAAATAAGGCTACTATGATGATGACAATTCATCGACTGCTAAACATAGACTTTCCCCTAACAACAGCTTCTGATCCGTGGTCACCACTCGACAATCTCTTTTTTCTCATCGGTTATCGATTTTTGGACCAATGTGGCATAACCAGTGCCACTTCAACAAACGAATTCTGAGAGCTATGTAAATTATTTTGTTTCTTCGATTCATAAAGAAAATCCGTAAAATTAGAAAAATGATGCGGTCTTTGAACCTTAAATTTTAAATAGCAATAGTCGTGTTCCTCCAACTCATCGCAACTATATGAAAAGAAGGTGATAAGGATACATAAAGCTACCAGACACACTAGAGACTTAGCAAATTACCTACTGTTCCATACAGCACGTTAAATCATTTGACCAACATGTCGAAATGAGTGTCTGAAAGTCTGAAATAGAAATTGGCACTTTTAACTTCATAACATATTCTTTATCAATTATTCTAATCTTGCTAAACTTTTTTTCCAGATTGGTGTTACTTAGCAGTCGATATCGAATTCCTCACTGGAGTGAAACTGCCATGCTTTTGGATTGGTACCTGGTGGACCACTCCTGTGCTACTCTTTGGAGTCACTGGCTGGTGGCTGCGGGCCCTGCTTAGGTCATCTTGGGGTCAGACGACTACTCTCTGGCCCTTGGTCGGTGCCTTTGCTGTAATATTGGTCGTTATGATCGTAATAGCAGCTATTGCAGTGGCTAAAGAGGAGCAATATAATTTTATATCGGTAAGTCTTTGTTACGCTTTAGTTCTATTACCTACATGTCTTTGTTTAGTAACTTGGGCATCAGATATTAAGTATGAAATTACAACAAACGCCAAATACATGGTGCGTTGACTGTTTTGTCCACTAAATTTTAATAATGATAATGATTATCTTTTCAGAAAATATCATCCGCCTTCAAGCCTTCTCGACTTTGGGGACCCGAAGAACCCTTAGCTAGATACGTATGGATGTCACAACGTTACAACAACGAAATTCTAAGCACTGACAACGAAGGAAGTCCCGAATTAAACTATCCCACCATTTTATACAACCCCGACAACGAGAAACGATATAATGACGAGTGGACAAAGAATAACAACACTTACCAAAAGAATAACAAAGTTTACAACAAAAATGACTTTTATACAAAAGACGACAAAATGAACAAAGACTTAGGACCAATATTCACAACTCATACAATACCTAGAGGTAAGACGAAGAATTCAAAGGAAGAAAAATTCCGGTCACCAAACATATGCATTGCAAAAGGAAAATTGGGTGGACCGTTGAACTGCAATTGCAATAGGCATTTTCAATTAAACGTACCTACTTTAAAACCAAACGAAAGTACTACCAGTCTTTGACAAAGAAACAAAATGGTAGAATCCAAAGCATCGAACACAACCTAGTCGCATTTAAAATAATTTTAGAAATTGTATTTAGTTGATCAGCTGAACAAACATTGGTTCCATGACACTTGGGTAGACGAAATGCAAATAACAAAGGGCAAATAGATAAAACCGTTGTTTAAATCGTTTCAAACCTCTACTATCTCATCAAGTTTGTTATCTATATGCCATTGGAACAAAATGAGAAGAATTTTTATGGGTGATTTACATTTGGAAGGAAGACAGCTTGTTCTCTTTGTCGTATACCCACCATCATCTGTACAATGCAGGTGTATCAATCAATTGAAGTTGACAATCTGTCATTTATATTTATTTTAAGTTACAAATGTTTAAATTTGACTTTTTGGACTCAAACATGTCGCTTTTGAACGACATCTCCAAATGAATACATACATTCAATACATTCATATGCTCCAATATTCCTTGCAGCATATGTATTGAAAATACGCTTATTGATCTTCACTAAAGTCACAATTTGTATTCTCTTATGTTCGGGGTTCATCTCCTAGAATACTTAGTATTTTTAAAATTATCTATTATTAGATATCTTTGCCAGTTTTCATCCCGTTTGGACTTAAACATAATTTGCAACTCTTTTTTTCTGATGTATTAATAGGTTGAAATTCAATTGGTAATCCAGGACTAATGCTAGCTCAGAGGTTTAAAGCATTACGATGGTATTCTGAAAGATGCCGGTTCGAATTCTGCTCGTATACGTAATGTCTTTGTGTTTCTTCTTTCTTCCATAACTAATTTGGCAGACAAAAAATCAAAATAAATTTACAGTTGTTAATTTTGAATCTGAGTTTCAAAGAAGTTTAATTGAGTCGAGTCTACGGGTAAACTCGTTAGTAATGTATAGCATGGTGATCATTTGATATGACTTTCAGCTCAATTGGTTTATTCCAGAAATGAACCCTGACCGAAAATCACTGATGAATTGACAAAGACTGGACTTTCAAGACATGAGACTGAACATTAAATATGTTGGATTAAAACTTCCCAGACAGTGCAACAACAATAACCTATTTGACGATAAACTGACAAAAGTGAAAGGTTTTGGGTATTGATTTCGTTATTGTTTGCGCACCAAACTTTACCAAACAACGGATGTGAATCTTCGTACGGCGATTTGGGACCATCTAATTGGTCGGACAACGAAATTGTGATGTCAGGAGATGTCTTAAATTTAAACGTACAAAAGTTAAGAGTGAAAATATACATTGAGATACTCAGGAGCGTTTCATTGGAACTTCCTTCAAAAGTACAAGAGCAAACTGACAAAAGAAAGTTTTTTGGGTCTAAAAAAATAGAAGTACGATAATCGTTCACACAGTAAGAAAGAAGGCCCCGGACGGGCAAAAAATGAGAAACGGTCGAAGTTTTTAACATAAATCTCCGGAGTCTGAAAATTATTACTTCTGAGAACCTTCCTTCCTTCACTTTCTCGAGCGTAGGTGCTTAGTTATTTTGGCAAGTTGTATCCAATTTCTTTTAAAAAATTGGTTGGAGATTTTGGCATAATGCTTAAAGGAAAGTTGGATGTGGTTTTCTGTATTTACACCTATATTTTATTTGGAATTAGGTTATCCGCAGAAAAAACAAAGTTGCTCTCAGAATTGGCAAGAATGATATTGAGGCTTTAAACATAGGTAATTTTAGCTAGTAGAACGAACAATCATTTGACAGACAGAATCTCGAGTGGTGACAACGAACGCGTTGAAGAAAAATAATGATGATGAAATAAAATGAAAGAGAGAATGACACATTTTAAATGAACTAGTCATTTACATTGAGTGATTATTATTTTCAATTTGATTACCTTACTCAAATCGATAGAAACCATCAAGAACCTTGTAATTTAGGTCATGTTATAAATTGATTGAAGCCTATCCGAACTTGAAATCCTAAATAAACATCATTGAAGGTATTTGATAATACCAAGCAACAACACTCGACTGTGGTAACCAAATTGAAATTCATAGAAGAAACTTATTGAAATAACCCTTATCCCAAATCTTCTCACTTTAGGCTCTCCAATTTAAACTAAGGTACTAAGTACACTCTGCGGTTAACGCGCTAATTTAGGCGATAAGGCACGCGTGGCATACCGTTTTAGCTTTCATTTAATTAAATCACCCACCCTTAATGAAAATAATAAAGTTTATCGCCATGATATTACGTCAAAGTGAAACGGGGACTCAGTAGCTTGATGACAAAGTTTGTTGCAAGAATGTTTATGGACAACATTGAACGGAGATGAAGAATAAAGATGACGAAGAATGGAGAATGAGGGTGAGGAAAGATAAAAGATCATAACTGATGTTTCTTGATGAGCAGAGGTCATTGAATGAACTTTGTTTCCCTAGTTATCTATCAAAAATCGGGTCTCGATGAAATTTGGCACAGAGATAGATTACTTTCTTCGCATACGGCGTCGCAGAAAAGGGTACCTGTGGGGTGACGAGAAAACCTCGGGTGATGCTAGTCATTTGTAAGAAAATTATCAACTTCCACGCGAGTCAAACCGCAGGCTAAATAGCTCTAGTAAAATGTTTTTCTTCTTTTTTCATAGAATTCTCCTAAACTCACCGCACACTTTTAATAAACTCACTGCGGATGTTGCTAGGGTAAAATGTTGAACAGTAATTAAGAGTGAATTCGTAGTATTCCGGAGTAGACGACAGGTGGCGTCTTATTAAACTTGGTGCACACTGAGTACTAATTTATGTAACTATCAACCTAGGGGACATGGACAGTTGCCCCCAATCTCGGGCGATGCGACGCGGCGCGGTGAAAATATGGAGCGTAAAAACTTGTGTTTTAGGGGAAGCAATATAGGGAGAAATTTTGTGGTATATGAAAATGTGGGTAAAACATGTTTTTTAGAATATAAAGAGAGATATAAAGTCAGGTGGTAGCATAGTGTACACATGTGTATACATTACATTCGAGCATTTCAGGCAGTGCATCATGTGATAAAAAATTCAAAAAAAGAAGCACACATTTTAAAAAATTTTAAAATGCATACATTGCCTTCAAATTAAAGGCTTGAATTTATCTTGTAAAACGGAATAGTATGAAACCCTTTCCAAAGCCCCTTTTTAGCGATTTTTTGTAAAGGTAATATTTTAAATTAATTTCGTTTTCAATAATGTGGATGTTGACAGGTTTACCTTATAAATGTACCCACAATTCGCAAGTATTTTCCCTCAAAACGGAATGAGGTATATAGAAATGTCTGATTAAAGCTTTCAGTCCCTTAGCACAAAATAAAAAGGAGAAACTGTATCAAATTAATAGCGTCTAATAATGGACCTGTTATAAAACATGGGTAGCTAAGATGCTGCATGTTATATAATAAATTTTATCTTATTATTTAGAAAACTGTAACCGGACCATAAATATGGCTATGAAATATAGAACACCGACGTATTTGAATTATTTATAGCTTATATTAATTGTATGTTTTACTGAACGGAACATTAAAACAGTTTTTTCTGCAATATAAAATTGCAGTGAATCGTAGATATGGCAAAAATCCGCGAGGAAAAAAAGTTACATTATATATAGTTATATTTTGCTCATTAGTATTATTGTGTATGCAAAATGTTAATTTAGCAGATTACTAAGGCAAAGTGTTTTAATTTTAAATAGTTATGGCTGAATAATATGAATAAAATTATCTATTGCACTAAATGACAAAATATGTATCGATACAGGCAAACTTTGTTAGTTTGGCATTCTGTTCTAGCTAACTTATGTGTATGAAATCGCATCATATTTGAAAAATATGAATGTAAATTTAAAAATATGAAGACCTTTACCTTTTTTTTTTGTTTTTTTTTTTTTGACATTTTTTTTTTTTTAATTATGATTATTAGAAATTTTATGTTTATAACATCTGGCTTTAGAGACAAGAGATGACAAGACACATTTTCAAGGGTGGTGTAAAAGTGCAATAAGAGTGGAGTTTTTGGTTATCTTATATATATTTATTTATTTAAGAAATTCAACAGTATTATAAAGGATGAAATGGGATATCAACGTTTGTATCAAAAAAAATACTTGTGTCTGTAGAAAATAAAACGTAAAGCGCCTTCTTAGCTCCCTTCTTCGTGCAATCAGATAGTTCAGGTCACATGGCAGGGACAAATGTGGCAGTAACTCACCGGGGAAGCTCGAGATTTCTTATACACTGGTTATTACGAGAGGTGAGCGGATAATGTCCCGGAAATTTTTCCTTTGCCTACCCGTTTTTGTGATAAGAGTGAAGATGCTTTCGGCGGTAAGTTTGTAACCGTCACGATTGTGTGTACCTACAGAGAATTTATTGATAACTTTTTACAGACGTTTGCTTCAATTGTACGTTGTAAATTGGGACTTTTGATGATGATAATGATAAATGATGCGTTTAGTTCCTTGCAAAATAATAGGTAAAATAAATTGGGAGCTACAATATAAATATATAACGAACTTGTATTGCAAAGGCTGGTGCCTGCTGTAGGCATACATTGCCTTTGTCACAAGTCACCAGATCCCATTCCACGGATCTGACATAAACATAAAAACTCTATTTTACATGTAAGAACTAATAAACATTACAATGCACTGAGAAAAAAATCTGACTTTCCTTCTGAGTCTTTACCTTCCAAAACCGATTCCTTCCTTATTTTACCTTAGTTGGACTTCTGAATCATAAATCCTTCCCTTTTGACTCAGAAGGAAAACGGTATTTCGGAAGGTCTTTTTTCTCCGTGTGAGAAAAAAGATACGAAAAGAAATTGCTACGAAATGTGACAATGACAATACTATAATATTGTCCTGGACTTTTATAGTTTCTTTTTACTTCATACAGCGTAACGCAATGACCACAAGCCACCTGGTATTTAGTGACGATGTACACGGAGAAAAAAAGACCTTCCGAAATACCGTTTTCCTTAAAGGGAAGGACTTGTAATTCAGAAGGAAAACTAAAGTAAAATAAGGAAGGAATCGGTCTTGGAAGGTAAGACCCAGAAGGAGAGTCAGTTTTTTTTTCTCAGTGTAGGAGAGGGTCGCGCCGTGCTACACCTGGACTGGTTTTGAAGTAGGGCAGCAAGAAGACAGCGACAGGTGCTTGATGGCCGATTTATTTCTTCTTCAGCTCTTCTCATCCAACTACTGCCATCCACTCGCCGAATAGAATATCTTGAAGTTTTCCCTCAACGTTTCGCAAAAGATTATGCAAATGCTCCGATCCATCTACATATTCTCCTTAACATTAATCTATTGTCTAACTCAGCTAGATTATAAGCAACTTTGTAACGAAAATCTCAACAACTTTGTCCTTAGCATGAAACAATCATAAGCTGCTATGTCCTCAGCTGTAAACCTGAAACTTATACGTGGGAGTTACTTGGAGCACGCCCGTGGGAGTTGCGCTCCAGGCGTCCCTGGGACTCGGAACTTTGTACTGTCTTCAATAGAATAGATAATGCGTTTAAATACATAGATACTGCTACTTAAACTGTGTTGAAATTGGATTTGTTGTAACTTTGTGCGGTACTTGCACATACAATGTCTAAATCAAATAGTAGTGTAATAAGAAAATCTGTAATTTCCTTCTTATATAAATTCATAAATATCTAGACAAACTCTATTAGTACAGAGAATATGAAGATAATAATAATATGAGCAATGAGTATGCAGGGAGCTTGGTGACTGAGCGATGGTGGCCGAACGGTTAGGCGTGCGACTTACAATACGCCGACACTGAGTTCGAATCCTCTCGGCCCCGCACCTATGACTCAATAAGTTATGTGCGGATTTGCCATCGCTCAAAACGGTGAAGGAAAACATCGTGAGGAAACCGGCATGCCCAAGAACTGTAACATCCAAGGGCATGCGACATATACCAACCCGCACTGGGCCAGCGTGGTAGATTGCAGCCCATACTCTCTCTCTGAGAGAAGGCCTGAGTTCCAGCAGTGGGAACGTAAAAGGATGATGATGCAGGGAGCTTGAAAACTACAAACAAAAATAGATAATAAACATCAGATATACGGTGGGTATATCTGGTGTTTATTATCTATTACATAATAAGTTAATAACATAATTATTTATAATTTAATGTATGTATTATGTACTTATTTTATATTTCCTTAAATTGTAACTGTGGAGGCTTAAAATTGGTTTTCCAAATATATTCCTACCTAATACTCTGTAAAGTTAGCTGTAAACTCACGAAATAAAATACATAAATAGATAAACAGCCATTTATAACCAAAAAGCACTATTCACAGGAGCATTCGACGAGGAAATAAAATAAACTCTGAAGAAAAATTCGAAGCAACTAAATCATTCAGAATTTGATTGAAACTTTAACTTGACTTATCCGGGGCGAACTAAATATTAACGAAATATAAGTGCTACCGTCCAATCTTTAAAAGTAGAGTGTTCGCTATAGCAACCGAACATTTTAGACAGGAACTAATCAAAATTGTAGGGATAAGAACGAAGTACGAATCAGCAGGCTTCCAGTGTAGGAGTGTACGGTACGGCCATTTTATCCGGTATGGCGATGAATAATTCGCTCAAAGTTCCACGGTGCAAGTTTATACAAATGGCGCGGTTGGCTTCGGCACTGTAGAGTGCAAGTGGTAGGATCATAGCGTCTGTAGTTTGATGATAAGAATCTCAATAACCTGCAATAATACAACCAGCAGAAGTAATATTCTTTTAATGTAAACAAAGTGGACGGCCTTTTGAAAAACGGTTATCGTCGCATGTGGACGTTTGCAACACCAGGGGAGTTGCCGATGCGTTACCGACCCATAAGAACTCTTTTCACACCCATCTTGAAGGATTGCAATTTGTAGCACTGTAGAAAGACTATTATTTGCCTTCTCTCAGAAAGAGATTATGGGCCGTAATCTACCACGCTGGTAGATGTTGCATGTACTTGAATGTTGTGGTTCTTGGACCTGCCGGTTTCCTGACGACGTTTTCGTTCACCGTTTTGAGCGATGTAAAATCCACACATAACTTATTAAGTCTTAGGTGCAGGGCCGAGAGGATTCGAAGTCGGTGTCGGGACCTTGTAAGGCACTCGCATTACCGTTCGGCCACCATCGTTCCATATAGTCTTGTTCTATTTCTCTAGCTTTGAGTTACCTGGAAGAGATCGCGAGGAATAAGATCGACTTTTGTGACATTTATCCTCTGTGACTTGAAAATCTTCGGCACGCGTCGCCTCCGCTATACCTATGTCTAATCCCAATATTTCCGCTTTCACCTTGTAGTTTAGATAATCCGACGAAATTTACTGCGTTTAGTGCGATTGTTGCGATAATCCACCATTTTGGATTATTCTCATCCCGGCCGCAGTTCGTTAACTTTTATTTGGGTTCTTTAATTATTCCTATAATGTCTTATATGTCGTCTTTTGTTTTCATCATCATCAGCCTGTATCAGTCCACTGCTGGACATAGGCCTCTCCCAAGGTACGCCACTGAGCCCGGTCTTTGGCTCTTCTCATCCAACTACTGCCAGCCACTCGGCGCAAGTCGTCGCTCCACCTTGTCGCAGGGCGTCCTACACTACGTCTGCCAAGTCGCGGTCTCCACTCAAGAACACGTCTACCCCATCGGTTGTCGGTTCTGCGGCTTATATGACCAGCCCCCTTTTGTTTTACATTCTTGCAAAATGTGGAACGAGGTCTAAAATTTTTTTTCGTAGAGCTTCAAAATGCAGTCGTTCAGACGGAGGGTGTCTAAAGAGTCCTTCAGGGTCGGCAAACGCCCTTAGGTTGCAATAAAATTGTCAGGTGACTTTGCTCACTTACCATCAAACGGGCTATCATTAACGGTGCTAAAATTGCCCAATCAAATCGAAATTCAATAAATAACCGTCGTTCATATGCTGTTTTTCCTAAAATAAATAGCAAAATCCCGGCTTAAGAACGAGAGTATTATATCAAGTCACCTAAAAAACAAAAAATAATACTAAATTGAAAACGTTAATCTGTTAAAGAGATACAATGCCACATACAGATACATAGATCATCATCATCATCATCATCCTCATCATCAGCCGGTAGAAGTCCACTACTGGACATAGACCAGTCTTCACACACCATCAGCCTTTTATGTTCCCACTGCTGGGACATAGACCGGTCAAAAAATGTCAGTTGTTTTGAAAACACTAACAATTGTTTTGAAAACAAAAACAAGAGAAATCTTATTAGTAAAGCTAATTAAAAAATATCGGACTATTAGATGACAAAAAAAGCTTGGGATTTTAGTGAACTTGCTTCAATTCAATCAATTAGTAATAAGAATGAAATTGTCAATGTGATCGCGCCAAAAAAATTACCTGCCGGGCGTTTCTTGCCTGTTCTTTTGCCGGCGTAAGGAGGTTGGAACAGGCGTAGCTAGTTTTAAGTTGACGTTTTAAAGTGATCACAATGTATCCTATTGAATAAACATTATTGAATTTTGAATTTTTGAATTCTTATCTTTTAACAATACTTTCCACCGTCTAAATCAAACCCATGTCACGCACTTTCAATGTATACTATTAAAGTTCGACGATACATTACGCTGTGATGCGCGAAATATTTCTGTCCAAGCCATGATTTACTCGCGAACCATTTATCATAGGTAACTGTCTCACACAAGCTACTACTCGAATGGGAGGGTAGTTTTGCGGTGACTGGTACTCTACTTAACCAGTATAGTTTGGTTGGATTTGGTTTTGGCTCAGTTAACTAAGAAGTTTCTCATATATTTTATGTAATTTTTGTCTCTAAAGTTTTTGTTTTTTTTGAAAAATAAAGGTAATTATCACAAATTTATTACTAGAAACTAGGAACAAGAAACAATAAAGCGCTATCTATCTATTGCTGAAAAATGCCGACATTAAAATACGTTGAATGCGAACAGTCAGCGGAAGCGATTTCATTTTATATTATGTAAGTATACCTACTAAAGAAAGATTAAATGTATATTCTTAGGAACCTAAAGGTACCTAATTCCTAACGATCCATTATAAATATATCAAAGTAACCTGAGGTACTTAAACGTATCTTTGCAGACTAGACTTGAAAGCATAAGTCTCGTCTAATCCCTACATAGGGAAGTCCGATAATTAGCGTTCTCAGACTGCTTTACGACGTTCGAGCTAACACATCGAGGACACAAGCAATTAAACAGAAGATGTTTGGACTATTTTTGTTCATATTAATATCTATCCCTTACTTATTATAAATGCGAAAGTAACTCTGTCTGTCTATCTGTTACTCTTTCACGCCTAAAAAACTGAACCGATTTAAATGAAACTTGGTACGGAGATAGTTTGAATCCTGAGGAAGGACATATAATACTTTTAATCGCGATAAACTGTAGCCCACGCGGGTGAAACCGCGAGAAACAGCTAGAATTACATAAAAATCAAAGTCCTGACTGACTCAACGCAGAGCCTAAACCGCTGGTCGTAGAGACTTGAAACTTGAAGGGTATGTTTGTCTTGATGCATATGGGTGTACTAAGAAAGGATTTTTCGAAATTCAAAGGGCTAAAAATGGGAAACTGTAGACCACAGGGGTGAAACCGCGGGGAGCAGCTAGTATTCAATATAATCATTAACGCACAGAGTAATGTTATGAGTAATGACTTTGGGTCTTTTGCAAACGTGACGAGAAAGCAGTAAGTACCTACTGAGTTAACTTATAAACAAGATTTCATGTATAAGATTTTGTAAATAATAATAAATTGTAAAAGTATATTTTGTTTTCAACGATATGGCTACTCGTGTATTTATGACCGGCGATGCCGGTGAAAGACGTGCTGTAGGCAGGCCCCCCACTAGGTGGACCGACGATATTGTAAGAGTCGCAGAGAGCCGATGGATGCAAATGGCTAATAGCTGTTCATGGTGGCGTTCAAAGGGGGAGGCCTATGTTCAGCAGTGGACTTCTTGATGATTATGCCAGCGATCAAACGGAGAATGGCGTTTGACTAGCATCTAGCATTCTTTTCTCGTTTTGAAACTCTTTAATAGGTTTACCATTTTGGACTTAGGTATTTCGTAAAAACGTGTAGCTTCGGAAAAGTGTTGTATCACTTAAGTGTTGCTATTAGCGTATTACGCCTCTATGAGACTATGTAAGTACGGTCTGACTTTTTTTTCAACGCGCTTCGTTTCCGCTCATCCTTTTTAAAGGAAGGATTAATTAACACAGTCTACTGAATACATTTACATTCCTGTTTTCTAATTTCCAGATGTATCAAGCGGTATTTAATGATACAGTTACTGTTAAGAGATTAAGTATGGAAACTACGAAATTAGAAATACTTACTCTATTTAGATTAAGTTAAAGACGAAGACTGAATGTACCAAATGGTACATATTTGGCACGTTCATACCTACCATATAGTCGTACCTACTATTCCTCTGTTTTTGGGTTGTGTGAAAGAGATCGCTCTGAGCGATAAGACCGCCCTTTGTGACACTTACCGTTAAGTTCTTTGGTTGTTCTTGTTTTTTGAATTTATCTGTGTTGTGGTGTGAAAATAAAAAGTTAATCTATCTATCCATCTACCTACTTGGGAAAATGGTCCAACGTGGTGCATATCCAATGTAATGATAAGATCGTTACAAAGACACTGTTTACGTGTTTTTGGGATGAAAAAGTGTTACGATCTTTATCATTGAAAACGTTTTGACTATTAAAAGTATTTGCGTAATTTTAGAAAGAAATTTCACTTTTTGATAGTAAAATATGTTGAACCAGTTGCGCCCCGTGGTTTCACCCGCGTCTTCCTATTATCCTGCAGGAACCTTTCTCCGGAACAAAAGTATCCTATGTGTCAATCCAGGGCATTATCTATCTCCATTCCAAATTTCATCAAAACCGGTTTTGTAGTTACGGTGATCCGTGGTAACAAACATTCACACAGACACACATACACACACAAACTTTCGCATTTATAATATTTGTAGGATTAGTAGGATAAATGTCAAAACATTTTCGCTCAGTAATTTAGTAAAATTTATCTCCGCATCACAACGAATTTCATTAATATTGAATGCACTGCAGCACTTTTTATTTAAAAATCATATCCGAAACTATCATGCTTGAAATTCTGCAGCATGACTAATGAGAAAGCAAGATTGAATGATAGCCTGAAAATTGGCGATTGTCCAGGCAATCTGTCATGGAGTCAAATATTGCTTCTGCGTAAGTCGTAAAAGATGTTGTCATAATTCAATCGTATAAAATTGTCATAAAATGTATAAGTATGTAAATTACATTTGTATACAGGAAGCAGTAAAATTCAGATTGCTACAAAATATAAATAGCATGTTATTTTTGTGTCTCTCATAGATATGTCTAGCAAGAGACAAGTGCAAGATTCATGGTAAAAAAAATATTTTAATTACCATTTTCGGATTATTGTTCCAGCGACAAATTGGTCCAACGAGCGGTTTGTAAGTAAAAAGAGCATTAAAAAACTTGTTTCCGTAATTGCTGCCACCAATATATTTTACCAAAAAAACTTGTTAAGTCCATGAAAACGCACTCTGCATACAAAAACCAATCATTAAAAGTCTTATCACTCTTAATCAACGTGCTTAAAGAAAGTTCCTACACTATTGAGGATTTTTTAAACATAATAACAGTAGCTAGGAAAGCGGATATCAGAAATTTGTACGTCATATCCGGTGTACACCGGCGACTTCCGGCGGAGCGTGCTTCAACATCCGGTACCGGCACGGCGTTTAAAGGTTAAAGGGATGTATATGGATAAAAGCTTTGAGAAAAGCGCTGGAAGTTTGTTACAGTTATAATTTCATATTGGTGCCTAACATAATTTAGTTTAGTTTCTAATATGGAGTTTTACGTTGCAATCTTAATTGGAAATTACCTGATGGAAGGTGTTATTAGGTGTGTTATTAGGTGGTACGCTTTCCTAGTAAATGCTCATTTAATCGTTATCATCATCATTGACGATTCATTGGTCTATTACGTTCCCACTGCTGGGACACAGGCATTCATTCAGAGAGAAAATACGGCTACCTATGATCTATCTCGCTGACTCGGAGCAGGTTGGTAAATGTCACATGCCTTTGAATCTTGGACATCCCAGTTTCCTCCATAACTTTAAGCTGTAAGCAATCTCAATCACATGACTTCTAGAAGATAGGTAGGTGTTCGAGAAGAGTCTTGGTATCGGTTGCGGACCCATAAATTTTAATCTTGCCTTAGATATGCCGAATGAAATGGTAGTGCCAGCAAAAATGTAGCCCATAACGCTCAATTTTCCAAACATGTACTAGGTGGTATAATCGATAACCGATGGGGAAGAAAGGTTCTCGTGGGCGACTATGAACTGGAAGACGTTCTGTAGGTAGGCCCCCCACTAGGTGGACCGACGACATTGCAAGAGTCGCAGAGAGCCGATGGATGCAAATGGCAAATGGCTAATAGCCGTTCATGGTGGCGTTCAACGGGAAAGGCCTATATTTTGCAGTGAACTTCTTCCAGGTGATGTTTATAATGATGACTGGATGGATGTCATGATTTGGCCTTCATAAACAAGGTATGTTGCTGACCGTACCGAATTTTTTAGTACGAATACGAATAAATTTATAAATTCACAAAAATACTCCGGAAACAAACCTTAGCCCTCATTTATGCAAAAAGTTCTTATGTATGTTGCTCCAAATGTTCGCTACCCAAATACCAAAGTTTCCTAAGTAATAAGCACTCCAAGTTATAAAGTGCTTATGCTCAAGCTTATTTTATGAATTGACTGGCTTTCCCCATATTCAGACTTACAGACTTTGAATTGACGAAGTTTTGACATTTTTTTTGCGTGATGGGGAAAATCGGTCAAAGTATGTATAAATGGTGTGAGAGGATTTAACTTTTAATTCTCTGTTATTTTTTTGATGAGAAATGTTATAGAGAGCTGTTTTTACGTAATGATCTGCCCACATGAACATGTTTTACGTGATTCACCAGGTTGTATATTTTTTTAACATCGACTATCAGTAATTAGTACCTACCTAAATGTCTCGGTAATGACAATTAAACTCACCTAAGAGCCAGTTCCCAGTTCATGTGCAGTGTGGCGCCACCTTCGACCACATCGTCACTAAACATCAGGTAACTTGTGGTCAAACGATAACCTGTATATTATGTATAGCGTAAACAAAAAACTAGTCATGATCGCAATTCATCATCATCATCAGCCGGAGGAAGTCCACTGCGGAAAATAGCCATCCCCTTTTAACGCCACCATGAACGGCTATTAGCCATTTGCATCCATTGGTAATCTCTTTGAACATATAGTTTCAGATCACCTAAGTATATGCTAAAGGTTTCATAAACTTGGAACTGCCTCTATGTGACGGTATGTAATAAAATTACACGTTTTGCTTATCAGCAGATTGACACAAATCGTGTTAACGTCGCGGGATCAGCCCTATCCGGATTTCATTTAGATAATTGAATGAGAATCTATCCCGACTGTGAAAAGGTTGAATGAACTGTGTGGCCAGTAAACTAGGGTTGTACTAATGAGTTTTTGTTATGTCTCTGTAGAAATTGCTTATAAATTTAAAGTAGGTACTAATTATAATGCCTACTCTTAGAGGTTACCTATCCAGATGGTTTTGGTTCCTCGGAGATTTTTTTTATTTCTGTAAAGCTGCGTACGGATAGCGCAAACTCAAACTCAAACTCAAACTCAAAACTTTTTTATTTAATAGGATACATTGTGATCACTTTAAAACGTCAACTTAAAACTAGCTACGCCTGTTCCAACCTCCTTACGCCGGCAAAAGAACAGGCAAGAAACGCCCGGCGCGTTTCTGAGTTACGCATAGTTGGGGTACGTTGTCGACGCGTAGATTTGGATAAACGTACGCAAGGCGATTTGATCCATAGCATTACGTGAGTGCGCATAATTCTTTTGGCATCCAAATGTTGCGTACGTCCCCTTTGTCGTGCGACCAAAAACAGTCAAAGGCGACTCGCGTGAGAGCCAACTCACGCGGGCACGCTTTGGCCAAAAGTTCGTAGCTGAAAGTATGGACGCATCACACTCCAGGACACGCGTAGCAACGTACGCGCTATCCGTACGCAGCTTTAGAAGTAAGAAAATATAAATAAAATGTCAGAAGTTAATCCGCCGTTTCCATAGCCACATGCCAACTATTGTTGGATCCGTTAACATTCAGGTGTGATTAATTCTGTACGTTATCCGCTCCTGATCCGCTCCGCATCCTTCTGCCGTTAAGTAGATAACCTTTTTCCCCCACTTTATTCTGGCAATAAAAGTTTTGCGTTAACTCTGCGGGGAAAGATTTGTTTGGGATAATTGATGTTATTCGGACTTGAAGACACTTGTAGAGAAAATTAACAAGGTAACTGGCAGTGAAGTGGTTTGGCCATCAAAATGAATTAGGTACTAGCAGCAAACTTTTTGCCTACATTTTTTTCACATCATCATCACCCTGTGTCAGTCCACTACTAGACATAGGTCTCTCCAAAGGTACGTCAGTGTGCTTGGCCTTCGACTCTTCTCATCTGGCAGCCACTCGGCGCAAGTCGTCGCTCCACTAAGTCACAGGGCGTCCTACACTACGTATTCCAAGTCGCGGTCTTCAGTCAAGAACACGTCTACCCCAACGGTTATTGGCTCTGCGGTTTATGTGATCAGCCCACTGCCATTCAGCTTGCTACAAACATGTCACATGAAGTTTAGTGTTTTGTCATCGAAGGTGTCGCCTAGCCTGAATTGGGGAAACTGTCTCTCAAAAGGGACTGCTGGAACACACAAAAGTTGCTTTGCTAAAGAATCTTACACTTATTATAGTCTTTCTTCTACACATTCGAAATTGCCCTACCGTCAACCATGAAACAATAGTTTCATCACGATGTTTTCCTTTACCGAAAGCTTTAGCTCATTGTAACTCAAATTCAAATTCAAATTCAAAACATTTTTATTTTATAGGATACATTGTGATCACTTTAAAACGTCAACTTAAAACTAGCTACGCCTGTTCCTCCTTACGCCGGCAAAAGAACAGGCAAGAAACGCCCGGCAGGTAATTTTTTTGGCGCGATCACATTGACAATTTTATTCTTATTACTAATTGATTGAATTGGAGCAAGTTCACTAAAATCCCAAGCTTTTTTTTTTGTCATCTAATAGTCCGATATTTTTTAATTAGCTTTACTAATAAGATTTCTCTTGTTTGGTTGTACACATTGGGATATGGGAACATGAATATTAACGAGTTATAACTATATATATTATACACATTAATATGTTAAGCATAGAGGTACAAGCTGTTGGTTTTCCAAATTGTAAAGAAATGATCGGTATAGTGCCTAAGTACCATAGGAATAAAGGTTTTAATTTTCCAATGTTCTAATAGTTAAACTTTCCGTTCGATCGCGTTATTTCAACTCGAAACGTGGCTAGACCATTGTTACGCATCTGGTTGATTCTTCACATGAAACTAAACCCTCTTTGTTCTCCCCTAAAACCTATGTAACGGGATAGCTGTCAGAGCTCCATTCAACTGACATGACTATTATAACCTGAAAGGCTGTGTTCATAAAATAATTGGTAACAAAATACTTGACAGAATTTGATCGGAAAACTGAATTTTATAATAGACCCCATCAGTTTTCGTCCGAAATTCGTTCCACGTGAAATGGTGAGTTTACTTATTTTGGTTCAGTCTAGTTACATTTACAGACATATTTTTTGTTTGCTGTAGTAGAACTCTTTTCCCTAATCCTTTTGGAGAAGTAGGTAAGTACCTACCTACTTCTCTGCACTTTTTTCATCAGTTTTTGAATCGCCTAGCAGTATTGTGCTTGGTTATAGGGCATTTTCTGATGCTCGCCTGACTAGCTACTATCCTCTAGTTAAGAATTTGTAGGTGTTCTAGCAGCTTCACTTGAGAGCCAATTCGCAATCCAGGTGTAGCGTACGCCACCTTTGGCCACATCGTCACTCATCACTTATCAAATGTATAAAAACAGTAAAATTATTTCTCCTTTCACACTTACCAACAAGATTCAAGACCAATCAACAAGAACATTTCGTTGAGTCAACATTCGAATGCTCACTAGAACTATACCATAACATATAATGTGAGAATTCGTATATTATGATCGAGAAACAACAGTAAATTTCTTATTGCGACAAAGTACGGGTATTAGAACGTATTACGCAGTTGATTGTTCGGCCGGATTTATTCCGGATCGCGCACTGTTAGCTCTGTATTGTTTAACTAGCTTGGGGTACTACTATTGATGTGTAAACCAAATGTGCAAGCCTAATTCAATGTTAACAATTCAAATATTTTCATTGATGACGATTATGATTTTTTTCAATGCGCCATTCCCATTTTGAATAGGCAATTTTTTTTTTTAGGCTTCTATATTCATCCTCATTTCAACTTTCGACTTTCAACGTTCAGCTTTACATTTTCAACTTTCAAAGTATTTTTTTTTTCGTAGGATACAGCGTGTATCACCTTAAACAGACAAAGTATTAGGTTAAGTTGCAGACCGATGCGAACTCCAGACTCAGAACTGGGTTGAAATCGCTCACAATAGAGAAGAGCTCACAGAATTAGCAAGCTGAAGTGGCAGCGGGCTCGTCATATAAATAAGTCGCATAACCGACAACCGTTGGGGTAGACGTGTTCTTGAGTGGAGACCGCGACTTGGCAGACGTAGTGTAGGACGCCCTCCGACTAGGCGGAGCGACGACTTACGCCGAGTGGCTGACAGTGGTTGGATGAGAGAAGCCGAAGACCGGGCTCAGTAGCGTATCATGGGATGGGAGAGGCCTATGTCCAGCACTGGACTGATACGGGCTGATGATGATGATGAGAGAAGAGTGGCGCTCTCTCGTTTTGGAGGCCATGGCACGCTGAAAGGCTGAAGCATAGGAGTAAGTTGGGTTATTAGATGTCTCCATCTACAGTAACCCCCCGATTCTAATTAACGAGCAGTCAATAGCAGGGCACCTCCAGACGTAACTCGATCATGCGGCAGCCGGCCCAATTACTCGCCAATTAATTTTGCAATAACAACCGGCCCGGCAATGTGGCGTCTTGTGTGCAACCGCCTTGTGCAGCAAAATGTGGGGACAAGAGAGGGAGTTGTATGTTGGAGGCAATCGAGATGAAGTCGACTCTCATATCTATACAGACCTTTCCATTTACAAACACAGACATGTGCACACTGACTATACTAATTAACTGAGATGGCGCGACGAACCTAAATGACTCATGTCATCCGATAACAAAAGACGCCACTTCGGTCTGTCCTGCGCCACCTCCCACCAGTCCTCCATCTGGAGCTCGCGTAAATCCTTCGTGACTTCGTCTTTCCAGCGATGTCTGGGACGGCCGACCGGGCGACGACGGCCGCTCGGCCACACTCACACAAATAAGTATTTTCATTTTTAGACGACCCGTTGAAATTCGCTCCAAATTAGATTTTTGCGCTGTTCCTTTCCGGATTTCATTAGAAACATTATCAAATACATTATCATGGCATAGTTTAATTTTTTATCTCGTTCAGCACTTAGTATCACGAACTAGCAACTAATGCATTTATTGTGTTAATTCGGAAAAGCTCATAAAGAATTCAGGGCAATTTACTTTGACATTACGTTGGATCTTGAGAGCTTACGAACTGTGGAAAGAGAATTATATGAGGAGAGAATGGGATTACATAACATGGTTGGTCAAAAAAGCGAAAATTTCAAGCGAGAAAACTTTGTGAAAAAATTTTAATCTGAGTTGGTGCCAGAATATTAGTAGGTATTTACTTTATGTTATTGTTATGTTCTCGTATTTTAATTTTATAAATTTATAGATTCTTTGATATGTTTACTTTGATTTTATTCTAAATATGAGTATCGTTTATATGCAAGAATTAATAAAAAGTCTAAGGCCCATTTTGCACCACCGATTTAAATACCAATTTAACGAAATTCACTTGTCAAATCGTATGGAAAATTTAGTTAAAACCAGATTTAAACTAGACTAAACGTGTTGTGCAAGCCAGCCTTAGGCATAGGCAATAGATAATAGATTCTATGTAAATAAATATAAATGTTATCTAATACGCACATCACTTGAAGCTGAACAGATTAAGCAATTTTAAACATAAAAAAAATAGTTATCTGAAAGAGGTTTTTAAGCAAACTGTTGGAAGGTTAACCGCAAAATTCAGAAAACATTGAAAGTGCTTGCGTGCATATTAAATATAAAAAAAAACAATGAACTAGCAATTTAAAGTTTATGGATGCTCTATCATTCTCTTGCTATTAATTTCTTTGGCCGTAACAGTAAGACATGCGATACATATTATATTAGACTCTACTATGCACTTAAGGTGTTGTATACCTACAGAAGTGTCGAAAGCTTACGGTAGAAACTTTTAAGTGTGCTAAGGATTCTATGTGTCTTTGGTTGAGTACAGTTGTCTACAGTTACCTGTCTTGCTTCTTTGTTTAGAATGGAGAAAACGTGGTGGTACAGTTAGGAACTTTAGGAATAATGTAGAGATTTGAATGCCTTCTGTGTGTATCTTGCACTTACTTTATGTTTCTCGAACAATTATGATTAAGTATAAATATATATGTAACTTCTTTTTTCGTATGAGCTAGTGGCCAACTCTTGGGTCGAATTTATCAGACCGCTTGAAGGTCTCTGACATGGCTTTACGACTAATTTAGCCGAGAGCGACTGTTTAATTAACGTGCACTACAAAGGACAAGTAGCGCTCAGTTAAAAATACCATGAGCGGTCACCCATCCACACAAAGAAACAAAAAATAGATGCATAAGTATTCTTTTGCCATGACCCGGTTTTTACTCCCTATAGTTCTGGTTGCGAACTATCGCCGCTGGTCTTCCGTCAAAACCGTGTGATGACGTCACCCAAGAGTAAGCTGTAGTACAATAGAAGACGTTAAAAAAGGCTAAATTCACGCGCTATTAATTGACAGTGACAGCGCAGAAAGCCTTCCTAACTTATTTTTCGTTCTAAAATGTCTAACAAAAATAACTAGAGAACCAAAACAAAAACGAACTTGTGGTCAGGTAATCACTTCGGGAAGATATCCATCTAAATTTTCCAACGATAAAATTGCGTCTTGACGAGGGTCACAGATTTGTACACCTGCGCACGTGAAATATTGGGCAAAGTTGGATATTTTCAGATTTTGTAATTAATAATGGTGGAAGGTAGCAACTGCTAGCCAAAGTGCTTTGCTGCTACATTTACAGCCAAAGAGTGGGACACTCTGCCAGCGTCTTTGTTTCCCGAAAGGAGGTAGGTATATTTGGGTACCCTCAAGTCAAAAGTGAAGGTATCTTCAAAGTAAATGCGCTCCATCATCGACCTCATCTTCACTTACCTTGTCTATTTGGAGGCAATATTTTTTTAATGTTCTTAAAAGTCTGAATCTAAGGTAAAAATATTTCAAGTCGATACGACAATTAGAAGTGGGTGAAAATTGACTTTTAACATTTGATTACATTGTTAGTTAGTTAGTTACTCAGTTACACTTACAATTCAAGCTAATGAAAAAGTTTTAAAATAAGGTTTTCTGAGATAGAAAAACAGTAAATTGTGAAATTCGGGAAACATTGAAAGTGCTTCAACAACAAAATTTATGTTTGCCTACACGACCGACGCAGAGGCGGGGCACAAGTATTAAAATAAAATAAAATTAAATTTCATGTATGGTTTTATCGTCAAACTGACAGCAATGCAACTGTCTTCCGTCACTCTTTCAACTGCTGTAATCAATTATAATCAACCTATTACGCAGTGGGACTGTTGGGAGGTCAGTTGCCCGCCCTAACTAGTGTCGGAGCTTACAGAGCGCCCTAAGGCCTCCAACATACGAGTAGTCTAACGACTGCTATCCTAGAACAACAACCAACACTTTTTTTTGTACAACTCAACTTTTATTTATACCAGTTTAACCTCTCAAAGTATATATTATATATTGTCAAGTTAAAAATAGCTCTATTGAATCTATTCAGCTCATCCTACTAGGTACTTCGTCACATAGTTTATACCCCTGTCGGCGCCACGCAGGTTTTCATAGTTTTTTTTTGTCCAAATAGCCTATTCAGCTGCCATTCAACTGTGTGAAATGGCACTGAACTAGACGTTATGCTGGTGCCGAGATTACTGTTATTTTAAGCCCTTTATGCGTAAAACTGTCCGTGAAAATGTACTTTATTATTTATATCATTGATTAGAATAATGATAAGATTTTTTTTTTATCGCGATAAACTGCGGATGAAACCGCCCACGCGGATGAAACCGCGGGGAACCCCTAGTAATGTAGTATTTAAAGGTCACATGACCTAGAATTTTGTGGTTCTCCGACGCGTTGGTTTCCTCACGCTGTTTTTTTTATTCCTGTAACATTTTTCTTTGTCTATGAGTATGTTGATATAGAATAAACGGAGCAAGGAACGTTATATTTGCTCATAATCGTTAGTTTTACTACTACATTCTTCTACAGCCATTTCTAACTATGCTCAGATTTCATAACAGTACTCAAAGCGACAAGGTTCTACTGCTCCAACATTTCTGTAACCCTGCACTACTGTATCGCATCACAGCCTGTTGCTTTTATTTTCATTTACCCAGCGTAACCTAATAAAGTGCTTTCATTGTCCACAAAGAGTTTTGTCGTTATATTAAAAAATCATATTTGTAGGAGGAGTGCTTTTGTTCCAAGTTGTTCTCTTTTGGAGCCTATGAAATTGAGTTTGCCGAGATGTATTTTATAAATGTTTTTTTGAGAAATGTCTTTAGTGAGACACGTAGGTACTAATAGAGTCAAAAGGCTTTTATCGCAAGAGGACTTTTTCATTATTTGAAAAAGTATTTTGTCTATTACGTGCCTTGTTTTTTGTTTCGCTTTAGTTTTTGGAATCTCACCTTTTGATATTCTTCTAGAGAAAATATTATAAATTGAAGAGAAGAGTAATCGAAGAGCTGGTCCAAGAAATTAATTTGGTTAGGTATTCAGCGAAGTAATGTCGTCAGCTTTTTGGGGACTATACCTGCAGAATAACTTTTAAAAACATAAGGTATACTTATTTATATCAATATAATGTGTCATTAAAACAATAATAAGGCCTAATTCTATTTATCTCTTGTAAAATGGTTTATATTAGTAAATACGTACCCACAGCTACCGTTTGCAAATCAAATCTTAGGTACAGGGTATTGCGTTTGACCACAAGTCACTCGATGTTAAGTGATGATGTGGAAGAAGGTGGCGGCACGCTACGCCTAGATTGGGAAGTGGCTTTCAAGGGAGGCTAAAGTAACACACTCAAAGCGGTACTTGATGACAAATGAGAGAACTTTAGTTTGATAAAAAAAGACAGGCAGGCACTATTAGAAAATGGTCTACCACTGAGCTTCTTTTACTGAACATTCAAACACGTTGCAAGATTCGAATCAACAATGTTTACTGTCAATAGTCAGTAATCAATAGTTATTTATTCAAACTTAAAACTAGCAACGCCAGTTCCAACCTCCTTACGGCAAAAGAACAGGCAAGAAACGCCCGGCAGGTAATTTTTTTTGGCGCGATCACATTGACAATTTTATTCTTGTTAGGTACTAATTGATTGAATTGGAGCAAGTTCACTAAAATCCCAAGCTTTTTTTGTCATCTAAATAGTCCGACATTTTATAATAAGCTTTATCTTGGTTGGTTGTGCACATTGGGATATGGAAACATGAATCCTTTGAACTTTAGACCGAGTAGTTCAAGCAAATCGATCATTGCTTGCTGCGAATTCTCACATAACGGCAGTGCGCTTAAATGAGAGTTGTTTAAAACTGAAATGTTTCCTCATAAAATTCAGCCCACTTCAACTCTTGCTGAGCTGGCTGTCATAAAAATTATGAATGAATTTCGGGGAAGAAAATGCCACTTTCACCATAAAAAATACGCACTTTAATCCTCGTCAGTCATTCGAGAACTTCCAAACTTTTTTATCTTCCCCTAACGGCGCGAAACTATGCAATGGGGACGTCACTCTATATACATTCTGACGCAAAAAACAAGCAGCGTGGTTACGTTTTAAATTGAATCTTTTCTTTGCTAATAAATTAGGCTGGTAAGAAATCAAGAAAATCAGTTTTTTTTTTAGAAAAAAGAATGAAAATATTTGCAATTGCAATTTTTTGTAACTGATTCGCAAGTTACTGTTCGTGGCTCGCTTTATAGTCAAACGTGGCTTAAAATCAAGTGATAACTACTTATTTTAAGACTTTAGAATGTCTAATTTATTGCAAAAATGTGTTCTTGCTCGTTCCGTTTTTCTTTTGCGACATTCTTAAACGGTCAATGTATGTATGTGTCGGTCTATGTGTGTGTGTGTATGTATGGTCTCTGTGTGTGTGTGTGTGTGTGTGTGTGTGTGTGTGTGTGTGTGTGTGTGTGTGTGTGTGTGTGTGTGTGTGTGTGTGTGTGTGTGTGTGTGTGTGTGTGTGTGTGTGTGTGTGTGTGTGTGTGTGTGTGTAGTTCTAGTTTTTAGCAATCTTGTATAGATGGTGCAAAAAATAAATAAATAAAAATATCTAAACACCTCTCAGGAGATTTATTCGACGGCAGAATACAGGACAGATTTTTATACACAACATAGTGACAGACTCCTAAGTTGAGGGTGCTTGCTAGCCAGTCAAGCAATAAAATATGCCCTATGGTTTCATCGCGATGTTTTCCTTTACCAAAAGCTCAAACTCAGGATGTAATTATCTGTAGTACATTTAGCCAGAAAGATGAGTTGAATTTGATGGTGTTCAATTTTGTTCACCTTTTATCAAAGAGGTCTTTGATGTAGGGCTGCAACCAAACTTCGTTGATTGAAAGCAGCTATACTCAAAAAAAATCAACCACTATCAGTTCAAAGCGACTATTTACTTAGCATTAAGTGACTTGTGGTCAAACTTTACTCTGTAAATAGTAAAAAAAAGGTACAGTCAGTGACAAAAATTGCTGATCATACTAAATTTTCCAAATGATCACTAATGTTTGATGTAAAAATACTTTTAAAAAATCGGAAAATTGAAAATTTTCATCGATTTTTGTCGTTGGAAGTACTAAGTCCGCGTGGCTTGTGTTCTGCGTCATACTATAAAAGTTTTATGGTGTGGAAGAAAGGGATTCGCCTATCAAGAATATACAGTCCAAGTTTTTGTACCGACTTTATTATTCCGTGTTTTGTTTTCGACCCTCTTTCGGCGTGTTGAAGTCGGAAAAACAATCAAAAGTTTTGTGAAGTAACTCGTTTCATGGTAATTTTGCCCAGTTTTGCGATTTAATTATTCATATTAATAAATTCATGTTCCAGATTGACTGTATAATGTAGTTGTAAATTTGTTACAGAGTTTTTAAGGAGTCTTTAGCTAGTAGCTACAGAATAATTTTATCATACATACCTATATACTTCGTTACTATCAGACTTTTACGTTCTTATTGCTGGGATAGAGACTTTCTCTTATAGAGTTCACTTATTTAAAGCGTTAAGTGATCATGAATGATTATTATCAAGATCGAGATATTTACTAGTTACTAATGCAGATAATCGTATATGCAATTAGTAACTTATTAAATTTCATAATCGAATAAAGTTACTAATTAGTAGTCTAAATCTACTAGTTCTAGATAAACTTCCTCCAGTGCATCCCGCACTACGTGCCATCAAGCGTGTCTCATAACTACTAAGTTATTTTACTATGTCACACTCCACCTATGTATTAAGGATAGCATAAAAATAATGTTTAAAACCCTTAAAAACAATGCCTAGCCCACAATGCAAGCAATGAATCTATCATAAAATTGAATAAGTAATCACTAAAGGGTCCGATCTAGATATTTGAGACATTTTCGTTATCGAATAATCACATTACATCTCATAATCGCCCACTACCACTTGCCTAGTTCATACTGGATTTATCGTCACAATATGTTCCAATACTGGTATAATAAAAGCATACAATCGCACCCGTTCCCGAAAGAGTTTCCTTCAAACAAACGTGGTCTGAAGTTAGTGCACGCTTTTAAATTTATTTCGGAACTCCACATCGTGTTCTACAAGTATCTTCGGAAATTTGGTAGTTCGGTACGTGAATGGAAGAACTGATACCAGACGCTTCTTGCCTGTTCTTTTGCTGGCGTAAGGAAGTTGGAACAGGCATAGCTAGTTTTAAGTTGACGTTTTAAAGTGTTTTAAAGTTGTATTCAACTAAATTAATAAATTGAAGTTTGAAGCTTGATATAATTAGGTACCTACTAAAGTTTTGGAGTGGAGATAACTTAGTGGTAGTAATGTTGGCTTGCGAGTCTTAGGTCATAGGTTCGGATCCTTAGCAAAAGTTGAAGTGGGCTGAACTTTATGAGGAACTGCTGCATCCCGCCGTTTCTCCCACGTCTGTCCGTTATCCCGCAGGAACCCATTTTCTGGGATAAAGAGTAGCTTATGTGTTAATCCAGGGTATGAGCAATCTCCATTTCAAATTTCACTCAAATCCGTTCCGAAGTTTTTGCGTGAGAGAGTAACAAACATCCATCCATCCATCCATACTCACAAACTTTCACGTTTATAATATTAGTACGAGTAGGATTATAAAACAAAAAATAAGAATTAACCACGCTATGTTTTTGCAGTGTGTTCGAGCTTTCGGTGGAGGAAAACATCGTGATGAAACCACAGTGCACGATTCACGTTCACGTTCTAAAGAATTTGTGACAAAAACGGAACAAATAGATACCTACGCTTTTTTTTTAATGCGTACACAATTGTCCTGTTTCAGGAATCAAACCCCTTACGTTAGTGCAGTGGCTTGTTCTGTGACAAAATAGATACCTACGCTTTTTTTTTCAATGCATACACAATTGTCCCGTTCCAGGAATCAAACCCCTTACGTTATGCTTTGCAGTGGGTCGTTCGCCCGCTGCGCCACATGAACCGTAATACCTACCAAACTTTTTTATTAATCTAATCTAAAGTTTGCTCAGTTTGCAACCATCACAGAAATCTACAACTTTTCGACCGAGTGTTACAGTCTGAAAAGCCAGTGTGTGTCTGAAATTTTTTAAAGGAAATCTTCAATGAAAATTCTTAAACGCGGTGCACGTGCTTGTCAGATCTAAGTATGGTTTGTTTTGAAAGTTTCTCAACTGTTAACATAAATTTCAAATTTCATAACATGCAAACTTTCACATCAAAGTGAGACTAGATGGATGTTGTCTTATAAATCGTAGAAAACAAAGCTATGAAAAAGATATCCAGGATTATCATCATTATCATCATCATCATCATCATCTGCTTATTGCGTTTCCATCGCTGCCCTGGGAATCTGGCCTTTTCTCGCAGAAAGAGTAAGTGTCGTAAGCTACCACGCTTGGTAGATGTCGCACGCCCTTGAATGTTGTGGTTCTTGGACATACCGGTTTCCTCACGATGTTTTCCTTCACCGTTTTGAGCGATGGCAAACCCGCACATAACATAAGTTATAGGAGTGGGGCTGAGAGGATTCGAACTCGGTGTCGGCGCCTTGTTAAGTTTGCTCCAGTATTATAGTGGGTCGATAATTACTAAGGCAAAAATCAATAGTAAAATCTTACTCTTGATTTTTGTCTTCACAATGAATCCAGAACTTGGTGGTAGAGCTTTTTTTCTTTATATCGCAATAACCAAGCATTTGGCCACAGTTTACCTGATGGTAAGTGAAGACGTGGCCAATGATAAAGCATTCTTTGTGATAAGTGCTTGCCTGACCACATTTTACACTCAAGCTAAAAATCTGTCGCCAAGCACTTATTGGTGTGTTTTGGTAGCCTCTGTTGAGAAGGCCTGCAGATCGAAAACCGACGTCACAAACACCAAAAAAAAGACATGATCGCATCGCTTTCGTGATTTATATTGAGAATTAATTATTGTCATCGTGAAGCATAGGTCTCTACAAATGAATATCATTACAAACCAATTGACAAAGCAGAATCTCAACTACACATTCCGCTCCGAGCTCGCAAAAAAAAAAACTGATTCAGTCACAAATCCGCTTTGCCGAGGAAGTTTCTATTCCATTATCCGGCGAGTAAAGTTCAATAAAACGAGGAAAAAAAGTCGTCAACTCGACGGAATTGTAAATAGAGATATGTCGGAGGTTGAGGCCTTGATTTGTTACAACTTATCTTCGGAAAGTAGGGCGGTAGTACTTAGGATATATTTTTTTGGGGCACGCGATTTACTGTCCTTTTTCTGACTAGGTAGAACGATGACTTGCGCTGTGAGTCTGACAGTAGTTGATGAGAAGAGCCGACGACTGGGTTCCGTGGCGTGCCTTGGGAGAGGTGGACTAACACATGTTGATGATGTATCACTTGTATCTTTAACAAGCTAACAAGTCACTAATACAGAATTTAAATCCCAAACGTTAAGTAAATTATGGCCAAAATATATCTCTGTATAATTTTAGTTTAGAATTTAGATGACAGTTTTTTTTTTTTAATTATGCCCGCACAATCACATACGTAGGCTCTGACCCCTAACTAGGTTTCCCTGTATCTAGGGTATCAGAAACTACTAGGATCGGGGATCCACAACACCCAGACACAGAACAAATACTTGCGCTTTTTTTTTTCAATGCATAAATATTTGTCCTGTAGCGGGAATCGAACCCGCGACCTCACGCTTCACAGTCGGCTATCTGCCCATTGCGCCACATCGGTCGTCATGACTATGATGATTCTCTATCAATTTGGAATAAGTATAGCCCAATGCGATCTAATGAAGTGATACGGTGATATGTACTCCCGGTATTTTAATTTTTAATTTCCATTCCAAATTACTTTCAGATACGTTCAGTGGGTAGTTGTTGCGTCCATCCAACCATCCATACTCACAAACATTCACGTTTATAATATTAATAGGAAGTAGGGTAGCATTTGAGAAAGGGGGGAAAGGGTAGAAAGAGGGGGAGACAACATTTGTAAAATCTTAGCCCTTAATACAACCCTAAGCTCTCTCTCATTCCTGATAAATCATTCGTGCGATTCGTGAAGGAATCCGAATGTATCACGTCCTGCGCCCCGAAACTTGAGGGGGGTAGGGAGGGATATAAGTTACGTGTCGCTCTAGTTATAATTGAGTGGAGGTCTCCCGAGCTCAGTTATGCTAGAAAATAAATTATATTTGAAAACAAATGAAAGCAGAACTTAATCCAGCTATCTATGTTTCATATTAATGCTAAGTGAGTTTTATAATACAAAGGCGTTACAAGAAAAATTGCCGTGGCAAGATAAATCATACCAGCGGTTCCCCGCGGTTTTACCCGTGTGGACCACAGGAATCAAAAGTATTCCATGTCTTTGCTCAGAGTACAAACTATCGCCATACCAAATTTCATCAAGATCGGTTCAATAGTTTTTATGTCTATCCAGAACAAACATACAATCAAATCTTTTCTTATTATACTAGTAGGTACCTATATAGAAAAATAATCCATACAGAGTCCAAGGTGCCATAATTTGTTTTGTACGCTTTGTGGCCATCGCTTTGCCTCTGAATTCAAAATAAAAATACCTAAATATAAATACAAAATGAGTACATGTCAAATATTAGGGATAAGCTAATACGTGATATTAGGGATAAGCTAATACATGATATCTATGTGACAAGGTGAGGAAGGTTATGCTGTAGGATTATCTTCTATGATATAAAAATGAATCGCAAAATGTTGGTAAGCGCATAACTCAACAACGCCTGGACCAATTTTACCAATTCTATTTTCAAAATGTTCGTTGAAATCCAAGAATGGTTTTTACGGCGAGAAAAATTCAAATAATTGCCGGGAAAACACTAAAATTAGCCCTTTTCTTTTCCCCATACAAACTATTCGTTATAATACTTAAATCAATTTGAACTTTAATACTATACCATAAAATTCAAATGTTAGTGGAGAGGTTTCGGGAAGGCAAAACAATTGAGTGACGTTAGTCTACTATATAAAAATAAGTCGGGTTTTCCTTCCTGACGCTATAACTCCAGAACGCACGAACCGATTTCCACGGTTTTGCATTCGTTGGAAAGGTCTCGGGCTCCGTGAGGTTTATAGCAAAGAAAATTCAAGAAAAATTTCAACAGAAAATCGGTATGTTGTGAAATGAAATAAAAATTTTCCTTTTCAAATATAAAACAAAAAAAAAATTCTTCTTCTTTTAATCACTAAACGAAATGTTACATAAAACGAAGCCATCTGGTGGCGAAACGGAGTTCGCTGGGTTTGCTAGTATCGTATAAATATTGATGTCTATTTTCAATAAAATTAGGGATCCTCACTAAAACTCCAATAACGTGTGTATTATAATTTTTAATGAATTTTTTATATTTTACTTTTGTTGAATTTTACCCGTGCGAAGCCGGGGCAGGCCGCTAGTAAACTGTAAAAGTTTTTAAGTCACTCACAATCACTCTCACAAAGTAGCATAAAAAAAATCCCAAAAATTTCGTAAAATTTCTTGTCACAGTCAAACACTCACCAGTCAAGAATCTCAAACAGGGCCCTTAAACTTTCAAGAGCAGGATCTCGTCCACAACCAGGGTTGCCCCTAATCCGAAATCGTTATTTCCATCACACTTTCGTAACGCACAATTCCCATTCTCCCATTTTCCCTTATTCCATCGTTACCCGATGACAAGTGGATTGATTCCCTGTAAGTGGTAAAAGGGGACATTTAACCGTTCTTATTGGTCACCAGTCGCCACACTATGGCATATAAATTGGTGACCACACACAGAATATAAATAGCTTGATATATTGAGGTGTTAGACATTTGTAAGGAAAAAGGACTGACCCTTGAGATCAATTTGGGGTTTCAACAATGGGGTGACGTGAAAAGTTGTAATATGTAGCTATACGTATATCGTGAAAGGAATGCCCATTGCAGAGGAAATGAGATTAGAGATAAGATGATTCAGATGTTTTCATCATGACGCTAAATTGTATGACAAAGTTAATTGTAGTGAACTTACTCCAATTCAATCAGTTAGTAGTAGGAATAAAATTTTCAATATTATGATCGTGCCCGAAAAATTACAGGCGTTTCTTGCCTGTTCTTATGCCGGCGTTGACTGTACAGTCAGCGACATAAGTCGCTACACGTGTCCACTTTTACAAAACCGCTGTACAAAAATTTTCACAAAATTCGCTGATTCCCCATTGAGACAAAATTCAATAGACGTCGTAATATTACAGAAGTCAGTGAACACCGATAAATTAAAAATCGGTAAACATTTTATAAATCGGAAAGTGAGCTGAGTGACCATCGAATTATGGAAAAAAGTATGTTCAGGATGTTTTGTTGCGTATAGACTTGTCGGTGATAAAGGTAGCAGACAAGTATTGGAAAACTTGATTTTATTAATAACCGTTGACAAAAAGTTGAGGTTTTCAATTAACACGTATAATGTTTGTCAGTGATTCTAAATAAAATAAGTAAATGGTATATATACTATGTGTGTTTTTCTTTTCACTTCTCGACATTGTAGTTTTAGGCAGGTATCCTCATCATCATCAGCTCGTGTATTTGCACTGCTAGCTATGGACCATCATTATCATCATTGCACTTTATGTCTTGCAGACCTTTCAAACAGTGTCGTGTATGATTTATACTATTATAATCAAATAGTTACCTATTACCATAGTATAAATCATACACCTCACTGTTTGAAAGGTCTGCAAAACTTCAAGGGCAATGATGATGATGATGGTGATAATAATGGTCTATACCTAACAGTGCAACACAAGACAAGGGCGGATCTAGAATGGGGTTCTTGCCCCCCCCCCCCCCCCCTCTGGATCCGCCCTGGGCTGAGACTGTTGGCTAGCAGTGTTGCCAAGTGCCAGTTAGCGGGGAATTCCCCGCATAGCGTAATGGAAGGCCTTCGTAGGATGAGCGTGAGTAATGGATAAAAGCAGGTTTTAAAGTGACCATATTTGTATCCTCATAAATAATGAATTTTGAACTTGATAAAAAATATCCGACAAAAACCAGGTTTGTTTATGAACGCATCCATTTTTATCGCAAAATGTTAGGATATAGAATTTGTATGCTTATTTGTTTGATTGAAGGGCACACACTGCTCTCTGCTTCACTGCTCGAAACGGACCGGAACGCGTGTTCTTGTAAGGGACTTCAATTTTAAAAAGCAACCCCTCCGCTCGCGCTTTTATAAGTCTATTTACAGTTATCTTCATGAAAATTCATGAAGGTCTCTTGTCCTTTGTTTTGCTAAATTAGAGTAGAAATATTTTAAAATTTTAGCGCTCGCTCCGCTCGCATATTAGTTACATTGATTTCCATCGCAGAATTGAGGGTTATTTTTTTGTCAATGACTAGTTCAATTGGAGCAAGTCATAACTCGTTTCTTGAGACGACAAAAGAGAAAAATTGATTTTGTTCCATTTATCTAATTAAAATTATTTTGACATCCTACTTATAATATTATAAATGTGTAAGTTTGTATGGATGGATGTTTGTTACTCTTTCACGCAAAAACTACTGAACGGATCTGAATGAAATTTGGAATGGAGATAGCTTATACCCTGGAAAAATGTTCCTGCGTGAAAACGGGAAGACGCAGGTGAAACCGCGGGGCGCAATTAGTATAACAATAATACTACGAGTATATCGTTTTAGTTAGATTCATTATTGTAATTGAATTGGAGCCTATCCTGACTAGACTTCTTGTCATCTACTAGATAACTTCCCCCTGATTTAAAGCTGGATCCACCCTTTCATGAGGATGCCTAACCAAAAAAAAAAACTACAATGTCAAGGAATGAAAAGAAAAACACACAGTATACTATATATATATATTATTTATCATTTATATTTATTTGTTTAAAATCACTGACAAACATTATACGTGTTAAATAGAAAACCTCAATTTTTTGTCATCGGTTATTAATAAAATCAAGTTTTCCAATATTTGTCTGTTACCTTTATCACCGACAAGTCGAAAAAAAAAACAAAACAAGAAAACATCCTGAACATACTTTTTTTCCATAATTCGATGGTCACTCAGCTCACTTTTCGATTTATAAAATGTTTACCGATTTTTAATTTATCAGTGTTCACTGATTTTAGCAATATTACGACGTCTATTGAATTTTGTCTCAATGGGGAATCAGCGAATTTTGTGAAAATTATTGTACAGCGGTTTTGTAAAAGTGGACACGTGTAGCGACTTATGTCGCTGACTGTACATTGCTCAGACTGACCTGACATGTTTTGAGTAAAAGAAACCAGGAATCATAAACTACCACCCTGGTGTAATAAAGGTTGGTAGAAAATAACTTGTACTTTAATAAACAGGGTATTCTTCCCAGTAGTAGTTAAGAACACAAATAAGAGGGAATGTTTGAAATATTTGCTTTGTTTGAAGGTCTTTTCTTTGCTGAGGGACGTTTTATTCTGTTTTGAAATCCCTATTCTGGATTTTCTATATTTTTCTTGTTCTTGCAGTATGCAAAGGTATATTTTTTTACCTATTTGTGTATGAACGTACTTATTTTTTATACTATTGTATCTACTCCGTGGTAAAAGGCGTTTTAAGATAACAAGCAGGTTTTAACTGAGTTTTCATAATGATCATCTTTAGAGAAAGGTACGAAAAAAAGGCCTAATAAAAACTTCTCTAATCTTGATTGCTTATTATTTATATGTGCCCTTCGTTGAGACTAGACGTTAAGTCTTCTTAATCCTCTCTTCCTCCCCCTCCCCCTCTCCCCCCTCCCCCTCTCATCCCCTCCCCCCTCTCCCCTCTCCCCCTCACCCTCTCTTTCTCTTCTTCGTCTTCTTGTCCTTTGAAAAATAAAGGTTTGAAATAATAGAAGAGTTCTATATGAAGTAGCTTTTGTACATATTATTTAAACTGATTGACAAAAACATTAGATAATTCAGTTGTCATTCAAAGTTAATCAGTCAACATCATCAGCCATAAAAAGCCCATCTCGTTGAACGTCACCAAGAACGTCTAGTAGTGAGTAATTCCTCCATATAAAAATAAAGTATTCTAGAAATACTTGTAGTAGGTACATAGCATTTTTCACAAAAGAAAAGGGTAGCATTTGACCATAGTCACCTGATGTTTAGTGACGATGTGGTCGAAGGTGGTGCGCTACGCCTGTATTGGGAACTGCGTCTCAAAATAAGGCTACTGGAACACGCCAATAGGTGCTTGGCGACAGATTCTTAACGTCTTCTTAACCCTGGCATACAATTTAGCATCTTCTTCTTTAATTTAAGAGTGGAGTTTTTGTCGGTGGAGTACTTTCCATCCCGTTCTGTTCTCGGCCATCCTTTTGACCTCCTGGTACGACATGACGTCAATCCTTTCTTTAACATGGTCTATGTATGTTCTTCGCGGTCTACCTCTCTCTTGCTTCCATTCTACTTTTCCATTTAGCGTCATCAGGATGAGAATATCTGAAACGTCTTTATTCATTTTCTCTGCAATGGGCATCCTTTTCACATGCAACTACCACCAAAATATATCTTCCTGAAAATATGCATGATTCCAGAATAATCCACAACGATGGACCGACTGCGGACAATTCTTATTGTTGTTTTGATTAAATTTCGACAGCGTGATGCAGATTGTTCTTTTCATGCAGCGTTGATACAAAGTGGATGACAGTATCTCAGATTCTGCAACAAAAAAAAACTTTAGCAATGTGTATATTTTCTGATGTAAGTATGTGCATTATCAGACGAAAGAAGTCCACTGCTGAACTTAGGCATCCCCTTTTGACAGCTAATAGCCATTTGCATCCATCGGCTCCCTGTGACTCTAGAACATAAATTATGTAGTTAATTGGTCATAGATATTCTTGACATTTGGGCTAATACACCCCGGAGGAATTAAATGATTGTCAGGATACAATTTATAATAATAAACCACTAATTTCAAAAATAATCCCAAACTGATCTAATGAGATTCAACATAATTATAAGGTCATCATAGGTTATATTATCTCAAAATGACGAGCGTAATGCATTACGACGCTGGATTTTGAACTACTGAAGTTGAAAGATCTGGGTAGTAGGTATTGAATTGTAATGTTTTATTCACAAATTTAATTTCATCGTAGTGGAGTCTTGTTCTTTTGAATTTACGTTTCAAAGAACTCAAGTACTGTTTCCAATAGAAACGTCGCGCCGCCGCTGAAATTGAACCGGACGCAAAAATATTTTTATGCCTGCCCCCGGAAGCCCGGTTTAATATGAATATGTATGGACACTCGTATAGTGCATTGGAGCCATACAGAGGGATGTTGATTTTTGTTAGCATCTGGGCTAGTGGACACATTTTTGGAGCATTATGTCCTTGTATAAGCATTGTTAGCAGTAAGAGGAAAAATGGGGTTATTGAATTGAATAGTGTAACAACAGTATGCTTTGTTTGGGTTGGAACATTATAAATGACGTGATGGGGATGAAATCAAATATTCTTGGTACTTTTTTTACAACTTACAATGTAGCGTTTGATCACAGAACACCTGATGTTCAATAATGATGTGGTTGAAGCTGGTGCAGCCATGTCAGACATATTAACCATAGACAGATTACAGACAGACACTTAACTGAGCTTAACTGAGCTAGCCAGGCGAGGAATAGAAAATGCCCTACCACTAAACTATGGCAGGATTTGAACCCACTACGGGTCACAAATGGAGGTCCAAACTTGCTTCTAGCTATTAAAATCTAAATACTTTATACGAGTATACAACTAGAATTCAGTTGTGTCTGAGTGCAATAAAAATGCTTAGTTAATAGTTTTGTACTAAGAAACAAGAACTACTTAATATAGCAATGCATGTTATCAGTTGTTGTAATATTTGCCGAATTCAAATTAACCATATCAATTCTCACAATAAACATCCACACTAATTAAACTAACAATACAATCCAATTTAAATTGTCTCGACTACGGTAACGGTCCACCGGTCAGCGACCGCCTGCCGGCACCGCACCGCGAACTTGTCCCTGAAACTGTTGCGATAAGTTTCCCAAACAGTTAAGAAACCTCATCAGCTGATCGAACTATAAATACCGATAACATCAAGACAACAGCACAGAACAACCAGCCAGCAACATGAGGGTGGTGCTAGCAGTCGGCTTGCTATGCCTTGTGGCAGTCTACGCTCGAGAACTCGGTGAAGATGAAAAGGATCTAGTCGCAGCTGCGAGTGGAAAAGGGCATCATCACGAATCCGGTGGCGGCAAGGAACACCACGCGCATCATCACCACGAACACGGAGAAAAGGGAGACAAAGGACACAAGGGCCATCATCATCACCACAAGGGAGAGCACGGTGACCATGGAAAGCATCATCATGAAGGACATCATGCTGAACACGGTGGTGGACACAAGAAGCACTGGGATGAGCATGACCATCATGGTCACCATCACGAGCATGGCCACCATCATAAGGGCGGCAAACACGGTCACCACAAGCATCACGATAAGGGAGAGAAGACTGACGGCTACCACAAGAAGTACCACAAGGATGCCTTCCACAAGGACCATCACTTCTACGATGACCATCACAAGGAAGGCAAGCACCACAAGCACGGGGATCATCACGGGCATCATGAAGATAAGGGAGGTCATCACAAGAAGGGTGGTCATCACGAGCACGGCCACCACGAGCATCACCACGGCAAGAAGGGACATCACGACAAGCATCATTACGATGATGACCATAAAGGTCACAAGGGGCATCATGGTCATGAGGAGCATCACCATCATCATCATGACCATGGCAAGAAGGGAGGTCACAAGGACCACAAAGAGTTTGGATTCCACCATGGAAAGCACTGATCTGCCAAAGCTGAGCTGTGATATTATTGTTTATTTTTGTTACGGGTTTTTGTTACTTTTTTATAAATTATTTCTTAAGCGCTGTTACAAAATGTTGAAATAAATAAGTCATTTGTAAACTGGATTATCTTTACTAACATCACGACCCACTTCACCATTAAAACTAAACCCCTTTAAATCGTTATGAAATACAGTGATATCTTAGAAATTTTAAAAGTAAAAGACGGCCATGCATACTTTTTCACCATAAAAGAAACCATACTTATCCTCAGCGTGATGGTGTAGCATTTTCAAGAGTTCGCTTGGCTCACTAACATCCTCAAGTTAAAAAACAGTGTCCAAAAATATATCAGTATATTATTATGCTATATAAGCATAAATTTCACATTTTTAATTACAACTAAGTGACATAAGAGGCAGGTCGTTTTGCTGATGATAATAAGTGTCATACTTACTCTTGTAATGGCAGTGCCACCTAAACTTTTGCATTGAATAAACTTGCTTGATGCAATCACCACAAAACATCGGTTCTAAGTCTTTTACCTAGTAATTTCATTGACTACATTGCCCTTCAAACCTTTAAAGTTAGTTGGCATAGCTTCTCACCAATTTCAATCACATCTTCGCCCATCACAATTGCAATGTTAAACAGTGCTTTAACGATTACATATTGCTGACGCAAAAAGATATCTATTGTAATGCATTGGTAAAAAAAACACCGATCATCTAATTACAGTCCTTAAAGCAAAAACGAAAAACTCAATGCTGCCCATTTTATATAAGCCACTGAGTCATCCTGCTCGTAAGAGCGGCGTCACAAGCGCCATCTATCACCCTGGATTTGAAATTAGCCAGACGCGTCTCTTTAATCTGATAGGACAGGTGACCCTTATCCAAAAAGACTGATTACGGTGCCAGGAAGCGATAATAGATAGAGCCGTTTAAAATTCACATTGTTTACTTAAAATTTTGCCAGATAGCGAATTAACGTTTTATTTTTACTACTGATAGGGTAGCGTTTGACCACAAGATATGATCGAATGTGGCGTCACTCTACATCTGGAAAGGGAACTGGCTCTCAAGTGAGGCTGCTGGAACACACCGATAGGTGTTTGGCGACAGATTCTTAACTTGAGGGTGACAAGTACAGTCAACGACAAAGTTTGCTGAACAATCACAAACTTTCCGATAGCGTTCATCATTTTAAACACCAACCTTAGACCGTATTTGTGTGACAGTTGAGTTGTAGTTGAACGCTACCTTGTAGTTTGTAAAATAAAACAAGCATTTACTGATAAAACACGTGAAAAATCGAGTATGATCAACTACTTTTGTCGCTGACTGTACTAGAAAATACCTAACCACCAAGTTATGGTTTCATCACGATGTTTTCTTTCACTTGGCGGCTTTTATCCATCATCGACTCCCCGCAACTCATAGCTATATACCTACAGAACGTCACAGAACGTTTAGGATCGTGGTCGCCACTCCCGATCCTTTCTAGCTAGCTTATGCTGAAATGCAACCCTATAAGAGGCAAAATTGTGATGACATCATTTTCAAAAACAACTTGTCAACATAAAAATTACCTTGCTAGCAAATTGTAATTTTACATTAGTTTGTTTAATTTCACCAGCTCTATTTACCCTAAGAAGGATGCTCGTAAAACCACAACATATATTATCAGTTTGGGAAGTGGATGCGGCAAAGATCAAAGGCTTAGTTAAAACTACGTTAAACAAAGCCCATAGATAACGTTGCAATACCTTTAAATACCTATTAGAATTGTTTAAAGCCCAGTCGAATTGGGGCGCGGTTGTAGTGCAAGCGTTTTCACAAAATGTTTATCTTTTCAATGTGATTATATTTAGAAAACATAATAAAAAGCAGAACAATTACATACCTAACTTACAACTAAAATAGGAAATAAAAGACAAACTATTTTTTTATATTTATGAATATTTTAATGGCGGACTTCATTTGCTTACTACATTGGCGTAGCTCGTTTGTTTAACAGTAAGGCAAAATAAGCATACATTTGCAATAATAGTTGACTAATGTTCTTTATGCAATATGCGATGCTTCTTTTGCTGGCGTAAGGAGGTTGAAACAGGCGTAGCTAGTTTTAAGTTTGACGTTTTAAAGTGATCACAATGTATCCTATTAAATAAATAAAAAAAATGAAATTGAAATAATTCAAAATTAAATTTGGGTATCCTTCCATGCTCGCCTCATGATAAGAATCTGTTACCAAGGGCACCTATCAGTGTATTCCTGCATTCCCATTTGACAGCCAAATTCTAATTAAGGCGTAGCATAGTGCCAGTTATGTGCGGATTTGCCATTGCTCAAAACGGTGAAGGAAAACATCGTAAGGAAACCGGCATGCCCAAGAACTGCAACATTCAAGGGCATGCGACATCTACCAACCCGCACTGGGCCAGCGTGGTAGATTACGGCCCATACTCTCTCTCTGAGAGAAGGCCAGAGTCCCAGCAGTGGGAACGTGAAAGGCTGATAATGATGATGATGATGTAGTGCCACCTTTTTGATTTGTAGAATATTGTCAAACCAGCTCTTCCCCGCGGTTCCGGTCCCCGCCTATGTGTAAATCTAAAGAATAAGCTATCTCCATTCCAATTTTCATTAAAATCGTTTAGTAGTTACGTTGATACGTGGTAACAAACATTCACAAACACACAAACCTTTGCATCATATTATGAGTAGGATATTATTGGGATAGGATTAGTAGGATAATCTTTTGATTGATCAATTTCAACGCCTGTGTAAGATCGCTGTTTTTCGGACCGTGGCCCAAAAGCAATATCCCAAAGTTAGTTCGAAGTTCAACCATTGGGTCCGTAACTGCTAATGCCTGACCGTAACCGTTGCTTGCTGATACATACGGCTAACGTTACGTCTGTTGTGAATCGTAATTGGATAATTACCAGTGTTTATTAACTACCAGTTTGTAAATGAAAATCTTTATGATAAATACTAGCTGTTCCCCGTGGTTTCACGGGGCTACAGTTTATCGCGATAAAAAGTATTGTTGAAGCATCTTGTTATAGGAAATATATTTATCCCTTTAAATAATTATGTACCTATTTCTTAATTTACTCATTATTTATAAAATATATGGAAACACTTGTATTATGTGCAGGTGCCCATTCATAGGAGGAACTGTTTGTGTTTCCTTTGAAACTCCAGAGATGGCGTTAGCAGTTACGCTTCCATCTCATATGACTAGCTTGTGATTGGTCAGATCGCAGGCATTGTACTGACTTCACTTTTGGAATCCTCTGTGTGACGACTGTGCTCCGCAGATTTAATTAAACCTTTTAGTAAAAGAACTGAAATTTCTACTCAAAAACTACGTGTTTAGACAATACAGTGCTGCCTCCAACGTGTGGATAGTGATTCTGCTGTGAAACTTCCTTCAACTTGTCGATTCCCTGGATTTCGTTAGCCACCGGCCGGCTTGGCAAAAAACCAGCAGTTTGCTTGGTCTGGAAAGACGTCGGTCTGCTGTAAATCGCTTCTCGAAGAGTGGACGGGATCGCGGATGGTTGATCTGGTGAGTGGGCATTATTCTCTTACTGCATTGTGTCGATACTTGTGTTTTCCATAGTAGGAATTTCAATAGTTTTTTTCCTCCGTACGCAAGTACACACGGTGTTGGCTATTTACACGCCACACCAAGTATCCTATGTCCTTCGTCGGGGTTCAAACTATCTCTGTAACAAACTTCATTAAAATCGGTTTAGCATTTTAGGCGTGAAAGCGAGACAAACAGGCAGACTGAGTTACTTTCGATCCGTAGATCAAGGTTGAAGGAAAAAATTGAGATGAAATCATAACCTGATGCCATGCTATAGTGTTTACCTGTCTCTATTGAGTCAATTCCCAGTCTACGCGTAACGTATCACTCGTCATTTAGATCAGCAGTACACCAACTTTAAACTAATTCATTGTTTTTCTTTGCTTGCAACATTTTATAGATATAATGATCTATATTATTTTATCGAGTAACAGTTTGATTTCAATCTTCGTTTTTTTTTTAAACATATTTATGAAGCGTTTATAAGGCCATATTTCCAAGGTTTGAGTTTATACAAGTAGACGCTACTAAAATTTCTCTCTCAAAGTTTTTAGCTTGCACCACGTCGCTCAAGGTCTTCAACGTGAAATGGTCGCGTAATGACACCAAGTACCCATTCAACCGTATCAGTTCGAGAATACTTACTTTGCACCATCCTATACGGCTATCACCACTTCAAATTCAATTTTGTAGCCTGTTTCAAAGGTTTATTTTACGAACCTACGAATATTCAATTTTGATCTGGCAGCGTCTCTTATTCAGTTTAAGCCCTGTCACGCACCACAGATGTAATATAATATTGTACATACAGACATATCTTTGGAGCCTTGCCTAAAGGGACTCCTTAAATATATTTTAGTTATTATATTATATTTTTTAAGGTTTTTAGTTTTAGGTTCATTGTTTTATATGTTGTATTCAGATTCAACAAAGTTTTCGAGTTATTTTTTGAATTAAGGCAGTACAATTTGCCAGTTTGACAAGTTGGCGGTAGTTAACTTTGACGTTTACGAAAACTTTTATAGTTTTTTAAAACTTGTACTGTGGGTGCTAGCCTACATTAGAAAATGCCCTATCACTAAGCTATGGTTTCATCACAACCTTTCGAGCTCAATCAATATCATAAAAATCTATTTGTTACTCAGACACAAAAACAAATTCACTAAAAACTTCAGTCCAAAAAATGAAATTATGAATATTTGCCTGAATTTTCCTCAGTAGTGGACAGTGGTCAGAGTGGTTTTATACCGGTAATCACTGTGTCCGAGCGGAACAGCCTTATTTGCAGTTACCGCAAAATATTATTTCGTGTTAATAAAGCTTGAAATTGCAACGTGTTTGCGTGACACTGTATTTTAACCAAAGAACCCTGTTGTATTACGAATGAAAATTTTCTTTCAGGAATGAAAAAGTAAATCAATTGTTGTTGAAAATTAGCGTAAAAATGCATGTGTTTTTAATAATGGACTAACTAAGCTGTGATTGCGTCTGATCACGTCTAAGCGTTTCTTGCGAAGTCATTAAGCTCCGGCTTTATATACGTCCGTAAGATAACCGATATGGCGCAATGGGCGGAAGGCCGACTGTGAAGCGTGAGGTCGCGGGTTCGATTCCCGCTACAGGACAAATATTTGTGCTTTGAAAAAAAAAGCGCAAGTATTTGTTCTGTGTCCGGGTGTTGTGGATCCCCGATCCGCGTAGTTTCTGATACCCTAGATACAGGGAAACCTAGTTAGGGTTCAGAGCCTGTGAATGTGATTGTGCGGGCATTATTATTATTAATATAAATGTCAAACCTTACAGTAAGGTTGATCATATTGTCAAATTTTTGTACGGGTTTGACAAAAAGTTTAAATTTACCGAAATCTGGTATGATGACATTTAACTTTTGGACATTTATAAAATCGGCGCTAAATGGGACTAAAATACGAGCAAATCATAATATATTATGTAAAATAATTTCTAAAAAAAAACATGGTTTATTATTGATTTATCAGCACAGTAATATAGAGCCACTAATTACTATAGAAAGGTATTAAACTTTGTCATTTCTTTTTTTTTTCAATAATACTACACATTATCACGTTCAAAAACTTGCGTTTTGAAACTGTAATAAAATGTTCACGTTTACTGAGTTTGAATTATTCTAGAAAAGTCGACAGAACATTTCACTTATATCTTAGCCATCTGGTATTCCTCCTTTTAAGTCTATGTCAAAGTCTTTCAAGAATTATATCGGTAAGCATGTTTATTTATAAAATTTGCTCGGTTCGCAATTCCGATCTAAATTCTCACATCAAAATGTTATCCAATACCGCTTTGTTACCACATCTTATGGATATTTCTTCCTAAACTACCGCCCAATAGACCGTAAGCTCCGCGTAACCGTTCACCGGGGACTGCACAAAATATGCATACCACCCGCAGTTTGGTAGCTGAAGCTATTTACTGTATCCGATCCTTGGGAAATGTGGAAGTTACCGGTTTATCAAGTTCAATGGAAAAAGAGGGGAGTAAGAAGAAGGGGAGTGAGAAAGAGGGGAGTGATAAATAGGGGAGCGAGAAAGAGGGGAGTGAGAATGAGGGGAGTGAGAAAGAGGGGAGTGAGAAAGTGGGGAACACAATTTTGTATGCTGCTGATTGACAAAACCAGCAAGTCACTCGTCTAATGGTAAGCGTCACATTTCCCCATAACAGTTCAGTGCCACCCAAAACTTTGAAATGCAATAATGCAAAATCTTACACGGCAATGTACTACGCTGAACACCCTGATATATTGGTTGTTAAATTTATGATTGCCCTGGTATTTCACTAGAAACGTTTACCTTCAATCTGGAACACACCAATGTTCGCACATTACTGCTCAGCGTTTGAATAACTGGCAAAGGTAAGTATCATCATATACTTCCCAGGCGGAGTCTGCAAAAGAGCACTACCAATACAAAAAAATAAATGATTCGTGGACAAGCACCTTACTAACAACATCACCAATTAAAGGTGAACTGTAGCAGTGTTGCCATACTATCGATAGATTTAATTTATAAAAGATCGATCGATATGCATTTTTTATTGTATCGATAGTCGATACTTTTGAGTATTAAAACTTTCGGTTGATAGTATCGATATATTCAATAATATTTGATTTACGAGCAGCCTTTGTTACATTTTACCAATTACCGTTTTGACCACACCCGGATTTCAACTAGGGCAGCAGAAAAACATCAATAGGCGCTTGGCAATAGATTCTTGAGGATAGTAACTAGACAGGCGAGCATGAGGAATTAACCACACTAATCACCATCAATAGAATCGATACTATTGCAAAAGTCGATAGAATCGTCTCGTTTCACGCAATAGGAAAAATCGATATTCTTGCTCATCGGTCAACTTGATAGCGTATCGATAGAGTCCTACAATAATTATCGATACTCGATAGTCGACTATCGACACCTAACGAGGGGCGACTCTAAACTGTAGCCAATACGTGGAACAGCAATAGGAACAAATATCGCGAAAGTAAATCGGTCGAAACGATAGCGTATCGATAGAGTACCTACAATAATTATCGATACTTTTTTTATTACTTACCTACCCTTAATTTAGATTTTATTGTAATTTGTGTAATCCTATTTTGGCCTTTTTGTATAACAAATGTTTGTCTATTTTTATAATTAAAACGCTGTTGGATTACCTAAATAAATAAAATAAAATAAAATACTCGATAGTATACTATCGATACCAATCGATCGGCAACACTAAACTGTAGCCAATACGTGGAACAGCAATAGGAACAAATATCGCGAAAGTAGTTACAGCAGTTAGCCGTAATGTTGTTCCAGACACTTAACTCTATTGGCTTTGTAAGTTACACTTGTTTTCTTGCATGGCCTTCCTTCGGGAACCAATTTACTGGGTTCTAGTTATTTATAATGTTCACAGTAGCAATGCTAATTTAAAAAGCGCAAAGCGTATTCCTCACAATAATTCAAATGCGTAATTATGTTACAAACTTGGTAACGTTACAAATTTGGTTTTTTACCTTATCTGTCCCACTCCTGGGCAAAGGTATCCCCCATTTCTTTCCAGGCATCTTGTTCCCCTACAACCTCAGACCACTATATTCTTATATTAATACATAGGTACATGAAATATTTCTTTTATTTATGTTACAGGGTAGTGTTTGACTACAAGTCACCTGTTAAATGACGATGTGGTCAAAGGTGGTGCCAAGCTATACTTGAATTGGGAACTGACTCTTGAATGGGTCTGCTTGAACACACTGATGAGCTTGGCGAAAGTTTCTTAACTTTGTGAATTCAAGACGATATTTTATTACATTTTTTACTTGATATAAATATAAAAAATATATACTATAAAAATGAACTAAAAAAATCGAAAGTAATAACTACATTAAATTATTAAAAGGACTATAGGCAAGGTTCCAAAAATACTAGCAGCTTTCCCCCTTTGGATGTCTAGACTAATACTATATATAATATAGTTTTAAAATATAAGGAAAAAACAACACGTTCTAGAAAGGATCCCAATAGTATTAATATCTGATGTTAAATCCAATTTATTTGCCTTTCCAGGTAAAATGTAGTTGTCAGACTCAATTAATCTGGAGTCTAGAGAGATAGTAAAACACGAGTTCTCTCTGTAAATTATTTACATTTATTTTCTTATCTAAAGAAATGTACACAAAATGAGCAATCGGAGTGAGGAACGCCGGTGTTCCGGATGGTCCATGTAACAAGCTTCTGACGTTATAACTTTTATATCTTTATTTATATGTCTAAAAATCTGAACGAGTCTAGATCTGTAAGCTTAAATGCAGTGCTTTGTTTGTTTTTTAATATATGTATATTATATCGTTTGTTTATTTTAAATTATACTAATTTCCAAATCTAATAATTTCTACCTTTTTTATGTATTTTGCAGAATTGCGTTTGACCGAAAATCATCAGATGTTAGGTGTTGATGTAGTCTGAAGTGCGCCAAGCTTTGCCTGTATTGGGAATTTTGAATCTTTATTCATTGGGCCAAAGTACTTAATACAAAATAAACTCAGCCAATAAATAAAATAGAATAAAATATTAGAATCTTAGGTTAGGGTATGATGGAGTTGGCATACCATGTGGTAAAAGCCTCTAAATTAAATTTAGATTAAAAAAAACAGTCAACTAATGCTAAATAATGCGAATATGCGTAGTGGAATGGTTACTTGCGTTGTCATCTGCAACTCACTTCTACTTTTTCTTAAATCATTCTGGTTATTGTTTTTTCAAACCGCAAGTACACAAATCATTGTATCTAACCCGGTGGGTTTCAGCTCATAGCTTGTTCCACTCTCCAATTACCTCTAAGCAAACAGGCGGCTCGTAAAAAGGCGTCGATCATAAAAATATTTGATTAGGCTCGTCTCTCCACACGGTGCCAATCCGCCATGCTGAAACATTTATTAGGGACACTCGAAACCTGATCGTGTAAACAAGCGGTTGCAACTTGCGACTGGTTGCTAAAATAAACTGGAGAGTTACTTTAAAAAACAGTTTAAACCTGATGTTATGTGGTCAAAGATCTTTCTACGCTCGGCTCTCAAGTGAGGCTGCCGGACCACGGTTTGACATGAATTTGACATTACTTCTATGGAGCTTACGTCAAATTTCCATCTCCAGTAGGGCAAATCGTGGATAGATCGGTTATATAAACCGGCAGAATATGACTCGGAGATTAATCTAAATAAGCCATAATTTCATTATTTTTTTTTTTCACTTTTCATTTTTAAATCGTTATAAAAATTTTGTTTCTACCCGCAAGTTTAGAATCTGTCGCCAAGCACCTATTGGTATGTTTCGGCGGTCTCGCTTGAGAGTCAGTTGTCAATGCTAGCGCGGTGTCATTTTCCACGACATCGTCAGGCAACTTTCAAAAAATTAAAAACTCCCATTAAGTCTTTGACTCCTTAATAAAATTTAAACTCCTATATTGGCTTTTACTCCTTATCTTACCTGCAGGTTAAGACAAGAGACAAGAGCCTAACGAGGAGGTTCATGAGTATAAGCAAATTACTTCCACTCTAAAAACATTACCCCCTTTTTGGTACAATCGTGTAAGAAGCAACCACAATGCGATTGCCGTGGCTATTAGCCGTTGAAGAATCCGCCCACTCTGCATTATTTAACGTAATGCAAATGTAATTTACAAACGCGAATTTAACATTGGGACGTAACTCTGTGGTAGTTTATTGTTTGTTAATAATAAATGATGCTCTTTGTGGAACCCCTTTACTTTGCGTTATTTTATCTAGGAACATGGGTCGGTTTAATATGAGAATATTATCGTAGTTATACCAGTTTTGTTTCGTTTAAGAATTGATTTTTGTTCTGTCATTGCTGCTTAATAAGGGACAAATTTTGCGTGTTAAAAAACTGGTTCACCTTTTTGTTCCGTGTCTGAGTGTTAGAGATCCTCGATCTGCGTAGTTTTCTTATAGATACAAAGGGTCAGAGACGTAATAATAGGAATAATTTAATGCACAAATATTTGTACTGTAGCGGGAATCGAACTCGCAACCTCACGTTTTGCAGTCGGCTAGTCGCCCATTTCGCCACATATGTCATCGTTGTAATTATAATGCATGTGATTGTGTGAGCGTAAATTTTTATTAATTTTATAACAAACAATTTTATCTCACTAAAATATTGATAGTGAGTGGAGTGAGTGGAGTGAGTGGAGTGAGTGGAGTGAGTGGAGTGAGTGGAGTGAGTGGAGTGAGTGGAGTGAGTGGAGTGAGTGGAGTGAGTGGAGTGAGTGGAGTGAGTGGAGTGAGTGGAGTGAGTGGAGTGAGTGGAGTGAGTGGAGTGAGTGGAGTGAGTGGAGTGAGTGGAGTGAGTGGAGTGAGTGGAGTGAGTGGAGTGAGTGGAGTGAGTGGAGTGAGTGGAGTGAGTGGAGTGAGTGGAGTGAGTGGAGTGAGTGGAGTGAGTGGAGTGAGTGGAGTGAGTGGAGTGAGTGGAGTGAGTGGAGTGAGTGGAGTGAGTGGAGTGAGTGGAGTGAGTGGTGTGAGTGGTGTGAGTGGAGTGAGTGGAGTGAGTGGAGTGTGTGGAGTGAGTGGAGTGAGTGGAGTGAGTGGAGTGAGTGGAGTGAGTGGAGTGAGTGGAGTGAGTGGAGTGAGTGGAGTGAGTGGAGTGAGTGGAGTGAGTGGAGTGAGTGGAGTGAGTGGAGTGAGTGGAGTGAGTGGAGTGAGTGGAGTGAGTGGAGTGAGTGGAGTGAGTGGAGTGAGTGGAGTGAGTGGAGTGAGTGGAGTGAGTGGAGTGAGTGGAGTGAGTGGAGTGAGTGGAGTGAGTGGAGTGAGTGGAGTGAGTGGAGTGAGTGGAGTGAGTGAGTGAGTGGCACTGAAACTGCGCAACAAATTTTATAGATACTTGGAATGGAGATAGCTAAGGTACATCCTAAATTAACACAATGTTAGTTTGTAACCCCAAGAAAGTACCTAAACAATACAGTACAAAGTGCTAATCTCTACAAAAAACCGAGCATTCTAACCCAATTCCAATAAACACCACATCTCCAAACAAACACAGTATACACTGAACCGCGCCGATACACTGCCCAGACTTTATTTATTTAAACTTTTCCGTTTATCCGCACGTGAGTTTGCATCTTTCATTTTTCACATGCATTGTTTCTCGCGCGATTCGTGATGAAAAACCAGCCGTTGGATTTAAATGAAATTCCGATTTGAATTGTTTGAGGTATGAGGACTGACAACAGGTATTGAAATGTCACGTGTATATTATGTAGTTTCTAGAAGTTTTTACAATAAACATGCTATATTTACACAAAAGACTACAATCACAGAAATGTATTGAACAGAAGTTCCAAAAATTGTGTATCAAAATTCGGTGTCCAACATTCGCTAAATATTAAACATTGATCACGTTTCTTTTAGGGTTCCGGGCATGCGATGAAAAAACGGAACTTTTGTAGGAACACTAATGTCCTCTCGTGTCTGTTTTACCGTCAACGACAGGTAGTTTTCTCCGAATTTACTGTTAAAAAAAGATACGGACGTATGTTGTAAGTGAATTCCGATTTCGAAGGTTAATTTTGACGAGAAATTGTATGGAAATCCTCCCCTCTCTTCTCTGAAATTAAAAATCAATACTTAAAAACTAAAAACATTCAGAACCTCTGTAACAGTTTGCAGGATAACCTAAACAGAAATCATAATTCTTAAATTTTCTACATAATACGGAATGATACGGAATCCTCTCCACGTGAGTTTGACTCCCACTAGACCTGTTTTTTTGTCACTGTAAAAAAACGTAAAAACATTTAAAACAAAAAGTCTGTGTTTAAATAAAATAAGTATAATAATTTAACTCTCGTTCAATTGCAACTCTTTATTTACACATAAAAGTATCGTTTAGACGGATTTAGCTCACTACTGTACTCTTTCTTTACACATAAAAGTATCGTTTAGACTGATGTAGGTACTCGTATGTTGCCTTTGATTTTAGAACACATTCTCTATCCATCCAAAGAAAACCGAGTAAAACTCTTCACAACAAATCATCACTCTTCTATCGGAAGGAGTATCATCGCAGTACACGTGATAAATCAGGACGTGTTTTGTTCACGGTGACCATAAATTAAGGGATCATTCGGGATAGAACAGCTTCCATCGTCTTGTTTAACTTTTTAATACCGGAGCGGAGAGGAGATTAGTGTTAGTTGTTTGTTTTTTTTCTTTATAATTCTAGGTAGATGGATTTTATGAACTAGTTTAGACCTGATTAAATGAATTAACTTTTTACATACTACTCATGCAACATTAATGAGTACATAACTAGTGGTGCTAAAAAAATTATGGTATCTAACAAGTAACAAAGTCTGTTTCAAACTTAGATCATCATAATAATTCTTGTAGAACAGAAGAACATTATTATCTATATTTTTATTGTGAGAATTATTACTGTTATTTGTTTAAGTATAAATAAAATAAATAAAGTTAATTTACAATTGACATTGAGCAAATTAAATACCTAACTAAAAATTCTAAAATTAAATCTAAATACACATTACTCGTACTTCTACAAAAAATTAACATGCATAACTTTTAATTATTTTTTTGTCGGTCTGGTAGTTTTATGACTAAATTGATTAACGTAATAAAACAACTACGAGTATATCCTAAAACTGTAAACTTTACTAACAGCATCTCAAATATATCTGTATTAAATAAAAATGGCCTGTAAACAGTGTTCGAACACACCAAAAATTTAACAAAATTGCTAACGGAATTTTCCATTCGCAATCCAATCCCATAAATAACTCATCATTATCAACTTCCCCCAGTTCATTCGGACTGGTAATCCGGACACATTCCAGCCAGACACTTAAATCATTGTCACCCTAGCCCATTATCAACCGATGGGCAGGCAAAAATATTTCTCTTTCAGCTTTTTACGCGCCCTCTTTGGCCCGTCCGGTTTTACCTTAATCCATCTCTGTCGCATGTATTGATTATTTGGACATCTATGATGGTTGTATGATTAAAAAGGGTTGGCTTTGACAGTAGGTACTTGTTGGTTGAACATTGAAAAAATGCAAGGTTTTTTTCAAATTCTTTATTATGTATTTTGATCATAATACAATTTCAATACATTAATTAGAATTGTTTATAAAAACTTAATGTTTAACTTATGAGCAATTAATCCATATCCCTTCCTTATCCCTATATCCCGTCCCTATTGCTACTATAAAAATGCGAAAGTGTATTTGTTAGTTTGTCATTATTTCATGCAACAAAGGAGAAATGGATCTACGTGATTTAAAAAAATACTATAATCAAGTAGGTATTTCCACACGGGTGACACCATAGGGCACAGCTAATGGTCTAGTACTTAATCTATCTATCTTTTACTTATACATCTTTAATCAAATTAATTATATGAATAACTTAGTATTATAGAGAGCTTACCAGAGCATTTGAATTTACATGCATTTTACAAGTAATTAATTTTTGTTAGGAATTCATTTTTGATAAATATTTGATATATTTTCTACAATCAATTGAGACCAATTGAGAAAATTGGCTAATTACAACAATTTTTTCTGAAATTATTTCAATTAAAAATCACTGTGACTGCTATACTTTTATATATCTATATTTTTTTGGATGTTTATCGATAGTTTTTTTTTTTTTTTACTTTTTACAGGGTAGCGTTTGACCTCAAGTCACCTGATGTTAAGTGAAGATGTGGTCGAAGATGGCGCCACGCTACTACACCTGGACTGGGAACTGGCTCTCAAGTGAGGCTGCCGGAACACACCGATAGGTGCTTGGCGACAGATTCTTAACAAGAGGGTGCTAGCCAGGCGGGTACTAGAAAATACCCTACCACCAAGCTATGGTTTCATCACGTTATTTTCCTTCACCGAAAGCTCAAGCTCAAAAAAAAAATAGATTCTTTTTTGTTTCCAATTGCAATAATTTTAAGTGATCTCTCTGTAAAATTACTAATCTCAAATTAAAGTGGTCGAGACATTTATATCCTAGGTTTGAATCTTAGCCAAATGTCTTTGTCGATGACCCTGCCAAAGTTGTGATCGGCAAAGGAGAGGTTGGATACTGTCTTCGCACAGGTTTCTACGTCATAGTGTTTCAAAACCTCTCGAGCGACGGTCTTCACTATTTTCAAGGCTAGTTGTTCACCTGAAAAGTAGAAAACGATTTAAATTAGTGGATGGAATACTGCGGCTATCTCTGAGACGGTTCAGTACTCCACATATGAAGGGTCCACTGCAATAATGATGAATGTCCTTTAGTTTTGAGATAATTGGGTTTTAAATTTATAAATGGTGTAAAAAACTCAGAGCCGAAGATTATAAAATGTTATTATTGTCGTGAACACCTGTGACGTTGAGCGTTCTAGCCGTGTAGCCAAAATATTTAAAACATATTTATCACGAGACTGCAAGCGATATTGCAAAGTTTTCTAACAAGATGTTTAAATATAATGTTATGAGACCGAATGGTATTACTCGTTACGATTTAAAAAAAAATGGACATTCATCATTATTGCAGTGGACCCTTCATATGGCAGAGCTAAAAGTCTCCTTAGCCTGAGCCTAGTTGGATGAGAAGAGCCGAAGACCGGGCTCAGTGGCGTACCTTGGGAGAGGCCAATGTCCAGCAGTGGTCTGATACAGGCTGCTGATGATGATGATGATGATGAAAAGCCTCATTTCAAGCTCCAGCTTATTATAAGCTACATACCTCACCTCATTTCACCATCATCATCATCGGTTAAAACAAGATTTCAAATCCTTGAACACCGCCGTAAAATAAAGCTTACTAGTATTTTATAAAGTAGGTTATATATATTTAGGAGAGTGTGAAACTACATAACCTCATTGTACCATAGGATAAAAGTGGGGCTGCCGGAATACACCGATAGGTGCTTAGCGGCAACTTTATGGTGGAAGCTAGACAGGTGAGCACTCGAAAATGACCTACCACCAAGCTATGGTTTCATCACGATGTTTTCCTTCACCGAGAGCCAAGCTCATTGTAGAATACGACCCCACGACCTACGTACGGATTGCAACCCGACGTCACTACTTACTGAGCCATCATTAGTAGTATTTCTTCTACTTGAAAAAAAACTTGATCGCAAAGTGTTTAGTGTCTACACAACTAAGTTGAAATGCCCCAGTGAATGTGACAACACAATAGCGTTGCCGATCGATAGTCGACTATCGATAGCCAACCAATCGAAACACTATCGGCCTATCGATACTATCGATTTCTTAAAACGAGGCAATACTATCGATAGTTTCGATAGTATTGCTGCCCGCGAACTATAAACTATCGATAGTATCGACAGTACCGTGACTATCGATAGTTTTTTAATTACGATGAACAATACTATCGATAGTATCGGTAGTTATACTTCGTGAGTGGCAATACTATCGATAGTATTGCCTCGTTTTGAGCTATCGATAGTATCGACAGTATTGCACTTATTCGAGAGTATTGCGTCGTATTAAGCTATCGATAGTAAGACAAATTAAGATTAATTTATTTTCACAAAAAGTAATTACCAGAAATAGATACTGAAAATTACTTAACCACACAATATCTTCTACTTAGTAACATATTAACGATGGACCCCAAACTAAGCACGAGGCCTGTATTTTGGGGCCCTAGTATAGTATCGATACTATCGATAGGCCTATCGATAGTATGGCTTTTTTAGATGCAAACTATCGATAGTTTTACTAGTTTTACTATCGATAGTTCGGCAACACTACAACACAACAGCGACATAAAAGTTTGGTGCCAAAGGCCATTGATTGGGGTTTTGGTACGTAAACTTGCGCAACTTACTTTATCGTCTGACAATGGAAGAGAAAGTAGGCTACGTAAACTTACATATTTAATTTTTGATTGATGACTTGATCACAGTTTTATGGATGTGTTGGATGTTTTGGCAAACGTCTTGGAGCTGCTATAAATATTGCGATAAAATCCCACTATCCTACTAATATGTTTTATAAACGTGAAAGGTTGTGAGTTTGGATGTATGGATGGATGGTTGGATGAATATGCGTCAACTCGTGAACGGGTGCTGCTTGTGGGGTCTGGTCTGCTTTGGTTGTGATCCCGCAACTCATTAATATTCATGTTCCCATATCCCAATGTGTACAACCAAACAAGAGAAATCTTATTAGTAAAGCTAATTAAAAAATATCGGACCATTAGATGACAAAAAAAAGCTTGGGATTTTAGTGAACTTGCTCCAATTCAATCAATTAGTAATAAGAATAAAATTGTCAATGTGATCGCGCCAAAAAAATTACCTGCCGGGCGTTTCTTGCCTGTTCTTTTGCCGGCGTAAGGAGGTTGGAACAGGCGTAGCTAGTTTTAAGTTTGACGTTTTAAAGTGATCACAATGTATCCTATTGAATAAATAAAAATTGACTTTTGACTTTTGAATAGACGTTTGTAACTCTTTCATGCAGAAACTACTGATTTGAGTAAAATTTGGAATGGAGATAGCTTATACCCTGGATTAAAACATAGGCTACTTTGTATCCCAGAAAATGGTTCCTGTGGGATAACGGAAAGACGCGGGTGAAACCGCGGTCTGCAACTGTTATATCATGATTCATGATTATTAGTTTATGTAGGTACGAATACATTCATATTCATCATCATCAGCCTTTACGTTCCCACTGCTGGGACTCTGGCCTTCTCTCAGAGAGAGAGTATGGGCTGTTATCTACCACGATGGCCCAGTGCGGGTTGGTAGATGTCGCATGCCCCTGAATGTTGTGGTTCTTGGACATGCCGGTTTCCTCACGATGTTTTCCGTGACCGTTTTTGAGCGATGGCAAATCCGCACATAACTTACACTTACATATTATCTCTAAATAAATCAGTTACCATATAAAGTCATGGCGCAGTGTGTGGCACACTACATCGTATTCGCAAGCTTTCTCCCAAGCTTGTGGGTCAAGTATTATTATTATATGCGGTTACATTAAACGGGACAGTACATCTACTAAGGTCACGGCCTCACTAGCCGAACAATTTGAGCGGCAGCTGCGGTTTCCTAGGATAGCGGTGCCGTCACATAGCGGCCGCAATATATATAACTCGTTAATGTTCATGTCTTCATATCCCAATGTGCACAACCAACCAAGAGAAATCCAAGAAGTATAGCTTATTAGAAAATATCGGACTATTTATATTATGACAAAAAAGCTTGGGATTGTTGAGAACTTGCTCCAATTCAATCAATGAGTAATAAGAATAAAATTGTCAATGTGATCGCGCCAGAAAAATTCCTGCCGGGCGTTTCTTGCCTGTTCTTTTGCCGGCGTAAGGAGGTTGGAACAGGCGTAGCTAGTTTGACGTTTTAAAGTGATCACAATGTATCCTATTGAATAAAGTACTAATGACTATTGATTGATGGCCGTCATGCAAATGGTTTGTAGTTACGGTGTCGAACAACGGGTCTTTAGGGAAGCGCGTTATCTGAAGCGGAAATGTACAACGATCCACGCTCTTTCAACCATAATAGTAATGAAAATTAAGTTAAAATTATAGCCAAGCACATAATTATAGGTGTGTTCTGGTAGCCTCACGTGAAAGCTATTTGCCAAACCAGGCGAAGCGTGGTCCCATCTCTGATTACATCGTCGTTCTATTGAGAGTTCATCAACTGTGCTCGTTTTCGAGTATCGTATAACGTTTGTAATTATAACCTGCATAGAAAAAAAAAACAAATAAAAAAACCAGCATAGTGCTCCCACCGCCATACTAAGCAAGGTGTACGGAGTGCAGTCAGTTGTAGGTACATCGGTTTGCGAAATCTAGTATGAAGTACATTCAGATCTCTTCCTAAGTCCATCAGTAAAGGGTTTTTTATTAGGTACTACCTGCGCCCCGCAGTTTCACCCGCGTGGACTGCAGTTTATCACATCAATTTTTCCTGACAATAACAAACACAAAAAAAATTGTGAAATCGGTCCAGCCGTTCACGCGTGTTGCCGTGACCAAGGGAAATATAATTAATGGTTAAACGAACTTACCTTAAGTGATGTTCGACCATAATTATACTAGACGTTGCATTCGAAGATATTTATTCACTTGGTAGTAATCCTATTTATTGCACAAGGCGTCGCACATAATTTTTAGAGCTGTAAAAATAAAAATCAAATCACAAAAATATAAAATTCACTGTTTCTGAACGATACCTTCCATGTCATAGGCAGTGCTGTCATCTCCGTCATACTTCATTCTTTCAGAGACACTTATCTCGTTTGTTAGTTGTATGGGCTTTAGTAGCTGGGTTCGGGTGGGACTATAAATATCTTCGAATGCAACGTCTAGTATAATTATGGTCGAACATCACTTAAGGTAAGTTCGTTTAACCATTAATTACACTTCGACGTTGCATTCTCGATATTTATTCACTTGGTAGATGTTTAGCGCTTTCACACAAACGAGATAGGCAGGCAGGATTCTAGATAGAAAAATAAAAAGATACATTAACACATATAAACGAAAAAAGTGGAGTGATTATCCACATCATTATGAACCTTACGTTCAACCTAAAACCAATAAATCAATTGATAATGTAAGCCCAATTACCGTTATTAGCATTATTGCTTGAAGATATTATGAATTACCTTTGTGAATGCAATACTAATAAGCTTCCTGACCATCCTGTTGTTCATTTTATAACATGGACAGAACTCCTTATAACTAGCCGAGGTAGAAGTGTAGCGGCTACTATGTGCTGCAAATACCAGTATTTGCACCAAACTATAAATGTAAGTATGTCTAATGTATATGTGACTTGTGGTAGGAGCAATGGATTATCTCTTAGATGTATGAATTAATTTCTTTGATGGAGGTAGCTCTTAGGTGCCATGACATCTATCTAAACTGATAATACTTTCGTTTCGTGAGGTAAAAAAGTATAACTAGATTAGGCACCAAAGTATTTTATTTGTAGGTGAAATCAGTAATTAGTCTTTATTTCTAGTAAGTGCTTCTAGCCAAATATTAATTTCCATTCGTGCGACTTACTTTAATTTCGCACTCATTGTATAGTTGACAACGCGAGGAAAGACACAAACTTTTTGGATATGGAATCAAAAGCTTTACTCTCGTTTGGATAAAATTACTACAAGTGATTGAGTACTAGGATCTCATGTAGATACGTATTTTGAATAGCAAAGTTTAATTCCGTAAACTTCTTTTGTGAATCCTATAATTTGGTCATCTAAATAACACATTTACCTGATATTAAAACAGAAGCCGAACGGCGAGTCTGTACCTGAATGATATTCAGAGACGAGAATTTGAATCCTATTTGAGAAAATAGGAAAAAATATGGTAATACTTTGAACTATTATTATTATCCTATATGGGTTTATTCTCGGGTCTTTGCCCGGACCTTTATTAGGCATTGGCGGAGCCGTAGCCAAAGCTAAGACGCCACGCTAAGGGTGAAGTGTACTATTAACACAATGCTAAAAAGTTATCGGAGTTCTTATTGAAATTATTGATATCCAATTATTATTATTTCTGAAATTATTATTATTATTATTTTTTTTTAGTCTAAGTTTAAATTATAATTAATTTTGATACCCCTTGGAAATATAACTATGTTTGGTTGATAATACCTTCGAAACCAGGATATAATGCTACCAGAGAGGGTGAAATGGATCAATCTTCTTTGGAAAAATAAAAATAATAAGAGTAACTAAAGGCCTTCTTAGGCCTATTAGCTGACCATGACTCCCGTGCAGTGGCTTGATCAAAATAATATTTCTTAAAAATACAGATAAACTAGAATAGAAGGAAGACGTAAAATAAATGAGTTTCCCAAACCAATGAATGCATTGACCATAGGGTCCATAAGGTCAGGCTATGCCAAAGGATCTCTTATCCGTAATAATATGTATATACCACCTAAAACGTAAATGTGAAAAAATGTGAGACAAGTTCAACATTGTGATGGTATGTTTGGTTGTTAACTTCACATACAAAACAATTGTGGTCTAAATGGGTGCCCAGTTCTGTGAATGAATCTGAAATTTAATGAATTATAAGAAAGTACATAACATGCATAAGTAAATATAATCATCTGCTTAGTTTTTTTTTTTTTTTATATTATATGCTTCGCACAAATATTCTTGTACATAAACATCAATTTAGGGACTCCAAAAAACAGTTCGTGATTATGATCACGATAGATCACAGGCACCTGGAGCCAGGTCCCATTCAATGTTTTGGTCCTTTATTAGTTAATATATATTATTTTGTACGTATATTAACCCTTTGAAGCTATCTTTGCTTAAGCTAGTGCCAGATATCTCTGAGAGTATATTAGACATCTTCATTAATGCAGACAATAGCGGTCACTCTGCCCATGTTTATTCTGTTAATCCTTAGTAAAGCAATGAAGGCCAATGTAAGCTGATTTCAATTCTAATAATAAAGTATGCTAGTTTTGATTGTGTGATACCAAAAAAAAAACTCACGTTACAAAAAAACACCCCGCCCAATAAGGGAGGCACCTATGAAGATTTCTAGAAGGTACTTACCACTGAGTTAAAACATTATTTTTCCCAAGACGACTCTGACTTCGAGTTTGATACATTTCTCATATAAATCATTCGTAATGTTATGCAGTTTGTAATTTTTCTTTCTATACAAAGGAAACTGCAGGGTAGGCTGAGAAAAGTAACCTAAGGTATTAACAAAGGTAAAAAAGGTAAAATGGCCCTGATTGTCAATCTGCTTAATCTGGAAAAATATTTTGTTTCGTCAGGTATTTTTAAGTTTCTTTTTGTAAACTTTAAACACATAATGACTATTCTGTAAATCTACATATTTCAATGCCGAAATGTGTTTGTTTTTTGTTCCAAATCAAAATACATCTTCGCTTGTTTTAACACAAATCTTAACCTTTTGAGAAAGTTTAATGAACCCTCCAAGCAAATTTTAAATTATGGTCATTAATGTGTAGTAAGACATCAAAATAACACACAAGTAACAACAGATCTCGGTTTCTAAGATAATTACCAACTGGTAGAGAAGCCAATGACAATCCAAAGGAAGTCATTGAAAATCGTAGGTTATCTTGAAGTTTTAAATTATGGGTAGGAACTTAAAATTACGGTTCCTTGATGTGGACATAATGTATATAAAAAACCTTACTTGGTAAATATTATCTGTGTGAATATCTTCCATTTTAAAGTCTTCAGTTGTTATTGTCCTTCATATTCAAAATGAACCTGATGTCTAGAGATGTAGGTAGAACGCCAGCCTTGCTAAACTTTGAATGAAGGCCAGAGCTTTCTCAAATTTTTTCTTTGTAAGAAGTTTAGTTTTTAGCATTTATTTCAATTTTCTATCCAACTGTATATATTTCGTTGCTTTGTTGTTATATAATAAAAGACAAGTGTTTTGTGTTCTTGTTTTTTGTTTATGATTTATGTCCCACAGATATACGTCTAGAAAATGACTGGCTTGTTTTAGCCTTTATAAGGGGTTTATCCCGACGCTTTAAGATCGTGTATAAGACTGCAGAAAATTCTAAGTTGAACCTTGGTGCCCTCCGTAAGCTAGGTCTTCAGGTATTAGGGTTTCCTTTATCGTGGTTTCTTCTGCCTTTACCATTTACACTAGGATTCTACCCAAACGTTTAGATACCTTATCATAAATCGCCCACCAAATAGTTCATCTTTCCGTACTGGATCTATGAATGAATTTTGGCTATAAAAACTCTGGTGCGGCAGACATGGCTTTTCGCTTGAGCTCGGACATGCTAGCTGCATCTGCAGTATCTGTACCTAGACCTGTCGGAATGAATGTACGGGATCTAACCCGGTTATCATCATCAGAAGACCATTGTCGCGGGTCTGGTGTCGGTGACCTTGGATGATTATGGTCGAGCTTTGCCTGGTCAAGAAGATCCAGCGCCATATCAGGTTTTGTACGTATTCACGCTTCACCTATAGACTATTTGATTCAACCAGCTGCATGTGCAGTATTGAAGGTTTTAAAGTCATTGTCCATACTCACGTTACGCCTCTTGGCTGTATGATTCAACAAGCTGCGTGTGCAGTATTGAAGGTTTTAAAGTCATTGTCCGTACTCACGTTACGCCTCTTGGCTGTATGATTCAACAAGCTGCGTGTGCAGTATTGAAGGTTTTTAAAGTTATTGTACGCACTCGCGTTACTCCTTTAGACTGTATGATTCAATAAACTGCGTGTGCAGTATTGAAGGTTTTTAAAGTCATTGTAAGCACTCGCGTTACTCCTCTAGACTGTATGATTCCATAAACTGCATGTGCAGTATTGAAGGTTATTAAAGTCATGGTACGCACTCACGTTACGCCTCCAGACTGTATGATTTAAAGTCATGGTACGCACTCACGTTGCGTCTCTAGACTATATGATTTAAAGTCATTGTACGCAATCACGTTACGCCTCTAGACTGTATGTCATGGTATGCACTCATGGTACGCACTCACGTTACGTCCTATGACTGTATGATTTAAAGTCATGATACGCACTCATGGTACGCACTCACGTTACATCCTATGACTGTATGATTTAAAGTCATGGTACGCACTCATGGTACGACTCTAGACTATATGATTCAGCAAGCAGCGTGTGCAGTGTTGAAGGTTACAATACGCCATCGGAGTAACTCATTATCAGCCGAGCATCATGCAAGAAAAAAGAATGGAAAAAATCATGAATTATGTGGGTAGTTAGAAAAAAAAAACTACGCAAAAATCATGAGGAAAAAATATCAGTTATTTTCCAAAGTATGCGCCTTTTCCCTAAAAAGGAAGGGACAAAGGCAAATTTACAGATAAAACTAACACACAGTTAATGACCACGAACTAACCTTGATCGTCCGAACTAGTTGGCGAGTTTCGTATCTTGCGTTCCCAACATGTTATTATTCGTCATTATTTGGACTTATGACGATCTTTTCTCCATAACACTGCTTTCAACTAACTTTTTCACAAAATTTCCAATAAAATAACGAATTTAATCGATAAGTCGAAGCTGCGACGCCCGCACATAAAAAAGGAATGAAGTATGACGGAGATGACAGCACTGCCTATGACATGGAAGGTATCGTTCAGAAACAGTGAATTTTATATTTTTGTGATTTGATTTTTATTTTTACAGCTCTAAAAATTATGTGCGACGCCTTGTGCAATAAATAGGATTACTACCAAGTGAATAAATATCGAGAATGCAACGTCGAAGTGTAATTATAGCGATGACGGCTCAGTGGTAGTGAGGTCGGCTTGCGATCCGTAGGACGTGGGTTCGAATCCTACAATGAGCTTAAGCTTTCGGTGAAGGAAAACAACGTGATGAAAACATAGCTTGGTGGTAGGGTATTTTCTAGTACTCGCCTGGCTAGCTACCACCCTCTTGTTAAGAATCTGTCGCCAAGCACCTATCGGTGTGTTCCGGCAGCCTCACTTGGAGCCAGTTCCCAGTCTAGGTGTAGCGTGGCGCCATCTTCGACTACATCGTCACTTAACATCAGGTGACTTGTGGTCAAACGCTAACCTGTATTCGTAAAAAAAAAAAAATGGGGATTCATTTTTATATATAAGAAGAGAAGAAAAGAAGAAGATATATATATTATAAATATTGATGCATGGTCATCTTTTTGCTATTTTTGTGTTTTTGTGCCCTCTCTGTTTTTTAGCAGCAATTATTTAGCGCTTCAATTTGAAACGATCTTGTTTCCACTAGAACAAATATAACACAAAACACAAAATTGTAACACAAAAAATGTATGTAAGGAAGAATTTTATTATTTCTGTTTTTATATTGTTTAATGGGCTCGTGGTATTTAAGAGGTGGTTGGTATAAATTACAATTGTTACTGAAAATAAAATGTTATACCAATAAGTTTGTTATCCAAGTACCTTTAGCGTGGCGCTATGTTCGACCAAATGAATGGTCAATCACTATTGTAAAATAATTATTAAATAAAATATTAAGTAGGTCAGCTGATATGGAGGAATAAAAGGGGGAAATGCCTCCGTGATTGATGATTTATTTATTACAAAAGAGAAACCAATAGTTATATTATCAACTTTTTTTGTTGTTGTATATAATTATAATTACTTCAAGATTGCATTTAAACTTACCTACTAATCGAAAAAAATATTATTACTAATTCCTTCTTTACTCGTTTGAGGAGCGGTGGCCTGAGGTTGCGGGGGATAGAGATGTCTGGAAGGAAGTGGGGGAGACCTTTGCCCAGCAGTAGGACAGTACAGGTTAAAAAAAAAAATTCCTTCCATTATCATCTATCTGAAAACCTTCCTGCTTGATTATTTTAGTCCTTCGCGTGCTGACAAGTGGAGTAGGTGAGTCAGCAAAACCCTTTTTCCGGCATTACATACCCTATTCTAATGACTTTACAGGTTATATTAATTGTGAGCGCAAAAGGTTTCAGTAAACAACCTTTGAGGAGACTATTCATATTTGTGTTTTTAATAAATCATGACCAACAGTGAGCTAACGGTGGCGATTATGAGATATACAAATTAAATCATTCGATGTCTCGAAATATCTCGATCACAAACATTAGTAATTACTAATCTGATGATCGATTCTTTGAAACCACGCCGAGGAGTGAGACATACTCGTAATTATAGCGGCTCGCGATAACGCGCGTGCGAGAGAGGGGTTCGAGTAGATTTAATCTTCGATTAGTAATACTAACAAGTACTGATATTCGCACTTGTTAGTATTACTAATCGAAGAAGAGCTAAGAAAATTGGCTATTTACTAATGTAATAATCGATTATAAGTATTAGTAATTAGTAAACGTCTCGACTAAGACAGTTAGTCATGATCGCACACTGTTTAACATAACCGTTGCCACGTCCGTCACGGTGGTGGTTTATGCAAAATTTTATTGCATGGCAATTTCAAGAAGACGTATTCTCCCTTAACTAGGCGAAGATATGCATTTCATTCAAGATTATCATCATTATGACGAACATAAAACTTAATCCAATCAAAAATAGCTCTTATTACCACATTGTAAAAGATCTACTTCTGATTCACTGCTTCACTTATAAAATAGAATGGTAATAAATATAATTATTCTGCGAGGTAAACAAACAACTTACCAGCACATTTCCTAGGTCCAGCTCCGAAAGGCAAATAGGCATAGCAATGTTTAGTGGCTCCTTCGTCATCCAGAAATCTATCAGGATTAAAAGCCTTAGCATCCTTGTAGTGTTCCTCGTCATGATGTATAGCTTCTACAGGAACATTGATTGTGACCTTCCTATCAAGGATTAAACTACTATCTTGGAACTGATATGTCTTCACACATTGCCGGGTTATGACCGAGTACGGAGGATGCAGCCTCAAAGCTTCCTTGATACTAACATCTAAGTAATCATCTCCATTATCCTTTGAGACTGAATTCCTTGCTTTATCCTGCACTTTTGTGTTCTTGGCCAATTCAAAAAGCAGTGCGGTCAGTATGTTTAAGCAAGGTATGTAACCTTCAGTTATGAAAAGTGCTAGAGTTGAAAACGCGAAGTCAGTCTCATCACTTTTAATGTTTCTGTTTTTATCATTCAAACCCCTTTGAATTGCGTGTCCAATATTCCTTATCTTGTTCATTAGCTTTGAAGCTTTCAATACCTCCTTTGTTTCTGTAGATGACTGCCCTGGTAAAGTGACTGCTCCGAATAAAATGTACAAAGAGGGGAATATATTTTTCAAGTAGCTTTTCAGTCTCTCTATTAAAGTCCGCTGCTGCACCGCCGATCTGATCTCCTTTATAAGCGAACCATCGACGTTATTACCTAGAAGCAAATCTTTGAAAACGAAGTCCAATACCTTAGACAATAACCGTTGTACGTTTGCATCTCCATTTGTTCCCGACAAACATTCTTGTAAACCATTCTTGAATTCGCTATCTAAGCTATTCAAAATTAACTCCAATCCTTGGCGTAGTAAGGTCCACTTTTCTCCATCGGCGTAGAACAAATTGTTTCGTAAACAAACATCCTGAGATTTGTCGAGACCAAGTCCTCTGCTATGGAAATTCGCGAAATCTGTAGACAGCATCCTCTTTATGACGTCTGGGTCTCGAACAATGAGATCTGGTATCCTGCTTTTGATGCGTCCCACGAATTTATCCCTTGGGTATTTTGAGTATAACTTATTGACATCTTCCGTGTTGGATCTCACTGCAAACATTCGATGGTAGTCGCTTCCGAAGAAAGGGATAGACATTTTGTATGGTATGTGTCGGACATACCAGTAGCTGAAAAACTTTGTGACGTAGTCGAATATAAGCGCGAAGATGAGCGCAATTAACACGGATAAATTGATAAGAAAACTTTCGAAAAACATTTTTTTTTACTTTGACGTTCGCTCGTGGCGGTAATGTAGCGAGAACTGTGGTACAGCAAGTGCGTTCAGTTCAGATGTGGGTCGAAGTAACGGTGCCTTTCTGTCCAGTACTCGAAACAAACTGAGATGAGCCATTTGTCATGCCGTCGTGCAATTCAAGACTATATACTTTATGCTCAAGGATGCAAATTGCGTGAACATTTTGTGTAAATACAGCCTCCGATTTATAAGTGATTGCATAGCATACTGACGCTAGGTTACTGTGGCATTGAACTTGCCACTGGAATTAATAATACCTGTTGTCGTAGTAGTTCTAACCTAGTGTCTGACGTTTGAATTAATTTGCTGACAATTGGTATACTATATTCAGAATTACGCTCCCACTGCTGTAACACAGGCCTTCGAAAGTATGGGCTGTAATCTGCGAAGCTGGTCCAGTGCAGTCTGATATCGCATGCCCATATGTATTGTGGTGCTTAAAAGCATGCCGTTTTTGTCTTAATTTTTTCCATTCACCGTTTTGAGCAATCGCAAAAAGAAGCCGAGATGGATTTCAAACTCGCTATCAACCGTTCGGCCACTATAAGTTCAGTGTAGTCTATTGGTAGTAGATACATATAATAAACCAGCTGTTCCCCGCGGTTTCCCCGCGATAAAAAGACCTTTCTCAGGCTCTGGACTATCTCTGTACCAAATTCATTTTAATCGGTTCAGTAGTATAGGCGTGAAAGCGTAGGTACTTTACATACAGATAGAATTACTTTCGCATGTATAATATTAGTAGGGAATTCTCTAAATGGTTATGAATTACACGTGACTTTGTATGTTGAAAAGGATGCCTAGGTATTATATTATAATTTAAAAAAATAATCTTTATCGTTCCGCTCCGACTGCCTCCAAACGTAATAATTTACCTAACTAATCTGCGTGTCTCGCAGATACTTTTAGAGCTACAATAAGCAAATCTTTGAATCATGGTGGTAATTGACGATAAAATATTTTTTAAGTCTGACTTCGAAATCTCAAATTGTAGGTATTTGATTGACCTGTAAATTATTTTGGTACTTATTCATTTCTACGTCCAATTTAAATTCTAGGTATATTATAAAAAAACACACTAAATGAAAAAAAAATGTACCTACCTATGCAAGTGTTAAATATTAATTAAATAATTACATAACAATTTTAAGTGTAAAAACTCTGTACATAATATTTTACAAGGAAGTCAACGCATTTTTAAAATTGCTGACAATGCCATCTATGAGAACTGCACGGAACTTATAGCGCACTTTGGTAGCTAACTTACAAGCGACACCGTGTCTTTACAGAGACCGTGAATTTTTACGCTGGCTCTCCTGTTGCTGTAGCTTAGTAGATTAGGTAAGTAGTTCGCAGTGTTTTAGATAGGTGGCGCTGAAATATATTAGCACAACATGCCTACAATTTTAGCTGTAGACATACACACTTCCTCTCCATTAGAAAATTTAAAAAATTTTTACGTATCCCTATATTTTTTCTTTAATACTTACTCGAAGGGCAACAAAGTGGTTGCCGCCCTTGTGGAATAATTATTTTGCTACCCTGCGTAAGCTCAAATTGTATGTACTTATCTTCAATTTCAATGACAAAAAATCACAGACAATTTCTTTCTTCTCTATCTATTTCTTATTTATTTTATTTTCAACATGATAATAGGTACACGCAATAGGATGTTGGAGTAAAAAAACGATATTTTCCAAAGATAAATAAATGGATAGCCATTTCTGTAAGCATACTTTTTTATATAGCTATTTAGACCACCGATTCCAATCAAGCCTACTCACTTGACCCCGTCACAAACAAAACATTTCGTTTATTCATTCGTCACTACCATTCGCGATGCGATCGAATCGATTCCGCCCGACAAAAGATCGATGATCGATACACCACTGTGATCGAAAAGTTGATCTTTTTGTGTACATTATTGATTTTTAATCGACCGCGAAGGCTCTACTACAAAGGGTTTGAATACGCACGTGTTGGAAAAAGTGGTAACAGTAGGATAATTTTTGAGATCGAAATTGAAGGTGTATTGTGTTTTTTTTAACGGTTGCAGGTTTTGTGTCAATCTAAATGGGTTGGGTGATATTCGACTTCTACTTTTTCTGTCTTATTTTTTCTTCTAACAAAAAGTTCTTTGTATGACTTTGATTTTGGACCCGTAGTAAGCATAGTGTTATTTAAGTATAAGAAGTTGTGGTCTCCTGTTGTTTTGTATATGAGACTAGTTGTTCCCTGGGGTTTCACTCGTGTTGACTACATTTTGTAATGCGTATCGTATCATGGGGAGTCATGGATGCAAATGGCTAATAGCAGTTCATGGTGGCGTTCAAAGGAGAGGGTTTGATGTAATTAGTGTATAGCATCATTGTAACTCTCAGAAATTGCAAGTTGAAGTGGCAATGGGCTAGCCACATCGCTCGACGAACCGATAACCGATAAGGAAGAAAGGCTCTCGAGTGGTGACTACGAAACGGAAAACTTTCTGTGGTAGGTCACTAGATGAACCGACGACATTGTTAGAGTTGCTGGGAGCCGATGGATGCTTATGGCTAATAGCAGTTCATGGTGGCATTCGAAGGGGAAGGCCTATGTTCAGCAGTGGACTTCTTTCGGCTGATGATGATGATGATGATGAAGTGTCATAGATTATTTCCCGTATTATAAGCTAGCAATCTCTATCCCCGGCAGACTCATTTCCATCAAAATGAAACCGCCATCAAATTCAAACATAATTGGCATTAAAAAACCGATCCCACCTACAAATTCTAGACCCACCAATTTGACATCGCAGTTTTTACGCTCCAAATTCAGCCAATAAAGACCTAATAAAAAAAACTCGTTATGTTTATTATCCCTAATAAACGAGTGTATATGGCCGGGACGGTAATGGTGTGGTCATTAGACTAATGCTATCGCCTCAGGTACCGTCTCTGTGTCGCCAGGAAGATGACGGGATAAATGCAGAGATGGATATTAGTCCTGAGGGTAGAAAAAAATTAAAATAAGTCGAACTTGATGAGGGATATATTATCAGTATATCACCGTTTTAGTACCGGTTTTTTTACATGTGACGAGACAAGCAGCTAACCCGACGTCGTTCTATTTTTTACTTGGTGGCAAGTGCTCGCCTGGCTGGCTACCAGCTTCAAGTTAAGAATCTGTCGCTAAGCACCTATCAGTATTTATGTTACGGCACCCGCACTTGAGAGCCAGTTTCCAATCCACGTATGTAGCGCTGAAAAATCGCTGTTCCGTTGTTACAAGAAAGAAAGACAATCCATCAAAGATACTAAAGTTCTCCCACTAATCATCAGCATTATCATCAGCCTATTACGTTCCCACTGCTGGGACCCAAGCCTCACGGAGGGATGGGTCATAATTCACCACGCAGGCCCAATGCGGGTTATCTGATATGCCAGCGGTCAGCTCTAGTCTGAAAACTCCAACCAAGTCTAAAGACTGCTATCCTTAGATAAAAACCGGGACCGATGGCTTAGCATGCCCCCCGAAATGCCACTAGTGGTCACCCATCCAAGTAGTCATCGCAAAGAACGTTGCTTAACCTAGTCAATCGGTTATGAACCACTAGGCAAGCTCCCATTAGCGCTTCAAACCAAGGCATATCATAATAAAATAGACATTTATGTATTATATACATAGTCATTAACGAGTTGCACCCCGCGGTTACACCCGCATCTTCCCGTTATCCCGCATAAACCTTTTTCCGGGATAACAAGTAGCCTATGTGTTATTCTAGGGTATAAGCTATCTTCATTCCAAATTTCATTCAGATCCGTTCAGTAGTTTTTGCGTGAAAGAGTAACAAACATCTACCCATCCATCCATCCATCCATCCATACTCACAAACTTTCACGTTTTTATTATTAGTAGGATATAAATAGCATATTACATAAACGAATGCATATTACATCATCATCATCATCAGCTTGTATCAGTGCACTGCTGGACATAGGCCTCACACACACATACATACACCCACCACATACTATAGCATACCTACATATATAAGAGTGCATATTACATATATCATATTAAAACCAAGGCAGGTGTAAAGTGTAACCTCATGGCCATAACTGGACACCCGTGCGCATCGGTACACCAATTTCGAAATTACCAGGTACGTCAATCATGAGCGGCTGAGATGTATCTATTCAGTTATAAAATGGTAACTCTATCCAGTTTGTGCGTCAATTTGTCTGTATAAGGTTGATGGAAAAGTTACCCGAAAAAACTGATTCAAGAATTGTGGACGGCGTAGTGACCCAAAATGAGTCTTGATACCATGATGATCTTCACGACACGGGTTCGAATACTCCAGTGTGCTTGAGCTTTCGGTGAAGGAAAATATTATCGTCATGAAATCATAGCTTGGCGGTAGATTTTCTAATAGTGCCTGGCTGCTTGCCACTCTCAGGTTAAGAATCTGTCACCAGGCACTTATCGTTGTCCTCATTGTCACTTAACATAACTTGTTGTTAAAAATATGTTTCTCCATTTCCAGCTATAAAGGAAAAAGTTTTAACAAGGAAAATGAGTTTGATTTCTTTTCTAGAACTACAATAACGTAGGAAGCTACTGATACTTTTAATTTAAGCAAAGCAAAGAAACAATGAAAACGTTTACAACTCTCTGACATAAAATTACACAGGTTAAGTCACAGCACACAAATAGTCTGATAAAAGTATATCTCTGCCACAGAACCCATACATAGTTCTCGCATGTTGATTTTATTTTAATTGTAACTTGTTTGGGACCGTTGGCGGTGGTATCAAAGTGCTTTCAGCTAATTGGTTGTCCATATTACACGCTAAGAGAATTTTGTGTTACATGTAGTACAACTGGACATTACGAAATGGAAGATGTAAATGTAAATCGTCCACCTTTGTCGCCGTCCTCGATACTTCCAAGGATTTTGCCGCAGGCGACGCTTTGGCAGTAGGTAAGGTCAAGGCCGAAGCAAACCTCATGGCAGTCTAAGGAATAAAGGTATGCGCCGACCTTTCAAGGTTCTCCACTTAGTTTCAACATTAAAAATGCGAAGGTTGAAGGAGTAGAACACCCCGCTAGTTTCTGTGTTTCCCTATGAGTATAATTTGGGATATATCGTTTCGTATATTTCGTTCTGTAGGTAGCCCACTAGGTGGACCGACGACATTGTAAGAGTCACAGGGAGCCGATGGATGCAAATAGCTAATAGCCGTTCATGGTGGCGTTCAAGGGGGGAGGCCTATGTTCAGCAGTGGACTTCTTCCAGCTGATGATGATGATGATGATGATAATTTGGGAGCTTTCAAGACAAGAGTGAATAGGTATCTTTTAAGCAAGCATGCTCCATCATTAACCTCGTCATCACTCATTTTTTTCGCAATTACTGTGCATTGTGATGTGATCGAACATTGTCACTTTCTATTAATCAGTCCATCCTTATCTAGGTACAGTCAGCGACAAAAGTTGCTGAATAATAACACATTTTTCGATTCTCTTAACTAACATCAACACCAACCTTCGACCGAATCATCACATAACATGAGGTGTATAATGTTATAGTCAAACGCTACCTTTAAAGTTGTAAGAAAAAACAAACATTACTGATCCCATACGCATTTGGAACACATCAAGTATGATCAGCTACTTTTGTCGCTGACTGTACTTAATATAATAATTGAGAAACTAAGTGTTTGGTTGTTTTTCAAAACTAAACCGCTGAACCAATCTTGATGAAATTTGGTGTATGTTTGAACCCTGGAAAATGACATGATACTTTTTATCGCGATAAAGTATAGTCCACCCAGGTGTCCCAGGTAAAACCACAGGGCGCTGCTAGTTGTCTAAAAATTTTAAAAGGGTTACAATAGTATCGTATCCTATTGTCCAATTCCTAAATAGGGATTGTCGCTAAAGTCCTCACCTACAGAAACAGGACTCCAAACTTGGGAGGTCACCTTTCCCAAACAAACCCTTCCTCTCGCATATAATGAATGAGCAAGTGAAAGTTAAAAAAACCAGACAGAAATAAGAATTAAGTAGAAAATAAGACAATAACAAAACCATTAGGTTCAAGCTGACCTTGCGATCCGTAGAACCGTTAGGGCAAAGGTTTTTTTTTAACAAAAAAGGCGCAGCTATTTCTCTGATCTGAGACCGCAAAGGGACCGAGTGATATAAGGTTGTAGCGGGCCCTTCACATCATGCAAGTTGTTTTTTAGATATAGTGACGATAGAAGCATTTTTTCGGTAAGCCAATTTTGTAAGCTAATGAAAAGGTATTTTGATAGTTTGCTGTCTTAAATGGTTTTCAAGCGATGATAGATTAGTGGTGACATCGACTCGAGCCCTGATGGTCGAGACCTACAATGAGTTGAAGCTTACGCAGAAGAAAAATATTACTTTAAAACCATAGCTAGCTGGTAAGTCTTTTTCTAAATAGTTCTTGTCTGATTAAGCTACCACTTTCAATATAAGGATCTACCACTAAACACCACAAGCGAATTCTCTAGGCCTAGAATGGCGTTTCGACGACATCATCACTTAACATCAGGTATATTGTGGTCAGTCACCTTACTATGGTATAGAAAAGCCTGCCAAATTTCTGCTCATGCTTTCTTAAATTGATTGCTTGACTTTAGACCATGGACCTATTTAACCTATCCTCTTGAAACAGAATGGTATTGATTACAATGTGCATTTTTAAAACTAAACTAAGTTTGACAAGTATAAAAGTACCTATTGCTGTCCTTTTTTGACTGGGGAAACAAGAAAAGGACAACATTATTTTTAGAGCTGTCAAACTTAATTTCGTTTTAGAAAATTCACATCAAAATCGGCACAGTTATCTCAAAAACAAGCTTACCATAAAGTCGTATTCTGACTGGAGAAACAAGAAAAGTACAGCATTGTTTTTAGACCTGTCAAACTTAATTTCGTAATTAATGAGATGTAATATAACAAAACAACATAATATGTATATACAATTGGATAAAAAATTAAACTAAATACTAAGAGCTAAATTATCTATAAAAAACTAAACATCTACAAATAATCGTCACTATCTCAAAATAAATAAATAAATATAAATATCGGGGGACAATTGCACACATATTGACCTAGCCCCAAATTAAGCTCGAAAATTGTGTTATGGGTACTAGACAACGATATACATACTTATATAGAGAAATAAATACTTATATAGATAGTAATATCCAAGACTCAGGAACAAATATTCATGCTCATCACACATACATTTGCCCGTACCAGGATTCGATTCGAAATCAAGCTTATCTACCTTAAAAAGATGGCAAAAGATAAGATACTAAAGTAACCAAGTCTGCCGTCTCCTCAACAGCCTTCTCCGGACGCTATGGCGAAGACAGTTTTGACTATAAAGAAGTGTTGTATTGTATTCAATATGCGGCTACTGTGCGGCGGCGTTTCGCAAAGGAATTTGGAATTTCTTTATTGTGAGACTGCGTCTGGGCTCGCTTACTTTCTGTTTCTTTCTTGTAGGGCAATTTAAAACGGGATAGAATGTAATAAAAGATGTTTTTTTTGTAGAATATTACCTTCATGCTAGTGACGTATTCAGAAACGGCTTCAACTTTTGTAGTTATTACATAATGCATTTTGTCGCGCGGCTAGGTTGCCGTGGCCAACAATTCCTTCCAAGATATATGGAAGTGCGCGGTTTAAGCGGCCAGTCATTGGCGGCCATACGCTGAATTAAATGGGCTACGCGCTCTGGCCGCGGCCTAATGCGCGAGGGCACTAATTTTTATTTTTAAAAAAGTTTTTATAGTTTGTGTGTTTGGCAAAATGGCAAAAGTATGGCAACGGGAAGACCGGAAGACGCTCTGTAGGTAGGCCCCAGATTTGATTTTTAGTAAAAACTTGAACTATAATTTTAATTTATTCATAAAAAACTACTTTTACTACTTTTACTTTTTCTACTTTACTTTTTCTACTACTTTTTTTTTATTATTTTATTCCATTATTTTATTATTTTGTGTCTGTGTGTTATTTTGTGTGTATTAGTTACTTATAATTGTGTAATTTTAATTTTTATGTGCACTAAATTTAATGTCAATTGTATGGATAATGACAATCTGAAATAAATGAATTGAATTGAATTGAATATATTTTCCTTATGAATTCTCGTTATCTCGGAAAACCCTTTTTCTGTGATAAATTGTTACCTATGTGTAAATCCATGGTAAAAGCTATCTTCCCAAAATTCACTCATATAATTTGAGCCGAGAAGTAACAAACGTGCACACTCAGCGGGTGAATTATACTGGTAAAGGTGGTAGGTACTTCCCCAAATGGACTGCTGCGAGTGAGGTGGGTTGTTATGTCCCGTGTCCTTGAATGTTGTGGTTCTTGGAGGCATGTCAGTAATCAAGTATCGCCAAAATATTTATCTGATCTAAAGAAATAGGATTCAAAGATTTTGAAAAAAATATTTATTCTCTTATTAAGTCGAAATTAATAATTTATTTGTTAAAATAAATCTGCAAAATACAACAATCCGCCATGATAGCTTAAACACCAATCAGAGCGAATTACGTCACGTCTCAGTAAACGTCATTTTGTTTCGTATAAGCGTATACGCGATCTCTCCTCTCTCTCTAACTGTATTTACTGTTGATATACTGAGCCGTGACGTAATGACAGACGCCATGACACCGGCGAACGTTTTGGCGTGAATTTGAAACTTAAATTTTAAATGTACTTTTATTGCACAAAAACCTTAATTTTCTACTGACATATGATATATTTTAGACATAATAGATACTTCTGAATATCATAGAAGAGGTTTTGAAAATTAGTCATCATGCCTACTTTGATCGTTGGAGAGATTACATATCAGTTACACTTGCAGCAAATGGGACTCGAACTCAGAATCGGCGCCTGGTAAGGCGCACGTGTTACCGTTCGGTTACCACCGCTCGTGCTCTTATTTGTGTATGTACCACAGTATATGCAAAGTGTATGTGTACCACAAACACACATACACCGTAATTTACAGCTACGACTTCTTAATAACCACTCGCCTCACCTTCTTACACGTAATTCCATCTAATTCCACCTCGAAAACAACTCCTCTAGTTCGTTGTCGATAAATTAATAGTTTGTGATACAATTATTATTATAATGAACAGCTTCTGTGGACGTAGACCCCTGTCTAGTTATATCGTATCGTAATTGAATCTAGGATCCAACTTGTTACTCTACTGGTACGGTGATAAAAAAATAATAGGCTATTTTGAAAAGTTGTAGGTGTTGAAAGGACTATGATAAATAATTACTTATTGGAGAGATGTATGAAGAATTTTTAAATCAGAATTTTGAATAGAACTACATTGAAAGTAGATAATAATTGCATTTTTTGCACACCTGAAAAAAGTAACAAGTGTTTTTTTTTTTTTTTACTATTTACAGGGTAGCGTTTGACCACAAGTCACCTGATGTTAAGTGACGATGTGATCGAAGATGACGCCACGCTACACCTGGACTGGGAACTGGCTCTTAAGTGAGGCTGCCGGAACACACCGATTGGTGCTTGGCGACAGATTCTTAACAAGAGGGTGGTAGCTAGTCAGGCGAGTACTAGAAAATACTCTACCACCAAGCTATGGCTATGGTTTAAACAAAACAGTTTGTAATTACATACATACTGGGATAGTGAGATCCTTTTGGCATCCTAAAGGTATGTCCACACCAGTGCGCTTTCAGGTTCATATTGCGTCTTCGATGTAACTAGTACTATTACTTCTTACAGGGTAGCGTTGTAGTACAGTCAAAGACAAAAGTCGCTAAACAATAAGACACCATTCGATATTTTTTTTCACCTTAAACAACAACCTTCGACCGCATGATCATTTGCGTTGTGTTGTGGTCAAACGCTAACTTGTAAGAAGTAAAGAAAAAACAAACATTCCCGATCTAATACGTATTTAGAAAGTATAGTATGATCAGCTACTTTTGTCGCTGAGTGTACCGCAAGTCACCTGATGTTAAGCGACGATGTGGTCGAAAGTGGCGTCACGTTGCGCCTGCATTGAAAACTGACTCTTGAGCAGTGGTGGATTTACACATTTGCCGCCAGTAGGCTAAGTATTCAAATTTTGCCGCCCCTACCAACCTCTATAACCTCTACTGCCTCTGCCTTTCCTTTTTAAATGTGTCATTTTTTTATGCATCAGACAAAAATTTGTGAAAATTCAAGTGGTGAACAATGTTTAATTGTTTGTGTGCACATAATAATATTTAAATACATATACATGCTTGGTTTTTTTTTTGTATATTTTAGTTTAGTTATATAGGTAATTATGTCTATGAATTTCAATACATATATAGGTACGACTCTTTTAATATCATTAAAACATTTTTTTTAAATTGACACTAAATTTGCCGCCCCTAAAATCTGCCGCCTTAGGCTCCAGCCTACTCAGCCTGCTGCTAAATCCACCACTGCTCTTGAGTAAACCTGCCAGAATAAAATGCTAGGCGACAGATTCTTGTTGGTGGTTGCTATTCAGGCGAGCAATGTTGTCCATCTTTGCGAAGTCAGGGCGGGTTGCCAGTAATTAAAATCATATTGCTACGACCATCAAGGTTTCTTGCCAATAACGTGTGACGTCATTACTTACTTTAGCGGTCATTCCACGCAGATAACGTAACACGCCCGCGTTACGTGCTTAGATGGCCATAGCGAATCTTCTTCTTCTTCTTGTGGTGTCATCTCCTACCGGAGGTCGGCTATCATTAAGGCTATCCTAATTTTGGATGCTGCTGCTCGGAACAGGGATCTTGAGCTCATTTTGAACCAAGTCCTGAGATTTTTGAGCCATGAGGTACAGTTTTCTCCTTCCTTGGATTTTTCCCTTCATTATAAGCTGGAGCAGCTGGTACTTTTCGTTCCTCATAGTTGTGGTGTATCTGCAAATACTCGCATTGTGCGGGTACGTGTAAATATATTAATGTAAGTGCACCGCCTTTAGAATAAATCACTTTACTGCCAGCCTGTGAGTTTAACTGTGCTTCCCGGATCCCGATACTGTAGTTATTCCTGTACATTCTAATAGTGTGACCAAGGTACTGCAGCTTACGCATTTTGATTGTGTTTAGAAAAGCGAATAGCGAATAAGGGCCCTGAATTCCCTAGAGATATAACAACATCGGCTCCTCAATAAGAAGTTCGTTAGAAATTTCCGATACACGCAATAATTAATATGGCCGCAAAGAAAATAAAAACAACGAAAAGTTAATAAAGACGGCTCATAACAGACACATAACTAGGTCCGATGAAATACACAATCAATCAATCCACCGTCGTTATAAAGTGGAGCATACTTCGTAAAATATTGTAACCACCTACGCTGGGCATAGAGTGAAAAATTGGTACAGATGATAAGAAGTGGCTTCAAATTACGATACTGGCTGGAGGTGTCGCAGGACAAACTGAAGTGGCGTCTGTTATTTTATCGGAGGCCAAGACTCACTTTAGGTTGTTGTGCCATCTCAGTTAGTTAGATTATGAGATACTAGTTGTTCCCTACGGTTTCACCCGCGCGGTACTTTTTACAGTTAATCGCGATAAAAAGTATCCTATGGTCCTCAGGGTTCAAACTATATCCGTACCAAGGCGCTGGTTCCTAAACTAAGCTGAAAAACGGGGTTAGTTAAAACTATCTCTGTGTGTAATTTTGGTTTAAAAAAAATCTAATAAAAATATATGTTAATCTACTTGATATATAGCAGAACACCTTCAGGCCGAAAAATACACAAAATGTTATATTTGTTTATTAAAAAAATGTGCAAAGTGCCCCATTTTCTAAAAGTTTAATACCACTTTACTCCTAAACTATATATGCAACAAAGACTTGTTAATACCATCAACGTATTAAGAAATATAATACCCAAAACACCTTCAGGCCATTTTTTGAAAATACTGCTTTAATTATTTTTTGCGAATTTTTTACGTATTTCATACTCGCAAATCGCCACGTCAGTCTCTCATAAATTCAGTGCGGGATGCTTTCACCAGATCAAGCAAGGACAACGGCGTATGGCAGGGCCGTAGTTTAGGCGTGAAAGAGAGACAGACAGACAGAGTTACTTTCGCATTCATAATATTGAGTAGGGATGTCTCGGAACCCTTCGTGTGCGAGTCCGACTTGCACTTGACCGGTTTTTTCTTTGAGAGAAAGATGTGTTTCCCCGCAGTGGTAACATAATAGGCTGATGTTAGGCATGAGTACGATAAAAAGTTTTTGGGACCTAAATATTTTCTTTTCTTTGCGATTTTCTTTTAAATTTTTAGTCTACTAAATTTAAGGAAACTCGGTAATCATAAGATGTTCAAATAAGGTTTCATTATATATATAGTTCTGTAACTGTATCAAACAAGTGTCGCATCTACTTACTACTCTTCAACTTGCAAGCAGTAATTACCTTTCTAGTTTGTAAGCTATAATAAAAATGGTGCACAACAAAAACTCATCCGGTGGTTTAATAAATCCGTGGCGATTTAATGAAATCGATACTGATGTAACGAAGAAAATAGCCCAGTTCGATTCTATTCGATTACTATAATCGAGACAGTAATCGAATGGAACCGGCTACCGTGCAGCGTGTAGCCATCAAAATTCCACCTTATGGACTTATTGGAATACGGTTTGCTAGTTTATATATCTATCGATAAATAACTTTTGTCGTAAATATGTTTATAAATCTATACTCGTATAATATATAGGACTGATTGATATCAACGCGCAGCTTAAAGCTATTTATTGGTCGTAAAAACTTGAAATTTAGAGGGTATGTTTGTCTTGGTGCGCAGGGGTGTATTACGTAAGGATTTTTTGAAATTCAACCTCTAACGGCTGGTTTCAATAACCGATCTATCCACGGTTTGACATAAATTTGACATTACTTCTATGGAGCTTATGTCAAATTTCCATCTCCAGTAGGGCAAATTGCGGATAGATCGGTTATTGAAACCATAACCTTATACGCCCATAAGGGAGTAAAAATGGGACAGTGTAGCCCACGGGGTTGAAACCGCGGGGAACAGCTTGTAAATTATAAAAAAAATGTCTGAAGCGGGCTCAGTGGTAGTGACGTCGGATCGCGATCCGTAGTTCGAATACTAAGCTTGAGCTTTCGGGGAAGAAAAACATCGTAATGAAACCATAGCGTGGTTGTAGGGCATTTTCTAGTGCTCGTCTGACTAGCTACTACCCTTATGTTAAGAATCTGTCGCCAAGCACCTATCGGTGTGTTCCGGCAGCCCCACCTGAGAGCCAGTTCCCAATCCAGGAGTAGCGTGATGCCACCTTCAACCACATCTTCACTGGATGACTGGTGGTCAAACGCTACCCTGTAAAGTAAAAAAAAATAGACAAAATTTTCTTATTGTGACGTGCTAGAAAAAATGGAATATATTTAATCTGGTCATCATTACTATCAGCCTGTTTTAGTCCACTGCTGGACATAGGCCTCTTCCAAAGTACGCCATTGTACCCGATCTTCTACTGAGAGTCTTTAAATAAAACATGGTCAACATGAACATAATTAAGTTCTCACATTACAATGTTGCAAATCCAAGTAATGAACTAAGCAACTATGTTAAGGTTGCCTTTACGATGCTATATCAAGATGCGGTTTGCACTACCGGTGTGTATTATGGTGATGAGGCTCTATGGATTCTAAGCAAGGTAATTGTACCTGATTTGAACTGGGCTGGCATAAAAAAAACATACGACAAAGGTAAGCTAATAACTTGAAAGATCTCGCTCGAGGTAAATGTGAAAGCCTGACTTGTGGAAAGCGGTCAAAATCATCAGCCTGTTAGCATATAGGACTCTTCCAAGGTACACTGAACCCGGTCTTTCAGCTCTTCTCATCCAACTACTGCCAGCCACTCAAGTCGTCGCTTCACTTAGAGCTAGAAGGCGTCCTACACTACGTTTGCCAAGTCGCGGTCTCATCTCAAAAATACGTCTACCCCAACGTTTGTTGGTTCTGTGGATTATATGACGAGCCCATTGCCACGCCAGCTTGCCAATTTTTTGGAAAGGGGTTTTCCTTGCAACATTTTAACTTTTTTCATGACGTCACTTTTTTGGGATGTGCACTGTTTGTGTATGTGTTACTCCAAAATGTGATCTATATCTGTACTAATTTTCCTTTCAATCCGTTTAGCATTTTCAGCTAACCAACATCAATCTTTTGACATGAATTCAGTCACGAGCTTTGGCGCTAGCACGTATGGTTTTGGTACTTGAAAATGTACAGAGATGTTTGTTTGCAAATTATTTTTCTTAATTTTACATACATTTTAATGCCGTTAATATTAAACGAAAATTTGACCTTTATGTTCGGTTGTTGTTGTGGTGAAACAATAGTGTTATGATGTATATATATTATACTGTAAGAAATAGATAAGTACATGTAACGAGAAATTTTAATCACACCAACTTAGCTACAGCCGAGCACATCAGAAGAAAACTATTCCATCAAGCGAGTACCAAATTAAAGCATACTTTAATGTGATCTGTAAATTAGATGGTAAGACAGGAAATGGCTTCTTAACCCGTCAGTGTGTAGTTATTAGCGCTAGACGGTGATCGTTGATCGACTATCACTTCTAGTGAATGGCTGATCTTTGGAGCTTTCGAGTAGCGTGCGCTGGGCAAAGATTAGGCAGCAGATGTGTGTTTGAAAATCTTATTATAAAAGCGTATAAAAAATATCAGACTATTTAGATAAAAAAACTTTGAGATTTTGAAATGAACTTGTCCAAAAAAATTTGTAAATGTGATCGCATTCAAAATACTAGCCGAGCGTTTCATGTCAGTTCTATAATGTTAAATTATCTCGTCTGTAATGTCGTCCTCTAAAGTTATCACATTTTGATTTAATTTGAAATCAAAATATGCAGTTGTGTCATTCTATTTGTGGTAAATATTATGGAGCAATGGTGGCCGAACGGTTAGGCGTGCGACTTACAAGACGCCGACACCGAGTTCGAATCCTCTGGGCCCCGCACCTATGACTTTATAAGTTATGTGCGGATTTGCCATCGCTCAAAACGGTGAATGAAAACATCGTGAGAAAACGTACCTTAAATCCAACTACGATTTACCTACAAATCAGCAACAATGTTCCACGGATTTATTACGCCTGTCCTTCTGTCACGTCCGTCTTATCTATGGCACTGGCGAGCGCAGTTACCGTGTGTTTAAGGAAGGTTCAGTAATTGAAGATATCGTATCATATGGACTACCAGAGAAGTGTGAATACTGATTACTCTGCCCAACTAGTTAGAGGTGCAACCGTAGAACGAGAGGAGATTGAACGATCCGTTTGAAAACGTTTTGTAAGTTGAGTAAACGTTTTTGAAAAGTTGGTTTGCGACTGATGTCGGGCATAGGCTGGCTGTAAGGACGCGTGGTTCATTCCCACTACAAGAGAAATATTCTATTCAATTCTATTCTAGTAACGTCTTCTCGAAGAATCTTGATTCTTAATATTTTCAAAGTTGTGATCTGTTTAGATTGCCCGGAGTGCTTTTGTTAGTAAAATAATTTGTTTTGCTGAAAGCCTGTGGAATAAACGTTATTATTGTTTGTAAATAACTCACTCAATCAAAAACGTAGCTGCTCTTTTACTAGAATTTTCTGTTGCAGTTACTTAAATATGTATGTATGTACTAGTTGGGCCCTGCGGTTTCACCCACGTCTTTCTGTTATCCCGCAGGAACCCTTTCCCGCGATAAAAGTAGCCTATACAGTAATCCATAGTAAAAGCTATCTCCATTCCAAATTTCATTCAGATCCGTTCAGTAGTTTTTGCGTGAAAGAGTAACAAACAAACATCCATCCATCCATCCATACATACAAACTTTCGCGTTAAGAATAAGTATATGAAAATGAACAAACAGGTTGACAGGAAAACTGAAACTGATATTGTATTACTTTACTTACACCACAGACATATGGACACTATTTCAAAGTCTTCAACAATCGAAGTTAGAAGCGTGTTCATTCAAAACCAAGCATCATAATTATTCGAGATCAAAAACAAAATGTAAGTACTCATGACTTTCTCTATTAGCCCTTCATACAACTTTCGCCACCATTACCACACGACGAGCTTATCATACCAAATCAACGGCATAATATATGTAATGAGGTAATTTATTACATACAATTTGCTAGAAAAATAATAAATTTCAAGCAGTAATATATATATGGTGCAACATTTTCCAAGCGATGGAAAGTCACCTAACCGCACGCCACTGATGTTAAGTGACAATGGCTACTTCAAACTGGGAACTGTCATCAAGTGACGCTACAGGAACACATCAATGGGTGCCACCAAGCTATAGTTTCATCGTGATTTTTTTGTTTATTGCCCGGTACTATTAATATTACTACCAGTAGACAGTAGCATGGGATTTTTGTTTATAGTTTGACACTTGTTACTTTGAAAGCTCAAGCTCATTGAAAACTTTAAACCTAAAGCCGGATTTACATTACGAAATTAGTTGCATGACATTAGTTTTATAACACTAATTTCACCAGTAATTTCACGTGTAAACGTTCAGTTTCACAATGCGGATATTTTTTGTAAAACTAATGTCATGCAACTAATTTCATTATGTAAATGCGACGCGAAACTAGTGTCGCGACAGCACCTGCGTAGAGTGGACGTGTGGACGTACAATACAGCTATGATTTTGACAGGGCCATTGTCTCCGCGATACTAATAATTGCACGACACTATAATTTTAACGAAAGTAGTTTCACATGTGCTAAAATTAGTGTCACGAAACTAGTTTTATCATGCATGACACTAGTTTCGTAATGTAAATCCGGCTTAAGCTATCATCGTTTCAAACGCATTGCATCCAATAAGGTTGCTAAACTGCAACAATAGCTTCTCCAAGAAAATTTTAAGTAAACCACACTTATTCACAACAATAAAACAAAAGCTCGATCCAAAATTAAAACTCATGCGTACTCCATTACAAAAAGCACAAATCATGGACATGTCGAATGAAATTAACAATATCATCCGCCACATGAGTTGTGAGGTAATCAAGGGAGCGTTGGTTTTTTTGTGTCGATTCTTGGTGCAATCATAATGTACCTGTAGGAATACCAAGTTGTTTGGACGATTCTTGGACAAGTTTCTTCTCTTTTTCAACGGAGACCGACAAGTTGCTTCCCTGATGCTCACGCTTGCCCATCACATATGTGTGGAATCCAGAATTTTGAACTCCAACAGTTCACAATGCAGCGTGGCAATGTACCTCCTGCGCTCGTCACCTTGTCTCTTTACTGCCTGTAATTTGACTGGAATAATAGCCTTCAATACGGGATATATAATATGAGTACCATGGTAATGTTTGCACACGAGCTCGCGAGCTTTTAGTGAAAGAAAACGTCATAATGAACCCATAGCTTGGTCGTAGGTTAGTTTTTAGTGCTCTACCACCATCAAGTTAAGAATCTGTCGCCAAGCACACATCCGTGCATTTCGGTAGCCTTACTTGACAGCCAGTTCCCAGTTCAGGCGTAACGTGACGTCACCTTCCAACACATCGTCACTTAACATCAGGTAACTTGTGATCAAATGTTAAGAAACAAAAAAGTTTTAACTGTCGAAGGTGGCACCACGCCAATTCTGGATTAGGAACTGGTTCTTAGAAGTCTTAAAAGTCCTCAACGGTTTCCTGCAACTCTTACCAGTTCCTCGGTCTACGATCTTTATTGTTCTCAATTGGGAGCCACACCTAAAGCTGTTTATAGATGACGCTGTGAGAGCCTATACTTGCCTTGTTTATGACGTGCGTCGTGCCATGTTATACCTGAGGTTGTCACTGTCAAAGAGTGGTTGTATCTAGGGTATCAGAAACTATAATATGATCCACAACACCCAGACACGGAACAAAACACTTGCACTTCTTTTAAGTTGCACAAATATCCGTTGTCCGTTGCGCTACTTATCCTCCTCATTGTTAAATTTCCTTGAGCATTCCTATCGTGTGGTAACAGCATTGGTAATATCAGGAGCCGGTATGGCAGCGCTAATGGCGCGCCCCGGGCACGCTTCGTATCAGTAGCCGATCGCTGATGCCGCTTCCAGCAACCGACATCCCATTATATGCTTCATCCTAGGAGTTTTTATTGAGATTTTTATAATAACATCAGATGGCGATATGATGAAATATTGGTAGGTCGGTTTTAAATATTTGTTTAAAGTCAGCAAGGTTGAGTAGTCTACTTTTGTTGCCTTCAAAGATATCCTTATTGACTACTCTTGTACTTTGTTGCAAAAAAGGGACTTACTTATTTTAATTGAATGGCCTCAATGAAAGGGAACTTTGGAAAATCAGGAGTGCCAGTTGTTTAAAATCATTACTCGTATTTTGTTTTGAGATTAATCATTTATCACAGAATTCACAGAACAAAAATATTGTCAAGATAACTTAGGGCACATTCTCATTTGCACCAACAATACTTTTGTCAGTGTTTTTCTACACTTCCGCTACAAAAAAAAACGGATTCTTCCCATAAAAATCTTGAACCAAAGCCATCTGCCACTCAAAATGACATTTATGATATTAATTTACCATAGAATCGTAAAAATCACCAGGCTGACATAAAACCTGTTCAATGTTTCCGCATTTACACCACACACTACCTTCATTAAATCAAAAATTCAAGTAAACCCGCCGGCCAAGTGTTTACGTACGAAATATGACAGGCGATGGTAAAAAAAGCTATTATTCCGTGCGGGAGACGCGGACGGTAGCCCGCGCTTGCTGGTGGTGCTTGACTACTGAAATGCGGTACAGTGATCGAGAAAAATACAAAGTTTTGTTAAAAAAATGTTCAAAATGTATTTATAAGTTATACTAAATATCTTGATTTGATTCTCTGATTGTGTAAGTGTATGTATTGCTTTTTGCTAAAAATAAAATAATTGACTATTGTCTATTTCAGAATTCAAAATGCCATAAATTGACAAGCTTTTCCGACAGTGGAGTTCAGTAGACGCAATGAAATGTGGATCTAATGCAAATATATGCAAGGACGAATGGCAACTATGTATAAAACATATATTGAAATTATTATATAAGGTTGAATACTCGATGTTTGGACACCCAAAGTGTCAAGTGCCTATCAGTATGTTACGGCATATGACATGTGACAGGTACTTTTTTATCCACCCCAACACTTTTGACCATGACTGTACTGCATTGTACTGTGATTATTGCCAGTTTTTATGCGCCAGCGACGCCAGACACGTGGAGCGATGAAATTATGGTAATCACAGCTGGTTTCATTGCGAGCCTCTGGTTTTTAGGGGTCCATTGAGGTTTTCTGTACTTATGTGATATGAATACAAAAAAAAAAACATTGCCAGATTTCGAGAAGGTCGTGTAGAAAGAAACTGTAAGAAGTAATTAATGAGTATTTAATGTAAATCAATACATTTATTTTTGATTTGTAGATACTAAAATGGGGCAGTACAGTCAACGACAATAGTCGCTCAAAAATAACACAATTTCCGATTACCGGCATCATCTTAAACATCAACTTTTAACCACGTCATCACTTCAAATCAGATGTGATAAGTTGTGGTCAGAGCGCTACCTTGTAAAATGTAAAAAAAACCATGTATTACTGATCTAAAACACATTTGGGAAATCTAGTATGATCAGCTACTTTCGTTGCTGACTGTACTTTACAAATCTTTGAAATGTTGGGCTTTCTGTACTATAATATGGTATACATAATAATATAACCCTTACCTTGAATCATTCTCTAATTGATGAAAACTGCATTAAAATCCGTTGCATACATAGTTTTAAAGATCTAAGCACACATAGGGACATAGCGGGAGGCGACTTTGTTTTATACTACGAGTTCGAATCCTCTCGGCCCCGCACCTATGACTGAATAAGTTATCTGCGGATTTGCCATCGCTCAAACCGGTGAAGGAAAACATCGTGAGGAAACCGGCATGCCCAAGAACTGCAACATTCAAGGGCATGCGACATCTACCAACCCGCACTGGGCCAGTGTGGTAGATTACAGCCCATACTCTCTCTCTGAGAGAAGACCAGAGTCCCAGCAGTGGGAACGTAAAAGGCTGATAATGATGATGATGATGATGTAGTGAAGTATATAATATGTAAACCACTAAAAAAAATATTGTTTAACAAGCAGCGCCCCGTGGTGACTTCACTTTATCGCGATAAAAAGAAAGTCAAAACAATTGAAAATCTAATAAGTTTGTGTTTACATCCTCCCCAGCTCTTCATTACCACCGTTGTTCTGAAAAAAATTGTTTTGTTATTAACAAAAATTGTGCAGAACCTCTTTTCCGTGCAACCACAAACACTTTGTGTTACATTTCTTAACGTTTTTGTACAATAATTGTCGTCTACATTCATCAACATCTGGTCTACTCAGATTGTACACATCACGCAATATTTCAGTTAATACTTTTGTAGCACGTACTAGTTTGAAACAAAGCTGTGGTTTGGGTTACGAGAGAAGCGATCACCGATACTTTGTGGTCTTCAATACTTTATAAAGGAAAATAGTGGAAGTAACGTCGGCGTGCGATCTGTACATCGTGGGTTCCTATTAATACTAATAGTATAGAAACCAATCTTTATCTACATTTATAGTATTTGACAGAGTTGGTATTTTTCAACTGAATGTCACCGTCATTCTTCAGTGTCCTGTACAACGCATTGATGTTGACTTTTGACAGTTGAGTGAACTGATAAATGCAAAATACCACCAATTATTGGCAAATGTGGGTACTACGTATCTTTGAAAATCAACTCAGACGACTGCGCTGCGACATATTTATAAAATAAGAAACAAAAAAAACTCCTTCTATTATATGACATTTACCTATAGATAAATCTCAACATCTCGTCTTTCTCGCTTATACACCCCGAACGGATCCCCTTTTCCACGCGTCATCTATATGGCGTCTGACAATGACAGCTCAGGAACTTGTCAAAACACAGATAAACGAAAGATTGTGATCTAAAAATGTCTTACACTATAAGCTGGAGCGTTCTGTCAAGGAAAACAACCTATTGAAACTATAGTTTGATGTGGTAGGGCATTTACAAGTGCTTGCTTGGTTAGCTTCCCCTATTAACTTAAGAATCTGTCGCCTAGCACCTATTGGTATGTTGTGGCAGTCCTACTTGAGAGTCAGTTTTCAATCCAGGGGGATAGTGGGGCCACTTTTGACTACATCGTTAATTTGTGGTCAAACAATGAACGGTAAGTAAAAAAAATGTTATAGGGCTATATAGTTTGTATATTGTTTGTCCCATTCGGTATCGAGACCCTTGGTCCGTGGGGTCCTAGCGCTTTAAGCCTTTTTAAGGAATTAACAAAAAGGTTAGTCGACATCACCGGAGACCGAAGAGCTGGCAGTTACCTCGGACAAAGAATTAGTCTAGCCATCCAAAGGGGGAACGCTGCCAGTATATTCGGTACCTTGCCTAAAGGGACTTCTTTTAATAATGTATTTTAGTTATTAGTTTAGGTTTATTTGTTTTTATTTCTTTGTTATGGTATATTATTTTTAGTTTGTATAATAACGTAAGTCACATAAAACATGCTATCTAATATAACGCATTCTCCCAAGCACTAACTCCATACCCTAACTAAACACTCTGGACCGCTCGGCGCTCTCCACAAATATTGTAATTACTAAAAGAAATGGAATGCCTCACATTTGTGTTAAATGGAAAAGAAAATCGTTCAGCACCGAAATTGTAATTATTTCGCGACACAAAGATGTGAAAATGCTTTGTTTTTTGTTTCAAAATGATTGGTAGAAGTGGTTTAGGTGTTTTAGTTAATCGTTCCCATTGAGTGGTGTTACCGTTAGAATGGAATTAAAAAGAGATTAGAATTCTAGACTAGAATTGGATGTGTTTAAAAGAGAATATGGGATAAGCCCTATGATTAATTAGTTAAATAAGTAACTGGAACATAATATGCTGTTAAATAGTGGCAATAAATTGTTTTTTTTATTTTTATAAGTACTAGGCTTAACAACGGCTTAATAATGAGTTAAGTAGCTAGAATTATTTATGTTATTTTGCCGGCGTAAGGAGGTGGGAACAGGCGTAGCTAGTTTTAAGTTGACGTTTTAAAGTGATCACAATGTATCCTATTAAATAAAACACATTTTGACTTTGACTTTGACTATGAAGCACGTAACTTTTTTTATTTGTAAAACGATTTTCTTTTGATTCATCAATCACGCTATCATAAGGTCACCAGCGCCTCTAGCCAAGATGCATTCTCCAATCGTTGACGCTAATAGAAAACAAGAAAAAAGTATTGGTTTGACATATTTCTGACCACGTGACTTAGCGTTGAAAAATGTCAAACCTATACTTTTTTCTTGTTTTCTATTAGCGTCAACGATTGCAGAATGCATCTTGGCTAGGGGCGCTGATGTTAGCGTGGCACCGTCCTCGACCACATCGTCACTTAACATCAGGTGATTTGTGGTCAAACGCTACCCTGTGAATTGTAAAAAAACCGTGGTACTGGTTACTTTTTATCTCAGTAAAAGGTTGTAATTAAATCATACTTTGTATGTTTATTTACCTCACCGTGTCGCCAACATCGAATGCGCGTTATCTGAAACGGTTGTCTTAATAGAGAAGTAATTAAAAAAATAACGATTAAAAACACCATAAAAATAGAAAGCTTTTACCTAAACAGTTCAAGACATTGCCGTAAGCTACTGTTCACCATTATTAGTTCGAGAGCTAATGTTTATTTTAATTACGAAATTATACGCTCGTCAATTTTTGTCAATTTGATGTGACTGGACTGGATGTTCATTTGATGCTACATATTGATGCCAAATAATTTATATTACTTTTCATTTTACAAATTTGTAATTTGAACTTAAATTTTTAAACATGACGTCGTGGCGTAGCAATGGTTGTAATATACGGGTAAAAAAATAAATAAATAAATGAAGTTTTGTACTCACATATAGATTCTAATGCAAGTTAATAATCGTGATATTATAGATTTATTGATACGCCACAATACAGATAAATTAAAAACTATTGGTGGTTTTATTGCTCAAAACAATATCTTACAGGTAATCCAAAAGGAAAAAAAAAACTATGATTTAACGAAACTAAATCCAAATTAAAAATAAACATAACGTTTACTGACCATACTACTACCATACTACTACTGGATATACTTCCTAACATAATTACTTAAATAATAATAATATGAAGTACACAAAATAGTATTAAACTCGTCATAGAATTTAATGTATGTCCATCAAAGTTTGGATTGGTTAACATTACTTTGGGCTAAAAATTGGGTGCAACCATGGGCTAGGAAGTTACCATCCATTCGTGACTAGAACTAACTCCGGTCCCTATCTATACGACATATAAATAATTATATTTTATGTTCAATTAGAAGCTGTTGTTTTGTGTCCGCTCGAGTTTTCTATAAACAGGCCGTATCCGTCATTTCGGTTCACATTTGATTAGTTTTACTGCCTCTTTCATAAACTTAGGCCATTCAATAAGAGTTTTGTGATTATTTAACAAATAACGCTTGGATCACTCACTAGGTCCAATCATTCACTCGTTAAATTTTGGTTCCTCCTTGCTTGTTTTCTAAGAAATATAACCTGAGCATTTTAAAACTAAAGTGAATAGGTATTTTATGGGCCAGTAGTTCCACCTATGACCTATGACTGCATCGTTGCTAACCAACATGAGTGGTATATGATCAAACGCAAGCACACTAAAACTTACTTTTATGAAAATTAAATTATGTTTTTATTTTTAAGACTTCACCAAAATTAAAAAAAAAATAATTACAAGAGTTACAAATTCTTATAACAACAAACAAATAGAGACAATACGCTCTATTGATAGAACTATTAGTTTTGATTTGAAAGGTACGACTTTATGTAAGAACAAATTATAAGTAAGTTCACATTTTATGATGCCATTATTTTTTTTTATAATTGCTTTTTAGTACATAATTATAAATCTACACCAAAACTAGTCATTAGCTCATACGAAAAGAAGAATAAGCGGATAAAACGAAACTTAATGGCCCCCCACCAGGGCCAGCCTACGTTACAGGCAAGCCCCTGTATTTATTGAGCTAATTGGCTGTAAATCGAAGGCAGATTGTTCAAAATGGCCGCCAATGATTTCGTGTAGTTAAACTCATAAACCTCCCTTCAAGTTCGTTGTCGGTTAATGGCACCATGATAAGACCCTGTTTATGATCTAATTGGAGAATCAAAGATGTTTGGGTCTTAATCAGTATTAATTTTAAATGGCAATTAGGTGGATTGGATTGCTTTTAGTTAGGGTAATCGTTGGTTTAATAATGCCTATTTTAGAAACTTAAATTCTTTGATGAAAATCTAGGCACCATTTTCATGAGCGCGTTTTACAAAAAAAGCAACGTTTAAAACGTTTGTGGAAGCAAATTATTACATAAACCGTTTTGCACTTTGTTGAAAATATTTTAAGATACCTTTTTTACTAAAAACGTTATCATATATTTTTTGTAAATATAGACATTTCAGTGATCTGTAGTCGAAGGTCTCGGCATCACATTATAACATCATTACCATAATGCACGCGACTTTGGTCAGTGTACTTTATTAAATTCACCAATTTGTATGTATGAGTTTGTCTCATGCAAACTTAAGTGGTCAATTTTAGGAACAGGTTATCTGGTGTTTATTGTTGCTGTAGTGCACAATATGAATAGCATGGACGGCGACGTGTGACGTCAGTATTCTCGAAGGCAGTCGTAGCGAATCGTGTGTAACGCTGCTATAATACGTCGATAGTCTACAATTTTGGGGCCCTTAATATTGGGACAGAACAATTCTCCAATGGCTTCCACAATTGAAGGACTTGGCATAGAACGTATCTTCATGAAGTGGACCTGGAAATATCACGGAAAACCGTTGGAAGTAAATGACGTTAATTGTGGTTTTGTATGGAAGAAGCCCTTGTTCACCAATATACATTTTCTGGCTAATTATGGTCACCGAAATAACTCATAGAACTTGCAAGTTGAAGTGGCGATGGGCAGGCTACATTGCTTGTCAAATTGAATAGGAAAATGCCCTACAGGTAGGTCCCCACTAGGAATTCCGAGGTCTTGTTCAATAGTAGAAGTCTTACGACTGACGATGATGATGATGATGATTTTGGTGATAATTACGATGCAAAAAATCATTATATCACGTAATTTTATCGTCGTCAGAATTGCTTGTTTGTATAGCGCCTTCTCCTCATCATCCTTAGACTATAATTATTATTATCATTAACCATAAAGCTGTGATCATTTGCAGCTGGACATGACCAATCTATTCTAGTACCAGCTGTTCCCCGCGGTTTCACCCACGTGGGCTACAGTTTATCGCAATAAGAAGTAGCCTATGTCCTTTCTCAGGCTCTAGACTATCACGGTACCAAATTTCATTTAAATCGGTTCAGTAGTTTAGCCGTGAAAGACAGACAGACAGAGTTACTTTCGCATTTTTAATTTTAGTAGGGATTAGTAGTGATAATGTACTAACTAATGCTTCACTTTTTATTAATGTAATAGCAAACAAGGAACCTGATAGTAAGCGACCAAAATCGCTACTCCTAAACTTCTTAATAGACGCTCAACAAAAACCATCTTCAAACAATACAACAAAGACCCAAATCAAACTACCGCACATTTCTAAAGAACCGACACATAAAAACACCAACGAATTATGCCATGTTACAATCTTAGCATCCGCTGCGTGTGCTAATCACAAATAGATCTATCGATACCATCTATTCCATATCGGAGTACGTTATCAAAGTATCAGACCTTACATGAATGGAGGTTCAGTTAAACTAGTTCTTGATTGGCAGGGAGTGATTGAGGAGTGGAGAGGGGCAGCCAGTCACTTCCCATCATATCTTTGCAACCTCACAAGAAAAATAATCTTCTTCTTTTACTATCCATACAGAAAAATAAACACATGCGAAAATAACCTTACTTTACTCACTAAACTCTGGTCAGCTACCAGTCTCAAGTTATGAAACTGGCGCCAAGCACTCATTGGTATGTTCTGGCAGTCCCACTTGAAAACCAGTTCTTAATCCAGGTGTAGCAAGGCACCATGACCTCATCGGCGTGGACAAAAGCTAAACTGTAAGAATTAAAAAAAAAACAAAGATTATCTTTTTTATGAACTTTAGTAAATTGTCGTGTATCATTTTGATAACTTTGGTACTCACATTCACATAGAAAACATGAAAATATTGACATTAAAACTAAACGACTTCCGGACTAGACCCGTCAACTCCACCACCTTGCACCATCTTGCACCAATAACGCACCTGTTACACTTAACCCGTCCCTGTGCAGGATATTACCCGGGTATAATTATTGGGAGGGATTCATTATGACGTTACGTGACAGCCACCGAGGTTCCCTTCATCATCATATGCAATTTACTGACCACATCAAATTAAAAGACAGGCCTGCCTGTCGAACACCTTATTTCAAAATCGATCGATCAAAATTCAACATTATTCCAATGTTGGTAGAGTCTAAAATAAGGATATGAGTAAGGCGAGGGTGGCTATTAGTCTGATACAGCTTCTGTTGATTATGGAATGAAATGGAATGTATGTTATACAAACGATGGACGGCGTTCTATATATACGTATGTAGGTGCTCAATTGATTTCAGATGATAGAGGTTGATCAAAAGGAAACAAGGCAAATTATATAATTATCTATTATTGTGAATTGATTAAAGTGGTACTGATTTCATGATAATACTTAATAATGTCACATAGAGGGGACTAAAAGTAATGAAATATGAATTATTCCCCAAAAATAATGAGATATTAGAATCAGAAGTTGGTAAAGAAGTTTTATAAAGATTTAGCTGCTGTAAAAAGCATTATGTATGCAATATAGGTAAAAAAAACACCGATGGGCCTCTAAAGATAAGTATTTGTGTGAATTAGATAAGGCACATTTTAAATTTCTTTTCAATGCTAAGAAATATCTTTCAATATTAAATTTTGCTTCAATGTTCAGAAGTGTAACACAAGTCAAAAGAATAGAGACACAAGCATAGCCACAAGCAGTAATTAGTTATATATAAGTGACTTCTAAAACCAGTAATAAAATTTGGAGGAAGCACCTAATAATGAACAAGACATTACTTGCCTCCGGGCGATATTGTTATTGCTCTCAGTAATCGGAAACTACCTTAATTTTGGTTAGTGATTTTGTGAATGCAAATCAAAACACTGATCGTACGAATCTAAACCTTACTCCCACAGATTTATATATCAAAGTTATAGAAAAGCATAAGCAACGTACAATATCCGGTCACTTAGTATGGCTAGAGGCAGCAATTTATTAATACTTACGAAACAACGCTTCGATAGTTTGAATTAGGCAAAGGTCCATAGAAATTTCACCAGAGAATGAAGACTTTATTTTTTTTAAATTTATGATGGTAGTAGGCTATAAAGACGTGAGTAATAATTTAGAGCAGTTACCAATTAAAAATCAAACACAGAACGGTATTGGCTCAATTAAATTGTTAAAATTTACCAAAATATTTCATCCGATTTGACATGGTTTCAATTTTTATTTATTCGTGTGCGTTCACATTATTTTTTGCTTACCAAAATGATAGTTTGTTTTGCTTTACACTCAAAACGCATAAAATTCTCACGATCAAAATAGCAATTGCTACTTCGTCAAATTAAATAAATGGTTTTTATTATCAAAGTAGAAAAAAATGTGATAGTGCACATCTTGGAACCACTTGTGTGTAGATGGAATAATATTCGAAAGAAAACCTGTATAATCACATTCAAATTATGAGATTCAAATATGATAAATCAAGTAATTTTAAAATTTATTCTAGTCTAGTCTAACATCGACAAAAACTGTTGTTGATCAAAAACGAAATTTGATGTTGTGCAAAATTCATTGCATTAATTCTTATAACTTAGAAACTATACAGGTACAACACTAAAATTTATATTTTCCATAACAGCCATAAAATATAAGAGACCAATAAATTCAATAACACCAAACTTTTACATTGAGATAGCATCTGCACTGCATTCCTAAATAATTCTAACGTTCTTGAGACGGCGCGTGCGCAACCGGCAATCGGCTTTCATCTACGTGTAATAACTATTCATTGTGAATAATAAAAAATTGGTATCTCGAGCTGAATTGCCGGTTTACCGTTTACCTGCTGATTTCGGCGACTATTTATTAACTTTTTTATGTAACCACTTGAACAGATGGTGGTTTAAATCAAGGCAATGGTACCACCGTTGAGATTGCTCGCAAATCTACCGAGGACAAGCGGAAAGATATAAATAACAAATTAAGAACAGTAGTGAAGACTCAACGAGAAACAACTATAGAAATGATTCATGGTACCACATTAAGAACAGTAGTGATGACTGAAGAAGTAGAAGCTATAGAAATGATTGATGCAAATTTTTTAGGCAATGTTATTCAAGAAGTGACAAATGTTTGTAATTTAAAGGAGAATAGTAGAACGTTCATTGATGATCTCATTACTGAACTCATTCATATTGTAAGAAATGTATGGTTTAATTTGAATTTAAATCCTATTTCAAGTAGAACACGTTCAAAAGGAGTGGCTTGACAAATGGCTGCTCTATTCTTAATGGTTTACGGATGAAAAGAAGATTATAGTCTAAAGAAATTTTAATATGGATACTTTTCGCAGAACCTTTAATTTTAAAACATGAGTGATTATGTTTAATACGCCTACTGTAAATTCTTAACAGCGTACCTATTATGGGTACTACTATACTTCTCACTACTAAAAAAGGGTGTGATACTGATATTATCTCAGTTATTTTCCAATACACTGTAGACTAGAACATCGATGCAGGGTTGTTATTCTCTAGGTATGTATTATTTAGAATTTTAAAAGAGTGGAACTCTTTACCGAACTATGCTTTTCCGATGGATTGAGCTCAGTGGCGTCCCTTGGGAGTGGCCTATGTCTAACACAGGCTAATGATGATGATGATATACTTATTAGGAATTTTCAGGACAAAATCTAACCGGTTCATTAGTAATAAAAAAACGTTTTATACGTATTATCCTCAGACTGTTAACGAGCTAACGTAATTGGTATTCCTATAGTATCTTTAACAAAAACGGAACAGCTCTTTAGGCCAACTTGTTAGCACATACATTGTTATTATACCTTTCACAGAAGTAGCAAAACTATGCGTTTGCGTGTATTATTTAAACTACAGCACTATTGCAGACAACAATTTGGCCCGCAGTACCGTTGTAGCTATAGATCAGCTCAGGTGTTGTCTGCCTGCGGGCTTGTTGTGTGGGATAAGGCATGAGAATAGAGATAGTTAAGCAAAATTCCAGGTAAACTTCAGTTCTTCTAAAAGCATTATTAGTGGTATTGGTGCAGTCGTCTAGAGATGATGACATAGTTTTTTAATCTAGGTAATTTCTCTAAATTTTAATGATGAATCAAATACTTAAACAAAACTCTAAGAATTTCACATTCTATTATAATATAGCAGTATCGCTTTGCAATCCTAACTTAAGAACTCAAATACAACCAAAGTTTGGTTAGATACCAAACTTTGCAGTATTTGAGTTAAAGTTTGGTGAGTGTCTTAAGTTTCTAAGAGATGTTTGACTGACTGCTTATCATCAAAAGTGTAAGATGATATTTAAAACTGTTGCCGTAACTAAAGCATTATGATTTACTTTGATTCGCTGATATTTCAACTGCTGTCCAAAATATTCTTAATATTTTAACGATTTTAAGAAGTTCTCCTTACGTTTAGCAAAATTATAATGTCAGTTCAACTTTTGGGAACTGGCTCTCAACTGGCCAGAACAGACCGATAGGTGCTTGGCCAGAGATTCATAACTTGATTTTGATAGCTAGCCAGGCGAAAACTTGCAAATGCTCTACCACCAAGCTAAGGAACCCACAACCTGGGGATTGCAAGCTGACGTCACTACTACTGAGTCATCATCGCTTGAGACTTAAAAACTATCTTGCCAGGTATCATATATAGCATTTGACCACAAGTCATCTGGTGTTGGTCAGAGTGGTCACCAACTCTGCATGCTTTACGTTTAGACCACAGCACCTCAACCAAATGGCAGGTGAGATCCAATAATACCGCGGCCACCACGCCCGTCCACGTGGTGGAATAAATTTGATTCCGCGTGTAAAATATCGTTACATGTGGTTTACGATACAGGCACTGTCAACGGATTTGTTTCAAAAGTATTTATGGGGTGGTAAATAACTACCGCCAGTGCGAAATTTCAATAGGTGCTAGGCTTAGAATATTCTTATTCTAAGGGTGCTAGGTATATTGTGTGTATGGGTTCTTCTACAGATACAGAGCCAAAACACCTATTAAATTTGTTTTCTTGAATCGATTTCCTGAGCAGCAAATTTTTTGACGATCAAGTCTCACGCCGTAATGTCAGATGGCCAATCTCTTTATGCCCAGATACGTAGTATGTACTAAGTAGTTCCTACTATTTATATTTTATATTCTTTCTTATCACAGAATAAATAAATAGATACAGTATTAAGTTAGTACTATTTATAGTAACCTATATACCTACCAACTTTTTGTACCTCTTAGTTTATTACTAAAGAGGTACAAAAAGTTGGTGCGTAAATGTCATATAAAGTTGACAGTGTTTCACCCTGAAGATAAAAGACAAAGATGAAGAAACTCGTTGCTAAAAGTTTAGCCTAGTCGAAGCTACAAAACTGGTGAGTTCAGTCAATTGAAAATAGTGGCATCGCTAGTCATCATAATAAAAAGTTAAAGTCGAATTTGTCAGTCAACATTTTAACACAAGCCAAAACGATTTTTGATAATGATAATCACCGATAATGGTATAAGTGATGTATAAAACTGTTTTTAATTAATTTAGTATCGGCACACTTTGATGAATCAACGTTGTTAATCGGAATCAATTAGTTTTCTTCCGTAAAATTACTAAGATGGGCAATTATAAAATCAAACACGAGCGAGGCCAAAAATTACATAAATCTGGACATAGTTGCATTTACTTAATTTCTAATACATACTAGTTGCGCGGTTTTACCCGCGTGGGCAACATTTTATTGCAATGCAACGTAACAACAACAACATGGTATTCTCAGCTTAGGTTCAGCATAAATCTGATTGTGCAACCAGCATTGGGGCCCTAACTCAGCATAAAGCTGATAGATCAACTAGCAATGGTTTCCAGTACAAAGATGAAACGAAAGAAGTTAAACAAAAAACAAAGCTAAATTAAAAACAATAGCTTAAGGTGTCACACTGGTGCGCTTTCATGTTCATCTGACACATGCATGAAGCGCCATAGCGCATTCACTTAAACAAGTCCAACAACAGCGCATTCCCGTTCACGTGCAACATTCCGACTTTTCACATGGCAAACTGGCGGAAGATAGAGTTAGTTGGGCACACAGGTGTAGACAATAAGCTCCATGCATCATCATCGTCATAATCAGCCAAAAGAAGTCCACTGCAACATAGGCCTCTCGCCTTGAACGCCACCATCAACAGCTTTTACCATTTGCATCCATCGGCTGCCTGCGTCTCTTACAATGTCCATCGGTCCACCTAGTGAGGGGCCTAACTACAGATCGTCTTCCAGTTCGTGGTCGCCACTCGAGAACGTTTTGAGAAGCCGCATGCGCCTAAAGCCAATCAATATTGCACACGATAGACGAAATTTTTTAAAGCCAAGATGACTCAGCGGTAGTGACGTCAACTCGCTATCCGTTGGACGAGGGTTCGAATTTTTTACTAATCTTCAGCTATTGGTTAAGAAAAACATCGTGATGAAATCATAGTTTGGTGGTAGGGTATTTTCTAGTACTTACTTACTCCAAGCACCTATCGGTGTTTTGCGGCTGCCTCACTTGAGAGCCAGTTCCCTGTCCAGGTGTAGCGTAGCGCCATCTTCGACCGCATCGTCACTTAACATCAAAAGATGTGGTCAGACGCTACCCTCATACCCTGTAAGAAGTAGTAATAGTAAAGATGAAGAGTTGAAGACACAAGACGAACGTGAAAGCGCACTAGTGTGGACGTGACTTTAGGATGCCAAAAGAGAGAACTCACGTTTAACAATACGATTAACTTGATTAATTACGTCAATGCCTCATTTGGACGACTTGGCGGTTGTTGTCTCAATCAATTTATGAAATGGGTGGTCTTTATGTTTTGTTACAGTTAATACTTAGTAATTATATTGTTTTTGTAGAACGAGATCTGTTAACTTTAATTGTGAAAGAGTCTTCATACAAATTGTCTGTTATTACCATATCTAGCAATAGGCAGGCCACATCTCTCGACGAACCAATAACCGATGGGGAAGCAAGGTTTTCGAGTGACGACCACGAACCCGAAGACGTTATGTAGGGTAACCGTCTATCAATAACAAAAAAATCTAATCAAGTCAGTAGTTTGCAGAAAAATTACAACCTTTAAAACTTTTTGTTATGTAACAACCTCTTTGCAACATTAAAGTGTTACCACATATAAAGATCTCGAATTAATTCTCTAAGATCTGTGGGCGTTACGGTTTGATTTTAATTTGAGGAAACTAGATGAGATTTGAAATAAGTACTTCGGCGCGATCACTTCATAGAATGTCTCTCATTAAATTAACTATCTCAACTTTAATTTACTCCATCTCAAAGTAAACTAATAAATCAATACCTCATGGTTCGATAACCAGAGCATTTAGATGGCCGCGGCCGGTTTAATTGCGTAGGCGACGGCACTCCAGTAAATATAATAACAGTAAATCATCTCTTTAGAAACACTACGAATGGCTTCACGCACACAAGTAGTAGGGATTCGTTGGTTCTGGCTCACCACTCTGTCTCTGAGTAAGAACGTCTCTTTGTCCACTTCACGAAGGTCGCATACCTAAAGCGCTCGATCGATCTGTGCTATCACATTTTGGATATCTCTTACAGATTACGAGATAGCTTTCAGGTTTCGGGAGCTCCAGTAGCCCTAATTAAACCCAATCTAATTGTCCTATTGTTTCTAATGACAATCCAAGCTGAGCTACTACATCAGTTGTTTGCTCAGACTTATTATTATAATGTTGCTAATTACGGTCACCTATTATTGTATTGCTGGTATTCGCAAAGTTCAAAAACAATAATATTCTATTCTATAATATTTCGTTGCTCTTTATTTAACAATAAAGTGAGATCAATGTACAATTTTTCATATCGATTAATCTTATAAAGTCAGACATTACCATGGTACTTGAAGTAAAAATACAATATGCAGTACTCACCACATACCGAAGTCCAATCATTTTGTACCTTAGAGTACTTGAAATCCTATGGCCTTGTTATATTCTTTAAAAGTCAGTGGTGGCCTTTCGGTGGGAGACCTGAAGAATCAAAATTTTGTCCAAGACCGTTTGTAGCGATGTGGATGACTACTATTGACTACCCCTACCCAGTGAGATCCCAGCTTTGTGTCTGGATCTAAACTGCTTATTATGCATGTTGGATTCTGATTGTATATTGGCAATCGATTTGCAGCATATACATTATATTGTAAGCTCGGGTAAATTTTATGTAATATAAATCCTCTGTTGGATTCATAATGCATACAAAAACACCCCTCTGTATAATTGATCGGATGCAAGTGTTAATTTAAGGTAATAAGTTCGTATTTCAGTCTATGGGGTCGTGTAATTAATACAAGGTAGGAACATGTTACAAATCATATTTATTCAATTAACATTGTTATACACTTTCGCTTAAAACTAATACGATGAATACTTGTCAGTACACATTCTTTGTGACTTTGACCGTCATTAAAATAAATTTGATAATTAGATTAATTATGGTTACAAAATAATTATGACATTGAAATGCCAGTGACATATACACTCCTGAATGTATTAATATCCATGGTAACAATAAGTGAAGTGTCTAGTCGTATTCAGTGGTTTATAATTAATAAAGTTATTCCGCCCTTCATATCTACTACTCTACAATGGAGGAACCCAAGTAAGTTTACAAAATTGCTATTTCTGCAACTGTCCCTTGTGTTCATTTGATAGTTTGTTTGTTTCATTTTTTGATTGTTTCTTATAATATTTCAATCTATGTGTTCCTGAACTCATTCAATAATACCATTGATATCGACGAGGAAAATACTTATAAACAATATTATTATCCGTTGCCAGATACTACGATAGATGAATTGACAATTACAGAGTTGGTTAAAGCCAAACAAACAAAAAGAAAGCAAAACCAAACCTCGCTGGAGAGTTTAGACGATTTGTTTGAAGCGCCACAAGTAAAGAAAAAGAGGCTATCATCAACGATATCCAGGGTTCACGAGGAGAAAGGAATAACTTGCTTACCCACAAACGTTTATGATAGTTCGACTCATTTGGCAAATATTGAAATATTTGACCCGAAAAAGGTGGTGAAAATACCAAGCCAAACAAACAAAAAGAAAGCGAAACCAAACCTCTTTGGAGAATTTACATGCTTTTTTTGAAGCGCCACCAGTAAAGAAATATAAATCTATCATCAACGGTATCAAGGGTTCACGAGGAGAATGGAATAACTTGCTTACCCACAAACGTTGATGATAGTTCGACTCATTTGGCAAAAATTAAAATATTCGACCCGAAAAAGGTGGTGAAAATACCAAGCCAAACAAACAAAAAGAAAGCGAAACCAAACCTCACTGGAGAGTTTAGATGATTTATTTGAAGCACCACAAGTAAAAAAATATAAATCTATCATCAACGGTATCAAGGGTTCACGAGGAGAAAGGAATAACTTGCTTACCCACAAACGTTCATGATAGTTCGACTCATTTGGCAAATATTGAAATATTTGACCCGAAAAAGGTGGTGAAAATACCAAGCCAAACAAACAAAAACAAAGCGAAACCAAACCTCTCTGGAGAAATAGCATGATTTTTTAGAAGCACCACAAGTAAAGAAAACGAAGCTAGCTTCAACGGTATCAAGGGGTCACGAGGACGATGGAATAACTTGCTTACCCACAAACATTGATGATAGTTCGACTCATTTGGCAAAAAAAGAAATATTCGACCCGAAAAAAGTGGTGAAAATACCAAGCCAAACAAACAAAAAGAAAGCAAAACCAAACCTCTCTGGAGAATTCACATGATTTGTTTGAAGCGCCACAAGTAAAGAAACAGAGGCTATCATAAACGGCATCAAATAGGTACGAGGAGGATGGAATTACTTGCTTATCCACAAACATTGATGATAGTTCGACTCATTTGGCAAAAAAAGAAATATTCGACCCGAAAAAGGTGGTGAAAATACCAAGCCAAACAAACAAAAAGAAAGCTAAACCAAACCTCTCTGGAGAATTCACATGATTTGTTTGAAGCGCCACAAGTAAAGAAACAGAGGCTATCATAAACGGCATCAAAGAGGTACGAGGAGGATGAAATTACTTGCTTATCCACAAACGTTGATAATAGTTCGACTTATTTGGTCAAAATTGACGACCTGAAGAAGTTGGTGAAAATACCTCAAATAGAACACAGGAAAAACGTCGAAAATAAGAATCAAATACTACACGGACTCTAAAACTAACAACTACATGGAAAGTAATAATTTAATTTTAATTTTTCGACAGAGTCCTTGTTTAGAAAAATACAAAGATCTTAATACGAAATGAAGAACAAGGGAAACGTCAGATTAAAAAAAAAGAGTTTTATAAACTAATGAATAACTCGTCCTTGGTAAAACAAGAAACATTGAGAAACGAGTCAATGTAACAATATTAACACGTTGGGAAAATAAAGGTAACTTTCGATGTTCAAGACTTAACTGCTAAACCAGAACTTCACAGCTTAACAGTTTTTTCAGAAAACTTAGTTGCAGTAAGTACAGTTACGAAAAACAAAATTGATTCATAATAAACGCATCTATTCAAAGTTTTGTGTAATAGATATGTATATCCAAAACTCTTATGTATGATTATCATTACAAATACATGTTAAAAAAAATCAACGATAAAACAAAAATATTATACACTGATACTGACAGTTTAAATTATGAAATCTTTACAGACAATTTATATGAAGATATCAAACCTGGTCTAGTCACACGATTTGACTATCCTGCTGATAATATATTTGAAAATCGTAAATTAAACAAAAAAAAAACTAGGTGTCTTTAAAATGGAATCAAAATGAAATTTACCTAAACAGTATGCTGTTTTCAATCAAAACGAATAACTCATCTCATATAGTATTCAAAAATAATTCTGGCGTTTCAAATACTACTTCAGATGTCGAATCGTTTTTACTGTTAACTTTATATATTATTCTTACTCCAAAAGCAGACTCAATAACGGAAACATTTGGTAAAGATCTGTATGAAATATAATTATTCTGTAAATTACTTTATAAATGTTTGGCAAAATGCTGCTTGTTAACTAAAAGCTGATAAGTACTACAATTCACCTGATCAGTGAGTGGTGGAACTCTCAGTAATGGCGTTGCTGTTGAAGTTGAATCTTCTCCTTCTTCAGTTCTCGATTTTTTTGATGTCACCATATCTGCTGCGTCTTGCGTATTCCGATTTCTTTTGAGGGCTCCTCTAATATGTATTGGTTGACTATAAAGAAAAAATAAAATTTAATAATCATCTTACATATAGATCGGTAGGTAAATTAATATTTTAGTAAAAAAATCCAAATAACTTACTTCAAGGTTTTTTCAACATTAGCACAGATGTTGAAAAGCTCATCATCGTAAAACGAGCTATGCAAGCCATCTTTTTCCAAAGTTTTTTCAACATTAGCACAGATGTTGAAAAGCTCATCATCGTAAAACGAGCTATGCAAGCCATCTTTTTCCAAAGTTTTTTCAACATCAGCACAGATGTTGAAAAGCTCATCATCGTAAAACGAGCTATGCAAGCCATCTTTTTCCAAAGTTTTTTCAACATCAGCACAGATGTTGAAAAGCTCATCATCGTAAAACGAGCTATGCAAGCCAGTTTTTTCCAATGATTCACAGGGCTCGTATACATTCTTCTCGTCATCTTCATAGAGTTGCGTATTGAAGAAACCGCTGACACACACTTTACCACTTTGTTTCATTTTTCTTGATACTACTCTAGTTGAATGCATGGACTTTATGTTTCGAAATTATCACTTTTTGACCATTTATATTACTGCGATAGAAGGTGATTATGAAATTAGGGTAATTAGTTTATTAGATAATTATGAAAGTTATTGTTGAATAGTTACCGTGAACAATGGACATAATTGTGTTGATTCACTCGATTTGTTATTTAAAAAGTACTTTTTACAGTCATTTGTTTTAGATATTTTAAATATTAAATTATTACTTTTCATGGTGTTTTTTTTTATTTTGGAGTCCGTGTAGTATTTGCTTCTTATTTCAGCGTTTTTCCAATGTTCTGTTTGAGGTATTTTCAACAACTTTTTCAGGTAATAAATTTAAATTTTTACCAAATGAGTCGAACTATCATCAACGCTTGTGGATAGGCACGTTATTCCACTCTCCTCGTGACCCCTTAAGATCGTTGATTTTCTTTACTTGTGGCGCTTCAAACAAATCATCTAAACTCTCCAGCGAGGTTTGGTTTTGTTTTCTTTTTGTTTGTTTGGCTTTAACCAACTCTTTAATTGCCAATTCATTGAATGTATTATGTGACAATGGATAATAATAATGTTTAAAAGTATTTTCTTCATCGATATCAATGGTATTATTGAATGAGTTCTGGAACGCATAAATTGAAATATTATAAGAAACAAACAATCTATCAAATCAACACAAAGGACAGTTGTAGAAATAGCAATTTTGTAAACTGACTTACCTCCATTGTAGAGTAGTAGATAAAAAGGGTGGAATAACTTTATTAATAATCACTGAACACGACTAGACACTTTATTTATTGTTAATTTAAACCATGGATATATTATATTCACTCTTTTTGGGTAATTATCAATTCGTGTCAAGCATCGCATTGTAAATTCAATATGAACGTAACACGCGTAATTGAGTAACATTAAATTTATTAATTAAATTAAAACAAAAATATATACTATGACAATGAACTAAAAAAATAAATGAAAAAAACCTAAACTAATAACTACAATATATTAGTCCCTTTAGGCAAGGTTCTGAAGATACTGGCAGCGTTCTGTATATTATATACATATGTTCTATATAATATTAAATACATTTCGGAGTTTACATACCACTTGCATTCCACTATCATAATTATTGTGTCACCATCATTCATTTAAGTATCTAATTTATCTTAATGACGGTCAAAGTCCTAAAGAATGTGTACTGACTATTATAGGTATGACTTTTTATGTCAATACACGTTTAGTTGTATCAGTATTTGTTTCTATTCTGTTGCACAGAATTTGTTTAGACTTGGTTTACTGTTAGTATTTTCGTACTGAGTTTCAGAAATTAAAAGGTATTTTCATACGAAATCGATCACTGGTAATGCCGTAAGCTTGTCCGATAGAATTTACGTAATGTCACTTTTAAATTAACACCCACTTTATAAGGCCATTTCGGCTTATGTTGGTTTACTGAGTGACTTAATGATGACGGCTTCATCTGTCTGGTTTGATTTCTTGGACGAGGGACATGTTGAAGATGAAAAGTTTTCAAAATTGTACCAGTAGTGTACTTTGTATCTAAGTACAGTCAACGACAAAAGTCGCTGAACAATCACAATTTTTTCTATTATCCTCATCATCTTAGACACCAATTTTTGACCTCATCATCACCTAAAATCAGGTGCGTTATGTTGTGGTCAAAATGATACCATGTAAATGTAATTTTTTATAATAAGTACTGATTTGAAACACATTTGGAAAATCGAGAATGATCAGCTACTTTTATCGCTGACTGTACCGTTGTTCTAATGGAGAGTTTTAAGATAGTAATACGCTTGTTTGTTTGCTGTTTTACGGCTGACTACACCCGATTTTGACCACAATCTCACCCGATGGAAAGTGACGATATGGACGAAGGTCTAGCACGCTTGCCTCGCAAATACCTAAACATTCTTCACGTGATCACTCCTGGGTTGTACTTTTTAGGAAACACCGATTTTACTTATTGAGGCACAAGATTATTAGGCATTAATGGTCAAGATTAGGAGTCAGTGTTCTCTGAAATAACAGAATTCAGAACATAGAGGTCAATAGTTAGCTGTTTTAGGGCTGTGACAGGTACATTTCTGGAAGAAACTTTGTAGAGCATTTCAAGTATGAAAAATTTATAAATATTATTTTTTGTAAATTTAATTTTGTTGATTGTTGACCTTGATATATGGAATACCCTCACTTCGGCCATATGTTGGGACATTATGTTACACGTTATATAAGGCATACCTAATAATTGTAAGCAGGGACAGTTACAGTTACTCAAATCAAAATTCGATTTAATCTAATAACACGTTGTAATTAACCAGCTACTCCTGAGTGCTGCTTTAAAATACTCAATTAAACCAATGACGCTACCAACAATTTGTAATTAAAATTTACCAATTAATCACGCGAAGAAAATGGACGAAAAGGTGTTGTATATTAATAAAATAATTATTGATCGGCAACTGCTGCATTCGGGAGGCGTGGCTTATTCACACGAATCGACGATTTACAGCAAGAAAGCGACCACTTTTCACTGCATTCCAATATGTTACGAACTACGACTTCAATGTCATTGTAACACATCGATGCTTTTAAGAGACCACATTAAAAATATTACTGAGTAAAGGCATCAATGTATTACAATATAAAACTTTCACAAAAGCTCGTGATGATCAAAGGTGTAGTTTGGTGCTGAGTATTGAATCGGTAGCGCTGACGACGAAAATGTGGTTTTGATTTTGTTTTTTGCTCAGAAACAATTTCCTGTTGGTTCGAAGGTATGGTTAGCATTTGCTGCTACAGGTACAATATCGATTCAGGTTTTTGTGATCGTAAATCACATAATTATTGAACAGAAGTCGTGGCTGGCTTCTATTGAAGGACCAATGACTGATAATGAGTTGGACCAGTTACAAAATAGATGTCATGTCTTAAAATACTTAGAAGATGATCTCTAGTCTCTAGAAGAGATGGCTTGTATTACAGAGTGCATCAAGGTCTAAAGGTATTTTTTTTAATCAATCAATCAATCAAAGGCATTTATTGACACAGCAGTATATACAAAGTAATTATGAAGCCTCTGGTTCCCGAACTAGTGGGAACTATGTTTCAGGAACCAGATTCTTCTTCCATTTTTGTGTACAATTTACATGTCAATAAGTTATACTTAATATTTTCTAATAGCAGTGATAAGAAAATAAAATGAGACATCATAGTGTACAAATTATAACAAAAATTTTAAAATTTAGACGTATATCTAGAATGCAGATTCCAAATAGAATTAATAGTTTTGCGTCTGGCATATAAATGGGTCTGAAAAAAGCTAACCCACCGACAGCAAATTGAATTAACATCAATAGAAACAACTTTCCCGGTTCATTAGCAGACAATAACCTAAGTTATTGAAAACGAAAATTACACAACACAATGGACCTAAATAATCTATATTCAATCACAAAGGGCCTAATTGATCTCCTATCCGTCTATCTGGCCCTACCGAAAGGGTGGAAGCAAAAAATATGACAAAAGGTGTTATAAGTAAAATTACACAATTCCGGAATTGTATGAATATACATGTATCATTAGGGCAGCATATGGGCGCCACATGTTCGATGGAGCGTGGAGCATAAGGTGTATTGATACTGCACCTACTGGTTATTTTATTTATTCCTCGATAAATATCTGTTTTTTTGTCGTAATTAATAATGTTATTGGAGAGCGGAATATAGTGGAGGCCGTGACACTGCAAACTAGCTGTAGACCTCCTCCTGAAAGCGTTTATCCGTGGAAGTTGCGAAGGCATGTCCATTCCTTCATCCACATCATCAGCCTGTATTAGTCTACTACATGGACATAGGCCTCTTCCAAGGTATGCCACTAAGCCCGGTCTTCGGCTCTTCTAATCCAACTATTGTCAGCTACGCGGCACAAGTCGTCGCTCCATCTTGTCACAGGGCATCCTACACTACGTTTGCCAAGTCGCGGTCGCCACTCAAGAACACGTCTACCCCGACGGTTATCGGCTCTGTGGCTTATGTGACCAGCCCACTAACACTTCAGCTTGCTAATTCTGTGTAACATTCCTTACCATTAACATATATCTGTGTTGCTGTATTCCGGTTCGAAAAGTATGGATGCCAGTAAAATTATAGGAATTTGACGCTTATGACCTTAATATGATGATGTATACAATGTAGTACTAAGCACGGCCTAAATAGTGGCTGACAGCTATTGGAAGACAAGATATAATAATGGATGGCTAACATACAAAAAGGCTATGTCCAGTACCGGACACGGCAAGATGAATATGAGAAAATATGTATTAAATCTGACTTTTGAATTATGCAACCTCTGTATGATGGTAGGTGGCGTAGCTAATACCAGGTAGGGCATTCGCTATTTCCGTCATTAAACAAAACGTTGCTTGTAAGACTTGTAAGGTCTGGATCTGGCTGTTGTGAATCCCTGATCTACGTAGCATCTGATACCTTACATACGAAGAATAAGGAGTCAGTATAACTGTGTGTGAGTGGCTGTTAAAAAGGTAGTTATAATTTCAAAACGGTCAGACATTTGCATACTCGGATGGCCTGAGAAGCTTTTCTGCAGCATCAAATGCACCTTACATCTACTACCAATTATGGTTGGAATCCGTTCGTTTTTTGCTACTTATGATTAACAGGGGTCGTGCCGCACCCGTCCCGTCGTCGTCACGGTGTCGCGTGTTCAGATTCACCGCGGTCGAGCGCACCTTGTAGGCTTTTTTAGATTCTTTAGGTGAAAAAAGTTGGGTGGTAATGGAAGGTTCTGTACTTTATTTTGAAACATGTTTTTCAAAATACAGCCAAAGATATAAGATTGGCAGTACGTGGGATAGTAGTGCCACGTGAACCCTAATCTAGGAACTGGTTCTCAAATGAGGCTGAGCGGCCTTTTCACTATGGCGATTTTTTCTCGATAATTACTTTATCAGCGATCTATGCTTAGTGACAAATAACAAAAATTGATCAGTCATCATCATCATGATCAGCCTATTATGCGCCCATTGCTAGGACGTTGGCCCAGTGCGGGTTGAACGTTGTGTTTCTAAGACATGCTGGTTTTCTCAAAATGTTTTTTTCACCGTTTCAGCCAGTCAGTCAAAGTGACAGAGTTAATGGAACTTTAATATCATCTTGTTGATCTCTAAATATAGATCACCCAATGGACGGTGACGGACAGAAATTTTGTGGTCCTGGCACGAGCGGTGATGGAAAAAATAGTTACGGTGTGTTTGAGACACCAAAGAGATCGTGCTTTGAACTTAATACGATTTTTGTCGCGCTGCTTACTACTTGAAGGTAAGCCACAAGATTTTAAATGAGAAAAGTGACTATGCATCAGGAATAAGATGTAGTCATGACTGATTAAGCGAAATTTCAACGCCCAGCCTGGTTCACAAGTCTTGTTATCCTTACTGTTCTTTTGCAACGTAAGTGTATACTATGATAGAGTTTTTCCTGATTCAAAACCTATAGGAATTTTGATGTTTGTAAGAAAAGTTTGATCGTGTTTTTCTTGAACACGATTTTACTAGCTTTTCTTAAACAATAAAGTAATATCTTCTAAGTCACTTTTAACCTACTTCTCTGCATCATGTTTAGATCCTTGAAAGTGAACTTTATTCTTAATCAATCGTCGTCAGTTAACAGACAGGTTTTGGCCACAGACTCCCAATGAAAAGGCTTAATGTCACACGTCTCTCCATTTTTGTATCTAAGGATCTGATTTTGACTGTACAGTAGGTACACACAAAAACGTACAAATTGAGTTAAAGGAAAGTAATATATAATTATAAAAGTATTCAGCAACAAAGAGCTTTTCGTCCGTTGGACCAACCGTTTGTACCTGTTTCCGTTCGGTAATAATTGCGGATGCCCCTTGTGCCCGCATTTAATGTATCCTTACCAATGCCTTTAAAATTAAAAGTGCGCTTGTGAAGACAAATGCGTGAAACAATGTCGGCTAAGTTGTAGTGATGTTGACTTGCGACGGTCACGGTTTCAAATCTTGCAATGAGCTTTAACTTTTGATCTAGGAAAATATCGTGATGAAACCATAGGTAAGTGAGTAGCTATCACCTACTTTTACCAAGCATCTGGCAGCTTCACTTAAAACACATTTTCTGGTCTAGGTATAGCATGGCGCCACCTTCGGCCATGCACGTTGTCTTACCACTTTGGTCGCGACAGCACTCAAATATTATACATTTGTAGTTATCAACACCGTTACCGCGCTCACCATCATATCATACGATTTACAGAATTAACTGAAAACACGATCATGTTTGATGGAATCTTCTTATTCTCTATACATAAAAAGGATTGGAAAAAAGAGACACCCCTACAGGAATTTTTGTATGGGAATTGCTAGGTTCACCGGATTATTTCAATTACTTTGGATTTTTTTTTATATGTTTTACGTATTTTTCTTACAGCCCGAAAAAAAATTCTACTTCATAAAAAATTAAAATGTCTGGGAAAATCTCTACGTCGAAATAGCTATTCTAAACCTCCTCAACTCATCAAGTCTAAACCTCGCTCTCATCTCTCGAATCCATTCGACAACTAAAACACCATAATGTTTCTAACATTAACAACTGCTCTACATTCGTAGAGCACAAAAAACTAGAGGCGTGCTGCTAAGTAGGTAAAACAACAGCAGCCGACGAATTTCCTTAAGACATTAATCACATGAATATGTTTGGTAAGCTTTTGGGGTGGCCATGAGCCTCCTTTTAGAATAGACTCTTTGGTATACTAGAGTTAACTCTACCACGGTAATAAACTTCTTTATTTTACTGGGACCACACTAAGGTCAATGTCAAAGGAAATGTCAATGCCTATCATGGCGATAAATATTGCGTTAATTATTAACGTAACCATGTGAGTGGCTACACTTGAACGGTCAACGTGAATGCACTTGAGTTATCGGCTAACGTCAAACGCCAATGTGAATTCCGTTGTCAAATGTCGTGGCCACACTTATGTCAAACGCGAATCATCGCGCTATTTAACGGCATTTGCCTTTAGTGTGGCCGCAGCAGGGGTAGTGTTTGACCACTATTCTTAACCGGCGACGTTTTAAGTAGTCCCTCCTAAAAAAAAAACATAATTATGTCAGATGATGCTAAGTGCCGATGCTGTCAAAATTGACGTTACACTGAAATAGGGCTGCCATACTTAGAAGCAAGGACCTACGGCTCGTAAGTCGATATCACTGCCACTGAGCTGTCATCGTTACCCCTCTTTATTATTTTTATTTTGACAGGTTATTGCTTTGTTTATGCTGTAAGCTACTAGCTAAAAAACAAATAGCGTACAGCATAGGCGTATAGTTTAATCTACTTAAAACATATGCTGTATAATTTTGCTTCAAATAAGAAGGCAATTAACAATTCACACACCAACATTTTAAAACAAACGTGTGGTCACTCGATTCGCGTGCCAGCGCGGTCGCGCACTTTCTACTGCTAACGGTCGGCGCGTGCGCAAAGCACCTGTCTCGCGACCCTTGTACATGTGGTTACATTATAAAAGTTAACGTGGAGTACTTTGTCAAAGTAACTGAATTGATCCTTTGTATGTAAAGCTTATCCTTCAATTTTAAATAGAATCTTCTCTTCTGCGCTAGAATGGCTTTCTTCAATTGAAACCGCCAAATTTAATTTATAACGATTGGTTCAAGAATGGAATGATTGATTGAAACGATGATGGCTCAGTAATATCGACGTTGGTTTGCAACCCGTAGATCAAATCCTGCAATGAGCTGGATAGGGCTAGCGTTTGCTAGTGCTCGCCTGGCTAGCTTCCACTTTTATGTTAAAAATCTGTCACCGAACACGGCAGCTCGACTTGAGAGCCAGTTGCTAGTCCAGATGTAGCGGGGCGCTACCTTCGACCACATCGTCACTTAACATCAAATGACGTAGAGAACGCTTCCCTGCAAGAGTCAAGGAAAATCTTTTTTCTTTAGTTAAGTATTAGCTGTTTCCCACGGGTTTACCCACGTGGGCTACAGTTTATCGCGTTAAAAGTATTCTATATCGTTTCTCAGGGTTCAAGCTATCTCCGTACCAAATTTTATTTTAATCGGTTCCGTAGTTGAGCCCGTGAAAGCGAGACAGACAGACAGAGTTACTTTCGCTATATAATATTATGTAGGGATTTTTATTCTTATGAGTCTTACGACACATTCTTTGAGAGTCGAAAGCCGTTGGTCTCAGCTATATTAGTCCTAAAACCCACCAGCTTCTTAGCTTACTTACTAACCTTACCTGTCTCATTTGAAAATTCTTTTCTACGCACATAGTGCACATTAAAACATTCCTCCTGACAAAAAGGACCATCTACAAGTCTTAATCTAACATCGTAATGTAACAAAGAAGCGACCGTTGGCGCAGGTGCCCGTTCACCTGTTATGACCGTTAGCGATTCAGTGACGTAACCACCGGGGTCCGGTATTAAATTCAGGTTTGGAAAGGTTCGATTTGGTATAGGAAATGCATATGAGGAAGGCGTAAGGAAGGACATACGAAATTTAGAATTATTTAATGATCTGTCACCACCACAGTGGCAGTTACGATTTTTTCAAGTATGGGCTGTTGCTATGTTAGATTAGATATGTACAGTCAACGACAAAAGTCGCTGAACAATCACACTTTTCTCTTAACCTCATCATCTAAGACACCAATTTTTGACCTCATCATCACCTAAAATCAGGTGTGTTATGTTGTGGTCAAAATGATATCATATAAAATGTAAAAAAAACAATAATAATTACTGATTTGAAACACATTTGGAAAATTGAAAACGATCAGCTACTTTTGTCGCTGACTGTACTAGAACATTTCTATTCTAATTCAGCAATTTTGTACAGGTTATACAAAACATGCTTTACAAATTATCTGAGCTAATGAGAGCAAGTCAGATAAACTTTTGTGAATTAAGTGCTTATAATAATTGCAATCAAGAATTTTGCTCCAAATTAGTCGCTCTAAAATCTACTGCCCTAGGCTACTGCCAATCGGTGTGATCCGGTAGCCTCACTTGAGAGCCAGATCCCAGTGAAGTCATAACGTGGCGCCACCTTCGACCGAATCGGGTGACTTGTGATCAAACTCCACCCAGTAAAAAGTGAAAGAGTAAATAGATAGGTAGCTACAGTAATCTTGAGTATTATTAGGCTATGTTTCATTCTAGTACAGTAAAGTTGTCAGTAAGAAATCACGATACACAAAACAAGACAGACAAAATGTTGACATTATCAGCTAACGCTGGCTAAACAGTTTCATTAGAGTTATTGTAATGTTCTAAGGAAATGTAGACTTTCAGTATATCTACAAAAAATTCCTTGAAAACAAATATCTAGCTTTTATATTTATTAAGTTTTAAAGGTTTTGTAAAGGGAACTTCCGGTGTCAAAACTTTGACATACCCATGCTAAGCTGAGATAAGTCGCCAGTGTTTTATAAACAAGATATTAGGAGCACTTCCAACAAATCGCCTGTAAGTAGATAAATCTACAAATGCAAACAACACTTTGGCAAACCATCATTTCGAACAAATAACAATAATACAACTAGAACGCGAGTTCACTATCTCCGACAAACCTATTTCTTACGTCTGCTATAGGAATATGTATTTTATGTCGTAAGATAAAGATTCAAGGGAAGTGTTTGTGTAAGATTGTAGATGATTGCTATGAAATTGGTTTCACTATGACTTGTGGCACGCGCCTTCGAAATCCCAGTTTGTAGTTTCGAATGGTTCAGATAGGGACGTTGATGTTTACAGCTTTTGGTGATGTTCTAATAGATTATTTTCTATGTTATTTAATTATAGAGGTTTTAGTTGTGTTTATGAATAAACAGTGATATAATATGTACATAGTTTATATATGTGGCGACAGTGTTGTGCTTTTTCTAAAACTTATTTTTATCATCTTACAGAGTAGCCTTTGACCACAAGTCGACGATGTGGCTTAAGGTGGCGCCATACTATATACGCCTCGACTGGGAACTGGCTCTCAAGAGAGGCTGTCAGAACACACCAATAGGTGCTTGGCGATAGATTTTTAACTTGAGTTCTAAAAATTGTCCTACCACCAACTTGTTTCATTGCGACGTTTTCCTTCACCACAAGCTCCAACTCATTGAAGGATTCGAACCCACAACCTAACTTATCAGATGAGCACTAGAAAATGCCGTACACGATTTGATCATACAAAGATTAAATGCCAAATACATCTATAAAATTCACTCTGTTTGAATTGTAATCCTAAATTATTGTAACTGACTAACCTCCGAGACAGCCCTATTGTATATCACCCATTGGTACTTACCACTATTGGCGGTTGAGAGGTGATAGGCAATCTCAACAGTTTTTGTGCCAAGTATTAGATAAAATTATACCTCGATCTGTTTGTTTGTGGTTGGATATTTGTTTTTCTGGTTGTTTCTGGAAATTTCAATCGAAACAGGAGTACATATCGAAAATTGATGTTTCTTTTATGAATGAAGGAATTGACATGTTGTTTTTTGTGTATTACTTACTAACTTTCCCCGCGGTTTCACACAAGTTTAGTGGACTACAGTTTGTCGCGTTAAAAAGTATCCTAAGGGCTAGCGCTTACATACAACTGTTGCATCGACTAAACTGTTTCGTCGAGTTGTGTACTAATCGTGATTTCTACTCAACTGAACAGTTTAGTTGATGGAAGTGCGTATACAATCGATTTTATATCTTCTCAAATCGACCAGTCTTTATTCAGCAACGCTCGAGTCAAGGTGTTTACAAACCATGTCAATTAACAACAAAGTTTTAGTTTGTGCTTTGCTTTATAGAAATTTTAAGAGAGATAAAAAAAGAAGATACTGTGTACATCCTGTACTTAGTGATAGATTATCTAGTGGAATATTTCATACGTTACATTCTAAGCTGAAAGAGCACCCAGACAAGTTTTTCAAATATTATAGAATGAGTGAAGAAACGTTTAATCGGATCGACTGTTTAGTCGATGGTCTGCGCACATCAATACAATGCAATACAAATTGAGCGCTTGATCGATAGTTGTCCAACTTTTAAATCAAAAGCAAATTGTATAGCTTTTTGGCTTTTTTGTCGAACAACTATCGAGTTGACTGTATGTGCGCTTTAATATATTCTTTTAAACATATGATACACAACAAAATAGTTGTTCAACTAAAAGTTGTATGTAAGCGCTAGCCCTAAAGTATCCTTCCCCAGGGTTCAAACTGTCTCCGTACCAAATTTTATCAAGATCGGTTTTATAATAGTTTTTAAGTTTATCTTGAACAACAAACGATCAAATCTTTTATCTTTACATGTTAGGATAGGTAGATAAATCTTAGTTATGAAACGAGCGTGACATTTTTCTGATAACCCATCAATTGCATTTTGGCGTAAAACATTGCACTACAAAATTCCACCAAACTGGAACGGGACTAACTCTTCTGTACTACGTAATACAGAAACACAAATGCAAATGCCTTCGCGCGATACTGCAATAAGTAACACAATTAAGGTACACCTACCGATCTTCGGCTGGCCATCATAAACTCGGATTGCGAGAGAATCTCGAGTTATGTACCTTTAACACGCCACCTTATAGTATTATGTTCGAACTATAAATTCTGCACTTCGCACCCAGATACTGCTTTGTGCAAATCGAACATCGATGATTTATGAACAATTATCGATTAATTCAAGCAGCGATCGTAAGTTTAATCGATATTATTAAGCATTCGAACTAGTGAGAAAATCGACAGTGCTTAAATCATGCATTGGTTAACGCGTTGGTTGATTAACTTTGTTAAAGAGAGCACCCATTCCTAAATACTAAAATTATTACACACGATACTACAGATAACTAAGGTCACCGAAATAGATGAATTAGCAATCTGGCAGTAAGCTGGTCATATAAGCCGCAGAACCGAAAACCGTTATGGTAGACGTGTTCTTGAGTGGAGACCGTGACTTGGCAATCGTGGAGGACGCCCTGCGACAAGGCGGAGCGACGTATTGTACCGAGTTGGATGAGAAGAGCCGAAGACCGGGCTCAGTGACGTATCTTGGGAGATACCTATATCTAGCAGTAGACTGACACAGGCTGATGATGATGATGACGACACACAGGAAAATTATTATCTGTAGTACAGCTTTGAGTTTACAAATATTATAAAGTTAAGTTTCCTTCCAAATATTTTTTATCAGCGCGCCTTACCGGACTTGGAGGTTTTAAAATTGGTGATACGGGTTATTTTAAATAATTTTATACGTATTCCAACTTTTCGAGTTACTTTTCGAATGTAAGCAGTACGAGTTGCCACTTTGACTTGGCGGTAGAAAACTTTGACGTTTACGAAAACGTTTATAGTTTTCAAAACTTATAGATTGTAGTCATACATGTTTTTAGCTTTCTATACGCGTTTACTATTGTAAAATGTGTCTAGGCTAGGTGCGCTGAGCTATCGTCGTTATAAATGACTATGACTTTATGAATCTTATCGTAACAGTTCCTTTGACTTGCCACTTGCTTTGTAGTCGTACTCCATACGTCCTATCACTTTTTGCCGTTCGAAATGGGAGCAATACTCATCAGATAACGTAACAAAAACCCGCTGACGGCTTCTCTATAAAGGCGCCATCGTCCCTCGATTACGCTCTATGACAAAGCGTTTTGAACTCCATATTGATCCAAACATCTCTTCTATTTTGTTTGGACTTTATTACGTTTTTTGTGCGGCCAGCACTGATACAAATGTTATTATTTGTTGCAGTATGGGTATGTCTCTAATTCTGGGAAATTCCTTTACTTACAAATGTATACTATGTACTAGCAAGTAATAGTAGCGACCCATCTCATGGCGTCGGCCGCGTGGAATTTGATATTTTTCAATACATACTTTATTGTTCCTCTTGACTCCTTTAAGAAATAATTTAAAAAACCATTTTTTCTGTGGTTTTTTTCATACCTCAAATTGTAATGACTAACGCAGCAGGTCTTGAATCCATACAGAAATGCTATCGAAAATCAAAAAAACTTTCGGGTTTACCAACTTTCCAACTTTTCAGATAACTTATCCCATCTTTCTTTTCCTCATAATCTGGTCCCTTTTTCAGTTAACACAGTATTTTTTTTTATTTGCCTCCTTAGTCCTACTGTTCGACCCGTTGCTTAACACCAGATGATTATCTAGTGGGCCTATTCCAAGACGTGTCCTTACTACCTTTATATATTTAGGCAATCTTGATAGGCGATTGTAAACGACCACTTTACCCTGGTCTCTCTGTACAAACATGATCTTAAAATTTTGAGAACAGGTCAGTGCAACTGTTCTTGTAGGTATTAATTATTGACCAACATAACTAATATCACAGACACAAACAATAATGTTACAATATAGAGGTCACATTATATTGGAATATCAAGTTAATTTGTTATCGGAAAGTGGTCCATGTTTCTCTGTGAATTTAGGCTTAGAATCAGGAAATTTATGGGTATTAAACTTCGACAATTATCTATCTATTATTCTATATTAGATTTTTTAGTAAATTAACAGAAAATTCAATTAGGTGTAAGTAAATAATTGACTATATTTCTAGGTGAGTATACAGATATTAAAATTAGTCCTATAAATAACTAATTAATATAATTATGTAGCTACTCATTCGCACCTATTCGAAGTTATTCGGAACTTTTATATTGGATTCAGTTCAAAACTGATCGGACTCATTTACAATTTCAGATAGAGTTTTAAATTAGGTCTAGTAGCGCCGCTCAGTTACATCCGCGTCTTCCTGTTACCCCGCAGGAGCCTTTTTCTGGGATAAAAAGTAGGCTATGTGTTAATCCATAAGCTATCTCCATTCCAAATTTCATTCAGATCCGTTCAGTAGTTTTTGTGTGAAAAAGTAACATCCATCCATACTCACAAACTTTCACGTTTATAATATTAGTAAGATATACGATACTTTCAGTTACGGTGCTAGAATCGCATAGAATATATAGAATCGCTGCTTAAAATACAGAGGCCAGATTATGATGGTCGGTAGTCGATTCCCTGGTGCGATCTATGGTACATTGCGGCTGCACCCGCGCCGGGCGCAATTGTTGGTTTTAATCGAGCTTTTTATACACACCGTTTGAATTGTGAATGTAGGCTCTTCAGATTATCTCTTCCAAGGTAATATATTGAAATTGTATAGAGTGATTTTAAGGTGAGAGTTATTTTAGTCAAGAGAATGTTTTATGAACATTTTTGTGTTTGTGAAGAGGCCTGTGACTACCGATACAAAGTTTAAACTTTATTAATATAATAATACCTACTAGCTGGAACGGCGAACTTCCTTTCGCCAATAAAAGTCACCTTTTAAACCTTACATGAACAACCACAAATATTTCAAGATCAGAATTATCCAAATCGGTCCAGCTGTTCTCAAGTTTTAGCGAGACTAACGAACAGCAATTGATTTTTATATACATGAAGAAAAGAAGATGTATCTGTTAAAAATACTATGTATTTCAAATTGGGTTAGCTACTAGTATGAAAACTTATGAACTAAGACTTATGTTGTAAACAAGCAGTGTTGCGTGGCTTTGCCCTAGTTAAGTTTGTCACATCAGGGTTTTTTTATCACAACTGAACATAACCAATAGCAATCATGGATAGTGCAGCTTTATTACAATGAAATTATTTTGTAGGAACAGATCAGTAGTTTCGGAGATAACTTTCTACATCTAAATTTTACTTCTTTACTATTTGTTCCCCACGGTTTCACCTTTTAGGAGTAAAACAATTACCAACAAACAGATGCACACTGAAAATTTATCATCATCATCATCATCATCATCAGCCGGAAGAAGTCCACTGCTGAACATAAGCCTCCCCCCTTGAACGACTATTAGCCATTTGCATCCATCGGCTACCGGCGACTGTTACAATGTCGTCGGTCCACCTAGTGGGGGGCCTACCTGCAAAACGTCTTCCGGCGGTTCGAGGTTGCCACTCGAGAACCTTTCTTCCCCATCGGTTATCGGTTCGTCGAGCGATGTGGCCTGCCCATTGCCACTTCAACTTGCAAATTCTGAGAGCTATTCGGTGACCTTATTAATAGAAACATATTCCTCTAATTACTAGCTTTCTCATAGCAAACGTTTGGAAAAGTTACTAATCCATTTACCAACTTTGCTCCTACATAATCTGTGTTTTTGTGGAGTGGTTCTACCGTTTATAATCGTTAATATTATTACGTAGGCGTCCCTTTATTTACCTTAATTCGAGTAATAGTTTTCTATAGATCAATTTCCTCTCGTGATGGAAGATAGAGGTTAGATCAAGAGTCAATGCATATTTAAATTACCTATAAAAACTTTTGTCAAGTTCATTTAAGGGTTCCGTAAAACCAAATGTAAAAAAAAATGGAAACTAAGATTACTCTCGTGGCTGTCTGTCCATTTGCCACTTATTTTATCTGAATCTACTGGAAGAAAAACGTTAAAATTTTGTATGTATGTTAATTAATTATATATTAGAAAGAAAGGGTCATAAGGAGTATTAAATTATTATTATTCATAGGTCTTACCTAGTTATAAACTCGGTGTTAGCGACGCAATAGTATTTTTTAGTATATTCCATTAATATTTGTTCATTTAATAAATTAGCGGGATATCGAGATTTTGTGAAACATTCAGTCTGTCGCCTGTGGCGCCCGCGCGTCAACGCATCTGTCAAAGTGTCAAAAGTAAAAATATCATAAAGTCAATGTCAAGGAGTTAGAGATCCCGCCGAAAGAGTTATATGCGCTTCCACAGTTTTTTTACTCGCAATATCCCGATTTTCCCTGTTTTGTCCCTGTTTTTGGCTTGTTTTGTGTTCCCCAACCCCTACACTCGGTTTACTTATTTTGTTTGCATTGAATCTTGACACTCTTTTTTAAGTATTAATGACGTCCGATATGACGTAGTTTCAGAAAAATTGTATGGTTCGGTACATACCAGGCCTTAAACTGAATCACAATAAGAGGCCTCTGCCCACTAGTAACTAAATCAAACGTTGACTTCCATTCTATGTAAGGTATAATAATAGCCCAAACTATGGTTACCATCGGTGGTCCAAATTAGACCACCCATTGTCAATAATAATATAATTGTTCTTGTTAAGATTTATAGTTTATTGGTTCTCTATGGTACATCTTCTTATCGAATTTCGGTAAACAATGTCGGACTTTTAGTGGTCAATTAGAGAGGCATGTTATTAGTAAAGTATTGTAATAATGAACAGATTTGACTCAGAAATTTAGTGTTTGTTAATAGTTAATCCTTTGACATGCAAAACATGTAAAGAAAATAAAATACCTGTACTCCTTCCTTTATTATAATCACATTTTTGAACGGTAAAAAGAGGTTAATTTTGTGAGTTTGATCGTTTTTCCCTTTTCATCATCATCATCATCATCAACAGCCGGAAGACGTCCACTGCTGAACATAGGCCTCCCCCCTTGAACGCCACCATGAACGGCTATTAGCCATTTGCATCCATCGGCTCCCTGCGACTCTTACAATCTCGTCGGTCCACCTAGTGGGGGGCCTACCTACAGGGCTTCTTCCAGTTCGTGGTCACCACTCCAGAACCTTTCTTCCCTATCGGTTTTTCCCATTATTCCGTTACAAATTTAGAAGTTAACAACATCTTTTTGTCACACACACATGCATCGTTGCAGATTTTTTTGCACACTAAACTAATTTAGTTTCTGCATTTAAAAGCAATTGTTTTTAGTTAAGACTCAAACTAGTATATATGTATGTATGTGTGTATGTATGTATGTGTGTATGTGTATGTTCATCATTTTAAAAGATAAGTAAAGTAATGTATGGATAGGGCACAGTGTGTGTGTGACAATAATTTATAGTAAATTATTTTGTAAACAACTATTAAAAAAAAGTGGAAATCTATGATTGTTAACAAATAAATTCCACGCGAGAAACGTAAACAAACCAACAAAACGTTCAGAATAAACTCGAATAAATTGTTAGAATTGCTTTTATCTCACTACAGGAGCATGTAGCGTCCCACAGGACACCTCATGCGCCACGGCAGCACAATTAAGACTTAATACCGTCGAGTGGTCTTGTTTTATGCAAATCAGGCCAGCAGTTGCGTGTAGGACGCCTACGCGAAGGCTATGCGGCTTGGGCGTACTGAGGATCTAGGGGGCTAACATGTCCTTATATTTTTTACTAGCTGTTCCCCGCGGTACCTGCGTAGGCTACATTTTATCGCGATAAAAAGTATTCTATGCCTTTTTTCAAGCTTTAGATTATCTCTGTGCCAAATATCATTTAAATCGGTTGAGTACTTTAGGCGTGAAAGCGAGACAGACAGACAGTGTTACTTTATGTTAGTAGAGAAGTGGGGGATTATTGATTTTGTCTATTTATCCATCTGGGAAAGAAACTAAAATTAAGCAGAATCTATTTAGTAAAAACAATAACGCTTGGACCGTGGGGACCGGGAGCGAAATCGATATATAATGATATATCAAAGCGACTGGTCGATGCTACCCGTGACCAAAATGCTGGCCGTTATTTTGCGCAACGAATAAGCATTGCCGTACAACGCGGCAATGCGACCAAAATGCTGGCCGCGTTGAACGGCAATGCGGCCAGCATTTTGGAAACGTTGCCAACTGGTAGTGGTTTATTAGATTAAGTAGTTTGTTTAGTTTGATGGGTGGTTTTATTTTACATTTTAGTATTAGTTAAGTGTAAAAACAATTGAATAGGAAAAACTCCCTATTTTCAGCTGGTTGTCTTAAAATATTATTTACGTGCTTTTCATTTCTTCGCCCATGTCGCCCCGTCCTGACTACGCCCGTGGTCTACGGTAATATATTACGGATATATTTAGTACAGAATTTGTATTGAAGCGTAAAGCTTTAAGTAGCTGATGAGATATGGATTGGAAAGATTACAAGTGTGGAAGTTATGAAAGTTGTTGCGTAATAAGTTACGCAGTTTGAGTAACTATAATTCAATCTGTCATTTATGCCGCAGAACCGATAACCGTTGGGGAAGACGTGTTCTTGAGTGGAGACCGCGACTTGGTGAGCGACGCCCTGCGACTAGATGGAGCGACGACTTGCTTCGAGTGGCTGGCAGCAGTTGGATGAAAAGAGCCGATGGCCAGGCTCAGTGGCGAACCTTGAGAGAGGCCTATGTCTAGCAGTTGACTTATACAGGCTGATGATGATGATGATGATGATGATTCAATCTGTACTTACTTACTGTCTAAAGTAATGATTGCAGGTAACACATGCGCCAGCAGCTGAGTGATACAGCATACATTGCTGACATTCAGCTGCATGCGCCTTAGAAGGCACGGATACCAAGTTCAAATCCCATATCAGCCTATTACAATACATAATGAGCTAGGTGCGGATTTGCCACCGCTCAAAAATTGGAAAGGAAAACATCGTGTGGAAACTGGCATGTCCTAAAAATGTGACATCTATCAAACCGGGGTTCGTGTAGAGCGTAGTAGATTATGACCTGTTCTATTTCACTCTTTCTTTTTTTCCCAGTGGTGCATGGGGTCTTAGCGTGAATATTAAGAGACTTATTGTTAACTTGAAGGTAGATAGTTTCTAGTTAGGTAGATTAGAAAGTGCCCTACCATTTTAGATATGGTTTTATGACGATGTTTTCCTTCGTCAAAAACTCAAATTCATTGCAGGATTCGAACCCTCGAGCTGTAGGCCTGAGATTGTAAACAGGCATCGTTTGTCTTACACTAAGAAAAAAATTCTGACATTCCTTCTGAGTCTTTACCTACCAAGACCGATTCCTTCCTTATTTTACCTTAGTTTTCCTTCTGAATCACAAGTCCCTTTTGACTCAGAAGGAAAACGGTATTTCAGAAGGTCTTTTTTCTCCGTTTATAGTTATAACAATTTTATAATCAAGTGAATAAAAACCAGGTTATGTTGTAAAGAAAAGAATTTTTATTCATACATTCAGTTACGTACAAAATAACTAAAAATGTAATTTCTTTATAATTTATCGCTTATTCTAAAAATATATACAAAAAATTTGGACGGAAACGCAAATCACAATATACATACGCAGTGTATGTACATTATAACCCTTGATATGTATGTACATTTTACAGTCTATTTCTACATAATTCTATGTAGTTTGTTTACGTAATTTTTACACCGATGTGTATAAATAATAATTATATTTACATATATCCGTAATGGATAGCTTTCCCAACATACATAACTATTGTAAATTTTCCCAAAAGCTATATATTTATATAATAATATATTATATATCCATGACGATAAAAATATTATGTTCAAATCACTGTTTGGTGAGTGTGGTTCCGTATGCAAACCATTAAAATTTATAGTGCTGTCAATAGCATTTTTTTACCAATATGTAAATTATGCATACTATGTTAATGTAATGTTTGTTAATACAAACATTACATAGTACCATTTACACCTAGTCAGTGATGTATATTTCGTATAAATATGTAATATAGGCATATTTACAAATAAAAGTATAGATAAGTAATGAATATTTAATAATTTAGTTAATTTGTGCTCTACCATTAAGTTCAACTAAGCCCATAAAAGTCATACTTTTCTTGTCTTAAACTAGTATTTTTATCCAATTTTATGTTTCTGCGTAACTTAGAATAATATCGGATAAAAAGCACAAAATTGAATACATATGCATAAAATTAAGGTTTTTCTATATAATACTCTTTTCGGGCAGAAAATCTTCTTATTAGTTAAGATCTTTTCCTCCAACAATCCATAGTACCTTAAGAGGGGGTATTTTTGAAATTAAACTGATTAATTATGTTATTGGGATTAATTACAACCATCACTTTCTGTAATAATGATAGTAAAATCGAAAAGATGAATATGTAAATTAACATAAAACGGATTCTTTAGAAGAAAAATGCATAATATGTACTATGTATTAACATATTGAGAAAAATGTGCAAAGTGCCCTCTTTTTTTTAAAGTTACGACCATCGCTTGATGGGATGAGAAAGAAAGTTATAGGTCTTAAGTGATGACGACAAACCGTAAGACGTTCTTTAAGTAGGCCCCCACTAGATGGAAAGACGAAATTGCTTACGACCCTTGTGTTACGAGAAGCCGATGCCATCGCCATGTCCATTAGCCGTTTAAGCCTTTAAAGGCTGTACAGCCGCGCGCGCCGCGCTGTGGCTGTGCTGTGTGTGTGTGGCTGTGTGGCTGGCTGTTGCTGGCTGTGTCTGTGGCTGGCTGGCTGTGGCTGTGGCTGTGTGTGGCTGTGTGGCTGTGGCTGTGTTAGTGACAAAAGTAGCTAGTTTTAAATGATACCTAATTAGCGATATTTGTTTTTCTTGCTGGTTCAGGAGTTTTGCTACCTTTGTCGCTAACTGTAGGTACTGTTTAACAGTGTAAGTCCCAATGATTTGTATGCCAAGAATTATCTTTCCTAGTAGTGAAGGCTTGCTTACAGAATCAGTTGTATATCTTCATCATATATTGTGTGCATATCTTAGAATAAGTTAAAAAAATAAATAAACACTTACAACTAGTTTAAGAGCTAATATCACACTTTTTTAATATTACTGTCATGTCTATTAATTTAGGTCTGTCTATATAATTTTAAATACATATTGTATTCTTTAAATTTAAGTTGCATCGCGAGCGCTGTTCCGCTGGTGTTTTGCTGTAACAAAATAATAAAACATCTTTATAATACCAGAATAAGAAACTAAAAATAACAGTTAATTATGCAGACTATCCTATCTTATTTTCATCTCTTTCGCGCTCTCTCTCTCTCTCTCTTTGGTTTGAGCTTTGGGTGAAGATAAACATCACTTTAGAGCCAGTTCCCAATTTAGATGTAGCGTGGCGCCACATCCGACCACATCGTCACTAAACATCAGATGACTTGTAGACAAAAGCTACTCCGTAAAAAGCGTTATAAAGTTTTATATTGTTTCACTATACCCAAGTAGAGGTCATCAGAAACAAACGTCAAATTAAACCTACCAGTATGCAAGAACAGGTGGTTCTTCAAGTTGGTGTGCTTAGAGAATCCTCGGGAGCAGATGTCGCATTTATACGGCCAGGACCCGCTGTGGACGTACATGTGAGATTTGAGATCACCCGGCGTCGGGAACGATTTCGAGCAGAGACTGCATTTATGAGGCTTCTCCTGTTGAAGAAAAGAAAAATTAGATTAGTTATTATGTAACTGCTGTGTTCTTGTTTGAAGGGGGTCTGATGAAACATTGAACGGTTAGGTGCTGATGAAACATTTCAGTTGACGATAATCTCTCTCTCTCTAATTATTTCTCACTCATACTGTTTGAGAGACGGCCTGAGTCCCAACATTAGGAACGATGATGATGAAAATAGTTCGAAAAAATTAAAAGTTTTGAAACATTTCTGGGCATTGGTATACAAATGAAAAAATAATTATAGTTATTATTTTAAAAGTTTTTTTTTCATAAATTGCTCAATAAACAAAATATTGGCAATGGCTTTTGATTTAAAACATAAACGTTAGAGAGTCAATTAATTTTAAAATATAGCAAAACAAAATCCAGCTACCGAATTGATTCATTTCGACAATTTATTGAACTGCAGCTTAGCTATTAAAGCTATGCTTTTATTAATACGAGAAGTATCTTATCTTTCGCTACTGCCTTGTTATATTTTATTGAAATGGACCATAGGAAACATTATAACACTTTATCAGCTGTTAAAACTTTTTATAGATATCAAATCAAGTAGCGGGTCATAAATTCCTACTCTATAAATCTTAATATCAACGGTACTATAAAAGTTTATAATTCCCTATTATCTATTTTCTATGTATATCACATGGTATACATCAAAGTGACCCGATCATGTCTGTCTGTATATTATTTTTTCAAAAATCTTACCAAGTTGACTTTGATCAAATTTTACCCTTGACTATATCGGTACATTAAGGCTAGCCACAGACATCGCCTGTCAGTTGATTTAAAAATAACATATTAATATTATCAAGTTAAAGTTTTTTGCACTGCTTATGATATTATTTTTACTTCTTATGTCAGATATAATTTGGTGGATGTTGCGTTCAGCATCGCTATAAAACCACCCTGTATAATAAAAGACTAAAAAAACTGTTTTCGTGTATAGATAATAATGGATATGTATTTAATAGGTAAGAGTATATTTTCCTTTTTACATGGCAACAATTTTAGGTAGAAAAACGTGAGCAGAGCCACAGGCAAAATCTTGTTCAAGTGCTTGAGATTGAGATAAATTCCTAGATAGCATTGATAATGGCAAAAAAACAATCTCAAAAGACAATGAGGTACCTAATAACGATGACGTTTCAAATCGAAGCCATGACATAGCATTACTGAACTGCGAATGAGTGTAATGAAAAAAAAAATTATAATTATCGCAAAACCTTTTTGTCTCAAGTTCTCTAAATCACGTGATCAACAGTAACCATTGATAATTTGCCTTCCAGAATGCCCACATACGATGTTACGGTGACTTTAACGCAGTGGTACAATAAGTGTGTGGGTAGCCTAATATTCTCGACCATTAGAGAATATTTCATTAGGTATGGTACAAACTACTTCATATTTGTAGCATACTCTTACTGGCAAAATTTACAAATCCGTCATAAGACCTGTCACCATGTATGGATCAGAATGTTGGGCTGTGAAGAAGACGGATGAGAGGAAACTCCATGTAGCGGAGATGAGAATGTTGAGATGGATGTGTGGAGTGACGAGAATGGATAAAATAAGGAATGAGTATATTAGAGGAAGTATGAAAGTAGCACCAGTGACAGATAAGTTGAAAGGGAATCGTTTGGCTTGGTATGGACATGTTATGAGGAGGGATGATAGTCATATTACAAAAAAAGTGATGGATATGAATGTTGATGGATGGAAGGGAAGAGGAAGACCAAAGAAAAGATGGATGGATTGTGTGAGGGTTGATATGAATGAAAGGGGAGTGAATGAAGCGATGACGGCTGATAGGGGAGAGTGGAAGAAGAATACATGCTGCGCCGACCCCAAATAAATGGGACCAGGGCAAGAAGAAGAAGACTCTTACTCGAAACAATTTAGCTGGTGAAGTAATAAGAACTAATGAAATGCTTCCTTGGAGGACTAAAAATCTGATGCTAAGTGGCACCACGCTACGCCTGGATTGGGTGAAGCTGCCGGAACACACCGAAAGGCGAGTAGTGACAAATTCTTATCCCCTAAAGGTACTACCAAGTTATGGTTTCATCAGACTTGCTAGCGATGCGCCACTAAAATATGGTCATATTAATATAATTTTGCTCATGTCAAAGCGAACGCGCAGTGCGTATTGAAGTGGGTAGCCGCTTACCCACCATAATAAAAGTAGTCGTCCTACACTGATAAAAAAAAATCTGACTTTCCTTCTGAGTCTTTACCTTCTAAGACTGTTTCCTTCCTTATTTTGTATTAGTTTTCCTTCTGAATCACAATTCCTTCCCTTTTGACTCAGAAGGAAAACGGTATTTCGGAAGGTCTTTTTTCTCCGTGTATTCGCCACCTCCACGCTCGACGCGCGTTACCAATTTCCTTTTGCTTTCCGTTTTAATATAAAAATAAACCTAGTATGTATCATTTTAATTCTCGTCTCTTTTTGGATTCCGGTGTTTTGCCATCACTTCTTTATCAATACCTGTTTGTCTACTGAAAGCGCAAGCTTACTGCAGAATTAGAACCACCACAGAGTTACAACTGTTTCTTGTTATTTTTCAAGAGATTAAAATGTTATTAGATGCACATTTAAACACAGTTTCTGTAGAAGCGTACAAAAGAATGTAAACGAGAGAAGCAGCCACCACTGATGAGTCTCATTGTCGGCACGGCGATGTAGAACAAATTGAATAAACTACTTTAAGCTAAACCATATCGTCATTTCGTGGCTTTTCGTGTTACTGACATTAGGTGTCGTGTCTTTGTTTTTTCTATGGTCACTGGATATTCAGACCCGTTTTGTGATTAGCTAGAAAGATAAACGGAACTTAAAATGATTTATAATAGGTGCAGTGAATAAGAATTCAAGAATTCATTGATGATAAAGGCGTCACAATATCACCACCTCTGAAATAATGTCGTGTGTACTTACTTACCTACTTATTATAATTGTTTTATGTATGTGTTGTCCTAAACTTAAAATTTATGTTTCTATTTGCAATACTATAACAGGGTTATGTTATGTCAATTGTTGTTGTGTTGTTGTCAATGCATAAATAAATATTAATTAGCACATTTTCTGCAAGTATAAAAAACGATACGTAATACAAAATTATTTTTAACTATATAAAAACTTTCAGCTTTTGTATGGATTTTTTTATTTGATCTGTAGCTAGTTTTAAGTTGACGTTTTAAAGTGATCACAATGTATCCTAACATTGAATAATTTTTTTTTGATTTGATTGAATGTCTGTAACACGAGATAATGTTCTCTTTATGAACAATTTGTTTGAAAATATTCAATATAATTATAATAAACAACATTGTTAATTACCTAAGCTAAAAACCAGAAGTGGAATTAGTACAAAAATTATTCTTAATCACAGGTTACGAGAGTTAAAATTCATTAATAAACTTTATCAGATCTATAATTTCTATTTATCATTAATTCCCACATTCAAAATTGTCTGTTGAGCTTAATTGCTTTTTAGTAATTTCCTGTAAACCGTCCCATTTGTATGATTAAAAAAGTCTTAATCAAGCTTCTAGAAGGATCCTCCCATTCGATTCTCGGCTTCTGTCTCCACCCACTATTAACGATTATTTTAACACCACACTAAAAATAGAAAGCAAGTAACTTATTCGGAAATCTCGCAGACAATTTTTTTTAACTACAGATATGTGAATAAAAACGACAGATTATTATCGGTTGGACGATAATAATTGGTGTTTTTTCCAAGTAGCTTAGTGTCACACTCTCTAGTTTAATCGAATTATCACCAGAAACAAAAATGTTTAGTTCTTTCAGGCTACTGTTTGATACTTAAAATTCTAGACGAAGGTGCCACAACGCTATGGTTAGATTTGGAACTGGCTCTTAAGTAAGGGTGCTGGAACGCAGTGGTAGTAGTATATTTTCTATGCTGCTTTGGTTTCATCGCGATGTTTTCATTCACTGAAAGTCATTACAGGGTTTGAACCACTGAATTATCGTTGCCTTAACTAAATCCGAATCTGATCTGATAGAATCTGTCGCCTACCGGTGTGTTCCGGCAGCCTCACCTTGACCTTGATGTACCTTGTGTGTTATTGTTGCAAATAAACGAAATTCTGTTCTATTCTTTTTTTTTCTATTTTCACTTGAGAGCCAGTTCCCAATCCAGGTGTAGCGTGACGTCATCTTTAACCATATTGTCACTTAACATCAGGTGACATGTTGTCAAACGCTACCCTGTAAGTAGTAAAAAAATAAACATATATTATAGTGCATTTTGTAACGAAACGCACGACCTTTTACCCATCGCATCTCAAACGCCGACAGAAGTTCATACTCAATCAAAATGCTCCGGTTTTTTGCCCACATTTTCGCAGTACAGTAGCTCAATCAAAACAGCAAAAAGTGTATCCTGATATTATAAAGCTTCCCTCCCGCTACCGAATATTGCAGAGAATAAATCAATAAACAAAGAGCCATTAGTTGTCTGACAATTTCCTTTGGATAAATCACGTTCAAGACAAAAAACTGGCCGTCTCATCTGTACCAATAATGAAGCGGTGGCTATTTATGGTATCGAGACGATAATGAAACGATACTGACGATGATGATGATGGCGATAGTGTAATTGACAACATATGACATTCAAAATACCAGTTACTAGATTATATAGTACATATTTATGTACATTATTATCTGTTGCAATTTTTTAATTCGTTCTAGGAATATCATCGAAATAATATCTATATCACCCACACAATCGTAGTTCTGACCTCTGTCTAAGATAAAACTACATGACTCATACGAGTACAACCCAGCTACAGAACAAATGCGGTTTTTCTGTTCCCTTCTTCCCTTGGTTCTTTGATATTTAACCATTAGATTACCTGAAAAAGTTTACAATTCACTATTTCATAATCTTTGTACATCAGGGTTTTCACTATAGTAAAAATTACGCATGTTTGCCTTTACCACGGTTTATGCGCGGATTCTTTTCGTTCAAAAATTAGGCGCGGTCATATCGTTCCATTCTCGACTTCGCCAAATCGCACACTCGATCACGAATCGGTTTCGCTGCCGTAACTCGTCGGAACAGTGACGTATGGCCAGCCGATACGCCCGCGTCGCGTTATGGAAATCGAATGCAAATGTAATGTGCCTCGGTTAATTTAACTAAATAAATTGATGCAACCTGCGTGAGACTGTATCGGTATTGCGCTCGTTAACGTTTTATTCTCGACCGTCAGGATATGCGTGGGAGATTTTTATTGATAAGAAAGTTGATTGAAAAGGAAGGATATTGGGCAGTCGATATTATTTTGTAGCGTTTATCTATACCTTTATAAGGCTTTGTCCTAAGTGATAAACAACTGAATCTTAAGACTTGAAGTTTGGACATTTTTTTATGCCTTCGTATACAGTCCACAAAAATCGTAAATACAAAACAGTGTTAAAAAAATTGCACCCAAAGGGAGTCAAATGGGGTATAGAGTTTGTTTGGAAATATTTCACCATCCACGCAGGCAAATCCGCGTGGCAAGTCACTAGTCTGACATATATTGTGTTTATTCACGACATGCGATTTGTAGGTCGCGGGTTCAAATCCTACAATTAACTTGAGCTTTCAGTGAAGGCACATAGTGATGAAAGCTAGTATATCTTGTCTAGGACAAACACAACTTCTAAACTTGTATTTTTTGTCACATCTACGAATAAAATAAGCGATATTCAATCAATATAAGCGAAAAATAAAACGTTTTTATCCTGCTAAGTAAATCCCTAGGAATGAATTGAATAGCCCTTTTCTAAGTTGAATGAGTAGACGTTATGGCTACTCCTAACCGCCTCCACAACAGCGTAAACTTTATTAAACTTTAAAATTTATTCTGTACACAATATCTTTAAATCAAGTGTGAACCAGCCTCTACGAGCTGGCAATTTCATTAAGTCACCAGTGGAATAATTTAATCAGTACGGTCGGCAAAACAACGATAAAACATGATTGATTATGCTGCTGACGGTACGATGCGATCAGCTGCGCGGCGCTTCGGCGGCGAGTATCGTATCTTGGGGTTTATTTTGTTCAATGGGCATGCCTATTTGTCTTGAAATACCTAGTTTTATTTTCATATGTTCCTTTTTTTTGTAGCAATGGATCACAATTACATATAAGTTAATAGGCTTACAATTCAAAGGCAAGGCTTTTATTTGAAAGGATGTTAGTAATGTTTAAACTTACGAACTTTGACACTAGGGTCGGTCACTAGTTTTTACACAAAATATGTAGATATGGAAACTAAAAATCTGACCTTTAGCCGTTTTCTGTGTAAGAAAAGTCATTTTAATCAACTTCTAGTTTACATGACTATTTAATAAAGCATCAAAAATGTTTTAGCTTCAAATATGTTTCACGAACCACCTGGTATTGCCAACAAAAATAAAACAAGATAAGTTATCGCTAAAATAGAAACCATTAGTCGTCATTCAATTAATTAAATGTATGACACCGACCGATCCGAATAAAAAGACGTCAGACAACTCCGTGGGAAGGAGGTAAGGATGTGGGTATTTGACGCAATGTGATATGGTGGTTTGAACTTTATTTTGAGTACTTAAAGGTTCATTTTTAAAGTCTAAAAATATTGAAGAGAAAACAGTAAATTTTGCTTCACATTTTTAAATATTTTTTTTATCAAGGGGTTACAAATCATGCCATAATACTTATAACTCATCAAAATTGTTACAAAACGGTAACGTTAAGGCTTACAATGATATGCTAGCTGAATTATTAAGTAAAAAGTATAAAAAGGCCACACGTTTGATTTTACATATTTATATCATTTATTTTTTATACAAGGTTTTGTCTTACAAAACATGCCACCCTTATAACCAATCAAAATTGTAACAAAACAATATAGTATTTAATCGTAATAAAAATATCAAAATAAAAGTTCAACTATCTACATACCCAATTTAATCAAGATTTTTTTAAATTTTCGTTTAGTTATATGTATATTATAAAATATAGTACGTTCTAAAGAGTAAGGAGTGTTAAGTAAGGAGGATTGCAATAATCCAAGGGTACCGTGTCAGAACGCCATAACAATAGCACCCATTGAATGTCATTATAAGGAAGCCTCGAACAATCATCGTGTAATCGACACATCTTTTTACAACACAGTCATTAGGCACACAACTGAGGCGGAAAATGGTATTATCTGCACGCATTTCTTTATTGTTGAAAAAAATGTACGCTATCATAATGGCGTCGCACGTGTCGTAGTGACGGGACAGTCCTGCTTCATAGTCTTGACTTAGTAAAAGCCTCCAAAAGGGTGTCATTAGTGCGTCAATTTATCATAGGCTCGTATAGAATCTTAAAGTTAGTCATTTGTTTAAATTAATGCGCAGATAATTTTTTTAGCAGTTTTGTAGTCGTGCTGAGTAAAATTATTTTCTCGGATTTATTGCACTAATGAAAATAAACATAACAGCTTATGATTTTGAAGATAATGATATTAAATGATCCTTTCTTTTAAACACTACTCCTGGTGTTACAAATTAATGAACAATTAATAATCTAACGACCTGTTAAATTAAAAAAATAAACTAATTAAATTAATTAAGAGCAAAACATGTTTTGACAGTTCAGTCCCCAAGAACCTGGCAACTGTACTTCGATGAATACACAAACTAATTCGTTGTACGAGGCATGTTCCATTTCTTTTATTATTATATAATGTTAAAGAATATTTTTTATATTACAGTCTTGATTTCAAGACTTCTGGACTGAGACTACGATGGATGTCATCCGTGGAACGCGTTCCACCACTACGCACGCCCATGGTTGATTAATATGAATTACTACTGTCAGTAATACTCCATTGGTCATTATTTGTAAATCAGGTGCACCGTTAGTGGCACGCGATCTCTGATTACACTTAAATGTGTAACATCTTAAATTAAATAAAAACACAAGGCACTTGTACACATTTTTATGCGCACGAAAACAGTGGTAGAATCATTATGCTTGAGTGCATGTTTTGCCGATTTTCTACGCTCTTTTTTTGGAACATTTGAACTCTAAAGGATAGCAATTGGGTCCAAAACAAACAATTAAAAGTGAGTGAAAATTGACTTCTAAGATTTGATTAGGTACATTGTTAGTTAGTTACAAGTGAAGCTAATAAAAGTGTTTTAAAAATACTGACCAATCCAAAATCCCTACTTAATATTATAAATCCGTAACTCTGTCTGACTGTCTGTCTGTTTCGGTTTCACGCCTAAACAACTGAACCGACTTAAATTAAATTTGGTGCAGATATAGTCTAAAGACTAAGAAAGGACATAAGCTACTTTTTATCGCGATAAACTGTAGCCCACGTGGTAAAACCGCGGGTAACAGCTAGTAAGAAATAATGATAGTTTATGGGACAAAGAGTGCTGAGTACTTTTCATCCCGAAAAAATGCTAAGTTCCTTTTAAAACCCCGTGGGACAAACCTTAAAGCACGGCTAGTATAATAGGATACCTTTCAAAGCAACAGTGAGTCAAAATGAAAGAGCTAGATTGTTTATATTCCGATAGAAAATGTATGGGAAGGGTCCAATTTATTGTGACACAGCTTTCCTTTGCGGCTTGCATGATTTGTTATGTTGTATTGAAACTGTATTATGCAGTGTTTATATCAATAACGAGCGAACCACCCCACGGCTTTGCATGGGTAGGCAAATGTATTGACAGCCTGTACTTTCCCGATTTTTGAGGAAATTTCGTATTTTCTTGGGAAAAAAGAAGCCATGTTTGGTATTATTTAGTTCAGCCGTTTTAGTGTCATAAAAAAGACAAATTTAAACAAACCAACAAACAGACGTGTTTCATTTGATACATTTTATAGATAGATAGATAACGCTTTATTATTTCACCTCAACTGAATAATTACCATGTATTTGTTTATGTTTGAGTTCTCGATATTTCGGCACTGTTGCAAGCGCCATGATCACGATAATAATAAAAATTATTGTTATTGACCATGGTAGTTAAAACAGTATATATATAGCGATGATGGCTCAGTGGTAGTGACGTCGGCTTGCGATCCGTAAGACGTGGGTTCGAATCCTACAATGAGCTTGAGCTTTCGGTGAAGGAAAATATCGTGACGAAACCATAGCTTGGTGGTAGGGTTCCAGCAGCCTCACTTGTGAGCCAGTTCCCAGTCCAGGTGTAGCGAGGCGCGATATGCTACCCTGTATGTTATAAAAAAAATCAACTTATGTTGAACCTGTTTACAGGAAACTCTTAGAACAGTCAGCTTATTTATAACCAGATATGAATATACAGTTTAATCACCTATAATTTTCAATTACCTACTTACTGACACAAAGTCACTAGTTTATAGCACGCTGATTGAGATATAACTCCGTGTCCCAATAACGCTAACATCCCTAATAGCTATTGAAAGAGTCAACATGCAACAAATCATTATCTCATTTACGATCCGATCACGATTTTATTGAAAGATTTTCGATCGGACCCAACACTTTGGAGTGGATGTTCTTCATCAGAGAATGGGTTTAGAAAACTCATGCGTTTAACAAAAATATATATGTATTTAAGCAAATTAACAACGCATACAAACGCACACAACATATAACAAGAAAAAAAAAACATTGTTATATTATAGTATGTTTTTTTTGTACTTAGGTACCTTTTAAAATATATTAACATTATTTATCTTTTCTTTTTGCACTCAAAAGACTATTTTTAAAGTCCTACAAAGTAAATCTGTGACAAAATTTTGTTCATTTTAGTTTGAGAAATAAATAGCTATTGCACATTATATTGTTTAGTGTTTATAAAAAACCTGTTAGTCAGTTCTTTTTGCACAAGGGTCGTAAATTCAAAAAAAAATGATAAAAATTTAGGATAAAGTCAAATAATTAATACACTTACATGTTAGTAAGTTCTTTTCGCAGAAGGGTCATAAATTTTAAAAAAATGATGAAAATTTAGGATAAGGTTCAAATATACACTTATTTTGGCAACTGCACGTTTTAAGCTTTTTTATTTATGTACAAAGTAAAACCTGCCTATCACTAAAAGCAAATCTGTGACACGCTAGGTAAATCCAATATTCTCCCATTACCAAACCAGTGAACATGGCAGTAACAGTAAAATTGTCAACTGCAACAAGTTAATTCTAGTTAATCACCATTATATTTACACGGTGCCATTTGAATTTATACCGTCGGCAATCAAAAGAAATCCACCCAATCGGATATAGTTAAACATTTGAAGCATTATAAAACTGTGTTGGTCATTGGAAAGTTGCTGCTCTATCAATAAAAGTATATTGATTGACTTCCTGTCCTGAGTGCGCACTCGGTTTTGTCGTTTTAATATTGACCGGTAATGATGAATGGGTTGATTAAGAGGTACCTACAAAGTTAGTAAGCAAGAAGGTGAAATAGATTTTTTTATAACGCTGTCGTTGACATCATAATTATTATAGTAGGGGAGCCCAAGAGGGGATTTTGGGATTTACTCGAGCGCGTCAGATTAATATAAGGGAGGATACCTTATATATTGATAAGCACCTCCAGCCATTATGAGCCCTTAACATTGATGGGTACGCTCAGGGGAACCTTTTAGATTCGCTGAGAGCTGGTGTCACTTTCAAATCGTCAGTCTAAGAAATGGGAGCATCTGTGGAGTTCACTGAACACCCCCCACTCTGAAAATTTTACGTGGTTGAGTAATTTTTTTTATTTACCCTCTTGTGGTTAGCCACCCACACCACGCAAACCGGCTGTTTATTATATTATATTTCATATCAGAGACATGCTGGAGCATGAAAAATATCAATATCTGACAAACTTGAGTCCATGTCATGACATTGTTTTTTTTTATAACCTTAAAAGTCTGTGGAAGCTTCCCCCACCGCTGAAAGTGGAAACATTATAGGACATTTATTCTTCTTAATATCTAATCTACCAAATCTAATAGGTTTCCGCGACGCTCGAGTAAATCCACATTTAGCATCATGGGCTCCCCTACTATTATCTGTGTTCATGAAAAATAAACACAGACAACTTCAAGTAGGAAACTTTTTTGGCGGCAATTGAGTTGTCAACGTGAAAATTTTGTTTTTATTTCCAAAACTTGTGTTTCTTCGAGTGATAATGTGTATTATTGGTGGATTATTAACCATTATGTGTTCGTTAATGTGTACGAGTGCGGAAAATTGAAATAAAGTTGTGAAAGTGACTTTTCAAGTTGCTCCAAAAAAGTCCGTGTAAAGTTTAAGTAAAGCGCCACTACTTTACTTAAACACTATCCTCATCCCATCATCATCATCACCACCATCATTTAAACTTGAGTCAACTCTGAGTTTGAAATATTTTATACTTGACACTGGTAAATACACTAATCGTGTGACGCCATAACAAAACAAAAAAAAAACTTCAAGTAGGTACAGTCAAAGACTAAAACGGTTGAATTTGTAAAAAAAAACAATTATCTATTCTCGTCTGGTGCACAAAAAAATAGATATCATAATCAACTGTTGACTCTGACATTACATAATCTATCTCTTTGCTTTTCATCATCATCATTCATCATCAGCTGGAAGACTGCTGAATATAGGCTTCTCTCTTTAAATGCTACAATGAACACCTATTGGCTATTTGTCATATTTTATACTGCTTTATCGACTCCCCGCAACTCTTACAATATCGTCGGTTCTTATTTTTTTTTTTTTACTATTTAGGTACAGGTTGGCGTTTGACCACAAGTCACCTGATGTTAAGTGACGATGTGACCGAAGATGGCGTCACGCTACACCTGGACTGAGAACTGGCTCTCAAGTGAGGCTGCCGGAACACACCGAAAGGTGCTTGGCGACAGATTCTTAACAAGAAGGTGGTATGGTAACGAGAGGGTGGTAGATAGCCAGGCGAGTACTACAAAATACCCTACCACCAAGCTATGGTTTCATCACGATGTTTTCCTTCACCGAAAGCTCAGGCTCATTGTAGGATTCGAACCCACGTCCTACGGATCGCAAGCCGACGTCACTACCACTGAGCCATCATCGAAATATACGAGTATGTATATAATTATATATTTTTTACCTTTTATAAGTCTCTTATTTTACAGATTGGCTTTTCTAGGTATTAAGCTAGACCAAAATAAACAAATCATTTAATAATCCTCTCATTAGTGCTTAAGGATAGTTTTAATGAACGCAAACAAGCTCTTTAAGCTATTTATGTGCTCTTAAATAATTAGGCAGTAGAATTCATTAGTATTAATTCTATGTTTGCTTTTATAATTTTAAATAAAGATTGATGATTTTAAAGTTTGTAATGCAGAACTGTTATGTGCGGATTTGCGCTCAAAACGGTGAAGGAAAACATCGTGAGGAAACCGGCATGCCCAAGAACTGCAACATTTTCAAGGGCATGCGACATCTACCAACCCGCACTGGGCCAGCGTGGTAGATTATAGCCCATACTCTCTCTCTGAGAGAAGGCAGGGTCCCAGCAGTGGGAACGTGGAAGGCTGATAATGATGAATGCAGAACTTTGGAACAGGTTTCCTGCTTTAAATGTTTTCGTCAGTATTTTTAACTCTTTTATATTTTATATATGTAAACACTTATACGAGTATCTCGCAGAAGGATACCCCATGTCCTCAGATAAAAAACACTTGAAAAGAAACATTTTCTCTAGCGAGGAGTCAACAAGCAAGGATTTTACCAACTAAGCAAGGATGTCAACCTTGAGAATACATTTCAGAATTTTTCCATCATCAGCTCATTACGTTTCCACTGCTGGGACACAGACCTTCTTTCAGTGAGAGAGTATGAGCCTGTGGATGTCACATGCCCTCGAATGTTGCGGTTCTTAGACATGCGAGTTTCTTCACGATGTTTTCCTTCACCGTTTCAGAATACTTAAATCAATCATTTTTGAACGTACGATTTTTAGTTCTTTCGTCCTTACAATAAATGCGAAAATGTGATTTTATGTTTGTTAGCTCGTCCTTCCTTCACACAGCAACAGAAAAACGGATCAATGGGATTTTTTGGATGGTTATAGTTGATAGGCCAGATATTGACATTGGCTAATTTTAGTTCCGGTAAAATGAACAAATCAGTTGACATCCTTTGGCTGGTAAAGCCCAAATACCTATATGGATTATGCAATAAAAAACCAATCACATTTTAAAGGATCGCATGTTTTTGTGTTTAAGTTTATCAAGGTGTCCTGTCCGGAATAAAAAGGGTAATTAAATAAAATCGCCGTTGTAACCGATTTTAAGGCAGGTGCCCACTGCACCGGTCGCCTGGTTTAATAAGATTATGGATGCAATATGGCTTCAGTCGTAAAACGAAGCTCTTATATTAAGGATAATGGTGTGTTTTCTAAAGGGAATTTGTAATGCTTATTGCTTGGTTATTGCTTTGTGGAGAAGCAATGCGTGCATTTTTTTAATAACCTAAATGTAAAAATAAAGCGCTCTATTTTCGTTGTTGAAATGCTGCAGTAATGAATATTTAACACAACATTATTTATGGCTGAGTGCAAAAAGAAAAAAATCAAATGACATAATCAACTTGTTTCATAACTTTACAGCTTTACGATAACTTAGCTGTCAAGATATTTGAAGTACCTACATATATTGTATGTATTATATACTTTTATAATTTATTAATCATTATCCTACTAATATGATAAATGCGAAAGTTTGTGTATGTGTGAATGATTGTTACCACGTATCACCGAAACTACTAAACCGATTTCGTTGAAATTTAAAATGGATATAGCTTATTCCCTGGATTAACCTGTATTTTTCACATAGGCTACTTTTTATCCCGGAAAAATGTACCTGCGGGATAACGGGAAAACGCGGGTGAAATCGCGGGCGCAACTAGTTATTGTATAATTATTTATTTAGTTATTACGTGTATGACGAGGTACTGGTATGCATGATTTGTTTAATACATTTTGTTGAACTCCACCGTTTTGTATTATTTCACTAAAAACATTGCTGCCCTTCTATCTATTACATATTAGTACACAGTTAACTTTATTTTTACTTTTTACAGGGTAGCTTTTCCCCATAAGTTACTTGACGCTAAGTTTTTCAATTTTAAAATATCTTTATTATCATGATAAATAAATATGTACAGTTCTAGTGTAAGTTAAATCCTAGAATTGACAATAATATATTAAATAGTTCGTTTCTTAAGCTATCACTTTTATAAAACTTATGTCTTGTACTTAAATCTAATTATGGTTTGACATTTCTAAGCGTAGTTATTAGGTACGCAATGATAGGGTTACAAAATATGTAAGCTTTAGTAAGAGCATTACACTTTTAAAAATTTAATTATTAAGAATAAGTAGCCAGTGGCGGTGGATGAAAATTTAATCGCGAGCGCAGTACGCACGGCAGTAGGCAGTTAGCAACAAGAACAAAGCGAGCTGGCATGCTGTCACTCACACATTGACAAGCGCGTTCGCTAAGTGACGACCTTCTGAAACCTGCGTAAGCCAAAACACTGTGTTTAAAAGCATTCACAACATATTTCTTACAAATCAAAGCAAGACCCAGAGATGTACCGACCAATATGGAAATGCTTACAAAACACGCAGATGCTGAATTACTGACGAACGCAAATCGGATTGTAGTTGGTGACGGCCACCAATCTTCCTGACTCCTTGTTACTCAAATTGTGTGGTCTTGAACATAAGAGATGAGCGACTTATCTTATCTTGATGTAACTTGAGTTATTTTATTACTTTTTTTACATGTTACACGTCACCTTACGTCACTTGATGCTGTGACGATGTGGTTGAAGTTGGCGCCACACTACACCTGGACTGGGAACTGGCTCTCAAGTGGGGCGACCAGAACACACCGATAGGTGCCAGACGAGCACTTGCGTACACAACAAACTATGATTTCATTAGGCAACATACTGAAACATTTGACAGTTTTCGTCTAAACGAGGTTGAACGTTCCTGTTAAAACGATTTTTCATGTTTACTAGCAACGCCTCGTGATTTTCCCGTTATTCCGCACAAATCTTTTCTTAGTTTAAAAGTAGGTTATGTCTTGGATTTCCAAGGTAATCATTTCAAATTCACCAATATTTATTGAAACTTTTCAGCATGAAGAAGTACACACGCACTCGCAAACTTTCGCATATATATTTTGACTGTGATGTGATTGTATGATGTGTGATTGAAATTTCCTGACAACAACAACCTTAACATATTTTTTTTAAACAATAAGAATTGTAGTAAATAATTTCAATAATTGCAAGTGTTTAAGTGATTGTATTTTAATTGAAATTGTTCGAGTTCTTTTGTCAAGGCTAGTTGTAACTTTCCATTCGCTACTTCCTATCACTCACACCACATCCCACTGTTGTGTGTGGCCACCAATTGTACAAACAGCACCAGAAGGACAGACAAACAGACAGATTGACAACAAACAAATAACGAAGCCCTAACGAGTGGAAAAGTGTCAGGACCAATGCGCCCGCAATTGTCAGTTTGGTGGACGCAAGTGGGAAAGTCTTTTTCCTTTCACATAAGAACTGAGACAATGCACGTTTATATGCATTGTTGTGTAATTGTGTAGAGAAATTGTAGTGAATACTGTTGGGACATACCTAAGTTTTAAGGCCTTAGTAACAGATGACCTCATGCCAATCTGGCAGAAACGAAAACGTTAAAAATTTCACTAAAAATAATCAAGGCAGTAAATATTTTCAAAAAACAGCCTTAAGTGTCTGAATATTGTATTTCGTAATAAGTTGATTCTACCAACAAGTCTCTGATATTTATAGATCTGTAAAAACACTTTTTTACACGCTTTAAAATAAGACTTTCCGCAAACAAAAAGCCTCAACCTCATCTTTGCCTATAAAGGGTGAACGGTTTCTTTTCAGTATTCATTCTATTCGAAGCAATGATTGATCTGCCATTCAAAGGATCTTTCAGCTGTCACAGCGCTGAATTAAAGCGGACAGTACCGAACGTCTAGTTAAGGCAAATAATAATGCAGCGCTACAATGGCTTGATCTCACAATGGATTGATACGTATCTTAATCAATCTAGGCAGAACAATTTCAGTGGCCAGCTCGCAAATCACATACGCTATTGTGAAAAATATTGAAAAGTCGATAAAGAATGGATTTTTTAATCCTTCTTTGTTGCGCATGCACGAAGAAAACCTTATCTTAGGTACCTACTTACCTTATTGTCGATCGTTCTTAGTATTTGTCCTTATATTTTTAACCCCCGACGCAAAAAGAGAGGTGTTATAAGTTTGACGTGTCTGCCTGTCTATCTGTCTGTGGCACCGCGAACGGATGAAGCAATTTCAATTAAGTTTTTTTTTTGTATGACATGTGGATCAACTTTTAAACTAATAACTTTTGATAGTGAAAATGTGGGAGCAATTACAGTTTGATCTGGGTCCTTAATCCTCATGTAATTTATTAAAAGGTTGAGTCATGTGCGGCAGTTCCCAGTCCAGATGTACTGTGGCGCCACCTTTTAACATCAGGTCATTTGTGGTCAAACGCTAACCTGTGTTTACCTTCTTTGAAGCGGAAATAGCTTGCACCCAGGATTAATACATACATATATGAGTTAACTAGATGCGCCCCGCGTTTTCACCCGCATCTTCCCATTATCCCGCAAGAACATTTATCCGGGATAAAAAGTAGTCTATGTGTCCAGGATATAAGCTATCTCCATTCTAAATTTCATTTAGATCCGTCCAGTAGTTTTTGCGTGAAAGAGTAACAAACATCCATCCCTCAATCCATCCATAATTACAAATTTTCACATTTATAATATTAGTAGGATTTTCATCCAAGAAAAAAATTCCTGTGAGATAACAGGAAAACTGCGGGTGCACACTTGGTATACGAGTATATGAGAGAGTCCGGTCATCTCATATAGCATGGGTTCACACACACCGTGCGAAGCCACGGTCTGGTGGTTGTCTTCGGTAACGTCTTACGAACTTCGACACGGTTCCTTGGAGAACGTGGGAAGTTACAAATTTGGTTAAACGATTCATTACAGTGTGTTTGTATGGGTTTGGACAAAGGTGGGGTTCTAGAAGTTATGTTTTGTTGAAATAAATTAATGCAACAAGTGGGCAAAAAAATTGTAAAATTTTTAACATTCGCAATATTTCTTTAATGTGTTTTATAACCGTGTCATTTTCACTATTCTTTAAGAAGCTTTTTCTGGGATAGAAAAATACTTAACCGTCTGTTTAGGCTATACCAAAATTTCACCCAAATTAAATACACCGATGGAATTAGACTAGTGACTTTGTTTTGGGTGATAGTTTACTTCTCTAAAATGGTTCAGTTTTATACTCCTTGCACGAAATCTGAGGGATACATCTAAGAAAGAGAAAGTCCTTCAATCCCAATTGAATCCGCACAAAATGCTTCTGTGCGAACGCTGAAGTAATATCAGCATTTTCGTTTCACGATCAGTTTAATTTTTGGGAGCCTTCAAGTCAAGAGTGAATAGGTATCTTCTGGGCAAGCATGCTCCATCATCGAATTCGTGATCACGTATAATCAGGTGAGACTGTCGTTAGAAACCAATAGCTAATAAAAAATCGATGGTGGCCGAACAGTAACGCGTGTGACTTACAAGGCGCCGACACCGAGTTCGAATCAACTCGGCCCCGCACCAATGACTTAATAAGTTATGTGCGGATTTGCCATCTCTCAAAATGGTGAAGGAAAACATCTTGAAAAAACCAGCGTGTCCAAGAACTGCAACATTCAAGGGCATGTGACATCTACCAACCCGCACTGGGCCAGCGTGTTAGATTACGGCCCTTACTCTCTCTTAGAGAGAAGGCCAGCATCGGCAGTGGGAACGTGGCTGATGATGATGATGAATAAAAAATCAAATGTTTTTCATTGCCCTCTTTAAACAGATAAGACCCAATTTCTCCAAATAACCAAGTAATGGGTAAAATTGACACAACAATTTCTTCCCATCACGTCACAGTGGTTGGGCACAGGGTGTTCCCACAGTGACCTGACCTGTAATTTATTGGCCCCTTTACCTTACCATAACTACCTGTGATGCAGGTGCATAAGACGTCAGGGTTATCACAAAGGGATTCACTGACCGATATTTTTTTTTAGTGTCGCGTGAGTTTCTTTTTTTTTTTTTTTTTGCTGTGTGATGGCATTTTTTGTTAATAGTGTAACGTTAATATGCTCTATTAGGCGTGTGATCGTTGGGTTTTTGTTGGAACTATTATCAGCTGCTCTGGGGAAATTTGTTTGGAGCTTCACAGCTGCTTTGATGTGTTAATCGATAATATTATATCTAAGAAAGTGACATTTATTAAATAAGTACATTATTTATTTTTAATATTTGTATTTTATTTTTTTTTGTCTTTTGTGAGCATTTGTTTTTACTTAGTAGAGTGTAGTGTCTGACGTGATATTTGAAGTATTTTAAATCTTCAAAAAAATATCGTCATCCATTTTTTTATTTTTTTATTTTGTAGATCGTGACGATGGCTACGCTCAAATAATTAATTTGCCTCAAAAAAATTAGACTATCGCGACACCCCTACGACCACACACCGTGACCGTTTGTGATTTTCTTAAGTCGCGGACACATGAGGTCATAGTTAACGTAAAAAACCCCTCAGGGGCGTTATGGGAACTGAGCACGGTAACATCGCTGTAATGTGCACTAAGCTTTACCGAACCGTAATATGGCACTTGGAATATATTATCATCACTTAAGACGGGAGTAATTATAGTTTTGAGAGTAATCATTGGGATGGTGAAACTTGAAAATTACACGCTTGACTCTGTTGCAAATTGTTTGAGCTTTCTAATTACGATCAATTTCGTCTAAGTTTGTTATAAAAGCATTTGACATGTGTCAACAGAGTAGTTTTTTTTTTCATATTGCGTTTGACCCGATGATAAGTGACGATGTGGTCGAAGGTGGTGCCACGCTACATCTGGACTGGGAATTGGCTCTTAAATAAGGCTACCTGAACATACTGGTAGATGCTTGGTGACAGATTCTATATACATACAAAAGATCATGCCAATAAAAGAACTAGGTACTTTTTACGGTTCATTCAAAACAATTAAGTAAAATAGGCTAAAAAATAATTCAAAAAGTTATACTAAAAGTAGATTTATATATTGCATCCTACGAGTATAAGGTAACGTTTGACATGTCACTGAAAGTTATATGATGATGTGGTCGAAGGTGGCGCCACGGTACATCTGTATTAGGGACTGACTCTCAAACGAGATTGCCGTAATACACGATGTGGGCTTAGACTTCTACTCATTCATGTTCCTGCGCCTGGGCTATCTTAACGATAGCTCTAGGAGTTTTAAAAAAACATGTTGAAGGCAGTGTTGCATAGCATAAAAAAACATATTGTTATCGTGCAAGTAATAATCACGGAACTATACATTGCATGCCAATATCACTTATCGCGTAAATCATGGCATAATAAACAATGAACTACCTCCTGGGTATAACGCAATGAAATTATAATTATTGAGTTAACATGTGAAATTTATCATTGAGAAAATCGATCAAGCAAGAGTGACAATTTTTGAAAAGGGTTCCGTACTTATCCAATAGAATGTGAAACTTTGAAATTAAAATAGACGTTTGTATCATTTTGTAGAGAAAGATTGGTGAGGCAGATGGACGCTGAAACGGTTTTTTTTAACTATGTATATTTAATTTAACATTAAAAGATAAAAAAAAACTCATTCACAAACAAAAATATTGGTCTGCCCCTTGCTTTTTTTCTAAAACACTTTTTTTAGCTTGACTTGTAACTAACAATGTAATCAAATCTTAGGAAGTCAATTTTAACCTGCTTCTAATTAATATCTTACAGGGTAGCGTTAAACCACCAATAACCTGATGTTATGTGATGCATTGATGATATGGTTGAAGATGGTTCAACGCTACAACTGCATTGGAAACTAACTTAAAATTAATATTTGTGATTGGTTTACTTTTTTGTTTGAACATATTGCAAGAAGGTTTCTTGGAGTAGGTACGCTAATGTGTCATATTCATATTATGCTGTCCTGGTTAGGGTATGATGGGACTGGCTTGCCTAATTGGAAAAAAGTCCCTAAATTAAATTTAGAAATAAAAAAAAAGTACGCTTAAGATCCCTAAAGATGGTTTACATAAGTTTCATCGACTACGGAATCCTGTAGTTAGAAAAACTGTAATAACTCCACCCATTGTCAGTCATATCAAGGATAGCAAGTTTTTTTTCATACTATTTTGCAAACTAATTGTATGGCTTGTAAGTTTCCGTGATGGCGTGGACTGAATACAATAGGTTATAGGTATTTAAATATGGTTAATTTATTCATATCACTATTGTTTAAAATGATGTCTATCGTCATCACCTCTGTGATCCTGGATAAAGATGACAGAAACAAAATACCTACTTATTTAATTTTGTTTTGTAATATTTAGTTCAAATAAAATTAAACAATAGTTAATAAAAAAAGCAAGCACATTGATGTACATTATTTCGAAGAGAGAAATCTTGACCATTTCTTTTCATATGTGTTTTAATTTAGTTATCTATAATATAAAAATGAATCGCAAAATATGTTGGTAAGCGCATAACTCAACAACACCTGGACCAATTTTACCAATTCTTTTTTTTAAATGTTTGTTGAAGTCCAATAATGGTTTTTACGGCGAGAAAAATCGAATAATTGCCGGGAAAACACTAAAATTAGCCCTTTTCTTTTCCCCATACAAACGATTCGTAATAATACTTAAGTCAATTTGAACTTTAATACCATACCATAAAGTTCAAGTGTTAGTGGAGAGGTTCCGGGAAGGCAAAACAATTGAGTGACGTTAGTATTGTATAAATATTGATGTCTGTTTTCAATAAAATTAGGGATCCTTACTAAAACTCCAATAATGTGTGTATTATAATTTTTGCGTTTTTGCTAAATACCCGTGCGAAGCCGGGGCGGGCCGCTAGTTTGATAATAAAAAAGTACCCCTTTGCTCATTTGAAGCGATTTGAAGCTCAGTCGCGATCCACAAGTCGCGGGTATGAATTCTATAATGAGCTTGAACTTTCAGTAAAAGAAAAGATTGTGATGTTACCATAGCTTGAGGGTAGGATATTTTCTACTACGAATCTATCTCTTTATTCCGAGAAAATGAGAACTTCTAGGAAACAGACAATCATGCACTCAAATATAATCAAAAGATTCCTTTTCACCTGTCAAAAAATAAATTTCAAACACTTTGATCAAACTACCAAAAATTACAGCTCTCTCCATGTGAGATATCCGTTAGATACTTATTCTCCCATTATCATTATTGTCATCAACATCATCATTTCCAAATCATCTTTATCATTGTAATGAAATGATTGCCTCTCAATACTGTCCCGTGAAATGATTACTTTGCTAAGTTTTTGTTTATACACTTGTAAGGCAAGTATTTTTCATTTCCCCTTTTTTTTAAACTAAAAAAATATTTTCTTATCGTAAGTATAATATAGAATAACGTAGGTAAATAGAAGGCATAAAATCGCAATGAAACGTATTTTTTTATATAATAAATGGAAGTGGTATATATCAAATTAACGATCAAATAATATCTTTTTGATCTATTTATAGTTTTATCTATGACTAACAATCTGCCGCGTGGCTTCACCCGACTAAAAGATTTATTCAAAGATTTCCAATTTCTTCATACAAACTCTTACTCTATTTGACTCCTTTTAATGATAATCAAAAATCCGGTCTTATTGCGCCTCTAAGTCACACAATCTACATTTTATGTTTTATGTTTCTAGGACTTATCGTAAGGGGGTTCGATTCCTGCTTCAGTGAGCATTGAAATAGCGCAAGTATTTATTCTGTGTCCGGGTGTTGTGGATCTCCGTTTCACGTAGTACCCTAGATGCAGGGAATCCTAGATTTTTATCTATGTCAAATTTCTAGATCAGCAACGTTTGGTATTTCATATGCAAAAGAAAATTTGGAAATCGCACGTTCAGCGATAATTTAAACCAACAGAACCTCGCAAGTCGCAACCCAAAAAACCAGTCTAGAGTCAACGTGGTTGAAGAAATCAAAACGTTACCACCCACATTTGTTATAATACAATGTAATATGCATACAAATAACCCGCGACCCATCTTCTCACGAGCACCACGGTCCAAGAGGCATGCCTTTTCCGCCCCGGTGAGCGCGACCAACGCAAACCTTACCTTTGTGTGAACAATAACACACTGACTTGAGTCGAAGTCGAAGTCTAGTAATTTATATATTGACTAGCAGAGGAGACATATAGCAATTTTAAAAAAACCTTGATTTATAAACTTTTGATATTTTTATGGTTCCGTAGGTATAATACAAAAAAAAAACAGAAATGACAAAAAAAGATTGCATCTTGTCGGAGATTTCCTAACCACGTAAGTAAAGAAAATGTAAATAAATTAAAAAGCTGTTGTACTCGTATTTAAAATCACAGACAGATGCAGGTGCCTTTTATAACATACAAGTAAAAAAATACGACTAAAATGCTATTTTGTTAGGATTATTTGTACCTGTTATAAAAAATATTTTATGGAAAAATATGTGGCATACAAAACCCCCCACACAAATACTTTTTCGAAAAACACCCATGTGAAACCATTAAGTAAAAAATGCCAGTGTAATGGTAACCTACCTTTATATGCGTCATCCGATGGTAGTACAAATTGGAGCTGGCAGTGAACCTCTTCCCGCAATGCTGGCATTGATGAGGCTTCTCCCCGGAATGTATTCTCCTATGAGTGTTGAGACTACTGGACGTGCTGAAACCTTTGTTGCAGACCATGCAGACGTGGGGTTTTTCACCTGAAGAAAAAACAAACCTTATAATTGTAGCTATTACGTACATTTTGCATTGCAGCGCAGGATTTTGAACTGTTGGGAGGAAGAGAACTGAAGAGTTAAAAGTTAAAGCTTGACATTTTCTATCAGGCAATCGATATGCTCGTCTCGTTATTCGGTTCCTTACTTAACATCAAGTGACGTAAAGACAATCTACCAATGTACTCGTATGTATAACATGATCAAATATTAATGCTCCAGCGGTGAATGGAGAACATTTTCACTCCAGCACAGAAACAAGGGAAGATACGAGAATACGTGAACGAACTCTATTGAGAACTACAATTGTAGAGAAACCAAAAGAAGAAAAGTCGCTAATTCGTTCAGGTTTAGTTCGTTCATCATCAGTCGTAAATAATCCACATAGGCCTCTCCATTTGAACGCCACCATGAACTAACCATTTTCATCCATCGGCTTTCCTTTAACGCGAAAGCCAAAGTAATAGTAAAAGAGATCCGGCCTTACCAGTGTGAGTTCGCATATGCCTTTTCAATAACGATGGTCTATCAAAAGCCTTCCCGCAGACTTCACACGGCAACAGCGCTCTTTCTGACTTGGCTGGCCTTCTTTGGACTTTAGGTGTCATCTCCAGAAGCTCATTAGATGAACCCGCTGATGATACTGAAACGGATGTAAGGGAGTCTCCCGACACTGATTTGTGTTCGTCGTCATTCCCGGAAGGAGGGGATATTGGTAAAAGGACACGTGATAAGAGGGAAGTGGATAGGTCTAATGGTGAATCTGCAAAGAAAAATTTACTAGAGTATTTTGAAAGGTTGACTTTTGGTTTGGAACAGAATTGAAATTGAAGAACGTGAAATTATTAACGAAACTTTTTAAGTATGGCGATCTATTAACTCAAAAACATTGCCGTGCAGGACTGCATTGTTACAACTCAAAATTCTGAGTGGCCCTGAACTGTAATGCTTGTTCTTTTGCCGGCGTAAGGAGGTTGGAACAAGCGTAGCTAGTCTTAAGTTTGATGTTTTATAGTGATCACAAATGTATTCTATGAAATAAAAATATTTGAGTTTGAATTTGAGAATGGGCATGACGCTTACTATCGAGCAAGAATTTGCTCGTCTTGTCAGTCACGTGTCGAAGAGTTAAGTTAAAGACAGACGTAAGCCGAAAATCAGTATTTTACTCGTGTTTTTATTCGAACACCGTAATTGGCTACTGAGATGATTAGAAGCAGTTATATTGGTATAACTTAATCAAAATCAGTCATAATAAATTCTCCAATCTCACAAATATCTTCATTCAGCTTCCTCAACAGTCAGAACAGTGATTTATTATATGAAAATTGATTAGACAGAATGTTATGACCACGAACCAAAGAAATTGAATATTTCACTATATTAATTATTTGAGAAACGAAATAATTTAGCTCCGAGCGAATTTCACGGTGATCAATATAAGTCAATTTCTGTAATTCCGATCAAAATTTTATCATGCCAACAACAATTAAGCAAAAAATTTTAATGAACCTATTTTATTGACAACCGTAAATTTTGCTATGAATGTTTTAGACGATTTATTTTTATATCAACCCGTATTAGGCCAAACGCCGCTTGCCTTAATTGGTGTACCCAATCCGAACGCTATTGAATACCGAACTTCATTTGTTGTCGAAGACGTTTCATTTATAATCAATTTTATCAGGTTTGCTATAAATCTTCTCATTTTAATACGTCGCGTCGCCAGATCTAGGATTTAATTAGTCGCGGCGTGTTTCTGTTCTAGATCTACGGATAGTTATGTTTCGTTATCCATTCTGAGGGTTGGTATATTTCAAGATTGCGGGATAGGGAATACTCGATATGGCGCGGCGGGTAGACAGATGGTGGGACGATGTTATCTTTCGTTAGTCGACCGTCCACGTTTTACTCCCGACAGCCTATTAAATCATCTACTTATATATACGATAAATAAATTAAGGTATGTGACGTATTTAAATGAAAATTGCGAATTACTAGCGTGATTCTTAGCTGGTGCAGTACAAGTCGATGTCTCGTTGCGTATTATCGAAATGGAGTAAGAGATCGCATCTTCGCAAAGGAAGCCGCTTTCTTTATCAATCTGTATGTTACTCGAGGGCTGGTTAGGGCAACTTTACAATGTTCTTGGATACTACATACTTTGTAGAACAAAAATGTTTTTTTTTTAGATACAGCCCAGCCCGCATTGAAAAGCATTTGTAATGAAAACGAAAAAAAAAAAATGTCCGCTTGAGAGACAGTGCCCAGTCCAGGTGTAGCGTGGCGTCGCGTTTATATTGTCGCTTAACATCAGATACATTGTTATCAAAAAGGGTAGTAAGATGGACGTAAATAAAAAAACTTTAAAAAAAATTGATTCGATTCTTTTTGTTTGTTTAGATATACATTGAATGTATGTCGCAACACTTGCAACTGACCGTACGCCTGTTTGAATTATTCACATCTATTTTTAAACGATTTCTCCTCTACTTTCATTTAGTTTTAATTGAGAGTCGTTACGTTTATCGCATTTTCAATAAGGTTATCGATTAGTGAAAAATTGGACCGTTTATTTGAAAAGAAAACTGTTGCATTGATTAAAGCAATCACCCAATTTGAGGCAATTAATCAACACCCATGCATTTCTATGAAACATTTAATTAAACGTAACGTGACGTTTAACTTCTTATTTTATTATACAGTACCCACGTCGACATAAATAGAGTTTTTTAAAAGCTTATTTCAATAATTTACTTCTTTTTTTATTCTGCGCACAGAATAAACTGCTAAGCTTCACAAAAAATATTGAACGAACTAAGCAATAAATTTGAAAATAATAATTTAAGTTGAAAAGGTAAGTTAAAATGATAACAAATAAAACACTGTAGGTATTTATGTGTCTTATCTGCAGGTAGAGTGCCCAGAAAATTTAAATATGGCGAATTTTTTGGGTTTGTTGCATGAGCAAACTATTTTGTTTGATGATAGGATTGTTATTTTTCTTTCTTTATGTTTCAAACAAAAGCCTTATTTCAGAGGCTAGTTAATTTTTTTTTTACTTTTTACAGGGTAAAGTTTGTCCAAAAGTGACTTGATGTTGACTGACGATGTGGTCGAAGGTGGTGCGACGTTGCATCCGGATTGGGAACTGGCTATCAATTGGAACTGCCTGAACACACCGATAGGTGCTTGGCGACAGATTCTTAACAAGAGGGTGGTAGCTGGCCAGATGAGCACCAGAAAATGCCCTACCACCAAGCTATGGTTTCAACACGATGTTTTCCTTCGCCGAAAGCTTAAGCTCATTGTGGGATTAGAATTTGAACCCACAACCTACGGGTCGTAAGCTGACGTCACTACCACTAAGTCATCATTGCCTCAAAAGAGCGGTCTATTAAGACCTATTTAAGAGGGTAGTTAACATCTCACAGAGAAATCTCAAGCGAAAAACTTTAAGGTCTTCCACTGCCGTTATTCCCGGCTACTTATCAGTCCTTGTTATTTCCAATTCCTACCAAAAAGTGCCGTCGTTTTTTTAACAAGTGTTGAAAAAGTGATAACACTCGTTAAGGACGTTCCACCTTGCCCACCGCTTAAGATAAAAAGGCAATAAGACAATCGACTACTGAACCGAAACGGAGCGGCGGTTGGATCCTTTGATGTGCCGCGGGACACAGTGCTCAACATTTACAGTAAGAATCTAACTGGTTTTGTAGTATACTAGCTGTTCGTCGCGGTTTCATCCGCGTGGGCTACAGTTTATCGCGATAAAAAGTAGCCTATGCCCTTCCTCAAGGTTCAAACTATCTCCGTACTAAATTTCGTTTAAATCGGTTTTGTAGTTAAGGCGTGACATACAGACAAAGTTACTTTCGCATTTATAATATCAAAATAGTAGGGATTTAATTATTATGTTGTAAAATTATTCGCCTACCTGCACAAAGCCGGGGCCGGGGCGTATCGCTGTTGATGATAAAGCCAAGTCGCAATGCACGTTTGCAAATAACTTGACACTGTGGTTTGCTCCTTACCAGTCCTTACCGCTTATGGTAATATCGAGATATATAGTAACCTGCAGTGATATCGTACATTTTTGTATTATATTTCATTTTGTAAGTGTGCAATTTAATGGTGGTGTGAATTAATTTGTGTGCACTGTTTTGTAAGGCTTTTTTTCAGTATAGGTAATATTCACAAAACGCTTTGACCAGATGATACAGATCCCCATAACACATTGGCAACGTCAAAAAGTAACGAAAGACTTTGTCTTTCTTTATCTTTCACCTATTCTATAGAATCTCTATAAATAGAGATCTAGAAGCCAGCCGTTAAAGAGTCATGATAATAAAACTGCTTAATAGCTAATAGCAAATCAGTCGCAGTTCTATTAGTATCTACTTGATAACATAATCAAGCGGTTTATGATAGGTACGATTTAAGATTAAGCGTACATCAGGTGGTTTAGCCATCGTTACCAGTTTATGTTGGCCTCTGATGCCTGTTGGTATTCTCGAATCGTCTTGCACTTAGCCATGGAAGACATACATAGTACTATTGACAACCCTAAATACGTCACCCACACATGCTTAAAACGGCAGTGGGAACATAATAAGCCAATGGTGATGATGAACACTCGTGGGAACATGTAAGATGAGGTATTTACGATACAAGTAATAAAATTAAAAGTTGTACGAATTTAAAGTGCTTAGTCCACTTTCACTGCTAATTTAGGAGACTAATCTCTTAAGTGCCAAATTATTTCTTGAATTTCAATTAAGTTTTTTGCAATTTATAAAGTAAAGATGTGCAACTGTGAATAACCCGCTCAATCGAATAATCTGCGACTACTAATATTTTTATTCGAGTTGAATATTAGTTACCAGTAAATACTATTATGTGGCCGGTTTTATAAACGTCCGAAAGTTAAATGTCATACCAAATTTCGGTAAGTTTGATGTGATTGTCAAATTTTAGTACGAAATATTTGACAAAAAGTTAAAATTTGCCGACCCGTTTAACTGACGTTTATAATATTAATGTTCGCAGTCGAGTATTGGTAGGAAATTACTAATCAGTTGACTTGACAACGAATCGATCTGTCGTGCTGATTGGTCGAGCATAGGGCAAGTCGGACCCAGTTGGCAGTCACCACGGCTGACGTCAAGCAACCCAGTTGGCGCCATTAGTTACTAATTTAAATCGTTCGAATGTATCGAATGATTTGTGAGGTTGAATAATTGAAATGGAATCATTTTTATTCGCACACTATATCTAATAATATGAAACGAATTAGTGTTAAAAATTATAGATACAACTAACACTCGTATATTCTGCGTACATGAAATTAAGCATCGTGTATATAGACTAGTTTCGATTTAATTTGGTCATTAATTAGCAGCTATTTTTGACACACAGAAAGTTATATATATATAACTGTTATTAGCATATTAAACAGATGGTTTAGATGTTATTTGATTATAATGAACGATTCTACTAATGTGATAATTTTAATTACTAAGTTAAATTTCAACATAAATAGTGACTTTTTAGTTATTATAATATATTATACTAGTCGATAACAGCTATGATTTTGCTATAATTAAAGCTTATTTCATCGCCATGCTACTGGCAAGAAAATATATACTAGGGTGGGTCACTTTTTGTTTTCTTTAAGTGAAATAGTGATAAAAGGGTGCTAAACGTGAGTTTGTGAGTATGGATGGATGGATGGATGTTTGTTACTCTTTCACGCAAAAACTACTAAACTTATCTGAATGAAATTTGAAATGGAGATAGCTCATACCCTGAATTAACACATAGGCTACTTTTTACCCCGAAATGGTGGGTGAAACCGAGGGGTGCAACTAGTGTAGTATAAATTAGTTGTGCAAAGTGTTACAAGTTACTATGTTTGTAATATAACACTCTTTTATAGCTTTAACATGTTTAAATTTACCACTTTTTTCTTCTTCATATATTCGTGGCCCAACCTAATAAACCTATATATCTAAATATCATTCAAAGGTGACTGACTGATGACTGACTGACTGATCTATCAACGCACAACCCAAACCACTGGACGGATCGGGCTGAAATTTGGCATGCAGGTAGATGTAATGACGTAGGCATCCGCTAAGAAAGGATTTCGCGATAAACTGCCCACGCGGGTGAAACAGCGGGGAACAGCTAGTGTATACTATATAAAACAAATTACCTTCTAATATCGAGTCCATAGTTTGTCTGTAGAGATTGTTTCTCATTCTTACAAAGAACATCTCCTCAGGTCTCTCGGGAAGGTAGTATGCTACCAGCTCGGTATGAACTGATATTGGTTTTACCACTTCGTACACTGGTTCACCTTTGATTTTCGTACAGACTAGGTTTACCTGGAACAAACGTAAATAATTATAATTATATATTATAGCACTAGTTGAACTCCCTAGTAACTACACCCCAGGCTTTCTCGTCATCTGAAATTTGTTATCATCTATATTTTTTTAATACAATCTATTGTAAAAAAGATGTTTTCCTTTACCGAAAGTTCAAATTCATTGCATACAAAACTTCAATCTCTCAGTGTAAACAGCGAGTTAGGCGCGGTAAGATAGTAAAAATAAAAATAAAAAACTTACTTGAGGTCCATAATTATCGGAAACGCGAAGAAATCGAACCCAGTTACAGTGACGGACCTGGATCCCTCCAGACGTGCACACTTCATCAAACAGCCCGAATCGATGTCTGATCTGTGAACAAATAATTTTATATTATTTACTGTTAGTTTGTAATTTATATTGAGTTATTTTATTTTACATTTATTTATATAATATACACAAAACGACTCACAATCAATTTCTTACATGACAATAAATTTAAACAAATGAGCTGGATTGTAACTCAAAATATTTGTATACATAAGACGTTGACGAATATCGAAACGAATGCGATAAAAGTACCCATCTGGATTGATTGGTTGATTACTTTACAAAAATTATCACACAAAATGTACTGATATGAATTGAAATGTTATGCCTTGCTAAAGATACAACAACTGGTAAATCCATTAAAATTAATTGCAACGATACCACCATGAACAGCCTTAAACATCAGCAAAATATGCAAATTAAATTACAAAATTACTGCCGACCAAAGAAATTAACAAATTCATAAAATCATAAAATAATTGCTCAGTACATCGAATACTTTGGAGCTCAACCAACTTAACTAAATCGTAATTAGAACTTTCGTCTCATACTCATTTCACGGGATAATTATATCCAAATGATCTCATTACATTGCTCCTTCAATGAAGCATATCATTAATTGCCAACAGAAAGTATCGCATGTAATGTACGTCAATTAAAACTTATAAAAGTAATTACTAATAGGAAGCTATTCGATAAATCATAAAATAAATAACTATCGGGGACAACTGTACACAAATTTACCTAGCCCCAAATTAAGCTCGAAACTTGTGCTATGGGTACTAGACAACGATATACATACTTATATAGAGAAATAAATAGTTATATAGATAGACATATCCAAGACTCAGGTACAAATATTCGTGCTCATCACACTTATATTTGCCCTTACCGGGATTCGAACCCGGGACCGCTAGCTTCGTAGGCAAGGACACTACCAACTCGGCTACCGGGTCGTCAAAATGATTCTATATACCTACTTAAAGTGTATACACATTGTTCATACACTAAAAAAACAGCCTAACAGGATGTTTAAACATTTTTTCAGCTGATTGTACCAAGTGCAGTGCGTAACCGCATTATCATAAACACGATGGAATTGCATTTCTCTAATCGGATCTGTCATAGAATATGAAATCGTTAATTAAAACAGATGTGCCAGTTGTAAAAAATAAGATGGATAGTCAATGATAGGAAAGTAATTAAAGCGGCTGATTAATTGTTTAAATAGACGGTCGTGACTAAATTAAGTTTTAAAGAATAATTAATTAATTAGTTAACATTTTGTGTTTACATAATATATTAGAGAAGCATATACTTTCACTGGAACCGTTTCTAACACCCCTGACAGGTTTTTATTGAAATATTCCTAGGGCCACGCTTTTTTAAAACTTTTACAGAGTACCGTTTGGCCCACAGGTCACTTGATTTGAACTGAATTTTTAGCAGCTTAGGTTTTGTTAAATTATAAAAGTTTAACGATAGCAGGAACAACTACAAATAAAAAGTAAATCTATGTGTTTAATGAATGCGATAAATTCACAAGAATTTTCGATTTATACAAAGGTAAATCAAACACTGCACACCACTTCCTGGCTTCTAGAGTGGTGCACAACTGGAATAGACTACCTACCAGAAGACGTTGTGTCAGCACCTTCAGTGAATTCCTTTAAAAACAGACTGGACAAGTGGTTGCAAACGAACAATGCTTCCTTGCTACAGAATTGACTTTTCTCTGCACTTTTGGACATTGCTGTAATTCAACACAGCATGATATAGGCACATCAGCCTCAGGCTGCTCGCCTATTACCAAATAAATACATATTACAAACTAAGCATAAAAGTTTCAAACATTTATTATTTTAGTACTTCAGTTTAACCACTAGTCATGCTCAGTGACAATGTGGTTGACAGTGGCGCCACACTGCGGTTTGATTGGGAACTAGCTCTTAAAGGAAAGCCTGCTGCTAAAACACACCAATGTGAAAAAACTCCACATTTTAGGTAATATATTCTGTACACTACAGTCTGACCACATTATTTGTTTAATCTTTGCCAATGGTTTTAACTAACCGCCAAGCGTAGTGCATTCTCGTAATGATGTGAAAATTACAACAAATATGACTCCTGCGTATATGCCACCGCAAGATCCAATCCGTTCTACAATTAACGGGCTGGACTTGCAATATGGGAATGTTATGGCAGATAATCTTGTTTAAGTTAGCACAAAAAAAAAATAAACCTATTTGTATTGGATTTTGTTAAGATTTACTCTAAAGGGTAACTTTTTATAAAGATCTTTTTTTAAACCACGAACGCGTTGTAGTCCTTTTTTAAACTAAACACTTTAGATTTTTACTTGTCCAACCACAAGGCAAACAAACACATTTACAAGAAGTCAACTTTTACATTATCTATACTAATATTATAAAGCTGCAGAGTTTGTTTGTTTGTTTGTTTGTTTGTTTGTTTGTTTGTTTGTTTGTTTGAACGCGCTAATCTCAGGAACTCCTGGTCCGATTTGAAAAATTCTTTCAGTGTTAGATAGTCCATTTATCGAGGAAGGCTATAGGCTATATTTTATCTCCAAAAAAATTAGGGATCCGTAAGAAAATTGCTATTTTGCAACCCAAGGTGTGAAATCGAAAACCTATTTTTGCGTGCGCTGCAAAAACTATTGACACTAGAACAAAATAATGTGTTACGGGTTTGTAGATCTCATTTAGATCTACAAAAAAGCCCGCGAGAGCATATGTCTAACTATTATAGTTATGCCGCAATAAGTGATATTTTATTTAAAAAATTTAATTTTTAATGCCGCCTCTAGAAAAGGCTCTTTATTTGTATCTTGGTATTAATCCTTATCAAAATAAATTACTTCTCATTCAAAACTGCTTCAATACCTTTATAAAACAATTGAATCATTCAATTAGGACATTCCATTCGAAAGATATCACGAGTTTAAAAATGTAAGTAGCAGTAGAAAAATAAAACCGCCGCACCGCAGCGCAGCGGGAAACGCGGTGAGGTGAGGGGGGCACCGGGAGAATCTATGAAATAGGTAAAGTGCGGTCGCGGACCAGTTCAAACGTGTGGTCCAAGAAAAATTAACTTAGAATTAAAATAGGATAATGGGTACCTACAGCAGGTAACGCGTTGAGGGGGCACCGAAGTGCGGGAATAATTTTGGAGTATACGGAATATATACGCTATCGCGCCTAAACTACTGAACCGATTTAAATGAAATTTGGTATAGAGATAATTTGAGCCCCGGGGAAGGGACATAGGATACTTTTTATCGCGATAAACTGTAGCCCACGCGGGTGAAACCGCGAGGAACAGCTAGTATCATTATAATACACATTACTAAAGTAATAAACCATATTTTGAGAATATCTCAAATTAAACAATTAATTTTCAAAACGACCCCCTAAGGCTTAACTCTCATAGATTCTATACTTTTTTGCAGACATTTTATGTTTTCCCGAAGCAAGTTGGTCTTTAAGGTTTCACTTTTATTTTATTTAATATATTTGATTTCGATTTTCTTTAATAAATGTATTTTTTTTTATATTAAAAATAATGTTCGTTTTTTTTTAGTTCATTGTTATGGTTGTTGTTGTTATATTTTTGTTTTAATTTAATAAATATTGCTTAAAATAATAAATCATCAATAAAATGTTTGACTCCAAGATAAAAATATCTTATAAAAAAGAGATCAAAATCAAAGTTGACTCTGCGCTGTACAGAAATTTATATGATGTATATCAACTAGATATGTTTGAAGAGACTGCGAGACTAAATAAGCAGGTAGTCCATTTTGACGGTAAGCGATACGCAAGAAAACCATGGCGTCATTCACGCCGCTCACTATAAGCAAGTTAAACTTAAGCAAGTTTAAGTTTTAACAGATGTTTAATCGGATTAACTTATGTTATTTCATATTGTCAATTTGTGAAAGCGTGAATCATAATGAATAATCAAACAAAATAATTTAGATGAACCATCTTAACATAATCTTCAATAACCACGAAATAAATAATGTTAAACATGATAAAAATGGTAATTTACACCAATAGTGTTCTTAAAACCCATTAATTGGTAATATATGGGGATTGAATAAATTAAATTCAATCATAAGGAGCTGATCAGAAATAGATTTAGTCAGATTTGTGATGAGAAGTAATATTTTCTGTTATTTATTTATTTATTCATTCGGTAGTCTCTATAACTTTGAAATGTTCTCACGGTTGTGACTCTATAATAAGAAAAAGTCATAAATCTTGTTAATACACTGATTGCTTTCCTTATTAATACTCAAGCTCTTAATTATTTGAACCAGTTGGTCAAAATAAATCACGTCGTAAAATAATCAATAAGGTCCTAAACTGCAGATATCGGAACGAAATCGAATCGCTCTCCTAAACTTACTGGAATTGGTAAAATGAACCTTAAGTCTTTACCTTAACGGTTACAGAAGGCACTAGTTTGGTCTTTTTTGTCTCGATCCTAAATTCTTTTTATTTTTGCGAATATAAATCAGGGAACCGTTATTCGGCTTGAAGACGGTCAGGTCCTTTGTGGCTTTAAGTCTTTGATTTGGAAACAAGCCTATTGGAGCCTAAAATCCTTGAGAATTTTCGATGCCCATATAAAGATTGCTCTGTGACGTGAGACGCGACCACTTTTTTGAATTGTGCCAAACGGTATTTGCAAGAGTAAACAAAAAAGTTTACCGAGAGTAAAATCGTAACAGATTTATAAATGATTAAAATCGCTACATCACTACAAAATCGATTTAAGTCAGGCGCTAAACATTTAACAGATTAAAAACAAAATAATAACGCATCTCAAATCAACGGATTAACGAAGATAGATAGAAATGGTGAAAACATGTTTTTACACTAATTCAATAACTGGCACGCGTAGTTAAATGCTTGTAAAATTCAATTACAACAATCAATTAACACCAATGAAACGATTGGGCGCTATTTCAATTTAAACAGCAAAAAAAAAATCTTAGTGAATTATGATTCTTACTGTTACCGTTGTAGGTTATAAATCTTAACATCGATTAAAAATATCGATTTTGAACGTACGCTGCCCGTCATTTTTATTAGGGCAACTTAAAATTCCTCGCGCACTCGTACGCTCGATACAGCGATGCCGGTATTCGATTCCGTATCGATTTTTAATCAATCTTTAAAATGGGCTCTATTAAATTTAATTGACATCAATCGTGAGGTACCTTAAAAAGCTTTCTTGTTGCGAGTATCGATCCGAGACAATTATCGATATGTACGTAATGAGTGTATTAACGATTACAAGTTTTTTGGCTACATTTCGAGAATGAGTCAGAACTGTCCTCTCTGTTTATAATTGAGCTGTTGTTGATTTTGCATTATCTTGAGTTACTTATAAGGCTTGTAAAAATGTTTTAGTAGATTCATCACCATCATCATCATCAGCCGGAAGAAGTCCACTGCTGAACATAGGCCTCTCCCCTTGAACGCCACCATGAACGGCTGTTAGCCATTTGCATCGATCGGTTCCCCGCGACTCTTACATCAATGTCGTCGGTACACCTATACAGTGGGGGGAAGGGGCTACCTACAAAGCATCTGCCATAGATCGTACAACTTAGTAAATCGTCAAAATTCTACTAAAGTTATATTTCGTCAAAAGAAATGTACATCATGTAGGCAACACCCATAAAAACACTTCACCGCAACAGTGACAGCTGACATAAATAACAATATCACAATAACACCTATCATACGGACAGACAAACAGCTCCTTTCTGGCATTAAGAGCGGTTGCGGCACGAGATCTCCTCAAGCGGTCACGATCTACCATCATTATAGTTTTAGATATGAACGTTTGGACCAACCTGGTTTTTATAGTATACGGGTTTTTATTTTACTGAAAAAAGACATTGCAACACTTTTTTGATCTGTGGAATCAATAACTTTCAAGCTAGTTTGTTTTGCAATTAGAATTTACTAGTTGCGCCCTGCGGGTTCACTCGCGTCCCGTTATCCCGCAGGAACCTTTTACGGAATAAAAAGTAGCCTATGTGCTAGTCAAGGGAATTAGCTATCTCCAGTCCAAATTTCATTCAGATCCGTTTAGTAGTTTTTGCGTGAAAGAGTAACAAACATCCATACATCCATCCAAACTTACACTCTTAACTTACTTACTTATACATACAAACTATCGCGTTTATAATATTAGATAAATAATAGAACTAACTGCTCGCCGTGGTTGATTATTTTACAGGGTAGCTTTTGACCACAAGTCATCTGATATTAAGTGACGATGTGGTCGAAGATGGCGCCATGACACTTGGATTTGAAACTTTTTTTTGCTCTCGCTATTTAGCCGTAATTTTTTTTAACATAAACATAGTCTAATTATTCCTAATATGACATGTGATCACTTTAAAACGTCAAGGTTAAAACTTGCTACGCTCGGTTCCAACGTCCTTGTGCCGCCAAAATAACAAGAAGCTGTGATAAATAAGGTATGAGCACAACACATTCTTCTTTTACTAGATAATAAAATAAAACCTGTTGAATTAACTTGTAAGACAATTATGTTCTAGTAATATGGAAAACAAAACGCAGCTACTGAAATAATTTATAATAATAATAATATCTGGGACAATTTCACACAAATTGACCTAGCCCCAAATTAAGCTCGAAACTTGTGTTATGGGTACTAGACAACGATATACATACTTATATAGAGAAATAAATACTTATATAGATAGAAATATCCAAGACTCAGGTACAAACATTAGTGCTCATCACACATACATTTGCCCTTACCAGGACTCGAACCTGGGACCGCTAGCTTCGCAGGCTGGGACACTACCAACTCGGCTACCGCGTCGTCAATTTTTTTTTTTTTTTTTATTTAGTCCGATTTTGGAAATCATTATTTACCTATCTAGAAAACTCAAATAACTTCCCACTAGAAACATCGACTACCAGTCGTTTTAAACTACTATAATTTCTTTATTAATAAACTCTTGGGCATAAGTGCACGTATACACTATACATAAAAAGAAGATTGCCACAGAAGCGCTCACGAGCGCGGCTTGGGGCGTCAAATCGCTTAACGTGCGCTCACGCTCCGCATAAAGGAGACTACACGCTGGGCATAAAGTTAAGGAAACGAGTAATTTTTTTAGGAAGCCACTCCTTGTTACAAATGTGACTTTAACAAGAACATTTTGAATACTGCTGTACTGATAAAAAATCGAAATTACTTATCGCCATAGGCGATGTTGGAGCAATTAACGTTATAGGCTCCTTTTTAAAGACAAACAATACTATTTCCCTTTATATATTTTGATTATTTTTTTATTAAGAAATAAAATCGATCTAAAAATCTAGAACAATCTAAGGAATAATCTCTCTCGGGTTTTTTTGATTAGTTTTATTTCTTGCTTTGCAATGTCTTTTATATTCATTTAGAAGTAGAGCTCTTTTTGGTGGAAAATTATCTATTTCGTTTGGTTCTTGGCCAAAGTTTTGACCCCATTGGCATGAAAAAAATCCTTTAAATGTAAGTACTTCTTGGTTCTCTCATCCCGTCTATTTATTTTATCTTTATGTTTGTACGTTTTTTTTTTCTTACTGTGTTTAAGTTTATTTTATACCTCATTTTATGGCAATGCGAAAAGGGTAATTTAAATTGAAAGTTTTTCTGCAAATTAATTACATTTTCTAATTCATACCGTCTGTGTACAGGATCCCTTAGTACAGATGTGAAATACTGGTACTGTCAGATGCCAATGTCAGCTACCACTCGGATTCAGTCAGCTGTGTTCATCTAGATAACGAGATTCATTCACTATTTTTTTGTTTGTACCTCTAGCTCTGCTTTTCGTTCGGGCACTTATTGGTTAAGCTTAGGGTTGCCAGATGTCCGGTATTTAAGCGTACAGTTCGATATTTTCGAGGCCTGTCCGGTAAAAAAGTAAATGGTCATACCGGACAGAAATGTACGGTATTTTGAAGAAAGTCGGTAGTACTGGTCACAAGCGCCTACAAAAGTTGGCATATGCAATCCCTCAAAGGCAACTCGCGCGCGTTCCTCGCTCGCTGTCCGTATCTGCGTCTGCGGGCTCTCACTTCACCACTGTATATTCGTCTCACTCACTAGTACTTGCTGCCTGCGTCTAGTCACAAGTTTGGGGTTGTCCGGTATTTTTTCGCAACTCACCTGGCAACCCTAGTTAAGCTACAAGCTTGTACGCTCATTTCTTACGTTAGATATCGGCCGATAGAAAACGTTCAGAATATATTACTAATGGGACTAATAAAGTTGTATTTTACGATTGGTAAAGTTGACGTTGTTTAACAAAACAAAAAAAAAACAGCTAAAAAAATACATTTCATTAATTTACAAATCTTGCCTATTTCAAGAACTATCCCAAAAATCTTTTGCGCAAAATCAGCTAAAACTTTACTTTTAAAAACTTGTTCAAAAGTTTTAAAACACCACCCCGTTCTTTCAACGAAACGAAATAAATTCAAGATTCTAACAAGTCTTTTTGTGTTAGTCTGACTTTCTTTTAAAATATTTATAATGGCTCGCGTACACGAGAGCACGGGCGCGCAATTTGGTGGCCGCAGCAAATAAGCGCTTGCGGCGATACGGTCCAGTGCAATCAGGCCTTATACAGGCCAGGCAGGCAGGTATTTGCTACTTCATAAAGCCGGAGGTTCACTGCAAGAGCTTCAATCATGTAAAGCCAACAATTCGTTTTTTTTTTATATTAAGCCTATAAACAAATTTCTAAGTTAGACAATATCGAGTGATGGAATTTATAATTGCATGAACTCTTCAGAGATGAACAAAATTTAGATACTCTCGTCAATGCAATTGAAGACACAAAATGTTCCTTGTCAAATGTACAAAAACAGTACCATCCCAATGCATATTCACATGTTCATGCATAATATTCCTTCACAAACACTTTTTACACTGCATTCAAAGCTAAACAGCGTCCTGCTCGCGATTCGCTTCAGCGAAACCGCTCCTTAACGCGCGTACATGCAACGTTGAGCTATGTCAGACTCAAAACCACACGCCTGAGGCCCGGACGTTCATTTTGGCTTCTGTTTAAAGAACACAATCCCAAAATTATTGTACTAAAGCCCTAATGGTGTCCTACCTTAAGGCAATGTTGCTGGAATTTCTACTGAGTACGTCAGTTGGCGTGATGAAAATTGTAAAAAATAAACCTTGTAACAAGGCCCTAATTTAGGGGTTGCAAGCCGCTTCCAAATTGTCAGTAATGCAAGGGATGCCTGAAGTTATGAATGACATTGTCTACAGTCGTTTAGGCTTTTGGCTTTGCAGATGATATTTTCATTTTAGTAGAGTAATTTCATTCAATACCACTACTGTCATGGAATAGGTCTTGTGAATTGTATTAAATGTTTAACAAAACATTAATTACTCTTATAAATTGTCTATAAGCTACAAAATCAAAAACATTATACCTAATCATTAATCAGTGATCAATTAACATTTTTTCAATATAGTTATTGAATCGAAAAGTTACTTATCTTACTAATGTTCTGTTTTATTAGAACGATGTCCAAAAATAATTCGTTTAATTTTTTTGAGTGGACTTCTGATTTTGGCCTTTTTTACTTTACCGGGCTGCCAATAATATATAGTTCAAATCCTGTATATATTTATACAAAGATTCAAAAACAAACTATCACCAACTTCATCTATCAAAAACAGAATGCTGCCAATAAAGCACGTGCGTAAAGACAAGTGTTGTAAACAATGTTTGTGAAAATGGCACAAGATCGTGAAGGCCGCAGGTAGCGGTAATAACTCAGCATTACTGCAACTGGACACTGAATGTGCTCTGGGTACAAGTGGGAAGGAAAAAGCGAGGAATTGTAAGGAAAATGAGAATTGATCAAATAGAATCATAATATTTTTTGACTCGAGTTGATAAAAATCAGTTTTAAAGTGATAGCCAAGTACTTTGAAATTATGCGGCGATTTCTTTTTTTTTCTTTAAGTTTAATAATGTTTGAAATATGGTTGAAAGAAAGGTAAAAAAAATATCTAAGAGACGTTTCATAGGTCAATCACTTTGTAAAGATCATTGTCGAAGGAATACAAGTAAATTATTGAAGGAACTCGCTGACGTGTTTATTTCTGAACATAGTCTTACACGAGGAACGAATAGGATCGTGGCTCCAAAAATCCAACCCTGATGTGATCCAACGACGACATAATTATACAAAAGAAGTCATCCGATGTTGTTTGGGTCTCTTTTTTTTCTAAAGGAAAAAACTTCGATTCTGACCGATATAATCTTCTCGACATGACCAACAAAATTGTAGGTAAAGGTTCAAATAAACATAATCAAAAAACAAAATCAAAGTTTTTCATTCAGAAAAAGAATGAGAGCCAAACTACATCGGATGAATTCTTTTGGCCCACATGAATTCTTTTGGCCCACCTTGTAGTTACTGGGTCAATAAAACTTACAAACTGATTGACTATATAGCGAATTTTTTAAAGCAGTTCTATTCAGTTCAGAATTGTAACTCAATTGTTTCTATCTCGCTTATGATTTGTAACTCATATCTGGAAAGACCGCAGGGCGCGCGTTCTGAATGCTACAGTCATGTACCAAATTGCACTTCATTTTGTTCCATGAACCTACCGGCTGCTGTGATTGTCTACTATTTGACACGTGCCCGGACTTTCGACGACGATTGTACTATTGAAAGATTTAGTCTAACGTCAGGATTTGTACCTACTTAGTTAGAATTGTTCTGTGTCCGTTTCCTGGTCCTAAGATACGTACCTCCCTACTAATTTACAGCTAAATCGGTTCAGCTGTTCTTGAGTTATAAATAGTGTAACTAACACGACTTTCTTTTATATATATAGACTAGCTGTTCCCCGCGGTTTCACCCGCGTGGGCTACAGCTTTACGCATGCAAATTCTCAGCCCGATCGGTTTAAAATTGACAAAGTTTCATACAATCTTTCATCCTCTATTTTATCCCCTTGGGGGTAGAATTAATCAAAATCCTTTCTTAGCGGATGCGTATGACGTATCATAACATCTACTTGCATGCCAAATTTCAGCTCGATCCGCCCAGTGGTTTGGGCTGTGCGTTGATAGATCACTATGTCAGTCAGTCAGTCCTATATAACCTTTGAGTTATATAATATAATGATATTATATTTAAGATTCGTTCATTAAATTGTCTGCACGGAGAAAAAGGACCTTCCGAAATACCGTTTTTCTTCTGAGTCAAAAGGGGAGGAATTGTGATTTAGAAGGAAAACCAAGGTAAAATAAGGAAGGAATCGGTCTTGGAAGGTAAGACTCAGAAGGAAAGTCAGATTATTTTTCTCAGTGTGGGTACTTGGGATCCCTGATCCCTGAATAATATAACAATATAAAAATTACAACAGTTTGTAGTTTTCTAAACATAATAAGACCAATATTTTTTCAATATACATATTGTTTTCTTTATTATACTTTAGCCACGTGGTAGCCTGATGCGTGACAGGAGTGTCGTGCGCTACCCTCCGTCACGGACGGTATTGTACGCAATTGCCGTGAAAACGCGTGTAAATTTAGTTATCACTTGACGTTACATAAGTGGCATTGTTGACATATTTGAATGATCAATCTATTAAAATAGAGTTTCACCCTTTCATTGCAACATGTACGGTGATAGTTTTCTACTTTGTCATCTAATAAGTTGGATGGCATTATTATATGTAAAACATTTTAATTCAATTCAATTTCAATCATTTTTTTGTATCATTTATAATTTTATTTGTATTATTTTTTTTTTTACTATTTTCAGGCTAGCGTTTGACCACAAGTCACCAGATGTTAAGTGACGATGTGGTCGAAGATGGCGCCACGCTACACCTGGACTGGGAACTGGCTCTCAAGTGAGGCTGCTGGAACACACCGATAGGTGCTAGGTGGTGTGGTGGTAGGTGGATAGGTTTATCATTTTTGATGTCAATACCTTGAGCGCTGAACCCTAACTAGGATTCTCTGTATCAAGAGTATAAGATACTATGCGGATCGGGGATCCACTAGATACTAACAACTTTGCGATTTTTTTTATATGCAGAAATTTTGTACTGTAGCTGAATTGAACACTCACGGTTGGCTATTCGCCCAATGCGGCAACATCGTAAATGGAAAACATCGGTGAATTTTAATAATACCTGGTATAGAGATCTAGGGCTAATCATTGTTATCAGATAATTAATTGTAAGTGGTAAGTCTGAAAGCTTTCACGCTATTTGCGTGCAATACCGAGCGTGACGGTACCGCACATTTCGTCACGGTTCCGTATACCACGTGCCAGTACGGCACCTGTTTATTACGAAAGGGTGGGTGGTAGACCGTGTCTCTCTGTCAACACTTGATAGGTGTTAAAAATAAGGGTTGATTAACAAGTCGTATTAAAACAAGAAAAAAATATTTTTTTTAATTTAAATTGAACATTGTGTCGGTAATTTTAGATAGCCAATATGGCTAAAAACCTTGATGTTTATCTGACTTCTTGTTTGTCTGACTTACAAAGCTGAAATTTAGTATTTTTTGATCGGCATTCGCTAAGAAAAGATTTTTGAAAAGTTAGCCCCTAAGGGGCAATTTTTTAATCAGTAGTTAATGTTTATCATATTATTCATACATTTTTAATTATGGTTAACATTGATCATGGATCAAATAACCGACCCTAGGGGGTCAAAAATTGTTATGGAAAATTTTATACTTGTATAAAATACACATAAGTGTCCATACACAAAGTGTCAAATTGAAATAAAACGATTTAAAGTGCTTTAACTTTACAGAAAAGGTTATACAATACTACATAATATACGTACGTACGTTACATAGGTATCTGTTATCCCTGATGCAACACAGTGAGAGATCGTAATATATCGTAAGCCAACTCACCATAGTCCAGCTCAGGACCTCGTGTGACGGCGCCGTCCTAAATCCACCAAATTAGAACTACACACAGCTCAGGTGCAACTAGTGATTGTCCGCACACCACTGTTGAAGCCCTAGAGTGCTTGGGGCTGCGATGAAGACGATATTTCAGTGCTTGGAATGTATTATTTCACAAAATAAACGTGGGTTGCAAGTTCAGTTGAGAGATCGGTTGAGTTGAGACTGGTATGTGAACCAGTGAACGGCAATACGACTATATAACTACCCTCACTAAATTGGGAAAACTATATCAAAAACTAATTTTAATCTGCCCACGTAAACTGTCAATATGTGCGTTCAGAAATCAAATAGGAATGCTATCAAAAAAAAATGCTACGAATATTTAAAAATTCAAATTTCGAATTGCGCTGCTTCAACAGTATCTATTTGAAATGTACTTGTTCATTCAATAGAAGAACAACAATAAAACCTGAAGTTAAGTGTTCGCGTTTCTCTGCAGTTCATGTTAAGCGTCCTTTAAACATCCTAACGAGGGCATTACCACCACTAATATCAAAGTTTATTGTCACCACACTGTGGATTACATGACACTATGGAAACGGAATTTTATATACACATATAAATACCAGTTGCGCCCCGCGGATTCACCTTAAATTAGATTGAGAGGATCCATTTTAACCTAATATTACCTGCTAACTAACTAACTGAGATGGCGCAACGACCCAAAGTGAGTCTTGGCCTCCGATAACAAAAGACGCCACTTCGGTCTGTCCTGCGCCACCTCCTGCCAGCCCTCCACCTGGAGCTCGCGCAAATCCTTCCTGACTTCGTCTTTCCAGCGATATCTGGGACGGCCGACAGGGCGACGGCCACTCGGCCGTCCACTGTCATCGGCGAGATGAAAGCGCACAAACTTCGCTGGCTCGGCCACGTTGAAAGAATGGGGGAGGATCGTGCGGTCAAACGAGCATTATTACCTACTAATAACATTTTATTACCTAAAATAAGCATATACTTTATGTTTTCTATTGTGGCAGTGGGCTGGTCACATAAGTCGCCGGACATCTGTCCGTTATCTAACCGTTGAGGTAGACGTGTTCTTGAGTGGAAACCGCGACTTGGCAAACGTAGTGTGGGACGTCCTGCGACTAGGTGGAGCGACGACTTGCGCCGTGTTGCTGAGAGTAGTTGGTTGAGAATAGCCGAAGACCGGGCTCAGTGGCGTACCTCGGGAGAGGCCTATGTCCAGCAGTGATGATTATAATATGATAATATTCTATAAGACGAAAAATTTATATGCGAACTTTTATTTTCACAAATTGAGTTAATCACAATTTATGCGCATATTAATTTATCTCGTGTCACAATCTGTTCATAATATTTTCATGGTCACTTAAGTGCAATACCAACCATGACCAAGGGTAACCATGATCATACGTCATGGTCTGGTATACCACGTGCTTTACCGTTTAGGGTGGTAGGCAGACCGTGTAATTGTTGATTTAGTGAACATTTAATGAATAGCTATGTTTTGTTTCTAATCATTGAATTACTTCATTAAATATATTTTTACATGCATGTTTTTAAGGGTATAATATAATTATATGCCATAATATAAACTCGTGTTGATACTAGGCTTTTACAATGTCTTAATTTTTCCAAAGTTATTACATATAGAATCCTGTCTAATTCACCATAGAATAAGATAAAAAATTAAAAGTTTTACATGTAAAATCATGGAAATGAAATATGGGAAATTTCCATGTAAAGTCTTTAATGTCTTTTTTACTCGTAATTTTTTAAGTAAGCATTAAAAAAGAAATTTCTAATATAATTAACCGATAGACAAGGTCTAAGATTCACTATTTGCGGGATAAATCTGATACGAAGAAAACCACTTTGTTACAACGCAAAACGCAATGTAGTTATTTTTGAAACTGCAACATAGTTGAACTCTATTATATTGATCACATCGATATTGACTAAATTGAACAATTATCAAGCTAAACATACCGAAGATCCAGAACAGCTTTTATGAAGCTATAGAAAGCATTCCACAAAAAGCTCTCCCGAAAGGCTAACAATCAAGCCGTCACAACTTTAATCACGGGTTCCGCAGATTCTATCGCCTTTTTCACTTTTGAGAATCCGAAAGACCATTGGGAATTAATAATTGCGCCAAATAACAGGCCTGATCTCAATTAGCTTCGTACGGTTTGGTAGCATTTTAGGTAGATGGTAGGTAGTGGTAGAATTGGTAGAGGTTTTTAAAAATAACTTGCTCCTTAAAGAAATACTTTATTTAATTATCGTTTTTTTTTTCTATTTACAGGGTAGCGTTTGACCACAAGTCACCTGATGTTAAGTGACGATGTGTTCGAAGATGGCGCCACGCTACACCTGGACTGGGAACTGGCTCTCAAGTGAGGCTGCCGGAACACACCGATAGGTGCTTGGCGACAAATTCTTAACAAGAGGGTGGTAGCTAGCCAGGCGAGTACTAGATAATACCCAGAAAATATAAATCGTTAACTTACAATGTTTATATTACAGAGAGAGACAGAGAGTATGGGCCATTATCTACCACGCTGGCTCAGAGCACGTTAGTAGAAGTCACAAAGCCAATTAGGTAAAACTAAGTAGGTGAAATAACGTATGAAATAGGGTGAGATATTTCGGTTAAAAAAAATCCTAAAGTTAAAAAAAAAAAAAAATTTTCACAGATGTTGGATATAAACCAAAAAGAAAATATGAAGAAATCATCAATAAAGTACAATGGTCACTTGAAACACATATCTACAGCTTCCAAAGTCTGTTTACTTCAACTAAGATTCCTATAATCACGATTTCACAAAAATAAAACAAAATCGAAACCGGGAGTAAGGGCTTTAATCCTCTTCCCCATAACACCATAAGCTTTGTAATTATTTTGTAATTGGTGGGCTGGTCCACGGCAGGCCTCGGTAGCAGATATATCACGGGCGCAGATTAAAAAATAATTATAAAAAGGCTAAGGCTCTATTCGTGGTGTAATAAGAGAGATAAAAATGTTTCTTGTCCGTAGTAAATCAGTTTAAAAATAAACGGTATGTTTATGTGTGGCAAATAGAAAAGATTTAAGAATGCGGAAGTGAAAGAGGTAATAGTGATGTGACGCTGCCTTCTTTAGTGAGGGCTTGGCTTAAAACAAAATACTTTAAAAAAGAAATGAAAAAAAGATTACTGCAAAAAGGTTATTAGGTAATGCCCGGATAAGAAATAGTTCCGATAGTCGTTAGGGTGAAAAGCCTTTAACGAAGAGTCTCGAACAACATCTAAAGAGCCTCTCGCTTGGCGGTAGGATGCAGAAGGCATCACTCCTTGACATGCCACATAATATTGTCAGAAGGTTCCTTACTCTGTAGTTACCACTATAATACTTACTATTATAATTTTCATTAGTCATTAGAGCGTAGCGTTAGGTCATCTGATGCTAAACGGCAACGTCATAGATGCCATGCTTGGCCTGGACTTAAAACTGGCTGACTTGAGGGTAGAAGCTATTCAAAAGACAACGCCTTACTATCAAGCTATGGTTACATCATCATGCTTTCCTTCACGAAGAGCTCAAACATTATAAACATGAATGCAATAGCGTACAAGTTTATAACTATCGAAATTACACCGTGTACCAGATGTAAAGGCGTGTGTCCATTTGAGATAAATTAATATTGCCCGATGGTTACCCGGTCTTAGCATTCTTGATTGTACCGTTACCCGATACAGATTCTTTGTCGGTGTTGTTAATAAGCAAATCTCTGGAACTTGTCTGCACTCGCAAGTGTGTATACTCCGCTTAGTTATGGTAAAAGCTGTCTCGGTCTTGCAGTCTTGTGATCTAAATAGTTGCTTAAATTGTATAAGATCATCATTATGTGAGGTGTGTTCCAGTTTACTGAAATTCAATACTCTCATCTCTACTGTGACTTTAATAATATTATAAATGTAAAATGACTCACTCTGTCTCTGTCCATTTGTTACCTTTTTACGTCTACATTGCTGAACAGATCATAATGTGGTTTGGAAGTTGTTCGAATCCGAAAGGATATACTTTTTATTGAGATAAACTAGTGTTAACGCGGATAAAACTGCGGAGCACATCTTGATAAGATTTTTAAAGAAAATCACTGCTTTAGTGAAATACATTTTTAACACTTCTTAACTTTCAAGTGAACCTTCACAAAATAGGAATTAAATAACAGCTATCAGCTTATATACTGTTTTAAACTACCATGGTCAAAATCAGCTATCAGCTTATTTTTAACACAATAGTAAATTGAATAGTTAAAAAACATCTCATGCGCGAACAATTACTAAAATGATATAGATGTGCATAAAATGTTACAGTTTTAATCAATAAATAAAGACTAGGTTTAACTAAAAAACAAGACTACAACTTGTTACACTTTCATTTTCCCATCACTAGCTTCATGTAGAGCAACTATCTGATTAGCATTCCTTCGATCTCGTTTAGACTCGAAACGATAAGGTGAATTATTTTTAATACACTATTAATAATTTGTTGTCATATGCTTTTTATTTATAAGGAATATTTTTAGAGTTTAAGTATAGGTAAGAGAAATGTTGGTCTAGTATAAAATTGAACTGGAATTAAGAATTTTGAAATAAATGATGTGATTTTTTTATATGTATCATTGCAATGAAGGTTTTTTAAAGCAGCATAAATAAAGTTTTATTTACTTATATGTTTCGTTTTTGTACTCAATAATAGCAACTAAATTGTGCTAACTACATTAGATATAAAAAATACTGCATAAATATATAAAAAATATAATTCAAAATAATTTAAATTTAATTTTATGTTAACATTTTTTATCAAAGAGTATATCAAGATAATGAAAAATTACGTTAACATATCAACACTTCGATAAATAAAACTCAAAAACGAAATTATTGTCAAAAAACTGAATAAAAATAAACGAGGTGGCTAAGATGAAGCAATAAATTGTAGATGCGGCACTCTTGGCTTCAGATCTAACAAATTAACAGACGATTTAGCTACCGATTCGGTAAAGAAATGCCATCGTCGACGCATTAATGGGATAAAACAAATATATAGTGAGAAGGTTCAACGTTTTGATTACCCTTCTGGTTATCTGGTTTCAAATGTTGGAAGTTAATTGGAATGATCTAAGGGCTCTTAATATAATAGAGATACTCACTAATACATATAGATAACTAGCTGTTCCCCGCGGTTTCACCCGCGTGGGCTACAGTTAATCGCGAAATCCTTTCTTAGCGGATGCCTACGTCATAACATCTACCTGCATGCCACATTTCAGCCCGATCCGTCCTGTGGTTTGGGCTGTGCGTTGATAGATTACTATGTCAGTCAGTCATTCACCTTTAAGTTATATAGATATAGATATGAATATTGTAAACTTTTTATACCACAATGCATATAACGTTTTTCGGACTTTTTGTATATGGTAAAAGGTTTAATATTAAGAAATATGTGAGTAGGTAAGTATTGTAAATTGCTACTTTGATGCGATGAATAACTTAGGTTTACAAAGTGATGAAGCCAACCTATGACTAAATAGTATAAATGCACTGTTTATTATAATAGTAAAGTAGTAAAATGGTAACCTTTCGTTTACTTCGTATTCCGGTCTTGAGCCAGTCTCATCCTATATATTATGTACAAATACTATTGTGGCATTTTCGCAATGAAATATTCATCTACTCTAAAAATTGAACAAGCTTTTAGCACAGTATAACTATAAAGAACAGTAGGTTAGCTAAGGCCGCTCGGAGAGTTAATTGCCTACTCTTGCGGTGACGCATAGGCGGCGCGTTCCGTACTGAGTGCATGGCCGCGGCCCCGGCCGCCTCCTTTCGTTTATGTGATTGTGTGCGTGAAAAGTGCGTGCGTACACGGTGCCGCTACTCACGCACACATTCAAATCGGCGACGGCCGATTTATATGAAGCTGAACTACTACTCCTTTACTATGCTTTTAGATACAAAATAAGTAAATCAGTATTTCTAAACAGAGACAATCTAGACCAAACTAAATTATAATTAGCCTCTAACATAAATAGAAGTCATCGCATAACACAAGGGTCGAAAAACTGACAAAACGACGGAAACATAAAACTGATAAAGCTAGTGAAATAACAAATATGCCTAAACACAGGAAGCCCGATAGATAGAACACTAAAGTTACGTTAATTATTGCAAAACTTGGATATTTAACATATTACGGACTTACGCCGTGAGAAAGCAATAAAAACCGTGGTTTCAACGATATCTGTTTTATCTACCTACTATTTGATTGGCATTTTAATGTATAATACCTTGTCTCAATTAGTATTCTAAAAACGTGCTATTTGATTCACGGCAGGACTATATTTTCTGTATTAAGACAAAGTTTTAACGAAATTGAACGAATGAAATGATATAATGAAAGAAAGAAACCCTTTACTATGGTTTGTTTCCCAAACGTTGCAACCTGGATATGTTGAAGTGTTCAAGTGAAGAGTGAAGTAAGGAACCTTTTTCCAGGATAAAAAAGCCTAGCCTATGTGTTAATCCAGGGTATAAGCTATCTCCATTCCAAATTTCATCAAAATCGGTTTAGGTGATACTTGGTAACAAACATTCACACACACAAAAACTTTCGCATTTATAATATAAGTAGGAAGTAGGATTTGATATGTAAATGATATACCTAGGTCAAATGTTAACCAACAAACGCGTAAAAGAAAGGAAAATGCGTATTGCAATCTCTTATTCGTCCACAGAGCATGTCATCTTTGACTCAATAAATTTACCTTTTATCCATGACTTAAAATTCATTAATACACAGAAGTGAATTTAAGTGGCATCTTAACTGGGAGATAATTAATAAAATGCCGATAAAAGTCCACCGACTTACACACATAGGGTTACCATGGCTCACGAAATTGGGACTGAATTACAATATTTATTTTTCCGGTAAGGTATTTTAAACAAATGGTATCAAATTCTTCTTTGCCATCACTCGATTTAAGATTGCCTCTTTTAGGAAAGGGCTGATAAATTCAACGAAAGGTACAAAAAGCTGGAGGAGTAACTCCACAGCCCAATTTTTAAGTTCTGGTTGACGATACTTCAAACAGCTAACCATATTGTGATATTATAAATAATACATCTATAATTTTCAATTAATATTATTATTATTCTATACTACTACTATTTTAATGCTTAAGCTTATAATTACTTATTTCATTGTAAACTATGGGTTGTTGCCAAAAAAAAACTTTTTTTTTATAAATATGACAAATTTGTCCTATAAAAAACGTAAGAATGGCTACTCTAACTTGGACACTATTCGGATAAGACACGAAAGTTGAACATAAATTATGTTATCGGGCTGGCATTTCCTTTGACGCGGCGACATCACCGCCAATCGCCGATTAATTACTGAGCTAATGAGATAGATTGTTAATTTGCCAATTTTTTTATTTTATTTGCTAAAATGAGAAGTATTGTGCGGTTTGCATCCGCCGGCTTCCCACGAATCTTATGATGGCACATTTTGGAATGACTAATGTCGCGATTCAATAACTGACCTATCCACGGTTTTTCCTACTGGAAATTTGACATAAGCTCCATCATAGAAGTAATGTCAAATTTATGTCAATGTCGATGTGGCGTTCAAAAAAGGAGGCCTCCTATCTTCAACAGTGGAATCCTACCGGCTGATGATAATGATGTGTTGTGCCAGTTGCAACTGTCAGCTCCTTACAACACTTATGATGTCGTCAGTCTAAAATGACCATAGTCAGAGGCTCTTATGTAGTTCAGAGCCTCTCATAGACGATTACCTATTACGTTCCCACTGTTGAAACTCTGGCCTTCTCTCAGAGGAGTATGGGCCGTAATCTACTACGCTGGCCTAGCGCGAGTCGGTAGAACAAAACATAACAAAACTACCATTTGCTACCATTCCTTAGTAAAAAAATATAAACAAGCACTTGAACTCTATCCTTGCTAAGTAACCTTCCAGCCATCGCAGACCACCGCAGTACTTCTCTCGAATTTCACCGCAGAACCATACTCAATGTTACACGACACCCGATGGCTGTGAATTATTACGTCAGTCGACCACAGTGGAGATAAACCAAGTTTGTAATTATAATGCTTCTGTGCGTTGGAAGAAAAATTGGTTGTACTTTACTGAGTGGGTGTGTAATCGCTGCGCGTTTTCAAAGTTAGTTCTAAGTTGATGTTTGATTATGACAGTACCAAGCATGGTCGTAAAAAAATACCGCTAAAATTCAATGTTGTTTGTTGGTAAGCGCCCTAAGCGCATCACTAGAGAACAGCTGGACAGAGTTGCCTAATTTTTTATATACTTAATTATTTGTAAGTTTGAAAAGGGCTATAAGGAAAACGAAGGGTGCGATGGTGGCCGAACGGTTAGGCGTGCGACTTACAAGACGCCGACACCGAGTTCGAATCCTTTCGGCCCGCACCTATGACTTAATAAGTTATGTGCGGATTTGCCATCGCTCAAAACGGTGAAGGATAACATCGTGAGGAAACCGGCATGCCCAAGAACTGCAACATTCAAAGGCAAGCGACATCTACCAACCCGCACTGGGCCAGCGTGGTAGATTACAGCCCATACTCTCTCTCTCTGAGAGAAGGCCGGAGTCCCAGCAGTGGGAACGTGAAAGGCTGATAATGAATGAATAATGAATAAGGAAAACAATAACTGAATAATAGCCTGAAAATTTTTAAAATTAGCACCAAGACATGGTTTCGTAATGATTTTCTTCTCCATCGAAAAACAAACGAAGGCGGTTTTCAAGTCAACGTTTATATACTCGTATTTTTTCATCTATTACTTTTACTTTCTATCTTATATTATTAAAATAAAATATAATAAAATAAACATCCACTCAGTGGCATACATAGTTTTAACAGATACTACGCAGATCGGCACATACGCAAAATGGCTGGCAGCGGTTGGATGAGAGAAGCCGAAGATCGGGCTCGATGACGTACTTTGGGAGAGGCCTATGTCCAGCAGTGGACTGAAACTGATTTTGTTTATGATGATGATTATGATGACGCAGATCGGGGATCCACAACACTCGGACACAGAACCAAACTTACGCTTTTTTTAATACACAAAGAAGTGTTACTGTATACCATCCTGTTTTCCCAAATAAAACAAGTGACAATTGCACCATCGAGATTGCTCACAGCATGGTAACAAGCTCAAACAAGCTCACACTACAAGTAAACTTTCTCATATTGCTCTCACGCAAACCCAATCATAAATCGACCGTTGACCTAATATAACAATATAACGCTTACACAGCATGCAATAAAGTAGCCAGTTTAAAGTAGTAATTTCTATCCTAAGTCAGTTCGTGACGCGTTCGGTTGTAAACACAGAGCCAGTAATCGAACCTGCGCTCTAACTACCGGTTAAATGTAATTCACTAGACACGGTCGCGGTAAGAATTTATTTAGCTGAACTGAATTGGAAAAATCACTATTATTAGCTGTATTGGGACATAGAAGTTGTGATGATGTTACTTTGCTTTGCTGCAGGAGTGGGCAACCTTTGGCAGGTAACGGGCTAAAATTTGCCACGTTCAATATGTTTGTGAAAGATCGGTAGTAAAATGTATAGGTAAAGATGTGTGCGTGTGCGTGTGCGTGTGTGGTTACGGTATCGTAAGAAAAATAAAGCAAATGAAGAAAACCGTGAATGGGACTAAAAATATTGGAGACAATTTGGACAAATTATGGGTTATTGATCTATAGTATAGATATACAGTCGTTCATAATTATGGGGCTGTAGGGTAAGTGATGATAGATAGATAGATAGATGTGCAATGGTATAGGTACGGTCAAGATATAAGTCGCTGACATGAAAAAAAAGTCGATTTTATTTAGCTTCTTGAACACTAAACATATAAACAAACAAATAAACATATCTAGAAAATACATTTAATTTTGGAAAATCGAGTATGTGCAGCTATTTATGTCGTCAACAAAAAGTCACCATCAATCAATCAATCAATCAATCATAGGCATTTATTGACACAGTAGTATTTACAAAGTAATTATGAAGCCTCTGGTTCCCGAACTAGTGGGAACTGTGTTTCAGGAACCAGATTCTTCTCCCATTTTTATTGTGCAATTTACATGTCAATAAGTTTTACTTAATATTTTCCAATACCATCAAAATTAATGTTTCTGTAGAATAACGGAAAAACCACGGGTCTAACCAAGAAACGCAGCTAGTAGCAACAAAGTATTTATAAACAGACAAAAAAAAGTTGATTGAAATAAATCAAGACATAAAACCTATAAAGATCAGCTCCCAACGGCTGTTGATAGACACAGAAAGGAAATGAATCAAAATCAAGCTTCTTACCTCCGAAAAAAAAAACCGCTCCATCTCCAAATCATAAAAATCAACTAGATTGAATCGTTAAGACGGCCATAAAGTAACGAGACTGTGAATAAATTCCTATGCTTATTTAATGTGACGTTTACTGAAGATACCAATGAATACGGTTCGTAAATGGTTTAATGGAAACCAGTGGTCTGGCATCCGGTATTGGAGTAAGCTTCCGGTGAGCAAATCGTTCCATTAGGTTGGTACTACTGTTAGATTTGGAGCGGTAAAGTTCGTTATTGGAAATCGATTGGATCCTCTACATACGTACTCTTTGTTTAATAATTAATCAGCTGTTCTCCCGTGTTGACTACTTTATATCACAATTAAAAGTATCCCTTGTCTTTCTTTTGTTCTTAGAATATCTCCATACCAAATTTCATCAAAATCAGTTCAGTATCTCAGGCGTGAAAATGTAACGAAAAAACAGACAAAGTTCACATCAACCGATTATTTTGTATAATTTTCCAATGTTTTTAACTTGCATTTTACTATTTGGGGCAGAGACAAATCCAACATAATTTTTATCAAAGCACCAACATGTCGACTTGTTTGCTGACAATTTAAGTATGGTTTGTAAGAATTTCATGTCATATATCATGTCGTAAGCTACATTTAAAATAGTTAGCGTTTTGGCGTTAACTGTAAGCTTTCTATTTGATTTCGTAAATAAATATAAAATAAGAAATAAAGATCATAAAAATCTTTCTAGCCATTTTTGAGTCATAAATGGTATAGATAGTGTGATTGATGGTAAGCAATCCCCTTCACAAATAGACATGCGCAACAATAAGGGCATTTCTGATGCGCTGCCGACCTTGAAGAACTCTTTTTTTCACGCCCATCTTGAATGATTGTCCTCAATTTTTAATGCTTTTAAACGATCCAAAAACAAACATCACTCTCCTAATTTGATCATACTTTTCACAACTCGATAGGTATGTGGCACCATGCTCAAAAGAAAAATGGCCTAATAAGACCTTAATTAAAAACTTCTCTAATACGTATGCTAATTAATATATCCGCCAATGTTATTTATTATGCGAGAAGTCGCGACATCATTGGAGCGAAATTTGGTATTTTATAGTTACCTATTACAGTGAAATATAAAAAAAATCACACATTTGTCAGTTTAGAACAGCTTCCGACGGAATATACCTATTTGGGAGAGGAAACGTCATTTTTTAAATGAGTCGGAAGGTTGGCCGATAAAATCTAGTTGATTTCGAGATAATATCATATTGGAAAGACGCGTTAACTTTTAACCAAAATTTTCATATTATTCATTATGTAAATGGTAATTATCTTTTTTTTTAAATAAAAAATAAATTTTACTATAAGAAGATACAAGATTTAAAAAAAAACAATACATTTTTTTTCAAATACAATTTAACCATAATAATGTTTACACTCTTGTCTTCTCCGGATAAGCATATATTTTCATTCAACGAGAAAATGCGGCCAGCATATTGGGAACGTTGCTAACTACACAGACAAAAAAGTCCTTCCGAAATACCGTTTTCCTTTTGAGTCAAAAGGGAAGGATTTGTGAATTATAAGGAAAACTAAGATAAAATAAGGAAGGAATCGATCTTGGTGGGCGAGATTCAGAAGGAAAGTCAGAATTTTTGGGTGGTTTATTAGATTAAGTAGTTGTATTGTTAGTTTGATAGGTAGTTTTGTTTTATATTTTAAGGCTTAGTTAGGTGTTTTTATTTCTACTAAAAAGCATAATTATACATATTTAGAATTGTCTTTTCCATTGCTGAATGAATTGTAGACAATGTTTGAGCATTAAACTAAATACTGTACATTTTTATAGTGCAATAAATTGTTTAATGAAATAAACACATATAAATTTTACTGCTTAAAAAAGATAGTCATTGATCACTGGAATGTGTCGGAATATCGTTCTAATGTCTAAGTAAAGTAAAACTTGGTAAATACCAGCTGAGCATCTAACGTGTGTTTCTTGTCCACGATGCCTTCTTTTTCTTGTCTTTATTGGAAAGAACTTCAAAATAAAGGAGGTTCGTTGCTATCTCATAAAGTTAAAACTCTAGTGTTACCAGCCATAAAAAAGTTACAGCCAAGTTCCCAGACCCCAAAGAAAGTAGACCAAAGAGCTCCATAAAAAAAGCCTCGCCACATAAGTTTGATTAATAAAGGTTTACACAAATGTGGCCCCGCTAGGTGGCTAATGCATTTGACCCCACATCGCCCCGTGTTAGCGTCTGAACTATGCTCTTAATGCTCCGAACAAATCACCAGATTCCCACCGCCATCATCTGGCAGTCACGACAAATCGTATTAAAATCAACGGCTATCCCCGCATTGACACGCGCATTTTTCCAACCATTACCGCTTCTGCTCATAAGCGTTGAAGTAACACCATTTCGACAGAGTAATGGTTGTTTGCCTAAGCGCGTAAGTCGTTAACTTGATTGATATTTGGTTACGGACGTAGTGATGTATCGGGGCCTGTCAAACATCGAATAGCTGGCACTATAAACAGTTTCACAATTACTGCATTTGAATACATTTGCGTCAATTTTTTAAAGCTCAACTATAAATCTAATTATGGATGTGCATAGATTTTTATGATAATGCTAATAAAATTAAGGACGCGTGAAAGATGCATCGCTTGGAATACATTGAAAGTTATTGATATATGATATTTGTTTCGGCAATTTATTTATCGAACCATTTGAGTAATGGTTACATCACGATTCGTTATAGTTTTGACATGCGTTTGCACGTAATGAGAGAAGCATTTTTAAACAAACAACTTTTTTTTTTACAACTAGTATTTGACCACGATCTCTCCCGGTGGAAAGCGATGTATATTACTATATATACGCTTGCTTAACAAATACCTATTCACTATTGACTTGAACACCCCTGGTTGAACTTTTCAGGATGCGATGCATGGGCATTCCTCTCAAACATAATTTCTTTATTTTTAAAGCAAATCACAAGCCATATGGTAAGCGCCAAGCTTGCCCATCAAAGTTCAGTGACACCCAGAATTTCGCCTTCACCCGTTCAAAGTCCTGAAAAGCATTCGTCACACTAAAATCCTGGACAATCGCCTTTCAATCCAGAATAATGTTATTCAACTTATACGATGGCACAAGTGGAATGCATAAACTTTTTATAGCGATGATGGCTCAGTGGTAGTGACGTCGGATTGCGATCCGTAGGACGTGGGTTCGAATCCTGCAATGAGCTTGAGCTTTCGGTGAAGGAAAACATCGTGATGAAACCATAGCTTGGTGGTAGGGTATTTTCTAGTACTCGCCTGGCTAGCTACCACCCTCTCGTTAAGAATCTGTCGCCAAAAACCAATCGGTGTGTTCCGGCAGCCTCACTTGAGAGCCAGTTCCCAGTCCAGGTGTAGCGTGACACCATCTTCGACCGCATCGTCACTTAACATCAGGCGACTTGTGGTCAAACGCTACCCTGTAAATAGTAAAAAAAAAAACTCATTTAGATTAATTTTTAACGACGACTTAACAACGGCTTTTCATCACCCATAGCTAACAAAAAAAGCATTCATTTTTGTAAAATAAAATTAACATTGCAAAACACTAACTACTTACTTCACAATTACGTCACAACTAAATTCCCACTGTAATAAAAACCAATTTCTCACAAATGAAAGTGAAATTAATCTTAACAAGTGCTAACTAAAAGAATTCCCATAGACTACCGGTGACTAAAGCTTAGCGGACGTCCTCCATTAGTGTGAAAGAGCATTAGCATAATACAAAACTAATTTAATGACAAAATGTAAGCCATTTCCGTAAGGTTTAATGTTTTAGAACTTCATCGCAATGAAATGAGTAGGGATCGATAAAAAGAGAAAATGAAATTAATGGGAGATAATCGCAAAATAAATAGAGATGTATGTATGCATTCCAAGTGAAATCTAAAACTTTTAATCGTTAAATTTAAAGTCTACGGTAAACCAAATTTTATTCAAAGAGCGTAAATTATTTTATCAGGCTATTTAAATGACAAGAAGCTTGGGATCGTAGTGAAGTTGATCCAATTCAATCACAATAATTATAAAAATAAAATAATAAAATGTGATCGCGTCCAAATAATGACCTACCGGCCGTTTCTTGCTAGTTTTAAATTGTTTGTATGTGATCTAAGAAAAAATTAAACTAGATCAAACTTGATATATGTTTCAGAAATAATGTAGCTTCCTAGTGAAAGAATTTTCGGTTCGAAGATTACGCCTTACATCCGAAAAATAAATTTTGCCTCTTTATAATATTAAGTATCTTTAAATAGAAAGAGATAAGTGTAGGGCACAGATGGAATTTGAACTCAGTTTAGTTACCTTGTAAGACACGCATTACCGTTCCGCCATCATAGCTATTTCTCACATAACTTATGACTAACTCCGATGGCTCAGTGACCCAAAGTATATCTTGGCATCCGAAACGAGAGCCACTCCTCTTAATTCTGAGCGATTTTAGCCCAGTTCAGGGTCTATAGAGTTCGCGTATTTCTCACATTGTAATTGTAAAATGGTATACTTGCTCGTGTTTCATGAAATTTCTTTAATTTCTCTCCTACTAACATTACTGGTGTCAGTGTATGACATTGACACCAGAACATGGGAGTGGGAAAGCTATGGGAGGTTGACCGTGACGGCTTAGGTTACCGTCTCGGGGGTATCATGTCTCATTAAAAATGTATGAACTTTAATTGGTTTGGATTTTTGTTAGTAACTTTGTGTGATTGTTCTATTTGGTTAAAACATTGAGAAGAATTACAAAAAGCACAGCTTTTTTTGTCTGAAATTTATGAAATGAAATATCAACTTCATGTGGGTTTTTAATCATTATTGTCTTTGTTTAAACTATAAATAGAACAACTTTACAAAGCATATTAAAGACAATCTTAAAATAATTTAGCTAAAATGTTTCGTAACCAAAACATTTTTTTTGTAATTGTCATAATTATTATTTAATTAATTATTCAATTTCATTAGATATAAATGTGTCCTGATAGCAGAAGTCTCTGAAAGGCTGACTACGTGTCTCTCAACTCTAAATGAGATAGTGCTCAAATACTCCTATGTCATAAATTAACAAAGTAATATTCAGTAGGCTTTAAAATACATTATCTCAAAGAGCTTTAAACAATATGGGCACAAAAAATTTAACAATACACACTCATCAACAGATCTGGTGCATCAACATTTTTTGTGAACAAAAAATACCATTCACATTTTGATTATTATCGCGCATTAGTAATATTTTTTTAGCAACCACATGTCAATTTATATCGCCATTGATAGTTTTTTTCACAGCAGGTATATTTTTTTCTAGGAACAAAACTTGACTTTTTCGAATTTGCACCTTCCCAAATTCGGGTTTTTATGGTTTTTGAGCAATTTCGCTAACGACGCGATGGATTGTGTACTTCCGGACACCTTTTGTGGACGTGTTCTCCTTAATTTTTTTTTTTTACAGTTTGTTTAAATTGTGAATTTATACGGATAAAGCAGCATTTGTTTTAATTTTTCCCTAGATACAGCACGAAGGACGTGGTAGATGCGAACTTACATGAACTCCAGACTCTGAACTGGGCTGAAATCGCTCAGGAAAGGGAAGAGTGGCGCTCTCACGTTTCGGAGGCCAAGGCACACTTTGGATCGCTGAGCCATCGGAGTTGGTTAGTTTTGGTAAGTAAATAGTGCATAATAATATGGCCTACTTATTTTAGTTTTGTTTTATTATCATTTTGTACATAACTAGTAGTGCTCGAGAGGTTTAGGCGAAGATGAGCAACCATTTTGGTGGACGTCAAATGATCGATTGATAAAATAGTAAAAAAAATATCGCAATTTTTTTGCCAGCGTTTGACGAAAAGTTGACGTGGTCGAAGGTGGCGTCACGGTACACCTGGTTAGAGAACTGGCTCTCAAGTAAGGCTGCCTGAACACATCGATAGGTGCAAGTAGCTATTTTTCTATGCTAAATATTAGCACTTATAACAACGTTCAAGAAACTTTTTTAGCTTTGTCAGACGTAAGCAAACTTTTTATATTTTAATTGAAGTTGTCATATTATTATTAACTGCCTATATGGTATTATTAAATTTGACATTTATAAAGGTTCTCGTTTCAATTTCCATACAATTTTTTCAAACTTGTTATTCACGTTTTGGTACAATATGCTTTTTTCTCAATATGCAAATAACGGCTACATTACCATGCAAAGTTAGCAAAGTCCAATTATAGAGTAAGTAAAACCGACTTTATAAATGTCAGTAGCGTTAAAATCGACTAGACTTCAACGTAAGTAAAGAAGGAAAAGCTATAGGAATAGGAAAAAGAGAAGAGAATACGATAAAATATTAATTATATATTATTATTTAGTAGTAATACAATGGACGGCCGAGTGGCCGCTGCCCGGTTAGCCGTCCCAGGTATCACTAGAAAGATGAAATCACGATGGATTTGCGCAAGCTTCAGGTGGAGGACTGGCAGGAGATGACGCAGGACAGACCGAAGTGGCGTCTCTTATTATCGGAGGAAAAAACTCACTTTGGGTCGTTGCACCATCTCAGTTAGTATGTAGTAAGTAATAATGTAGCACTCGTCCATCGGTAGTCACAACAGATCAACACTCAGCATGGCCATTTCTTGGATGTGCCATTTCAATTAAGCGCCAAATTGAAAAGCGCGTTGGAAGCCTAAAAACTCTGACAAGAGAGTAGACGACTAACCAAACTGTAGTCCACGTAATTAAAACTGCGGGGCGAAGCTAGAATAAAACAAATACAAGTACAGCATTAATGCTAATAAAATTCAGTTACACCTATCTATGCATTGCACAGTACCACAAATCACTATTTCAATGTTGCAAGCAGCAAATTGGTTTGCGGCAAATAATTATATTTTACAGCCAAGCTTTGACCGATAGCGCGAAGGATATAACTCTCTGTGCAGACTATGCAATGCGTCTACTAACTTGTCTAACGAGCAAGTAAGAGCTGTAAAGCTTGGTATACAAATCACTGCGGTGGTACAGTCGATGCCAAAAGTCACTGAATAAACACAAATTTTCCGATTTGCTTTATCGTCTTACGACCGAATTTTAGTAGTAATATCAAACCTTACTACTAAATGACATATTATGACATGACATGTCGATCCAAAACCGCGGATCACGGATCAGAATCGATTAATTGTTTCGTTGTCGTGTTTCGGGCGTAAAATACTAACTTCGATCGAACCATCATTTAGCATCAGGTGTGCTGTGTTGTAGTCAAACGCTACCTTGTAAGTTGTAGGAAAAAATTGCTGATCTAAAACGCATTTGAAAAATAGAGTCTATTGATCAGATACTTTTGTCGCTGACTACACATACCAGTAGTGATGGCAATCTACACAAATTCAAGGACTGGGTCATATTTTTGTTCTTTCTTTTCGTATGTAGGTAATGGTCTGTACTAGGGATGGCAGTTTTCTACAAAAAAAAAAATCGATTTGAATCGTAATCTGAAAATCGAGTCAGGAAAAAAATTAAGCGTAGAATGTCGAATTCACAAACATCGTTTTTTCTTTCGAATCAAACAACATTAATAACATACTAGTATAATTATGTAACTGTAAAATATGTAGATATTATAATATTACAAAAAAAATACTTTCTGATAGAATTAGCATTATTGAAACCAGTGATAAAACAAGTATTGCCATCAATTGAGCTAGAAAATGTCATCATTGACATGTTTAAGTGCGTTTAACTTATTATAAATATCATGCTTAATAAATAATAAACATGGTTTCATTCTTACAGCGACAGAAAAAATCGAGTCTCGATTTTCGAGTGACTGAGATCGATCTATGGTTTCTATTAGCGTTTCATTTTTACAGTTTTTACTATCGATTTTTAAATATGGTTTCATTCTTACAGCGACAAAAAAATCGAGTCTCGATTTTCGAGTGACTGAGATCGATCTATTGTTTCTATTAGCGTTTCATTTTTACAGTTTTTATTATCGATTTTCGTGTGAATCAGATCGATTCACAGAATCGATTAATCGATCTCAAATCGGCATCTCTAGTGCTTAATGCTTATAGCAGCTCCTGTTTGTGTTGTTGATGAATAGGGGTGATTAGTAGCAGCTTAGGTCAGTAGTTTATTTCGATTATTAATAATAATGTAACTGGTTTTCCACCCGCACCTCAACCCACGCAATTGTAGGATTATGACACTTCCCGTTAGTATGTATAGCAAAGCTTTGTCATAGTTCATCTTAATTTAAGTGAACTTAGGCTCTGAGCAAATTGACAGACAGCTCGGCAAGCATGTTTTTGAAACGTTGCTATATATCTAAATAATAAGCTAATAAATTATATAAAATATTGTTATTAAAGCAATCTTTTTCAGTTCCAAACGACTACAAAAAATCCTACTATCCTATCCTATCCTATCGTGCTATATACTTTACTATCCTACTAGTATAATAAATGCGGACGTTTATGTGTGTGTGAATGTTTGTTACCACGTATCACCGTAACTACTAAACCGATTTTGATGAAATTTGATATGGAGATAGCCTATACCTTGGATTGACACATAGACTTTTATCCCGGAAAAAAGTTTCTGCGGGATAGCGGGAAGACGCGGGAGAGACCACGAGGCGTAACTAGTAGAGAATAACTTGAAAATAATTATTGAGCCAAACTGTACCTATAAGTTAGGCTGGTATTCTAGAATGACGCTCAAGTGATAATCACAACTTAAGCATAGATTTGAGGCTGTTATTTCATACAAATAATCATAAAATAAAAAAATAATAATAGATAATAGACCAGTTGGCAACGTTCCCAAAATGCTGGCCGCATTGCCGCGTTGAACGGCAATGCTTATTCATTGCGCAAAATAACGGCCAGCATTTTGGTCACGGGTAGCATTGACCAGTTGCTTCGATATATAAATCTTTAGGTATTGTGTTTCGTTATGAAGTCGAATGTTATTCTATATTGAAGCAGTTTTCTTAAACAAAATATCAGACACGATAACTTTGCAAAAATTGCTGATCATTTAATATTTAACATCATATAAATAAATAGCTATCTAAATTAGTTTTAGCATCTTCATTTGAATCTAGACAAAATCAATTTGTTACTTTGTCCGATGACACGATATTTTATAAGCTTATCGACGCCTGTGGGTATAAAACAATTTATGATTTGACAACAGAAACGTCAATAGACTTTTGTCCATAAATATGGTATAATGAAACACTGTCCAAAACGCTTCGAGCGCATGTGAAGTCGTTTATATAAGTAAAGGCCGTGGTCCTACCGATTAATCGGAGTTAATCATTATTATAATATCTATTTGTTATGAATTTTATATCTCTGTCACCCAGCACATATTGGTGTGTTCCAGCAGTCTCACATGAGAGTCAGTTTCCAGTCCAGGTGCAGCGTGGCACCATCTTGAACCACATCGTCGCGTGACATCATGACTTGTGGTCAAACGCTACCCATTAAGCTATAGAAAAGTAAGTGAAAATTATTTTTATCTGGGGTTAATATCATTATGAATCATCTAAGTCTTTAAAAGAAAAAATGTATTTAAATAAAAATTTGTTAGTTACAAGTCAAGCTAATCAAAGTGTTTTAAAAAAACCGTGCAGTGCCCTTTTTTTAATAACGTCAATGTTTTACGAGCAAACAATGCCTTGTTAGTACTACCTACATATTAACAAATGCAATACCCAAAGGTCTTATCGGCAACTTTTTGAAAACACCGCCTTCATTCTTTTTAACGTTTTTGTAACTTGCTGTTGATATCAAGCCTAAACCTTCAAGTAGTGTTTGTGCCATCTCAATTCTGTACGATACTGCGCTAGTCACGTGACGTCACCTCCCCGTCCCCGTCACGTTCCGGTTCTCTACTCGTATAAAATGCCTTTTACAACGTTGTCCATACAAGCAGGTTGGTCACTTTTCTAACGTGCCGTACATTCCCACGAGCACTATCTCACATTAGAAATATTCCGACCATGTATATTTTATTGATTAATTGACTCACATGTTCATTTCGCGGTTTCTTAAAAGCTTTATAAGATAACGGGGAATAATAACTTCTCGAGCTATATAGCTTACTTGTGTTTATACAGCCATAATAAATGATGCTATTTTTTATTCAAGCGTGAGGTGTTTTTTTTTTGTATTAATATTGTTTATGACCTTTTTAATCCATTTCATCGCTACTGGATATCGTAACAATTTTCGAATTATGGTTTATCACATTAGCGGGTCTATAAAAAATACAAAGGGGACAGGTATAAAAAACGTGATTTGAATTCTAAAGCGTGGTTATTTCAAAAATGTCCTTGTTTAATTCACATTAATTCTGGAGATAAATCTATTTCGATCTTTATTTCTTATTTTATGAAATGCAACAAAAATATGGATATATTTAACAGTAGACTTTATGATGTCATAGACAAATTCAGAGAAAAGTTTCATTTTGCCAACCGAAATAAATATTATATCAAAGTGATGTATATTATGTAATAATTATTAATCAGGGACCATTGTACACATATTGGCCTAATTATACAAACTAATGATACAGTAATATAAACAATAAAATTATACATTAAATAACATACGCGTGAAATTAGTAGAAAGAACATGCTCAAAATAATTTTCAAAAAAAAAATAGAAAAATTCTCAACACGTTGATTCCACAAGCTTTAATTGTCCATTCCTATTTTACGAACAATAGGTGATTATATTCTATTGTAGAAAGTAAGTGACGCCGCGGGCGTGCATTGTGCTTAACCGTTGATTACCTAACCAAAGGTTATCGATGGATCGATGATCGAAATTTCAATTAAACTGCATTCGGCTAACAAGGGAACATCTGTTTTCAATTAATTAAAGTATGAGTGAGAGAGATCGGATCGAGTCAACCGTTAGGTTGCCTCGATATCTACTGGGGTAATGTTTTTTGACCAATCGGAACACTATTTGGTCGTCCTCTCACTCGCCGACTCGTGGCTTAGTTGGTAGTGGTTAGGGATGAGCGATATTTATCGATAGTAGTGAAATATCGATAAATACAGGTAAGAAAATACGTGAAGAGTCAACATCATTAATAATAACTAACATTATGTTTATAGAATAATATAGCAAACGTAATGAGCCAAAAATCTAATATTAATTATCTAAGGGCATTTTCTAGAGCTCGCTATTAACTGCCTTCAAGTTAAGAATCTGTCACCAAGCACCTATCGGTGTATTCCGGTAGCCACACTTGAGAGCCAGTTCCCAAACTAGTCATAGCGTGGACTACTACACTGAGAAAACAATTCTGACTTTCCTTCTGAGACCTTACCTTCCAAGACCGATTCCTTCCTTATTTTACTTTAGGTTTCCTTCTGAATCACAAGTCCTTCCCTTTTGACTCAGAAGGAAAACGGTATTTCGGAAGGTCTTTTTTCTCCGTGTATCAGGAAACTTGTGGTCAAACGCTTATATCTGTAAAAAGTGTTACACAAACTATAATAATTTATTAAAGAATATTAATATTTTTATAAATTATATTATTTATTAGCAATTTTGTTTCTACAAACAACGTTTAAAATAATATTGACAAAACAAGTCAGATGTGTAAATATGTTATCACTAAACTCTCACTCACCTGACAGGTATTTAAAATTAAAGGCTTGAAATATCTCACCTTTCGTCTAATTAATGTATGAAAATTGTATCATCACATATTGAAATAATACTTTTTGCCCGTGTCTTTGATTGTATGATAAGGAACTATATCAAAACTAGATATTTATGTATCTTGTTGCGCGACTGAAATGTACACCGTGATTTTTGTTTCCGACTTGAAAATAAATGTCACTGCCTTACGCTTCCTATCGTTAACTAACGGCTGATTTCAACAATCGATCTATCCACGATTTGCCCTACTGGTGATGGAAATTTGACATAAGCTTGACGAGCAGAAGTAATGTCAAATTTATGTCAAACCGTGGATAGATCAGTCATTGAAACCGGCCGTGAATGTGTACTTACATTTGCCCAGATACCTGCCAGGAATTTTTGCCTATTCTTTTGCCGGCGTAAGGAGTTTGGAATAGGCGTAACTAGTTTTATTTTTGAAGTTTTATATTGGTTTATACATGTGTATCTAAATAAACATAATTATTTGAAGTTTGCACGTATTTCATATATCATCACTATAGTCCAATTACAAGTCATGTAAATCGCACCACTGGTGTTCGATATCCGTCTACAAACAGACAGATAAAACGTTGTATTTTATTACACGATATAAAAAATATAGTATTCCACAAACATACAAAATTAATTTTATTATTACTCTAATTTAACAACATTCCGTTATTTGTGTCAACAAAATCTCACAATATTAATTAATAGCTTCAACGCCGAACTAGAATCGAAGTCTTAATTAATTGTTTGCTTAATTTGAACGGGAACGACAATTCTCACGCTTTTTAAAATATTATATAGTTGTATATACATTTATAATATATCCTCAATCAGTTACTGATCTTCTATCAGATGTTATCAGGTTATCAACAGAAATAGCGTGTGATTCGGAACTTTAACTGGTTAAAACATAGATATAGAACCTCTTCCGCCCTAATTTGAATATGTAATTATGTTGTTTTGTGAACTAATGAGCTTTGTTCTTCTAGTTCAAATTGTTGAGGGCTAGTTGCGCCCCGCGGTTTTACCCGGGACTTTTCGTTATCCCGCAGGAACCTTTTCCGGGATAAAAAAGTAGGCTATGTGTCAATACAGGGTGTAAGCTATTTCCAATCTAAATTTAATCGAAATGGGTCTAGTAGTTACGGTGTAACGTGGTAACAAACATTCACACACACACAAACTTTCGCATTTATATAGGGATAGGAATATAGGATTAGTAGGATGGTATGAAAATATAACCTAGAACACTCAAGGATATTGTAGCTACCTATTAGTGAAAGAATTTTCGAAGTTGGATCAGTAATGTAGGTGGTGACCAATGACCATAATTATCCAAAAAAAAACCTCTTGATGATATTTATATACCTAGAAGAATAAATAGTACAGATGGATAAATTAACAAGGATACATATCTTTTACATTCCCTTTAGCATGAATAATCTGAAACGAGCCATGTTAGACAAGTTTTAATATATTATATTAGCAAAAATATGTTTAGCTATAACGTTAAAACATTCTTGATTGAGAAAGATATCTTTCCACAGCGGTCACCCTCAAGGGACGATTTTATCACTCTGCTATTCCGTAATTTATCTCTATCCTGCAGTATTTAAGTTTGCGTGCTTTAAATATTAATTGCTCCGCAATGAATAAAGCCGTCCCTATGAATACTAAGGAGTGGACACTTGCACCGCTCCTGGCTTTCGCAATAAGGTGCTGGTACACCAAGCGTGGCGTTGTTTGTTTTTGAGCTCATTATTATTTAGATACACACTGAAATAAAAAGAAAAATATTAATATTATTATACATTATGTTTTACAGCTTTATTAAGCCACACTAATTTGTCCCAAACTACGTAGTGTCATATAATCAAAGTACATACATTGAATCATAAACTTTTAAAATTCACGGAATCAAAGGAAATAGCTGATAGATATTTGTTTTCTTTATTCTTGCCTTACAAAAGGGCCTCCCCTTTTGTATCAATATTTTTAATGAAATTAATGATATATCTTATGATTATTTTATCTAATTAATTTAGGTGTTCATTATAAATTATACGCCTAATCCAAATAACATTCTTTGTGTCAATAAAATTGTTATTTCAATCATTTATTCTCATTCAATGCGTATTTTTTTAAATTGTATGACCGTGCATAATTTTAAACAGACTAACTAGTTTGATTATGTTTAAAACACATTTTTCATTTCAACTTTGAGATTGCGTATCAAATAGTCAGACGTGAAGCGATACGCAAACACGCTTGGTGTCGCATCAACTTGAAGCTTTCCAGAACGCTTGAACCATAAAATTGTGATGCTGTGTTATTGTATTATACTAGCATTGACTTGTTTATGCTTTGCAGTTTATGGAAGCGAAATTGCATTTTTAATGATAGCGGATAAGTGGCGTTTATTTTAAACACTTGTTGAAAGGTTGAATGAACTTTACTGATCCAAGTACTACCAAGTATTTTAACAATTATAGTTCTTAGCAGCGTGAAGTGTTATTCTCTTTCTCTGAGTTTGCGATCTTGCCGCCGCCGCTGTCGAATAGTAAAATGATCAAAGAAAAATTCGCATAATACTGGGAAAAACTCAAGCCTAAGCCCATTCATCGGCCATAACTCATAACGACCGCTTACACTTCCTCCAAACAACAATGCGTCTCATAACTTCTTCAACCAAGTTCAAGACAATGTTGGAAAAATCTCGCATGACGCAATACGGGTGAAACACCTAATTATCTCATAGCTTGAGTAAACTTTCGCTTTTGTGTTCTAACAATGAGTTGGGGGACTCTCTTATGTTCTTGTGACGTTTTTTTTTTCTGAGGCCGGGGTTAATGTAATAGAGGTATGGGTGTGAATGCTTGATTGATTAATTTTCACGGGTTGTCATGTTTATTGTTAATAATGATGTCTACACACTCACGTACATAGCTCTGACTCCTATCCAGGATTCCCTATACCTACGGTATCAGAAACTATGTAGATAAATCAGGTAAGTTTGTCTTTTTAAAGTGATTTTAAGCTATTTACAAAGTGTGTGTGTTTGGGTGTGCGTTTGTGTGTGCGAGTGTATTTATAAATAGTGTGTCGTTGTCCTACTAAAAACATATGTTTAAATTTGACTTTAATCAGAGATCCTTAATACCCAGGCGCAGAACAAATACGTGAACATTCAAGACCGTTTTACCTGCTATTAATTAGCCAAATAGTTAGTAAAAATCCTCTTCATAAAACTAGAAAGTGACTTTCTTATCCCATACAAAAAACATAATAAAGCACTTTTCAAACTGCAGATCCGCTATCAAATCAAACACAATCAAAACATTACACTCTATTTACAGTCAATAACTAAATAGCCCTCATTTCTACGAACACTTTCAACAATACCAACGCCCACTTATAAGAGCCCAATTTCTATAATTTACAAGGTTTCTCGCTCCAATAAACGTTGTATAAAAGTTTTATAAATGGCGTCTGTCAAAATGTATGAAACAATCGTAATTAGACTCTTGTATTGAACAAAAGTAGTGGCCGTAATGAACTGGGAATGGGCACGTGCGTTAGGCTGGCCACGTTGTGTGGTGGAAGTCGAAAGGATATAGCGTTTCAAGAAATGTTAAAATGTGACAGTAGCAAAACTTAACCTCAAAGTGTGCAGTAGTTTTTTTACAGTGCCGTTAGTTACTAATTTGTGGTTTCATTATATGTATTAGATAAATTGATTGCAAACTCTACTCAGAAGTGAATGTAAATATTAAACTAGCTGTTGCCAATGACATCACCTGCTTGGATTATAAAATTGTCACGTAGGTAATAAGAGTCCCCCATCAAAAGTTTTGCATCACGTTGTATTGGCAAACTGGCGTAGCTAGTTTTAAGTTAGACGTTTTAAGGTGATCACAATGTATCCTATTGCATAAAAACTTTTGAATTTTGTTTTTTTTTTATTTTTTTTATTGCCGTGTCCTGGCGTGAAATCGTTTGCAGTTTATGCAACAAAGCAATGAGACACATTAAACCTCAGTCGAAACCTGCAGCTTTGGATTGGTAACATAATTAAACATTTATTTTTTCACTTCATACATGTAGACGTACAAAAAAATAATAATTGTAGATAATTCTAAACCACCATATGATTTACGTATTTTGTTTTCAATTGTGACCTATTTTCATGTGCCTCTTTTCAGTACGTTTTATCATTCTTATTAATTTTGTTTCTAAGTCGACTCGCTGCGTCTTACTTTTGTACCACGTCCATAAGTAGCGAGCTCAATGAACGTCTAACGAAGGTAAATTAATTACAAAATACAATGAGTTAAATAGATACCAAATAGGATACACAATGTGATTTTATGAAAGGTGTCGATAATGGGTACATTATGACTAAACCTCAAATAGGTATGTATGGTTTCTTTTTTTATTATATTCAGTAGTCACTTTCTATTAGTGATTCAGAACTTGAATCGAACTTAATTATTGAAGACTAACTGCCGTACTCGGAGACGTCAGATAACTTCGTGGTTTTTTTATGGATTTTGACAGAATTTAATTTGTCTAGAATAAATTGATTGTTAATATTTTATTTTGAAATAAAATTGGTGTAGTTTTTTTTTTCTAAACTAGGCTAACAGTTGGGTTGTAAAAATTCTAATTTTGTATTATAAAACGTTTTATATAATATATTTTTTTACTTCGTATATGTGCAAATTATTTTTTAGCACACTACGACACTAATATTATAAATGCGAAAATTTGTCAGTGAGTGTATATTTTTGATACTACTTCACGCCAAATCGACTTAACAGATTTGCGTGAAATTTGAAATGAAAATAGCTTATAACCTGAATTAACACAGACTGCTTTTTTATAGTTTTTTACATGAGATCAGGTAGCTTTTGGGTATTAGAGTATTTTAATATTTTTTGAATCGTTACGATGAATCTTTGTCTAAGCAAAAGTCGGAGTGTAATCTAAAGTGAAACAGAGAAACTCTTTGCATTCGAGTCTGACCAAAAAAAACAGCAATGCAAACCTATTTTCTCCTATATAACTTTTTGCTCTTATAAAAGGCTTATACAAACAAACAAACAATGCCAAGGAATATTCAATCGATAGGTAACCGCAATCACGGTGCTGTTAGACCGATACCGGCGCACGTACTCTATCACCCAACGAGATGATGATGGTTTTTCCATACAATAACACAAAAACTGTAACGTAACATAAACCGCATAATTGCGTTTCCCGACTTACGGGGTTATGCGTTACGTGCCTGAATGGTATTGGGGCTGGTGAATGGATTATTAAGGAGTAGAAAATGTTTGTTTGTGAGAATTGTGAGTTTGTTTGTGTTTGTGAGATATCGTTTATTGATCTGTAGACGTAACGACCGATGCGGCGCAATTAGCGAATAGCCGACTGCGAAGCGATATCCTTCTAATAATATAAATGCGAAAGTTTCTGTGTGTGTGAATGTTTGTTACCACGTATCACCGGAACTACTAAACCAATGTTGATGAAATTTCGAATGGAGATAGCTTATACCCTGGATTTTTGCTTGGTGATAATATTTTCTAGTAGATACTCGCCTGGCTAGCTACCACCCTCTTGTTAATAATCTGTCGCCAAGCACCTATCGGTGTGTTCCGGTAGCCCCACTTGAGAGCCAGTTCCCAGTCCAGGTATAGCGTGGCGCCACCTTCAACCACATCGTCACTTAAAGTCAGGTGACTTGTGGTCAAACGCTACCCTGTAAATAGTAAAAAAAAAACTTTCCGGGGTAGTAAGTAGCCTACTTACCAACCCACCCTGGGCCAGCGTGGTAGATTACTCTCTGAGAGAAGGCCAGAGTCCCAGCAGTGGGAACGTGAAAGGCTGATAATGATGAAGTAGCCTACTTATGTGTTAATCCAGGGTATAAGCTATCTTTACCCCAAATTTCATCAAAATCGGATAAGTAGTTACGGTGATACGTGGTAACAAACATTTACACACACACACAAACTTCTGTATTTATAATATTAGTAGGATTATGAATGGAGTAAGTAACGGGTATTTCAAATCTCGTTCACATAATGTCGCTCTTATTTCGATAGAACCTTAATACTTCTTTCTTTTCCGGAATACTAATTACATATAAAGAGATCACCCGAGGCGTTTATACTAAACCGGAAATGATCGCACTTAAATTTTGTATACGTGTAATCCAAGTCAGTCGTTGAATTTCATACTTTTTAAATAAATAATTAAATACTATACCTACTACTATACTGTACCTAAGTAAGTATGTAGTTCATATTTCCAATGCACTCGGATGAAAGTAAAATTGACGATCCTTACTGCTGTTTGAACAAACATATTTTACTTAATAATAACTAACTAACTAACTCCGATGGCTCAGCGACCCAAAGTGTGTCTTGGCCTCCGAAACGAGAGAGCGCCACTTTTCCCTATCTTGAGCGATTTCAGCCCAGTTGAGAGTCTGGAGCTCGCGCAGGTCTGCATCCACCGCGTCCGTCCAGCGGTATCTAGGGCGTCCGACCGGCCTACAGCCTTCGGTTACTTAATAATACCATCGTTTTTTTCTTCTACAAAAATAATCACATTCATCTATGAATATTATTATGTTAAAAAACTAAGAGACAACAATTCTGTAAATAAATAATGCAAATACTATAAAACTACCTTAAACAAGTAGTTCTGTGCTTGCCTTTCGTGTGTATCTTTGACATTTCTGTTTTTTTTCCTAACTGAGATGGCGCAACGACCCAAAGTGAGTCTTGGCCTCCGATAACAAAAGACGCCACTTCGGTCTGTCCTGCGCCACCTCCTGCCAGTCCTCCACCTGGAGCTCGCGCAAATCCTTCGTGACTTCGTCTTTCCAGCGGTGTCTGGGACGGCCGACAGGGCGACGGCCACACTCTTTTTTTTCCTACAACAGTTTTTCTTTTGGTACAACGTCCCAAGCTTAACTACTGTGAAGATTAAGTATGGAAGCTCAGGTGTTATCGTATGCACAAATACACTTTCACCGAGATTGGACTGGTTTAATGTGAACGCAGTCGGGTGCGCAGCGCTGTATAAAAAATGTGGTTGCGCGTGCGCCGCTTGCCAGCAGTCTTATGATTGACGGGTTATATAAATATATTTCATTAATGTCACACGAGCTTATGTGCACAGGTTTAAAGATTTAGAAGGAATAAACAAAACAAATAACATCTGAAGAGCAGAGATGCTGATCCTATTCTAGTTCCTTTTAGGGTTCCGTTTCTTAAAAGGAAAATGGAACCTTTATAGGATCACTTAATTGTCCGTCTTTCTGACCATCTGTCTGTCAAGTACTTTTTTCTTTGGAATATGTGTAGGTAATACGACTATTTAGATGATGTCAATCAACCCTTTAGAGCTGTAATAAAGCTTCTAATTCAATGCGATCAAAAAAACGGTCACATTTTGACACTTGCGAATAAATCAAAACCCATAAGCTACTTTTCGTTGACATAGAATCATGAAATATGGCAAGAAGCAAGGTCTTACAGGACATGCAAAGGTATAAAAATCTGAAAATGATTAATTTGTAGCTATATCACATAAATAAGCTCAAGACTTATTTGTGCGAAACCCTTGGTGCGCGAGTCAGACTCTCACTTGTCTGTTTTTTTTTTTATTATACTATCAAAATCCAAATCATTTTTTTTTTATTGCATAAATATAGATTTATTCATGAGGCGATGATTTACAATGATGATGATGTTTTTATCTTTTCTACTAATATCAATAAATTTGCAACCTCTGTCACCCGCTTCACCTATTTCTCGGCGAAAAGCTGCGGAAGCACAGGGGTGAATTAAAAATCAGCGCTGTCCGCACGTTATGCAAATTTGAACACAGCGCATGGTGCGTTTACCCCTATTGCCCCTATAATTATAATGTGATGTGCTATCAATGTTTATTGTATGTGTTAATAAATAAATAACGGGTGACAATTCATTGTTCGTTGGTTTGTGTTCGACATATGGCTTGAGTTAATCGTTATTTTAAAATCTGAAGTCTCTGTAAAAGAAAATAAGAAACACGACCGCTATGATAAAAATTGATATGAGCTAGGAACAAAAAAGTGTAAAGAAAATTCAAAGAACATGGAAGCTCATTAATGAATTTACTTACTTTTTACATAATAATGTTTGATCACAATAAGTCACCTGATGTTAAGTGATGTTATGTTCGAAGGTGTTGCCACGCTACTCTTTCCTCCCTAATCAATAATGGTCCATATTAAAACCTAAACCCCTACATTATTCTCAGAAGTTTGAGAATAAATCAGAGAAATTAAAACCACGGTGCTAGCTGGCTATGTGATAAAAAAAGATAATAGAAACTAGGTACCTACTGAAAATTGACACAATATATTTTCATGAAAAGTAATTTCTTACATTTTTCACAATGAAGATTTAATTGGGAAAAGTCTGATACTGTGTCGCGTTAAAATAAATTAATTTACATTTTTGTATCAACGTCATAATGATTATGACGTTCGGATTGACTTTGCATAATTAATTTTGAAGTCAAATAACAATGACTTGTTTGCTAAAGCAAAGCTGTATTATTGAGTGATTAATTTCCATAATGACGCAAAGTTAAATAGATTTTAATCTAAAATTAACTATATATTAATAAAAACATACTCAAAAACATATCGTGACGTGAATGCTTATCGTCCTTTGAATTCTGTTCCCATATCTAATTCAACATTATTATGATGAATTAACATCTAGAATAAATTCAAATAATAATGAGTTAACATAATAAAGTTTTTTACAGTAATACCATGACGAGTTTCAGAATTCTCATGAAAACAATAGATTGGTAAGACTAAGAATATTATTAACATAAATTATTATGTTTATGTTACGAAAATAATTATGATATTGGACTGGTACAGATTAATAATAAATTAAACATCTTGCGGACATTCAAATACTTACATAACGAATGTCATGATTAAGTTTTTGAACAGAAAGAACCAATATATTAAAAACATTGGTACATCTAAATACAAATGAAAACACAATTTATTGATGAGGGGTTAAATACCAAAAGTGACCTAATTCAGATATCTAAAAAGTATTTTTTATTAAAAACATTTTACATAAAAAATACAATAATACCTATCAAAATCCTTGTAAACTATATTAGTAGACTCTGGTGTTTATAATAACACCTTCTAGTTAAAAAAGCCAGTTTATAACTAATCAGAAATGTATTAGTTCTTTAGTACCTACCTCTAACAGAAAATAAACTCTAATTATGAGTAGCTTTACTCAACTTAAGCTATGCTTTTCTTCTTATTGTTTCTCACATCATTGAAACCTAAAATGTTATCAAAATAGACAACGCGAATCGATTAAATAACTAGAAAACCGATTCAATAACAAAGCTTTGCAAATTGATAAGAATTTTGAAACAGCTGAAATGGACTTACATCATGATCTGCTACATAGCTGTATACATGAAGCTTGTCGATTCGGATTGTACCCTGGAAGGGGTACAATGCCGTCCCTCTAGGGATCTCCACAGAAGACCAGACACTGACAGAAGCCTCCCGACCCCTCGCGCCACCAGGCGTCAAAGCCAAGCTCAGTTCTTGAGGGATCAATACCAAAGTCTCCATTTTCAATTCACTGACACATTCGGTCCCCCAAAAAAGTCACAGTCTTTTTTCGAGCCACTAATTTGGTACCACTCACAAATGACTAATATCAAAGAACGTGACCGATCTCGTCCATCACGGCTAATGAGAATAAATAAATTAGTATACGAAAATCGGGACGTCTCTCCGATTATCTGAGCGATGTCGCCGACGAGTATCGTCCGGTGATCGATAGACCGGTCGCCCGTCAGGTTTAATCACTTGTTTATCACGTTCAAAAGTCCGAAGCTCAAGTCCGATGCACAACGAGCGTTGTTTCAGTATTTCACACGAGGGATGCGTACGCGCTTCTATCTCGGCGAGTACTGAAGGAAGCGCTAACATTGACCTTACTGGCGGCCGTGATCGCGTTTACAGTTCATTTTTTGTTTTATAAAAAGGAGAGGAGTAAAGCCCTACAAAGTTATGTGAACTGCGATGCAGAGAATTATCAACCTTGTTATGAATAGTTTAAGAGCCTAGGTCGTTGTTTCTTTAGGTTTGTAAGGTGTTATAGTAAGGTGCTCCCCTCCAAAGGCGTCACCTGCTGAGCCGCGCGCCGCCCGTCTGCCTCAGAGAGCGTTGGATGCTCGCAGCAAACGCACCTGATGCCAACCTGCGGCATCCAACCTGTTCTTCTTATGCGTTTTTTGTTGGAAAGGTTTTGGGGTCCCGATGAAATTGGCGCGTGAAATAGGGCCTTTATAGAGTAGACTTATGGAACGATGTCATTTTTTCTTTGGGGATAATTTTTTTATTAATATGTATTTTTTGTTGACATCAACTTTTTACAATGGGGTACTTGGTGAAATTAGAAATTTGGGTTTCATTAAAGTTATATTAGATCATGCGTATTATTTTGCAGTAATGTTTAACTTAGTTTTTATTCGCATAGTTTGTTGCTCTGATAAACGTTTTTTCTCCTTTTTTTTAGTTTATCGATGAACTATTGAGTTCAATTAGGTATTATATCATAGCGTAGGTAGATATATTGTAGATAGATAGCGCTTTATTGCTTAACTATAACAAGATGAAAGGAAAGATCTTAGAGCTATAACATTGTATCTATTTCGAAACCTAAAATAAAAGCAACTTTTACAACTTCTAATGAATTAAAAATCACTCAACTAAAAATTACCTACATATGTACTTTACGTACTTTAAAAATATCTTTAGCAATAAAAACTGGTACTTATTTCCACAAATCCTAATTAGCATTTTTAATCCAAGGATGCGTATTTACGTAACTTATCTGCCTGTCTTGAACTGATACGATACTGAATCCACACGAGTAAGATCGCAACCTTAACACTGAAGTCTCCCACTGCTTCATCAAAGCCAAACGTACTTTAACATCTAACAAATAGAGTTACTTTTTAGTTGATATTTTAGGTCGAATGGTACATAAAAGTCGACGACCTGAACACACCTGCCGCAACCGCAATTCCACTTGTGCATTCGTTATGTTATAGTGGCTTTTAATAAAGAAAAAACGTGTTTAGCTTGATTAGAGTTTTTTGGGGTGTTTTGTTTAATGTATGTTGGTGATTGGTGAAATTTTACAAGGTGCATTAATTTTCACGCTATTTTTACTGACGTTTCTACGTGGTTTTGTATTTTGGCGTTTATTATTTTGCACCCTCATTATTTTTTTGTTCATAAGCAATAAAGGAGTCGATTCTGATGTGCATTTTCTAAAGCTACACTAAATTTGACAGGTCTAAAACTAACGTAGACTTTTTTATATTTGTGGGCAGAAAAAGACAACAGTCAGCAATTTTTTTAGATAGGTAAGTATACCTATAAGCTATAGCTGTAGAAAGAAACTGAAATTTGAGCAAGTGACCCTAATGGTTTTTTTTATCAAGCATTATAATGTGAGAAAATTTAAGCTAAAAAAGGTGTTTGGTTATTTTGAATAACTCGAGAGGCACTCACGTAATTTCAAATGTATAAATAATATTCTAAGCTAGGTATTACGTCAGCTTTTATGTCTATAACTTTACTTACAAATATTGTTCAAATTTAAAAATTAAAATATCATGACTATGTAGTGAAACATGCATTCTTCTTGTTTTACCAAGCAAGCATCTATTCCACCCACGTAGAGATTCCAATTTTTATAAATTTAAATTATAACACATAAAAATAATTTTCAAAATCAAATCAGTACATCCGGAATTTATCTGTCACATCCAAACATACATAATTCATCTTTATAATTATAATATTAATAAGTACTATAGAGATATTCCATTCATAAAAATGTTTAAAATTTTTATTCTTCACGGTAGAAATAACCGTATTCTTGTGTTCACGAATACCTACTTACCTCCCATACACAAGACTTCAACGGGGTGCTATTGAAAAATCTTGGTTTCGAGTACTATACCTACTTCTATGCAATAGTTAAACAGTAATATTTTTTTTTTACAAGTTACAATAATCCTTTAAAAAACATTTATTTATTTAATAATTTACAATGCCTTGATTAAGGTAAGTAATTTTTTTTTCTTATATTTTTCAATTCAATGTATACGAATTGGATCGACGCGACGATCTGAATTGGACGCTAAAATATGTGCAAGTGTTTCCGAAAATGTCCAAATATCAATAAACAACAAATCAATTCGCGGGGCGGGGCTTAAAAGGCGTGGCCTCAGTTGTACGGCCCCGTGCGTTACCGGTCGCTATTGTCCGCGTTTGTCCGCACCTATACGTTCATGATTTCACGGTTAGGATTCTATTACCATTCTTTTGTTTGGTTTAGCTAAACGCTAACTGAATGTTGGCATAAATTTGGTTGCATCTCTTTTGTTTTTTTTGTAGGTGAAATTTTTTGTTATTCACATAAAATAACATTATTATGAGGACGCCGTGATAAACAATGAATCTGAAATCAGCTCCATACAAAAACTCAAGCGAGCTGACTAATGCCGTAAGGTCGTATGCGTAAAAAAAAAAGGTTTTTTTTCGTTTAAAATGAAAACTATCGTTAATTTTATAGAACTAAATCTGTAGTTCTTTAAAGAATGCGTATATATCATACAAAAAAGTCATCTTTTAAATCTATTATTTTAGAGGGCAGTTTTCGATTATTTTTTCTCTGCTATGAAAGTTAACCAATCGTGTTATCCTTCCGACAATTTGATGTCAAAAACATGATCTATAATGTACCTACATAAATATTAGCTCTGTATGTTTTGTAATTGCTGAAAAAAAGGAGATCCCTGCAGCCAATATTGCCAAGTCTTCATCTTAATCTCTTCATTTCATATATTATGTACATTTGTTGTTTTATTTTTGTTACCGTGCATTACCAGTCGCTATTGTTCACAGTTGTCCGCTACCTATACGTTCATCTCTTTTGTTTTTTGTAGGTGAAACTTGTCATATAGAATTTTTATTGAAATAAACAAATAAATTACTACACACAATATTATTTTAGTCATTATTTCATACACATTTGCTGTTATTTTTTTTATCGCGCGTTACCGGTCGCTATTGTTAAATTGTGATCACAAATGTATTGTTCACTACCAGTGCCTTACAGTGAAACTATATCTATCCTAAATTCCAATATAACCCATTTAGCTGTTATGGCGTGAAAACAAAGAAAGTGATATTTAAACTTTGTCAATTACATAATTTGATGTTGAATTATTGTGTAACGTACCTATTATAAAACCGTAGCAACATCCAAAACAGAAGTAAAACACCACAAACATAATAAACCTTAAACCAGAAACCTTATTGAACAATACCGCATTAACACTAAATCCAAAGTTAAAAAGAAGTTTACCATCCAGCTCAAATTGAGTTGAATTTAATGACATTTAAGCCGCCCGGACACGTGACGGGCTCGGAACGATCACTGTCCGGCTGGTGAGGATCATTGGATTTGAAATCGTTATAGTGACGTAGAATTATAAGTCAGAGTAGAGTTTCAAACGTGAAATATACATAAAATTACACTCCAGCGTTTATGCACTCCTAGTACCTACCCCAGTAGGTACCTACGCAGTTTTCGGACAAACCCTTAATTCTTTTTCCACTGCCTTTGAAAAAGTGTAGATAATGTTTTGCGAATTTATATGTATCCAAATCAACCAATTAACCAATTCAATTAATTTATATTTAACCAATTCTGAATTATCGTAATATAATAATAGCCTAAATGTAATAAGTGTAGATTTGACTTGAACAATATTAAAACAAGCATTTTATGCCCAGTAAATTATTCAATTGTGTTACAAATTTCAATACATTGTTAAAATAGTACCTAATGTTAAAAATAGATAATGAATGCATATTCAAGTTTCACATAACTTCTAATTAGTTATAACCAACAACAACAACTATACCTACTACGAAAATTAAAATATGTAGCTTAAAGTCTTATTCATACATCTATTGAGAATAACTCAATATATTTAAGGTCTCTCCAGACATTTTCGAAACCTTCGAAAATCATAACACACCCATTTCAAACCAAAGCCGACTTTTAACCTCTCTAATCTGTACCGAAAAGACAAGGCGACATGATTCGTCTTTTATTTTTTATTCTAAAAATCTGTCAAAGATTTACGTATCAGTTTTATGACAGATTCATTGAGCCACAACTTGTTAGACAAGGAGCAGCTGATGAATTTATTAATATCGTTTGTTATTACATTATTTTATTAGAAAAGTTATATTGGATAAAAAATCTGATATTTTAAATATATTATACTAGCGGACCTGACAGACGTTGTCCTGGTACCTAGATACCAACTGCAGCGCCATCTGCCGGGCAGATTTGTGAATCTAAACCATCCAGGGTGCCAACCAAATGAATACAAAACAATTCATTCAAATCAGTCTAGCTTTTTAGGAGGAGTTCAGTGACATACACAAGTACAGTAGAGTTATATATAATTATATCAAGAAGATATCATAATTATTATTCTTATCATAAATAGTCATTCGTGATGCGACATATAACCCGCTTTGTGCCAGTGTGGTAAATTACGGCCCATACTATCTCTATGAGAGAAGGTCTGTGTCCCAGCAGTGGTAACTTAATAGGCTTATAGTCATTAACTGAAGCAAATTCTCAATTCACCTACTTTTGGTGTTATTTTTAAATATAAATTAAATTACAAACAATGTAAGAGAATTACGTCAATGAGAGATTATGTTCTGAAACACAGCTAGTGCTCTAATTTTTTGTTTTAAATAATAATGCTTATAATTTAATTACCTCGCTTGAATATTTGACGTCATCATTATATTGTAGGTAATTTGTATAATATAATAAAAGTTAACTTCAATCAGTTAGTACCTATCTATTATTATGTATTTAAAACTTAAAATAAATTTCCGTTTTTTTTGCAAGCCATATTTTAGCTACCTTCAAATCGTAACTAAATTTAACACTGTCTCTTCTATGTGGTTTACATTCGACATGATGCTCGTGAAGTATATCATGTAAATTGATTTTTAAAATTTGATTCGTTGAGAAATCCAGTAAGGTAACTTAATCTGAAGATTAGTGATGCTGGGAGATCAAAATTATTCACGTGTTTCTGTTTTAACAGTGACGGGGTATTTCATGGATTTCATTGTTTCAAATGGATATGATTTTTAGTTTTGTCCATCTTACAGGTTAGCGTTTGGTTGCAAGACACTTGATGGTGCTACGTTTAAAACGCTTTTACACATAACTTACTAATGACGCAGCTATCAAATAAAATATCATGCTTACCTTGTTCTAACTTAAGATCTGCCATTGATCCTACTTCTAATAATAAACGTGAAAGTTTGTGAGTATGGATGGATGGATGGATGAATGGATGTTTGTTACTCTTTCACGCTAAAACTACTGAACGGATCTGAATGAAATTTGGAACGGAGATAGGTTATACCCTGAGTTAACACATAGGCTATCCCGGAAAAAGGTTCCTGCGGGATAACGGGGACGCAACTAGTAAGTAATAGTTGTGAGCGACGCGTACCGCTTTCATGTTTGAAATAAAAGAAATTATTTTTATAAAGAAAGAAAAAAAAGAAAGAAAAAGTAAGTAGAAAGTTTTTCTTTTGCAAAAATTCACAAAAAACAAGCCCTCACGCTCCCTGGAGCTTACACTAAAGATGCATACGTATGAATACAAATAACGAATACCTACCATACATTTTTGCCAATGATACTTTGTTGCTACAGTTGCCTAAATCTGAACAGATAGCCTGCAAGCATCGCGTGTCGTGCCGGTATGCGGGCCTGGAGTATTCAATGCCTGAGGGCCGGAAGGCGGCCAAATTATTCAACCAGAATGCATGCAAATGTACCTACGCGTAATGGCGGGAGCCGGTCGGTAAGACGCTTTTTATGCGCTTACACTGGAAATTAATATCTAACCTATCTATCCACAGTTTGCCCTACTAGAGATAGATTTTTGACATCCTACTAATATTGTAATTTTTCAAAAGTTGGTTGTGTGAGTTAATGTTTATTACCACGTATCACCGTAACTAATATGATTAGAATTAGGTTTTATAACGGGATAATTACCATGTTTTTGTTTGGTAATTATCCCGTTATAAAACCTTATTCTAGTATTTTTGACCATGGTAGTTTAAAACAGTATATTAATTAACCGATGTTCATGTAATTTGAAATGTGGAGATAGCTTATACCCTGGATTAACAGACTACTTTTTACTTTTTATCCCGGAAAAAGTTTTCTGCCGGATAACGGGAAGATGCGGGTTAAACCGCGGGGCGCAACTAGTAAAAAATATTAGACAAAAATAATCAAGGTAGTTTTTCCAAAAAGTTGCTTAGGGCTTTACGAACACTGTTCATATTTCGTTATCATGGTGATGATAGGTACTAGGTACTAACAAGTCTTTGCTTGGCGACAGATTCTTAAAATGAGTGTGGAAGCTAGGCAAGTGAGTACAAGAAAATACCCTACCACCAAGATATGGTTTCATCACGATGTTTTCCTTTACCGAAATCTCAAGCTTCGAGGATTCGTTCCCACGTCCTACGAATTGAAGAACGAGAAATTGAAAAATTGAAGAACTGTTAGCTGAGCCAAATGTCTTTGGCGACATAAAAGCTTTGGTCACCTTGAAATAAAGGGAGAGGGTCGTGTTAGTTAGTTTCCTACGGATCACAAGCAGACGTCACTACCACTGAGCACCCACCACACACTTGAAATATTACTACAGTCGCTGGTCGGGAGCACATTAATGAATTTATAATTTGCGTCGGCAACAATTAGACTGCAAGAGCGCCTCGGGAACGAATTTAAATGTTAAATCGGCGGTCATTCTCGGGAACTGCCCACTTTGGTCGTTATGGTTTTTGTGGGTGCTTTTTCGTTTAGTGTAAGGCGGTCTTATTTAATGTTTAGTTAAAGAATAGTTAGGAGTAGTTAACAAACACAACTCCGCACATTTTTTGGAATGATTTGTGAATTTTAAGCATGTCTGTGTATATGTATTCTTTTTAAACATAAAACGCCTACAGAATCACGCGTAAATTATTCTGACTTTTAATTAGGATTCCCTGTAACTAGGGTATCAGAAACGTGGATCGGGGAACTAATCCATCCAGATACATAACGTATAATGTTATAATTCACTTTTTTTTCAAGGCACAAAAGTTTGTCTAGTTGCGGGAATCAAACCCGCGATCTTTCGCTTTGCAGTCGGCTATTCGCCCTTTGCCCCACATTGGTCGGCAATGTGTTTTAAAGTTTATCACTATTTTGTGTATGTTTTGTGAGGTTACGCGCAGATATCGTGACCATTGAACCATTTTCATTTTAAATGGACCAAATTAAGGCGGAAAAAATATAATTTTGAAAAGCTTTATCGATTTTTGGACCTATGCCTGTTAGAAAATGCCGCCGTTAATGATCTTGGGATGCTTGGAATAACTAGTATAGATATTCTTTACATAGTCTCTCCTGGTGGTAAGTGACGATAAGGTTGATAATAGAGCATGCTTGCCTAGAAGATACCTTTTAACTACCTGTTAACTATTTTTATTTACTCTTAACTTGAAGGCTCCCAAATTATACATTGTACATGAACTGTAAGTTATTGCAGCGTAGGTGCGCAAGTAAATACCAATTGTTAAGTAGGTGGACGGTGAATGAAACTATTAACTACTTTAAGTGGTTATTCTTTTAGCATTTATTGTTTTCTGAAGACGATTTGAGAACCCGTTATTTGTGACACTAACGTACAGTTATATTTTTGAACCATTGAGTACTAATTATTCATGTTGTTTGTTATTCTAATATAAGTATGAAATAGTTTTTGGCCAAAGTTATCCAAGTGTACTTGGTCCAAGTCAATCCAAGTGTACCTACTTTTATAGTGTAGACGCGGTTTTATTTTATTTAAGTACTCTCTAGTTGTGCCTGGCAGTTTATCCACGTGGTGATCCAAAGATTTTTATACCACAATAAAGCATAAACTAATACTAACAAAATAATGTAGCTTCCTTTAGGTGAAAGAATTTTCAAAATCAGATCAGTAGCTTTAGAGATAAGCCTTAGCATATTTATAAAACACACTTTACCTATACTTTAAGAAACCAGATTAAAACATATAGTACCCGAGTCAGCGACAAATTTTCATGACAAGTTTCTCTCGGGTGATGACTTGTAAGATGCTTCAGAGAGTCGTATCATGAAGCTCTGTGAACGTCACCTGCGATTCGGTGCTCAAACTCAATATATTTAAGGTTTGGATTCATTTCATGTTCTAATTACTACAGGGGAAACATTTTGAAAAATTTTATACAACATGGAATATTTTCAATCTGATAAGTTTGGCGATCAGCTACATTTGTCGCTGACTGTTCACATTACTGTGTCCACGGTCGATCCAAGTATACTTGGATCCGATCTGCGGGCGGAAACAATACGAATAACATTATCCAAGTAGTGTGCTCGCTCCAGATGTACCTTTGTCGTGTCCACGCGACTTTACTCATAAATAAAACTCAAGCAAGTTCAGTTACCTGCCAGTAGCAAGAAACGTTTCATCACAAAACATTAATTGTAAGACCAGGTATCGTAGTAACTGTTAATTATTCTGTGGCCCAGCCCGCGGTCAAGTCTTGTTACAATAATTGTAGCTTTGTTTGACGATTTTTCAAGCCATAGTGTACGGAGGGGTCTCATTAAAAACTCGTAGGGTACGGGTTTAATAGGTTTCTAAGTTTCGGAGTAAATTGTAATTATTTCGTTTCATTTTTTACTGAGATCATTTTGTTTTAAGGACTAGCAGTTTGTTTAAACTATACCTCTATGATACTTATGTTGTAAGGAGGTACGCTTTGTAAGTTTGAATCTAGGAAGTAACCTCGGGAAGAACTGAACCAATTTTGATGATTCTTTCGCTGTTAGAAAGCTACTCTATTTTCCTTTATGTTATGTTGAAGAGATCACTTTAATCGATAAGATTGGCCTCTGTGATACTTATCATTAGGTATTATTGTTGATCCAGTTTTAAATTTATCTGTATTGTGATGTACCAATAAATAGTTAATCTATCAACATATTGCAAATGGTATCTGTGCAAATCGAACTTTTTTTATTATTATTTACAGGGTAGCGTTTGACCACAAGTCACGGATTCTTAACAAGAGGGTGGTAGCTAGCCAGGCGAGTACTAGAAAATACCCTACCACCAAGCTATGGTTTCATCACGATGTTTTCCTTACCGAAAGCTCAAGCTCATTGTAGGATTCGAACCCACGTCCTACGGATCGCAAACCGACGTCACTACCACTGAGCCATCATCGCTATGAAACATAATGCATGCCTTGATGATTCATACTGATACTTTGAATTTAATACAGTCTAGTTCAGAAGACATAAAAAAAAACAATCCAAATTCCAACCGTTTAAATTAAGAAACGGTACCCTTCGCGTGAGTTCCATAAAATTCGGGAGCGATTTCAAAAGTATCGCCTTAGGTTATGCCTGCAGAATGGCAACCCGCGTTTAGCAATGCAATGAATGGTTCCTGAGGCAAACACAGTGTAAGCAGTAAGGACAACATAGAATTTTTTTTTTATTTTTTTTTTATTCTTAAAATATAGGTAACAATGCCCGCACAATCACATACATAGGCTCTGACCCCTAACTAGGTTTCCCTGTATCTAGGGTATCAGAAACTACGAGGATCGGGGATCCACAACACCCAGACACAGAACAAATACTTGCGCTTTTTTTGTTTTCAATGTAATGAAATATTTGTCCTGTAGCGGGAATCGAACCCGCGACCTCACGGTTCACAGTCGGCTATCCGCCCATTGCGCCATATCGGTCGTCATTTCAAATTGCTACTAGTATCTAAGTTATCTGCGTGGAATGACCGCTAAAACATGTAGGTAATGACGTCACACGTTATTGGCAAGAAATCTTGATCGTCATACGCCCGAAACTAATAATCGATCCTGATCTCTTACCCGTGGTTTTGGATCGATATGTCATGTCATAATATGACATTTCAGTAGTAATATGTCAAGCCCTAGTACTAAAATTACGATTATTCATAATTTCGGGCGTTAGCGAATAAGACCCCAGGTTTCATTAAAATGTAACTTTGTCTGAAGAGCCGAAGATCGAGCCGAGTGGCGGACCTTGGGAGGGGCCTAAGTCTAGCAGTGGACTGATTCAGGCATATGATGATGATGATTTCTTAATATCGAAAGTAAATAGAACCAAGAACAAATTGTATACTTTAAGATAGAAAACAGCACTGAGCAGATATAAGTCAAGAGCGATAATGATGATGAGTTACATATAATATTTCCATGTTCAAAGTATCCTTACTGTTAGATTCTATTCAATGTACTAAAATTAGCAATCTAACTCAAATAGGCTCAGGCCTTAGAAGAAGCCTGAAATAAGCCAACAGTAAAAATGATGACTCATTCACGTGGAAACGTTCCGAGTACCCTTACTGTTCTATTCCATTCGATGTCCTAAAACAGGCAATCTGAATCGAAACGAAATGGGAATTTGAAATGCAAAGTTAGGAACGTTTACTCGAATTAGCAGTTTCGAATTGATACCAACTCTAAAGCCGTTCAGCGAGTATCAATTTGCCGATATGTTTACGATATCTTTTATTGGTAGACGCGAATCGATACAGTTTCCTTTTTTACGAGGTTAGGAGATTGTATGCGAAGCTTATTATACAGTTTAATGATAACATTGGTGCAGTAGTAGTTTTAGCGTCATAGAGTTTGATTGGGACAAGTCTTAGCCGCTGTTAGGGTGATATCACTAATGCACTCTATTTAATCGTGTGATTATCTGTTAAAACTTAAAACTTAAAAGATAGTTTTAGATTCCTTAACGGGAAAATGTTTTCTTCATTCAGAACTAGCCCAATAAATATCATTGCTAAATACAATAAATAATCAAATTTTTTATGCAAGTAAGAGACGAGATTATTATAACAAAGATGCTTAACCACTTGGTACATCTTTCATAATTAAATACATAAAATTAACCTTAAGAAGAAATTAGAAAGAAAGAGATACCTAAAGTAGGTAGACCGAGATGGACATACTTACATAGAACAAGTCAAAGAAAGGAATGAGGCTGATACGTTTTGTTTGCAGTACCTCTTTTGGTCTGCTGGATGTTCGTAACATATAGTGCTAAAGGTTTATATAGATATTACAAAGTTGATAAAAAAGGATCCCCAAGCATTTTCAAGCTACCGAAAACAAACAAAAAACATTAAAACAAGTTCGATTCAATTCCTTTCCGAATCAAAAAAGGTCTTCGTCTAGTCAATCAAAATCCTAATTATCCCACGATCCGACCCAACAAGAATACTCCTCGGTATTCCCGCCATAAATCTAAATAATTGCCAATGAATAATTCTGGTAATTGGTCGGCAATACGATGTATTAATAAGACTCGGCTTCTGTGTTCCGCCGGTTGAATAAGGTCGGAGCAAGTAGGAATAGATACCTATTAAAGAAACATACAGTTTATGTAAATCTAGATATTATAAAAGGTTATGTTCGGTTTGATCATAATAATGACACTCACACAATCACATACATTTTGTAGAAGATGTGATGGTAAACACACGGCAATATCCAAAAAAAGAGACGAGAAGTTAATTTTACATTTGATTTTTATATTTATATTTTGCGAAAGTATGACATAAAAAAAGGAAATACAAACGTGCGTCGTGCGTGCATGGAGGTGGCGCATCGGATGACTACTTTTAAGTAGGTACTTTTATAAACGCGTATGCGGCTACCCCCACCTCAACTTGCACGCCGCGCGTCCCCTTTGACACATGCAAAATTATAATATGAACATCTTTTGGCGGCGCGTCACTAACACATATTATACAGAAAACCCTGCAACTAAATGGAGCGACAGTTGGATGAGAAAAGCCGAAGACAGGATTCAGTGGCGTACCTTGGGAAAGACTTATGTCATCACATACACAGCTCTGTCTTATAACAAGGATTATCTGTATCAGAAACTACATAAAACCTGGATACAGAACAAATACCAACTTACGCTGGCAATGCGCAAATACTTATTTCGCAGCTAGTGGGAACTGAGCCCGCAAGCTTATGCTTTGCATTTGACTATACCTATGGTGCGTTCAATAAGGAATACAGTCACCTGAATCCTATCTCCATCAACCTATTACATTCGTAATGCTAGGACTGACATTTTTATTTCAGAGAGAGAATACACAGACAGGAAAAAATTACGTCCACTATGTATTGGTAGATATCATCCTTCTTTAATTTTGTTCCCTTTTGTACAATGCCAATTTTCGCATCATCTTTATCCTGCTAGATAGTTGATGTAGTCTTTTTTTTACTTTTTTTTTACTATTTACAGGTTAGCGTTTGACCACAAGTCACCTGATGTTAAGTGACGATGTGGTCGAAGATGGCGCCACGCTACACCTGGACTGGGAACTGGCTCTCAAGTGAGGCTGCCGGAACACACCAATAGGTGCCTCTCCCAAAGTACGCCAATGAGACCAATCTTCAGCTCTTTTAATCCAACCGCTGACAGCCACTACGCTCGGCGCTCTAATTCATTGCATTCCAACAAACTTAACACAAAGCAACATTTTCTCTCAGCCCTCCCATTCTCTCGATTCAGGTTCACAACATCGATCTAAAAAGGCAATCTATGCCTTTAAAAATTGGCGCATAGACGACCAAACGCGTTCAATTAAGCACGCCCGACCACCATAACTCGCGGAGCGTTCCAGTAATTATCGGCAACATTACTCTTGAATATAATGTCTCATTGTTAATTGTTGGGCGGTGGATATCGCGGGCGGATCTCTTTGGTCCTGTCCACGTTATCTCTGCTAACTTGTGGTCCGCCGTAAGGATGTGCATTCACGGGATGAGTTACTAGGTTGTACTCGTAGTACTAGGCTAAGTCCTTCGGGCGAGTGGTTCGAGCTTTGACTTAGTTCGCGGTGGCAGCGATCACTAGAAGCACAGAATACGTTTTTATGGCAAAAAGGCTAGTCTTAGCTCTACGCACTTCCTACCGACCAGCAAATTAAACTTAGGTATGTTTCGAAAATGATCAAATATAATTTATACACATAGATAGGTGAAGTAGATTTCTCACGTTTTTCAGCTGCCAATCTTTCTTTTCACTACGACAAAGAAAATGTTTTTTTTTATTAAAACACCATCTAGCGTATATTGCTGAGAAATAATACAACAGTCGGGGTCGTAGACGTGGCAAACGAAAATGTTATTTTTTTTATTACAACGCCATCTAGCGTATGCTGCTGAAAAACAAAACAACGGTCGGGTCATAGACGACAAAGGGAGACTTTTTTGCTGTCTACCCTATCATACAGATGGCGCTATGCAACAATTCTTCAAACGTATAATAACTACATTTACATAAATCGACTTCAGTATGTACATAATTTATTTTGTTGTTTTTTAAAACGTTAAAATCTTACAATAGTAGATACACTTATTCCGCCTTTGTGATCGGGAACGAACTATACTCCCTTGCAAAACTGTGTTGGTGAATGGCCAGCCTTACCCATTGATTTCATTTGCAATTAGCACCCGATCGAGCCTATAGGTACCTCCATTTTCTAAAGAATCGCCATTATGAAATGGATCGATTTACAGGTGAATGAGCAGTAGGCAAACCCACCACTAAATCACATAATACTTGTGCACTTAACATTTTTTAAACATCGCTGCATTGCTATTGCCCTATACCATCACATCAGAATATAAGGTACCTTATATTAATTTTACTTTATCATGCTGCCTCTTCCGGCACGTCCAAGAACCACAAGATTCAAGGATTTCAAGAACCAACCCGCACTGGGCCAGCGTGATCTCTCTCTCTCTGAGAGAAGGCAGGAGTCTCAGCAACAGTTGTCTGCTAATGATGAGGATAATACATCCTCTTTTGTTTTAGGTATAAATTAAATAATAAGTATTTTAATAATTACCCGCTGAATATTCTATTATGGGCATTATCGCATTTTTTTTGTTGAATAATTTATTTTACTATTTTTATATAATCGTGCTGTCTAGCAATCGCATCTCTGAGTCCCAAGACAAAAGCTCTTGCTTAGTCTGTCAATTATATATTTATTCATTAAAGGTACATCGTGATCACTTTAGCACGTCAACTTAAAACTAGCTACGCCTGTTCCAACCTCCTTATGCCGGCAAAAGAACAGACAAGAAACGCCCGGCAGGTAATTTTTTCGTTGTCCAAGTCGTATAAAATATTGCCTAAGTAGTTGTAAAGTCCTGTAAAAAAACGTATTACTACAAGTTACAACTGATGTTCATGTAACTCATATTAGAGCAATCATCATTCGAAGGCAAATATAAACAAATAATTAGCCAGGTTCAATTTAGATAAACTGACTTAAATTATTGTTTGTGACACACAGAAGTCGACCTAGGCACTGCGTTTTAAATGTAATTACTTTATTTATTTATTTAATCAAAAAGATTTAAATTAAATATAGGTATTACCGCGATAAAGAGTATCATATGTCCTTCCTCATGGTTATAGCTATATCCGTACCAAATTTCATTTAAAAATCTGTCCAGTAGTTTAGGCGTTAAAGCGAGACAAACAGACAGACAGAGTTGCTTTCAGAATTATATTACTAAGCAGGGAAGTACTTACACTGAGAAAAAAAATCTAACTTTCCATCTGAGTCTACCTTCCAAGACCGTTGCCTTCCTTATTTTGTATTAGTTTTCCTTCTGAATCACAAGTCCTTCCCTTTTGACTCGGAAGAATAACGGTATTTCAGAAGGTATTTTTTCTCCGTGTAGACATTGGGAAATGGATTAGATGTATATAGGTAAAAGGCTATAAATTATCTTGCTATTAAGTACTTATGTAATTGTAAAATGTATTTGTTATTTATGTTTCTAGAAACAAATCACTTCATTGTGTCATGAAATAGGGCCTCTGTTAAGTCCGCTACTGATTATTAACTTGGGCCAGTTCCTTAGAAAATAGTGACGGAAACAAAAAGTTCTTAGTATAATAGAATAATTACATATTATGTTTTCTGCTAAAAATATATATATTAGAATATTACTAAGGTTTGTTTAATTTGTTAATTATGTAGGTTTTTGAGGTGATATTTTTTTTCCCTTAGCAACTGTTATTTAGTCTGTGTTCCGTTCGCATCGGAGTAGCGGGTGGGCGAGTGGGTGGCCAGTCTGACATGGCGGGCTGTATTCTTCTGTAGTTACTCACTATTATTGAAATTAATAAAATTCATTTCTTCGCAATCTCACTTTACCACTTCACAAACCAAAACAATACAACGCGTCGACACAAATTCCCATTTTCTTATCCTAATTACGCTGTCTTCGATCGAAAAATTATCAGATTTAGAGACGAATTAAAAAAATATATCACATGTGACTAATCAGATAAGATTGCTTAAATCACTGAAACCTATTAACGTTATCTATAGTAACATTCATTTGGGAACAGCCAGAGGTACCAGTGATCAAGAATATGGTGCCATTATTTTTTTTATGTTTATTTTTGGGCGCCAGTGCTTATGTGGATATATCAATTCCAAAACATAAGCATGTATTTGATCAGAATCTCTATGAAGAAGTGTTAAATGAGGAACTGTGTCACAAACAAATGACATATTTGATTAATAACAACACCAATTTGTTGTTGCGATGTAAGTAGACCTTTCTATTATTAATTTAGTAAGGCCCCCCGCGCACTAAGCAGCCTCGCTGGCAGCCAGAATATTTACGCAGCCAGTTATAGCAGACAATCGACGACCATTTGAGATCCTTCCGTCGAACGATATGGACGCGGAAGAACTTATAATTATTGTTCGGAACTCAAAATGCATCTGGCTGCTACAACTAGTGCGCGAAGACTGCCGGCAGTCACATACATTCGCCTACACATGCTCTGGCTGAGCGCAGCCAGCTGGCTGCCGTGCAAACAGGCAGGGTGTATTGGCTGCCGCACGCAGCTGCCTATAGTGCACGGGCTCCCATACAACGTCATATGTTTTACTGGTTGCAGCAACCTGGCTGCGCAGCCAGGCTGCCTAGTGCGCGAGGGGCCTTAAAATCAAGTGACTTAAACCCTCTTTCTCGGTCTTTCTGAAGTCTTGTGTTAGACAACGCTAGTTCAGCTACTTTGCGTATCCTAAGTTTGAGCAATACTCCAACTTTTACATCGTATAATTCAGTCTGATCTAGGCCGTCTTTGAACAATTTTGAGTGGCACTGATGTATAATGGGCAAGCGTAATGCTTACTATCAGCTAAAATGACTTGCTTGTCACTTCTTCTTCATTTAAGAGAATTTTCCCTCTTGTTCGGTTTTCGGCCATCTTTTTAAACTTTTGGTACGTCAAACTTTTCTTTGACATTATAATATGTCCTTGGCTACTGTATTTGTCATGTATTTATCTTATTAGCAAATCAATTTATCATCATAAATGGACTTTGTTCTTTTCATTACTACGTTACATTCTTAAAAAATAAATTAGATATACCGAAAGCGGCTACAATCTCTCAATCTAGCTAGATTCTAGCATCATACCGAATATACCGATAAGGTGCCTGGTAACAGAGGGATGGTAGCTAGTCAGGCAAACACTTGAAAATGCCATACACTGCTCTATGGTTATGATTATAAATAAATAAATAAATGATACATTTATTTTTCCTTGCAAAGGTACAATGTAAAAGAAATCAAATATGAATAATATAATATAAATATTATTATGTTGAGCACCCGTTCTGCAAGGAACTGGTGCCTGCAGTAGGCATAATAGCCTGTGTCACAGGTCACCACCCCACTCCACGGATCTGACTAGCATGCAAAAACTAAACATTACAAAAAAATTAAATAGACCATAACCACACAAATTATGATTGTGTGGTTATGGTTTCATTATGACATTTTCGAACTCAAGACTAATGTTTTTGCAGTGAAATTACTAGGTATAAAAAGATTTAACATTTCTTATAACCCATGGTGATGACTGGCTATGCATTGTCACAAAGGATTTTGAACTGAGTGGCACTGAACTGTGGTAGGCACTTGCGTGTCTCATCACTACACAATTGCATTAAAAAAAACCTTCATCAAAAGCTTCAGTTCATTGCAACATTTGAACCTACGGGTTGCAAATCGACGTTACCTACTACCTCTGAGCCTTAATCGTACACTGAGAAAAAAATTCTGACTTTCCTTCTCAGTCTTACCCACCAAGATCGATTTCTACCTTATTTTACCTTAGTTTTCCTTCTGAATCACTAGTCCATTTGACTCAGAAGAAAAACGGTATTTCGGAAGGACTTTTTTCTCCATGTATCAACTATGTTATTATATTTTACAACGTTTCAACTTTTTCCAGTTTTGGACGCCGGTATCCGAACGCCACGAGGCCTATTGGATGGTAACTTAGTTGACTTCGGAAATTACCACCAATGTCTTAACATCAATTTCGACGCCCCATCAACATCATCCACCATCGAAGGCAAATACTGTGCGGTCAGCTTCCCTCTATCACAGAACATAGAGCTGCCCAGTTTTCCGGAATGGCCTGTATGGCCAGATTTGCCCTGGCCAGAAATTCCGTGGCCAGATATTCCGTGGCCAGAACTAAACCCTAACACCACGAGGCTAAGTGAAGATGTGCTGGAAAACTTGGTAACATATGAGAGGATTAAACGTGGAACGGGCAGGTATCTTATAATCTTGATTAAATTTGGCTTTTAAATCTACTTAATTTACGTCAACAATTTTTATTTTACTTCAATAAGTACATTTACAGGGTAGCGTTTGACTACAATTCACCTGAGTGCTGGTGACATTTCAATACATTCTAATTTCTACCGCACACATAAATAAAAAAATAATGATGTATCTATTTTTTTTTTCATCATCATCATTATCAGCCTTTCACGTTCCCACTGCTGGGACACCGGCCTTCTCTCAGAGAGAGAGTATGAAGAAGAAGTCCACTGCTGAACATAGGCCTCCCCCCTTGAACGCCACCATGAACGGCTATTAGCCATTTGCATCCATCGGCTCCCTGCGACTCTTACAATGTCGTCGGTCCACCTAGTGGGGGCCTACCTACAGAACGTCTTCCGGTTCGTGGTTGCCACTAGAGAACCTTTCTTCCCCATCGGTTATCGGTTCGTCGAGCGATCAAAAAAACCTATCCGTCCGAAACCGGAGAGAGTCTATTGTTTTTTATGAAACTGACTTCAAAGGTTTTCTCTTGGACGCCATTGTCAGGACTAGACAAAATTGGGACCACAAGCCAAATCACCAGCTTTCAGATAAAAAGGAATCATCAAAATCTGTTCACCCAGTAGAAAGTTCTGAGGTAACGAACAAAAAAAAACCACAAGTCAACAACCTCCTCCTTTTTGAAGTCAGTTAAAAATAGGTTAGTTCCATAAATTACGTGACGTGTTTTTTAAAATTTTCTGTCCCTTCCTCCCCCCCTGGTGAGATGTCGTGAGATTTTATTCCACCCCCTCCCCCATCCCCCAATCTCACGTGTGATTTTTCAAAATGTGGGTTTCTTACGTAAACGCGTTGGATTGTTTTTGAAAAAAAAAAAAAAATACTTCGTGCTTTTATTTACAATAGTTAAGAGTAGTAATCAATATTGCTGAGAGTTTAATAAGTGTAATAAAACTTAAACAATAGAATACTTAAATCGTAACTACTGTGATTAAAAAAAGAAAATCTACTCTAATTAAAATCCATGGATGCTCGCCTGTGCTCTGCAAAAAAATGGCGTGATATTTGCCGAGACCCCCCCTCTCTCCAACGTAAGATTAGATGAGATTTGACTCGACTCCCTCCCCCCCTTAAACACACGTAATTTATGGACGCCCTTATGTATATAAATTCAAATCAATTTTCCTTCTCAGAGTCGCATCGGACAGTCCTTTCTCAGGATTAGCCCTCCAACTTGCTGTCTGTATACCTAAATCCTGCACAACTGAGCAGGCTATAAGAGAGCTTCTTTTCAATACGACAGCAGTGGGCCTTGAATATGAAGAGGTTTACTGTCGGCTGCCCAATGACAAGCAGTGGGTCGCTGGAGATTACGTTGCTATGTAAGTACCTCTTAAAAATAAAATAAAAGCACAAACTTCCAATTTTAATGTGACTTCATCAAAACGGCGGCGGGCATTCCAAAAAAATGCGGTAGATACAAAATTTGTCCTATGAAAATTTCATACTTCTGAAGTTTAAAATTTACTAAAATTATAGTTATATCAAGGATCGTTGTGAAGATCCCTCTGACGATGACATAAAAAATCCTCTATACTCCCATGATGACGTCATAGAACGTGTGAGTAAGCACTGAAAACAATGATGAGCAAAAGGTGTCAAGTGAGCGCTGATCAGTACAAGTACAACACGTGCTAGCATCAAATCTCCTTGTTACTGATTTGTTATCCTCCTAATATTATAAACGTGAAAGTTTGTGAGTACCTATGGATGGATGGATGGATGTTTGTTACTCTTTCACGCAAAAACTACAGAACGGCGGGCTTACCGCGGATCACAAAACGACATAAACATTATCGTAAACTCTTATAATTTGACACAATTGGTACCGCCGAACTATCACGTGGTCCATCGACTAGCCATTTCCATTATGGCTACATTGAATGAACAAAAAGGTACGTAGTTTGAGCAAAAATAAACAATAGACGATAAATTTCGTACCGCGGAAACACTTTTACATTTCAAAACGATGGTAAAAGTCAACGGTGAAAAAGGTAAGTCTCGGGCAACGTTTTACACCATATTTCCACCAAATTTGCTTGTGTTACAACACTTGCATTTTTAAACTCGTGATATCTTTCGAATTAAATGTCCGAATTGAATAAATCAAAAAGTCATAATAAAGTATTGAAACAGTCTTGAATATTAAGTAATTTATTTTGTTAGGAATTAACACAAAGATACAATTATTTTTTTTGAAAATATTATATAACCATTACACCAGGAGATAGTGTAACAGTCAAAGAATTTCTCAAATCGGTCCACTAGTTTCGGAGCCTATTAATGAAAACAAACAAACAAATAATCTGATTTTTCTTATAGATATATAATTCTTGTTTTACGTCATTTGTTTTCTGTCTGTCTTATTACGAAAATAGTGTTGCCAAACTATCTATAGTAAAACTATCGATAGTTTTCATCTGAATAAGCCACACTATCGAAAGGCCTATAAATACTACCGATGGCTCAAAATGAGGCAACAGTACCTATCGAGTGAGTACAATACTATCGATAGTGTTGTTGCTTGCGAAGAATAAACTATGGATAGTATACCTACTGCTCGTAAATAAAAAAACTATCGATAGTATTGATTATTTTAGTCTATCGATACTATCGATAGTTTATACTTCGCGAGCAATAACAATATCGATACTATCGATAATATTGTACTCACTTGTAGTATTGCTTCGTTTTGAGCTATTGATAGGATCGATAACATCGATTGTATCGATACTATCGACAGATTGGTTGGCTATCGATAATTAATAAATAAATAAATAAATATCGGGGGACCATTGAACACAAATTGATTAATCATCGATAGTCTACTAGCGATCGGCAACACTAGTTGAAAAACATTTGACATTTCGTTGGTTCAATTAACCATTACAATACGATGTCTCATCGCGGTACCAATTTTTAGGCTGCGTTTCCACCAGAGATGTGCGATGGAAATGTGTCGTGCGAGGATGTCTAGCTGTGCTGTGAAAATGTGTGGGTGTTTCCACCAAAGCTGTGCGATGATAATGTGCCTACGAGGATGTGTAGCGGAGCTGTGAAAATGCGCATTAATGTGTGGCGCGAGGATGCGTTGCGAAGCTGTGAAATGTGTCGACGGGGGTGCGGTGTAGTGGGAGCGGATGCCTGCCGCTCACCGCGCTGCGCTCACGTCTCACTTTGCTGTCGTAAGCGCTTGTAGTCGTACGCATGTCGTACGGTTGCGTGGCATAATGGACGAAAAATTAATTGATGCCGTTCAAAAGTTTCCGTGTTTGTGGAACACTTCTTTCCCATTTTACAAATGTAATGAAACTAAGGACGCTGCGTGGGAGGAAATAGTCAAAGAAATACAATATAAAGATGGTAAGTAATAATCATGTATTAAAATCAGGTATATTAAAATACAAGTTACAATATTTGGGTATTTATTGTGTGCGATGAATTCGTGACGAAATACGAGTATCTTGCCATGACACTTTTCCTTGATTATTGAAATAAGAGCAGTATTTCTCTCTTACATCATAACTATCACTTGACACGACGACGGAAATGCTAGGAACCGATACAAGAGTACTTGTATTTGTGTTATCAATGCAATCCAAATAATTACTTTGTCTTTCAATTAAAAAATTATGCATTACACATGTGGCTTTTACGATTTTGTCAACCGTTTCCACTCTGCATTCAAAGTCTTTACGATACACATACCACTTTCGTGCCAATACACCGAATGTAGCTTCTACAATGCGACGTGCCCTCGAAAGTCTATAGTTAAATATACGTTTCTGTTGGTCTAACTGGTCCCGCGGATATGGGCGCATGAAATTTTCCATCAAAGGAAAAGCCTCATCTCCAATGAATACAAATGGTACTGGTTCACCTCCTTCATATAATGGTTCAGGTTCTGGAAGATTCAATCTTTTTTCTTTCAAATATTTTCCAAAAACACTATCATCAAATATTCCAGCATCACTAAATCTTCCCATGGATCCCACATCAACCATTATAATCTTTCTCCTAGCGTCAGCTAAGCACATAAGCACTATAGAAAATCTTTGTTTGTAATTAAAAAAAGAGGACCCAGTGTTTGCAGGACACATTATATAAACATGTTTACCGTCTAGAGCCCCCAAACAATTTTTAAACTGCCATAGCTCTTGAAAATCCTTTGCTATTCGCTTCCAGTCGTCTTTGGTAGGTTTTGGAATAACAAGAGGTTGTAAAACAAGCCAAAGAGCATTACAAACTTCTGCCACAATTCTCGACACACTTGCTACTCCAATCCTAAAATTTTCTGCCAATCGTGTGAACGACGAGCCCGTGGATAAATACCTGCAAAAAAAGGAATGTTTATAATAATAGTAAGAAAAATAATTAACAAATAAAAAAGTACTCTTTACCTGTTACTGATTTTTTGCGATCTGTAAGACAACATGCTTGGTATAAAAATGTTATATTCCTAATCATAATTTTCTATTATTTCAGTGAAAAGCGCTAAGTATCGTTGGAAACAACTACGGGATAGCCATCGGGACGCGCTAAAGAGGCAGAAATCTAAAAAAAGCGGACAGGCTACAACCAAAACACGTGAATGGAAATACCAAAAATTGATGGAATTTCTTTTACCGTACATGGCCAACAGAGATAGAGAGTCAAGTTATAAAGAGGATATTTCGTCACCAAATAATGAAAATGACTCTTCGCAAAGCACTCAATATTCATTAAACCAAGATGACTCTTCGCAGAGCACTCAATATTCATTAAACCAAGATGACTCTTCGCAGAGCACTGAACATACACCAAATCAAGCTGACAATCCCAACAATCTTTACGAAATAGCCTCAACTTCAGGCATTTCAACAGATTCGGTCACCCCGTCATCATCAAAGAAGAAAAAAGGCGATGAATTATCAATTTTAATACAAAAACATATGAAAAATCAAGAAGATTTTCGAAAAGAAAGGCAAGAATTAAGAGAACTTTTAAAACCAACGGACTGCGATGATACTGATCATTTTTTTCTTTCAATGGCGAAAACATTTAAAAAATTACCAGATTACATGCAAGTTCCTTTAAAAAGGAAACTTTTTAATATGATTAGCGAAGCCGAAGAATCTTACGTGCTGACGTGGTATAATCAAAATATTGGTTATTCTTCAAGCTCTGGTAGCAGTATAGCAGTAGGTAGTAATATAGCAGGCCAGATGGATTTGCCGCCTCAGCTGGATCCTGAACAACTTGGTTATTCTTCAAGCTCTGGTAGCAGTATAGCAGTAGGTAGTAATATAGCAGGCCAGATGGATTTGCCGCCTCAGCTGGATCCTGAACAACTTGGTTATTCTTCAAGCTCTGGTAGCAGTATAGCAGTAGGTAGTAATATAGCAGGCCAGATGGATTTGCCGCCTCAGCTGGATCCTGAACAACTTGGTTATTCTTCAAGCTCTGGTAGAAATACAAATAAAACAGTGGGCCAGATGGATTCATCTTTCCAACTGGAAGCTGTACAACCAGCATCTCCGGGAACACAACATTCAGACCTACAAACGCCAAATACTTCAAACAAAGTAGGAACAGAGCCTAATTTGCCATGAAAAAGAGGAACTTGTTGTCTACTTATTTTGCAGATTATGATTACTTTTCAATTAATATGTTTAATAAAGACAAAATTGATTCAAACTATTTTACTTACTTTAAACATACCGCCAATTTTTCCTTGGTGCTGATGCATTCTCTGTAGTGAGTGTCTTCTTTCTTGATAATGTTCTCAATCAAATTGTGTAACTCATAAAAGTTACTTCTAGATACTCGATAAGAATTTTCGAATATTTCATCATCAGCCGTATGAAAAAAGGTAAAGAATTCTCCATGTAATCGATGATATTTAATATGGTTACGTATCCAAAACCTGTGTGTTCTTGTATTGCTCAAAATTATAGAACTAATAAACTCCGTATCTTCTGCTTCCATTTCTTCATCACAAATTGTTAAATATAAAAGTATTTTCTTTTTCCAATTATCCATATTATTATCTATTTTGCGCACTTCTACTTCCAACAAACTCCGTCTATGGACTGGCTGGTACAGTATGCGCAAACCTCGCAACACATCTTTCTCAACACACATTCCTCGCACACTTCCCTCGTACACATCCCTCGCACACATCCCTCGCACACATCCCTCGCACACATCCCGCGCTTGTTTTGTATGCGCAAAAATCTAGCTCCGCTGAGCCGTTTCCACCAGAGCTGTGCTGACCGAGGCAAGGTAAATGAAGCGATCCTATTGGTTCTTTACAAACACATCCCTCGCTATGCATCCTCGCACATCTCTGGTGGAAACGCAGCCTTATACTGGCGTAAATGACAATTGTAAATGTAAACGAAAATAAAACCATTACGATCGGGCAACCGCGGTCGGCCTGCTGATCTGAATTAAATTTGGAATAGAGATAGCTTATACCCTGGATTAACACATATGCTACTTTTAATCCGGAAAAAAGGTTCCTAAAAGCCTATGTGTTACTCCAGGGTATAAGCTATCTCCATTCCAAATTTCATCCAGATCTATTCAGTAGTTTTTTCGTGATAGAGTAACAAACGTCCATCCATCTAGCCATCCATATTCGCAAACTTTCACGTTTATAATATTAGTAGGATAAGCAATTTTCTTACGGATCCCTAATTTTTTTGGAAATAAAATATAGCCTAAAGCCTTCCTCGATAAATGGGCTATCCAACACTGAAAGAATTTTTCAAATCGGACCAGTAGTTCCTGAGATTAGCGCGTTCAAACAAACAAACAAACAAACAAACAAACAAACAAACTCTGCAGCTTTATAATATTAGTATAGATTAGTATAGATTATAATCGATGTAAACTCGAATAGAAAAATATTTGATCACTTAATATCAATTTGATTATAAGAAATTCAAGAAATAAATTATTCTAAGATACCTACTTATCTATTATCACAAATCTTTATCATTAACCATCCATCATAATTATTATTGTGAACAGAAGTAAAAATAATAACAACAGTGTTGAATGGTCGACGTCATCCTAATGTCATGGGTTATAATATTCAGAAACAAATTATAGACAATAGATATCAGGTTTTTATTTGTTAAAAAAATAACAATAAATAAGTTAAGTATTCAAGTATGTAAGTACTCATACTTACTTGTTCATCATCATCAGCCGGAAGAAGTCCGCTGCTGAACATTGGCCTCCCCCTTTGAACGCTACCATGAATTAGCCATTTGCATCCATCGACTCCCTGCGACTCTTACAATGTCTTTGGTCTAACCTAGTGGGGGGCCTACCTACGGAGCGTCCTCCGGTTCGTGGGCGCAACTCGAGAACCTTCTTTCTTCCCCATCGGTTATCGGCTCCCCGAGCGATGTGGCCTGCCTATTGCCAAACTTGCAAATTCTGAGAACTGAGTCGGGACATTGGTTCTTCGGTTAAGATATCCACCTGCTTAAGTACAATTTATTTTTATTTTTCAGTGCCTTATTCTCCTTCCTCGGATTTCTGCTTATAGTGAGCACTGGTTACGATTTACATCAGACGTTGATACTTGGAAATGGTAAGTTTCAAGCATTTTAGACAACTACGACTGCGAAACTTATGGTCGCGGGTTCGATTTTAAATTCGAGACCAGTAGTTATGCAGTGTGGATCTATGATCTGTGGATTACAGCACCTGTGTTTCATAACAGGGAATCCTATAGGTTACGGCTTAGAGAAATTACTACATAGTGTAAAACGAAGTCGCTTCCCGCTGTCTGTCCCTATGTATGCTTAGATATTTAAAACTAGGCAACGGATTTTAATGCAGTTTTTCAGCAATAGATAGAGTGATTAAAGAAAAAGGTTTTATAGTATAATACATAAGTACATAATACAGAATAAATTAATATAATATAGAAAAGCCGAAAAATTCAAAGATTTGTAAAATACTGCCCCATATTAGTATCTACAAATCTACATTGCATCCGTGTGAATCCGGGGCGGGTCGCTAGTGCACTTATATGATTTTTTGAGGGTTATGACACAAAGTATGCATTATGCAAGTTAAGCTAGAGTTTAACATCCATATACAATAGCTTCATAATATTATTCCAATTTTGTAAACATTTTCGTAAATATGTATCAGAGTTTGTGACATACAAATAATGTTCAGTTTTAAAATTCATTAGTAGCTATCGTCCAGTCTGAGAAACTGCATCGATAACTGTCACAACAAAAGTGGTGAAATCACAAGTCTACATCTAAATTCGGGGTACTACCAAAATAGCATCCTTTTTATGATTATTACTTATCGCATTAAATATTGTAGCACGTTTTATCAAATAAGTTCAAAACCTGATGATGCAAAATTCCATACCAAAATGCGTCAAGACTGGATTAGAAGATTATAAAAATTGTCCTATTTCAAATTTGTTTTAAACATGCAGCGCCCCGCGGTTACATGTGTTAAACTATATAAAGTAAGAACCTTTATTCAGAATAAGAAATGCTATTCTATAAGTCACTTTGTCTATTCCAGATTTGGTTCAGCCATAGTGGCGTGAAGACCTCAAGTCACCTGATGTTAAGTGACGATGTATTCGATGATTTTGTCACGCTATCTAGATTGGAAACTGTCTCTCAAGCTAAGTGCTTGGCGATCAATTCATAACATGAGAGTAGTAGCTAGTCAAAATAGCTCTAAAAATGTCTTATCACCAAGCTGAAGAGCTATTTAATTATTTTAAAACGATAACTATCGGAAAAATAAGGTCTTATTATCAAAATAGTGATGAATATGAATGTGATGGATGGAAGGGAAGAGGAAGACCAAAGAAAAGATGGACGGATTGTGTGAGGGTTGATATGAATGAAAGGGGAGTGAATGAAGCGATGACGGCTGATAGGGGAGAGTGGAAGAAGAGTACATGCTGCGCCGACCACAAATAGATGGGACCGCAGGGCAGGAAGAAGAACTATCGAAAAAATTGTCTCTTTTTGTTGTGATATACATATACAAGTAGACACTTGCAGTGTTTATCTAAGTATATTGATCCGTATTGTAAAGATTTATTTTTGATTAGATAAATATAAGTCTGATTATTATTAGCATTTTATTGATAAAATATTCCACTACTATGCTACACAATCAAAGTTATTATCTTGGCGCTTTGTAAATAATTATGACGCTCTCGAATTACTATCTACAAATTAAAGGTACCGCGGAAATCGCGTGACGGTTTATTTTGGATTTAATTTAAAAAATATTGATACTACCAGCTGTTCCCCGCAGTTTTGTACGCAAGAAACGTGAGAGGAAGCGGGTAGATACTAGATAGATACGTCTATCTGTCCGTTATATATTAGCATCAATCCTACCCGCAGAAATGCTTAGTACTTTCGTGATATAACAGTGCTGAAATATTGAGAACAGTAACTGAATCAATAAAATTGCTTGGTGGTAGGGCAATTTCCTACCTCAAGTTAAGAATCTGTCGCCTATCAGCGTGTTCCGGCAGCCCCACTTGAGAGACAGTTCCCAATCCAGTTGTAGCGTAGCGCCATCTTCGACCACATCGTCACTTAACATCAAGTGACTTGTGGTCAAAGGCTACACTGTTAGTAGGTAGTAAAATCAGAAAAATAATTCATAAGTATGTCTGTCCGTTATAATATCAATCATCAATCCTACCCACAGACATTTTTAGTCCTCTTGTGATCATAGCGCTCGCAACAGTGCCAAAATATTGAGAACTAAAACAAAAACAATCACATGTTTTAAAACCAAATTCGATTGTGACCTATTATAATGTGTGTGAATGTGATATGTCTAAAAAAGTACCTTCATTAAAAAATGTTTCTTCTTTCCAGACCCCAAACGAATCAACAAGGTATACCAGTCATTCTCTGTGTACACGAATACGCGTCGCCTGTGCACGTACACGAGCGTGCCCGGTGCTATAGAGTGCCTCGATGGCATACGCTCCTTCGCCATGATGTGGGTCATCATCGGACACACGTACGTCAACCAGCTCACCGATGTCCTTGCAAATCCGCTGGATGTTGTCAATGTTAGTATTTAGCTGTGTTTGATCACTTTATCACAAGCTAGCTGTTTCCCGCGTAGATGACAGTTTGTAGATAATAAAAGTGTTTTAAAAAATATCCGATGTCCCTCTCCCAGGTTCACGCTATCTCCAATCTTATGGAGATTACCAAATTTCTCTAAGATCGGGTGAATAATTTTTAAGCGAAACAAACAATCAAATATTTTCACTTTATGTAATGTTAACCACAGGCTAGCCACGGTTTCAGTCACATGGACTGCACTTTATCGCGATAAAAGTATCCTATGTCATTCTCCAGGGTTTGAACTATACACCAAATTTCATCAAAATCCGTTCTGAAGTTTTCTCGATGACAAAATCAACCTCTAGTTTTATCTGATCAAAGATGTTATCTATTGCTGTTTCATTTTGTAATTTTTCCAGTGGATAACATCACCAAGTTCAGTCTGGATCACGGTGGGACCTATAACAGTGGACACGTTTTTCATGCTGAGTGGACTTCTACTCGTGTACACCACTGCTGGGAAACTGACCAGATGTGAGTAAAATGTTTTGGTTAACACGAGCAATGTTGGCTGAACGATTACGCATACGCTTTTCAAGGTACCAATACCAGCCCCACACGTAAGACTAACTCAAAATGGTGAAGGAAAACAACGAGAGGAAACTGGCATGTCCAAAAACCACAATGTAAGAGCATGCGACATAATTTACCAACTTCCACTTCTTCTTCTTGTGGTGCCATCTCCTACCGGAGGTCGGCTATCATTAGGGCTATCCTAATTTTGGATGCTGCTGCTCGGAACAGGGATCTTGTGCTCATTTTGAATCAAGTCCGGAGATTTTTGAGCCATGAGGTACGTCTTCTTCCAGGTTTTCTCCTTCCTTGGATTTTTCCCTGCATGATAAGCTGGAGCAGCTGGTACTTGTCGTTCCTCATAGTGTGACCAAGGTACAACTCCCACTAGGCTAATGCAGCCTCTCTGTAAAAAACTTTTGTCCCAGCAGTGGGAACGTAAGAGGCTGATTAGACAGTGATATGAATATAAATATTATATCTTATGGAGCTCTTAGCAAAAGAACCGATAGCCGTTGGGCCAAACGTGTTCTTGAGTGGAGACTGCGACTCGGCAAATGTAGTGTATGATGTCCTACGGCTAAGTGGAGCTACAATATGTGCAAAATAGCTCGAAGTGGTTGGACGAAAAGCCGATGATCGGGTTCGATGGCGTACTTTGGGAGAGAACTTGGCGTTAGAGAGCATAGCACTGAAACTGGTTGATTATGATCATGATGATAAGCGAGGAGCTTTAATTGCTATCTTACAAGTTGATATGTTAAATAACATGGCATATATGACAGGGAATTTTAGTAATGAGCTCTTATTATTATTTTCCAGCCCGGCTAATGAAGAACCTGCACATGTTCTATCTCAATCGCCTCCTACGCATGTTCCCCATACTAGCAGCCTACGTGTTGATCCAGGCCACGATACTGAACCGTATCACTGATGGACCGAATTGGACCATCATGGCTGAACATACACACAGATGCCGCGTGTATTGGTGGTCGACGCTGTTACACGTGCAGAACTGGGTGAATCCTCGGCATATGGTAAGTGTACTGCATTACTGGCTGCGTGGTTACAACCACATCATTTGCATTTTTCACAAGAACTGTTCTCTTTTCCGAGATAAAAAGTATCCCATAACCTAGTCAAGGGTTTAAAGTAATTACAATTCAAGTGTCAAGAAGATCAGTTAATCCGTTACGATGATATCAATCATCATCAGCCTATAACGTTCCAGCTGCTGGGATACAGCCTTTCTTTGAGGTATTTGGGTATTGGCCATAATTTACCACGCTGCGCTGACCCAGTAAGGGCTGGTACTTTTTGTAGAATGTTGTGATTCTTGGACATGCCAGTTTCCTCACGATATTTTCCTTCGCCATTTCGAGTGATGGCAAATTCGCACGATACTTTGAAGGTATTGGTACGGGTGTCCTCGGTATAAGCGCCTTGTAAGGCGCACGCATTACCACCATTTGACCACCATCTGTCATAATTAATTACTTATTTATACTACTTTTGTCTCTGTCTTACTAACTTCTGTCTTACTTAACTTACCTAATAGTTCAAAATTTTTATTTGCACATAATTTATATAAGTTTTTGTTTCTCTTTTCCAGTGCCTAGCCCACAGCTGGTATCTAGCCATTGACGTACAGCTGTACGTTATTTCCCCACTGGTCCTGTTCTGGGTTCTTGGAAAAAGGAAGCAAGTAGCTTGGGTAGCGTTATTAGTTGCTTTGTTGCTGTCATTGGGTGCAGCTACAGCGTACAATTTTGTAATGGAGTTCCAAGCTGGACCGGTTATACCATCGTAAGTAGCTCTTTATACTTAGACATTAAGATTCACTATCCGTTAGGATTTAAAACTAGAAGGACCTCCAAAATTATGACCTAATCGTCCTTTGCAAGAAAACTAGGCAAGTATACTTCGCTTTACGTTTGATTGTCAGTGTGTTTGATACTTAATATACATCGTGATGAAACTATAGCTTGGTGATGGAGTGTTGTCTAGTGCTCGCCTGGCTGGCCACCCTCAAGTTAAGAATCTGTCGCTAAGCACCTATCTGTGTGTTCGGCAGCCTCACGAGCTAGTTCTCAATCCAGTTATAGCGTTGCACCACCTTCGACCGCATCATCACTTAATTAACAACGCTACCTTGTATATCATACTCGTAGAAGAAAGACGGATCTTTACATTAGCACTGACAACTGACACTGACACAACTGATTAGAACACTTTAATTATTTCCAGTCGTGACGACGAGAGTGGAGACAACTACATAATTAATTACTACGTAAACACGCTCACCCGATCCTCGCCGTTCTTCATTGGTATGATCTACGGGTATATTCTGCACCTGAACAGACACGTGAAACTTCGTTTGCCTATGGCAAGTAATTTTTTTAATCAGTTGCAAACAGTGCTCCTCAAAATGACGAGCGATATACCTAACTTGGCCAACCTCTTACTTCCTACCTTCAAAAATGTCCCGCTTTGAATTTTTTTTTTTTTATATTCTTTATTTAAAGAGCTTTTTCGCACATGCGAATATGTCGCTCTATACTGTACTTATAATTCAAATGTAACAAACACTGAAACTTATAAATTTAACAACAAACGAGAAGAAAATAAAAATAACAATAAATCACCTATTATTTAAAGCATGTTTTACTAAATCTAATATCATTCCGGCGTTCGCTGAGTGAAGATGTGATAAAAATGTATTACAAATACCAATGGAACTGTCAAGCTTTGAAATGAAATAAAGGAAATGAAAATAAATTTATTTCTGACACCGACACTATCGCACAAATTAAGGACAAGAACAAAAATTAACAATCACACTTATAACAGTTTGACAAAACAGTTTGAAAATTGAGGTTGAAAATGTAATCTTGAAAATGAAAGCCGGATAGAAAGTAATTATTGATTCTGATAACCAAGGGTAATATCATCAACAAATGCAAACACCATTCATATAGGTACTTATACCTAAACCTTAGATCTTTAAGAAAGCTTTTCTCAGAATAAATCGCTCTCGCGGGTGTCGCTCTGATCACTTTAAATAAGACGCTAATTTGGTGGCTGCTACAGCTAACAATATTGCGAGTTACACACATTATTTGTTTTGACTGCCATCGAAGATCGTACGCAATACCGCGTGTTTTGCAATTCTTCTACGATATCATCGAGTTGAACATCGTGATGAAGCTATACCCAGCTTGGTGGTAGCATTTCATTATGCTCACCTGCAGCGTCTGGTTGCCGGTGAAGAACAGACGCTGTTGGAAATATCCCCCTTGTCCTAAATCTTAGCCTTTACGTTTTCAATGAGGACATTTCTGCTTACTAATTCCAGCTCCAAGTAGCAACTTTGTGGGGCTGTGCGGTTACCATTTTAGCCGCCGTCACTTACGTTGCCTACCCTATTATGCAACTGGACTGGGACAACCAAACTGTTGACAGTATAATCAACAGTTTCATGAGGCCGAGCTGGGCTTTGGCTATCGGATGGATGATATTTGCGTGCCACCACGGCTATGGAGGTACAATTCTACGTACAATATTGAGCTTTTAGCTTGTTTAAATAAGGTTCTTTTCATTTAAATATTTCCCATTGCTAACATTAGAAGTGCGTTTGGATACTAAACTCAATGACAAAGGTGGTAGGACGTAAATTGTCATGGAATCGATATAACTTGTGTCTACCCAATGATGTGACGAGACAGTGTATCTCAGGCTTGAAAGCTAAGCTTCTCCAATCGAGATGCAATTCTAATTGGTAATTTCAAAAAAGAAACAGTGTATCTACTAGCAAAGGCATTATGTATAACGGTTTAACTCGCACATAACCGGTTATATGTTATTGAGAACCTAACACTATGTATGCTTTTATCAGCAGCCTCACTTGAGAGCTTGTCAATCCAGGTGTAACGTGGCGCAACTTCTGAGTGACTTATGATCAAACTCTATCTAGTAAAATGTGAGAAATACGACGCTTCATAGTAATTTTCACATTTCCAGGTCCAATAAACTGGGTGCTATCACTTCAATGCTTCAAAGTGCTGGGCCGTCTCTCGTATGCGATGTACATTGTTCACTACCCTCTTATCTTCATGGTCAACTCTGCGCAAATGACGCCGGGATACTTCTCTGTCACTGCTTCGGTAAGCATAGTAAATGTTAAGAACAGTCTTGAGCGATAGCAAGACTGGGGTCAAACCCTTGCCTATCCTACTAATATTTTTATGTGAAAGTTTGTGTGCGTGTGTGTGAATCTTTGTTACCACGTCACCTATCACCTAATTACTTAACCGATTTTGATGAAATTTGGAATGGAGGTAGCTTATACCCTAGATTAACACATAGGCTACTTTTAAACGCAGGGCGAACATAATTTTTGGCCTGTAACGTTAGTGTTGAGTGCTGCAGCATTATAAAAGCCAAACACTAAGAAAATTTAAATCTAAGTATGTTTTTTTTTTTTTTTTGGACTTTTTTGGCGGCAATCGAATTGTCAACGTGAAAATTTTGTTTTTATTTCCAAAACTTGTGTTTCTTCGAGTGATAATGTGTAATATTGGTGGATTATTAACCATTATGTGTTCGTTAATGTGTACGAGTGTGGGAAATTGAAATAAAGTTGTGAAAATGACTTTTCAAGTTGCTCCAAAAAAGTCCGTGTAAAGTTTAAGTAAAGCACCACTACTTTACTTAAACACTATCCTCATCCCATCATCTCATCATCATCATCACCATCATCTCATCATAATCATCACCATCATCATTTAAACTTGATTCAACTCTCTGAGTTTGAAATCTTTTATACTTGACACTGGCAAATACACTAATCGTGTGACGCCATAACAAACCAAAAAAAAAAAAGTATGTTTTTTATTAAAAGTAATTTTGGCGTTATCTAGCCGCAGTTTATAGTACTAACTACAGTGTACTGGGAATGTTATAAAAGCAGCGAATTTTATACCGCTCATTGGAAATCTAAACCTCAGCTGTGCAGTTAGTTCCGCCGTTCACAACTAGATGGCGCTATTACAAATTTTGGAGACAAAAGCCTTACTGCCCCACTTTTATTTGAACTAACATTACTTTTTCGTTTCTTGTATTTACACAGCGTGATCAAAAGTGCAACTCTCTCTCTCTCTCTCACTCTCTCTCTCTCTCCCCGAGCGCAGGCTTATGTTTACAGGCAATCATAGAGAGTAGTAGGTAGGTACTAGAAATGCAAGATTGGCTGTCAGTTAACGTACCAACAAATCTTGCAAATTGTTAGCAAAAAGAACTACCAGTGGATATATCGGTTTTTACTGTTTTCTATGATCCAAGGGTTTCAGGACCTTCAAAACTTTATAGTAAGAGTTGTTTTCGCTTTATATAATTTCTCATACTTTTTTCCAGCTTTTTAAATTCCTGGGAGATTTCTCGTTGGCAGCTATAGTAGCTTTCATCCTCACGCTGCTCGTAGACTCGCCCTGCTCTACGCTGATCAAGTTCTTTATAGGTGGAGGTAAGATTTAGCTTATAAGGTGCAGAATAGATTATCAAGCTCGACACAATTTCAAGTCCATACAAAACTAAATCATCTTATACTTCAATTGTTTTATTCAAATTAGGATACATTTTGATCACTTTGAAACGACAAACTTAAAACTAGCTACGCCTGTTCCAACCTCCTTACGCCGGCAAAAGAACAGGCAAGAAACGCCCGGCAGGTAAATTATTTGGCGCGATCACATTGACAATTTTATTCTCATTACTAATTGATTGATTTAGAGCAAGTTCACTAAAATCCCAAGCTTTTTTTGTCATCTAAATAGTCCAATTTTTTCTAATAAGTTTTACTAATAAGATTTCTCTTGGTTGGTTGTGCACGTGGGATATGGAAACATGAAAATTAACGAGTAAAAATCTTGTTCCAATTCGATCAGTTTGTAATTTAGTACGAGAGCCCACCACAACCATAGCCATGCATAGCATAACGGCCGATACTGTATAAAGTCGTCAGATAACATGATTGTGAACCCGACTAGTAACGATCAAAAGTGTATCAACTGCGTGGGAGGCTATTTCTGCTGTGTGAAAAAAAGGCAGTCGGCAGTATGAAAATCAGACAGATTGCTATGATACAGTTCGGTAAAATTTGTTGACATTTTTGAAAGTTCGGTCAGGTCAAACGCTACGCGAAAAATGTCTGGTATTGGTATTTTCGTGTTCAGCATAATCGAATCTATAAATTTGATGTGGTTTTGGCTGTATTGCTTGAGCCAAAAATTTTGGTCGTGGGCTCTCGTACTAATAAGAAAACATTTGTAGCTAAATATGATCGCGCCCAAAAACGTGGCAGGCATTTCTTGCTGGTTAAGCAGGAACAAAAGTTTGTTCCAAAACTGTAAAGACGTCTGAAATCCACTTGATAGCAAAAAAATCAGCCTGCAAAATCTAAATTCTCACAATTTTTCCTTCAGGTCAAAGGCAACCACGCCCGGCTCCAACTAAAGCTCTACCAGAAGACAACGGACTGCCCGCAAATGGGATAGCCAACCAAGCCTACGTGAATGATGAAAATAAAAATAGCCCATTATAATAGTAATGATAAGGGCACAAGGGTTTATACCTAGTTAATGTTACGGGTCTGTAGATGTTGTAGTATATTGTAGTGTAGAAATTATTGATAGGTACAGACATTCCTTGTAATGCTGCGGCCACACTAAGGTCAACGTCAAAGGAAATGTCAATGCCTATCATCGCGATAAATATTGCGTTAATTATTAACGAAATTATGTGAGTGGCTACACTTGAACGGTCAACGTGAATGCACTGAGTTATCGGCTAACGTCAAACGCCAATGTGATCCGTTGTCAAATGTCGTGGCCACACTTATGTCAAACGTCAATCATCGCGCTATTTAACGACAATTGACTTTTCCCGTTAGCGTGGCCATAAGACGTATGGAATTTGATGAAGGGTCTAATAAATTACGTTTTATTTTTACTTCTTTCAGGATAACTTTTAACCGCATATCACCTGATGTTAAGGAACGATTGTGGCCAAAGGTGGCGCTACGCTACAACGGAATACCAATAGGTGCTTGGTGACAGATTCTTAACATCAAGGTACTTTACTAAAAGCTCAAGCTCATCGTAGGATTCGAACCTACGACCTACGGGTCACAAGTTGACGTCACTAACACAGAACCATCACCATCGCTTCAGATTTGTTAAATATATCCCGTTATGGTACTAAAATATAAATTAATTTCGAAAATAATTAACTTTAAATGCAACAATACAGAAGAAGCAACAGTACGGAATATTAAACACGTGTCGCCGCTTCGACTGCGCGGCCGAGACTGCCGCAGATGCACCGTGATGCACGCGACGGCACGCGTTTCCCTTCCCCGCTACACCACCCGCTACCCGCTGACATCTTGGGTACCTCGTCCCCGCCACCGTCTGTCACCCCGTGGGACGGTCGCGCACGTGGTTGCCGCACTATAATCTCTGTATTATGTACTTACTATACTAGACAAATTTAATCCGTAAACATAAAAAAAATGTACTGTTCATAGGAATAAATCTTTAATATATTAATATAATGTATAAATAGGTAGAATATAATTGTTCAAATGAAACACACGATTTTCTTTATATATTATAATAACCCTTATTCCACTATAAATTAAGCATCTATTTGAAAGCTTGGCAAGATCTTGGTAACAATTCAATTCTATGGTACCTAGGCAAGAAAATCAAGTATAAATTTTCTAAATTCCAATACCTCAAGCGATAATTTAAGGCTAGGCTTTAGTTTCACAATCGTTCGCTAGTGGCGCTAGTACTTTTTAGAAATAAATTTAAAAACCTTAATTATTAAAATAGGGTTTACATATTGTTCTAGTGTTTTTTAAATATTCACAAGTATTTTTATACTTGCTTAGGTACTGGCTTTAAATTTATTAGGCAAAGAAATATTTACAGTCTTATAAACAATAGTCTTTCAGTTAAACCTTATTTATCATTGACGTATAAAATAATGGACGTCGGATCTATTGAAAATGTGATGAAAAAAGTGGCTGCTGTATACTGAGTTAACCTATAGACGGGGTAAAACATTTTAATTTAAGTATTATTCTATCAATAACATACAGTACAATTTTGTTAGAGCAAAAAATATCAGTATTTGCAGCGTTGACTGACTGTGTCATACACTCGTGGCGAAGCGGAGAACGGTGTGTAATTATCCCTCTTTTCGCGTTTAGACCTCTTTTTGTTTGGACGCTTTCGAGCGAAGGACCCGAAGTCCATTTTTTGGTACGTCTATGTTATTTATACATTATTCTAGGTAACAGTAAATTGTAGGTATCTAAAAAAATATCTATCACCAAAACGCAAATAAAAATAGACTTCAAGTTCAAACTACTATTTGGATGGCACTAAAAGTCATCATGTTTGGGCTCTCCCTAAATTTGACTAAATATAGTTTAGTACCTAATGGAGAACATTTTCCTTTATTTGTCCTCTTTTCTTTAACGTAACATTGGCACTATTATAAAACATTTACGAAATTCACGGTCTTGGTCAAGTTTTAATATATCAGTTAAAATAATTTGCAATTAATATCATAATGTAAAAGAAAACGACCATGTTGTTTCTAATAAACTGCCCAAAGCTTTTGGCTCATAGGTGGACATAGCAAAAGTCTAAAATACAATATATTTCTGGGAATCCAGACTCAATATATCACCTCAACTATCACAGATAAATAATACGATTCTTTAAATCCTTCACTTCTGTAATTTACTTAAAAATATATCCCCAATATTACAGCCTTTTCTATACTTATCTGTAACTGCTTCTTATAGTGGCCGGTTTAACAGTATACCGATAACTTTCTATATAACTTATCTGATTGATATTCACAATCACTTTCCTTATAAAATTTTAGAATATGGTTTGACAACTTCACGACGAAGTCACCACAGATTTGGAGTAGGCTCTGTGGAAGTCACGAAGGATTTGCGCGAGCTCCACGTGGAGGACTGGCAGGAGGTGGCGCAGGACAGACTGAAGTGGCGTTTTTTATTATCGGAGGCCAAGACTCACTTTAGGTCGTTGCGCCATCTCAGTTAGTTAGATCAGATAAACTATCTAGAGCTTATTATAAATTGTGGAACAGACCTTACATTTCAACGTCATTTTGTAACACAAAACCATTAAATTATTCTATTAATTGGATGCTAGGTTATCATTTGAGCATTGAACGGTTGTTATACACAAAAATGTGAAGTTACAATCGGACACTATTAAATCAACATCAACATTATCTATGCCTCAAAAACTTACTTACATAGAGCATAAATTTACTAGAAAACTCTGCTGTCAATCTATATCTTAGTGCTAAATAAGCTAAGATCCGATGTACTGCCGTGAAGGCCAGCAAACCGACTATCTGTAGGGCATAGTTATCATAGGTCATGCCTACATCTCTTAGCAACATCTTAGGGTCTGAGTAGAGGCAGAAATCTTCCGGGCACTCCATTTGGTCGCGTTCTTGGTATAGGGCAAGAGATAAACCAGAGAGGCCGTATCGTAAGTAAGAGGCTGACATCAACACCTTCATGCTGCCTTCGATGTAAGGGCCGAAGCCCATTCCATAACAGCATAGAGCCAGGAGAGGCGCGCACATTGCTGGCCCAACTATGGAGCCATTCTGAAAGAGAAAAACTTTTTAGTTTACCGCCAAACAGTAAAAAAAACATTACTGTATTCCGGATTGAGAGACATTATTTCCAGTAAGCTTACAGGGGGTGTAAGGAGATTTAGCATATTTTATATTAGAGTGACGAGCGCAGTTACATTGCCGCAGAGGATTGTGAACCATTGAAGTTAAAGAATCGTACTGTGTGTGGCACTACTAACTATAATGTGCAAGCGTCACGCTTACCATCAAGCGAGTGATTTTTACTTAAAAAAACATAGTACCTTTCATAGAACATGTTGATATTATATTATGTAAGACAACTTGAGCAAAGAGGTTGACAAACCGACAAGAGCCACTGAGACTTGGAAGAAGCTGTAATAGTAAAAAAACACTTACAGTTACACTAAAGGCAGAGCCCACGGCCAATCCCAGACCTTCCGAACACAGCGCAGTCATCAGGCAACTTATAGCGAAGAATACAAATCTGTTCCATTCCAGCAGTTGTCCAGACATCAGGTAGGTTATGATTATAAAAGTAAGGCCAAGGGCAGCCTGAAAACAAAAATAAAACTTTTAGGTATACTTTAGATACAATTGGAACAGGAAGGTGGATTAGGTACGGCTTTTTGATCTCCCCCTCTTTCTCTTGCTTTCTTTTGATTCTATGATTATGATGAAGAACTCGCTCGACGAAACGATAACCGATGGGGATGAAAGGTTCATGAGTGGCGACCACGAACCGGAAGACGCTCTGTAGATAGGCAGAGTTCACGGTGGCGTTCAAAAGGGAAGGCTTATGTTCAGCAGTGGACTTGACAGCTGTGCTCTGTGCTCCGAAACATCGAAGCAGTCGGTTGGAAAGGGATAATAGTACAGTGGTAGTAAAATGGGTTTGCGATCCATCGTGCGATTCAAATATTACAAAGAACTTGAGCTTTTGGTGAAGGAAAACATCGTGGTGAAACCATATCTCGGTGGTTGGACATCAACTATCGAGCGACTACCGTCATGTCAAGTACGGTCGGTATGTTGCCGCAGCGTCACTTGAGAGCCAGTTCCCAGTGAAGGTGGAGTAGGTCGCCACCTTCAACCACATCGACATCTGTGGGTATTAAACAATGAAAATATCTCCCGAACTTACCATGACAGGCAGTGTTGAAAATGTCAACGCAGCATAATATGCTTTGAGGCTGTACCATCGATTGAAGTACTCTCGCCGCAACATCCGCACTTCTAGTGGAACTGGAAGGAAGGGTTAGAATTTAGTTTCCTAACCACATTTATTGGTACTTCAAGTCACGGTAAATTACACTTGACATGTCTAAAAATCAAAAACCTCAAGGCCTATACCAAGCCAAACAATATGGGATCAGTGTGTTGGGTTACAGTGCATACATAGAAGACTAGTGTTCCAACATAATGATAGACATAAACTTATATGACTTTCATCTACTGAAAGCTGAAACTACTGTGCTACAGCAAATGCCTTACTTTGTAAAGGAATTGAGATGACCTGAATGGATGCTGATCGAGAGAAATATACAATTCACTCCAAATGGGATGACCATGAAGGCCACATTAAAAAATCATGGCATAATTATTCTTATCAGTTCTTAAGCCCCGTTTATTATGTACTTACACAGCAATATTGGTATCATTATGTACGTGTACATAAAGAACACGAGACAGCTCAAGCAGAACTTAAAGTTGACTATAGGCACCGCACCATTGTTGCCAATCATAAAGAAAATACTGCCAAGTAGTATTGCGGATGTCACATGGTGAGCCAACTGGATCCATAGGGTTACCTGTAATTGATAAAGTCAGGGTTAAAATTACGTAGCCGAAATCTCTTAACTATCATCATTATCATCTGCCTATTACGTTCCCATTGCTGGAGTCACTAGTTGGACCGACGTCATTGTAAGAGTCGCAGGGAGCCGATGGATGCAAATAGCTAATAGCAATTCATGGTGGCTTTCAAGGTCTATATTCAGCAGTGGACTTCTTTCGGCTGATGTTGAAGGTGACGAATGTATGCTGAAGATTATATTACCAAGAGATTAGCTAATATCTTACCGAGTTTCTCTTGGTTTGTGTAAATATCCTGGCAGTCAATATAATAAATTGCGTCAGGAATGTGGTTGGGAATTCCATCTTTGTCTGTTCTTTGGCAACGTGCTCCACAAATATTTTTTGTATAGACTCGTCTGAATGAAGGACTGGTTTTCTGTAATGGAAAAAAAATTAGATGATTAAAGAAACTGTTAACTACTCGGGTCAAAACGTAACGTAATTTGTGGTGAAACGTAAAATGTTATAAAAGGCAAGTTGCTTAGCGAAGACATAGAATGTGGATGATCAACTACTCACTATCAGCAGCCTACGAAGGAAAACGTCATCATGGAACCTTAGCTTGGTAGAGTCGATTTATTGTGCTCGACTGGCTTACAACTCTTAAGAGGGAATCTGTCTTCATGCTTTTATTAGTGGGTTCCAGTAGCATCATATCAGAAGCAGTTCCCACACAACAACGCGTTCCGTCGTTTCTTTCGACCAAAACGTCACTTACGCCAGGCGTTAGATTTAAAATAAAACAAACCTGCCCCCTCTAGTAGTCATCCGATCCAGCTGTCTGGATAGTTTGCCATTCTGGCACAGTTCAGCGAGCTGTGCTGCCACCTCCACATCCCCCACAAGTGTCTCTAGCACGAAGTCAGCTGGATTGTGGGTTTTGGGGCAGATGTGACCTGCTTCTGCGAGGTATGGGACCAGGAGTTGAGGAGCTCCCTGAAAAGTAATTTTATTTGCATGATTAATTAGATTGTAATCAGAACATTAGGCACATTTAAATGTTTGCCATATTTTGGATTTACCCCGTCAATATGGGGTGCTTTAATTATTTTCTTCTCTTCCTTTCTTCTGAACGGATACGCCAACGTTTGTCTTACAAAATACAGTGCCGTGCAGTTTTTTATGACTTACAGGGTAGCGTTTGATAACAAACTCCCGAATAACAAATTACGATGCTGTTATAAGTGGCTTAACACTGCGCCTAGATTTGAAACCAGCTCGCAAGTGAGAATGCCGGAACACACCAATAGGTCATCCATAATCATCTCTATTACTCGTGTGTCTTTCTTCCTTATCTACAAATCGCTTAAACCCATCTTGAGCTAGTTTTAGATCACAATGTATCCTATTGAATAAAAAACATTTGACTTTTCACTTTTGAGATTGCTTTGACGAACTTCGCCATCATTTAGAAAATGTCTTGAGATGAATTCATTAACTGTGTATGATACATTCATAGGTAGGTAGGTACGTAATTTATGGATATTACCTCCTACTGACGTTTTGTAATCAAGTCGATGCAAATTGCAAAGCCACAGCAAATTGCTTGCTAGTTTTACCATAATACTAGCTGCTACCTACGGCTTGACTCGCGTGGAGATTAAGGTTATATAAGAAATCTGTCACAACAGAACATAACTGGGATAGAAAAGATTTTTAACAGTGAAAGAACTTTCCAAATGAATTTTGCATCATCACCATCAACATCATCATTATCAGCCTGTATCAGTCCACTGCTGGACATAGGCCTCTCCCAAGGTACGTCACTGAGCCCTTTTCTTATCCTACTGCCTACTACTGCCAGCCGAGTGACTGGTCGTCGCAAGTCGTCGCTAAACCTGGATCCAATGGATTTTTAGCTCTGAAGATTACTTTCTTACATACAAACTCCAGTGCAACATTGCAACATTCAAGGGCATGCGACATCTACCAACCCGCACTGGGCCAGCGTGGTAGATTACAGCCCATACTCTCTCTCTCTCTGAGAGAAGGCCAGAGTCCCAGCAGTGGGAACGTGAAAGGCTGATAATGATGATACAGAATCAAGTTTCTTTATGATATTTGTATAGATTTGGAAAACATCGTCTCAAATCCCAAATATCTTGATGGAACAACCATCAGCTGTCTCGCAAATGTAGTTCGCAAGAACAAACTCTTCAGACAAAATACGCTATTTGTTTGCTCTACCCGCGCTTAGAAATACAAAGCATAGAAGTTACTTTAGTAACTAGAAACACTACTTATTCAGTGGTAATGAAAGCAGCGAAGAAGCTTCATATAAATAACTGATTTTGAAATGCACACTCTCACATGAAATTATATAGCACAATAACGTTAGTAGTGGTTCTTGAGTCTGCTTGAAAGAACCTGAATCTTTGCCAGTTACCAACGGTCAAGCAGTATCGTGCAAACATTGCTACCGTGTTTCGGATTGAAAGGCTATGTTTTCAGTAAAATTATAGAGCATAGACATTAAATTTAATATCTTAGGATAGCTAGCGTTGTGCATTCTGGGTCTGGGTGGTAGTGAACAAGTGTGACGCTTACGATAGGCAAGTGATTTGCTCATAGAGTCAGTCAGTTGCAGAAAAAAAATGCGACAGAAAAGGGTTCCTGAGGGATAATGGTTTTAAATGGAAGAGCAACTATGGGGAGTAGCTAATAACAAACTCCGATGGCTTAGCGACCCAAAATGTCTCTTGGCCTCCGAAACGAGAGAGTGCCAGTCATCTTTATCAAGTAATATATTATGACATTTATGCATTAAGCGTGGGCTGCGTGACAGACGAGCTGAACCCAAAAACATCACGGCGTTCGAGTAACAGCGTGACAGCGTGGAGCCATACTCATGTGACGTCATACTGCTGGAGATTGGATACTGGCCATCCTATTCCATAACTGAGTGGAACCCCGACCGCTGGGAAATCTGCATCTTAGCACTAACAAATGAGTGGAAAGTTCTCGGCTGCGGAACTAGATTGTTATAGTTATAGTTGATAATCATTAAAGTCTTAGATTACAATATTTGCACGCTCCTATTTTAGTACAAAACACTGTGTATTTAGTCTTAATGCTAGAACATTTTTAACCAGTCATCCTCGATGTTCAAATTATGTTGTGAAAATGCTGGAATGTATTTTGCACATGGGCTAAATATTATCGCCGTCGCAGTTTTATTTTTCATTTTACGGTTTAGTTTAGTGTCTTTATTTTGCTGTTTTAGTTTCTCAGATTTAGTCAACACCACAATATTTTTTAAAGGTTAAGTCGGGACAGGCAGCTTAACGTGTACTCCAAAGCACGGTAGTGCTCGGTTGAAACCGACGGTCACCCATCCAAATGATGTCCGTGCTGAATGTTGCCTAGCCTAGTTGATCTGACACGACCGACCGGATCAACTATGCCACGAGCGCTACAAGGAGAGCACTAAAAATACCATAAAACTAAACGTATATTTGACCCACTAAATGTTGAAGTATTAAGAAGGCAAAGCTACACCGATACCTGCTCGTTTAAGACGAGGGCCCTTCTACTAAAGTTCAAACACTTTAAAGCTCGCTTAAACTGTAAGTTACGGTTCAATATTTGGCTTCATCGTAAAAGTGCTATACTCAAGGTTTTAGGTTGAAAACCCGGCACGGAAGTAAGACAGCGCTAGAACTGGCATCGTTACTATTTTGACGTGTCGTGGGCTGTTTACAAATATTTTTATTATAGAGGAATAATAAAAAATCACCATGAAAATTAATGTTATTCTACATGATTTCAAGCAGAAGATTTTAATACAATTTTCAGGCAATTTTCAGATTAACAACTTGTGATGTTTGTAAAGATTTGTAGCGATTGGACCTATTTATTTTTTTGGTTGGGTTTCCTTTTTTCCATTCACTAGAAGTCATTTAACTATAAATCTTACTATTATATTATAAACGTGAAAGTTTGTGAGTATGAATGGATGGATGGATGGATGGATGTTTGTTACTCTTTCACGTAAAAACTACCGAACGGATCTGAATTAAATTTGGATTGGAGATAGCTTATACCCTGGATTAACACATAGGCTACTTATTATCCCGGAAAAAGGTTCCTGCGGGATAACAATAACGATAGTGAAATTTAGACTCAACTTCACGATATTTAAAATGCCTAGTAATATTTTCATAGCAATCGATTCGGCCGTAACTAATTCAGAGCTAGGCTAAGTTAGAGGCATTTTTGTACCTTGCATATTTTGGACTTGCCGTATTAATTTATTTATTTTTTATATTACATCGCTTAGCGTTGCTGGTTCTACAACTAGCCCATCAAACTTAATGAGTTTTTGCTTTAACGGCAACGTAACATAAACTTTACGACTATGTGCTTAACCCTAAAATGATGGGTTGATTTAATAGTTGATAGATCGACCTTAAACTTTGCTTGGTAGGGGTGTAAAGATTTTCAGGTCGATTAACGGTGCTATAATAGGTACTAATGTTATAAACGTGAAAGTTTGTGAGTATGGATGGATGAATGGATGAATGGATGTTTGTTACTCTTTCACGCAAAAACTACTGAACAGATCTGAATGAAATGCGGAATGGAGATAGCTTATACCCTCGATTAACATATACTAGGCTACTTTTTATCCCGGAAAAAAGTTCCTGCGGGATAACGGAAAGACGCGGGTGAATGACTTGGCTAAACTTGGTGTCTAAGAAATTAAATTTTGTAATGAAAAAGATTACATTATTATGTGAAGTCGCTGATTAGAATGGTACCAAGTACCAACCGAGTTCAAAAAAGGAGGAGGTTCTGTGTTTGACTGTATGTATTATTTGTGTGTGTTTTTTTTAATATTATTTATTAGCTATGCTCCGCGGTTGCTCTCACATTTTACGGGATATAAATATGGATTCTTGATCCTGGGTTAGGGATGAGAACTATTCAAAAAATTCAAAATAACTTATAACTTTCTTCTCTAGTTAGAAATATAACAAGTCACAAACTAAAAGTTGTGTCGGTAACTACGAAGAAATATAAATATTGCTGCAAAGTTATAAAGATAAGTACTTTGCAAAAGGATTGCTTAGGGTAAATTGCCATAGACAAAAAAGTAGCGAGACTGCTAGACATTATCTAGGTTGTCTATTAATTTGATAATTTGAATGCGCTTCGGGGAAACACAACAATAAAATACTTTTTATCGCAGTTTATATCTGTAGACTTTTTTACTATCTGCGGACAAATTACAGGTTTTTGTTAGGTATTTGCAATTATTTATTCCGACGCTATTTTGGTAGGTTCTTCTCCACACAGTTATACCATGATTAAATTTAAAAACTATACAACTTTTTTCTTTTAATGGTTTTGTTCATAATAATATGCCTGTGCCCTAATATTTCGCTATGTAACAATAAACAACTAAAAAAATAAAATTTATTGCCGCTATACATTCTTATTATTATTATCCTAGAATCTTATAGAACTAGAAGTAGTCCTAGCTTCATAATTAAAGGTTTTTAAAAACAGCCATCGACTAAAAATCGGAACAACTTTCTGGTGCAGTATAACTTACCCTTAGATTCTTAAACGAACTATATTGGAGGTGTTCCCTGAAGATATTTTAGAGGTAAACTTTTAGTTAAGTTGTTGTTTTTATTTTTGTTCGTTCTACTTAGCTTACAGTTTGTCAACGCGATAAAGATGGGAAATAAACATTGAAAAAAATCTCGGAAAATTTTGTTTTTCACACTAATATTGCGTATAATTTATGGCGAAGTTAAAAAACACAATGGTATAGTGATACTGTATTTTTGGTTAAAAAATATAAAACCTGGGGTTAGCCTAAACCTGTACAAGTATCATCAAAATCGGACTATTGCCATAAAGTCATAAGTAATGCGAAGACATACATAAAAAACTTAATAAAAATAAATTATAATAAAGACTTCTAGAATCTATGTAATTGGAGAATATTCTAAGCCCAGTGTGAAATCAGTTAAAAACTTTTTTTTTTCAAGTAGACCTCACACTCTTCGTCTTTCTTCTCTACAAGACCAAAGGTGTAAAATTTCCACTTACATTCCTAAATTTCAACACCTCAGTTAAAAGTACGGGGAAAAGCATTTCCGTATTCCCACTCGGGCGTTTTTTCTAAAAACAAAATTACAAAGCTAAAAACCGGACGCCGAAAACCGCATAAAGTAAGAACCGTGTTAACACCGCGAGTGGAGTACACTTCCATCCTAAATTCAGTGTCAAACGGCTCTCTGAGCGAAACGGCTAATGACAGGATCAAAGCCGTAATTTGCCTTTTTGTCACCAGATGTACTGTGCAAAGGTCTTTTCCGCTGCGCTTCAAAGGGATCCGGCCTCAACAAATAGGCCGAGTTCTCTCACTGTGTTACAACGACTATAGATTTCAACACAGTGCCTAATCTTCTAACCTAGTTTTTTCTGACCGATTCCAGCCGTTACAACATGAGCCTTGTGAATGTGGTTCGATATAAAATCTTTTTTTTTTACTATTTACAGGGTAGCGTTTGACCACAAGTCATCTGATGTTGTGTTCGAAGGTGGCGTCACGCTACACCTGGAAACTGGCTCTCAAGTGAGACTAACAGAACACACAGATAGTTGCTTGATGACAGAAAAAAACATCTAAAGCTATGTTGATGATGAGAATCAGATGCAAACTGTCATTAACATTTTAGGTTATTCGTTAAAGGAATAGGACACGGACAAAGTATAATTTAAGATGTGAGGACAATAATTGAGTGTAATTAATATACAAAATTCACAGCGTGTATCAGGGCGATGTGAGATCTAATGCCAAGCCGTATACCTATAGGATGCAAAGGAGTGCAGTGCATCGCTGCGTAGGATTATGAACCGCTGAATTTCAACATTCTGGGTGGCATTGAACTGTGATGGACAAGCGTGACCTTTACTATAAGGCAGCCCAGTTACATAGAATAAAAGTTTTTTTTTTGTACATAGCAATACAACGAATCCTAGTCAAGTTCATCTTTAGTGTAGAATAGTCTAGAATGTAAAGATATTCTAGAAGTTAAATAAGTAAAACGTCGGAGATATAACACTGTCTCTCAGTAAACTGTTAAACTGTACAAAGTTGAGGACTTTCAATAAAATTGTATCACGTTTCGATCTCGCTAGCGCTAGAGTTCGTGATAAGTGGAATTCGTGTATATATCCGATACCTATAGGTAGGATTATTAGTAACTCGACGAATGGCTTCACTCTCGGGAAAATTGGAAAACCTATTGAATAAATAATTAATATTTAACCTAGTACCCAATCGTATGCCATATTCTTTAATTTTAGAATTTTTTATAATCATAAATGTGTTTTTTTTTACTTACTGGATATGGCGTTTGACCACAAGGCACCCAATTAAGTTACGATGTGGTCGAAGGTCGCGTCACGTTACACATAGATTGGGGGCTCTCAAGTGTATTTAACATTAATTAACAATATATGCGATTAATGAATATAAACACATCAAAGTCTACAATTGTTAGTTCAATTATTCAATCTTTTTATTTCTCACTGTCGCAGTATGTGAATTTATTTCACTAGTTATTGTTACCATGTTAAAAAGCAACATTTAGCAATAAATTATTATTATTATATTCTATTCAATTTCCGTTTGTTACGTCCTGTAGTTTTTGAGATTTCATGATTTAATCAGCCAAGGTCAATGTCCTTGTCATTGACGACAATGTTATTGAAGCTAAACTGTTCCATTCCATTCATTAAATGATTTAATTGAGATGCGTCTGACTAAATCTTCATTCACATTTCACTACAAAGTTGTTGTTGTTTAGAGAAATACTATAAAATTAACATTTCGAATCTGTAATCGTCTCATTATAGCATTCATTAAAAAATATCCTGCCACCAGGCTATAATATCATCACGATATTTTTCTTCATCGAAAGCTCAACGTCATTTTAGGATTCGAACCCACGGCTTACGCCTTACGGTTGCAAGCAGATGTCAGCACCACTGAGCTATAGAATAGTTGTAATTAACACTAGCTTAGTTAAATCTTTTAATTTCGGCTTTAAAATGCAATAATATTCCAAAGCCTCTGCTATTTATAAACTAAGTTTTGAACTAGTTTTGATTGGCGAAGTAGATAAACATTAAATTGTGTGACTTCCTAATGACTGATAACGAGTTTGAATTCCATTGCGGCCCCACGCTAATGACTTGTTTATCTGTATATACCTGATTTCCCACAGGAATTGTATTTTCCGGAATGACAGGTACTTATCGACTTACACTTACCTGTCCTTGTTGCTTTTACTATCATAATAATTATCACAGTACCTACCTAATATAATAAAAGCGAAAGTTTGTGGCGGAGTGAGTGAGTATGTTATATATGTATGTGTTAAGAAAGTCTATAAACTAGTGGTAATGGATGAGAGAAAAGTCCCGAACAGTTGAAGTGTATGCTGTTATTTAAAATGAAATACCTATGATTACGTTGAACTTATTTTTTTCATCATCATCATCAGCCTGTATCAGTCCACTGCTGGACATAGGCCTCTCCCAAGGTACGTCACTGAGCCCGGTCTTCGGCTCTTCTCATCCAACTACTGCCAGCCACTCGGCGCAAGTCGTCGCTCCACCTTGTCGCAGGGCGTCCTACGCATTACGTCTGCCAAGTCGCGGTCTCCACTCAAGAACACGTCTACCCCAACGGTTATCGGTTCTGCGGCTTATATGACCAGCCCACTGCCACTTCAGTTTGCTTATTCTGTGAGCCATGTGTGTAATTTTAGGCTCAATAGATTCCGTAGAAGGTAGCTAATACCTCTAGAGATGATCAATCCCTACTAATATTATAAATGCAAAAGTAACTCTGTCTGAGTCTGTCTGTCTGTTACGCTTTCACACCTAAACTACTGAACCAATTTAAATGAAATTTGGTGCAGATATACACGGAGAAAAAAGACTTTCCGAAATACCGTTTTCCTTCTGAGTCAAAAGGGAAGGAATTCAGAAGGAAAACTGAGGTAAAATAAGGAAGGGATCGATCTTGGAAGGAAAAGACTCAGAAGGAAATTCAGATTTTTTTCTCATTGTAGCTTAGAGCCTGAGAAAGAACTTAAGTTACTTTTTATCGCGATAAACTGTACCCACGCGGGTGATACCGCAGGGAACTAGTTATTTAATACGATCTCATCACTAAAAATAACAAAAAGAATAACCCAATGGAAAAATTTAAGTTTTTTTGTTAACATCAGCGTAATTTGGTTTTATTTTAAAATAGATCGTTAAAAGATTCACATCGCTGCATGGATTACCTAGTGTGATTCTTTTGGTATCTAAACAACAGTAGGTATCTAGGTACATACCTCGGTAGGCAATAAGCAGTAGGTATTTACTTTTTGCATTGTTTTGAGCAACAAAAACAGATTTAAACACTATTCGAGCGCAAGATAAAATAAACGTCAATACTTGTTAAAAGATAAACTTAATATTTTGCACTTAGATTCAGTTATAAAATTAATGATTTTATTTATTTTTATTTCTGTTGTTCACTGTTGGTGCCAAGTGCTATGCCTTAATTGGGAACTGTTGTTGACTGACAACAGATTTTTAATACTTGAGCGTGGAAACTAGCCAGACGAGCACCTAAAAATGCTTGCATGCAAAAAGGTGCAAAAAGAGAGCTTCGTGGTAAAACATCGTTTTGAAAATTGTTTCAACGTGATGTTTTCTTTCTTTGAAAACTCAAGCTCTCGATTAAAATACGGGTCATAAGCTGACATAGCTATTAGGCTGACCATACACTGACAGCCTGAAGCAGGCAGAATCGACTGCTTAAACTGCGACCGCATAGCGAACTACTGCAACTGCTCCAGCGGTTCGTGTATGTACGTACATAGAAGTCTGTAGTTCACTATGCAGTTGTAGCATGAAGCAGTCGGTCCTGACTGCTTCATACCAGCCTAAATCTATCATAGCTTTAAAATATTTATGGTGTGTTCCCAAAATCTCAATCAACAACTCTTCGCTTGACATTCTAAACTTCACCAGCGCTTACTCAGATCAGTGACCACGGCTTTTTCGGAAACATTTTCGTTTAGAAGTTAATTAGTTTGTTCAAAATATTAATTTGTTTTGGGGACGAGTTCCCGCGGGATCGGCGCGACGCGACGTGGCGTGATCGCGGAATGAGTGCCGAGATTAATGGCAGTTTAGAGGTAAGTGAGGACGTTTTCAGCTGCGTACAGATAGCGCGTTCCAGAGTTACACATAGTCGGGATACACGGAGTCTACCCGGAGAAAAAAGACCTTCCGAAATACCGTTTTCCTTCTGAGTCAAGAGGGAAGGATTTGTGATTCAGAAGGAAATTTAAGGTAAAAAAGAAAGGAATCGGTCTTGAAAGGTAAGACTGGGAAGGAAAGTCTGAATCTTTTTCTCAGTGTATCGTACATTGGTTCCCGTTCGCGTTCTCCAAGAGTGTACGCCGTGTAGCTGCAAGTATGGATACGGCGTTCCACGACACGCGTAACACAGGAACGTGCTATCCGTACGTCCCACCATTCAGTTGCCTTTTAGATCCTCTCATAAAAGTGAAAAAATTACTATAATTATTTAATCAAAAACAAAATGTGACCACTTCAAAACGTCAAACTTAAAACTAGCTAGGCCTGTTCCAATACGCCGCGGCGTGCAAGAAACACCCAGCAGGGCATATTTGCAATTTTATTCTTATTACTGATTGTTTGAATTGGAGCAAGTTAACTACAATCCCAAATTTTTTTTCACCAGCTAAATTTTCAAAAAGAACTGCAAGGAAACGGAATTTTCACAGACATCAAAAATACATTTAATTTTAATTTGAACGTAACAAGACTTCATATATATTTAGAAACATCTCGTATTTCTGCGCGGAATTCTCATAAAGAAAATAAACTCAAACACTAAATCGCCTTTAAACGGCTACTTGAAAGCATTTAACTAAAATGTTGGTTCTATAGACAATTAATTCTTGGAAAACCATCGAGAATCTAATAAAGACTCTCTATTTAATTTACTTTAAGGTATGTTTTACAATCTCTTGCTAATTTTTAACTGCTAGATAATATTTGAGATATAAACCTTATTGATCTTAACATTTGTTGTAGACGGAATAAGCAAATTAACCCGATGTTAACGGTAACCAACGCCTATAACAATTCAATGTTAAAAGTGGTTTCAATTAATATAATGCCATTCATTAATAACTTTGAACATAAATTATATATTATTAAAACTACTGGCCTAAGCCACAGCTTAATTTTTGGCAAAATTGATTATTTTCTAGACAAACTTTGACACCCCATTTGTCCACTTTAGAGAAACAATTTTCAAAAATATTTTCACGGATGCATTATTTAGTAAGGACTGCACAAACAACGGAACACTATAGTAAGTAGTTCTTACTCACAACAGGTAGATTTACTTCGATGTCTTAACTAAATAAAAATATATAGTTTAAAAAACTAAAAAAAACACTTTAAAAACGCACTCAAAAATATAAAATAATTTAATTGACTTGTATTAGTTACGATATAATGGTTAATTCAAAAAGTGTGGAGCGCTTTTTGGTTGTGTGTACCTTTATTTACCCAGTAAAAGAAGCGCTCCACACTTTTTGAATTAACCATTATATCGTAACTAATACAAGTCAATTAAATTATTTTATATTTTTAAGTGCGTTTTTAAAGTGTTTTTTTTAGTTTTTTAAACTATATATTTTTATTTTTTTACTTTTTAGCCTTTGGTTACCAAGTCCAATCTATCGGACTCATCAAAAGGAATCATATGAGCCCAAACTCGAGGGGTTTACTAGTAGCCACTGCAGAGATCCCCTACCCACCTTCAGGCTGCATCATCAGACCCTCGTCACCAAGTTCAATCTATTGGACTCATCAAGACGAATCATATGAGCCCAAACACGAGGAGTTTACTAGTAGCCACTGCAGAGATCCTCTACCCACCTTCCGGTTGCATCATCAGACCCTCGTCATCAAGTTCAATCTATTGTACTCATCAAGACGATTCATATGAGCCCAAACACGAGGGGTTTACTAGTAGCCACTGCAGAGATCCCCTACCCACCTTCCGGTTGCATCATCAGACCCTCGTCACCAAGTCCAATCTATTGTACTTATCAAGACGATTCATATGAGCCCAAACACGAGGAGTTTACTAGTAGCCACTGCAGAGATCCTCTACCCACCTTCCGGTTGCATCATCAGACCCTCGTCACCAAGTTCATTCTATTGAACTCATCAAGACGATTCATATGAGCCTAAACACGAGGGGTTTACTAGTAGCCAGCGAAGAGATGCCCTACCCACCTTCCGGCTGCATCATCAGATCAGGTCGATGATACCAAATTATTGCATTGTCACCGAGATTACATACACATACGAAGTTTCAAGTCGATACGACAATTAGAAGTAGGTGAAAATTGACTTCTAAGATTTGATTACATTGTTAGTTAGTTAGTTAGTTAGTTAGTTAGTTAGTTAGTTAGTTACAAGTCAAGCTAATAAAAGTGTTTTAAAATACACCTTCCGTAAACATTTACCAGGAAGAAGTAAAACAGACCGCAGATGTTATCTCAGTTAAATTTGTGAACGTACAGTAGTAGTAAGGTGTAAGGAGTCATAAGTCAGTAAAGCTTGTTCTAACTTAAATTATAATTACTGTTAACTTTCTCGAAGGAGCGTAAAAACGTTAAATAAATCTTAGCAATAAAGAGGCTAGTAAGATACTTACGACTTCTGTGAAGCTTGTTTACTTTACTTTTAGGAACAGAGAAATAAATTTAATTTAAGTACCTATTTATTTTTGTGCAAATGTGTTTTATTTTATTTGAGGAGAAGAGGTCGTTTACCTTACGCTAAATATGCCCTTAACTATAAATCTACATAATTGGTTAGTTGAAATTCTAAACAGTAAGCCATAACAAAACTTTATCTTACTTTACATGGAATATTATTTTGGAAGCCTTATATTAGAGTAGGGAACGATAACAATTCAGTGGTAGTGACGTTGAATTCGAAGAAAGACGCTCTGTAGGTAGGCCACCTACTAGGTAGACCAACGACATTGTGAGAGTAGCGGGGAGCCGCAGGGTGCAAAGGGCTAAGCCGTTCATGGTGGCGTTCAAAGGGGGAGGCCTATGTTCGGCAGTGGACTTCTTCTGGCTGATGATGATGATGATGACGTTGATTTGCAACATGTGGGTAATGAGTTCAAAGCTTGAACTATCGGTGAAGGAAATCATCGTGACGAAACCATAGCCTGGTGTTAGGACATTGTCTAGTGCTCCCATGGCTACTTACAATGCTTTAGTTAATGAAGTCAAAGGTAGCGCTACGCTACACCATGATTGGAAACTGGCTCTTGAGTGTATCAAACGCAAAGATGAAATAAAAAAAATCAGAGGACCATTACACACAAATTGACCTAGCCCCAAATTAAGCTCGAAACCTGTGTTATGGGTACTAGACAACTATGTACATACTTATATAGGGAAATAAATACTTATATAGATACAAATATCCAAGACTCAGGTACAAAATATTCGTGCTCATCGCGCATACATATATTTGCCCGAAATAGATGCAACGCGCAATATTCGCTGCCAATTATTTATTCCAATGTCAATTTAAAGATTTCTTTTGATAATAACACAGCTGCATAGAAAGTAGACAGACCTAGCGGGCACCCCGCTTTGCGTATTAGCTATTCATCATCACGATTACCACAAAAATAGTCAGTAAAATATAATGTCTAAGCAAAATATTTCAGCACCTCCCAGCATTTAGGTATGGCTTTACTCAGACGTGTAGATAAATATTCCCGTCTCTGAAACCGAATCTACAGTTTATACGCACTGTGTTAGATCTTAGATCTAAACAAGGGAAAAATAACTTAACATCTACCGTCACATATAAATTACTAGACATAATGAGTGAAAAGATTATGAGTAAGGGCGTAACAAGCTTAGTGCGGTACGCAGGACTTTATTTCTGAGTAGTAGGTACTTTAATTCTATGGCCAGACCCTCACTTCAAGTGAATTTTCAGTTGTCACTAAATTTGTATTACTCTCATAATGCCTTAAGAGGCGGAATACAAGATCGAGTTGATGATAATCACTACTATTAATAGCTGTAATTGAAGAAAAATATTCAAGAAATTTGTATTTATATATACAATATACATGTTCTAATCAGAGAGCCTTCCTTCCCAAAACATGTGAATATATAAATTTATGGAAAAATAAATAAATAGCAACCAATATTCCTATTTATTAAGCTTTAGGTTATGTTTTTGAAAACCTCGACTTGATTATTTAGGTTATTTTTTGAATTTTTTTTATTCGTAGATTAGCATGAGACACGCAATCAGCCACGTAAAGCCCGACCCTAAGATGAAATAAAACCAAAGTCGTTATAGGACGTTTTTATATTTTAAACAGTACACGCTTATCCATGCTATAGATTTTTCTGGCGTTTTATGAGTGGTTACAAAACTTCTGCAGAACAGTCGCAAAGCTGTTACCATTAATTTGATTACACCCTTCTAAGAAGGATGTAAAGGTGGATCGCACTTCTGTGCAATCAGAATCGGATCGGGCGAAGTGCGTGAAAATCTTTACTCAAGACAACCGCAAACTAGAAGATGTCGCCTGAACAAACAGTTCCTGACCCCAAATTCATGGAAGCACTCTCGCAAACTCTCCCCAAACCAATTAATTCCTGACGTAATTTCAAATCGAGGCCATTTTGAATAAACCATTTGATTTGGGTTTTAAAAGTTTTGAATGATCAGTGGAAGTTCCTAATTAGTTAGTTCTAAGACAATCAAAGTTTGTTAATATATAACGTGAAGCGGCGATTGCGGGTGAAGTCATCCTTTCAAGAGTCTATGAAAAGATGATGATTTTTTTCTTCTCATCTTGTCACTTATTTCCTTTCTTGAACTATAATATTTTACTAAGAAATCCCACAATATAAAAAACTACCAACCGGTTGTAACGTATGTATGACGTAGGTAAGTCTCATAAGGTTTTGCAAACATGAGTAATGTAAGCACCTAAATATGTTTATGTTTTCTACTAAATTATGCATTATAATCACTATAAAATATTATCTAACTTATTGTGAGAACCGCATTAAAATCCGTTGCGTGGTTTAAAAAAAGCGGATATACAGACCGACGCGGAAAGCAGTTTTGCATAATACTATTTAGAAAAGATGTAAAATTTAGGAACATACATTTGGTTTCTTTAGATGTTAGTTATTATGTCTTAAAAAGATTAAATTAAAGAGCAACACATGTCGATAAAATGACAAATGTATGCAGGAAAACTGGAAAACTAAAATTATCCATAAAGCGATAAGAAATTTCTTACAAACGACAGCTGCGGATATAAAGCCATGTGCGTGAAATATCTGAATTCACCTCTATAGCACGTACCGTAGCATCTAAGTTATTTCACCCAGATATTCCGAAATACAAAGCATTTGCGGCTGGTGTGACCATCATTTATTTCAAAATGTCCCTACAAAACATAGAGAGCATATAAGTAAAGGCTGAGCGTAGATGTAGTGCTATCAGATCAAATAGCGCGATGAAACCATTGTTTTCTTGTATGGCATTTTCTAGTATCGCCTAGCTACCATCTTCAAGTTAACAATCTGTAGGCAAGCAACTATCGGTGAGTTTTATTGGCTTCACTTCAGAGCCAATCTCCAGTCTAGGCATAGCACCCGCCACTGTTGACCACATCGTAACTAACAGTCAAACGCTACTTTTTAAAGTAAATATAAAAACTAGAAACCGCTGTAAAACATCTCAAAATGTTTGTTTTCTTGCTGCAATAGTCCAAATCTTAGGGCGTTGGAAAAACAAAACCGTATCCAGGAAAATAATAATAAATGGTAAATGGATATTGTGGAACGCTCTCTACTGGAATCGGTATTCAAAGTTATCGATTTCCATGTGCATACACAATCGTTCATACGATAATCATTACGTCACAAATTCTCTGACAGCACAGTCTAGTTGTGTACAGTACTGTCCAGCCCTACAGTAAGACAGCCGATTAGGCTTAGGAAAAAATTATATCCTAGATACAGGGAAACTTAGATGGAATGCAATAAATTCTTTGAATCTAGTTAGGGGTCAAAGCCTGTGTATGTGATTGTGCGGGCATTATTTAAAAAAAAAAAAACAAAAAAAAAGAAAGAAAAGATGTTGATTTATTGAAATATTATAAATATTTTGTCATAAACTTTTTTATCTTAATGATAATCATACCATCGATATCTTTAATTGCAATATATGGATATTCTATACCTACTTAATTTAGAGTATCGAATTCGTACAAATTTTAATGTTTTTTTATCGCAACTCTGGTTTCGTATTGGATGTTACTAGCAGTAATATAACTGAAGTAGACTCAAAAACAGATGACAAAAGTATTTTTGCGACATACTTATTTTTGCCAGAGATGATAACAAGGATCGCATAATTTACCTTGACATTGACAATGTATCGATACTTTTCACTCGATAATTGTCAATATGTTTTTTTCACTTTCCCGTCCTTTTGAGCCGGTGACGTAACTTGCTAATGAGATAATTATGTCCAGTGGAAAACGGGTAGTACTGATAATAAAGATGTATGGTATTAGCCGCTGTAGTACTTATTTCTTAACCAAATAAGTGGTTTGTTGGAATTTTAATCACCAACGGCTACATGAGCTAATTTTAAACTAGCTGTGACCCGCGGTTGCACCCACTTGGATGACACTTTAAAGCCATAAAAAGTCTTGTGTTTTTGACCTATCTCCTCAATAAATTTCATGAAGATTAGTTCTGCGTTTTAGTTGTAAAATAATCTCGTTCGTTGATACCTACATAAATGCATAAATGCGAGTATGCATAATATAAAAACTGACCTGCATAAAAATTAGGCCACATTAAATATCAAATCTATATATTTTTTGTATGTCATTGTATAATACTGCGTAATGTATGAATTATTCAATTAATTTAAGGGTGACCTAACATGTATAATGTACGCCAGTTTAATTCATACCTAAAAACTTGTCATATACCTATATAAAATATATCATAATCGTTTCGTGCGTGAATAGTCATCTAAATCATCATCTTGTCCTGGTCACCCTGGTCCCATTTTCAGGGTTGGCACAATACGACAATCGTACTGAAAATAATTTTAGTAAAATTTCAGCAACAGAGTATAAGGTATGAAAAATTACCTGATAACAGCACATGCCACGTGCCAGCACGAAGATTCTATCGAACAGCGCAAACAGCGACGCTGAGGGTTGGTGGACGGTGCAGATGATGGTGCGACCTTGGCGAGACAGGAGCCGGAGAAGGACGACCAGCTGTCTGATGGACACGACGTCAAGGCCGCTGAAAGAGACAGAAATAATGAACTCATGATCATCGTTGAATCATGATCATCACAGTTGAGTGGCAAATGAGCAAATTTTATTTTTTACTAGCTGTTCCCCGCGGTTTCACCCGCGTAGGCTACAGCTTTATGCATGCAAGTTCTCAGCCCGATCGGTTTAAAATTGACAAAGTTTCTTGCATCCCCTATTTTATCCCCTTGGGCTTAGAATTAATCAAAATCCTTTCTTAGCGGATGCCTGCGTCATGACATCTAGCTGCATGCCAAATTTCAGCCCGATCCCTCCAGTGGTTTGGGCTGTGCGTTGATAGATCACTATGTCAGTCAGTCACCTTTGAGTTATTATAATAATTATTTAGATTTTTTAACAGTTTATCATTTTATTTCGTCGAACTCAAACATAAACAAATAAATGTTAGTTATCCCGTTTCACAACCTAATTCTAAGGCTATCGTTTGATGTTAAGTGACGATGTGGTCGATGGTGGCGCCACGCTAGTTCTGGATTTGCAACAGGCTCTCAAGTGAGGCTGCCAGAACACACCAATAAATGCTTGGCGACAGATTCTTAACTTGAGGAGGTAACCAATAAATGTTTATCTTCACCAAAAACTCAATCTCATTATAGGATTCCAAACCCTAAACGCAAGCTGACGTCACTACTATTGAACCATTATCGTTTGTTCCGTGTCTGACTCTGGTTGTTGTAAATGTCACCCACATCAGTAACTTGACTAATACCTATCCTAATTACAAGGAATTCTATAGCTATGTGTATGATTGTGTGGGAGTTATTATTGTTATTAAATTATTAAGCCAGCATTACCCACGCCTCGAAGTATTTTCGCTCGCGGTTTAACTAGGTTTAGCGAAAATGTTTACTCAAAATTTTTATGCTCCGTTGACGAGCCTAAACAAATAAATTTGAGTTATAACCTCGTAAAGTTAAGCGTCGTTTTAAGTTAATGTGCTTGAAGGTGAATTTCAATGGGTAGTGACGTGAAAGAAGGTGTTTGCATGAGTTTTGTTGCGGTACAACTAACACCGATGTGCATTGTGCATAATTGCATCATTTCCGACGATCGGTTTTGAAGGTGCCAATTGTTTATTGTTTAGCTTATAGTGTCTTTAGTATAGTATCCTGTCTTGAGTGTGTTGTTTGTCTTAATGTGGAGTAATTTTTCTTTTATGGTACATTGCCACTAGGTACTATTGTTACGACTTGTCATTGGTCAGTAGTTTTCTTTTTTAACCCCTGATGCAAAAAGTCTGTCTGTCTGTGGCTGTGGGACCGTTTGCGATACGGTTTTTTTTTTCATTTGAAAGTTTTCTTGTGGGTAGTTCTTAGCTATGTTACATGAAAATCAGCCCAAGATAGGATTTTTAAATTTTAAATTTATCACTATTTGTCTTATTCTCCGCATTTTTTTATTGTAGATTTTGTGCCCATGCAGCTGTTTCACCCGCCTGAAGATTTTTAATTTTTAAAATTACAAAAATAAAACTGTCATTTAAATTAATATTAGCGTTTGACCACTACCACGGCCAATATGATATAACTAAACAGTCACGACCGTCACCATCGCCACAGTTTTCAGAAACACTGACCGATTCATTCAGTAATCGAGCACGATCTTTCTACAAATTGTACCTATAAATCGAACTGGCATTGTGTTTGGGCGAATTTAATTATTCATGGTACACAAACTCCGATGTACAGCGTTTTAAGTGTATAGGCAGCACTTTATCTGTGAGCATGTTTCCACTGTGTCGTGTGTTAGACCGATCTAAAATCGCATGGCATTGTCGGCCGACAATTGAAATGCCGACCGCAGATACTTATATTCAACATTCATGAACGAGTTTGAAATTTTGCCCTTCGTAGACTAATGAAACCCCTATATAGTATTAGAAACTATGCTTATAAGGAATCCTCGACACCTTAAAACACTCGACACTTTAAAAACATGAGTTTATTTTTTCAATGCACATATATTTCTCCCGGGAGTCAAAAACGCGATTTCATGCTTTGCAGTCGGTTGTTTGCCCATTGCACCACATCAATTATTGTCGGTTGACTCAATGTCATACAAACTCAACATTTTTATGGTCCGGCAATATTATTACTGGTTAATATTCAGTTTGGGCAAATTATATCATTGGCCAAAGTCCTGCTATGGCTCAAATCCAAATAGACATACCTTTGGACATTTATCTTTTTGCACATACATATTTATTTTTGGACATTAGTCGTGCGAATTCGTAACGCCATGCGATTAATAATCGGAACACCGAGCCGATTTATAGCTAATCCTTTCCCTGTTCCCTACTAATATTTTTAGCCGACGACTTTTAGTCGTTCTTAAAACAGACATAGTGAAAATGGGATTCAGTAATGAATTGGAAGCGAAGAACATTCCATTTTGTGGCTGTGTTTACTCAGGTCAAGGGTTTTTTTAGTAGATTGAAAGGGGTACGCCGTTTCAATCAAAGTGGAGATCTGTTTTTATTGTTTTCTTGCGAGGTTTTTTAGTGCAAAGATGTTACTAGATTTTTATTAGAGTAAAACTACTAACGTAAATCGTTAGGTTCAGATAAAAATAAACGATTACAGTGCCTAGTTTTATCTTGTTTTTTTCCTTTCTTTATAAATAAAACTAGCAAACCCGGCGAAGTCCGTTTCGCCACCAGATGGCTTCGTTTTATGTAACATTTTGTTTGGTGATTAAAAGAAGAAGGAAATTGTCCTTGTATCTGTAATTGCAAACAATCATTTGTTGTAGAATACGGTGTAGTACATGCTATGTATCAGAGATGGCGCTGTATGTGAAAAAGGATTTTCCCGCTTTTCTGTTGAATTTTTTCCTGAAAGTTCTTTGCTATAAACCTCACGGAGCCCGAGACCTTTCCAACAAATGCAAAACCGTGGAAATCGGTTCGTGCGTTTTGGAGTTATAGCGTCAGGAAGGAAAACCCGACTTATTTTTATATACCTAGTAGATTTCGGTATGCGTGCGTTTGTAATCTTCTTTTTGTAAGAAGCTTAACCAGTTTTGATGAAATTTGGTATGCATAATAGTTAAGACCCAGGGAAATGACATAGAATACTATTTACCACGATAAACTGTATGTAGTCCTCGCAGGTGAAATCGCGGGGAACACCTATTACCTATACCTTATAAATGTAGATAAACCTATTCAGTGGTTTACATTTACGTCTGCAATTATGTATGTAATATACACTAGCTAATAATTTTTACAGTTCCATTACGATTTAGTACTAGTAAAAGACATAAATATCTTGATGGTACCAACTTCATATGCATGTAGGTACTAAATTAACATAATTTGCTATCTGTATACAAATATTATACATACATGCTATTTCCGTCAGTGTCCGTCCACAAGAAATGCGGTCTACGAAATACCAATTTAGTGTTTGTTTAAAAAAAAAATGTAGTGACCAGAAATTTGCGGGGCCGAGAAGATTCGAACTCAGTATCGCCGCCTTGTAATGCTAACGCGTTGCTCCTAGGTCACCATCGCTCTTACTTTATATATTTTAACTAGCTTTTCCCCGCAGTTTCACCGGCGTGAGCTACAGTTTATTGCCATAAAAAGTATCCGATGTTCTTTCTCAGGGTTTACACTATCCACCTACCAAAGAACATTGGCCACTTTTCATATTTTCGTTTCTGTCAATGTCACTTGACAGTGACAATCAATTTGCTAGTACATACATAGATTAAAAAGATTAGTTTTTGTTCATAATATATGGTAAATAATGTTGATTTTAATGACTTAATTTAAGTAGGGCCGACTTCCAAAACGTGAAACGGAATGAAAAAGAAAATGCGGAGTGCGTTAAGTTAAAAAATGTCCTAAGAAACTCCGAACTTAAAAAATCATTTTTTTTTTCTACACTTTCTTTAAAATATAGTTTGTATAATCTTAATAGGCAAACAATTAAAAAAATTATCGTATATAAAACGTTTTCATACGACCTCGGGTCCGTTTTGGCTATTGTTCTTTCATTTAAATCGGTTCAGTAGTTTAGGCCTGAAAGCGAGACTGAAAACTCGCACGTCCTCACAAAGATGGTAAACCTAATAATTAAGTACTCCCTAACTTTTGCTACGGAGCAGCAACCAATCGAATTTTAGCCAGAGGAACGCATGAAAGCAGTTTATGGCTTCCACCGTCGAAAACATAACCGATTCTTGGCCACGTTTACCTTAGCCTTAAGCCTGGTGTGGCGTAGATACGTGCAAAGGTAGAACGTGTAATAACAGTAAACGCCAAACGATTAAATACACAACTCTGAATCCTTAATAGGATTTCTGTATTAAGGGTATCATCAGAAACTATGCGGATCAGAAATCTACTAAACCTAGACACAAGGGGCACAAGTACGAATGCTTTTTACTTGTATAAAATGACCGGTTTCAATAGGTACGTTGTTGTTGATTCTGATGAGAATTTTCTATAAGGTAAACTTGACAGGCCAGGGTATAGTATTGCTGTCTTTTTCTTACTACAGAAGTAAGATAAGGACAAGTAATACTTACTTAACAATTAAAGGATGCAATTTGTTGTGATGATAGGTGGTGCTTTGTGGTACATATCTACTTATATATGCTACGTCAGCAGTTCTCCATAAGTTTATCACAGTAAAACGTAATTTATGTCACTCAGGGATCTGGGTCAGGGATCAGAGATTTTGTCATCAGCTGGGGGAAGTACACTGTTAAACAAAGGTTTCCTTTGAACGCCACAGTGGAAGGCTATTAGCCATTTGAATCCATCGGCTCCCCGCGACCTTTAAGATGTCGTCGTTCTATCTAGTGGAACTACAAAACGTTTGCTGGTTCGATCGGTTTCGGTTTAATTCTACCAACGATGGATCTATCTCCAGCAATGTTTTCATTCAGGCTCAAATTTCTGAACACAATTCGAGTGAAGTCTAATAAAACGTTACGGCAGGGCATGGCTATTAGGTCAATTACCAGCCATTGTACCAATTTTGTTTACCTTATTTCAATTGGCTAGCATAAAGGAGCTTTGGCTACTGTGTAATAGAAGGTAGTTTCAGAAGTGGGATCGGATTCAGAAAATAACTGCGGCGGAAAATAAACGTTTAATGAAACACATGTAGGTAGTGCTTTTGTAGTATTAATAGTGCTGTTGATACTTTTGCGAAATCAAAAAAACGTAACTTAACTTCAACTTTGACTCTTCAGTTCACTAAAGGTTTTATGTATTACTTAATGTTGTCTGTGGTTTCACCTGAGCGGTAACACATAAACATATATCGAAAGAACGAGTTATATTTGAATTTTTAATATTAGTATACAAATGCGCAAAAGGAAACCTAGATTTCTCACACTGATGCGAATAGCAAAATTCATTTATGTTACCTACTTCAAATTATAAAGACTAGTATAATTCAATCCATAAATTTTAAAAATAAAACGTAATAGCCATGTTATAAAGCTTAGCTTGATGGTGGGGCATTTTTTAGAGCCCGTCTGTCTATTTACTACACTGAAATTAAAATTGTTAAATAAAATAACTGAAAAACGAAATTAAAATGAAAATATTGACCTTCGAATCATTCAGGTAAACGTGTCAATTATCACCAATATAACATAGCAGTGTAACACAGTGGTAAATGTGGGTCATTCCCTACAAATCACAATTAAATCCTTCGTTTACAAACCAAAATATGATACAATTACATCAATAACTCATGTTAAGCCCGGGGATTATTCTTTCGTTTAGGTACAAAAAGGGATTATCTGGCCGCCGGACGGTTCCCTAATTGGTTTTTTGTTGGACTTTGTAAGAAGTTTGCAAATAATATTGTCTTTGATATTTGTTTGTATGGTCGCAGTGACCACAGTGGTAGTATAGCTTTACTCTGGGGTAGTCGGATAAAGGAAAAATTTATACACTTACGTCGTAGGTTCATCCAAGAATATAATGGGTGGATTGTTCACTAGCTCCAATGCCACTGACAGTCGTTTCGACTGCCCACCAGAGAGGCATTCCGACATGTTGTTTCTGTGGTCCCACAGGCCCAGAGTCTGCAGAATTTCTTCTACCTGGGAAATGAAAGAAAAATGAGTAAAATAATTGTATAAAAAAATTACCATACAATTGAAAAAGTGACTCCTACGTGCTGAAATAAACAAATTAGGTATCTTACGAAACCAGTAGAAAACATTCCCAGAATAAATAACAACGACGACCGATGTGGCACAATGGGCGAACAGCCGACTGCGAAGTGTGAGGTCACAGGTTCGATTCCCGCAACAGGACAAGAAATGAGCGCATGTATTTCTTATGTGTCTGCGTGTTGTGGATCCCCAATGCGCGTAGTATCTGATACCCAAGATACAGGAAATCCTAGTTAGGAGTCAAAACTACGCATGTGATTGCGTGTGCAAAAAAGGACTGAACTTTCAGCCAAATAAAGACCGGAACATCGGTCATACGATGTTTCTGGCAAACTTGGCAAAACCTGCCGGCAGACTTATAGATTTTTTACATGCTAATATATTGAATTTAGGCAATAAGGCGACGGTCTCTAGGTCCATCAGATATTCATGAGCCATCTCTAGCAGCATTCTTGAATTAAAAATTAATTTCGAACGGTCAACGACGAGTTTGCTAAAAATAACGGTCGTGACTAATAGATCTCTGATACACTTGGCTTGTCTCAAAGTTCCATTTTCGGAGCATCTTTCGTCATAGACTATTTGTTTCATGTCTAGTTTATTTCTGTCTAGAAGGTAAATTACGAAATAATAACTGATTCTACCTTTTAAATACTTCCAGTACTTTTATATTGTTTATTCAAAACGATCCCATTAAGTTGTTGATGTACTACAGGGATCGTTATAATGACTTTATGAAAATATGACGAGCCTTAATTGTCACCTTAATTTGGGAGAATTTTCTGCTACATCGTCAGTTTGAACATTTCTGTGTTGTTCGGTCTTTTGAAAACGATCCATTTTAATTTGACACCGAATTCAATTTAACATTATTAAATCTGTTTTACAAGGGAATCGACTCTATTCACTATATATTTACAATTTGTTGTACTATACATAAATCTGCGGCTGTAATTCAATTCATCATTATCGTTATCACCAGTCAGAAACAAAGATAAAATTATCGATAGTTTTCATCTGAAAAAGCCATAATATCGATTGGCCTATCGATACTATTGATAGCTTAAAACGAGGCAATACTATCAAATAAGTACAATACTATCGATATCGATTCGTTTCTATCGATAGTTTATGCTTCGCGGGCAGCAATACTAATCGATAGTATCGTTGTATATCGCTAGTATTGCCTCGTTTTAAGCTATCGATAGTATCGATAGACCTATCTTCATAGTGGTGAGATTGGTTGGCTATCGATAGGCAACGCTATTACTGAGCATAGGTTTTCTTTTTTGAACGCCACCATGAACGGCTATCAGTCATTTGTATCCATCGGTTCCCGACGATTATTAACTACAATGCCATCGGTCCACCTAGTGAATATCTAGTCTGTGGTATAAGTAAGAGGTATATTATTATTATTGCTACCGTCGTCAAGGATTGAAATCCCTTCAAATGGTTGAATGATGTCCCAATATAAAGTAAACGTGATCCAATCCGATTTAAAAGGAAACATCTTACCTTCAGATCAATCCAAATACTTTCAGATTCTATGCATAAATGATGAATGGAGGCCAATTAGAAAGAAAGGTAACGATCAAGGGTTCTGACTATCATTGTAGGGACAGGTTTTCTTATTCTTCTTTTTTATGCACTTCAAGGAATAATGTAACTTAGCTATTTAGGACATTAGAGCGGGCCGTGCCGCAACCAATTACTACATCTCTTTCAAACATTATATGAAAGACAGGTATGTATATATGGTAGTTTGCGGTGCAGCCCGCCTATAAAGTGAGCACGAGGTTTTATTGTACCTTATTTTAAAAAGGGCTTAATAAAATATAATTATGGATAGTAGAACGAGGCAAAGGACTTCTTTAAATTTCTTCATATTATACTTATGGTACGTTTAATCTGATGAATGTAGTAACCATATTAGTTATGTTCAGAGAATGCCGTTTGAAAACCAAGATGTTCTGACATCCAACCAGTAGTGTGGTAGATCACCATATTGTATGTCTAGATCTATATGAAAGAAGGATTGGGTCCCAGCAGTAGACATAATTATAACGAACGTAATATGGGACACCCTCGGGCTAAGGGGAGTGATTATATACCTACGCAAGATAGCTGGTAGCAATTGGAAAAGAAAAGCCAAAGACAAGGCTCGAGTAGCAGTGGTCTGACACAACTTGAAGATACCAATTATTATGACCAATTCCTAACTGCCTTCAAAACTCTTCACAACATAATCTTCAAACAAAAAAACGACATCTAAAACTATCTATTATTTTTAAAACACTTTTATTAGCTTGACTTGTTACATCGAAAATCAGAACATAAATATGGGCGACCAGAATGTGGGAGATCGTGATATCAAACATCGATTTTATTCCGAAATTTCAACCTTATACTATCGCTATAAACGCGTGGCTTTATGCGTACACCAGATTACAGTATAGGTACACAATAACAGTAAGAGATGTGAATACAAGACTGTTAAACCATCATCCAGTAATGGGCCTGCTGTCACTTTTTTCAGACCTTACAAAGTTGCCTTTGACTGCAAGTATAATATTATGTACTTATGTGGCAGAAGTGTGCAAACATTAGTGTTCGGGATTCAAGAGAAATGTTTCAAGTGAAATTACAAGGCATAAAGGATTCAACATTTCTTATATCATAGGGTACGAGCGCAGTGCGTTGCCATGCAGGACTTTAATCTATTGAAGTTCAAAATTCTTGGTGGCACTGAAATAGCATGAAAACACATGGTTACATATTTTTACTATAACAAAGACAGTATAGTACAACTTTGCAAGCAAAAAAACCGACATCAACGTTTTTCTCATGGATGCCATTGCCAGAACTGGACCAAATTGAAAGTACCAGCTGTCAAGCAAAAAAATAATTACCAAAATTGGTTCTCCTAGTCCAAAGTTCTGAGGTAACAAACATTAAAAAAAAACAATTGAATTGAGAACTCCTTTTTTGAAGTCGGTGAGTAAAACTAGAGAGATCCCTTACTGTCTACTCATTGTCCTACGACAAAATCCTCGGAGGACGTTTTCAAATATTGTGTAAGGACGCTGAGATGTCGACACGCCACGCATATTTGCGGATTTCCCATAGGAAATAAAATATAATGCCTCCAAGCCCCGACTTTCATATGTACAAAGTGAAAGTACTTGTATTTAATTCCATTTTCCCTTTGGTGGTTGAAAAAATTTGAAAATCAGTAGTTAGAACGGTCTACTGATGATAAAAGCACAAAAGAAATGTTTCAGATATTATGTGTCTTGTTTTCTTTGTAATATCTTACATTTATTTTATTTTTTTATTCCAAGAATAGTCATTTTGCAAATTGCCTATAACAAATAACGCATTAACTCAAATCATGACCAGTTCAGTTTTTAGAGTCGTCTATATACATTTTCTTTCCGTTCTCTTTACAATTTTAGCAACACAGTTTTTGCGTATATATAAAATGGTATACAGTATACAGTTGTTATAATAACACAAAGTGCAACTGAACTAATTAAGGATATCGGCACAACGAATGAAAATACTACACTTGTTCAAATAATGATTAAATAATAACGTCGAGGTGTAACAGTTATTTTTAGTTTTTTTAGTAAAGTGTAATTTACTTAAAAACAAAGGTGACCATCCTCTTTGTCCCGGCGTGTAGCTGGTTCACATCGGCTCATAATCATCATCATCATCATCATCATCATCATCATCATTAATATTTAATGCAATAATAATCTGGTGGATCCTTGCGTATTCTCGAAAATCCCTCTAGCTGCCTACTGTCAGTGCCGTCTCACGCGTCTTCCTGCGTCATGAGGCGAAATTGACGCTTCCATTCTACTCCATTCCGCGGCGGTATAAATTAAACCTAATCGTGTGAAGCCTTTACAAAAAAAAAACACTTACGATGAGCTCCTTTTCAGCTTTCCCCAGTTCCTTTCCCAGCTTCAGATTAGCTGCTATTATCATGGACTCCTGCACAGTGAGCCTCGGCTGCAGAAGGTCGTCTTGCATTATGTAGGTGCTGAGTTTCTTGAAGACTTTCATGTCCCTCGCGTGTCCATTGACTGTGATGAGGCCGTGGACTCCATTAGACCTGAGTATAGATACAACCACATTTAATATTATACATTCGAAAGTTTGTAAGTGTGTTTAAATTTTTACTTCTACGCATCCAACTCGATCGCGAGAATTATTTAGTAGGTATACAAAACTCAGCATACCGCTATAACGAGAAATTTCTCGGCAAAACTCTGTTCGTGAATTGTGGTAGTTTAAAAATAGCGTACATGTGGAAGGTACTCCTCATCATCAGCCTATTACGTTCCCATTGCTGGGACACAGGCTTTCTCTTAGAGAGAAGGAGAGTTGACGGAGGGGCTAGACGTCATCCCCTGAGTTTTAAGACCATCCGAAGGCTTCCGATATTGCCTAACGACTGCTATCCTACTTCTGAAGTATGGAAGCGCTCGGTTGTAAATATAACAACTGGTCGCCCATCCAAGTGTGGTCACTCCCACAGATAACGTTGATTAGCGGTTAACAATGACTAGGGAAGCTTCGCTACATTAGTTTGCTGGGTTGTAATTTTATTTTTCTATTACGGCTTAACGGCTTGGAGTTTATGGAGAAACTCCTTCTGTTTTGCAATTGGTTGAAAAAGCAAAGTAGTAGGTACTTATATAAATAACATGCGAAAATGAGTTTCGTATTCATATTGGCTTTTAAGATTAGGTCAAATTGATCTGATCACCGGTTTCTGAGATGGGGGAAAGGAGCCACGTCGGAATAAACGGGATATTGGAGCTCTGCCATTTATAACGACTAGAAACCGTCGCTTTTATTAGAGAGATTTTAAATTCAATATTAATAGATGGTAATATCAGCTTATTAGAATTAGAAAGTTAATTAAATATCGTATCTTTTATGTTCCTTGAAACTTGTGCGATGGAGATGGTTCTTTTTAGGGATAATTATGCCCATTGGAAAATAAGTTTTATTACATCTTTTGAACTACTAAAATTTATTTAAACAAAATCTCATCTATCGATAGGTATCCAGCAAATGCCTTTTAAATCATCACTATGTGAGCCAGGGTCGTCGACTTTATAATAACAGTAAAAACGCCATCATGCGCAGTGCAAAAAACATCCTTTGACCATAATTGCTTATTTAAGAATAGAGACGTGAGGAATATCTTCTTCTAAATATATATAACTCAAAGGTGACTGACTGATATAGTGCTCTATCAACGCACAGCCCAAAACACTGGACGGATCGGGCTGAAATTTGGCATGCAGGGAGATGTTATGACGTAGGCATCCGCTAAGAAAGGATTTTGATCAATTCGACCCTCAAGGAGATAAAATAGGGGATGAAAGTTTGTATGGAACTTTGTCAATTTGAAATCGATCGGGCTGAGACTTTGCATGCATAAAGCTGTAGCCCACGCGGGTGAAACCGCGGGGAACAGCTAGTGTGACAAAAAATTTAAATTGGTCTTTTATCATTATCATCATGAGCTGGAAATTTTTTACTGCTGAACATAGGCATCCGGTGATGGAAATTTCCCTTCACTGGATGAAAGGGTTCAGTAATTAATAGCGATTAGCGACCCATCCAATGGCTTCGTCTAGGGGAACTTTTTTTTCCATCGGAAATTCAACAACCCATTTGATCCTTTTGATTCAAAATATCCTGTCTCAAAATACCCTTTCAAAACATAATCTATATAAATTCCATGTTGCATCTTTCCAGGACTCACCGTTGAGGCTGTGTGTTGTCTACTAGTCATCATCATCATCATCATCAGCCAGAAAAAGTCCACTGCTGGACATAGGCCTTCCCCTTTGAACGCCACGAAGAGCGGCTATTAGCATTTTGCATACATCGGCTCCTTGCGACTCTTACCATGTCGTCGGTCCACCTAGTGGGGGGCCTATCTACAGAACGTCTTCCAGTTCGTGGTCGCCACTCGAGAACCTTTCTTCCCCTTCTAATAGTATATTATATTGTTAAGAGTTTTCATATAAAAGAAAATACAAATAATATTCCCTTTTCTAGTTTTTATCCTTGTAAACTTTAACCTTTTTTTTTTGTTTGTTGTATTCTTTGTAGCTACTACCCTCATTTTAAGTATCTGTCGCCAAGCACTTATCGGTGTGTTCCGGCAGCCTCACTTGAGAGCCAGTTCCCAGTCCAGGTGTAGCGTGCTACCTTTGACCACATTGTCACTTAACAACAGGTGACTTGTGATCAAACGCTACCCTTACCGCTTAAGAAGTAAAAAAAACATATTATTTTAGTTGTATGAAGTTAAACTTACGTATAACCAGCGAGAATGTTGAGCAGTGAAGATTTCCCGGCACCGGAAGGGCCGAGGATGCAGGTCAGCTCTCCTGACCGGAACTCCCCTGACACATTGTGCAGTATTTTACGTTCCCCTGTTGGAGAAAAATAAGGTTAGGTTATTTTGAGGCCAATTTCAAATATCAATCAGGAGTTTTTGACTTTTTTTAATAAGCTTTGTTCAGAGCTAGCTTTAAATTAAGTATAGCAAACGTAAGTAAAATACTTGTATAATTATGCAAAGTGTACATTGTAACCAAATGCTGTTGTACCATTTTTGTAGAAAATATCCAAGAATCATCTGGTTTCACCCGCGTCTTCCTTTTCTATAATAAGCATTTCTAAGAAGATTTTGTTTAATAAGGACTTGAAATTTAATTATTAACAATTTCCAGAACCGAACGCGGTTCTTACCCGGAACTTAGACAGGCACACATTTATTAAAGTCATTAACGTCGCATAAAAACTAACGTTAATTACGATTTAGTACCGACAAAGTTTTATTTATTACACTTCCGATTCGCGGATCTTAGTTTTTTTTATTGATTATCGTAAACTTTTTTTATTATAATTCGTAGGTGTGTTCTAGCACCCCAATTCTGGTGTTCCGTGGCACCTTCGACCACATCGTCGCTTAACTTGTGGTCAAATCTACACCGAGTGTTATAAAATATTACCCTTTCGAAATCAATTCCGTGCGACAACAGCGAGCGATAACAAGTAAAATGATATTAAGTGACGATGTCGTCGAAGCTGGCACTACACCGCACCAGGATTGGGAACTGGCTCTCAAGTGAGGCTGCCTGAATACACCGATTAGAGCTTGCTGTTAGCCAGACGAGTCTAGTAACTGCCTTCCTACGAAGCTATGGATTCAACATGATATAAAAAAGATACTTACTTGTCTCAAAGATATAACATAACTACAGCATTCATAATAAATCACTTTTAATGAAGTTAATACCATAATACATAAGAATTTACACCTATTAAACGACTTAACTTCTTATCTGACCATCACATTTTCCTCTGCAATTTACTTTGACGTTGCTTAAGTCTATTACCAGCTTAATAAGCGGGTGTTATTTATTTTTATCTACCCTCAGATAGGTACCACGGCACAACAAAATGATAAAGTAGCCATGTTAAAATTAGTACCCTGTTTAAATGGGTTTCAAATTTGTTCCCCCTCTGGGTGGCCTCTGGTGGTGGTCAATCCTCGATCCACGTAGTTTCCGATACCAATCTACTGAACTCGTCAAAACAAATCATATGAGCCCAAACTCGAGGGGTTTACTAGTAACCACTGAAGAGTTCCACTATCCACCTTCTGGCTCCATCATCAAGGAATTTAAGTCAGAAGAGAACCCAGATGTATATAGGCAGTTTGGATGGCACTTGGTGATAACACTAATACATAAATATACTGAATGTGCCAAATATTGGCAGAAAAATACAACTTGATATCAATTTATTGTGCACTATGATAGAACATATAAAGGTAGGTATACATTTTTTTTACCGTTTATGATTTGATACTTTTTAGTTATCAAGTGCCGCTATTTTAAGCTCATGTAATAAACACAATAACAACTGTTATTATGTTTACGTGTACCTTTTTTGTTACTCTTCTATAAATAATAACACATGTAGTATATTTTTGTCTATTGTTTCTTTTGATGCTATAAATACTTCTAAATTGGATTTTTATTAATTTTGATTGTAAATGTTCAAACCTGATGCCATACCGAGATGTACCGTTACTTGACTCGCCCGGTGCGGTCCGCCAGTTTCACAGACCGTGAGACGCCGGCTTAAGAGGTAAAAATGGGTAAACACTGAAATGTTATATAACATGGACACATAACATGACATGCAAACAAGACACGCGACGCGTAACGATGTGGTAACCAGTAATAAAGTAGCATTAAAGCAAATGGTGGCCGTGTCTCCAGAGCTGGTAATTTTTCTATACAACTGTGTGACAGAATGAGCAAGAATCACGCCTAATGGTAAACATGTCGCTAGCCCATTAAAGTTCAGTGCCATCCAGAATTCGAAAATGTTGCCAACTATCAATAGGAAAAGTATCGATAGGCCTATCGATACCATCGATACTATCGATTGTTTTAAACGAGACAATACTATCGAGTTAGTGTATCGATAGTGTTGTTGCTCGCAAATAATAAACTATCCATACTATTGTTGCTTGTGAATAAAAAACTATTAATAGTATCGATACTATCGATTACTTTTAGATTTTTTGTACTCGTAGTTCGACATGAGTTACCCTTCTTTCACCTGCAGGGTGAGACTGTGGGTAGCAGGGACTTAAGTAAGAGAAGTTAAACGCATATCATGACATGCAACAAAAACGCGGCGTTTAACATAGTGGTAACTTGTAAACAAGGTTGTAATAAGGCAATTTATGACCGCGTATCTCCGGATCTTGCATTACATGCAACTGCATCAAATTTGCCTCTGGGCAACCTAAACTATGTTACACAACCGTTGTGAACAGGAAAAATAAGCCATAACAATAATACCTAAGCTAAATAACACTTTAAGTTATATCATCATCAGCCTATATTACTGCTAGAACTCTGGCTTTTATAATACTAGTAAGTATGTGTGGAAGATGTTTTAAAATTTATAGATTTTAAAGTATAATATATACAGTAAGCCGGTAGCCTTTATCGCCCCAAGAGCTAGACGTCGGGCACTCCGCTCTAAAGCGTCCAACCCAAATGAGTCCCAAAACGCGAAAATAGTTTGCAGTCGAAGCTGTATACGCTGATAAGTTATTCCAAGCAAAATTATGTGTAATAGCTGCGCCCCACGTCTTTTCGTTACGCCGCAGGAACCTTTTTCCGGGATGAAAAGTAGCCTATCTGTTAATCCAGGATATAAGCTAGCATCCATACTCACAAACTTTCACGTTTATAATATTAGTAGAATGTTCGTAATTATGACAAAGAAATGTTTTAGCTTGTTTAAAATCGGATATGCAAAACGCGCTCAGCCACTTTTCTCACCATGTTTGTTTAAGACCTGACGTCCATTTTTGTACGTTAACGCCGGTAGCAGACTGAATACGTACATATTGACTTACACCTCATAAAACGGTGATTAATGTTAACTCGTTAGGTGATTAATAATAAAGATAATGAATACCTCTATGATGCGGCTATTTTTATGGTCATACCACTTAATGACCAAAGCTAAGGACGGTCAAAGGTATTTAATACACGTGAATAGATAATAATCATTAATGACAAAATAACAGAGGTATTTAATGATATATGTAGCCTTTTTCGATGTAGTATTAACTATTTGCGCCCCGCGGTTTCACCCGCATCTTCCCGTTATCCTGCAGGAACCTTTTTCCGGGATAAAAAGTACCCTATGTGTTAATGCAAGGTATAAGATATCTCCATTCCAAATTTCATTTAGAACCGTTAAGTGGTTTTTGCGTGAAAGAGTAACAAATATCCTTCCATCCATCCATACTCACCAATTTTCACGTTGATAATATTAGTAGGATAAATAATAAACGATACAAAAATAACTGTGATGAATCAATGATCCTAACAGAGAATTAAGGTCACCGACATAGAACAGAATAGAATAGAATAGAATTTACGTTTATTTGCAACAACAACACTAACGGTACATGGATAAAAAAACAATATAACAGTAATTGAAGGTACACAAGAATGTCACCGTCATAGAATAATTAGGTGGGGCTGATCTATAAGCCGCAGAACCGACAATCGTTGGGGTAGACGCGTTTTTGGGTGGAGACCACGACTTGGTTAGTAACAGTCAGTTTTTTTTTATAAAGAATTTATTCGATTAATAAGTAAACAAAAAATAAGTAACCATAATTTATGGAATAATCGATGAAATCGGTAATTTAAATAATTAGGGCGTCGGCCCTGAGCACTGTAATAAAAATTACTGGGTAATAATCTATTTTGCTTACAAAGCGGTTGGCTTTGTGCGGTTTTTTTTGCTGTTTTTTTGTTGTTTTTTTGTACAAATGAAACACAGAGAATTGTTTACTATTTTTACTTTTAACAGAGTATTGTATGTTTGTTACTTCTTCACGCTTCAGGGCTCATCGGATTTGGGTGAAATTTAGAAAGGAGACAGCCCGTACTCTGGAATGAGACATAGGCTGTCTCATACCCGAAGAACGGAGTTGTAAACGTGAAAGTTTGTGAGTATGGTTGTATGGATGTTTGTTACTATTTCACGCAAAAACTACTGAACGGATTTGAGTAAAATTCGGAATGAAGATAGCTTACAAGCTGGATTAACACAGAGGCTACTTTTTATCTCGGAAAAGGTTCCTACGGGATAACGAGAATTCTCGGGTGAAACTGCGAGGCGAAGCTTGTATATATCCTGCCAATACTATAAACGCGAAAGTTTTTAATTATGTACCTATGTATGGATGTCTGCTACTCTTTCACGCAAAAACTACTGAACACATTAGAGTGAAATTTCACAGAGGCTGATTTTTACATCGGAACAGGTTCTTACGGGATAACGAGAAGTCGCGGGTGAAACTGCGAGGCGCAGCTAGACCCTACTACAATATTATAAATGTGAAAGTGACTGTGTCTGTCTGTTTGTCCCGCCTAAAATATGAAATTTGGTACAGAGATAGTCTAAAGCCTGAGACGGGACATAGGCTACTTTTTATCGCGATAATCTGCAGCCCACGTGGGTAAAACTGCGGGGAACAGGATTTTTTTATTTTTTTTTCTATATGTAGATGTTTAGTTTTATATGGGTAGTTTAGTTCTTAGTATTAAGTTTAATTTTCTATCCAACTGTATATATTTTGTTGTTTTGCTTGTGGGGTCTGGTCTGCTTTGGTTGTGATCCCGTAACTCGTTAATATTCATGTTCCCATATCCCAATGTGTACAACCAAACAAGAGAAATCTTATTAGTAAAGCTAATAAAAAATATCGGACTATTAGATGACAAAAAAAAAAGCTTGGGATTTTAGTGAACTTGCTCCAATTCAATCAATTAGTAAGAAGAATAAAATTGTCAATGTGATCGCGCCAAAAAATTACCTGCCGGGCGTTTCTTGCCTGTTCTTTTGCCGGCGTAAGGAGGTTGGAACAGGCGTAGCTAGTTTTACGTTTTAAAGTGATCACAATGTATCCTATTGAATTAAGTACAATGAACTTTGACTTTGTCGTTATATATAATAATACAGTTAGTTCTATATAAAAAGGTGTTTGCCAAACAGATTTGCAACTCTTGCAAATAAATAGAACAAACCACTTTAACCGATAGTGAAATGTTTCTTGCATTACCGGAGTGCATTACGTTACGACACAGACACGGCCCTTGTGACATAGGGCATCATTTTCCGATGAAAATATACGAGACAGAAATGCAGTCGACATTGTGTCGATTTTACAGAATGCCTCTCGGTTGAACTATCGGGTAATAAAATATGTGCTCTTGAACTGAGGGATCAAAATCCTTAAATTCTTGAGACACAAATATAAAAGATTTAGTAAAAACATGTAAAACTTGAATTAAGAAAAGTAAGGCCAAATAACCTTACCTGTCGCAACAACTTCTCTAATTTAATTACACATAAATTCATTCGTGATGAAACCATAGCTTGGTGGTAGGGTATTTTCTAGTACTCGCCTGGCTAGCTACCACCCTCTTGTTAAGAATCTGTCGCCAAGCACCTATCGGTGTGTTCCGGCAGCCTCACTTGAGAGCCAGTTCCCAGTCCAGGTGCAGCGTGGCGCCATCTTCGACCACATCGTCATTTAACATCAGGTGACTTTTGGTCAAACGCTACCCAAAACACACCAACAGTTTTCTCAACTTTTTATGTATATGATTTAGCTTTAGGTGTTTTATGTAATTGATTTTAGACCAAGTCTCGGTAAAGTGCGCTGAAAAAAAAAATTATGGAAGAGACGAAAACTTTTATAGTTTTTGTAAACTGTCAAAACCTGTACTAGGGGTACAGGTGAGATGTAGTCAAACGTATTCTCACATAAGCAAATTACGTCGGCTAGCTAACAACACCACGCAAGTCAAATATTGCAACTTTTCAGAAGAGACAAACTGTTTTACTTGTATGTTTTTTATGTAAATTAATGACTTGTGTGTGTTACGATTTTGAATTAACGGCTTAAATTTAGTTTTTTTTTTGATATGAGTTAGGTAAACATTTGACCCCAGTCTTACCTGATGGTAAGTGATGACGAGGCCGAAGATGGAGCATGCTTACCTAGAGGATACCTATTCACTCTTCACTTATCTTCGGTACCTTGCCTAAAGGGACTTCTTTTAATAATGTATTTTAGTTATTAGTTTAGATTTATTTGTTTTTATTTCTTTGTTATATTCACTCTTGACTTGAAGGCTCCCAAGTTATACCTATCGGGAAACAAAGACGCTGGCAAGGTGTTCCACTCCTTCGCCGTTCGCATTATAAATGTGGAAGCGAAACGTTTTGTGCGGATTGGGGGAATTTCAACCGTGTACGGATGACGTGTTTCCGTACGTCTTGTTCGATGGTGGAATGGGGATGATTAGTAAAACTGCTTGTAACTGACACATTCATAAAGCGCACGTCAAAACTGCATCTAATGGCATTAAATGTCAATACCACAAAATTTTGACTTGTGCGGTGCTGTTTGGTAGCCGACGAAAAGTAAAGGACCATCCACACATATTTAATTTCCGGGTGAAGTCCATCCGTGTTCCGGTTTTCGATTGCTTACAAACATTGCACACTAAACAACTGTAGGCACTTGGCCGGGACAGGTTAACGTACAAGTTTAATGCAAGTAACTTTTCCGTAGCCCGAAAATCCTTGACCCGAACATTGTGTTGCTTACCAGGCAATATAGCGAGTCTGGTCGATAAGGTCTGGGATTTCAATAATGTCTATACCACAGTGGCAATGGGCCGGCCACATCGCTCGACGATCCGATAACCGATGGGCAAGAAATGTTCTGGAGTGGCGACCACGAACTGGAAGACGTTATGTAGGTAGGCCCCCACTAGGTAGACCGACGACATAAGAGTCGCAGGGAGCCGATGGATACTAATGGCTAATAGCCGTTCATGGTGGCGTTAAAGGGGGGAGGCCTATGTTCAGCAGTGGACTTCTTCCGGCTGTTGATGATGATGATGATGATGATATACCACAACCTTATTTATGGCTTAAACATACCCGGATTCAAATACATAGTTTTAGTAAGTTTACATACTGTATCATCATCATCATCATCATCATAATCAGCTCATTTCAGTCCACTGCTGAACATAGGCCTCTCCCAAAGCACGCCACTGAGCCCGATCTTCGGCTTCTCTCATCAAACTGCTGCCAGCCATTTTGCGTATATCATCGCTCCACCGAGCCGGAGGGCGTCCTACACTACGTTTGCCGAGACGCGGTCTCCACTCGAGAACATGATTGTCCCAACGGTTATCGGTTCTTCGGCTAATACATACGGCATATACTGTATATATTCCTTTTAATTGCTTATACTTGAAAAAAGGAAAAACTCAAGGTTTCCATTTTAAACTTAAACTGAACGGAACTAAAAGGAAAATATAAATACAAGAAGACAAAGACATGGATGCAGAACTTTGAAGAGCAATTCTTACCTACTTTAATTGCTTCCTTTCACAACGCGGAATCGTTTTATTACTTACAATCATTTATGGTAAAATGTCAGAGGAAAGCGTAAATGATGACATTTCATCTGAGGATTAAAAGATTGCATTGCAAATTGCAAAGTTGAAGTTACTTCCTGTTGGTACGGCAATTTACTGTTATTGAATTTTTTGTAAAAGTATTTTTATTGATCGTTATTTATTTATTAAAACGTGTTCAACGAAATCACTTTTCTCTTGGTAAAATTATTTTTGAATACTACTTCCAGAGAACTTCCTAGAACTACTTTCATATGAAATACCAACTTAAGTTCCTTGTTTTGTAAAATATCTCGCTTGTCCATTACAGTTCCTTTTGACCTAAATTTTTTAATTATCCTGAATATAATTTATCTTATGTATGTTTATGTATGTATCACGATCTTTTCCTTGACCGAAATCTCAAGGATTTGAACCCACGATTTACGGATCGCAAGCCAACGTTACTACAACTGAGTCATCATCGCTTCATAAATGAAATATCTCGAGATTAGGATAATAAAAGTCTTTGTGCATAGAATTGTTCCTATTAAATTTAATATACAACAATTTAAGTTATGTCCCAGGAAATGATTAAGACTTTAATAAACTTGTTATCTAGTAAAATACAACTTAAATTTGTACTAAGGCTTGTCAAGACATTTACTCGTTTTGTCTTTTTAATACGTTGTAAATACCAAAAAAGATTTTAATCGTAGATTTTAGGGTTCTGTGCGTCCAATGAAACTCGGGACCATTGAAGGATCACTCTCGTGTCAACCTATTTTCTTTAAATCTACTGGACGAAAATAGTTATGGAAATCTTGTATCGATTGCTGCAGTTCGTTACTCTCGCTAAAACTCGAGATTGGCTTGATTGGCTTTCAGGATCTTGAAATATTTGTGGAAGCTCAGGGAAGGTTTAAAAGGTAAGAAAATATAAATATAATATGTAATATGTGTATATATGTATATATAATATGTATGGGCGATTCAAAGTTCGCCAGATCAGCTAGTTTATTTGTATTATTAAATCATTGATGCAAGTGGAACATCAAATTATTCAATGATTTTACTATAACGTCAATTTGTTTTACAACTGATTAGACTAGCTTTTGGCCGCGATTTTACATGATGGAAAACTCAATCAATATACAAAAAAACAATGATTTCCTCCCTTTTTTTTCCAAAACTAATGCATGACAAAAATATGTATGTGGCTCTAGAGTAGTTTTTTTCGAAATACCTAAACAAATAGATACTTTTTGAATCGTAAAGTTCTCGCAAAAAATGGAATGACATGGAACCCTCTCTTTGCATGATCGACTGGCACTTGACCGGATAATTATTAACTACAATTAATGTCTTAATGGTAGGTGGTCATTAAAATGATTAAATATTAGCCAGCCCAGACTGTTAATTACAGGAAACCTGTTAAATCATTACACTATGAGGATAATAATATAATTAGTTGACACCTCAAAGAGTTATTGGAGTTTTTATGCCACCTGGTGAACTGGCTAGGAAACTATATATTGAAAATTTAACAACAAGAGAAGTAACAAGATTCTTAGGATGCAGTAAAATAAGAAACAATACATGCGTAAAGTCATTGACACCGTTTTCTTATGTTATGACATTTCGTGACAAATTTACTTCCATTGGGCAAAATACAGAAATTTAAACATCACCAATTCTATTGTTATTTTGTAGTGAAAATGTTGGGAAGGCATCATCATTATGGTGCGACATTACAACACTATAATCATTTACGCCGTCACCAAAATGACTGAACCGGATGATGGAAAAATTTGACCTTGGATAGTAAGAAAATGTACAAGTACAAGCTTTTGTGATTTAAGTTTGACAACATAAAAAAATACTGAACAATGAGAGCTCAAAACTTAAACTTAACACTGATTGACGTGTGAGTGACAGAAAAATAAAACAAGACTTGGTGATTTTACAATAAGAGCTTGTTATTTATAAATGCATTTGTTTTTAAAGGATCTCTGTGATCTAATCTCAGGGGAATCTAACAATAATTTCACGGCCGCTTCCAATAACTGATCTATCCATGGTTGCTCTAAGAGCGATAGAATTTTGACATTACTTGTATGGAGCTTATGTCAAATTTCTATCTCCAGTAGGGCAAACCGTGGATAGATAGGTTATTGGGAACGGCCTTTAGTCAGCATGGTGTGGTTTTTAACTTACATTGTCATTTTCAGGCTCACACCAAATTGTTACAACAGATTGGTTGTCAGATTGCATCGTTAGTAGACATTTTGCGCATTGCATTGAAATTTCAGACTGGTCAGAACAGCAGAAGCAGCTTTAGGTAAGTATTTCTTGGTGTCAATAACCCTTTTGAATGACAGAAATATTAAAGAAAAGACAATATAGTTTTTACGTTAGGTTTTTGTGGGCCTCAAACAATTAGTCACCCTACGGTAATTTTATTTTAGACAAAAGATCACTATTCCGCATCTAAAATATAGCTAAGACTTCAGATGAACTAAGGAAATGAACTCAAAAGCGACCGAACCAAAAGAGTACTAAAACTCGAAATGAGACACGCCAGTCTTTACATAGAGTGAAAGTTTTCGTCAATACCTAAAACCGATTTTTTACTCTCATATATATATAAATAAATCGAGTCTTCATTCCACACATGGACCGGATCCAACTCAATATCGTGATATCATTTTTAGATGAAACTGAATATCGATAGCGTTAAGCGATAGGGATTTGAAAATCTTTTGGCAGAGTGCGAGAGTCTGTAGACAAGCTGTTTCTATCTTACCTATCCCCCGGGCAACGCATGCCGGGCATAGCTTCAAATATATAAAACTGGTCAAGTACGAGTTGGACTCGCGCACGAAGGGTTCCGTACCATTATCTATAAAAACGGCAAAAAAAACAGCGTCTACCTGTTGCCGTTATCAATATCGAGAAAAAAAGCAAGCAAGAATATCACGTTTGTTGAATGGGAGCCCCTTTAAATATTTATTTTATTCTGTTTTTTAGTGTTTGCTGTTATAGCGGTAACAGAAATACATCAATATACATCATCTGTGAAAACTTCAACCTTATAACTTTCACGGTTCTTGAGATATAGCCTGGTGACAGACGGCCAGACAGACAGACGGACGGACGGGCAGCGGAGTCTTAGTAATAGGGGTCCCGTTTTACCCTTTGGGTAAGGAACCCTAAAAAAGGCAAAATGGCACGACTATTTTGGTCAAAATTTTGAATTTACTTTATGTAGACATTACAATCATAATTATAAACATAGGTTACCTTCTTATATACCTACACGGAAAAAGACATAATTATGTTTCAAAAAATAAAAACAAAAAGCATTTGAGGCTATTACTCAATTCTTTTTTATGTTTTTTTTTTTGGCGTTGCAGGGTTAGTGCGCTAAGACAATGTCTTGATAATTATTTTTTTAATTAGTATTTTTGTTACAAAATACAATATTTGACTCAGCTATAAACCGGACAATCTTTTTGCTCCAAGTTTCAGTTTGGTTGAAGCATCACCAAATTAAAACGCGACATCTCAATACAATTTCGCACCTTTCAATTTCCTTTCAAAACATTTTTTAACAACCTGATTTTATACTTTTTTACTTTGAGTTAAAGTTAAAAGTTGGATAATTAAAATTAATGTTGCTAACTTCAAGGACCACTGGAGGTTATTGGATTGTTTTAAACAAGACCATATTTGATCTGATTTTGAAATTAAGTAAAAGGGTTGAAAAGCAAGTAAAGTGATTGTAACGGAACAGGTTTATTTAATGGTTACGCTATTAAAATTAACTAACTAGATGGCCATGGCCAGTTAGTTATTTTGGTAAGATATCCAAAAAAATTAAAATACAAATAAGGCGCTATGCAGACGTAGCAACTTTGGCTAAAGTAACTGTCAACTTTTACAACCGGTTGCTAGTTGCAGCAACTAAACGTCAGAGTTGGCAATGACTGCAACTTTCAATAGACTTCTCAACGTGCAGGGCCACAAACTTATCTGGAGCGGTGACGGTGGCGCTGTAATCGAGTTTATTCCTTTAACTAGGTACTCCTTATTTTCACACAATGATTGTTAGTTCCAATTTTGACCACCGGACCAGATACATTTGTAGCACTGTACACCAGTCTGACGATGGATTTCCAAGAAAGAGGTCGCTTTATACGTTGCAATTATCGATCCCAGAAACTAGCAACTTCAGACAACTGGTACAAAGTAAGTTTTTAGTTGCAACAACCAGCAATTTATTTCGTCGAATCGAAAACTGTTTTCAATAAACAAAACTGGCAACTAGAGACTGTGTCTGCAGAGGTTCTCAAAATTGTACTAGATATAATGTGAAACGTCATAAACAACTAGTTGCTAGTTGCCAGTTGCTGAAACTCGGAGATTAAAATTGATTGGTCTGCGCAGCGCCTTCTTCTGTCGAATTTTAAATCAATCACACCAGCAATGTTTTTCAAAGTTCCTATACAGTACTAGGTAAACTCTTTCTTCTCTTCTTACTCTCTCTTTACAATAAATGAATTCCTATTTCTATTCTTATTTTACATTTATTGAGCAAACAGGACGTGACTGCGAAGTTTGAGGTCACGGATTCAATTTCCGCTACGATACAATTGCAGTGAAGTGCTGTCTAGTGAAGTTGTATAGGCTGAAAGGTCAATCCACCCTAAATAAAAGAAAGCTATAAGAGGAACATTTAGACAGTGAAAAAAACGCAAGTATTTGTAACGTGTCTAGATGTTTTGGATCTTCGACTTAACTACGTATTTTCTGGTACATACTAGATAGAGAAAATCCTAATTAGGAGACAGATACCATAGTAAAGGAGTAGTAGTTCAGCTTCATATAAATCGGCCGTCGCCGGTTTGAATGTGTGCGTGAGTAGCGGCACCGTATACGCACGCACTTTTCACGCACACAATCACATAAACGAAAGGAGGCGGCCGGGGCCGCGGCCATGCACTCAGTACGGAACGCGCCGCCTATGCGTCACCGCAAGAGTAGGCAATTAACTCGTCGAGCGGCCTTAGCTAACCTACTGTTCTTTATGTACTGTGCAGATACATACCATTGATAATGATTAAATGGGTGTTGTTATATTAAGGAAAAGAGGTAATGAGAGATATGACACTTTTTAAACGGCTTCAAAAACAGGAGGATCATTCTCAATTTGACCGTATATACCTATATTTTTTTATGTATGTTCGCGGATAACTTCGTCGTTAATGAACCTATTTTGAAGATTCTCTTTTGTCGGAAAGGAGATATTTTAAGGGTGGTGCCATGATAAGGAAACCCGGTTCTGATGATGGCATCCCAGAGAAATCGAGGCAAACCTGAAGTAATTTTTTTTGTTAAATTTATTATACCTTGACTTTACGGGCGTTACAAAACGAGGTAAATGTGCACAAGTATAAAATTTATCCGTACAATGTAAAAAAAAAAAATATTATAAGAATTCATTACATTTTCGCCTCAAATAATTTACTGTATACCAAGATGCCCCTAATGACGCGGCCGCGACTCTTGAGGCACGCGCCTATTCTCTTATCATAATACAAAAGGCCAGATTTCAGTAGCCGTACCCCAAAAGACAAATGAAGGGGATCTCTAACGCCGATCTGAAAGTAACGTTACAATTTCTCATATTCATTATTTCTAGACAGACAGCTTGAGGCTGATATGCCCATTAATACTATCGTTATACATCAATGTCAAAATTTCACACAATATAAATACTCAGGTTTCCTGCGAAAAAAATGTCTAAGCCACAAACAGTATAAGCCATAAACACTTTGCTTTTATTTTTAAAACACTTAATAAGAATAATAATTAACTTAAACTTTTTCTAAAATGATTTTTTTATTCATTTATCAAAAACATTTATTAAGTAGATAAAAATCGTTTTTACTAACCCCAATTTTCAAGTTGATCTTGTAATCTGCGCTTTATAAGACCCGAATCAATCACGTGTTCCTTTTTATGGTGACTTTTATTAGATCCCAACATGCGCTTTCTTTATTAGATTTCTAAATGGATTTCAATATCTTATATGTTTTGTTTTTTCATTTATGGCATTTTTTATAAATGTACAACCTCATTTGAGGTAAAAGAAAAGCATTACATTGAAATCCGATAAAATGTAGTTACCAATAATCTCGACAAATATTTATCCGAGTCTTGTAGAGTAGTTTTGAAAACAACACTTTTTTTCGTGAATTTTTCCAGTATTATGTATCTACATACGAGTATATTGATAATAGGGACAGAACAAATAGAATAAATGAAAGATCATAAAAATCGGTTCAGCCGTTCTTGAGTTATAATCGTATAACAAGCCGACTTTGTTATATATATTTAGACAGAAGATAGATAGACCGATGACCTGGTTTCCTTAGCTATAAATAAAAAGTAAACATAGCTGTTTCGCTTCGATATCAATCTAAAAAACTTCGGTTTGTGTAGGAAGTTACGTTGTTGTGCACTTCCCAAATATAGGTCCCTGAAGAGATATCAACACCAATACTGTGCTATATATTTCAACATTTTCGCTCTAGTAAGTCGTTTCCGAGATCGATCGCTCTCATTTCTTGTGGTGGGGCCAAAATAAATAGATATGTACCTACCTACGAAAACTAAGAAAATATCGAGTAACAGGAACCACTAGTGTTGTACGCATAGAATTTTAACGATAATCCACCAATTCTAAAAACATGTTTTAATGATAGATTCATCACCATCATCAGTCCATAGGCATCTCCCGAGGTACGCCACTGAGCCCAGTCTTCAGCTTTTCTCATCCAACTACTGTCAGCCACTCCGCGCAAGCTGTCCCTCCACCTAGTCACAGTGCGTCTTACACTACGTTTGCCAAGTCGCGATCCACTCAAAAACACGTCTACTCCAAAAGTTATCGGGTTGGCAGCTTCTATGACCAGCTCATTGTCACTTCAGCTTGCTAATGCTGTGAGCTGTGACGGCGACCTCAGTTCTCTGTCGTATCACCTCATTTCTGATTTGATCATTCAGTCAAACTCAGAGCATAGCTCTCTGAGTAACTTTAAATCGGTGGTCTTGTCGTAAAGGTAACAGAACAAATCCATTAACCTATAGCCTGCTAGATTATGTACGGTTATAATGACAGTGTGAAAGTTTTACAAATCACGTTATGTGACCACGAGCCGTCAGTAATACTGCGGTGACAACTTCGGACCAACATTTGTGTAGTGTTTGTTGCGTTTAAAACTCCATATACGATCATAAGCATCGTACAAAATCCGCTCATGCGATGTTCAGGTAACAATTTGCGCGTTATGAAATAAAGGAGCAGTTGCATTGAAAAAAAAAAAATATCAGTGAATAATTAATTTTGCATGCAGGTAGATAGATTCGCGGCAAGATGATAACTTTTATATCCAGTTTGACTCTTTCAAAGAGTAACAATTTATGACATCCTTTATGATCCCTACACTACCAAAAGAAGCTAGAGTAGGTTGCTAGTTTAATATTTATTCTTGCCCCATCTCTAATCGTAACGAAAAATATCGAGTAACGAAAAGGCCTATACTACAACAGCCACCGCCAAAAATGATATTTCACGGTGTGGCTTGAAAAATTGGTTCATTTTACATGCTTCCCGTCTTGACTCTTGAGTTTACGATAGCAAAACCTTTTGAGTATGGAAAAAGAGTGCAAGTAATTGTTCCCAGAGTGTTGTGGATCTCTGATCCACGTAGTTTCTGATACCCTAGATACGAGAAATTCTAGTCAGGAGTCAGAGCTTTTGATGTGAATTGTATGGACGTTGACTTTATCAAGGTTCCGTACCCGGAGGGTAAAACGGGACCCTATTACTAAAACTTCGCTGTCCATCCGTGCGTCCTTCCGTCCGTCTGTCTGTCTGTCTATCTGTCTGTCTGTCTGTCTGTCTGACTCTCTGTATGTCTCTCTGTCTATATGTCTGTGTCTCTGTCTGTCCGTCTTTCACCATGCTGTATCTCATGGACCGCGATAGTTAGACAGTTGAAATTCTCACAGATGATGTATTTCTGTTGCCGTTATAATCACAGATACAAAAAAAAAACAGAATTAAATGAATATTTCGCTTTTTTCTAGTGTTAACAAACAGATGGAGTAAAAACGCGAAATATTTTGAATCTGCTTGTCCTATAAAAATGGGACCTTATTAATAAAACCAGCTAAGTGTGAGTCGAACTATTTAAAACGAATGTTGCCAGGATTCGAAACTGAGACACTCGGTTCAGCGCGCCGCGCCGGCTCACCACACTAACAACTGCGCCACGGTATCTTTACATGTTTTAATTAATTAATTTATCATACAATTAAGGATATAAATCTTCTACGCGACATTTAAATGCTTCCTCAAAACCGTTAGGAATTATCACAAAAATGATTTTCTAATGACAGATTTATCTAGTTCATGAGTCATTAGCATCGATATAAATACTTAATTCCTATTGCCATTACCAAGTTTCATCTCAGAGTTTTCCTTGTTTACAATTTAAGAGAAACCTAGAGGTAGCACTTAATTTATAAATTTTTTTACTACTTACAGGGTAGCGTATGACCACAGGTCATCTGATGTTAAGTGATGATGTGGTCAAAGGTGGCCCCACGCTACACCTGGACTATGAACTGGGTCTCACGTGAGGCTGCCGGAACACACCGATAGGTGCTTGGTGACAGATTCAAAACATGAAGATTGTAGCTAGCCAGGCGAGTACTAGAAAATACCCTACCACCAAGCTATGGTTTCATCACGATGTTTTCCTTCACCGAAAGCTCAAGCTCATTGTAGGACTCGAACCCACGTCCTACGGATTGCAAGCCGACGTTACTACCATGGAGCCATCATCGCTTTAAAAAACAGGAAGTGAACACAATAATAGTGATTGAATTGTTTCTGGCATTATATTAATTACGTAGTTAATTGATATCTCATTAAATATCTTTGCGTGTGAATCATTAGAATAAAGCTTTGAATTTAATAACAGGTACTTTTTTATTGACGCGTTCTTGAGTGGAGACCGCAACTTGGCAAACGTAGTGTAGGACGCCCTCTGACTAGGTGGAGCGACGTCTTGCGCCGAGGGGCTGGCAGTATTTGGATGTGAAGAGACAAAAACCAGGCTCAGTGGCGTACTTTGGTCCAGCAGTAAACTGATTCAGCCTCATAATGATGATGGGTGAATAATTACAAATTTATTACTAATAAGTAAATCATTTTTCATCTGTACCTACTACCTACTATCTATACATTTAGCAATTTAGTAAAATCTGTTCGTTTATTTGTTTTGCATGTAGGGGTAATCTCCTAAACTGTTAATTCTACTAATATTATAAATGCAAATGTTTGTGTGTATGTGAATGTTTGTTACCACACGTATCACCGTAACCAATAAACCGACTTTGATGAAATTTGGAATGGGGGTAGCTTATACCCTGCATTAACACATAGGCTTTTTATCCCGGAAAAGATTCCTACGGGATAACTGTAAGACGCTGGTGAAAACGCGGGGCGCTGCTAGTAATAAAATAATTCTTTCACTAATAGGAAGAATATTTTATATTTATATTCGCTAGCTCAGGCAAAGTAGAAGCGGTTCACTAGTTTTAAATAAAATTAAACTGAGGTAAAGCTTGTGTATTTGTTTCATTAATTGCTTATAAAACTTTGAATAATTGTGTCCGAAAGATGTTTTTCGTCAACATTTTACAACTCCTTACCTACTCATCGACTTTTTTATATCAACAATCAATAAGGAAGTTAACTGAAGGTTGTCTTAAGAACAGGAAAAGGCATGTTATTGCACTCGGGCGCTGTTTTTGATTATTAATTTTTAAAACTTAACATACACACATACATGGCCTTAGACGTCGGTAGTAATAGATAATTTAAAACTTGTCTGTTGGATTTTGTTGGTAGTTTTACAGACCAATACTCGTCCACACCTAGTGAAGATGTGTTTTGCGTTAGTTAGATGGTAATCGCTGACGTGCCGTCTCGCTCTTTCTTCAGCAAGCCTGTCAAACTAGACACTATTATAGAGCCTCTGAGACTCATGATGTGAATCCGCTACTGAATGAAAAAGATGGATTGTGCAAGTCAAGAGTGAATAGGTATTTACTGAGCAAGCGTGCCACACCTTCGACCACATCGTCGTTTTCCATCGCGGTCAAATGCTAGCCTAGTTTGTTATGAAATTAGTCATTTTTAATAGCTATAATCGAGATGTGTCGAGACATGTTCACAATCGAATGATTCCATCGGTATATCTCTCTCATAATCGCTTATTACTGGTACTTTCATATAACAAAGCAATATGATTTCTATTTTCAAGCTTAAAGGTGATTGGTTGGAACTCCGAGATACTTTCAAGGCTAGAAACCCAAAATAGATGACATAAAAAGTGGTTTTTAATTACAGAGCATCTTATAACGTGAATGTGAACTGGCTAGATTTAGTGACAACTTCGCTATGGTAGGAATTTTACCGGCTATTTTTAGCTGTATTATAGGTACTGAAATTGTGTCTAGATAATAGAAGTGTCGAGTCAAATAAAAAAGATGGTAAGGATGCCGTGGTTGAAATGAGTTGAGACAAACAGAAAAATAGAGCACTTTCTCTCTCACGCTTGCCTAGCAATTCAGGTGATAAACTTTACAGCGGAAACGGAAATAAGGCGTGTATTCTAGTTGACATTACCTATTCTAGTCTTCTCATCATCATCATCATCATCATTATCAGCCTGTATCAGTCCACTGCTGGGCATAGGCCTCTCCCAAGGTACGCCACTGAGGCTGGCCTGGTCATCCAACTACTGCCAGCTACTCGGCGCAAGTCGTAGCTCCACCTTGTCGCAGGGCGTCCTACACTACGTTATGCTACTCTTCTATCTTTTTTTGTAATGGTAATTATATATGACTCTGTTAAGTCTGTAACAGAGTCCGTCTGAGGAAATTCCACAACTTTGTCAGTTATTCAACCTTCTTCTTCTTTCCCTGGTCCCATCTATTTGGGGTCAGGTTGGTTCCACTCTCTCAGCCGTCATCGCTTCAATCACTCCCTTTTCATTCATATCAACCCTTACACAATCCATCCATCTTTTCTTTGGTCTTCCTCTTCCCTTCCATCCTTCAACATTCATATGCATATTTGTCAGTTATTCAACCACCAAACATTAATATATGTAAACATAACTGTGTTCCAGTATGTATTGGGAACTGGCTCTCAAGTGAACCTGCTGGAACACACCGATAGGTGCTTGGCGACAGATTCTTAACGCGAGGGTGGTAGCTAGCTAGGCGAGCACTAGAAAATGCCCTACCACCAAGCTATAGTTTCATCACGATGTTTTCCTTCACCGAAAGCTCAAGCTCGGATTCGAACCCACGTCCTGCGGATCGCATATTGACGTCACTACCACTGAGCCATTCATTACCATTTCCGCACAGGGTTGCGTTGAATTTCAAAATTCAATGAACAAACGTTACGCTTACCATCAGACGGAGTGACTTGCTCGTCTCGTCACTCAGATGCGTAAAACCTCTTCAACCACATGCTACGACGCAAACCCCAATATGTTAGAAATTCACCACTAGCCGTAAGCATCATCAAACCGAACGCAAGACATTTTGAATTTAAATAAAAGCTATGTATCATATGACCTGTATTCACAAGGAATAACAAATTCGGTTTTCTCGTTGAAACCGCTTCAAAAACGCAGTGCATTCGCACAGAAACCGGGCGTATTCCTCACGTGCGCAGATATATCGCACGAATATCGCATATTTGCCAGCGCCGCGAGACTGCCAAATTTGCCATACCTATATATACGAACTATGAACCCGATTACTAGATCTGGTTAGAGAAATAACAAGGGTTTTGCAGAAAAATATTTTTAATACTTTTATTAAACCTACTCATAATAAGAAAGGCGTGCCAATTACACAATTAAAATATGACAGTAAAATTAATGCATGAATATGAAACGTGACTGGAACAACATGATCTAAAAATCAATACATATCCCTACTATCTAAATAATATATATATATAACTCAAAGGTGACTGACTGACTGACATAGTGATCTATCAACCCACAGTCCAAACCATTGGACGGATCGGGCTAAAATTTGGCATGCAGGTAGATGTTATGACGTAGACATCCGCTAAGAAAGGATTTTGATTAATTCTACCCCCAAGGGAATAAAATTGCGGATGAAAGTTTGTATGAAACTTTGTCAATTTTAAACTGATCGGGCTGAGACTTTGCATGAATAAAGCTGTAGCCCACGCGGGTGAAACCGCGGAACAGCTAGTAATATTATAAATGCGAAAGTATCTGCCTGTGCTTTTTTGTTTTTTTTTTGATGTCATGTAATGGGTTCCGGGTGAAAATCAGTAACTGAGGCTGATGTACAGCCTCAGTTTTATTCTGAGCCGGGATCTATTTCTCACATCGCACAATGTCGTACCTGTTTTATATGTGATTGTTACTTTTTTTCTTGTACTTAATTTGTGCGATACTGTGTGTGTCAGAAATAAATGTATTTTCATTTCATTTTTTTTAAATTTATTTCTTCACGCCTAAACTACTAAACCGATTTAAATGAAATTTGGTACAGAGATAGTCTAGAGCCTGAGAAAGGACAGGCAACTTTTTATCGCGATAAACTGTAGCACACACGGGTTAAACCGCGGGGAACAGGTAGTATCTCAATAACTCGCACAAAATGCCAGATGTCAAAGGCAAAGTCAATAAAAGGGTATTTAGCCAGGAGTACATAAAGGTGGTTGACTTATAATTTTTTTGTTAAATTTCTACGAAACGCTGCAATGCTTTGCAAACACCATCAGGTTAATGACCTGCTTGACTCGTCATTGCGGATAAGTCATTTAGTAGCGCTCGCCTGTTTTTTTCTATGGTAACCTACGACAGAATAAATTTGCAAATATAGCCTATGCCTAGGCCTATGTCCAGCAGTGGACTTCTTCCGGCTGATGATGATGATGATGATCTTTTTCATTGGTGAACTTGTTCAGATTCATTAGTGTTTAATTTCAGATAGCTCTTCCAGTTATCTTCTGTACAAAAATGTGCATTTTTCGTGGTAACATCCGAGTGCCTAGGTTTTATTAATTTCTCCATAACTAACGAGTTCCACAAGTTCCATTGTGTTCGTACGTTCCATGTTAGCTAACATATTTCACCAAACACTTTTTATGGAGGTTACTCTTAAATATAGGTCGTCCTGGTTCTTTGAAACGAGGTTGTATTGTCAAAATGTAGGCGGGAAAAAATAGACTTATGCTGTCAAAACTGTCAGAAACAAGTGGCACAGATTAAAAATGTACTTGTGAATGTCAGTAGCAGCTGACAGTACTGCAGCAAGTCATTATATTTAAACTAGCGTTCTACTTCGGGGCTTGTGGAAATTGATAATTTTCCGTACTAATTTAAATGTCTATTTTGATCCTTCGGGGTAATGTTCCATAATTTATTTCATTGTTCAGCCCTACACTATTAAAGTAAGGTACTTTAAAAATAGCACATTACTTTCACCTTGGAGTCAGTCACAGCTCGTGTTTATTTTAGAGTATACACTTGAATGCTGGTTGCGTTTCGTGGCATCAAAAACTATCTACAAAAAAATCTATCTACATTTTGTGACCTCGGTATATTTCATAGTTTTCAAAGTAATTTTTCAAAAACATTAAAAATTTATACTAATATGTTTTAAAATTTAATGTCAAAAGTGGGAGATGTGTCAATAAATGAATAATACCTGTAATACCTACCTCTCTTTTTTAACCCCCAACGCAAAAAGATAAGTTTGACGTGTCTGTCTGTCTGTCTGTGGCACCGTAGCTCGCAAACGGATGAAGCAATTTCAATTTAGGTTTTTTTGTATATAAGGAGAGTTATGGGCGAGTGGTTTTAGCTATGTTTGATGAAAATCGGTCCAAAATGTCAAGGGTTTTTACATTAGGATTAATGTTATTACGAGACAGAGAGCTAATAATATTATATAGTTTAAAAAAACTAAAAAAAAAACACTTTTTTTTAAACAAGATATTATTATTTTTTACTTTTTAGTCGTTTTTTACCAAGTCCAATCTATCAGACTCATCAAGACGATGAGTTAGTTTTTAAACGAAATAAGATAGAGAGTTCGCTTATGAGAGGTCATTGACCCTTAACCAACTTATTCTGTTCTTCACTTTCTTTGTCACTCAAAAATTAATATTGAACTGAATACTGAAGTATGTATATGTATATCACCTCATTGCACGTTCAGTGAAAGTGTACCAAGCTGTGTGAGATATGTTTATTAATGAGTAAATAATAGTGTATCTATACGAGAAGTGATATATTAATAGTAGGTATGGAAGTATAGATAATAAAACCAAAACCGTTTGTTTATAGGTTGCCAATAAATTATTATATTACACGGAACCCTTAACAGTAAACTGACTAGCCAGTTTTATGAACAGACCACTATATATGACGTCACAGTGTAATTAAAACAGTACAACAGAAACAGACATATTTTTAGCATACATTTGTGTTCAATGAGATAAGTTTTTGCATATATAATTTTAAGTATGGACATTTTTTTTAATTATTGTTAATATTGTATATATTATCATTGGGAATAAAGAAACCTCTTTTCTCTAACATCTCAATCGAAAATGTCGTTAATATTACAATTCCTAATTTAATTAGCAAAACATCTTTTTAGTGCCATCTTCGACCACATCGTCATCAGGTGATTTGTGGTCAAACACTACCCTGTAGGTAGTAAAAACAAGCAAAATACTCCATCGTCCATGATAGTCCGATCACTTCTGTAATCGTGGCAATCAACTTATACGGCCTTTTTAAAGTGCACCAGGAGTTGTGTCAGATTGAAGGAACGTTGGCTGTCAGATGACAGAATGACAGAGGGAACGTTCCTTGCTACTCTAAAAAAATCATCACAGCACCGTCACAAAAATATACTTAGGGAAATAAACATGTTTAAAAACTGGTTTTAAAATTGCCTTGCGCAAAATGGCACAAGACACGTAATAATACCTACAAAATTAAATCTTAGTAATCTGAGCAAAGTCAAAACATGTGGTACGAATTATTAAAAAGTGAACTTTATAATTGTATTAGTTAATATACCATCATATTATATTAAGATATACCTACTATATATTATAATACTGGTTACCATGACATATTACACCTGACATATTATTATACTGCTATTTTTTACACTGTGGCACGACGGTAAAGTGGAAGTCAAACAATACGGGTAAGGGTGAAGACGTATAGGGTTCAATTGAGAAACTTAGTTCATTAGTTATATGTCGAGTTGGTACTAAAGGTCGGGAGTTAGTCTTCTGCTGTATTTATGCTGTATAACTAACCTCTAAGAATAAAATAACGATAGAATTATTATCATTCACGTTAAGTTTCGCTGAGGGATCGAATCAGAAATGAGGTGATCCATGAGAGAACTAAGGTCACTGTTATCATAGTAAAGGAGTAGTCAGCTTCATATAAATCGGCCGTCGCCGGTTTGAATGTGTGCGTGAGTAGCGGCACCGCGTACGCACGCACTTTTCACGCAAACAATCACATAAACGAAAGGAGGCGGCCGGGGCCGCGGCCATGCACTCAGTACGGCACACGCACTTTATCTATAAGCAATCATTAGTCTAACGAATAAATAATTGGTTTTAAGGCGCAGGTTTCCAAAAATGGGGTTATTTAAAGCTATCTTTCTGTGTAATTCTGGTCTAAAAAAAATCTAATAAAAATATATGTTAATCTACTTGATATATAGCAGGACACCTTCGGGCCGAAAAATGCAAAAAATGTATTTATATATTGAAAACAAATGTGCAAAGTCCCCATTTCCTAAAAGTTTAATACTACTTTACTCCTAAACTATATATGTAACAAAGACTTGTTAATACCATCAGCTTATAAAAAAATATAATACCCAGGACACCTTCAGACCATTTTTTGAAAATACTGCTTTAATTATTTTTTGCGAATTTTTTACGTATTTCATACTCGCAAATCGGCACGTACACCCCTCATTCGCCCATAAAGTCAGTGCGGGACGAGCCGCCGTGCTGAACGGACCTGTGCCACTTTTCTCCGCATATTTTTGTAGCTGAAAGTCGTACGATGAACTACCTATTATAGGCTATGAGTGGTAGGTGCATAGTGCCGCGGCGAGTTATTTGCCTACTCTTGTGGTGATGCATAGGGTTGTCACTTTTATTTTTAGTTAAATACTAGCTGACCCGGCGAACTTCTTTCCGCATAAGAGGCAATAAATGAGCAGATTTAGGATTTTAAAATTAATTAACGTTAGTAATAAATAAACTCGCATAAAACAAAAACATCTTCAATTCACAACTTCAATATCAACCATAGACAACATTACGTTTAGCTGTCAGTTGTGTTTTGTTACACCATGTCAGTTGCATTTTGGTATACCATTTACAACAAATGAATGATTAATTTTATTATTTATGAGTATCATATTTTATCTTATTCCGGACGAAGACAAATGCAAAAAATCAAAGATTATAAAAATCGGTCCAGCCGTTATCGACTTATACCTAAGTGTTGTAACTAACATGCCTTTTTTTATAGATTATATTATCTGTGTATTATGACAGCGCAAGGTGTTTAATCATGTAATTTATTAAAATGTTTTACCAATTCATAAATGGGTTGCATATTAAAGACATTTTAATAATTATAAATTAATAAATACAATTTATTATAAACTATACAAATGAAATAGTCAGTGAGAGCAGCAAATCCGAGCGAGCGAGCAGTGTAGTACATAAATGCGCGCGATCAAACGCGTGGCACAGCCCTACTGAGTCCCAGGCCGGTCCCTGCGTACACGGCGCTCGCTACTCACTCACGCGCACATTCAAATGGCGCGGCAGTGACTACTAGCCGTGCCCCGCGGCTTCGCCCGCGTGGGAATTGATGTGTTGTACAAACTTTAGAACGCCATTGCACAACCTCTAGGGGTTTTCTTAAATATAAAAAATACGTATTTAATTATTTACTTTATAGTTTATTTGTACCTACTTTTAAGAAAATCCTCATAAGGAATAAAAAAAAGCCATACAAACTTTAAAACTCTATGGCACACCCCGTAGAAGTAATACATATCAAAAAATAAAAAATGCGTTTTCAATGATTTACTTTAAGGTTTATTTGTACCTATTTTTGAGTCAATCGAACCAAGAAATGACATTTTTCATACAAACTTATCTACCTTATTTAACCCCTTTCAGAGTTGACTTTTCAAAATTAGATTAGCTTATGTGTTAGTCCAATACCTAAACTGTCTATATTCTAAATTTCATCAGTCAAATTCGGTTCAGTAGTTACGTGGTAACAAACATTCACACACACACAAACTTTCGCATTTATAATATTATAGTAGGATGTTGCTACTGTGTATATATGTAGATACGGCGGGCTCGATTAGTAGAGGTACCGCGCCGCGCCGCATGGCGAGAGCGTCGCTTCGGGCGCGTTGGCCGCAGATCGCGTAATTTTGGTGAGGGGATGCGCGGAGTGCGCGGAGCAGTTTCACTTGATCAAGCAAGGTCAACGACGTTATGCAGGCTCTTAATGCAATCTGCTAATATAATATGCATGTTTGTTTTATCAATGCGCACATAAATAACACAACATCGATTACGATCTTGATATAATAAGTAATTAATCACTGACAAGGCACATAATAAAAGGTTATGGTGATGATCTAATCGAGCAATTTTCAAATTATGATTTAACTGGGTATTCCACGCAGATTTACTACAATTTGTCGCGATATAAGTACTATAATGAATGATATTAACTAGGTATTTCATAGGCAGTTTCACTACAATTTATCGCGATAAAAAAATGGATGTGTCCCCTTCTACGGGGTCCAAACTATCTCAGTATTAAAGAACATTGGCCACTATTCATACTGCCCTGGACCTAAACGCAATATATTTTGTATGAAAATTTTCGTTTCTGTCAATGTCACTTAGTTTTTGTTCATATTTGGTAAATGTAATGACTTAATTTAAGTAGGGCCGACTTCCAAAGCGTGAAATGGAATGAAAAAGAAAATGCGGAGTGCGTTCAAAACATCCAAGCATTGTGTAAGTTAAAAAATGTCATAAGAAACTCCGAAGTTAAAAAATCGATATCTTTTTTTCTACACTTTCTTTAAAATATCGTTTGTATAATCATAATAGGGAAAAATTAAAAATTTTATCGTATACACATCATTTTCATACGACCTTGGGTCCGTTTTGGCCATTGTTCTTTCATAAAGATCTGTTTAGCGGTTTACGGCCGGTTCCAATAACCGATCCATCCATGGTTTGTCTTACTAGAGATAGAAATTTAAGACATAAGTCTCATAGAAGTAATCTCAAATTTATATGTCTAGTAGTGAATATTAGTTATTTAAAATCGGTCTTTAGGCGTAAATATACTAGTTTATGTCAAATTTATATCTCTAACCATCAGAGATTGCCCACATCCAAACAGACAAGCAAGTTTCACTTTTCTATACTATATATAATTATCTATACTTCTATACTAATAATATAAAGAGGAAAGATTTGATTGTGTGTTTGTTTGTTTGTTTGCATCGTCATCAATAGGCTCCGAAACTACTGAACCGTTTTTAAAAATTCTTTCACTGTTAGAAAGCTTCACTATCTATGACGGACATTGGTTATATTATATTTATTTATATTTTCAAAAAAAAAATAGGGATCCGTCAGAAAATAGCTATTTTGTAACCCAAGGTGTGAAATTGAAAACCTATTTTGCGTGCGCTGCAAAAACTATTGACAATAGAACAAAATAATATACTACTACGGGTTTGTAGGTCCTATTAAAATCTACAAAAAAGTCCGCGAGAGCATATATCTAACTATTATGGTTATGTCACAATAAGTGTTTTTTTATTTTAAAAATTTAATTTAAATGTCGCTTCTAGAAAAGACTCTTTATTTGTATCTTGGTATTAATCCCTGTCAAAATAAATTACTTTATCTTGAAGACTGCTTCAATACCTTTATATAACTTTTTGTATTATTCAATTTGGACATTCCATTCGAAAGATATCATGATATTAGAAAAAAGTTGTGTGGTAGCCGCTCACTTTGCTCGGCAATGTAGGCGTCACTGGGGCACGGGTCGCACGGGAGGAAGGGTTTATGTGCGTATATTATAATTTTAAAATTTGAAATTTTTGTTATGAACCGAGCGAAGCCGGGGCGATCCGCTAGTTTATAATATTAGTATACATTGATACTATTCATAGGCTAGATTATGATAATTAATGTGCCCGATACATATCACTTTTGCTTCCTAATTTGACTTCCTACAAAACTAGTTATGATATTTAAAGGTACAATAAATATTCTAACAACTTTGTAAAGTATGTATTTTAATTTTGTCAAGGCGTTATAAACGATACCTATTATATTAATAGGAGAAATTTAATTAAAATTTATATAAAATAACAATGAAAAATATATCAATCTAATGAAATAAAAATTAAATGCTGTTCGTTGGTAAGCGCAAGAAAAAGGCTGTACCGATTATGATAATTAAAAAAAAAATCTTAATACCGAAAAGAATATGCTCGAAAGTTTCAGAAAAATCGTTATTTTTTTCTATTAACTCAAGACCCACTGCATAACATAAACTACCTATCCGTGCAAAGCCAGGAGAGTCACTAGGTAATATAAAAAAGTACAATATGTTTGTTTGTTTCCGAATGCGATAAAATCTCGACGGGTTTTTGTGCACACGAAGGTTTCTGACGCAAAAAAATGGCAAAAAAACAACATGGAAATGGCATTGCAACGCATGCCAGGCACAAATATACCTACATATAAGTTTACAAATGATATAAGAATAGATAAACTAATATTCTTATTAAAAATTATAATCGTTAGTCAATTTCAAAACCATAACATAAAGACGCAATGAAAATATGAATAGACTAGATAGTGAAAAGATAAAAATGTTATCGAAAAAATATTGCATAATCAAATAAACGCAATTGATAGGAAACTATCTTTATTTATAAAAAAAACTAGCAACTCACCCCGGATACGCAGACAACCCATCAAAAACAGTTTCTTCCTTCAAAGCCCATATTCATAAACGATTTACTTAGTCCACAGATCTTAAGTTATCCATAGATAATAAATGATTACAAAACTTTAAACTTTAACTAAACTTTTCCGCAAATCGCACTTGAATTCTCAACACCAACTCTGACCCAAAGAGTTTACACTCTACACTATAGAGCAACAAAGAGAGCATAAATCTGTAGTGATAGCATATATCGAAAGGGGGACGTGACGTCAAAAAACTACTTTAAATGTGTTCTGTGACGTCAGTCACCTCTTGCCATTGACAACATCGTGGCTCAGTAGGAGGTCTCTCTACCTGCTGAGTTTTTGTCCAAAATTCGAATACTGTCCGTGGAAAACCTTTGTATGGTTTTAAATCATACTAAATATCATAAAATTAAAAATAACTCTGTCTGTCTGTTTGATTGTTTGTTACCTTTTCTCGACTAAGCCGCTAGAGCGATCTTGATGAAATTTGGTATGGAGATAGTCAGAACACTGTGGAAGGACGTGGGATACTTTTTATGACGATAAACTGTATTCCACGCGAGGAACACCATGGGGCACAGCTAGATTACTTAAACTTTTCTTTTACAGTTACACAGAAAAAAGATTGTTGTTTGCCCCGAATTTTGTCAAATTTTCAGTTAGATTTTGTAATTTTAGCTTCAACCCGTAATAGCCGATTGCCGATTAAGGATTCACAAGAATATAATATTTCCGGTACCAACTCAACCAAATGTTCGGTCCGCGGTTGCGTTTCGCGGTCACGGCCACAAACCGGATTTATGCATAGTTATTGCCACTAGCAAAATTATCCACTGTGTCACAGTGGAAATAAGATTAACAGTATGTTATCACGGCAGTCTAAATACCTACCCCAGGGCTGTTAACTGACTGACTGCTGTTCTGACACTTTCTTACTAAAATTCAATCAAAAAGAACAAAAAATAATTGTAAATGTGATCGCACCCAAAAAAATTACATTCCAGGCTTTCCTTACTGTTTTATGCCGGCGTTGGAACAAGAAAGTGGTCACGTGATGCGTACCGAGGCTGACCGAGAATTCGACGCGCGCAGGTACGAGACGCATTTTGGCCGTTTGTATGAAGATGTTATGCTGCTCCTGTTACTTATACTGTGACTGTGTTGAGGAATAATCTGATAGCATTGCCACAATTTTTTTTTGGTAACCAGTTAGATGACGTAAATGAATCATTAGTCATTTGCATTTTGTGTGGTGTTTTTGTATTCTTGTAACCTTTCGGTAAAACAACTGACTGTCAGCTTAAAAAGCTGATTGACAACTTGTCGTTTGATGAATAAATATTTTGTTAGTTTGTCACATCACTGAGTTATGTACATAAAAATGATTCGTGAGAATGTCGATTTCGAAAAGTTCATCATCATTATCATCAGCCGGAAGAAGTCCACTGCTGAAAATAGGCCTCCCCTTTGAACGCCTCCATGAACGGATAGTAGCCATCGGCTATCCATGACCCTTACGATGTCGTCGCTCCACCTAGTGGGGGGCTACTTAGAGAACGTCTTTCTTTTCTTCCCTATTGGTGAAAGGTTTGTCGAGCGATATGACCTGCCCATTGCCACTTCAACTTGTAAATTCTAAGAGCTATGTCGGCGATTTTGGTTCTTCGAATTTCCTCGTTTCGGGTTTTATCACACAAAAAACACGTACGTCATCAGGTAAGCCCATATAAGTTTTAAAAAACACAACAAGCGGTTCGTACCTTTATGCGAGCTGACTGTGTAGTTGACATCTTCAAAGAGGATATGCACAGGTGGCCGTTTAGCCATCCGGTTCAAGGCCTTCAGAGTGGATCCAGCTCGTTCCAAGGCCGCAGGGGTCCAGTGGCTCTCCTGGCCATCCTCAACGACCACAGGGCTGGATTGGTAGGAGGAGTGCGCAAGCGCAGCACCCGCAATTGCACGCCGCACCAATGGTACATTCGACATTATTTACTTCTTTAAATACACTGTGCAGCATGCCAGTTGTACCAATTTATTGTAAATACTCTTTTTAAGTTTTCAAATAACGTGACAGTTTTGTTTCACTGTTTTTAGCGCCGTAATTGACTTATAGCTCATCAAATTGCTAATTTATTTCGATCGGCTGTTACGACAATTGAATTGAATTTATTTTCACGCTAAACCACTTTGCATCGAGCTATATTTCTTTTGTTTTAAATATTTTGCTATTATTTTTCACAGACCACTATTTACAAAACTTGAACGATATATATGGTTAAGAATTATTTTTATTAATTTTTAAGTTTTTTAAAGTCCGAAGCATCGCTGCGCGATTTCCGCAACACTCGATGCACGTCACGACTTTAACAGAAACGAAGCGGGACTGAACGTGTTGCTCGAAACACGCGCGCGAGTTTGTCCATTTCGATTTAATTAATTATACCGAATTTTTATACGAATAAATTATGTACCTACACTTATCAAAGTTTAAAATTATTTCCTTTATAATCATGATATTTGATTACTTTTTTTTGTCGGTTCAAACGTTGTTCATATTTGAACAAAAAGCATATAAAAATGTATATAGTTCTTTAATTTAATAGATTAAAATAATATATTAACACTATGGTAAAATATTTGTCAATTTATCTGTCTATCTTATTTTAATACAATGAACTGCCATTTTGCTTTCAATTTGCAAACTTTCTTCTCCGCGTCTAATAAAAGTGAAAGTAGGTATTCAGAACGAGATTATTTTGTTTTGTGACGTAGCAAAAATGTCCCATCATCAGACATCCAGACAAACAGAAAAGTGTTATTGGCGTAATAAATATTCTGTTGTATGCATGAAACATTTTACTTCCACGTTGTGGAACTCCTTCCGATATTCTACATTCTCCGATTGGGAATCTGCAAGGTACCTAAGAGTGAACTGGTTATTATATTCTGTCATATTAACATTACCAAACTATGAAAGTTTGTGAGTTGACGAAAGTTGACGCTGAAACGGTTTAACGAATTTTAGCGAAACTTACTTAGTATGGAGATGACTCATCTCCGGACACGGCCAATTTTAAAGACTTTCGTGGGATAGCAGTAGAACCGCGGGGCACAGCTAGTCGTTTGCAAAGTGAATAATACATAGCACAGGAAAATTTTACACCCAACTGTCATCTAATTTTCTGTTATGTAGAATAACCAGTTTCTAATGATAATGGTTTGCGTACATAATTCAAATATTTTATTGATTAATGTGTTTTTGTCATCGTTGACAATGCTGTGGATAAGGTACTAGATAATCCGAACGTTTACCCGGATAACCTCATCATCATCATCATCATCAGCCATAAACTTTCCCACTGCTGGGATTCTGGATTTCTCTCAGAGAAAGAGAGAGAGAGAATGGGCGGATTGGCAGATCTCGCATGCCTTTAAGTGTTGTGGTTTTTGAACATGCTGGTTTCCTCATTTTCCTTCACTGTTTTTGCGTGATGGTAAATCCACACATAACTTATTAAGTCTTGGTGTTGGCGTTTTGTAAGTCGCACGTGTTAATGTTCGACCACAATTGCTCTCTTAAGCCTCACGAGTGGGGAATCTCATCAGATTGAAGTTCAGGAAGTTCGTAAATTATTTTGGAGAAGAGCCGAGGACCGGGCTCAGCAGCGTATCTTGGGAGAGGCCAATGTTTAGCTGTGACTTGACACATGCTGATGATAAAATATGTACCACTGTCTCAAACCAGCGATCATTCTGACTAGTACATACGTGATGTTATACTTTTTTTTAGAAATTTTTGTTCTTTTTTCATACATTTTTTTACATTCATTTTCGGAACGAAGACCAAACTTTACTAAATGTTCTTATTACCCACTCAAAGCAAAAACATTACAATCCTACTGAAGCCAACCCACAAACAATGAATGCTCTGGATTTCACAGTCGGCTGATCTGATTTGATGCACAAATAGCACGGTCGTATAAAACAGTTAATAAGGTTCGTACATATTTTCCTTTTTTTTTTTGTATTGCATTTTTGCTTCACTTGATGGTAAATGATGATGAAGCATGCTTGCCTGGAAGAATCTAGACGTGAATGCTCCTAAATAATCATTATTATTACGTTCCCGTTAATAGCATAAGTACAGGCCTTCTGTCAGAGAGACAATATGGGCCATAATGCATCACGCAAGTCCAGTGAGGGTTGGCGGATAGGCTAGTGGTCGGCCTTAGTGTGGGGGTTTTTAGACCACCCTAATGCCTCCGATATAGTCTAATAACTGCCGAAAAAAACAATCGGGATCAACGACTTATGCCCCTCGAAGTCTATCCAAGTTGTGACCGCAGAGAACGTTGTTTAACTAACGCTGGAAATTAATTACCTATCTATCCACAGTTTGTCATACTAGAGATAGATTTTTGACATTACTTCTATGGAGCTTATGTCAAATTTTTATCTTCGGCTAAGGCTAACCGTGGACCGTGGTGATTGGGATAATTGGGAACGGCCGTTAGTCGATCAGTTACGAACGAAGATACAAAGAATAAGAGACGCTGGCTGGATGTTCTATTCTTTCACCACCTTTAACTAACTAACTGAAATGGCGCAACGACCCAAAGTGAGTCTTGGCCTCCGATAACAAAAGACGCCACTTCGGTCTGTCCTGCGCCACCTCCTGCCAGCCCTCCACCTGGAGCTCGCGCAAATCCTTCGTGACTTCGTTTTTCTAGAGATATCTGGGACGGCCCACAGGGCGACGGCCACTCGGCCGTCCACTGTACGCTCGTTTGACCGCACGATCCTCTCCCATTCTTTCAAGGTGGCCGAGCCAGCGAAGCTTGTGCGCTTTCATCTCACCGATGTCATTCGGCTCGACCACCAGTTCTTCGATTTCACGTGAAAAGCCTATGTTACGAAACCGATAAAAAGAGAACCGTTGCCATTATTTTAATTATAGAGTAGTTGGTACTCAGAAAACTAATAACGACATGCTTGCACCCGCTGGCTGTCAAACCCACAAATTATCACTAACTCCATGGCACGCTTGCCTAATCACGGCCTTGGCTATGCAGGATATACGTCAATGCTAGGAGATGTTCAGTGATGCGTTGGCATGGCGATTAGAGGTGTTACGTCATACTACTGAAACAAATATAGAGTTGTACATGGGTACTTTAGTTCATTTGCAAATATCCCACGGTCTATTTTTGTACGTTTGACTGATGATTTTTATTGTTTTTTAGAGTACCGTACCTCTAAAGGAAAAACGGAACCCTCATATGTTTAAAACTTTGTTGCCCGTCTATCTGTCTGTCAAGACCCTTTTTCTCAAGAGCGTTTTGAGGTATCAAACTGACAGTCATGAAATCTAACATGAAGCAATTAAGGTATTACAGAACATGTTAAAGAAAAGTCTGAAAACCATAAATATTATGTTGACAAAAAAAAAACGATTTGTCCGGAACCCTCGGTGCGTAAATCCAACTCGCACTTGGCTGGTTTTTTTTTAAAGATAATTCATCTTTTAGATATAAATGTTTTGTGTAGACGCACACGCAATAAGATCATTCTTCTGCATTAAGTACTAATATTATATATGCAAAAGTATGTCTGTCTTATACCTCTTGACGGCTTCTTTTTCATCCCGGAAAAGTTTCATTAATAATAATAATAATAATAATAATGCCCGCACAATCACATACATAGGCTCTGACCCCTAACTAGGTTTCCCTGTATCTAGGGTATCAGAAACTACGAGGATCGGGGATCCACAACACCCAGACACAGAACAAATACTTGCGGTTTTTTTTTAATGCACAAATATTTGCCCTGTAGCGGGAATCGAACCCGCGACCTCACGCTTCGCAGTCGGCTATCCGCCCATTGCGCCACATCGGTCGTCATTGAAATGATTTTATGAAGCACTTTGGAATAACTTTGGGAATAAACGAAACTCTGGCAAACTACATCACCAATCCCTGCAACTCATCTCCGTTTCACTTGATTTTATGTACTTTAGGAATAGTATACTGTGGTTCAGTGGCCATCCAAGCAGTGACCGAAGTGCTTTCTAGTTGCCTAATCTAATGCTCCAGTTAATAAGAACGTTAATTTTTGAAGCAGGTTCTTTATTAGCGCAATCAGCGTTATTATTGTTAACTAGTTCGAGATTCCCAGAAGATTTCATCATAATAACAATAGCTTATGTGTTGACACTCAGACAGCGTGACGTTCACACGTTGATTTTACTAATAACTTGTCACCTGTACTTGCTACTTGCTCGCAAAGTTTGTCTTCCTCATCATCATGATAATCATCAACATGTATCAGTCCACTGCTGGACATTGACTTCTCCCAAGGTACGCCACTGAGCTCGGTCTTCGTCTCTTCCTAAAAGTATTGCTGTCGGTGGACAGAAATACTTTTAGCCCGTCAATCTTAGTTTTGTTTTAGAAAATGCACAACATGTGATCAAGTGTAAGAAATAAACGGAACACAGTGGAATCTATTTGAGTAATGTTTTTCCACTTCTGATCCCAAAAATTGGGTACTTTATTTTGCCGCAGTCGGGTTTTTTGTTCTCTTCGCAATGCATAATCTTGTTTTGTTAAACTGACCAGCTATGCCCCGAGCGCTTCTCTAGTAGTGCATAGATAATAATGCCAATTTGTAACTTATTTACTACAACTGAAGTAATTTTCATAACTTAAGTAGTTCTTAACTGCAACTGCGCGTATAATTTATTGTAATAAGTGTCATACCTTTTAATAATCTCATATTGTAATAGATACAGCCTAGAACCACTTAAGTGAAGGTCAACATCTTTGATTGTGTCCAACCTATAAGGGTCAGGGGTTTTCTTGAACATTGGAACAGTTTATTGACCTGATTCTTTGAAAGGTAAATTACTAACGCTATCAGCCGGTATAGCCTTTTGTTCAGTCAGTCGCTTGTCTCATAGACTGTTTAGTTTAGTGTTTAGTGATGCAGTACGTATCCCAACTGCTTAGTACGTTTAGTTAATTTCAAAGTGTTCCTAATAACAGAAACAAACACGAGGCTTTGTTTGACGTAAACTAAACACTTAACAATTCATAATCCTGTAAAGACGTGATTAGTACATTTTTAAATGCAAGTGAGAGATGAAGGCCGGAAGCGTGAGAAACTACTTTTTTAAGAAATAAAATGTGTTACTAAACACTATAAATCGTTCAGCACTAAACACCTAACACTAAACGAACACTCGCTGTACTGTGAATAACATAAAGAAACGTAATAATTACCTATGCACGAGTTGTATGACCTACCAATGTGACCAGGAAGATTTAATCTTCCAAAACAGTTAATTGTCGAGGTATACCTCTATACATACATTACAAGATTAGTGCCCGCATAATTACACGCAGCTTTGATCCCTCATTAAAATTCCCTGTTTCTAGGGTATCAGATATTTTATGTACTACGAGGATCGGCAATCTCTAATATAAAAATACGAAACAAATAGTTGCTTATTTTTTTTCAATGTACAAATATTTGTCTCATAACGGAAATCGAATTCAATGACCTCCGTTTCGCACTTAGTTGTTTACTTAACTATTGCGACACAATTGCTTAATTGAATAGAACAAATATTTTACAGATATAAAAATAACAAATACTGTTATATACCGACACGAAAAGTTCTTTTCATTTTTGTGTATTTAAAATTTGTAGATTCAACGTGTTGTAAACGTACATCTGTACAATTATTTCACATAAAGGCGTTAATCACGTGTATCAATCATCTGTGGAGATATTGACGTCAATAATAAAACGGAACGCTAAGGAACTAATAAAAAAAAACAGGTATAAAAGTTTATCAATGGAAAGTTTTCAGGCAATTAAGAGAAAACAATTGTTAAAAAAATCGGGAGATGGCGTTGATGAAACATGATTTTGCATTTTGACTTAGTTTAATAACTCTATGAATACATTTCTCATATCTTCCTAGAGGCACCACGACTGGTTTTTATTTTAGATCTTTAATTTTTCAGGGACTGTGTATTCTGTGTGAATATTCGCCTGGATTAGAGCTGAGTGTCTGACTTTCAACAATAGACTGAAGTTCAGCAAAGCCTTCCTTCCAACACCTTTATAGCGATAATGGCTCAGTGGTAGTGACGTCGGCTTGGGATCCGTAGCTTGAGCTTTCGGTGAAGGAAAACATCGTGATGAAACCATAACTTGGTGCTACCATCGTCATGTTAAGAATCTGTCGCCAAGCACCTATCGGTGCATTCCGGCAACCTCACTTGAGAGCCAGTTCCTAATCCAGGTGTGACGATGTGATCGAATATGGCGTGACGCCATATTCGATCACATCGTCACTTAACATCAGTACCCCTAGTACAAGTTTTGAAAACGATAAAAGATTTCGTAAACGTCGACGTTTACTACCGCCGACTTGTCAAAGTGGCAACTCGATCTGCTTAAATTCAAAAAGTAACTCAATAACATTGTTGGAATATGATTATAACGATTTAAAATAACCCGTATTAACGATTTCAGTTCCTCCAAGTCTCGGTAAGATTCGCTGAAAAAAATATGTATGGATGGAAACGAAAACTTTTATAGTTTTTGTAAACTATCAAAACCTGTACTAGGGGTACAGGTGTCTTGTGGTCAAACGCTACCCTGTAAGTAGTAAAAAAAAATTATAGACAGGTAAATAGAATCAAAACAAACTGCCCAGAAGCATTCCAACAAATCTTGCCTCACCTAAACATTCACTAACTTAAAATACGTGAGAACATTCCCGCCGTTTTTGTATGCTAGCTGGGCAGTCTGGCAAATGGCCCTTAGGGAGGGTCGGATGGGGAAAGGGCAGGAGATGAACATGTTAAACTTAGCTACTCTACTAACGAGAGTGGGCGTTGCGAGTTCTAATAGATTTCGATGGTATAAAATAGAGGTTCCCAAACTTACTTTGTCTCCCTCATTGAGAGTAAATTATTTTTTAGCGCCCCAATTAAGCCTCTATCCATTTTTTCCCCATTTTTTTCTGGGTCTCTTACCGCCCCCTTTTTGGCCTGCTGCGCTCACAAGGGGGCGTTATCCCCCCTAATTGCTAGGCAAGCGCGCTATACCTTCGACTATGCTGGGGCCACACTAACGGGAAATGCCGTTAAATAGCGCGATGATTGGCGTTTGAAATAAATGTGGCCACGACATTTGACAACGGCATTCACATTGGCGTTTGACGTTAGCCGATAACTCAAGTGCATTCACGTTGACCGTTCAAGTGTAGCCACTCACATAATTGCGTTAATAATTAATGCAATATTTATCGCGATGATAGGCATTGACTTTTTGTAAACTATAAGACATCTAAATTTCTTTCCCATGTTACTTCAGTTGTAGTTGAACCGTTTAGACAGCTTAAGCTGTAAAGCAGTCAGTCGTTCATTTTTCTCAGACTTGTTTTACAAACATCGATATTTTTTACTGGAAACTCTACTTTATCAGAAAAGAACAATTCATGACATTCATGAATAATGTGGCTTCCTATACTAGTGAAATAGGTTATGTAGCGATGGTGACCGAACGGTTAGGCGTGCGACTTACAAGACGCCGACACCGAGCTCGAATCCTCTCGGCCCCGCACCTCTGACATAATAATAAGTTATGTGCGGATTTGCCATCGCTCAAAACGGTGAAGGAAAACATCGTGAGGAAATCGGCATGCCCAAGAACTGCAACATTCAAGGGCATGCGACATCTACCAACCCGCACTGGGCCAGCGTGGTAGATTACAGCCCATACTCTCTCTCGAAGAGAAGGCCAGAGTCCCAGCAGTGGGAACGTGAAAGGCTGATAATGATGATGATGAGGTTATGTAGTTTTTGAGTTTAGCTGTAACAAACATTACTGATTTTTAATATATCAGTATAAATATAATGTATTGTTATTGTGACAAAAATCCTAGGAGAAATAACAACGCAAGTTAATCCGCGGGGCATAGCTAGTAAGTTTAAAACGGAAACAAAGTAAACAAGGTATCCAAATATAGTCTGTACAATGACCACCTTCAACAAAATCCAATTAAATTCCGTTGTAATTTAAATGGAATTGATTTAATTATGTACGTGCGTAAGTAAATTAAGCCTAGGAAACTTTTGAGAGATTAAGCTTGAATCCTCTATAAGTAGACCCGAGTTTCCAAATATAGTAAGGGAACATTTACAAGACTGTTTCGGAAGCAATTGTCGATAATGAATCGTATTTTATGTTAATCTTTGTTGCTAATTAATAAACAATGCCAAATTTTCATTTTCATGATAATTATAAATGGGTTATAATATTATTTCCTCCTTTTTTCATGCTCCATGTTTCTGAAATATGCAAAGGAGATAAATTGGAATAACAAATGGAATAAGTACTTTTTATTTTGGAAAAAAGTATCTGTGGGATAAAAGGAACTATGAAAAATGAATCAGTGTGTTTGTTTTAACGTCATAATTTTATATATTAAGCTACGAAATTAATATATCTAAAAAAAATGTAATTTGAATACACTAATAGCGGTAACAGTAAGAAAAATGCGCGCAGAACTTATATTGGCAGTTTTTATGAATCTTATGTACTCATAGGTCATCATCATAATCAGTCTGTTTCAGTCAACTGCTGGGAATAAGCCTCCCAAAGTACTTTTGCGTCTGTCGTTGCTCGACCAAACCGAGGACGCCCTATAATACGTTTGCCGAGTCGCGGTATCTACTCAGAAAAATATTGGTCCTATCGGTTACTGGCTCATCAGCTCAAACCTGGCCGGCCATACACGGACCGCTTCTAGCTGCGACTGCATAGTGAGGTACTGCAACTGCTCGAGCGGTTCGGGTATGTACAGTCAACGACAAAAGTCGCTGAACAATCACACTTTTTTCTAGTATCCTCATCATCTTAGACACCGATTTATGTCCTCATCATCACCTAAAATCAGGTGTGTTATGTTGTGGTCAAAATGATACCATGTAAAATGTAAAATAAACAATAATAATTATTACTGATTTGAAACACCTTTGGAAAATCGAGAACGATCAGCTACTTTTGTCGCTGACTGTACGTACGTAGAAGTCTGTAGTTCACTTTGCAGTCGCAGCTTGAAGCAGTCGATTCCTGACTGCTTCGGGCGGTCCGTGTATGGCCGGCCTCAGGTATCTTACGTATACGTATTACTCATTCCATTATTTACATTACCATAAACTTATTTGCCCAAATACTTATGCCCTTTTAAATGTTGTTATCGTAACTTGAGCCTATATACATTTAGCACATCGTTCTTACGCTGTTTCAAAGACTATAATGTTGTTTTTTCGCACATCCTTTTAGCGCTGCAATAAAACCTCTAACGCTGGAGCCACGCTAACGGGAAACGCCGTTCAATAGCGCGATGATTGACGTTTGACATAAGTGTGGCCACGACATTTGACAACGTCATTCACGTTGGCGTTTGACGTTAGCCGACAACTCAAGTGCATTCACGTTGACCGTTCAAGTGTAGCCACTCACATAATTGCGTTAATAATTAATGCAATATTTATCGCGATGATAGGCATCGACATTTACCTTAGTGTGGCCCCAGCATAAATGATATATTTACACGACAAGTTGACAACTTCATAACGAAAGTGACATGTTGAATATATCATCAAAATGTTGTCACAAACGACAAAAGGCCTTGCCCATGTTTTGTATGTTGATAATTAACCATTTTGGACGTTAAATAAGCTGCTAATTAACGCGCTAAAACGCAAATATAGCTGAATCATTCTATACTACTCTATACGAGCATTATTAGGATTAACTCATAGTACATACATTTAATTTTATTGTTTAACATTTAATTTCCTTTTGTTTACCCCTGTTTTATATCAGTAGGTAAAAAAGAATTTGGCTGCCGCAGATTTAACAGAAACGGTTATGAGGCCAAAACTGCTGAGACAAATTTGTCAAACTTTTGCGTACAATTAATTTTGCAGGTTACTTATTTTTGCCTGAAGCTAACGAAAATTTCCAGCAAAAAAATCGTTTAGCAGAATCACAAACATCCCACGAGTCAAACTTTTCATTTTATTTTTAAAAGCCCTTCCTAAGATATTTAAATTATACTCACGTTTCTGTAAAGAACCTTTGAAAGTCAGTTCAATTGCATTAGGTCTATGACAAGGTTAACCTCATTTGATTTTATGTATGTCTCAACTTCCCATAGTAGCTTCTATAACAACATCAAGGTTTATTGACCTTGACCAGAAGCAAGTCCATCATAATATTATGTGTATGTTAATCAAGCCTTCATTAATTGCTTAAAAACAAATACGTTAAACTCTTTTAACAATTTAAGAATCATATTTATATGTCATATATTAAAGACTAGTTGCGCCCCGCGGTTTCATCTGCATCTTCCCGTTATCCGGCAGGAACCTTTTCCGGGATAAAAATTAGCATAGAAGCTATCTCCATTCCAAATTTCATAAAAATCGGTTTAGTAGTTACGGTGATACGTGGTAACAAACATCACACACACACACACAAACTTTCGCATTTATAATATTTATCTTGTTTTATCCCGAAAATATGTTCCTGCGGGATAACGGGAAGACGCGGGAAACCGCGGGGCGCAAATAGGTAAAAATAAAGTGTCTTACAGTTAACAAAACATTAAGCATAAATTACTCCATATTTGCCACGTTTGGTGGTCGGAACTTAAACTAGGGTTCCCTGAGCACCGTTTCTAAGAGACCTAAATTACTATTACCAAGTATTATTAAATTTGTACGCCACCAACAATAGTTAACTTTGTAACATAGCACATAATATCCACATCGTTATAATAGGAGTTTCTGTAGATGTGGCTTGTGAAATATGGTATTGTAATTAAATTTTGACATGAAACACCGTGTATCTCTTATAAAATTTAACGTTTTGTACTGTGTTGAGCAAGTCGTTCGCCTGAGCTAAGTTCGAATCTTGGCGGCCCCGCACTTATGTGTGGCTTTGTCATCGCTCAAAACGGTGAATGAAAACAGTGCGAGGAAATCGGCATGTCCAAGAACCGCAACATTCAAGGGCATGCGACATCCATCAACCCGCACTGGGCCTACGTGGTAGATTATAGCCCATACTCTCTCTCTCTCTGAGAGAAGGCCAGAGTCCCAGCAGTGGGCACGTAATAGGCTGATGATGATGATGATGATGATTCTCAATAAAAACATAACAATGGTTTTCTTTACACGGCTCGGTGATGTCACTCGAACGTTTTAATCAAAATAATGTAGCGTTGGTTTTCTAGAAATTATCTACCATTCGTAATACCATAGTCGTGCAGTTCGCCGCATCACGACTTTGCGGTCACAAGATGATGGATGGCAATAAGCAACTACGTGTTGTTGTACAAAAAACTTGCAAAAATATAACCTAAAGCAAGTTTTTCTTTTACCTTTAGTGCACGCCATAATTGAGATGCATTCTTCTAGAATGGTTATAAAAACTGTGACTCTACTCAAGATCACTCAAATATAGTAGTGTAGGTAAAATTTTCTTCTTTTTATATCAAGCTGCTAATTTCGATTTTTTTTTTTTTTTTTTTCGATTTCATGGTTACGAAAAAAAGGGTTCTTTGAAAAACGTTAATATCAATTGATGAAATTTGACGTTTAGTTAATAGTTTAAACCGTGGGGCATTACACAGATAACTTTTTCGGGATAAATTATAGTCTGTAGTCTGTATGTAGTACCTCAATGACAACTTTACAAAATGACCAGAATGGATTGGTCTGCTCCTACATTGCTCTACCCTATTCGGGTCCATAATTATGTTCGCTAATCTTAACCTCTAAGATATCATCTCATGTATACTAACATCAATCATTATCAGCCTTCCACGTTCCCACTGCTGGGACTCTGGCCTTCTCTTAGAGAGAGAGTATGGGCTATAATCTACCACGCTGGCCCAGTGCGGGTTGGTAGATGTCGCATGCCCTTGAAAATGTTGTAGTTCTTGGGCATGCCGGTTTCCTCACGATGTTTTCCTTCACCGTTTTGAGCGATGGCAAATCCGCACATAACTTATTAAGTCATAGGTGCGGGGCCGAGAGGATTTTAACTCGGTGTCGGCGTCTTGTAAGTCGCACGCCAAACCGTTCGGCCACCATCGCTCTCTCTCTACTAACATATGAATGCAATAAATGATTGTAATTGAAATCGTCTACGCGGGTGAAACCACAGGGCACAGCTAGTACAAAATATACTATTTATCGTGTAACCTGCATAGTTTCCGCTACCTAAGCTGGAAAGCCGTGGATGAAACTGGGTAAGTACATTGGAATATTGTACGGAACCTGTAGCTGTGGCATTATAATATGACGAATGGAATCGTAATTAAGTTTTAGTTAACATTGTGGTTCCACGAATGTGATACCGCAAATAAGTAAATTTTGACATACAATTATAGAATAATGTTAAAATAATAATGAATAATAAAAAATAATGTTATAATGTTTCACGTCATACAAAATTAATAGAAGCATTAAAACTTGCTATAATTCAGTTGTTCAATTTAATTAATGCTTTACCAGCTCTATTTTTATAGGTCTTTTATAAGTCATACTGGGCAGGCCACATCGCTCGACGAACCGATAACCGATGGGGAAGAAAGGTTTTCGAGTGGCGACCATGAATCGGATGACGCTCTGTTGGTAGGCCTCCCACTAGGTGGACCGACGACATTGTAAGAGTCGCAAGGAGCATATAGCTAATAGCCATTCATGGTGGCGTTCAAAGGGGAAGGTCTATGTTCAGCAGTGGACTTCTTCGGGCTGATGACGATAGGTCACGACATAATGGAACTACATAACCTTATGCCATTGGGTACTACCACCAATACCTTAAGGTTAAGATGTTATTAAAATTTACTAATACCACCAGTACCAGTATATACCATCCAGTATAATCCGGCAAGCCCCACTCGAGAGCCAGTTCCAAATCCATATGTAGCGTGGCTCCACCTTCGACCACATCGTCACTTAACATCAGATCACTTTAAGAAAAGAATAAATATTATCATAACAAATTTGCATAATATTTACTCTCCGATTATGTGGTTACCAACGTCGACCACATAATGTCTGACCATCATACAAGCTAGTGGTAAAGTGCAAGATTAATGGATACCTACAAAACGCAAATAGCACAAACAAATTATCAAATTAGGTAGAAGTTAAATGTCATTAGTGATGTAATAGGTAAGGATTTCCAGAATAAACGCATAAATTTCGCGCGCAGCCATTTTGAGCCTTAAATGTAGGTTAAGAAGAGTAGGTATTACCAAAATAAAAGTATCTATACCCAAATATACGTCAATCTACGCTAGAAGATACATTCTTATAGCTAACTTACAGTAGTCACAGTATATCAGTATCTCATGTTTTATCGAACTGAGAAATGAAGCAAGCAAGTCACTTGACTGACGGTAAGCATCACGTTTACCTATAACACTTCAGAGTCACCTAAAATTTTGAACTTGAACGGTTTGAAATCCTGTGAGTAATGCACTGCGCTCGTCATTCAGAGATATTAGAAGTTAAATCCATTTACTAATTTAGTTTATTTATGTATGTCTATAGATATTAGTAAACTCAATGAACCTATAGGTGTGTGAAAAAAAAAATCACTAAGATGGCGCATCGACCCAAAGTGAATCTTGGCCTCCGATAATAAAAGACGCCAGATCGGTCTGCATGTGCTACGCCACTACCAGTCCTCCACGTAGAGCTCGCGCAAATCCTTCGAGATGAAGTCTGTCAAATTTTTATTTGGGTTTTTTTTTTCTTTTGACATACCGAATGTTGTGATCTTTGCTACTGCTCCCGTACTGTCTACCAACCGTGACATACGCCGCACCATCGGGCCTTTTCTAAAGCTCTCCATTTTTGGTACTGTCGAAAAAAGGGTGGTGGGTCCTTAATACGATCACTTTGATGTTCGTCTGTCCGCATACCGGAGCAGGCCAATTTCAGGCAAGCTTTTACACGAATATGTTTGTGAATTTTTTAAAAGGGGCTTTCAACTCACTGATGCTTGAGAGAAGACTGACAAGACGGCGATAGTTTCCTTGTCGTGACAACTGAAACAATTGACAGCCATTTGTGCCGTATTGGAAAAGTTGTCAGGAAATAAAAACATATAGTTTCAAAAAACGAATAAACACACTTTTATTACGCACTATAAAATATAGGTACTTACTAACTGAGATGGCGCGACGACCCAAAGTGAGTCCTGGCCTCCGATAACAAAAGATGCCACTTCAGTCTGTCCTGCGCCACCTCCTGCCAGTACTCCACCTGGAGCTCGCGCAAATCCTTCGTGACTTCGTCTTTCCAGCGGTATCTGGACTATGAAATATACAATAATTGAATTGTATTAGTTACGATATAATGGTTTTCCGCATCTTTTTCACAACTTTCCTTTGTCGGGTGAAATTTTGTAATACTCACATCCTAAAGAGGTAGAGATTTGAAATTTTGAACTTAGCTCAAAACTGGATCTAGCGTATGTCATCCAACTACTCTCTTAATCATATCTTCAATTTATAGAAGTAACTTAGAAAGCCACAATATCATGTGCAGACGCCTCGCCGCCAACGCAAATATTCCTATCTGAAATTTGAACTTTTTTCAGCAATCTGTGGGCCCCTCGTAAAACCAAGGGTTTATGTTTTATGTCATGGACATAACGACATTAGGCGTTTTATGTAAATTACAGGACTGTACATATCTCGTGGGAAATAAATGTGTACTAGGTCGGTTATATCTAGCATATATTATGAATTACGGTGACACTTTAGGACCTCTGTACCCACAGAGTAAAAATAAAATAGGGTCTGTGAAGTTTTATGTCGAAAGCTTAAAATGGTACTATGATGCTTGATTACCTTTGTGCGTCATAATTATTATAATGATTATTATTTTATAACTTCTAGGTTAACGTTTACCCTCCATCCCGCCCGCGATGATGCGACCGACGGTGTATAGCACACATACCTAGGAGATGCCTGTTCACTCATGCTTTGAAGATTCCCAAATTATAGCGATCGGGAAACACAGAGTCTGGCAAGGAGTTCCACTCCTTAGCGGTACACATGATTAATGCATGCGAACTGGTGGAATATCAACCAGCAATTTTTACGCATACTCACCGGAAGGTATCCCATAACATACAGATAGACAAGAAACTTAGCATCTTCTTTCTTCTTATCTTATATATAAAAATGAATCCCTATTTCCCTTGGTCACGGCATCGCGCGTAAACTGTTGGTCCGATTTCACAAAAAAATTTTTGTTGTGTTTGTTTTTGCCAGGAGAAGGTTCCTAAAAAGACGTTTTATTGCGATGAACTGCATTCCACGCGGGTGAAACTGCGGGCTGCAGCTAGTCGAATTATAGAAGTAGACAAGTAAAAATACTTGTCGGCGTGGTTGATTTAAAACGATGAAAATTACTAGACTGTTTGATGGCAAAGTGTGCAGGTCGCCGGAAGAGGCGGCGGTTGTATCGCACGCTGACGAAACGTCGGAGCCGGCCCACGAGCGACAGTCTGCTTGTGGCTCTTGCCGGACGCACTTAGCGGTTCTCCGGCTGATCGTTTGCCTCAAACTAAATGAGTTACCTAAGTTACGTTTTCAGTTGTGTGTCATTGTAATAGTTTTCAAGAAGTGTTTTGTGATTATTGAAATAACTGTTGTGATCACGAGTTGTCATTTGGAAATCCACCCCCATATCGTTAGTGATTTAGCACTCCACAATGTAGTATGAGTCGAAAGATGGCGATAGTCTTGGCCTCCTTCCGACATCAGAAGTTGGGATGTGAAACTCACGGTCACTGTGGAGGTGAATTTGCAAACGAACGAGGGTTCATACCACCCACTGAAAAATAAGTGACAAAACAAAGTAAGATCTGGAGTATGATGTGTGGATTGGTCAGTGAATTGCAACCCCCAAACAACAACAAGGCTTGTAAGTTGTACCATGATGACCCCGACGCTGATATCAAGAGCTGGTACAAAATAAACAAGGTGATGGTAAAAAAAAAAGAAGCTTCAAGGTACCGTCTTATTGTTAATACTTTCACAAGCAAATCTCAGTTGTGTTGTGTGTATATTGCGAGGCAAACAAACAAAACAAATGCATGGTAAATGTCCCTTTTTTTAAAAACCTAATTCTATTACGTAACATTTCCTTAAGAAGACAGCAAAGATGCGTCATACCCACATTTTAAAAAAAAGCCTACTTTTGACAAACGATAGCCCTGCTAATTTCGTTGGGTTTTGTGGCAAACAGGGCCATAAAATAGCCAAACAGTCTTAAAGTTTACTGTGAGTTTTCGCAGATTTCGAAGCCTCGTCATGGGAAAAAGTGTCTTACTACAGCTTTGCCTGTGGGATCCTAGGGCACGTGGCCAGTGCCTGGCCTGTCACCAAGAGCTCTTCACCGATGACAACAAAGAATGTTAAGCCGTGTGGTAAGCGGACAGTAACTGGTGAGCTACAAGTAACAGGTACGATGACTCATTTTCTATGTGATTTCCGAATGGTCTTTAGTGGAAACAAACTTTGTAAACAATAGCAACAGTATGAATTTTAACAAAATGGCATTTCGTAGGCACCGGTGAATACTAGTTATACCATTGAGGTTGGTGGCACTCCAAAGCCGACTATACCCTGGTAGCTTCAAGTTCAAACTGCTATGATGAGACTAGTGATGGGTGATGACGCCTTCACTGTGTGGAGAACTTGCGATGATGGGGATGACGACGATGATTAGGTAGCCACATGCTTGGACGGAAATGATGAGAATGAATGTTGCTGTGTTGTGGATATTATGTGATGATGCAAGTAATCTGCTACAGTAGTCTCTCTAATGGGGCTAGCTGGGCATACAGGGATGGTGGTAAAGGTGTAAGGTGTATGACGTGTTTGTGTGTGTATGATGGCAGTAAAGATGATGTGTCAGTAGTCTCTCTCTCGGGACTAGCTGAACATGAGTCACGGTAGTACACGCCATGTACCGGGCTGCAGTATTCTCGTTGCTGGCTGCAATCCTCTGGAATGCCTCGCACCACAGGTGTGACGGCCTCTAGACGGTGCGCGGAGCTGCAATGAGTGCTGCTGAGGTAATGGGTGTGCGTTGTTTTGGATTCATCATGTACCGGGCTGGAGTATTCTCATAGACTGGCTGCAATCCTCTATATTGTCTCATACCACAGGTGTGACGGCTTTTAGACGGTGCGCAGAGCTGTAATGAGTGCTGCTGAGGTAATGAATGTGCAGTGTTTTGGGTTATTGGATTTAGCAACGTGATATCAGAGATGCACAGGTGAATGTGTGTTGTTTGTGAGTGTGTGTGTTGTAATGGGATGTTTTCAGATAAGTAAAGCAGACGCCCGAGAACGTACGCGCAGGTTAGTTGATTTACGCCCGAGGACGTGCGTAGGTCAGGAAGGCCGTGTCGGCGTGGTTGATTTAAAACGATGAAAATTACTAGACTGTTTGATGGCAAAGTGTGCAGGTCGCCGGAAGAGGCGGCGGTTGTATCGCACGCTGACGAAACGTCGGAGCCGGCCCACGAGCGACAGTCTGCTTGTGGCTCTTGCCGGACGCACTTAGCGGTTCTCCGGCTGATCGTTTGCCTCAAACTAAATGAGTTACCTAAGTTACGTTTTCAGTTGTGTGTCATTGTAATAGTTTTCAAGAAGTGTTTTGTGATTATTGAAATAACTGTTGTGATCACGAGTTGTCATTTGGAAATCCACCCCCATATCGTTAGTGATTTAGCACTCCACAATGTAGTATGAGTCGAAAGATGGCGATAGTCTTGGCCTCCTTCCGACATACTAATTCAAATAATTTGCAAAATAATTTTTATCTCGATTGTGCTGTGTTGGCACAAAATTAAATACACAAAACGAGCCAAATGCGAAAATTAGGGTCCCCAAACATCCCAAGAGTTTACATTGAATCTTTGCAATCATTGTAATAAGAAATGTTTTCAGCAATTATGTTAATTTTACAGGAAGAAAAATACGGTAAAATATTTCGTTACTGTCCAGCAATGTTCTAATAACTTCCAAGTTACTTCAGTCGTAGCATAACGCCATCATTACTATGTTACTTGCTGTCCAACCTTTCCTTGTAATAAACAAAAAACCTTCTCTAATAATATAACCAGAAAATTTTTACTTGTAAGCAAAATGTAGGCGCAAAAATGCATATTAAAAACTTACCTTGTGTTGTCTCAGACCTTACATTTTTTCTTACATAATCAACCGCTCTTGACCTTTACCAAAATAATGATTTATGGTAAACTTTTACGGGTCTATAAAAATCTAAATATTATTTTCCTTACATCACCCACCATATTAATTTTTTCATGGAAGAATATTTCTTCTCATATTATTTATTATTATATGAAAAGGTCAGTTCTAAGGAAGGTAAAAATACTGAATGGAAGAGTCAGCAGGAAAGTAACTTGCGCACAATAAATTATGTTTACGGTGCGGCTTTTGGACTAAACCTCATGATAGTTTACTATTGAAAATTTTTTTTTTTTTTTTTTTTACTTTTGACAGGGTAGCGTTTGACCACTAGTCGCCTGATGTTAAGTGACGATGCGGTCGAAGATGGCGTCACGCTACACCTGGACTGGGAACTGGCTCTCAAGTGAGGCTGCCGGAACACACCGATAGGTGTAATCAATTTACATTTCATGAATCTACTTAGGCTTGAATTGTATGAGTTGATTGTGAGACTGCCAAAAAACACTGATAGGTGCTTGATGAAGCTAGACTAACATTAATTTAATTAAAATAACATTAATTTTATTTATGTCACTCACGCACCTTACAAGGTCCCGATATCGAGTTCGAATCCCATCTTGACTTCGCACCTATGACTTAATAAGTTACGTGCGGATTTGCCATCTCTCAAAACAGAAAAAAACATCGTAAGGAAACCGGCATGTCCAAGAACTGCAACATTCAAGGGCATGCGATATCTGCCGACCCGCACTGGGCCAGAGCGGTAGATTATGGCCCATACTCTCTCTCTTTCTCTCTCTCTGAGAGGAGGACGTAGTCCCAACAGTGGGAACGTAAAAGGCTGATGATGATGATTGAAATTGTGTACCTAATTGGTCAGAGATCTATTTACAGCATTGAAAATTCTGAATTAAAAATATTGGGCTACCATTATTGTATATACAACCATTTCGTATCACTTAAGCAACGCCTTGTCTTTTGCAAATAATTTCGCACATGTTTCACGCATTCTTATGTAAATGAAAAATTTTATTACGCTCGAATTTTCTTTTTTTTTGTCATAAAAGATACATAAATTCATGGCATCCCGCTGCTCGCCCCTCTAGGGAAATCTGCAAAAAACTTCGAACTTCATTGATATGGGAACGTAGATAAACTTGTCTAGTATGTGCAGAATGGCAGACAACCCACTTTATGTAGGTACATATCTTTATATATATACTTTTACTATACGTGTGTATGTCACTGAACTCCTTCTAAACGGCTGGATGGTTTAGATTTACAAATCAGCCCGGCAGATGGCGCTGCAGTCGGCATCTAAGTAGCATGACAACGTTTGTCGGGTTCACTAATATAATTATACATATATATTTACATATACATATGTACATTGTACATATAGACTGATCTATTTTTGTTTCTGCGTATATCCATGCGTTTGATCGCCATATCGCCCGTTGTGAAGTGAGATGGGATTGACAGTATAGCACGCACGCCTATTGAGGGTACAGTCAGCGACAAAAGTAGCTGATCAGACTCGATTGTCCAAATATGTTTTAAATCAGTTATGTATTTTTTTACAACTAACAATGTAACGTTTGACCACAACACAACACACAACACGCGGCCAAAGGTTGGCATTTAAGATGATGATGGTAATCAGAAAAATTGATTTTCTTCAGCGATTTTTGTCGTTGACCGTACCTGTTCACTCTTGCATTGAAAATTCTAAAATTCTAGCGATCCAAAAACATAGACTCTGGCAAAGAGTTTCACTCTTTAACGGTGCGCATGATGATTGTGGAAGCAAAACGTTTAAACGGAATATAAACCATATACAGAAGGCGACTGGCCATTTGTCTAGAGCAGTGTTTCCCAATTAGTGGTGGTACGCATACCCCCAGGGGTACGTGAAGTTGCATCAAGGGGTACGTGCGGCTATCAGTAAAAAAAAGAACAATTTCCAAAATACTGTAATTTAAAGATAATAAATGTTATTGAAAAGGACTTATTTTTTTATTTTTTTTAGCCCCGCGTTGTTACCCGCGGTTTAAGTATGGTGTCAACTACCTGTATACCAAATTTCATCAAAATTGGTCCAGGCGTTTGAGCGCGAAGAAGTAATAATTAACGTACACACACAAACTTTCGCATTTATAATATTAGTGTGATTGCTACAATAAGGGGTACGCAGGTTTGAGGTATTTTTTGAAGTGGTACGCAGCAAAAACTAATTGGGAACCACTGCTCTAGATGTCCGATAATGGAATGGGAATGGAGGAATTAAATAGTGCAATTCCTGAGCACATTCTCCAGAATGTATCCGATAAAAGACCAATAAACTAGCAGCCTGGCGTCGATGTGCAAGGCTTTGAAGCCTCTAGCAAATCGTTGCCAATGAGCATCTTGGCACGTATATCTTGCTACTCCATACAGGATAATAAACGTTTTAAAGCTCTATTTGAAACTTAATCGTAAACCTGTCAATGTCATGTTAAGAAAGAAATGACACCCTTACGAGGTTGTGACGTCATAGTTATCAGAAATCGGAATGAGCGTTTAATTCGTTGTGTTGTGGGTTGTGGATCTCTGATACACGTAGTTTCTGATACCAGATATGCAGGGAATCTTAGGTAAGAGTCCGAGAAATGTGTCTAGTTGTGGGCGTTGCAATTTTATTATAAAACACCCAAACAAGCATAAAGAAACTATTGAGCAGTCTTCTTTTTTATATAGAAATACGCCCTTATCAAAAAATTAATTACCTCCAAACCCTACCGAAAACATTTGACTACAATTTAATTAAAATTAATTTCTGGCAAATTTGCCAAAAGATTAAAAATTGTAACGAGCCCAGAACCTCAACGCCAACTCCTCTCCAAACGTCACTTTAAAATAAATTAGACACGTCAGCAATAATTTCGGTTAAAATTGTCTGAGGCACCGCTCTTCAAGCGGTTACCATTATTTGGTTATTTTAATTCCGTTGTCTTATTCTAATTAAAGTAAAATCGTTAAACGTTCCTTTGTATTTTAAAAAGGCAGCTTATTTTCTTGGCCAGAAATTTCATTTTTGTTTTTCAAGTTAATATCTTCACTATTGGGTTTTGCTAAGATTTTGTATGTAGTGTGAAAGGCAGAGTAATATTTTTAAATTTAAATTTTCCTGCCAGTATTTGGAGTAACTATAACAGCTGCATAAACATTTGCTCAAACTTTGTCAAACTTTGTATGACAACCTCTTCGGAACTAATTAATATAGCATCATCAGCCGGAAGAAGTCCACTGCTGAATATAGGCCTCCCCCTTTGAACGCCACCATGAACTGCTATTAGCCATTTGTATCCATCGGCTCCCTGCGACTCTTATAATGTCGTCGGTCCACCTAGTGGGGGCCTACTTACAGAACGTCTTCCGGCTCATAATTAGATATCATTATCAGCCTTCCACGTTCCCACTGCTGGGACTCTGGCCTTCTCTCAGAGAGAGAGCATGGGCTGTAATCTACCACGCTGGCCCAGTGCGGGTTGGTAGATGTCGCATGCCCTTGAATGTTGCGGTTCTTGGACACACCGGTTTCCTCACGATGTTTTCCTTCGCCGTTTTGAGCGATGGCAAATCCGCACATAACTTATTAAGTCATAGGTACGAGGCCGAGAGGATTCGAACTCGGTGTCGTCGTCTTGTAAGTCGCACGCCAAACTGTTCGGCCACCATCGCTCATCGCTCAATTAATAGATTATAAGTACCTGTAATTTTGAATTTCCTCAACAAAATAAATTCTGCCATATTGTTCCAATGCAGTAACAGAAATAATATTGCCATTACGGGAAAAATCCTCCGACTTTTACACCGTAATAAAATATCTATTACGTAAGAGGCCGGTAAGCCTGCATCAAGAAATATGCATCATTAGCGACAAGGAAAAGGGGAAATGTTTATGTACTTACATTGAAAATGAATTGCAACACGGAAAAAGCCTTTAGACTACCGTTAGATAAATTTCTTGGAGCACATCTTTGCTTTTAGTGTTAGAAGCAAGGGAACAGGTATTAAGCGTCTTTGAAATTCACTCAAGTTAAGTGAACTTGTTAACCAACAAATAAAATAAGGAGAATACGATAGCTGCCAGGTGATGGATTCTTACCTGATGAGGATGGTAGCAAACCAAGCAAACACCATGCTGAGCATTACTGATCTGTTCTCTTGTCCGTGTAAGGAGATTGGAACAGGCGTAGCTGGTTTTAATAGGTTTAAAGTAATCACATTTGTACCCACCAATTTTATTTTTATTTTTTGATGATTGCCTTCAGTCATTAGTGACGAAATTAGCAGATACCTATAGGTATAGTGCCTTGCTACGCGAGCCAACAGCAATGTGAATAAATGAAAACAATTGCGCTCGACGGCGGACTGGGCGTCCCATGTACTATGTGAGTAGATAACAGATAATACACTGTCACTTCTGTTTCCGGTATCAACGGCTGTAACATAAGGCTAGTAAAAAAACATTTTGATTCCATCAAAATGTTGTTGACACATGGGAGCATCAAGCAATCAAAAAAATAAATATAAAAAACAGAACGAGCTCGAGCTTGCTCATGTAATAACACAAATCACATTCACCCAACCATGGAGTACGTTTTCATAACGCAGCCGGATTGTATTGCTTCCAACATTTGCATAGAAATAAAAGCACTCGTGTAGGCTTACTCGATCGAGGTACATCGGTTTTTTGCAGATTTATATTGTACTAGCTGCACCCCGTGACTTCACCCGCGTCTTCCCGTTAATCCGCAGGAGCCTTTTCCGGGATAAAAAGTAGCCTGCGTGTTAATCCAGGGTATAAGCTATCTCCATTCCAAATTTCACTCGAATACGTTCAGTAGTTTTTGCGTGAAAGAGCAACAAACATACACACATACATACATACTCGAAAACTTTCGCGTTTGTAAAATTAGTACGATGAATCAACATTAAATGCATTTTTACTTTTATTTTTTTATTACTATTTACGGGGAAGCGTTTACCACAAGTCACCTGATGTTCAGTGACGATGTAGTCGAAGATGGCGCCACGCTACACCTGTATTGGGAACTAGCTCACAGCTGAATTTTCACACATTGGCAGATTACAGTGAATTGTATCTTCTGTAGAACAGAATAACATATAAAATTCAAAGTTCTGATCATTTATTGATACATCGAAGCACACAACTCCACCACTGATTCTAGAGGCATCATCACATTTTCAAGCTTCTTTTGGAATTTAGGGGTGCTCTTAGAAACATTTTCTTGAAAACCGCCCTTTATTGGGAACAAATGTGATGTAAAATTTTGTATAGGATAATATTAATTAACTTCCATGCAGGCAAGCTGCAGAGCAACTCGTTAGCCTCTAATTAAAAGGCATTAGTATAAAACTTTAAAACAAGGCTCGAAAAAAACAAAAACTCGGAGGCGAATTAGAAAAATAAATTTTCAGCTTTTGTTGTTTTAGAAAGAGTATGAAATCCGCAGTCATGCTAGAATAACAATTCACCAACATTTTTAATGATTATAATATTTATGTTATTAATAAAATGTGACTCGAAAGTTTGTAAGTGTGATGTTTGTTACTTTTTCGCGCTGCAACGGCTCAATGGATTTGAGTAAAATTTCAAGTGAGATTAGTTTACAAATCGCTCTCTTTTTTGAAGTTGTAATCATTTTTCACCAAATACTAAAGCTAAACTATCTATATAAAACTAAACATCTACAAATAAAAAACCTGATTTAGGTCGCTGCCTACAGGTAGAGTGCCCAAGAGACTGGCGACATTACCTCTTTGAATGGCTAGGCTGATTCGTTGACCGAGGTAAGCGCCAGCCCTTTGGTCACCCGTGGCGTCAACGAGGCGCTTGGAGAGCTCTTTAAAAAGCATAAGAGCGGCAGGACCCCACGGACCAAGAGTTTCAACCCCAAACGGAGCAAAAATATAGCCATCTCCAAGAGATGCATACTTCCTCCGTTTGAGGTTTTCAGCAGTTTCTGCCGCCGTACCTGGCGCCCTACTAGTTGCCTGTAGATGGGAGGGCGCCAGAGTGTCAGCGCACGTCGCATCCCAGATCAAAGGCCGCCCACGACTCCACGGGATCAATGACATACCATCGGGCCTCTTACCATCGTCACGTGCGATACCGTTCGGCTCTAGAATAGCCGGCACGTTGACGGTGGCAAGGGCCCGACGGATAATGTCATTGATGGAGGCGTGGCGTGAGCTACGACCTGCGCTACGACGACAAGAAAGCCCGTGGTGGCCCTGACAATCAACCTCGGACCCACATGGACAACGATGGTTCCCATTGGTGAGCGCTCCTAGGCGGAGCGCTACAGCCAATGAGAACGTCATGTTGTCCAATAACGTCCCGATATTGGCCGAAGGGACAGCACGGAGCCAGTACCCAGATTCGTGCTGCCCCGAGGCAAGAAGACGAGCTCTCTCCGCAAAGTTGCTGGATCCTGAGATTAATTCATTTTGCACGATTTTGCAAAGAGGCTCGTCCCATTGCCTTTGAATTGTTGGCTTTTTCGGACGAATCTCGCTCGGGCAAGCCATGCTCCAGGCGTCGCTGGCCTCGACCAAATACCGCACTGGGACATTGCCAATTGAGGCAGCAACAATTTTATTAAATAATTCGGCGGTACTGTGGACAGAGGACAAAAACGCCGGTAAAGAAACACTAGAAATTTTGCGAATACCAAGGCCACCGAACCGAATGGGAAGGGAAGCTTGCTTCCAAGAATAGTTAGTTTATATACCTTGCACATAAGCTAATTTTTATCCAGGAAAAGTTTAAGTCACATAGCAGAACTATGGGGTGCAACTGATAAAAAGATTAAACTCCTCTCGAATTCATCAACGAAATCAAAATGGCCAAATCACGAATATGTGTTAAAACAATACAACAAAAAAAGCACTTACGAAAGAAAAGCATAGACAAATAAAACTTAGGACCCCAAATCAATACCACCTGCTATTTCACAGCTATTCCATTCAATTAACAAACGTAGGGGTTAAACGTATCTGAAACTATAGGAAGTGTTATAACAGACACCAATAGTTTCAACCTCGAAGCTAATAAAATGTTTTGTTTACGCCTCTGTCGTCATCTGGCGAGAAGACGATCAGGACACAGTTGAGAGGCATAGAGAAGACTAACTATCTGCATTGGGCCTATCTTACTTGCAGCAATTTGTCTGTCATTAGCAGCAAGTAGCTTGGCATACAAAGTTTTCTACAAATTTATTGCAACCGATAACTAACTAACTCCGATGGCTCAGCGACCCAAAGTGTGTCTTGCCCTCCGAAACGAGAGAGCGTCACTCTTCTCTATCTTGAGCGATTTCAACCCAGTGAGAGTCTGGAGCTCGCGCAGGTCCGCATCTATCGCGCACTCCCTATTTTCAATTATTATTTACTAACTTACTTAACGTTGCAAAAACGAGCTAGGCAAAGAAATTTCGTTTTCTTTTTAACCCTCGACGCAAAAAGAGGGTGTTTTAAGTTTGATTTGTCTGTCTGTCTGTCTGTGGCAGCGTAGCACGCGAACGGATGCAGCGATTTCAATTTAGTTTTTTTTTGTATGGAAGTTGATTTACGGGCAAGTGTTTTTAGCTATGTTTGATGAAAATTGGTCCAAAATGTCGGGGGTTTTCGAAATTTATAGTTATCTGCTATGCTTTACATTTTTCATCGCATCTTAGTATTAGGTTTATGCTCAAATAAAATGGAGACAAAATAAAGTTAAGGTTAACCTACTAATACTTTTTTCTGTGACATCGGGACAATTGCAATACCCAACGATATAAAGACCCGAGCCATTAGACGGAGAAATTGGATAGCGAGATCATTGCTATTGAGGTTAGAACTCCAGCTTTGCCATTTACTTACTTTTTGTATGAGAAAGCTAATATTTTGGGACCCGAGGTCAGATCAATCGGTCGGTGACTTGACAATGATTGAACAAAAAAATCTACGCAGTTATTTCTTTCATCATCATCATCAGCCCGTATCAGTCCATTGCTGGACATAGGCCTCTCCCAAGGTACGCCACTGAGCCCGGTCTTCGGCTCTTCTCATCCAACTACTACGTAGGACGTGGGTTCGAATCCTACAATGAGCTTGAGCTTTCGGTGAAGGAAAACATCGTGATGAAACCATAGCTTGGTGGTAGGGTATTTTCTAGTACTCGCCTGGCTAGCTACCACCCTCTTGTTAAGAATCTGTCGCCAAGCACCTATAGGTGTATTCCGGCAGCCTCACTTGAGAGCCAGTTCCCGGTCCAGGTGTAGCGTGGCGCCATCAGCGTCACTTAACATCAGGTGACTTGTGGTCAAACGCTACCCTGTAAAAAGTAAAAAAAAAAAAAAAAAACTACTGCCAGCCACTCGGCGCAAATCGTCGCTCCACCTTGTCGCAGGGCGTCCTACGCTACGTTTGCCAAGTCGCGGTCTCCACTCAAGAACACGTCTACCCCATCGATTATTTCTTTACTTACAACTAATAAGTGGAGACTAGGAGCAATGAAATTGTCAACGTAAGTATATCTACATTTAAACATACACACATTACACATACACACATCACACATTACATTACATTTTTCACATTACATTTATTTTACATTTTTTTTTAAATTTTTTTTATTGTCATTTTTTTTGTCTACATTTTATTTTCAATTTCAATTTTTTTTTATTGTAATTTTATGTAACAATCAGACGGCCCACCTGATGGAAAACAGTCAACGTCGCACACCAGGGGAGTTGCCGATGCGTTGCCGACCTTTAAGAACTCTTTTCACACCCATCTTATCCAATCTTTTTATAGCGATGATGGCTCAGTGGTAGTGACGTCGGCTTGCGATCCGTAGGACGTGGGTTCGAATCCTACAATGAGCTTGAGCTTTCGGTGAAGGAAAACATCGTGATGAAACCATAGCTTGGTGGTAGGGTATTTTCTAGTACTCGCCTGGCTAGCTACCACCCTCATGTTAAGAATCTGTCGCCAAGCACCTATCGGTGTGTTCCGGCAGCCTCACTTGAGAGCCAGTTCCCAATCCAGGTGCAGCGTGACGCCACCTTCGACCACATCGTCACTTAACATCAGGTGACTTGTGGTCAAACGCTACCCTGTAAATAGTAAAAAAAAAAAAAACTTGAAGGATTGCAATCTGTAGCACAGCGGAAAGACTTGTGGGGGGAACTCATTCCACATTTAGCAAGTATACGGGAGAAAGGAGCGCATAAATCGCGATTTGTGGGAAAAAAACTCTTAACTAGTAGAGTTGTTACCACCAAGTAGCTTTATTCTATTTCAAGTCTAGGTTTTGCCACTTGTTCTTGAGGAGCGCCTTTCTACAAGTTAGAGCAAAACATCCCGCAGTGTTGGACTTCTCATTGCGCCGGTCTTTGGACTACGTAGAGAGTGGGTACAGTACAGTAATACCTAGTTTTATAGTTGGTACAATATCTGAGTGCAGTACTACCTATGCTGCTACTGAAAAGAATGATCGTGATATGTGAATGCTACACGACGTCTGTGGTAATAGAATTATCTACACAAATCATTAGTCCTACTATAATGTTAACTAAGTTTAACAGGTCTAATACTATTGCTGTCTTTTTCTAAGTAAAAAAGGACAGCATCACTTTTAGACCTGTGAAACATAGTTTATTCTTATTCATATTCATATTCAATCGTTTATTGCATTCATATGTTAGTATACAAGAGATCTTAGTGGTTAAGATTAGCGAACATATGGACCCGAATAGGGTATAGCAATGTAGGAGCGGACCGATCCATTCTGATCATTTCGAGAAGTCGTCGTTGAGGAATTCATCTAGGCTGTAGTAGCATTTGTCGATTAAAAACGTTTTTAAGTTATTTAAAAATACGTGATTTTTTTCTTCGGATTTTAATTCGTCGGGTAGTTTATTAAATATTTTTATAGACATTATGTTTGGTCCGGAACTGTGCAATTTTAATTTTGACGGTGGTAATTCTAGTTTATACATAAACCTGGTTGCGTAGCGTCGTGATTGGTCGGCTTGTTTTATGAAGAACTGCGGATATTTTCTCACAAATTTACTTATTTCCAATATGTATAGTGATGTCAACGTTAATATTCTAAAATTTATGAAGTGTGGTCTACATGTTTCTGGCTCTTTGATGTTTCCTAGTATGCACTTGTTTAGTTTTAGAGAATGCAAAACCGAATCGACACCAATATGTATTTTAAATGCAAAAGTTTGTGTGCGTGTGTGTGAATGTTTGTCACCACGTGTCACCGTAAATACTAAACAAATTTTGATTCAATTTGGAATGGAGATAGCTTATACCCTAGATTAACACGGGCTACTTTTTATCCAGGAAAAAGTTCCAGCGGGATAAAGGGAAGATGCGGGTGCAACCGCGGGGCGCAACTAGTGTTATAAATGCGGAAGTTTGCGAGTGAGGGAGTGTGTATGTTAGTTTCTTCTTCACGCTAAAACGGATCAATGGATTGGAGTGAAATTTGGCATGAAATTTGGCAGGAATATCCTGGATTAACACACAGGCTTTTTATCCTAGTTCCTGCGGCTTACCGGGAAAACTGCGAGTGTAACCGCGGGACGCAACTAGTCAGTGGCGGATTTACACATTTGCCGCCAGTAGGCTAAGTATTCAAATTTTTCCGCCCCTACCAACCTCTATAACCTCTACGGTCTCTGCCTTTCCTTTTTAAATGTGTCATTTTTTATGCATCAGACAAAAATTTCAGAAAAATCAAGTGGTGAACAATGTTCAATTGTTTTGTGCACATATTAATATTTGAATACATATATACGACTCTTTTAATAGCATTAAAACATTTTTTTAAATTGAGACTAAATTTGCCGCCCTTAAAATCTGCCGCCCTAGGCTCCAGCCTACTCAGCCTGCTGCTAAATCCACCACTGCAACTAGTAATTAAACCAAATAAAAGAACAAAATTTAGTCTATTGCGTCTTCTATTATAAGTGTGTCCCATGACCTAAATTTCGTGGAATTATAATCTCAAAATTAATTTTATTCCTAAATTGTACTTAGGGGACTTTCAATGGCTTTGTTTGATAAGAGGCTTTTCTTTTAAACTATGGTCCAAGATCTAAGGAGAATATTGGAGAAAAGACATGACTTTGCTTTTAATATCCCTACAGATTACAGTACCATTTCATAGAAACATAACGCTCAAGTAATCCTTGAAACATTTTCCCAAACGTAGCTTCTGGGGACTTTACTTTCGCATCAACTTATTTCCTAGCGGTACTTACATTATACAAGTGTTGAGAATGTGTAATAAAGGGGATTGACAAAAAAATAACAATACATTAAGGAATGAACGGGAGAAATTCCTTTCCCGGAATATTTTTTTTTCTCTCCACAATACGGCATGTCAGATACGACGAACGAGAATGGATTGTTTCAACAAAAAGTAGGTACAGAAACGGTACTTATGGTGAATGTTTTCAGTTATTAAAATGTTTTCAATTGTTTCTGAAAAAATAGCGTGGCATATTTTTAATAACGTTCCCCATTCATGCGTTTGGAACGAAACGTTCCAAGAATAGGAACATATTATTCCATGGCTTGATACAAGCCTCGCTCATAAAGCTGCACATTTTTTTCCACATCAATTTATAGCGATGATGGCTCAGTGGTAGTGACGTCGGCTTGCGATCCGTAGGACGTGGGTTCGAATCCTACAAAGAGCTTGAGCTTTCGGTGAAGGAAAAACATCGTGATGAAACCATAGCTTGGTGGTAGGGTATTTTCTAGTACTCGCCTGGCTAGCTACCACCCTCTTGTTAAGAATCTGTCGCCAAGCACCTATCGGTGTGTTCCGGCAGCCTCACTTGAGAGCCAGTTCCCAGTCCAGGTGTAGCGTGGTGCCATTTTAGACCACGTCGTCACTTACTCGTAACATCAAGTGACTTGTGGTCAAACGCTACCCTGTAAATAGTAAAAAAAAAAAACAATTACAGTAATCATGCCAATTTTATAATACAAAAAGGCATTTCAAAGTTAGTGTCGACGTTAAAGGTTCGATAGTCCGTATATATTATATTTATGCCAATTATATACTTTCACTCAAAAAGGTTACAACATTAAACGCCCAGGCATAAAGCTAGCGACTGATCATTTTATTTTAACGTAATTTACATTGTAATGTAACATGTTACGTTACAATGTAAATATGAACATTCGTATAGTCAGTACAGCTAGCCGAGCTGCTCGCCGCTCGCTTCCTTTTCACTACAGACTTACTACAAATCATGAAGCACAACTGAGTAGAGTTTGAAACGAGCAATGATACGTTACGATTAAATTTTACACCTAACATGGAACATGTATGTCGCTAAATATAGGCGGTTTTCACATCGTGTGGTTCAGTTCCTGTGTACTGACCATTGTTATGCTTGCTTTGTAACACGATACGTTACACGCGAATGATACAAGTCAGTCTCAACCATACGACAATCATCGTCATTGCACGCCTCGAAAATAAAATACATCAACCAATAAACTTCCCCCGTGCCCTTTTACAATTAATTAAGATTCTATAGACACTCCAGTTTACGAACAACGGTGAAATATGAAATGACTTTTAAGTCCCAAATAGCATTCGTAAAGTTTAAGCGGATGCCTCCTTTATTAACCAAACAGACCCCAATTTCGGGACATTCAGTCCGTCCCATTTAGCATGGGCTCTATACAATCATGTCTTTTGATAACATTATGTGGAGGGATCACTAAAACGGGACAGTTAGGTAACCCTCGTTCTGCCTAATCTATTGCGTCTTCTTTTATTAGTGTGTCCCTGGACTTTCGAATTAATTGGAAAGCTTTTACACTATTGCTTGTAGGGAAAAGGGAAGGTGAGGGTTATATGAGAGCATCTATACATCTAAATAATAAAATGAAAGTGTCTGTTTGTAATTCCAAATTATCAGCTTTACACTAAATGAATATAAAAAAAAAAAAATACCAACACCAAAACATTAATTTCAAAAAAATTGTCTGTCTTTCTTTCTGTTTGTCCCGGCTAATCTCTGAAACGACTAGACCGCTTTTGACGGGACTTTCACTCACAAATAGCCAATGTTATAAAGACCAACTAGGCTATTTTTATTTCATAAATTTGAACCCTGGGGAGGTCTTAGGATACTTTTTATCGCGATAAACTGTAGTTCACGTAGGTAAAACCGTGGGGAACAGCTAGTTATTAAATAAATTGAATTATCAACCATAGGATTTCTGATAACTCAGATATAGAACCGTTCCCTACATAAAGGGAAAATGTTTAACAAAATAGGTAATACCAAATATTGTTTTTATGGCTGCTAAAATTGTGTTTACAGCTTCGAAAATTTCATAGCGAATAGAGTTACCAATCCATAATTTTAAAAGTCCAGACATGACTATAATATGGAGATGAAAAAAAAAACTCCGGTAATTTACAAAACAACTGATTTTTTTTATCGCAAAATAGAAATGATAAGAAAGTATAACTTACTTTATGTAAGTTCATATTTTATTCTTTTCTTAATTTATTTCTTCTATCTCAGACATATTAAAGAGCTGAACAAAGTCCGGATAGAAGGCAAAAAATTCGTGCATCTCCAGACAAAACTAAACGGCAGGTACCAACCCTAAGAGCACAAAGTAATATTTTATTATTGAAAAAGTAATATTTTCTGTTCAGCACCCCTATTACGAGTTTCATAAACTATACTCACTATCGAGTATCATAAAATGTTTGTATTGTGAAAATCAGGACACCGATCCTAGCGGTAAGCGGTAACTAGAATTTTCATACGATAATAGATTGGTACAGGTTTCGATTCTGTTGTACAATTTCTAAAACTTAACTCAGTTTGAAAGGTCTAATGGTATTGCCGTCCTTTTTTGACCACGGAAGTAAGAAAAAGGCTGCAATACTTTTAAGCCTGTCAGAGTTAGTTTAGTTTTAGAAAAAAAGCACAACAGAATCGACACCACAAATAACTCGTAAATTATAGAGTCATTTCAACTCTAACGCGAGGTGATTAAGTGTAATTTAGCTCGTATATATGTAATTGTAATTTTGTAGGTTTTTAAAGTTGCTGCTTTCTTCAACATCAGACTTCTGTACTAATCTATTTATTTAGCTTCGAAATCAACTTTTTTTATGTAATGAGTACCAAAGAAGCAGACCAGCTTGATGGTAACAGTCACCGTCGCCTATGAACAATAGAAACACTGGGGGCGTTGGCGATGCGTTGCCAACTTAAAAACTCTTTTCACATCGATTTTGAAGGACCACATTTTGTAGCATTATAGTGATCAAATACATAATTCAAAATGTAAGTAAACCATTTGCGCTAAAAGACTCAAGTTGGGCGGATCCCAAATTCTATAGTAGGTATCTTCAGAAATAAATCGTTCAACACAAAATAGATATACTTATACGCAACATATCTCATCCTAAGAAGTAGGCTCTAAAATATGACTTTAATAATGCGTTCTTGTAGCTCCAACATTAATCTTGTACAGTATAATGCCACGAAAGAAAAAGTGAGAATATGTAGTCGGTACTTAAAATAATTTATGGTAAATTGTTACTTTCAGGCCGTTTTTTAGGAGCTTGGTTTCGGCTTTTAATTTCGTCTTGAGAAAACAGAGAGAAGGACCCGCGCGCTAAGTACCATAGTAAGTACCTACCTAACAAGTTAACGGTTACCTAACATACAATATTCATTTTTAAACAAATCTGTTCTCTATGGTTTTCCAGCTACCTTGGAGGAAACTTATAGTTAATGTGATAATTCAAGGTACCTACATGGTATCTCCATTTCAAATTTCTCTCAAATCCATTGACCCGTTCTGGAGAAGTAACAAACACACTTACTCAATGACACACAAGCATTCACATTTAAAACTTGAGTGATAGGGTAGCATTTGAAGACAAGTCGGAGACACGCTACCTTTGGATCGGAAGCTAGCCCCCCATTGAAACTGCCGGAACAAGAAGTGCTTGGCGACACAAAATATTCTTATCGCGATGCTGGTTGTTAGCCAAGCGAAATTAGAAAATGCCCTACCACCAAGCTGTATGGTTTCTACTGAAAATTTCGTAAGTCTGTACATTCATTAAATAAAAAGTAGTGCAAAATTCCCAACTGCATTTTTAAAGAACGAGTCTCGCAAGGCTTCAATCCGTAACCTAGATTATTCGCAATCCACCTAAAACACACTCTGAATAATTTGCTACACGAAAAATCGACTGAACGGAACTCCCTTCTACATTTCCTAAAGTAAGTAGTAAACAAACGATAAACACTTCACGCTACCGATGGAGCGAACGTTGTATTTCACTGTAACCTGGCCTTTTGCATAAATTTGAATTTACGACCCTGACGGATTATTGCCGTATCATTAATTAGGACTAATTTGTGTTAGAATCGTCATGGCATATACCCCGATGGTGTTAAGCGGATAACGACCCACGCGATTCGGAGTCAGGGTTACTTGCCATTTTCACCTTTAACGGCCTCGTTCTCGTTACCATGGAAGCAAGGAGCGGCCATTTCCAATTCAGAAGCTTTGCTTTTTTTTTACTTATTTCAGCAGCGTTCGACCACTAACCACCTAATGTTTGTGACGATGTGACCCAAGGCTGAATTTGGAATTGCCATTGTCTTACTTAAAAACTATAAAGAATAAGAAGAAATACCTAGAAGTTGATAACTCAATGAAAGACTCCACTTTAAAAATTATTACGTGACTTCCAAAACATTTTACTTTATCTACAACTTTGCTGCTTGCTCTTGGGAAACTTTTTCTTGAGTTAGAATGAAAAATAAAGATAAATTTATTTGCACAAGTGACCGTTGGAGCAATCATGCAGTGAAGCGCTCACAAAAAATTTCGTTTTAAACGTATCGAGTTATTGTGGAAAATATTCACTGTGAACTGACCAGATTAAGTTGCTAACAAAATATATTTATTAACTTCTTACAGGCTAGCGATTGACTACAAGTCACCTGATGTTAAGTGACGATGTGGTCAAAGGTGCGACACGCTGCACCTGGATTGGAAACTGTCTCTCGAGCCGCAATGGAACACATCAATAAGACCTATTATCGTGGTTGGCGAGTGAATTTGTTTTAAAAATATATAATTCCAAAGCGGCGTTTAATTTGAACTTCTTACATCTGGACCGTTCCATCTATTCCTAGAAACTAGTTTTCTAACTCAATTGATTACAGTTCTTAAATTTAATAAAGCCGAAGAATTTCTCAATGAGTTTTAATTATTTCCCAACCAACTTTGAGGCGTCGTTACGGTTACTTTGCCTCCGAATTGTTTGTCGGATCAGTTTCTCGAGAAACATTATTTTAGGTAGCAACAAAGGAAGTAAAGCGCCCTTTTAGCATCAATCTTACCGGAAATATACAACTTGGGTATGTTCAAGACATGAATAAATAGGTATTCTATACCGTAGGTAGATGCTACAAGTAGTCACGAAGGGTTTGTGCGAACTCCAGGTGGAGGACTGGCAGGAGTACCATTTATAATTTGTCACACAAGTTAGGAAAAAGTTACGCAGTAATTGGAATTTGCAATAAATTTCAAAACAAAGGGCGCTTTAGCTTATTACAGAAATAACTCAACTTTTAACTTAAAGCTCATGCTGCGAGAGCAAAATTTAATCTTGTTAAGTTTTCCTGTACACGCTAAGAAATTCATTTCTATCTCGGAAGGGCTAATCATGTTTTTGGCCAAGTTTCAAATATTTACTAACCGGCCTACTACAGACTTTATTTATTCACCGCTAGTGAATTTAATTTGTTTACTTTTCGTAATAGATGTAGGAAACGTAAAATCGTAAAAATAAACTAAGGGATGATAACATTAAATCAGCTGCTATTTTGCTAAGACGAAACATTGCTTGCTCCAATTCAATCAATTAGTAGTAAAAATGATAAAACAATTTGATGGTGGTACTTCAGGCTAGATAAAACTCGCTAATACTTTACTATCTTCATTTTACAATTTTTTAATTTAAATTCTTAGGATTAGGATATGAAGTTATGAAGAAAATGTTTATAACCTTAACGTTTTAAAATTCAGACCATAAATTTCTGCACAAAGCAAAGTATTTTCACAGAAAAAATAGATAGTCATTGAAATAGCAAGCTAAGATGCTCAAGATTTACCAAAATTAATAATTATGTCGGACACATTTCTGCAAACTTTGTTTAAATAAAATACCGCTACAGTTGAATTTTCCCGAAATATTATATGAAACAAACTCATTCTAGCACATAAATATGAATAAAAAACGGGACTTTCAAAAGTGGACTGACTTTAATAATCTTCTTAGACAACAACCTGTGAAGAATTGAAATATGAGACGCAACTAAGTTAAGTTTGTTAAATCTTGAGTCGCATAAAAAAAATGGTTTAACACAACAAAGTTGTTGCAACAAAATATCTTAGGAAAAATAACACTTCTATTTACAACATCATACAATATTGTATTTTTAGTAGAACCGGCTCTCAAATGGAGCTGCCGAAATATACCAATATTTCCCTTGCCAACTAGAAATGTATGCACACTGCTGTTTAAAATCCGTAGGTATTAGGTAAGTATAACTTTTCCTCATAAACCTTTAAAAGTAGCTTATGCGTAGGTTGGTAAATCAACGTTCTGACCAAATATAATATTGGAAATACAATAACACAACTATTAAATAACAAATTCAGGGCTTAAAGGCCTCATTTCGTATTCTACTCAAACCCTAATAAAATTAATTTACAATCGGTATAGCGCGACCGTAACTATAAATTGGTGTTCAGCTTAGCACCTTGTCACAAAATGAGAATCAGTGCCAGATTTGAACTGTGGCGATATTCGATAAACATTTACTGCGACAAGGTTTTACAATTCAAATCAATAATCATATGGGCTGTACGTGCTAATTTTATCCATTGGATTTGTACCTGGATATATTGAACCTACCGGTTAATCCAGGTTTGTCCGGACAAAGCCCGATCTCAAATTGGACCGTGATTGAATACGCAAACAAATTATTTTTTAATTCCTGAAACAAATCGTTTCAGCCACGTAAAAATATAGAAAAATTAAGTCAGTACTTGAGATCAAACTATTTTGTTAAATCAAACGTTCTGCTAGATATTATGTGACTAAAATATAGCCATCCTACTAATGAGCAAAGCGAAAGAATTGTCAATACCAAGAAGCCACCATCGCTTCAAAAATCTATGGGCCGTGATTTATACGCTAGCCCAGTGCGGCTAGTAGATGTCGCAATATTGACTGTTGTAGTTCTTGGACATGCCGGTTTCCTCACGATGATGTTCTTACCTGTTATAGTTGTAACTGTTTTAGTTTAGTTTTATACCTGCGCCCCGCAGTTTCACCCGCGTGGACTGCAGTTTATCGCAATAAAACATTTTTTCTTTCATAAGAACCTTCTCCTCGCAACAACAAACACAACAAAAAAAGTATTAGTGAAATCAGCTGTTCACGCTTGATGCCGTGAAATAGGGATTCATTTTTATATATAAGATGAGTGACACCTAATGTACTGTTGTACACTAAAGTATAGGCTTAATTTCTCTTTGTTTTGTATGTTGAAGCAAGGATGCAGAATTAATTTGAGCACAATAGACTCGAGCGAGGTTGGATGCGGATAATTTGTGGCAATTAGTCTCAATGTGAGAAATTACTGGGATTGTATCAAGATAGAACGGGACAGTGTTTTTGTCAAATTATTGCGTGGACTACATTCATCATCATCATCATCATCATAATCAACCCATTTCAGTCCACTGCTGGACATATGCCTCTCCCAAAGCACGCCACTGAGCCCGATCTTCGGCTCCTCTCATCCAACTGCTGTCAGCCATTTTGCATATATCATCGCTCCACCTAGCCGGAGGCGTCCACCACGTTTGCCGAGACGCGGTTTCCCCTCAACACGTTTGCCCGGTACATTGTATCGATAAAAAAACTATTTTAAATACTTCTCCAGAGTTTGAACTATCTCTTACCAAATTTCATCTGGCTCCGGAAGAAGTCCATCGCTCCACATAGGCCTTTCCGTACACTGAGAAAAAAATTCTGACTTTCCTTCTGAGTCTTTACCTTCCAAAACCGTTTCCTTCCTTATTTTGTATTAGATTTCCTTCAGAATCACAATTCCTTCCCTTTTGACTCAGAAGGAAAACGGTATTTCGGAAGGTCTTTTTCTCCGTGTATGATCGCTACAATGAACAGCTATTAGCCATTTAAGTACATCGAGGTGCTTTCACCTCGATGTACTTAAACTTGAACTTAGACTTTTTGCTTTAGACTTTTCTAAGTGCGAGTCTATTACATAATTTCTGAAATCTTATTTGTTGAGAACTGCAAAAGAGTGGAATGCCCTGCCTTGGTTGGTGTTTCCTGAATGGTACAACCCGGGGGTGTTGAAGTCAAGACTGAGTAGGCATCTACTTGGCGAGCATGCTACACCTTCGATCACATCGTCGCTTGCCATCAGGAGAGATCGTGGTCAAACGCAGACCTTGTTTGTTGTAAAAAAAAACATCCATTTGTGGTCGTGGGTTTAGAATTCAAGAAGTTAATTTACTTGTCTCGATTCTGATACCTTAGATACAGGGAATCTTAGCAAGGAGTCAAATACTAGGTATGTGATTGTAAAGGCTTTATTATTGTTATGCATCAATATATAGTTTGAAGTTATGCAATACTAATAGAAGGAAAGTATGATAAGTGCAACAAACACGAATTCTAGGTAGAATTGAAGTTCTACATGCATCTAATTCCATATACACTAACAAAGCTACGTTCTCAAACAACTCTCATCTCGTTCCATCTAATTAATAAATGGATTCAATTAAGCTTTTGGTTCAATAAGCGAAGGATTTCTGCAGCGGCTACATTTTGAACTCGGTTTGTATTTGCACGTATAAGTCGGACTTTTTGTTCGATTCAGTAAACTGACAGTTCATGGGTTAAGTCAATTGTCTACTGCCAGCTAAACTAAGTTAGTTTAGCCAGTTTTTCATACAATAAGTACATGTATGAAAACTGGCTCATCTCATCATCATCAGCCTGTATCAGTCCACTGCTAAACATAGGCCAATCCCATGTTACGCCACTGAGCCCGGTCTTCGGTTTTACTCATCCAATCACTGCCAGCCACTTGGCGCAAGTCGCCGCTCCACCTTGTCGCAGGGCGTCCTACGGCACGTTTGCCAAGTCGCGGTCTCCACTCAAGAACACGTCTACCCCAACGGTTATCGGTTCTGCGGCTTATATGACCAGCCCACTGCCACTGAAAAACTGAAAACTGGCTTATCTATGCGAGCTAAACTAACTTTAGTTTAGCTGGTGGTGGACGATCAGCTTTAACATTTTTTGACTAAGTGAAAATGGTGATGACAATATAACATGAGCGGATCGTTTCAATGAATAGTGAACTAATCAGTTCAGTCAGATGGCGGATTTGCATTGGTAGATATGGTACGTTGCGTTATTAAAAAAAAAAAAAAAAAAAAAAAAAAAAAAAGACAAAAAAAAAAAATCATCATCATCCTATTATGTTCCCGATACTGGGACATAGTCATTATCTCAGAGAGAAAGAGTCATTTTGCAATTGTTGCCTTGAACATTTCCAGTTTATCAATTTAAAAAAAAAATATTTTAGTTTTTCTAAGATTAGTATAAGGTATTAAAATCGGCCCTTTGAGACCCATACATAAACTTAAGACTTAAAATATAATCTGAAAAATAACATAGGTAATATAAATTACCAAATCTGGCCGGAGCTTACCTAAATAATTCTTATTCATTATTCCCAAAAGAAGTTAATTGAACCCTATGAAAAATTAATTTCAAATTACATTTTTATTTTATGAATAATGCAAAAGCAAAACGTTTTAGTAGCCACTAGGGTCTTTCTTAACGGATTTGACAGTCAAAAACCCTGAATTTCTGCGGGATAGCCTGAAAACTACGGGTGTAACCGCGGGGCGTAGCTAGTGAAAACATACCCTAAAACTATTTTGATAAAGTAAAGAAAAAAGTAAAAAGTATGCGGCGTTCACATTCAGAACCCCACGAGTTATTGTCTATGGCAACTCAAATGACAATGACATGACACTGATAGACTGACAGATAACCTAGGACACAACTTGTAAACTTACCACGCACCCGGCACTGCCGCTATACAAGGAGATATTTTCCGCGTCCTATACCTATTATTGTCTAATCATTGGTTATTAATATAAAAATTACTATTGTCAGACTCAGGCCTATTGTAGCTGTAATTCTAATAACTTACGAACTATTTGTAGGGTATTTAGCTAAGAAATAATAACATCAAACATACTCACTTTTAAGACTATATTTCTTTACTCACTTACTCTAATTTTTACACCATTACGTGATTAGTTGACGACTAGTCATGGATGGCTCCTCCATGGCCAACTCGTTTTACCTCGACCACCACATTACCCATCGACCTCTGTCGCCATCTTCCCTTTTTCGTGCCATCCATTGCTGGTAGTCAACTGACTATCTTATTCTATACATTTATTCATTTTGTTTTGCAATTACTTTAGGTGTGACAGTAATAATTATTTATATGATTATAAATGTTGATGACACTATTTACACCTACACCGTCGTTTCAGTTAAGTGACCACACACGTCTGTAAACCACATCGTGCCTCCAAAGAGATATCACATCCATCATCCAACAAGTGACGCTCAACATATTGTTACATAATAATATTATGCATATAAAGATAATGTGGTGCTCACGCGCCATATATCTAAAAGTACATACAGAATGTAAACTAATTTATGTATTACATTTACCACACTAGCAAAGGTTAACCGACTATGAATATAATTTGATTTAAAAAGGATTTATATTTTCAGAAGAAGACAAAAATAAAACTTGAAAGACAGTTTCAAATTTTTACTACCCTCGCAAGTCTTCAAAACGTTGTTCCTTTAAAAAACAAGGTTGTCACCTTACATCGAGGAAACAGCTTGATAGAAGAGAAACACTGGTCAACAATGTCCCTTATATATCAGTGAAATATCACTTACTTATTGACGGTGATTATTTGAACACAGTGACACTACGACAGTGAGTTTGGACCACCAAAATTGTTACTCCATGTTTTAGAAGTAAACAATATTAATTATCTAATGTATTAAATTACATGTTGAAACAAACACGCGTTTATTTATCAGCTTAAGTGTAATAAATCTATCGATATTGTTCTATGAGGATATGCACGCATACATTCCTATAGTGTTTTTGTTTTACTTCTAACTGGTTGGTGTTTGAACACAAATCACTTGATGTTAAATGACGATGTGGTCAAAGACGGTGCCATGTTATTCCTTGACTGGGAATTTTAGTAATTTATTCATAATTATACTTATCAGTAATTTATACTTATTAATTTAATTGGCTCTAAAGTGAGTCTTCGGAACCCACTGATAGGTGCTTGGCGACAGGTTCTTAACTCGAGGGTGGTAGTGCACTTGAAAATGCCCTACCACCAAGCTATAATTTCAACACGATGTTTTCCTTCACCGAAAACTCAAGCTCATTGTAGGCTTTGGACCCACGATATCAAGCCATAAATACTTTTTTATTACGTTTTTTTCTTGTCTATCACACTGTGTCCTCGATGTTACCTTTTAAAAATTATGCTCCCAGTTTGTGTAAGTCTTCTGCTCACTTGCTGAGCCAGGGGTGGGTAATACGTGAGAATTTTGCATAACACGACGCTCTCATTATCTCACCCTTGGGTCTTTGGTAGTTTTGGAATGTTGCCATATTCTAGTTGGAGTAGTTTGAAAATAAAACATTAGGCCTTTAAGCTTAATTTGGTTGTGATTGTGTGAATTCTTGAAGCGATCTTGTATAACGAGTAATAAAAATAACAATTGCACATTACCTTTCCAACAAACTCAGAGAAGAAATTTAGAGATCTGATTGTGAAGATAGCCTATTTATTGGGAACTGTAGAAGATTCTTTTTTTATTTTATTTTCCAAAGAAAGGATATACTTACTTTTTCAGAGAAGGTAATTAAATAAAATTGGGAAGCTAGTAACAAACTTCCACAGCTAAATCTGAGAAGCAACCAAAAAAAACCGTTTCATTTATGTTGTAATCATGTATAGCGTTCATAATGCCTTGAGGCCAACTATAAAATTATATGTAAGCCAGGTTTTGAAGTAAATTAAAAGAAGAATGAACGTAAGTATATTATTATGTCATAAATAACTACAACAGTTAATTTTTATAGATAAATGCTCTAATTGTGTCAGCTTGTCGTCCCTTGATAATTACTTTGAAGCGTTACAGCTCCGATTTTCACTAGGATTTTCAACCTTATTTTGTACGTGATACAAATTATATTATTGAAGGCTATTCGTCTTTGTATCCCATTGTGAGTCAAGTTTAATGCGGTGGTAATATTATGCGAGTGACTTGCAAATCCTTGGTATACAATATATCGTTATTTTCTGTTTTCGCCGTGACATTGTGTTTTTGTAAGCAGTGCCAGTTGATTATGACTCATGGGTTTTATAAGAGATTATGTAATAGGAGTTTTAAGGTGAGATTTCATTATCCAAACTCTTTATTCTATGTTAAGACTGGTATTCACTTTGTTTAGTCATGTGTTTAGTGTTTAGTACACTATTAAATGTATAGTGATTACTTCATAACAAAGGTTTTTAAAACATTAACTCGAGGATTTGTTTGACATACACTCTTCTCGGTCCTGTCCAAACGTGGTTAGTGCATATGAGTCGAGAAAGCGAGACGCACTACTAAACACTACTTTGTCAAGCACTAAACACTTAAAACTAAAGAGAAATTGTCCGAACGTGATTTACACTAAACACTAAACAAGCCACTCGTACTAAACACTAAATAAGGTGTATATTAGCGTCCAACACCATGGTGGTCAGGCTCAGCCGACAACTGTCAACGTCAACAACGTTGTCAAAATTTTACCAAAAATCGATGTTTGGCCTGAGCTAACAATCTTTTTATGAGCATAGATATTTGTTTAAGTAGGATTTCCTGTATCAGAGAAAATGTGGACTGAGTATTTACAATACTTAGACACAGAATACATATTAGAGCTATTTTAAAAGCACAAATATTTGTACTGTAGCTGGCTATCGAACAAGCGACCTCACGCGTCACAGTCGGCTATTCACCCATTGCGCCACATTAGTCGTAAAATGGGAATCCGTTGGTGTATTTCCACTTGTCATTCTCCAACACTTAGGGTCGATTCACACCGAAATGGCAGCGGAGCACTCTCAACCGAATCTCATTTTAGTAATGTAGATAAAACTTAACATGCTTCGTAAATTTTGGCACTAAAACTACTCGTTGTGTAAAATGACCCTTAAACCTTCTCACATGACTCTAGAAACCCAAACTCTGAATGCCTTTGCTATTCAAAAAAATATATGTGAACCTGTGATGTTAATCTGTGTCAAACACTATGCCACTTGAGAGCCAGTTCCCAGTTCAGGCGTAGCGTGATGCCACATTCGTTGTCATCATTTAACATCAGGTGAGGTGTAAGAAAGAGACAATTGTTACGCGATTATTGATTAATACAGATAATATTCGATATGTTGTTATTTGTCAAGTTTATGATTCTACATGTGTCAGTGTCAAGTCATTATTCTGACATTGACTTCTAAAGAGTTACATGGACTTTTACTTCTTGGGACTTTTTTGGCGGCAATTGAGTTGTCAACGTGAAAATTTTGTTTTTATTTCCAAAACTTGTGTTTCTTCGAGTGATAATGTGTAATATTGGTGGATTATTAACCATTATGTGTTCGTTAATGTGTACGAGTGTGGGAAATTGAAATAAAGTTGTGAAAGTGACTTTTCAAGTTGCTCCAAAAAAGTCCGTGTAAAGTTTAAGTAAAGCACCACTACTTTACCTAAACACTATCCTCATCCCATCATCTCATAATCATCATCACCATCATCATTTAAACTTGATTCAACTCTCTGAGTTTGAAATCTTTTATACTTGACACTGGCAAATACACTAATCGTGTGACGCCATAACAAAACAAAAAAAAAAAAACTTTTACTTCGGTCAGCCATCCTGACATAACTAAACCTTACATTCTCTTGGACATAACGGCCATGGTAACCCAAGAGAATGTAAGGTAACCAGCGGCCGTCGTAAAGCGCAGGTCGGTATTTTTAATTATTTGTAATATTATTGTTTAAGTGACTTTGTGATTCTGTAAGTGTGATTAAACCGTTATAAATTTATGATGACTTGTTTAGTTTTGCTATCCTTTCACACAATATAAAGCTTATACTCTCTCTTTCTATCTCTTCAGACTAGAATACACCACGCAAGCTCAATACGCTTTGGTGCATAGTTGCTAGTCCTGGTGTTGGAGTATTCAGACCGCCCAAAGGCCTCCGACATAGCCTAACGACTGCTATCCTAAGACTACCACCGAGGCCGACGGCTTAGCTTGCCTTCCAAAGCACAGAAGCACTCAATTGTAAATACCACTAAGGGTCTCCCATCCAAGTAGTGACCACAGAGAAAGTTACTTAAGATGAAGAATTGGCAATATTGGCTGCAGGTATCTTCTTTTTTCTCAGCAATTACAAAACATACAGAGCTAATATTTATGTACATTAAAGATCATGTTTTGGCATCAAATTGTCGGAAGGATAACACTAACTAACTGAGATGGCGCAACGACCCAAAGTAAGTCTTGGCCTCCGATAACAAAAGACGCCACTTCGGTCTGTCCTGCGCCACCTCCTGCCAGTCCTCCACCTGGAGCTCGCTCGCTGGAAGGATAACACGATTGGTTAATTTTCATAACAGAGAAAAAATTATCGAAAACTGCCCTCTAAAAATTTCAATTCATTTTAAACGAAAAATACTTTTTTTTTGACGCATACGACCTTACGGCATTAGTCAGCTCGCTTGCATTTTTGTATGGAATCGCCGAATTCACACCCCTCTTCAGTGTCAGTTTTCTAGCTGATTTCAGATTCATTGTTTATCACGGCGCCCAGTTGATCGGTAGGTAAGCTCCACTACGAGATAGGATAGCCAGAGTAATAAAAACTGAACTAAATTCATCGGCGATGATGCATTAATCATTACCTTCCATCACCGAATCTTTTCACATTGTCAGTTGTTAGTAGCACCAGCGTTTGAGAACAATGCACGTTCGTTCGAAAACCACTAAACATTTATACTTGTAGTTTCCTGAATTCAGGAACTTCCGGCGTGTGGTGTATCGTACGAGCTATCGGTGAATGAAAATGAGACCGAATGTGTGGCGCTCGTACATTGTGGCATTAGAATGTGACCGCTATTTCATGGTGCTCTAGTAATTATGTGGACGGTAGGCTGCCATTTAGCATCTCGTTTGCCATTTTAACCGACTGCGCGACGCAAAGGAGGGTAACGTTTTTACCAGTATTTTTGTTCCTGTGTAAAATTTTAAAGACTAAAGGCGTAGGCAGATTTTTACTCGACTGCTCCAGAAGAAGAGTAGTGTTTTTCGAGTTTTCTTTTGATAACTAGTTGCGACCCACGATGACACACGCGGTTATCCGTTTACAAATCGCACAGGAACCTTTTTTTGCAATAAAAAGTAGGTAGCAAAAAGTAGTTAAGGGTAAGTAGTTAAAGCTATCTCTTCAATCTGAATTTAGCTCTTATCCGTTCAACCGTTTTAGCGTGAAGAAGTTACAAACATTCAAACTCGCTCACGAAATTTCGCATTTACAACATTACGTAGTGTGTAAAACCAGTTGGAGAATTTTTTTACAACTAGCTTATTTATCACTATATGCTAGTAGATTGATTAGATTTTACATAACGTACATAAGAAATGTAACATTCCAGTACGTTGACAAAAAAGATTGCAACTTAACATACATTGCTATTATTTTTAATGGTTTTAAGAATACTTCCGGTGGTCAAAATCTTTGCCTAAAAGAAAGAGAATCTTCTAAATATATATAACTCAAAGGTGACTGACTGACTGACATAGTGATCTATCAACGCACAGCCCAAACCACTGGACAGACCGGGCAGAAATTTGGCATGCAGGTAGATGTTATGACGTAGGCTTCCGCTAAGAAAGGATTTTGATTAATTCTACCCCCAAAGGAATAAAATAGGGGATGAAAGTTTGTATGAAACTTTGTCAATTTTAAACCGATCGGGCTGAGATTTTGCATGCATAAAGCTGTAGTAGGTACACGCGTGGAACAGCTAGTCTATCTATATAACTAAGATCACTTTCATTTCAACCCAACACTCTTTATTATTAGCTCAAAAACGGTAATGAGCTTCACGAAACGAGCAATCCTCATTCCATTCCACATAATTACGGCTCCAGTGCTCCGAAACTTCCGTCACACATTTCATTCTGAATGGTAATCTCCGACGCACCGCTGAAAGGAGGCGTGGTCCCATAACCCCCATGAAATATACTGCGCTGAAACACGCTAGCGAAATGCAGAAACGAGTTTTTCAATCTTTTAGTATCCGTGACCTGACCAAACAAATGAAAAACAAGTTTGACGAAATATGATGAACGTCTGACTCGTACGTTTGGTTCAGGAAACGTTCTACGATATGTGCAATTTTATATAAAAAAAATGGTTGTCAGCATTTTATCTTTCTTTCTAATCCTACTAATATAAATAAACGTGAAAGTTTGCAAGTATGGATGGATGGATGTTTGTTACTCTTTCACGCAAAAACTACCAAACGGATCTGAATGAAATTTGGAATGAAGATAGCTTATACCTTGGATTAACACATATGCTACTTTTTATCCCAGAAAAAGGTTCCTACGGGATAACGGGAAAATGCGGGTGAAACCGCGGGCTGCAACTAGTAAGAAATAAATAAATAATGTGAATTGCAATAATTTATTACTAAAAAAACGTACTATTATAAAGAAAATTAGACATTAGATGAAGTTTTATGGCTTTTAATATACATTAAATGCGGTAATACAATCTATGACACTCAGGAGTCGTGTAACTTTATCAGTGAAAACATTATGTAGATACCCTATAAAATATAAACAAAGTAAACGTAAGAAGCCTTGCGACTAGGTGGAGCGACGACTTGCACCGAGTGGCTGCCAGTAGTTCAATGCGAAGAGCTGAAGACCAGACTCAGTGGGAGAAGCCTATGTCCAACAGTAGACTTACACAGGATGGTGATGATGCCTCAAACAACTATACCTACCTCTTTATTTATTGTAACGAAAGGGGGCTAGACGGAAAAAATTAAGACCAAAAGTTGTAACGACACTTTTTGCCATAGTTGTAAGCCGTGCGAAGTGCGCGTTCGTTTTGTCTTTCTAAAAGAAAAAAAATAAAATTAAAAGATTTTTTTTATCTCTTGTATTAATCTAAAGGAACTTCCATCTGGTGTCCCTTGACACCTCTCAAGTTTTTTATAACACTAGTTTTAATACAGTATTACACTGTATGAAATTTGTTAGATTAGGTTGCATTGTTCAATATTTACGTTTCGCTTTGTTTTGATTAAAACATTCACATTCTTGCTTTTATCATAACGTAGTAAGAGAATGTCGTTTTGATAATCTGAAAAACAATAATTAATAACTGTTTTAGTGCAGTAAACTCGATTTTTTTGTGAAGGAAAACATTGTGAATTAAATAGGTTGATTTTGAACTATTGAATTAAAAAAAAAAAAAATTAAAATTCATTTATTTCAGATGTCAATAATCCATATGAGCAAACAATTGTATTTTTTAAAATAATAGAAAATGTAATAACATATGGGATAAAATAAGTTCAAATAAAATAATATATAGATAAAACTCAATTAATAATTACATTACAATACACAATTCAAAATAATTAAAAATAAAATTAAAATACCTAGTACCTTCTCACCGGCATTGGCACTGGCATATGTCGCGCGCAACAATGCCGGAGGAAAGCACAATCCATTCTAACCGCAATCATTTTTAGGACGGTATTGGTGCTGTCCCAAACTCTGTGCACCAAGGACGCGGCCCGCGACCGCATGGTCGCATGAAAACATGCAACGTGTGCGTCCGCGAACATACCCGAGGCACTGCAGAATCGGGGCAGCCCCAACAACGTCCTAAACGCATTGTTATAGAGGACGCGGAGGTCACTGTATCTCCTTTTAGTGTAGTCAGCCCACAGGCTGCACGTGTAGAGGGATGTACAGAACGCTCTAAAGAGCGTAACTTTAACCTCTGCTGAACAACGTGCAAATCTACGGGCTATCATGTTCGCTCTAATGGACAGAGACCTCCGCTCCCTCTCAATGTCCTCGTCGTCTTTGAGGTTGGTGGTGAAAAAAAAGTGATTAAAAAACTCCAGGTGGCCCTGTACTGCAATGAGTACTCTAACGCTTACCATCAGCTGAGCGTCTTTCTCCTCTCGTCACTCAGTTGCAAAAAGTAATTGCAGTGTTTGCATTCTCGATGTGTCTGCACCATGTACAGTCAGCGACAAAAGTAGCTGATCATTCTCGATTTTCCAAAAGTGTTTCAAATCAGTAACTATTATTGTTCTTTTTACATTTTACATGTTGTCATTTGGACCACAACATAACACACCTGATTTTAGGTGATGATGAGGTCAAAAATTGGTGTCTAAGATGATGAGGATATATAATAGAAAAAAGTGTGACTTTTGTCGTTGACTGTACCTAAATATCCTCTTTCAAAACCAAATTCTAAAGTTAAGTTGGGAAAACTTACATTAATCGCAGGTTGGATCCCCGTTTTTATATTGAACGCAGCTTTGAACTCAAGCGTTGGTTGTACTTGAAACAAGATGCTTTGTACCAACTTCTGGTTGGGAACAGACATGGATTCCCAAGGTAAATCATACACCAAGGTTGCTATTTCGCCCGCCTGCAAAATCAACATGTTTATTAGAAAAAGTTTTATATCACCATAGCCAAAATCAACGACAAATAATCCTTGTTTTGGTTACCTCTATTCGAACATTTTCAAGGACAAGAGATATGAGCAACAGAATCCCCATGAATATGGGTATCATGAGCCCGTACGTTAATAAAATCTCTAAGTTCTGAAACAGAAACAAGGTTATTTTATTATTTTTTAAATTTTATTTTGCGCCTTTTTTAATCCCTTGTGTTATAAAGTTTGACGTTTTGACGAATGTGTGCATGTGTGTGTGCGTGTATCTCTGTCTATGGCATCACAGTATATAAAGAACAGTAGGTTAGCTAAGGCCGCTCAACGAGTTAATTGCCTACTCTTGCGGTGACGCATAGGCGGCGCGTTCCGTACTGAGTGCATGGCCGCGGCCCCGGCCGCCTTCTTTCGTTTATGTGATTGTGTGCGTGAAAAGTGCGTGCATACACGGTGCCGCTTCTCACGTTCACATTCAAACCGGCGACGGCCGATTTATATGAAGCTGAACTACTACTCCTTTACTATGATGGCATCGTAGCTTCCAAACGGATGAACCAATATTGATTTAATTTGTTTTTTGAAAGGTGAATTAGTCGGGGTTGAAAATTGGTCCAAGATTATATATAAGGGTTTTTTTTATTTATTTGTTTTAATGTTGTTCTATGTGACTTTGCCAAAGCTTTCTACAAATCATTGTAAAGTAAACTGATCATTGTAAATTTAAGTAGAACTACTTACTTTTCCAGTAGTCATAAGCTGGTAAAACAAGAGCCCGCCTTGTACCAAATTTTGTGCATAAACTGATGCGACGTTTAATCCAAACGCAGCCTCCACATCTTTAAATGTGCTATTAAAAAGGCAAATAAGATAAATTTATAGATTAAAAAAAAAAAAAGGAAAATCATAAAAAAGAAAAGTAAATAATTGGAATTTACTGTTTCTTTTCTTAAAAGAGGAAAAAAGATTTATTTACTTGCACGGAGAAAAAAGACCTTCCAAAATACCGTTTTCCTTCTGAGTCAAAAGGGAAGGACTTGTGATTCGGAAAGAAAAATAAGGTAAAATAAGGAAGGAATCGGTCTTGGAAGGTAAAGACTCAGAAGGAAAGTCAGATTTTTTTCCTCAGTGTGTTTTTAGAGTAAAATTCACTATTTTACTTTACTACCCTTCTTTAATGAAGCCTATATAATGACAATGAGTTACAAAAGGAATAAAGATCCTGAAAATTTTTATAGATATCTTATCGTTGCTGTATTCTTACAAACCTTTAAAAATAAAATATTAAGCAACACAAAATTTCAGAATGACACTTTTTGAGAATACTACAATACTTAATTGCTTTCAACAAAATGAGCTCAACGTCATCATAACTGCAACGTTGTCAAGCTTAAAATTTAAAAGCTATTTACTTACTTGGTTATAAAGTAATAATATTTGGTAATACCAATAAGTTTCCGCTTCAATTCTTCGTCACTCATGTTCTTTTCGAAAGTATTCCTCAGATCGTACTTCATTAGTTTTATATGTCCAGTCAAGTGATAAATGAATGCTAGATTTATAGAATCAAAGAGTACCATCAGTATTACCGCGGCACCACCGCAGTAAATTCCCAGTATTTGAATATAAAGGTAGGCGTAAAAGTTAAACTCATAGTCAAATGGCTGCCAAAAATGCACGCAAACTTCTAACCGTACGGTAATGTTTTTGATTGAAGGATTGTTTTGCATGTTATGTATGACAGGAACGATATTCCAGGAGCAATAGCATATAAACACGCTTGTCATGAAATAGTAGAACGTCCATCTGGTGTATTTCTCTACTTGAATTAACTCCTGAAAAAGGAAATCTGGCTTTAGTATTATTTTTTCCACACAACACTGTAAATAAAAATCAATGTACCCCTCGTGGCATAGCTTAGCAGCCGGTCGTAACAGATCAACCAGGTTAAGTAAACGGAGGCCTTTCGGCGGCCTGAAAACTCCGACAGCATAGTACAGACAGTATAATTATGTCATTAGCTCATACGAAAATACCAACTTGCTTGCTTGCTTGTTTGCTTGCTTGCTTGCCAGCTTTAGATAACCTTATCCAAAGCTGTCACGCACAACACATTCACACATTTGTCTGTGAATGAGCGCACGGCATACGCATTATGAAAAGTCTCTTTGTCTCTCTCGCACGCGGTCATAACCTAATAAGCATGACTGAGATTGTTATTATTTTGTTACTACTGCTTTATAAAATTTAAAATTGCTTTGGTGTGAGCACTGTGAACGTGTTAGCTTTAGATAACTGACCTAATAAAACCAGCCAATTTTGGTTTATTGAACGTTTAATTCTTTACATTTAACTTGTTTTCTCAAACCAAATACCTACATGATATTATAAATGCTAAAGTAACTTTGTCTGTCTGTCTTTCACGCATAAACTACTGAGCCGATTTAAATGAAATTTGGTACAGAGATAGTCTAGAGCCTGTGAAAGGTCATAGCCTACTTTTTATTGCGATAAACTGTAGCCCACGGGGTTAAACCGTGGGGCTCGTTTTGACAAAAATAGATCTATTGGAAAAGAATCCACGCACACAAACAAAAAAATAATTGCACGTTTCTTTTTGGCTACGTGCAGTATGTCATAACAATGTTTACTCCATGTTGCTTCCCTATCGCAGGCTCATGAGACCTGGCCCAATTTGTGTTGCAAATATTTATCCTATGTAAACAAATATTTATTCTACTCCCTCTAGAGGTCAGAGCTTTGTACACAATGATAATTACATTTGTAGGATCGGCTTCTATAGTTACGCATCTATGTAAAAGGGGCATGTTTATTCGCGCTGCATTTTAGCCTGCTTATGAAGGCATTTGAAGAAGGCCAGCTTTCATCTGGACTTAGTGTGAACCATATCGCCTATCACTTTATCTGAGATAGGAGAGATGCTCAAAACTTAACAATACACAATAGACAATATATTTATTTGTGGCAAAAAACAGCATACACTTCACAAAATAAAATTTGATAATAAATATAAACAAAACAAATAAACTTAAATAATAATACAAAGACAATCAATTACACGTTTTTTGCCACAAACTGGCACCAACTCAGCATGATGCTGGGTTCTTTCGAACCAGCGCTGGTCTTCCGTTGGTACCGGTAGATGACGTCACGCACGGGAAAAAATGAACTAAATAAAATACTTATAAACGCGATTATTACACAAAAATTAACAGTTAAGAAAACAAAATTACAAAAAACAATCAAAGAGCAAAAGAAGAAAGACTACATACCCACATAACCAAACTCTACTTTCTTCTATTGCACTCTACTGTTCTCTGCAATGCTCTACTTTAACATACTCTTTTAAACTACCATGGCCAATAAAATTAGAATGAGGTTCACGTATTAGCTGGGTATTAGGTATCGAGAACCCAAACAGATACAAATACATGGCAAATATTCCGTTTCAAAACCTAATTCTAAATTACTCTACTATACTCTGCAAAGCTCTACTATACTATAAAGTGTATCGTAGTGTATTGATTATAGTGAAATAGAGCATATTATTATAGTACACTCGAGAACAGAGTACAGCTGTACATTATTATAGAGGAGTAGGTTTAGATATAGTATATTAAAGTAAGCTTTAAGATCAATCAAGGACTTTTTTGGCGGCAATTGAACTGTCAACATGAAGATTTTGTTATTATTTCCAAAACTTGTGTTTCTTCGAGTGATAATGTGTAATATTGGTGGATTATTAACCATTATGTGTTCGTTAATGTGTACGAGTGTGGGAAATTGAAATAAAGTAGTGAAAGTGACTTTTCAAGTTGCTCCAAAAAAGTCCGTGTAAAGTTTAAGTAAAGCGCCACTACTTTACTTAAACACTATCCTCATCCCATCATCATCATCACCATTCACCATCATCATTTAAACTTGATTCAACTCTCTGAGTTTGAAATCTTTTATACTTGACACTGGCAAATACACTAATCGTGTGACGCCATAACAAAACAAAAAAAAAAAAAAAAGATCAATCAATATAATATATTTGCATAAACATGGGGATAATAAAGGGTGTTAGAACGAAATAGTTAGATTGCCATATTTTAACCTTTCGGTGTGCAAATTGGTTTGCAATATAATAACAGCTTAGATACATTAGTTATCAATTTTCCATACATGAATATACTATACTGTGTTCAACTAAACCTACTCTGTACTCGAGTAAGTGTATAGTAAAGACTACAAATATTCATGGTTTTAAGAATAAATTATTTAAATTTTTAATTAAGAAATGTTATTACACTGTAAATGAATACTTCAATGACAAATTTTTATAATTATTATTACAATGTGGATTTAAATTAAGTAATTTGGAATATTGAAATGTTTGTTAGTTGTTGTTCTTAAACGTTTTTTTCTTTTTAATTTTATGTTTTTTTAATTTTATTTAATATTGATATTGTGTCCTGTTTAAAAATTGTAATTTTGACATTTAATTTGGTTGGTTTTGGTTGGTTAATTTAGTTTTATCTTATTTTTTAGTTTTTGCATACCTAGTTACTAGTTGGTGGAATATATCGCTCTATTTATTACTTTTATAACAACAATTGTATACATACTATATTCATGCAAATAAAATTTTGATTGATTGATTGAGTGTACTATAATAATATGCTCTATTTCACTATAATCAATTATGCTCTACGATACTCTGTTCTGCCCTAGTATATCAAACTATTCTATACGTCACTTTGCTAAGCTCTACCACACTCTACGGCTGTAAATATCATTTATTACCTGAGCAATGTACTTTTTTTTTTGTTCACTGAAACCTTCGCCATTCAAATGGTTATGAAGATGAATCTTGGACATGAAATCCGTCAATGCTTTCTTGTAGCTGGGCGTTTGAGCCACTGCAGACTTTATCTGAAACATGATGGATAGATAGATTAACTCTTTATTGGTACACCACAATACAGAGAAATGTACAACTAGAATAAAAAATAAACTTAATGGTTAGCATCACAAGGATCTCTTATAGACAACGCAAAAGCTGGGGAAAGGTACAAAACTATAGATCGTGGTATCCTAATTAATCTTCATATTAATGCCCGCATAATCACATACATAGTTCTGACCCCTAACTAGGTTTCCCTGTATCTAGGGTATCAGAAACTACGAGGATTGGGGATCCACAACACCCAGACACAGAACAAATACTTGCGGTTTTTTTTAATGCACAAATATTTGTCCTGTAGCGGGAATCGAACCCGCGACCTCACGCTTCGCAGTCGGCTATCCGCCCATTGCGCCACATCGGTCGTCAAATATTGATTTATTAATAATTAATATTAATAAATGTGAAAGTGTATGGATGTATGGGTGTTTGTTACTCTGGATTAACATGGGCTACTTTTTATCCCGGTAACTACGGGATAAGCGCAGCTAGTACAACATTAATAAAAAACAGTTGTGGAATATTATAGATCCATAGATAGATAGATAACGCTTTATTGTTTCACCACAACAACAGAAAAATAGAACAACATCAAAGGAAAGATTTCATCATCAGAGACATTATCATCGTTATTGTTTTGTTTTTCTTTCAAAATGATAAAAATAGTTTTTCAAAACAAGTAATTGCTCTTTGGGGTATCATCATCATCAACATCAGCCGGAAGAAGGCCACTGCTAAACATAAGCCCCTTTGAACGCCACCATGGACGGCTATGAGCCAATTGCATCCATCGGCTCCCACAATGTCGTCAGAGTATACCGAGTTTAATTTCAAACGTGTGTAAAGTTAGCATCTCAATTGTTAGCATCTCACAAAAAAATTGCAAATATAGTGGCATCCAGCATAGTTCTACAGTTCTAGATAGGTTTTAGCAATAGTTCCGTCAATTTTATAATTAAAATCGAATTTTGAAAAATGAGATGCTAACTTCGCTACTAAAAACAGTAGAACTATGTTGGATAGCACTTTGTCTACATAGAACTATGATATTTTTACTCTAGTGTAGTCCAATCATCGAAATTCGATGAGATGCTATGATACAATTTGCGAAGTTAGCATCTCATTTTTCAAAATTCGATTTTAATTATAAAATTGACGGAACTATTGCTAAAACCTATCTAGAACTGTAGAACTATGCTGGATGCCACTATATTTGTAATTTTTTTGTGAGATGCTAACAATTGAGATGCTAACTTCACACACACAATTTCAACTACTTACAAAAACAACGAAGGCCACAGGCATTATAGAAAACATAGTAGCCAACGCAGCGAACTCATGCTCCTTGTAATGAAGGAACAGGTACAGTATTTGAGATGCAGACGTGATCGGGACGAAGATGATTACAACAATTCGTTGCAACTTATACAGCTTATAGTCCGGCATGTCGTACCAGTACCAGTATTCCGTGTTCAAAGCTAAAGACCCACTTGTGAACGCTATGCGTTTGTAGAACGTTTGGCGGCCTGGCGGTTGCCTGAAAAAAAACCACTTTTTTAACCATCCTGTGCTATCCAATACGTTTTAACTAACTAACTCCGATGGCTCAGCGACCCAAAGTGTGTCTTGGCCTCCGAAACGAGAGAGAGCCATTCTTCTCTATCTTGAGTGATTTCAGCCCAGTTCAGAGTCTGGAGTTCGCGTAGGTTCCCATCCACCGCGTCTTTCTAGCGTTAATACGTATAATAATACGAAAGGTAATTTCAAAATTCATAAAAGTTTGTTAAGCTGTTGCAAAGCTATCAGAATGACAAATAATACTAGTAGCCACTGCAGAGATCTCCTAACCACTTTCCGGCTGCATCATCAGATCAGGTCGATGATACCAAATTATTGCATTGTCACCGCGATTACATACACATACAAAGTTTCAAGTCGATACGACAATTAGAAGTAGGTGAAAATTGACTTCTAAGATTTGATTACATTGTTAGTTAGTTAGTTACAAGTGAAGCTAATAAAAGTGTGTAAAAAGCTTGGGATTTTAGTGAAGTTGTTCTTAGCCAGTAGGTACAAGGGAGTTAGAAACAGGGGTAGCTAGTTTTAGGATTGAAGTGTCGTTTTTGTGTTGTATGTATACCTACTACTATAATAAATATAGCTACATATTCTTGACTTTAAATTAGGAACCATGCTAAAGATAAATAAACTTTTTGCCAAGTCTCTAGCAAGCTCAAACTCCAGCATCGTAAATATGAGAAGAAAACAAAACTTACAAATAATACTCATCTTTTGCGTTTCTTATAACACCACTTTCCAATGACATTTTTGCATTTACACTTTACAACATATAATTATAGCTAATTATAGTTTAGTTATAGTTTTTTTTTGTTTTAGAAAACGGCTGGCGGCAGCGACGGCGTATATGAAGTGCCCTTGAAATGTATATAAACAAAGCCTTTCACTTAACTGTTTGTGTACACAATAACCAGCAAAGTGATGGCATCCGGTCACAAGAGCCTTACCACCTGCTAAATTGATGCTTTTGATGCCTAAAATTATACTCTATTTTATGTCCGTTTATATTTATGCTTTGTTATTATGGTTTAGTCGTTTGAAAGGCGACAAGCCTCTATACACTTAGATAATTAAAATAAACAGCCGCTTTCATGCACTCTTTTCAATTTTAATAAATTATTTAATAAATAAATCAATAACTTAAACTGGATTTCACCATCTACAGTTAACTTTTACTCCTGTCAAATTAACATAGCTAGCTTTTACACTGAATTAACGCATATGCTACTTTTCATCCCGGAAAAAAGTGCCTGTGGGATAACGGGAAGACGCGGGTGAAACTGTGGGGTGAAACTAGTTTAGAAATAAAATGGTTAATTACAATAATCTGGCGGGGCGTGTAATGCAATAAATTCGAAACCTAGGCTCCGAATTTCATCGCAGCAAAGTGAGTTATCACTCAAGGCTTTGTCGCTAATGTGTTTCATTTATCATCTGAACCCGACGATATTGGATTTTTTCCCTTTGATATGCGCGCTTGTAATGTATTCTGGATTGTTGCCTTCAAATGGAATGGGTCCACGACATTCCTTAGTTTTTGGTTTAATTTATTTTGTGGAATAGATCTAATTTTGTTCGCTTGCGTAATTGGTGACCTTTTTATGTCACACAATCACAGCCCTATTTTACCCCTAACTCGGTCAGGAATCTACTGACGCGAAATAAATACGTGCGTTTTTTTTTTCAATGCACATTCATTTGTCTTTTGCTTGTTTGCTACTTACCTACAGGGTAGCGTTTCACCACAAGTCACCTGATGGAAAACCATTAAAATCGGACAAACCATTTTGGAGCTTGAAAACAACACTGTGTGACACTGTGACACGAGATTTTCACAAGTATATTAGAAGAAAAAGAGGAATGTGAAGTGACACGACATCTTCTTCAGACATTTCGCAGACTTTTTAACACGCGTTTCATGAAGGTTACGTATTGAAATTAAAATTTCTTAAAATACAAATTTCTTAAAAAGTAAGTGAGCACGTAGGTCGTAGGGCGTTATTTCGTATTAGCATATAAATAGTTACGTGATCCGCTGGCAGTTTAGACTGAACGCTATCGTCTGTAATTAACCTGTCTCCCGTCTGAGCCGGAATATTCAACTAGACGCCTACAAAATGCAATAAATAGGGCATAAAATGTTTTGGAAGTACACAAAATTGGTTTTTATTGAGTTCGAGCGCAAATTGAAATAATCGCGAAGTGAAACTTTTTTTTTCATGTTACAACTAGCTAGTATAGGCATGCTCCTTGTGGACTACAGATTATCGTGATGATTATAAAGGTAAAAGATTTTGTTACATGTAGACATGTTTTTGTTTACTCTCAGCAATAAAGCCTAAGAGTATTAGAGATAGAGATCATTAAAAACATAAAAGTCTTGTTTAGAAATGGTTTTGGTCCTTGATTCATAGAAAAGTTTAAGCCTTTTGTCAGTAAAAAAAACCTGTTCTTGTATTTCGATAGCTGGGCCCCACGGTTACAGCTGCTGATTTTGCGACATAAAAAGTATTAACTATCTTTAGTCTGAATTTCACTGAAATTCGTTGAGCTGTTTTAGCGTGTAGAAGTAACAAACACACTCACAAACTTCTGCATTTAAAGTAACACTAGCTGTTTCCCGCGGTTTCATCCTCAAAGACTATAGTTTATCGCGACAAAAAGTATTCCATGAGTTTCCCATTGTTCACACTATCTTTATATTAAATTATTAAGTTAACAGGTTGCATTCTGTTCGAGCGATAGGTATCGGCCTAAAGAATGACGCACGCGCGGCGCGGGGGGTCATCGACTCTTCGTTCATTGCACCGCCACCGACGGCATTAGCCGCGCGGATTCCTCCTCAATTTTAACTGTCACAAATTTTATATTTCATAATCTTTCCAATATACGAGTTTGTACAGTCCACTGTTATTTATTTCAAGTCCTACAACAGTTAGGACCCTAACAATTCAAACAGAATTACTTTCGCATTTATAATATTAGAATGGATACGGAAAGTGTGATTGGCTGAATCCTGAAAATTACTTCTGATATGACGTCATCACGTCAAAAAGCCGAAGCCAAGCTTGATCGGATTCGACTACAAAATTCCGGCTATGCAATAAAGTTCATGAATAAATCAGTCAGTCAGTGTTCCGTGTGAAATCCTATTTTTGCTTCACGAATTTCACGATGTGAAATAAATTTGTTGAACGGCTCATAGAAATGACAACTTGGTAGTAAAGAGTTAGTTATTAGACAAAAATACTTTTACATTAATACCATTTTATCACACGCAAAGAAATGAGCGTTTGTCACCTGATATGTTTTTATTTTTTTGTTTAATTAATTTATGTGTAGTATTAGAACACAATCACTGATGTTTAGTGCAAATATGGCAAGAGGTGGCAACACGCACGCCCGTGCTTTATCATCATCAGCTCGTATAACCCACAGCTGGACATAGACTTCTCCCAAAGTGAGCCCGGTCTTCAGCTCTTAAATAGACAATAGACAATATTATATTTATTTGTAGCAAAAAAAAAACATTCACACAATCCATACAATTAAATCAGATAAATAAACATAAACAAAACAAATACACTTAATAGTACATTACTGCAACGGCCGTCAACGTAGGCATTGTGGAAGAAGGTGTAAATGTGGGCCGAGGCGAAGCCGAGGCACACGTACCTGAGTCCATCAATGCCTAGTTGTGGCCAAGGCTTGTATAGTACTTTTCTCAAATAATGCGCGGAAATTAAAACTAAGTAGTACCTGGGCAGAACTTTTTTCTTTCGACTTTGGCAGTAACAAGTTTTCTGTTACGGCTCTTGCCGCCTCTTGAATTTCAGGTGGCGTTAAAGTAAGCATCAAAGCAAAGTATCACACTTCACTCACTGTCTTCACTTGAACTTATTTTGTCAAATATAATTACTTTTCAAAACCAATGACGGACAACGAACAACAATAAAAAATCCCGCGTTATAGTGATCGATCGTTTTTTTTTCAACAAACAGGTTTCTATGTGCAAGCAGGTTCGGAATTTAAATAAAACCTTTGAGAAGTTACCTCCTTGGTTGCCATGTTTCATGTTTCTTCGTTCTATTTTTAAATAACACGACAGATATGAGTTTACTATGTAATTTATTTGATCGCTAAACACGACAGATATGAGTTCTCTATGTAATTTATTTGGCCGCTAAACACGACAGATATAGTTTTTCATACAAATTTTGCCGGCCGCTGCTCTCATATATTTGAGCAGTGCAGCAAGTTTGATATATGTCAAGAAGGTTGTCAAAATAATACTCTTATTTCCAAGCATGTTTGAGAAAATAATACTTTATGACAATTACAGGTTTTTTTTTTTGCCACAAAGCAGCACCAACTCAGTATGATGCTGGTTCTATTAAATCAGCGCTGGTCTTCCGTTGGTTTCGCCTCCAACTACCAGCCACTCGGCGCAAGTCGTCGCTCCATCGTCATTTCTTCCCTGATCCATCTCAATCAATGCTGCGCGTCTAACATCGTATACATAATTCGTTTTCATTGAAAACTGTTACACAAAGAATATTGGTATCTCAACCCAATTCCTCCGAATCGCTTTCACGCATATAAAACCTTCAAGTTCTCGGATTTGGTAGAGCTTAAGGCGTTAATATTGACATTATTGAGCTCCAGCAAATACGGGCCAAAGAGATCGCGGGGAGCTTATTTCAAATGTAGATAGGGGGAGGTAATTGTATTGGAGTTGTGTGTCAGCTCAAGAAGCAGAGAAACGCTTTTAGGGTTCCTTACTACATTCAGAGAAACGGAAATGCTTTGGGATACCAAAACTGAGCTCTGATATGTCAAGTGACCTCGAGATAATGCTTACCATATGTAATTTGTTAAAACAATTAAACATACATAAATGCCTACTCTAGCTTTCCGGTCGTCAAATAAAATCCTACTACATAATTTGACGACGCGGTAGCCGAGTTGGTAGTGTCCCTGCCTGCGAAGCTAGTGGTCCCGGGTTCGAATCCCGGTAAGGGCAAATATATGTGTGATGAGCACGAATGTTCGTACCTGAGTCTTGGATATTTCTATCTATATAAGTATTTGTTTCTCTATATAAGTATGTATATCGTTGTCTAGTACCCATAACACAAGTTTCGAGCTTAATTTGGGGCTAGCTCAATTTGTGTGCAATTGTCCCCGATATTTATTTATTTATCACACACAGTCTCACTTGAGAGCCAGTTCCCAGTCCAGGTGTAGCGTGGTGCCATCTTCGACCACATCGTCACTTAACATCAGGTGACTTGTGGTCAAACGCTACCCTGTAAATAGTAAAAAAAAAAAAAAAAAAATTATAATATTTTATATGCGAAAGTTTGTGAGTTTGGATGGATGGATGTTTGCTACGCAAAAACTACTGAACGGATCTGAATGACATTTAGAATGGAGATAGCTTATACCCTGGATAAAAACATAGGCTACTTTTTATCCCGGAAAAAGGTTCCTGCGGGATGAAACCACGGGGCGCAACTAGTATAATAATAATGTATAATTCCGTTAAAATTAGGTTTTATAACGGGATAATTACCATGTATTTGTTTTTGTTTGAGTTCTCGATATTTCGGCACTGTTGCAAGCGCCATGATCACGAGAATACTAAAAGTTTTTGCGGGTAGGATTGTTGATGTTATAACGGGCAGACGTATCTATCTACCCGCTTCCTCACACGTTTTTTGCTTACGATGACATTACCATTTTCACACAAGTCACTCGCAACTCGATTCAAATCTCGACACACAAAACTCACGGTATCCCCTCGCGAGCTATGACAGGTGCTTTTTCTGCTGTCACACAACCGCACCACTGGATTCCAGGCACTCGACAGTTGAAACCCGTCCTCTCGATTAAAGTTCTTATACTTGGTTATTTCTATCGCTTCTCTAACCAATCGAGGTATATAGTGGCGTTCTGTCGAGATTACCTGAGGGTTATGCAACTCAATCCAGTGGTTGGTGCCCGCCTCCAGAAGGTGTTTCACTATCGCTGACTTTTGTGTGTCATTATTTTTCACCGCCTTAATATGCTCCTTAGTCCTTGTAGCAATAGTACGCTTGGTCTGACCAATGTAGGAGCTACCACAGCTACAGTCAATTTTGTAGACACCTGGTTTTTCCAAGGGAAAATTGTCTTTCGGCGACCTCAGATACTGTGATATTTTCTTAAAAGGAGTGAAGATGGTATTGATTGAGTATCTGTGAAGAATGTTGTTGTTGTTGGAATCCAGTGGTGCGGTTGTGTGACAGCAGAAAAAGCACCTGTCATAGCTCGCGAGGGGATACCGTGAGTTTTGTGTGTCGAGATTTGAATCGAGTTGCGAGTGACTTGTGTGAAAATGGTAATGTCATCGTAAGCAAAAAACGTGTGAGGAAGCGGGTAGATAGATACGTCTGCCCGTTATAACATCAACAATCCTACCCGCAAAAACTTTTAGTATTCTCGTGATCATGGCGCTTGCAACAGTGCCGAAATATCGAGAACTCAAACAAAAACAAATACATGGTAATTATCCCGTTATAAAACCTAATTCTAATGATTTTGACCATGGTAGTTTAAAACAGTATATTAATTCCGTTAAAGACCAACCGTACTTAACAGCAAATAAATACTTTAGAAGCATCTAATAGCCTTGGAAATAAATAGCATAAATGCTGCCTTTAATTTTCTTTCTATCAAAGCTTGTTCCCACTGTATTTAACACAATTTTTCTTACTATAGGAAACTTTTCAGTCTCAAGGACTGAATCATACGTAGTTTTTCACAGTCACGAAGACGGACGTATTTTTTCCCAGACGTGAGATTTTTCCGATTAGATGTACTGGCATTTATTTAGACATTGCTAAATAAATGCCAGTACCCTTGGCTGTCATTTCTACAAAGTTGATTAAAAAAATTGAGTTGTCGATAAAATTGTTTGTATCGCTTACCCTTAACGGGTCCGACATCGGTAACCAGATGGTATTGCGTTTGCGCATGTTTTAAAATAAGTTAATTTAAAAACATTTCTAATTTTCTTTAAGGATGTTAAATTGTTAGGAGCAGGTCTATCCATGCTAAAATTACAAATGCGACAGTAATTATGTTCGTTTGTTACTTCATCATCATCATCATCATCATCATCAGCCTGTATCCGTCCACTGCGGACATAGGCCTCTCCCAGGGTAACGGTAATGGTAACGGTTTGGTACATATTCAAGACAAAACGGACAAATTACAAAATTTAGCAAAGAGATAGTTTGATTCCTGAGAGAGTACATATAATACTTTTTGTCACTATATATAAACCAGTCCAGGTGTAGCGTGACGCCATCTTCGACCGCATCGTCACTTAACATCAGGCGACTTGTGGTCAAACGCTACCCTGTCAATTGAGAGTTGGGAGTTGGGGCCGATTTGCGACACTGACATTTTTGTGTACTGACACTGAGTTCTGTTACTGTATATAGTTTCTCTTTTTTTTATATAATTTGTACCAAGAGTGTTGTTGTTGCAAATAAACATATATTCTTTCTTTCTTTCTTCTTTCTTTCAATAGTAAAAAATAAAAAATAAACTGTAGTCCACGCGGGTAAAACTTACAGTTAGCTATAGCAAAATTTGCCACAACCATCCACGATTCTTTAATAAACTCTACACTGAGAAAAAAAACTGACATTTTTCTGAGTCTAACGTTTCAAGATCGTTTCCTTCCTTATTTTACCTTAGTTTTCCTTCTGAATCACAAGTTTTTTTTTTTTTTTTTTTTATGTAATAGATTAGCAAACAAGCTGACGGCCCGCCTGATGGAAAGCAGTCACCGTCGCCTATGGACATCTGCAACACCAGGAGAGTTGCCGATGCGTTGCCGACCTTTAAGAACTATTTTTACACCCATCTTGAAGGATTGCAATCTGTAGCACAGCGGAAACACTTGTGGGGGAAGCTCATTCCACATTTCCTTTCCACAAGTCCTTCCCTTTTGACTCGGAAGGAAAACGGTATTTCGGAAGGTCTTTTTTCTCGGTGTAGATAGTGGGAACAGGCTCTTATGCTGGGGCCACACTAAGGTAAACGTCAAGGGAAATGTCAATGTCTATCTTCGCGATAAATATTGCGTTAGTTTATTAACGCTATTATGTGAGTGGCTACATTTGAACGGTCAACGTGAATTCACTTGAATTATTGGCTAACGTCAAACGCCAATGTGAATGCCGTTGTCCAATGTCGTGGCCACACTTATGTCAAACGTCAATCATCGCGCTATTGAACGGCATTTCCCGTTAGTGTGGCCCCAGTATTATAATTATACGTTTGAGCAAAACAAAGGAGCTATTCTTTACTATTTCTTGTTGTAGGGTATTGTTTGCGCTAAATATTATACGAAGGAAGGTCGTTAGTAATTCTAGCTTAATTAGGAAGGTTAGGTATCCCTTGCGAAGGCAGAGGAAGGTATATAAGTGAAAGTTCTGCGGAAATATTAGTGAAAATAATTGTGGGGATTGAGAATTAACTCGAGGACTATTTCTTTTTCAGTCCAGATAAACTCAAATATATTTATATAAATAAAAATAGACACTTCCATATTGCAAGAAACACACTAATGTTATATGGGCAGATTATGATTTGAAGGCTCATCATAAATTTTTGGGCCACAAAGGATCAAACCGAAAGCTCAATTATAAATCCTGAATTCAGATATGGCCAGTCTAAAAAGCAATGCATATGAAATGAATAAAACTGAATTGTCAATAAGCAGCGCTCACCTTACGATCATTCCGTCAAATGACATCATCTTCGTTATGACGTCATCTCTGTCGTCACATCCACGTTTCCTGCAAACGGATTTTATGACTTCATCCCGTTATCGTGCCACGGCAGGCTCGGAACTCGAAAATCTTATCATAATTTCACATTTGTAAGCAGGTCGCTCTAAACGGTTTGTAATTTGTAATTTGTAATTTTAAGTCAATAAGTGAAGACTAATTTTTCGGTACGAAGTCAGAGGGGCGAATTCTTTGGAGATATTTTATTTACTTTAGCATACAATATTATCACGAACCGGGAGACGTTCTGTAGGTAGGAAGTGGGACCAGTCCTTCAAGACGGCATGAAAAGAGTTCTTAAGGGTCAGCAACGCATCGGGAACGCCTCTAGTGTTGCAAATATGTATAGAAGACGAGTCAAATGCTTGTTTGTGTTGGATGCACTTTTTTTACAGGATTACTACCTTTATAACAGTGCAGAATTCAAAAAGATAAGTACTTGCTTTGTTGGCATTTAACACAAAGGTTACAAAGTTTTCAGTGAAATAAAAACCTACGCGTTTACTTTCAATATTCGTAGGTACTACACAAATGAATGCTAATACAAAATTGATTGCTACACATTATATGACTTAGCCCACGCATCAGTTAACTTTTCAAAATCAAAACATATTTCAGTTAAATCGCGTCATTGTTATTAAATAAATCTCAGCACTGATGTCACAGCGCAGTGAGACATGCCTTATACTTATACGAGAATGTCGCGTTATTTTTTTACGAAAAGGGAAATAATGGAAATGGTTTTATTATTTTTGTTTTTTATTGTTATTTTCTTTATTATCCCCACGTGTCCGTGATGGCAGAAAATGGGGTACGGTTGCATATTTGTGACTGAAGTAAACTGACAAACTGATCTGGGGCGTATATTTTTAATTAAATAATTTGTGTGTACCGTATTCTTTCGATTTGTTTCGTGAATTTCAATTAGTCAAATATATTTATGTTCATAGGATACATGTGTCACTTTTAATGTCAAATACGTCGGTCTGCTGGTTTTTTAAAGCAAGATTTGGGCTGGTATACTAGAATGTGTTGAAAAACCCTCAAGTGTTGATCAATATAATAATATATTAAAAATATAAATATCGGGGACCATTGAACACAAATTGACTTAGCCCCAAATTAAGCTCGAAACTTGTGTTATGGGTACTAAGCAACGATGTACATACTTATGTAGAGAAATAAATACTTATATAGATGGACTTATCCAAGACTCAGGAATAAATATTCCCGCTCATCATACATACATTTGCCCTTACCGGGATTCAAACCCGGGACCCCTAGCTTTAAAGGCAGGGTCACCAACCAACTCAACCAACTCGGCTATACCGCGTCGTCAATGCTTGAATAGCGATTATGCGACATTTTTTAATGAACTGACAGAGTCAAATCTATGCTCAAGTGCCTACCTACTGATCATCTCTTGAGTATAATTCTAGAATACTTAGTCTTTCCCTTATCATAACCAAATTTATCAGGAACTAGACGTTTTCTAATGATAAAATCGAACTCCAAACCGCATGAAAATTCGTGCAACAAACAACGAACATTAAAAATAAAATTATTTGGATTCAGTTATTTTATTAAAATAATAATATTTGTGTATATTTTTTTTTTTTTTTTTACTATTTACAGGGTAGCGTTTGACCACAAGTCACCTGATGGTAAGTGATGACTAGGTCGAAGATATTAAATAATAAAAATAATATGTGTATTTTTTTTGTGTTTATTATTTTTTGTGTATTTTTTATTTTATGTTAAACTAGCCATGAACTTCATGCCAGTTATTATATGACCATATTCACAATTCAAATAAACACTTCATATGAATAATTTTCTTAGACGTATAAGAAGTAACTCAAATCACTACAAAAATAGAAGGTATAGTTTTTTGTGTTTTTATTTTGTTACTTATATCTTATTTAAGTTAGTTAAGAAGCCGGAAAGGATGTATATGTAACCCCGAAAATTGGTAAAATTTGGAAAAACAAGTAATTTTTTCAATGGGATTTTGGTATCAACTATTTACATATCCATAAGAAGCCTATTTTATTTTTTATTTATTTTTATTTTATCCCTAAGAACTTTTTATTTTTATTTTTTTTTATAAAAGATAGGCAAGCATTTGACCACACTCACCTGATGGTAAGTGATGACTAGGTCGAAGATAGAGCATGCTTGCCTAGAAGATACCTATTCACTCTTGACTTGAAGGTTCCCAAGTTATACTTATCGGGAAACAAAGGCGTTCCACTCCTTCGCCGTTCGCATGATAAATATTTAATGTGTTTGTGTGTTTTGTTTTTTTAATATTGTTTGTTTTATTATATTATTGAAATATTTAAAATCAGTTACGAATCTAAGTGTATAAAGTATAAAGTGCATGACGCCACCTTGTTTTTGAATTGCTTATCAGAAAACTTTTGATTGCGGTGAAAATGTCACATCTTTTCACGTAGACAAAACAGTTGCACTTAGTCTACTGCTTTTCATATACATATTATACAAAATATGTGTTCCGCATCTAAATCAAAATCTAAATACTTGATGACACATAATGGTGTGAGCAACCATTTCACGTTCATTTTAGCAAGGCGACTCATTAAAGCGATTGTCATTTACGCCATATAAATAAACGTGTTAAATCGACGGGTTCAGTATTGCGTCGGGTTTGAATAACCATGCATTGTGTTCTGTTGTTGGTTTATGGTGTCGTAGCCATTGCGGTGAGCGATTTTTTCTTTTAGAGTTCCGTACGTAAAAGGAGAAACGGAACCTTTATAGGATCACTTTGTTGTCCTCTTGTCTTTCTGTCTGTCTGTCTGTTAAGACCCTTTTTCTCAAGAGACCAATGAGGAATCAAGTTGAAATTTATATCAAACACTCGGTTTTACAGATTCAGCTGTAAAAAAATCAATTTTGTAAGTCAACGCAATCAAAAGATATGGCCGTTAATGTCGCATTTTTGGGATATTTTGCGATTTCAAAAGGGAATCAAAAGCTACAGGGTACTTTTCGTTGATCTAGTATTATGAAATTTGGCATAAAGGTAGGTGTAAAGGAAAAAAAATTTGAAAACTGTTAAAATGTTGATAATTTACAAAAAAAAACAGTTTCTACGGAATCCTCGAAGCGTGAATCTACAACTCGCACTTAGCTGTTTTTTTTTCTTTGGGGTCCCGTACTTTAAAAAAATCAGAAAAAAGATTACATATACTTTCCTAAAGCCAATTAAATGTATTGTTACAGGCCTATCCAAAATTTGAAGGCGTGCCAAAATGTGGTCGCGTCACGCACGTAAGTATAAATTTGATACATCAATGTTCATTTGATTCACCAAACTAGATCGATGTTACCATTCGTGGCTAAAGCACAGAAAGTGAGCCCAAATTTTGCTCTAAAACTACACCAAAGTTTAAAATGACGTCTTGTAAAATCTTTGGTCTCTTTTAACCTAATTATTTCTAGGAAAATGTTGGCTACAGGCTTATTTCTTTGAAGATTAAGACAAGTGCCTATTGGCAGAGAACTTAATGTTTCTAAAAATGTCAGATAATGTAAAGGTCATAAAATAACAAATTTTCCCAGATTTGCCAGAAGTTTCAAATATTATGGACACGAAACAGACGTCCTATTACTTTCATTAATATCCGAATACTGGATAACCTTTATAAAATATAATAATAACAACACCCACATTACGACATTGGTCCGGTGAAGCGATGGAACGGTTTTCAGAGGTCTTGGAGTTACTTAATGGTTGCAATTTTCGTTTTTGTACCCGTATGATATTATTCTCTTGTTTAGTTGAAACCTGCCAAGTTTTTTTTCTAGGGTGGAATGCTTTGCTGTAATAAAGAAAAACTTAAAATGACACCAACCGATGAAATGAAAGAATGTTTCCAAATGCCGAGGAAGCCCCCGCCATCTGTAAGTAAAGTCAACCTGTAAAAATGTTTCGATATTGTCAAGTAGATACGTGTGTCCTCGCTAACTATTAATAGAAGATTTATTTTATAAGTGAAGCGTAGGGATTATTGTGGTAGATATAGCCCATGGCCCATGTCCAATACCACCGTTCCAACAGCAATGAAATAGGCTGATAATGACTATGGAGATGATGATGATCATCAGATAGTGAATGATCAGATGATAATTACCTACGTCACAGATAGGCTAACAAAACAATAAACTTCAAACCTATGTTTTTATTAAGAAATGCACAATTACATGTGCCTACCATAAATTATACTTATAGGTTATAGGTATTATTTTGACATCTATACATATCTAACATTTTTGATGCGGATGATGATGATGATGTCTATCCTAGACAAATGCAAAGAGAGAAAAAGGACAGGTTAGCCTCAGTCACGGTGTTTTTAGACCGCTTGAAGGCCTCTGACATGGCCTATCGACTGTTATAATGATATCGGCGCATGAAACACCACCAGTGGTCACCCTTCTGCGAGTGACCGCAGAGAACTTTGTTTAACCTAGCCGACGACGTCTACTACGACTCAATAAAATAATTAATTTAAAATTGTTACATATTTCAGTGTGATTTAGACATTTGCTTGGCCAAAAAGCGTGGTATAGCGTCGGATGACGGCACTATTGATAAGAAAAAGATGGCAGATTATATTGAAACACTTTTCGAAAACGACCCAGAACTTGCGGATAACATTAAGATGAACTGTGTCTTTGGAGATTTGTCAAAGTACGGGCCGGAAGACTTTTGCGATCTGATGAAGCAGAAAATGTGTATTGACGTGCAAATTGTCAAGGTACGTTTTCGAATAATTAATCAGTATGTAATGAAGATTAGCTCGTTTTCTCAATGATCAAAGTTGGCCGTTTTCTTCGAAGATTACTGTTGTGACACTTTTTCTCTAATTACGTTATGATTTCATTAAATTCTTAACACCCATTTTCAATAAATCCAGGCAATAAATTTATTGTTTAGGATTTTTCTTAACATCAATTTTCAAGAAAGCCAGGAAATTCGTTTATTATTTAAGATATTTCTTTTTTCTCTAAGAATTTTGTGCTCGATATCCATTAAATGATACTCCTTAACGAAGAATAAATTTCTTACATAGCACATTATGCTACCACTGTTTGTTAAAAAGTAAGATCACAAATATTTGGGCATTAAAAATAACGCAAGAATTTCTCTTCTATGTCTGGGTTTTGTGGACTCTAGATACAGGGAATCTTTGTTAGGGATCAGAGCTGTTTATATTATTGTGTAGGTGTTATCATTATTATTAGATTATAGTCTAAACTAAACACTGACTAAATAGCCACAGTATGTAATGAAACTATTGTTTTTTAATTGCAGAATTGCGACGACTGGAACGACGAGGGCGACTGCAAAGGAATGAAAGAGTTAGCCGAAGAATGTATCAAACAATTTTGATTAAATTGTTACAGCAAAATGCAAGTGCTCTCGCGAAATTGCTGAAACGTCTTCGAAGCAGCACTAACACGAATTTGCAAATTTAATATCGTCTCGAGTTACATACAGTTTTGGAATTTATATTTCGTGTTTTACTTAATTTAACTGTCTAGCTTTCAACTCAGGTTAAGGTGCTACATACCTAGAATTATTTGCTTTCTACTCCTGTTTTCTAAGGAATGCAATCTGAGTCTCTTTAAGACTAGAATGGGTAGGCACTTTATGGGCCAGCGTCTTTCATCTTCGACTGTATCGTCACTAAAATGAAAACGTCATATGAGATAAAGTCCAAGGCAGTCCTATTTATAGGGTCAGCAACAAAATTCGTTGAACAAAACTTAATTTTTCATCGTGAATACTCACACATCGCTCATCTGAGACACTTATGAATAGTTAGGTGTGATCGGCAACTTTTGACGCTGACTGCGACTCTTGTTGTAGATAAAAATAATTTAGAAAGAAGCCTTATGTGTTGTTGTGTTGATAAGCCATCAAATAATAATCTTTTCTTTATGCAATTGAGATCAACTCGTTCGCTTAAGTATGCGTTACCCCCTGTGCATTACAGTCCAGTACCACAGAGTTTTTTTTACTTCAACAAATCAAGATCCCACGTGGCAATGCATTGCGCTCGTAATCCTAAAAATCTCATAATATCACTAAAACATTGCCTTTCAATCTGAAACAGTAATATTTGCAAACTATTGCTAGACTTAGGTTTCATTTAGTCTACGTAACAATTTACCCATTTCCATAGAAGTATCAACGTTTCTTGTTTCAGTACAAACTATTTTGGTATCGACCTTTCATTAAACCCAATTTACCATCTTAAACATCTCCAGTTTAGCCGAATAACCATTCCGCTCCTGAGCGAAAACCTCCCCTTGTGACCGGTTTGCCACAAACGAGTTAAGTTTGCAACTTTTGAAACACTTCATTTTACGACATGCCCAAATGACAACTTGTGTAGTTCTCAACCACGGACGAGGCTCAAATAGACACCGCACGTTTACCGAAAAGTGCATATAAGACCGCGTTCTCGACCACAGCGACGGGCGAGGAGGAAGCGCCCGCCGGGGTGGGGGCGCTAGTGACTGCAGTCCGAGCAGCAAATAATTCAAAAAGTACTTTTACCTACCTTTTTTTTAAATTAGGGAATTGTCTTTTTGTTTTCATGACCAAAATGGAAATTAAAAAAAAAAACTAATAAACAGTACTACCATTGATTAAACAGAATGATAACGCTCGACAATCGCCCATTGCTTGTATCCTGCAGCCTGCATCGCACTACTTCAGCCGTAGTTGAATACGGCCCCGTATAAATATATTGGTTCATTGGGCAGCCCTCACACCATTTCCGTCGCTCCTACCTCGTACATCACTGTGGTCGAGAACGCGACCTAATACACTCAACTCCGTAGGTTTTATTTCAAAAAGCAGGCAACGTGTGCAATCTGCGCTGAGCGGCTCAACATCGCCCACTTTAAGCAAGTGGCGAGACGAATCATTTGCTTATTGGTAAATGTTATTAAGCGCTTCCCATAACAATTGCAATGTCAACAGGTGCCTACTTGGTACTGCACTGTGCTCATCACCCTAAGCCTCATTTGTCACGTTGACATAATGCTTTCTAAAAAGTTTTTTTTTTATGAGGAAGCAAACATTTGCTGAAAGTCTCACCTAATGGTAAATGATGACGTAGGTGATGTCAGAATCAGTATTCAGGGTTTTGGCAAACAGTGCATAGAAGACTAATTGAAACTTTTTTTCCGCTCATCATTCGACTGAGAGCACAGTTAACAATGAGCAATTCTATTTAGGGTGTCTAGAATGTTGTGTTGTCTATGTTTGCGACCTTATTAAAAGCTCTCGGGTAATGTAAGATCAGTTTATTATTGCGTGAAGACTTATATAAGGATTTTGGTCGGACATTTATTAAGGTAAAGCCGGGAAGGGCTCAGGCACTTCCTGTATATTATGGGCTATATTGATGTGATGTACGAAATGACAATGGTGTTTAATTTTGGGGGGTTATTTCACACCGGGTGGCAGGTAAAGTGTCTCGACAACTATTGCTCTATATTTTGAAGGCCGTTATTAAGATTTTAATAACTGGAAATTATAGAAAAATTATAATCAAAAGCATTCATTTTTAAGTACTAATTTTATTTGCAAGTGAGCAAGTTCATTACAATCCCAAGCTTCTTAGTCTTTTAACAAACTGATATTTTAATTTTTTACTGTGTACAGGGCACAAATCACCCGATTTTAAGTGACGATGTGGTCAAAGATGGCGCCACGCTACACCAGAATTGGGAACTGGCTCTCAAGTGAGACTGCCGGAACATATCGATAGGTGCTTGGGAACAGATTCTTAATTAGAGGGTGGTCGCTAGCCAGGCGAGCACTAGAAAATGGTCTATCACCAAGCAATGGTTTCATCACGATGTCTTCCATCACTGAAAGCTCAAGCGCATTGTAGGATTCGAATCCACGACCTGAGCCATCATCGCTTCGTTTTCGTTTCATATGAACTAGAAATTTAGTTAAAGGCTTGAATTTAATTATACTAATAAAACTACCTGTTTAGCTCTTCACCCTAAACCACACAGGCCTCAAATATGCTTTAGCCTCAGCGGTTCCCTTGTAAACGCTTCCAAAACAATCTGAAACTTAATTACTATGCAAACAGCAAATAAATAACGAGCAACAAAATGATAGTGGGCCATTGTTTAGCCGATGGCCCGGGGCCATTTCCTTTTGAAAAAGTTTGTGCCATGGCACCTTTGTTCCTTTAATCGCCTCTATTAACATAACAGCCGCTTAAGCGCTTAAACGTATTGTGGAGAATAAGTGATGCGAATTTGGTAGCCGAGCGGGGCTTGTAATTCGATTTTGGGGCTATTTCACAGCTGCTGCTGTAGAGCCTTTTAATTTGAATTATCCTTCTCTTTTTGGGGTTCCGTACCTCATAATTAAAAACACGCCATACTCTCTCTCTGAGAGAAGGCCAGAGTCCCAGCAGTGGGAACGTGAAAGGCTGATAATGATGGTGATGAGATAAGACATTTTCTCCCTCATTGTAAATGCAGTTATAAAATCGACGTTCACATTCTAACCCACTTGTATTTTAAAGAGCATTAGACGCTATCAAAGGCATGAAAAGATAAGGAGAGCGGAGTGTAGTCGGCTTGTGGATGCATTTGACTTTTCGTATTCATAGAGAACTCTCTCCGTGCTCTAGAGATTTCCGCTTGCATTCTGCTTTACATTTTCTTTTTGAATGGCGGAATCTTGGTTTTCTCTTTGCTTCTTACTAGCGTTTGACCACAAGTCACCTTGATGTTAAGTGACGATGTGACCAAAGATTGCGCAACACTACGCCAGGACTGAAAATTAATCCTCAATTGTGGCTGCCGGAATAAATCAGGAAAGAGCATAGCGACAGATTCATAGATTGACGGTAGTTGCTAGCCAGTCGAGCACTACACTACGCCTACGTTTCTTTTATGCCTACATCACTATCACTACATAGTATAAAACAAAATCGCTTTCTCTGTCCCTATATTCTTAAGTCCCTATGTATGCTTAAATCTTTAAAACTACGCAACGGATTTTGATGCAGTTTTCAACAATAGATAGAGTGATTCAAAAGGAAGGTTTATATATATAATACATACATGTTATAGTACAGAAAAAACAAAAAATTCAATGATTTGTAAAATACTGTCCCATATTAGTATCTACAAATCTACATTGCACCCGTGCGAAGCCAGGTCGGGTCGTTAGTCAACTATAATCCGTGAATAGCCATTTTAAAGTAATAAGGCAGCTAGTTGTAACATTTATCTCTGACTTGTTTAAAAATATCATGTTTTCTTACTCAAAACTTAATCATAATAAAACATAGCCTGACATTTGGTATCGGAGATCGTTTAAATCCTGTAGAAGTCTAGAATAATATAGGATACTTCTGATTAATATACAATATCATCCACACGAGTGAAACCACCAGGAACAGTTACTAATCCTACTAATATTATAAATGCGAAAGTTTGTGTGTGAATGTTTTTTACCACGTAAATAGTATAGGAGTAGTAGTTCAGCTTCATACAAATCGGCCGCCGCCGGTTTGAATGTGTGCGAGAGTAGCGGCGCCGTGTACGTACGCACTTTTCACGCACACAATCACAAACAAACGGGGCCGCGGACGGGGCCGCGGCCATGCACTCAGTACGGAACGCGCCGCCTATGCATCACCGTAAGAGTAGGCAATTAACTCGTCGAGCGGCCTTAGCTAACCTACTGTTCTTACTTTACTGTGCCACGTATCACCGTAACTACTAAACCGATTTTAATGAAATTTGGAATGGAGATAGCTTATACCCTGAGTTAACACATATGTTTTTTATCTCGTGAAAAGGTTCCTGCGGGATAACAGGAAGACGCGGGTGAAACAGCGTGGCGCAACTAGTTATTTAGAAAAATCTATATACTGTTTTAAACTACCATGGTCAAAAACAAATGGAATCCAGTGGTGCGGTTGTGTGACAGCAGAAAAAACACCTGTCATAGCTCGCGAGGGGATACCGTGAGTTTTGTGTGTCGAGATTTGAATCGAGTTGCGAATGACTTGTGTGAAAATGGTAATGTCATCGTAAGCAAAAAACGTGCGAGGAAGCGGGTAGATAGATACGTCTGCCCGTTATAACATCAACAATCCTACCCGCAGAAACTTTTAGTATTCTCGTGATCATGGCGCTTGCAACAGTGCCGAAATATCGAGAACTCAAACAAAAACAAATACATGGTAATTATCCCGTTATAAAACCTAATTCTAATAGAAAAATCTAGTCTCCATGGTACAATTTGGACTTATACCGCCTCTAGCTGATATTTTCAGCCTGTCTCAAAGTTGGTTTAAGTCGTAGTAGGTTCATACCTTTAAGATAAGAGCTTGTAGCTTTGACGGAATGAATGTCGTATGAATAAACTGGCTGAGGTACTAAACTTGGTCGGAACTAAAGCGTTGCTGAACGCTGTATCGTTCAGTGAAGTGTAGTTTCAACATATTGAATTTATTTACTTCCTATAATAGTGTTGTAGAAATGTGTTCATGAATAAAACAAGAACAGCAATAGGAATATGAACTTTTTTGAGGTGAGTTTGATGAACGTCTTACGTTTCATCATCATCATCATCATCAGTCACAAGCCTCCCCTCTATAACGTGATAGTAAGTGAAAATGAGATCTATTATGTAACATGCTTGCGTTGAAGGTACGTATTCACTCATGACTTGAAGGCTCTACTTGCAGGGTGTTAAGTGACGATATGCACAGGAGAGCACAAGAAAATGCCCTACCACCCAGCTATGGTTTCATCATGATGTTTTCCTTCACCGAAAGTTCAAGCTCATTTTAGGATTCGAACCCGCGCCTTACGGATCGCAAGCCGACGTCGACTACCGCTGAGCCATTATGGCTTCAAAATTATACTTATCGAGAAACAAAGACGCTGGCAAGGTGTTTCACTCCTTCACCGTTCTCATTATAAAGGTGAAAGCGATGTGTTTTGTGCTGTTTTTCTTGTCCAATGGTGGAAAGAGATTATTTAGTTACATCGCGTAACATCTGAATTATTCTCTCCAAATCATACAGTTTAATCGAAATAATTACATCAAAGCCTCGTTGAGAACATTTCCCGTTTAACTTTCCAACTTTTAAATCTCATAATCCTATAATTTCAACGCTTTCCCTGAATCAATTAAAACCGCACTTTTGTTCGGAGTATGTGAAACAAAGCGGATTTAGAAACTTGGCGAATTTTACTGGAATTGTTTACTAATGTTTCTTGAGGTAATATTTGCAAATGTTTTGTTCCTTTCACCACTCAAAAAGTTTAATTTCAAATCAGGCTTGACTTTTATAATAAGGGTTCAATTTGCAAAAAGTTCGTAGGGAATGTTTTTTGCCGCTGAAACTTTGAAAAGGTCGTGCTTTTTCACATTTCTTTTCAATCATTCAGTTTCTGTCGCTCTCTCGCACTACGTCTCTGATGCTTATAATAACAATTAAAATATTACTGTCCACACCATTCCTTACATAGTTTTGACATCTGACTACAATTCCTTTAAACAGTATCATAAACTACATGATTCAGGGATCCACAAAACCCATACACATATAGAAAACTTTGAACTTGTTCCAATGCAAAAATGTTTGTCCTGAAATGTTTGAATCAACCTTGCGACCTCACATATTTTCCATTTGGCTGTTATGCACCATATTGGTCATAATATGATCGTCATCACCATCATCAGCATATTACGTTCCCACAGCTGGGAATCTGGTCTTCTCTCGGATAGAGAGTATGGGCCATAATCTACCACACTAGATTTCGCATTGATAGTAGGTATCCTACTAAGATTATAAACGTGAAAGTTAGTGAGTATGGATGGACGGATGTGTGTTACTCTTTTAGGCAAAAACTACTGAACGGATCTGAATAAAATTTGGAATGGAGATAGATACCCTGGATTAACACATAGACTAGTTTTTATCCCGGAAAAAGGTTCCTGCGGGATAATGAGCAGATGCAGGTGAAACCGCGGGGCGCAACTTGTTAATTATAGCGTGAAAATCCGATACTTATCTATCATATTAACCTTTATAACCCTGATCCATTGTGATAAAAAGAAACCGAAGCGCAAAAAAACTCCGTACAACTTCCCTATCAAATACCGTAGATAAAAAGTGGTTTCTATCAACAATATGTCATAAAACATATTGCATTACGCTTTCAATAACGATAAAGTTGACACCGACATATCCTTTATTATTCTGCGCTAGTATCGTTGCGTCTCGCGAGAATTATCTGTTGGGCGATAAATCGCTCGATACGTTCGGCGTTATTTTGTCACCGTTGACAACTTTGGTAGTAAACTTCAACGAGACACGTAAAGATTCTTGTTCGTTATGACTTTATTTCAATATTTTTTTTTACTATACTACTATGTTTGACCTCAAGTCACATGATGTTAAGTGACGATGTTGTCGAGAATGGCGCAACGCTACACCTGGACTGGGAACTGGCTCTAAGTGAGGCTCCGGCTAGGTGGAACGATGACATACGCATAATGGCTGGCAGCAGTTGGATGAGAGGAGCCGAAGATCGGGCTCAGTGGCGTGCTTTGAGAGAGGCCTATGTCCAGCAGTGGACTGAAGTGGGCTGATTATGATGATGATGATGATGATGAAGCCGCGGAGAATAGCTAGTATATCTCTAAGAAAAGGCCCATATCACAGCAGTAAGAACGTATAGGCTGATGATGATGATGGAATTTGAAAAAGAGGGTACTCACACACCGTTCCCGCTAGTCGTACAGTCAGCGACAAAAGTAGCTGAACATACTTGATTTTCCAAATGTGTATTAAATGAGTATGGTTTGTTGTTCTTTCACAACTTACATGGTATCGTTTGACCACAAAATAACACCCCTAATGTTAAGTGATGGTTCAGTCGAAGGTTGATGTGTGAGATCATAAAGGACAATCGGAAAATTGGTTTTGTTCAGCGACTTTTGTCGTTGACCGTACCAAGCATCGCGACCTCGTTAGTGCAACGGCCATCAGTACATATCCGCAGTCGGCAGCCATGTAGTGAAGTTAATCCAGTCGGCGCAATTAACTCCACGTGTGCCACACCTGGTGCTGGCCGCAAACAAATTGGGTCGACTAAGCCCTAAGTAGGATACATGTAGAACACTAGGCTGTCCGCACATGAGTCGAAAACGTCGTCTCTTAGGCGTATAGTAAAGATGAAAACGAGTACGAGACATTCTTGTACTAATTATGGCTTATATTTTTTTTTTGTTTTAGTTCTTACAGGGTAACGTTTGACCACAAGTCACTGATGTTAAATGACGATGTGGTCGAAGATGGCGTCACGCTACACCTGGATTGGGAACTGGCTCTCAAGTGAGGCTGCCGGAACACACCGATAGGTGCTTGGCGACACATTATTAACATGAGGGTGGTAGCTAGCCAGGCGAGTACTAGAAAATACCCTAACACCATGCTATGGTTTCATCACGATGTTTTCCTTCACCGAAAGCTCAAGCTCATTGTAGGATTCAAACCCACGTACTACGGATCGCAAGCCGACGTCACTACCACTGAGTCATCATCGCTTCAATAGCTTATTATAACAGAAACGCGGGTGTTGGTCTCAGTCAACAATGTCCCTACATGCTTCGGTGGAATATCACTTACGTAATGACAGTAATTATTTAAACACAGTGATACTACAATAAAAGTAAATTCATACTACAAAACTACAGCTATTCGATATTTTTAGAACGAAACGTTTTTATCCAAATAATTATTGAAACAGACACGCCTTTATTTATCTATCAGCATTGTTAGATGAGTAGGCGCGCACGTAATAGTTTATTTTCTCTATTTTACAGGTTAGCGTTTGACCACAACTCACCGATGTGATCGAAGGTGGTGTCACGCTACCTAGATTGGGAACTAGCTCTCAAATGAGGCTGCCGGAATACACTGACTTGAGTGTGGTAGCTAGCCAGCCGAGTACTGATAATAGAGTTAACCATTATGTCCATATGTTGCCTGTTTTGTTGAGAAAAATAAATACATTTATTATTATTATTATTTATTATAGAGTTTGGACGTATCTCACTGTATACTTTTAAAAGGCTCTTTGACTGGAAATGCTTAGCTTTTGTGCAAAATAAAAGCCTAACTTGATCAATGATATCATCGACCAGTCACTTCAATATATCTCTCCGTTGAAAAGAAATGCATTTTGTCCCAAATGTTTTTCCTTTCATTGAGATATTCTTTGATCCTGTGTCAGGCACCTGTGACATATTTGATTTACCGTTCAATAGAGCGGAGTAAGAATTTGTTACTATTGATATCACCTATAGTTTCTCCATGGGTACAGAAATGACTTTGACGTAAGAATTTATTTTAAAAAAAATTGCGCCTAAATAACGGGCGGGTAGTAAGTACCAAAAAACATTAAAGCATGCATCTCTTTTTTAATTTATACAGGTATGTACCTATGTGACTTTAAACAACGAGTCACCGATGCGGTCGAAGGTGGTGTCACCTGTCACCTGAAGGTAGGGCACTTTCTAGTGCTTGCCTGACCAGTGTATCACTTTCGAAGACAGAATAAGGAACCTCACTTGAGAACAAGTCCCCAATTCTGGTACAGCGTGGCGTTATTTTTGATCACATCGTCACATAACATCTTATGATTCGTGTCGCTATTTTTTGATATGAAAAAAGATGTAGCAATGTGAAATGTATGTGTAAAATGTGCTTGGTGGTAGGGTATTTTCTAGTACTCGCCTGGCTAGCTGCCACCCTCTTGTTAAGAATCTGTCGCCAAGCACCTATCGGTGTGTTCCGGCAGCCTCACTTGAGAGCCAGTTCCCAGTCCAGGTGTAGCGTGGCGCCATCTTCGACCCATCGTCACTTAACATCAGGTGACTTGTGGTCAAACGCTACCCTGTATATAGTAAAAAAAAAAAATTAAGTAACTGTTTAAGGTTAAAATTATCACGTTATGTAACAACACTGCATAATGTAGATCCTCTTTCAGTGGCGAGTGCTTAAAGGCTGGCAGCACTCATAAACCTCGTTGAATAAGCCAAGGCTTCAATCACTCAATACTTATATTCAAAACCTATGTCACATTTTTATAGTCTATTTATTCAGCATGCCTCACCAACACTCGATGAAAAAGTCTAATGGCCAATCCGACTCCATCCAATTTAGGAGACATACAAAATGTTTGAATGTGCCCTAAATTGGATGCAGTCCATTACACTACAGTTACTGTTGACAGTGACAATCGATGTATTGCAGTTACAAAAGCATTTGGAAAAATATATGGCTGAACCAAACAGTAATAATAAGAAACTAGCTGAGCCCTGCTGTTTCACTTGCTTCGAGGATCTTGCGGTATTTATCTTTCTACCTTTCTAGAATTTTATGATCGGTTTACATTATCCCAGTCCAGTGATCCAACGAGAATCCAGTCCAGTGCTGAACTGGATCTGTAACGTCTACATTATTCCAGTTATTTTGAAGCCGTTGAAGTGTGAACACTAACTACAGTGTCAATGATTTCGAGAAGAAATATGTTTCAAAAGGCACTGATTGGCCGTCTACATTATTCCAGTTGCACTGAATTGGTCGCACTGGATTCAAAAGTAGACCGCCAATACAGTTCCTGGACTGGAATGCTAACTGGATTCAGTGCATTCCAGTGCCGGTTTACATTTTTCTAGTAAGGAATACAGCGCTGGATTCGATCGCTGGACTGGAATAATGTAAGCCGGGCATACAATATCTCGTAAACACGTGTCGTGTAAAACACTGTGAGTGTTTGTTATCGAACTCATCCAAAACGGCTAGACGAATTTTTATGAAATTGTTTGTATATATTTGGTACGTCGCCGAGGCAGGCCCCGAAAAAGATGGCGTGATGACCTTGACTCATTTGAGGTGCGGTGGCCTGAGGTTGCGGGGGAAAGAGATATCTGGAAGGAAATGGGAGACCTTTGTCCAGCAGTGGGACAATAAAGGTTAAAAAAAAAAATTGGTAGGTCTGAGAATAGGTTATAGGCACAGAACTCCAAATCTGTGGTTATAGGCTATTTTCAATATCCCTGGGCGACAAAGGTCCACTTAAAAAAGAAAATACAAACAAAATGTCCTAATTTAAGTTCATTTCTTTTTTCTGTGTTATGTAGAAAGGACAAGCTAACAGATTCGCTTGCACACTTTGGTGTAAATACTTTTTACTCTTACAGCGGATACTTTTTTTAGCAACAGCCGCTGTCGCTGGTGTGCCTCGCCGCACAGGTGTTCGCAGTTTGTATTTACTGCAAAACGTTTCCCACCTTTTTGTTAGCAAACAGTTTGTTACAGGGAACAAAACAAGTGATTTACGGCCAGCGTAAATTGTAAGGGCTTGGTTACTACAAGATTGCTTGAGTTTGACAAAGCGTACTATTTACAGAGCGCTTGTGTTGGAGCTTGGTCTGTGTCACTAGCCTTAATGGGAGGTTTTCTGAGGTGCAATTAAATAAAATGTTCAAAAAAAGTCCGGTAGATGGCGTTGACGGTACACGAATCTGCGAATTTTGCAATAATACCTACTCAAAAAAGCAAGGTGCATAAAAAAACAAGCAGCAATAGTGCCCAATCCAGGTGTAGCGTGATGCCATCTTAGACCACATCGTCACTTAACATCAGGTGCCTTGTGGCCAAACCCAAACTTGTAAGTAGTTAAAAAAAAGCATGGCAGGTTTTTGTCAAATCAGACGAACTCACACGTGACAGTTAAATATTGTTTTTCTGACCTTGCGCTTTATTCCCTTGCGACAAAAAATACTTTTTTATAAAAAAGCTTTGGCTGTATGCGGTCCGATTCCTTTGTTTTTTCACTGAACACCACACCATCACTTAACATCCAGTGACTTATCGAACTATACCATGTAAGATACTCGTACAGTATTTTCCAAACATAATATTAAGCCTACGTTGTCAACTACAGCGTAGCAAGAGATTACATTCTAATAAAAATTAAATTAAATGAATTAATGTTTCGTCTGAAGTCACCTGTAATGACATAAATTACTTTAGAGTCTCAAGTTGTCTGACGTTAAAGAAATTAAAATATTGACAGCACACCAAAAGAGTACGAGTAATTACGTGAGAGAAGCAAGTACAGACAGGCAAGCATTATGGGGTTAATTTATTTTCCGTGCGTTCAATTAGCGCCGGTTTTATAAACGTCCGTAAGTTAAACATTAGATCAAATTTCGGTGAATTTGAACTTTTTGACAAATTTTCCGGACTAACTGAAATTTGATCTGACATTTAACTAACGGACGTTTATGAAACCGGCCCTTAACGTTGACTTTTCAAATGAAAAGCAATCGTGATGTTTCTTTTTTAACTAGCTTCGCCCCACAGTTTCACCCGCGTGAACTGCTGTTTATTGCAATAAATCGTAACCTACAAAAAGCCTATGTAGAAAAGCACTTCCAAGTCCAAATTTTTATACATTCCTAGAAACTTTTTGAATTTTCATCTTCACGTAAGAGTTTTCCTTGGACTTCAACGAATACAAAAAAAATAATTAACGAAATTGTTTCATCCGTTCACGCGTGATCCGATGACTAAGGCAAATAAAGATTTATTTGTATAATATAATTGAAATAGTTAATTATATACAAATGAATCTTTATTTGCCCCGCGGTTTCACCCACGTCTTCCTCTTATCCGGCAGGAACCTTTTTCCGGGATGAAAAATAAAATACATATAAAAATAAAGCCCATGTGTTAATTCCAGGGTATAAGCTATATCCATTTCAAATTTCATCAAAATCGATTGAGTAGTTACAGTGATACGTGGCAACAAAAATTTACACACACATACACAAACTTTCGCATTTGTGATATTAGTAGGATTAAGTAGGGGTAGGATAGTCTGAATAAAAAAAGGCCTAAACTTTAGTCAAAATAAGGAAACAAGACGCCCCACGTGTTTAGATGCTTTTGTTGCTGACTGTACCATCATATAACACCAACTCAAACCGGAGCTACCAACGTTGTAGGTGTAATAATGATTGATGACCACATTAACATATCTGGCTCCTATTTATCTATATATCCATATATTTTATTACAAATGCGAAAGTGACTATGTCTGTTTGTCTGGTACCTTTTCAAGCCTGAACAGATCTTGATAAATTTAGTACGGAGATGGATTGAACTCTAGAGAAGGACTTTGAATGTTGTTTTTTTTTAATTTCATAAACTGTAGTTTACGTGGGTAAAACTGCGGGTATAGCTTGTATAATTTATAAGATTATGTTTTGACTGACTGACTGACTGAATGATATATCAACACAAAAGCTTAATAGCTAGGAAATGGTCTTAGGAACATTCGGTTTTGAGAATATTTTATGTTCTTTTTGTTAGGTAAGTTACATACGAAGAAAGCATTTTGCGAAATCCTAACCTCTTAGAATAATTTTCATCAACGTTACCATCAGCCTCTCAAAAGGAGAATGGGTCTTAATCTACCACGCTGGCCCAGTTGGTAGACGTTACCTAACCTTGAATATTGGTTCTTAGGCATGCCTGTTTCCTCGCGATGTTTTCATTTGTGTTATGGCTCATCTACCTACATAGATATATTTTTACTTACTTATAGAAAAGGGGCTGAGTTGAGATTTGAACTCAGTATCAACACTTTGTAAAACGCACGCATTACCGTCCAGTCACGAATCAATTTCCAACCTTAACAGGGTGAAATGGGGTAAATGCACTCTGTAAGAAAAAATGTGAATTATAGAAAAATATCGTCTGAAATGCACCCAAAGCCGCGAGCAGGCCCCTAGTGTTCCGCAAATTGCAACTGATTTGACGTCATCTATCTATGAGACGGCGTTAGTGCAAAATTGATGGTGAGGAGCTTTTGTGGTCGACTCCTTTGTGAAGAGGAACTTTTGTTATTTGTTCAACGTGTCTTATTATGAATGGTCGGCTAACAAAATTCAAAACATTACAAAGAAATATTTGGTCTTGCTCTTCTCTTATTTCAATAAAAGATAACAAGATTGGGTACTCTACCTGCGGGCAGCGACCTAAAACATGTTTTTTATCTGTAGGTGTTTAGTTTTATATGGGTAGTTTAGTTTTTAGTATTTAGTTTAATTTTCTATCCAATTGTATATAATTATTTTGTTGTTTTGTCATATTATATCTAATAAAATAAATGTTTACTATTTTATGAAAAAAAAAAAGATAGATTACTTTTCGTATCAGATAGGTAACTTTTCAAATCCGGAAATACTACATACACACAACACAAGAAGTTTATGATAAAGATTTTGGCCTAAAACCTGACAATAATTTTCCCCCCCATTTGTGTTTAGGTAAAGTATATACTCGTAGTAGTTTTAAAACTAAGTTTAGATTAAGATAGAAATTGCGACACAAATGTCCACGGTTACTGATGTGCGTCACTAAATTATTGTGTCACAATAAATATCACAACTAGAGACACCGGTGCGCATACATAGACACGCAGTGTACACACTGAGTGTACGGTGTACAGTTTAATAGTCTCACCATCAGCCTTTCACGTTCCCACTGCTGGGACCCTGGCCTTCTCTCAGAGAAAGAGTATGGGGCGTAATCTACCACGCTGGCCCAGTGCTGGTTGGTAGATATCGCATGCCCTTGAATGATGCAGTTCTTGGACATGCTGGTTTTCTCACGATGTTTTCTTTCATCGTTTTGAGCGACGGCAGTCTAAACTTAGCTTAATATTATACTCTTGATAACAGACATTGAAGTGTACAACAAAATATAGAACACTGAGCATCAAAAACCAAGGCCTGGTTATTACAAGTAATTTTGCATATAATTAGGGCATGACTCTCACAGAAGCTCGAACGAGCGAGCTTTTGTTATATCTTAAGGTTCGTTCATTATGAGAGTAGTATACAGGCTTCACACGCCTTTGTGTTTATAACGCGCTGCGACATCGCCTGTTGTGTCGTAAAGAATGACGATAAAGTGTCGGTGGGATGTGAAACCAGAGACCTCGGTCTTTCAATTTAACAAACTCGCGGTTTCAGTCCCGTTATATTGACTACCGATGTGTCCAATGGGTGAACATTTGCGCATTCCACTAGAGGACAAATATTTGTGCCGACCAAACTGTCGCAAAAGGCGATCATGTCTGATTTAATTCCTATCCAATCCCGTAAGATTTCCATTAGGAAACAAATATTTGTAAATTAAAAATCGCAAGTATTTGTATTTGTGTTGTAATATAATATGCTGGATCCACATAGTTTTTGAAACCTACTCTAGATTCAAGTTAGGGGTTAGAGTTTTGTATGCGATCTTGTAGGCATAATATTTTTTACTATTCAGACTTTTTACCTGTCCTTTGAAGCCTATCATAATGTAGCTTCGCGGAAAAGCCTCGCGAGGCGGCTCATTTCACATCTCACAGGCAAAAAGGATGTATATTCAAGATGAATAAACTTGAGACCGATCCCTTTACTGTACACCCCTCACTATAGTATGCAAAGCTTGTGACGAAAATTCGTCATAAAGTATACCACTTCTTGGGATAACTTTTATGCCTTGCACGTTTTTCTTTTGACACGAAAATAATGCTTTATTTTAAGTGGTACGTCAGGCAATGAGATGGGACAAGTAGGTATGCCCTTTTATTAGGTCGTAACTTCAAGTCGGAATTATAAACGGAAGAGATGTACCCGGCGGAATATGAGGCATTACTTTGTGGCTATTTGACGAGTAAATATAACATTGGTGTTACTTGACGAGAACACTTGAACAAATTTTTTTTTTCATTTTCGTGGGTGAGTGAACGAGTGTGTTTGTTTTTTTTTACTTTCTCACACTGGAACAACCGAATGGATTTGAGTGAATATTGGATTGGGGATAACTTTTTCTTTGGATTAACATTTGGGCTACCTTTTTACCTTTAAAAATATTTTATACGCTTGATTTACTTATAGCGTATGGATTTACTTATAGCGTTTGTATGACCATGTGGCAGAAGGTGGTGTAACGCTATACCTGGATTGGGATCTGACTCGAGTGCGGCCACCAAAACACACGATGAGTAGTTTCATCGAGAAAGTTACATCTAGTTTTAACGTGTACGTATCATTTTCTATATTACGCCCTAAAAACAAACTCCTAAGTAAGCAATAAAAATGTATTCCACGAAATTCTAGCTTCCAAATTCAGCGCAAAATAGGTGCTTATTCTGGTTTATTTGAATAAATCGCCCAGCTCCTTCGGGTGGCGGTGAAGCATTTGTTTTCACTTAGGTGACTTCCCGACGATCTTGGAAATCTAACCACTTAGCGTAAAGCGATGAAGATAAAGGCATTTTGTTGAAGGAATTTCCTATGAATGAGAACCACAAGTTTAATGGCATTGGACTTCTCCAATCTCGCGCTGGATCAGTTTGGTAGATTACGTCACATATTTTAGAGAACCTGAGTCCCCGTAGTGCATTGATAGCTAGCTTCCTCTAATATTTAAAGAACGGAATTTCGATAAGTACGGAATAAACTTTTTCTCTGAGAACTCAAAGTTTATATCTCAATTAGCTCTGATTTTTATGAGCTACGATGTCAATTAATAATTTTAATGGAATGACCTGACACCAATTTATATTAAAAATGACGAGCCCTGTTTGACTTCTGACCTTTAAAAGAAATTAAGAAATCAAGTTGAGATCGGAGGGTGAAGCTATTTTCTTTAATCTAATTATGCGCTAATCTGATGAATAGGATGTCAATTATTTATTGTAGAAATAAATTAAGTTCACCGTTTCTAAGAATCCGTTATTTCAATTTTAAAGTTTTCTTCTTATAGAGCAGCGTTTGACTATAAATGATCTGATGTGGTCGAAGGTGGCTCTACGCTACACCTGAATTGCAAACTGTCTCTCAAGTGAGGCTACCTGAACACCGACAGGTGCTTGGCGATAGATTCTACTTCTGAAGCTAGCTACTACAAAATGCCCTACCATAGGAGCTTCAGCGAAAGCTCAAGCTCATTGCATGATTCGAACTCACAACGGATTGCAAGCCGATGCCACTACCACTAAGCTATCGACGCTTCAAAATAACTTGTGACGCCTTGATGTTATTCATAGAGCCTGTGTTCTTTAACTGAATCAGGTAAAGTAAAACATAATATGTTATGTACAAACTTTACATTCCAGTTTTTTAACACTAATTACGTGATAATTAAACATGAAATGAAACTCCACATAATGAAATTCTTTTCATTATATAGGACATAAAGGGTTACACACAACCTCCATGCGGAGGCCTTCATTCGACACAATTTTCTCGCCGCATTTCTAAAAAACTCTTGTATCTGGTTATTCATTAGTTTTAATTAAATTAACGAGACGTCAGACGCAAAAGTTTTGGAGATCAAGATTGTAAGACATATGCGACCGTATTGCTTCAAGTTTTGTTGTTGTTTAACCTCGTTTTGCTTGGTGGTAGGGCATTTTCAAGTCCTTGTCTGGTTAGCTAGATAACACCTTTATGTCGCCAAGCACCTATCGGTGTGTTCCGGTAGCCCCACTTGAGAGCCAGTTCCCTGTCCAAGTGAAACGTGGCACCGTCTTCGCCCATATCGCCACTTACCATCAGATGACTTGTGGTCAAACGCTATCCTTTAAGAAACATATATTTTTTTAAAATCTTTATTTATTTATAGAGGGTTTGATCTTTTACAGAACATGCCACCCTCATGGGTGCACTCTTAACTATTTACCTACGCTTTATACCTAAATTAACGATTCTATAGATACATTTGGCTTCCTTTGACGTTGGCGCAGACAAAATACTATTGAACATTCCAACATTATTAAAACTAAAGTTGTATTGTAATACAAACTGCTGTCTTTCAGCTTCGTTCCGGACACACTCCGCCAAGATATGAGTAACGTCCTCAACCACATTGCATTCTGTACAGTTTGATGATTCACATTTTTTCATTAAGAACGCAAAACTATTCAAAGGGATGTGTCCGGAGCGAAGTCTGAAGGCCGTCACCACATCGCTGCGGGGCATGTCTGCACCCACATACCAAGGGAGACGGGATAGACTAGGCTGAATGGTCCGATACCAAATCCCTTTGCTCAATGACCTTTCATCGAAATATTCACGCCACAAATCCCTACAACGGCCTCGAACAATATAAATAAGATCACTGAAGTAAGGTAAACATTCGAGTAATATTCCATCTGTGATCGCCTCTTTCACCAACCGATCAACCATCCTTTAAGAAATATAAAAAGTAGAGACATTACATTTTATTGGTAGTTTCTGGTGACACAAAAATGCTTTTGTCAATGTAAATTAATGTTATCCCTACTTAATGACAATTACCGTCGGAGCCGGAAACATAAGTTGTTTGCGGTTCCCACGAGCCGTACGGTCGCTCGTGCAAGATCCCCCATACCGCGAACCCTCACTGCACTGAATGCCCTCCTGGACGCCAACCCTGATTGTGATATGTTTGCTGATGAATGGAAGGTAATTTTGTCTGAATGCTTGAAGTACTGCGAGGCGAATGCGTGATAGTGGTGTCTTTATATGTTAATAATCTTTATGTTACAATTGTTCTATTTTTCCATTGTTTTCTATTCTATTAATGTTTCTATTCTATTCTATTGTATTTTAATCTAATTTAATTTGATTGTGATTCTGATAATTATTTGACCCTATTTTATTTTTGTTTTGATATATTATTATAATTAGTGTAAGTGGTGTAACCGTGCTGATTATTAAATAAATAAATAAATTAATTAATATTATAAGAGCGATAGTAACTTTGTCTGTCTATTTATGTGTCAGTCTTTCACGCCTAAAAAGTACTGGACGTGGACGTCACTACCACTAAGCCATCATCGCTATAGCTTATTCAAAGGTCCTACCTCCGCACTAAACTTCCATAACATCTGTTTTTGTTTCCTGACAGAAGGATTACTTTTGTATATATAATATTAAGAACAGATTTTCTCTACTTCAATCAACCTTATCTCAACTTGACTATATACAAAAGCATATAACATTAATCGTTTACCGATATCATAAATTACGCACCATTTGGTAGCACACATTTGTTATACTGTCAGCTTGACAATCTACCGATTGTTATTTGCTGTTCGGGCGTGATATGATTTCAAAGTTACTGAATTAACTGGGGTGGTGTTTAGAGATATTATGTTATTGCTGTTGTGAATTATAAGAGAAAACACGCTGTATATATCATGATCATCGTCATCATCGACGACGACGACGACGCGGTAGCCGAGTTGGTAGTGTCCCTGCCTGCGAAGCTAGCGGTCCCGGGTTCGAATCCCGGTAAGGGCAAATATATGTGTGATGAGCACGAATATTTGTACCTGAGTCTTGGATATTTCTATCTATATAAGTATGTATATCGTTGTCTAGTACCCATAACACAAGTTTCGAGCTTAATTTGGGGCTAGGTCAATTTGTGTGCAATTGTCCCCGATATTTATTTATTTATTTATCATCATCATCAGCTGAAACAAGTCCACTGCTGAACATAGGCCTCCCCCCTTGAACGCCACCGTGAACGGCTATTAGCCATTTGCATCCATCGGCTCCCTGCGACTCTCACAATGTCGTCGGTCCACCTAGTGGGGCCTACCTACAGAACGTCTTCCGGTGTATGGTCACCACTTGAGAACCTTTCTTCCCCATCGGTTATCGGTGTAGGTATATATACTCTTTTATATTACATATTTATTTACTTTTCCGTGTGACTTTTCGTAGTTAATTGCATTTTTTTTAGCAGATAGTGATAACACGATAACGGCTCCAGTGGAAGACCATCTGTATTGGTACATTCAGAGACAAATTTAATATAGCTGATAAAAACCAATTCTTCAAAAGAGTACACAATGATCTATGTTTGGTGATCGAAGAGCTTAGGAAAAATGTGCTACAAGTCCTGTTCAACCACAGAAACACATCTAGCAATTTGTATCAAAAAAAATAATTAAGGAGTTTGTTTTATTTTTTCTGATACTCTAGCTATGGGGAATCTTAGTTAAGGTTGAGATAGTTATATTTTTCTTTTTCTTTTCGTATAAACTCGTGGTCAATTCTATTGTCGAAGCTTCCATGCCACCTAAAATGTTTTTTTATTTAATAGGATACCTAAAAACTTCCTTCATGGCTTTCCAGCTGATACAACCAGGATCAACAACTACTACGGTAGGGCTCAGTTGAAAATGCGATTGCGATATTATTATTATCAAAGAGTAAAACCTTATAAAATAATCATGTTTGAACAGATAATCGTAATCACAAAACATCTCCTAAATAACCCAGTATGATCCGAGCATTCAATTCGCATTATCGCAATAAAGCAATAGAGACAAAACGCGATTCTTTCTCGATATCTTCCTTAAACTGAGTTCTGATCGTTGTTTCACTTAATAATTCACAGGATTCCTTCACTATATCGCTGTTGTATAAACGCGGGTGGAAGAACGCCTTGTAGTATTAGTCATTTCTACAAATTACTAGATGACTATGCGTTCTTTAGGAGACAGACGAAGATTTATATCTCTGTATAACTCTATAGCATTTTGTAAATCAATTTCCAGGCTAAAAAGCATAAGAAAGCGCATAAAGAGGTTTATTGATTTTATCGACTAGTTGCGCCCCGTGGTTTATCCCGCAGGAACCTTTTTCCGGGATTAAAAGTAGCTTGTGTGTTAATCCAGGGTATAAGCTATTTCCACTCAAAATTTCATTCAAATCTGTTCAGTAGTTTTTGCGTGAAAGAGTAACAAACATCCATCCATCCATCCATACTCACAAACTTCCACGTTTATAATATTAGTAGGATAATTGAGCAGTTCCTACGAATATCAAAAAATTTACTCGTTTATCGCAACATACAACAATACAAAAAAAACTGAATATTTTTAAAAGCATTCTGTTTTTTTTTACAATTGACTAGGCTGTCGTTTGACCACAGTACACTCGATGGAAAGCGACGATGTGGTCGACAGTGTGTAGCACGCTAGCCCAGTTAACCTATTCACTCTTGACTTAAACACTCCCGGGTTGTACCTTTCAGAAAACGCCTAATAAGGCGGAGCATTTCACTCTTTTTCACCGACTTCAAAAAAGGAGGAGGTCTCTCAATTCGAGCGTATATATGCTTTTTTATGTTTGTTCGCCGATAACTTCGTCGTATAAATGAACGGATATCGATGATTCTTTTGTTGGAAAGGAGATATCCCAAGGGTGGTACCATGACAAGAAAACCAGGATTTGATGATGGTATCCCAGAGAAATCGAGGGGAAAGAGAAGTCGGTTATTTTTTGTTAAAATTATACTTGTGTTGATTGACTTTAAAAAGTGAACTTAGTAACTTCCAAGTGGCAGCTACCTCGGACAAAGAATTAGTCTAGCCATTCAAAGGGGGAACGCTGCCAGTATCTTCGGTACCTTGCCTAAAGGGACTTCTTTTAATAATGTATTTTAGTTATTAGTTTAGATTTATTTGTTTTTATTTCTCTGTTATGGTATATTATTTTTAGTTTGAAGTAATAAATATAATCATATCGTTTGTGAACTTCCAAGTCCATTGCCTCTTACCAGCAATGTATGATATTGTGAGCAGTCTAACTACTCGTATAATTTCATGGCTTATTGCCAGTTTAGAAGCAGCACTGGAATGTACTAACAAATCTAAGACACAGAAGTTATTGAATGCGACATTTAGATAAAACAGTACCGTTTTGTGTTCACTCTTTCACTTAGGAATGTTTTCGAGGGGATGAAAAAGATAAATATGCTTTGCTACTGCGGAATGCAATATTGCAACAAATTCCTCGATCACGGTATTTGCGAGATTTAAGAAGTACAATATCACAAGATCTTTGTACTATTGAATTTTGCGAGGTCTTGTCGCTTTGAGAGCTAAATAATTATCATTTTATATCTATCTTATTTAATATATAAACATAAATTGGTATATGTTATATGGCTAAATAAGGTTTTTAGGGAAAGAAAAATTGAGAAAAAACATATGTATATGTAACCATTATGTACGTAATGTGTGATATGGGTTGATTATTTATTAAATGTATTTATTTGTTAACGAAGGCTAACGTTAGGAAATCAATATAAAGTTATTAAAAGTGTATTTTCTAGGTATCTCAAAAAGCCCGTTAATGTTTATGTAAAAAGTCAGAAGGGACTATCATACTTCACTTAAGCACAAAAATAAAGAAGGGATTATTATCATCACCACTACTTGAAATTGGCAAAAACACGTCACAAACAAATAAATAAAAAGAAAAGTGATGTCATAGGAACCTTTAATTATGTACTTTAAAAAAATTAAATTATTTACTATTACGTGTTTGTTAACGTGTAAGTGTGTAAAAAGCAAAATGTAGTTGTTAAAAGTGACTTCTAGTTGTTCCAAAAAGTCAGTGTAAAGTTTTAGTAAAGCATAAGACAAAAGAGAGGAGGGACAAGGACCAAATAAAATTAATTAATAGATTGATTATAGATGGGTTACAATATCGTCTCATAATCATCATTAATATAACACCTTTTTAACATTGGTATGATACAAGTACACTATTCGGGCCAACCAGAATTTATTTTAAGAAAATTATGTTTTCTGATTGTAACCCTCAAATTTATATTTAGCTCTAGGGAAACATCCCCAATTTTCAAAATGCTTAAATTTTGAACTACTGCTTTTGCTTCCTCTTTACGTCTCTTTACTTGATTTGATCATGACGTAGTAAGAAAAAGTAGTTTTGATGATCTGTAAAAGAATTAATTTCTGTTAGTAATTTATTGAAGATATACTAGCTGTTTAGCTGATACTAGCCGAGTGGCCGTCCCAGGTATCGCCGGAAAGACGAAATCACGAAGGATTTGCACGAGCTCCAGGTGGAGGACTGGCAGGAGGTGGCGCAGGACAGACCGAAGTCGCGTCTTTTGTTATCGGAGGCCAAGACTCACTTTGGGTCGTTGCGCCATCTCAGTTAGTTAATTAGTTACTAGCTGTTTCATCCGTGTTAAAATTACTACAGGAACCATACATTATCCGGCTTACAAAGCATGCATATACAAGTATGTTACTCTCCGGCCTCTAAACTATCCATATGCAAAAACACATTTATAGATAGTACGTAGTTCTTTAGCTAGGTAAAATAATAAGCCAGGACACAAACTTTCGTATTAATTAATGTGAACTTTAACATCTCATATCTAATTTTACAATACGTAGATGATAAGTTTGATTCCCATCTCCGTCATCATCAGCCTTTCGCGTTTCCACTGCTGGGACTCTGGCCTTCTCTCAGTGAGAGTGAGTAGGTATGGGCCGTAATCTACCATGCTGGCCCAGCCGTCTCCGTACCTATGACTTATTCGGTAACGTTATGATTTACTATTCATCGCTCAAAACGGTGAAGGAAACCGACATGTCCAAGAACCACAACATTCAAGGGCATTCGACGTCTACCAAACAGCACTAGGCCAGCGTGGTTTGAATTTTACTCTCTCTGAGAGAAGGTTTGTTATCCCAGCAGTTGGAGCGTAATGGCTGATGATGATGATAAAGCATCTAAAATCATCATCTCCAATTTTTTTTAAGAAGCATATAAATTTGAATCCTCACACTTATTGCTGGTTGTATTCCTGCTTTTATATTGAAAGCAGCTTTGAACTCCAGAGTTGGCTGCACTTGAAGAAGAATAAGTAGCACCATCTTCTGGTTTGGAATACTCATCGACTCCCACGGCAAATTGTATACTAGACTAGGTATATCTTCGGCCTGTAATGAAAAAATAATATAACATAATATACATACTCCATTATGACACAAGTGTGCTACGTTGGGAATTACACTCGAGGCGATATACTTTACCTGAATTCGAACGTTTTCTAAAACAAGTGATATCATCATCAAAGCTCCAGTTATTATAGGTATCATCAAACCGTAGGTCAAAATGACCTCTGTATCCTGAAAATAGTTTGTATGTCAGATTTAGTACCTGACCCAGGTAAAAAAATTGATTGATTGGACCTCTATCTACCTGTCATCTCATATATTATACAAATGGAGATCAGTTCTTCAATAAGTGCATGGAAAAGATATTTTCTCTAAAAGAATTTCATAGAGGACAGTAATGAGTTTGGTTGGATATAATAATAAAACTGTATTTTGCTTGTTGACCACTCACGAAACCTAGGTTTATTTGTTTTAGATAAGATTTGCACTACAAATAAATTTGCATTATTATTCATTACTTAATTATAAAAAGCGCAAGTACCTATATGTTCTGTGTCCCCACGGGATCGCCGATTCGCGTAGTATCCTTATACCTTAGATATAGGAATATAGGGAATCCTACAGTTAGGGGTCAGAATACATTTAGGCATATTTACCCTTCCTGCACTCATAAGCTGGTAGAGCAGTAAACCACCCTGAAACAAGTTTTGCGCGTAAATGGTGGCAACATTCAATCCATAAGCAGCCTCTACATCTTTGAAAGTTCTGTAACAAAATTTGACACTTTTCACAGTATGCTATAAACATGTCCTTGCTATAAACAATGGTCCTGAGAGGTTATATTATATATGTCACAGCCACCTAGCTTCCCAGTTCCCAGTTCATGTGTAGCGTGGCGCCATCATGGACCACATTGTTTTAGCTATATGTTTAGATAATTGTGAACGTCTTTAATTTTTCCAAATGTTGTACCTACTTTTTATGTTTGTGATTTATTTTGTGTGATGGTTAATGTTTAATATTATATTATTGAGAACTTATTGTGTAATGGGTGTAAATGGCATGCCGTTCTTGTTAAAATAAAGAAATACAATACAATACAATCGTCACTTAACATCAGGTGGTCAAACGCTACCCTGTAAGTATCTAGTAAGCTTAATTAGTCGTTCAATCAACAGCCTAGCTAACAGCGCCGTTCAACTAGCGGCCTAAATGATATTCAGCCGCAGCATCAACGTTTAATAAACTGGTTTGAGCATTCCAGTGCCGTTTGATCACAAATAAAAATAAACATTTTGGCGGCTGGCTTTCTGAAGAACTAAAATTGAAATACTCAACTTGAAAATACTCTCTCTCTCTCTCTCTCTCTGAGAGAAAGTCAGAGTCCCAGCAGTAGGACGTAAAGGCTGATGATGATGAAATTGAAATGAACAGGCTGGGCAAGTAATTAAACGTCATCGATTGACGACGCGGTAGCCGAGTTGGTAGTGTCCCTGCCTGCGAAGCTAGCGGTCCCGGGTTCGAATCCCGTAGGGGCAAATATATGAGTGATGAGCACGAATATTTGTTCCTGAGTCTGGGATATTTCTATCTATATAAGTATTTATTTCTCTATATAATTATGTATATCGTTGTCTAGTAACCCATAACACTCACGTTTCGAGCTTAATTTGGGGCTAGGTCAATTTGTGTGCAATTTTCCCATATATTTATTTTATCGATCCAAGTAATTTGCCAAGCTGGTTGATCAAATGGCTGAATATCATTTAGACTACTAGTTGAACAGCTCAGTCTAGTGACGAGGCTATGCTGTTTATTAAACTGCTAATTGAATTAGTTGGCTGCGACATATATACAAATACTAGCTGTTCCCCGCGGTTTCACCTGCGTGGACTACAGTTTATCGCGATAAAAAGTATCCTATAATCCTATATCCTTTCCCAGGGCTCAAACTATCTCTTTACCAAGTTTCATTTAAATCGGTTCAGTGGTTTAGGCGCGAAAGCGTATATATTCCGTATACTCCAAAATTATTCCCGCACTTCGGTGCCCCCTCACCGCGTTATCTGCTGTATCTATTATACTATTTTAAATCTAAGTTTATTTTTTTCGGACCGCGCGTTTGAACCGCGCACCTCTTTTTGGTCCGCGACCGCACTTTACCAATTTCATAGATTCTCCCGCCCCCCTCACTACACCGCGTTTCCCGCTGCGCTGCGGTGCGGTGGGTTTATTTTTCGATTAGATTGACATTTTTTAATTTCGTAATATCTTGCAAATAGAATGTCCGATTTGAACAATTCAAAAAGTAATCCACAGGTATTGGAACAATCTTGAATACGAAATTATTTATTTTGATAAGGATTAATATAAAAGTATGGATAACATGGTCTGATTTTAGTCAGCATTTTTATTAACTTTTAAAATGTATAAAAGTAATTATGGTATGTTATCCTTAAGAGATAGACATATGTCATCGCGGACTTTTTATAGACCTGTATAATACACAATTCCACAGTACATAGGCAGCGTTTTCGTTGAAAGCTCTCAGACGGCTTATTTTTTTCCGACACATCCAACAAATATCGTTATATTTTAGCCAGTGTATACAAAAACTTGACAAATTATATCTTAAAACCTTCCTTGAGAACCACTCTATCTATTGGTGAAAACAACATGAAAATCGGTGCAGTAGTTTTTGAGTTTATCGCGAACAGACAGACAGACAGACGCGGCGCGGAGGACTTTGTTTTATAATAAGTAGTGATACAAATATAACGACTTACTGTGTTATGAAAAAGTAAGTTTTAGTGATGTCTGCGAGCTTCTGTTTCCATTCTTCTTCATTCAACTTCTCAGTTTGTCCCTTTATTAGATCAAACTTAAAAATCTTTATATGTCCCACCAAGTAGCCTACAAACGCTAAGTTGACCGTATCGAATGTGACAATAATTGTTATTGTAATAATTCCGCAGTATACTCCAAGGATTTGTGTGAAGAGATACGCGTAGAAATTGAATTCGTAATCAAACGGCTGCCAAAAGTAGATGGTGAGTTCCAGCCTAGTTGTTATGTTTTTGATTGAGTTGTTGTTTTGAATGTTGTGGATGATAGGAACTGTCACCCAAGACCAGTAGCAGATGGATGTAGCGGCTGCAAGTGTCCAGAACGTGTAACGGATGTTCTTCTCTGTAGTTAACAAGATCTGAAAATAACTGTCTAATAACTGTCTAAGTAATTGATCCATCAATTGCTACTTTGGACGTCTGACACCAGAAATTAGTAATAGATCCTGATCCGTTATCCGCGGTTTTGGATCGATATGTCAGGTCTTAATATGTAATTTTAGTAGTAATATGTCAAGCCCTAGTACTAAAGAGACATATTATGACATGGCATATCGATCCAAAACCGCGGATAACGAATCAGGATCGATTATTAATTTCGGGCGCGAGTGATAATGGAATGTACTGACATCATGTTAAAATATCAGGATAAAATGTAGATAAAATGTTAAAAAAAATTGTAGTTTAATATTTAAAAAAAAATGTATGGTACGTTTCCTTCGAAAAGATTCGAAGTGATGTGGCCAAGGATTACATTCTGATGTGAACGTGGATGAAACCGTGGAACACAGCTAGTATTTTATCAATTTAATTTTAAACGTACTTAGGATAATAATAAATCTCTTTTTTTTACTATTTACAGGGTAGCGTTTGACCACAAGTCCAAGTCACCTGATGTTAACTTTTAAATGCACTTAGGGGTCATAAGTTTTAACTATAACTGTGAATAAGTTTAATTTAACTTAATATAAAACATTTAAGTACCTTTGTTATATATTTGTGCTTGTCTTCGGGATAATCTTTGACATAGTAGTTGTACAGATGAATTTTCTCCATTAAATCTGTGAATGCTTTTTTATAGCCTTGCGTCTGGCTTATCATTACCTTACTCTGAAATGAAGATAACGATATATTATTTCACCACAAAAACAAAAAAATCAACAGAAAAGTAAAAATATTAAGACCTAGTACAATGGGGGTCTTATCGCTCAGTGTGCTTTCTACCAGACAACCTATAGACAAATAGAAGTTTCATGTAGCTATAATTACGTTAAATTTCGATCAAATGTAAGTTAAATGTGGGCTTTTCTGGTTCTTTATATAAGCAAGACCAAAATTTGGTACAGCCTGCAAAGGTAGTTGTCCCGGATTCGAATCCTGATCGTGGCAGCTTTACTTGACTTTTAGAGAAAGTACACTTTAAAAACAGTAAATAGCTTGCGATTCTTGTTTTGAGTTTCACCTCGCCACTAATACGCATGTCAGTCAGCCTTTTACGTTCCCACTGCTGGGACTCTGGCCTTCTCTCAGAGAGAGTATGGGCCGTAATCTACCATGCGGGCCCAGTGCAGGTCGGTAGATGTCGCATGCTCTGGAATGTAGTGGTTCTTAGGCATGCCAGTTTCCTCACGATGTTTTCCTTCACAGTTTTTGAGCGGTGGTAAATCCACACATAACTTATCATAGTTCATAGGAGGGATTTGAACTCGGTGTCGGCGCCTTATAAGTCACACGCGTTACCAAGTAACATGACAACTACAAGCATGTATTAAATGTGATTAAATAGGTTAAAACACTTACAAGCACAACTAAAGCAATAGGGAGTATTGAGAATATCACTGCCAGCACAGCAAAGTCCTTTTCTTTATAATTTAAACCCAAATACACGAACTGGGACAAACAGGCGATGGGGACGCAGGTAGGGACTATGATGCGTTGTAGTAGGAACAGTTTGTTTGTTGGTAATGTGTACCAGCTCCAGTACTGCGTGTTGAGACATAGGATACCCATTATAACAGCGAGGACTCTGTAGAAAACCTGATCGCTTGGATAACGTCTGAAAACAGAATAAAATAAAACTAAACATAACACTTTTAAAACGCTCTAAAAATGTAAAATAATTAAATTTACTTGTATTAGTTAGTTACGATATAATGGTTAATTCAAAAAGTGTGGAGCGCTTTTTGGTTGTACGTACTTTTATTTACTCAGTTAAAGAAACGCTCCACACTTTTTGAATTAACCATGTTTTAAAAATAGCATCGCTTCAATTGGAATCTCCTTAAAGTACACAATTAAAATTGCGGTGACAACGAACCCAGCTTCAGATACACTTTTTATTACAACAGTTTTTGTTTCTATACAAATATAAACAATGATTAATCATAATCGTGTTATTTTGAATGATTTTCCAAAGAAACTAATTGCAATTTAGGATTTTAAAACAAGAGTGAAATGTATTTAAAAACTCTCACAAATAGGATGCGTTCGCCATGATGGCTCGTATGTTATTGTGTATTTAAATTTAAAAATCGTCTGTCCTACTAAGTTCGTTCTAGCTTGTAGGTACTTAAAATGATTGATACGTTTCCTACTACTCTTGTCCATTTTTACCTACGCCTTGATAAAATGGTTTGTTCACGTACTACAGAAAAATATTTTCAAGAATATATGTTTTCAGTGGAGCTTGCCAGTTGTTCTTAACCAATCAACCAGGTTAAACAACGTGCTCTACGGTCAGTTCTTGGATCGGGGAACACTTGTGGTACAGCTGAACACTTTCATACTTCAGAGGTCCCAGTTTATATATTAAGATAGCAGTCATTAAGAATAATGGCCAAAACGGACCCGAGGTCGTATGAAAACTATTTATATACGACAAAAAATTTAATTTTTTGACTAACGAGATTACACAAACGATATTTTAAAGAAAGTGTAGAAAAACTAGTATTGTTTTTTTTAACTTCGGAGTTTCATAGGACATTTTTTTAACTTACAAGATGCTTGGATGTTTTGAACTCACTCCGCATTTTCTTTTTCATTTCGTATGAGCTTTGGAAGTCGGCCCTACTTAAAATTAAGTAATTAAAGTCAACATTATTTACCATATATGAACAAAAACTAATCTTTTTAATATATGTACTAGCAAATTGATTGTCACTGTCAAGTGACATTGAGAGAAACGAACATTTTTATACAAAACTAGCTGTTCCCCGCGGTTTCACCCGCGTGGGCTACAGTTGATTGCGATAAAAAGTATCCTATGTCCTTCCCCAGGGCTCAAACTATCTCTTTACCAAATTTCATTTAAATCGGTTCAGCAGTTTAGGCGCGAAAGCGTATATATAATCCGTATACTCCAAAATTATTCCCGCACTTCGGTGCCCTCTCACCGCGTTACCTGCTGTATCCATTATCCTATCTTAATTCTAAGTTATTTTTTTCGGACCGCGCGTTTGAACCGCGCAGCTAAAGGTCTTCCTGGTCCGCGACCGCACTTTACCTATTTCATAGATTCTCTCTCCCGCCTTCGGTGCCCCCCTCACCTCACCGCGTTTCCCGCTGCGCTGCGATGCGGCCCGCGGCGAGTTTATTTTTCGATTAGTTTGACATTTTTTAATTTCGTAATATCTTTATCTTTATCTTTATGTTCTAGCCAATTTAAAATAATGAGGACAAAAAGTTTGTGTTTGTGCGTTTACGTCATAATAGCTAAACGAGTTGAAATAAAATTTAGAATTTAGTATTAACATTATTCACGAGCAGTATGGCGTCACTTAGTAAAGCGCTTTCCCCTTCGGAAGGTGTCATGACACTCCAAAATAGTTAGTTTAATTTTACTCTTCTATGTGTTATAGTAGGCTATGTTTGCATGTTTTATTAGTTATTTCCTTTCTTATCTGTGGAGGCTTGTAATTGGCTTGTGTTATTTACTTCTTAACTTATGTTGTATTAGTAGCTGTAAGCCACCCAAATAAAAAAAAAAAAAAAAAAAAACACATAAATAAATAAATTTGTTTTTTTATTTAATAATTTTTATGTAATTTAATTTGATTGTGACTCTGATAATTATTTGATGTAAGTGGTTTATCCGTATTGATTATTTAATATTAAATAAATAATTAATAAAAACTCATTTTTTCGCTTAAGCAATGCAAACATGCAGGGGAAATTAATAAGTGAAATAAAGTACTTGATAATTTTAAGGCTACATATCCTCGGGCTACTCGCTCTATGACGGCAGAAGTTGCATGCGATTCAATCTAAGACCTAAATCAATAGCATAAGGTCGTTTTTCTGTTGAAATTTCTATCTGTCAGTATCAATATAATACCGCGATGATGGCTTAGTGGTAGTGACGTCGGCTTGCGATCCGTAGGACTTGGGTTCGAATCCTACAATGAGCTTGAGCTTTCGGTGAAGGAAAACATCGTCATGAAACCATAGCTTGGTGGTACGGTATTTTCTAGTAGGTACAGGATAAAAAATAGCCTATGTATCCAGGGTATAATAATATAAGCTATCTCAATTCCAAATTTCATCGAAATCGGTTTAGTAGTTACGGTGATGCAAACTTGACACAAACTTTCGTATTTTTAATATTAATAGAACAACAAATAGAAAGCTTACAGTTCAAAACGCTAACGTTGTTACTAGTTTTAAGACTGACAATGAAAATCATGCTGTTTTTTTTATAAGAGGTAGCCAAGCATTTTACCCCGATCTCACCTGATGGTAAGCGATGACGAGGTCGATGATGGAGCATGCTTGCATAGAAGATACCTATTCACTCTTGACTCTTTGATTCTTTGTATTTTACTAAATAAACAGAGTTCGAGTTTAAATCATGTCAAGCCTCGTAGAATCTAAATATATAACTCAAAGGTGACTGACATAGTGATCTATCAACGCACAGCCCAAACCCATACGGATAAGGCTGAAATTTGGCATGCAGGTAGATGTTATGACGTAGACATCCGCTAAGAAAGGATTTTGATAAATTCAACCCCCAAGGGGATAAAATAGGGGATGAAAGTTTGTATGAAACTTTGTCAATTTTAAACCGATCGGGCTGAGGCTTTGCATGCTTAAAGCTGTAGCCCACGCGGGTGAAACCGCGGGCATACAATAAACCTGCAGTGGCGGAAACTCGCGCCTCTACTGTACTACTTCTTATACTGTGTCAAACAGGCAGTTTTTACGTTTCTCTTAGGGGCACTTGACACGACCCTGCCTCGGGTCATTTACTTGAGTGCGCTTCGGAAACATAGTCGTTTTGTGTCGAATCAGTAACTGGTAGGTTGTAAGCGCTACAGTAGAGCTAACAACCTACGATTGTTCAGTGACATTGTAAAAAAAAGCCATTTTTAGCCGTCCACGACTTTTACATTTTATAAAACCGGCGCTAAGAGTATTGCCGATGCATTGCAAACCTTAACACCCTGCTGTTTATTTATTAAATAATGTATGTACTCGTATGTAGATACTTATGGTATATTGCTAGAAATAAACTATTTTAATTGTTTATTTATTTGTTAGTTAGAGATAACAATCGTTTCAGAAAGCTATGTTATTTTTTATTCAGCGCGTTAACGCTTTGTGGTCACAATTTCACGCTCAGTTGCTCACCGCTGTTAACTAGAACTGGCGTCTTAAACGCTCTTTATGATACGGTACAAGGAACTACGATAATATATTGTCAGTACTTAACTCGGAGAATTCTCGCCGTGGCTTAAGTTTCTTGTTGTTCCGTGTAATTATGTGCTGTCACCAAACAGACGGCACTTCAGGTAAAATTGTATAGATACCTACGTCTGTTACATTGTGTGACGAGTTGTTTTTACTGGTTTTAACAATGTTTTCTCCGTGGTTCTGTTTTTAGTGTGGCTTTTAAACAAATACAGCTTGTAAATGCTACGGGAAATGCGACTGTGTTTCTTTTACTTTACGTGTTACAATTTTTATGTGTAAAGATACATATGCTGGAACCACACTAACGTGTGGCCACGACATTTGACAACAGCATCCATATTGGCGTTTGACGTTAGCCGATAACTCGAGTGCATTCACGTTGACCGTTCAAGTGTAGACACTCACATAATTGCGTTAATAATTAACGCAATATTTATCGCGATGATAGGCATTGACATTTCCCTTGACGTTGACCTTAGTGTGGCCCCAGCATTACGAGTAGCGTTTTACCATAAGTCACCTAGTGATGCTGTGGTCGAAGGTGGTGCCATGTCTAGCTTATCGTCAGTATTGTTTTACAAGTAATATAGACTTTACTTTTCTGTCTATATTTTGTAGTAACTGATGGAAGAAAGAAGCTGTCTACATTTTGAAGTAAGTGAAAGAAGAGTATTACGTCCTACTACGCAAGGATCTTCTGAAATGGCATCACAAAAAATTAAAACACCTCATATATGCCTATTTATCCTTATTTCGGCAATGTTGCAAACGCCATGACGACTTTTACTTACTTCCTACTAACATTATAAAAGTGAAAGTTTGTGAGTATGGATGGATGGATAGATGTTTGTTACTCTTTCACGCAAAAACTACTGAACGGATCTGAATGATATTTGGAATGGAGATAGCTCATACCCTGGATTAACACGTAGGCTACTTTTTATCTTGAAAAAGGTTCCTGCGGGATAGCGGGAAGACGCGGGGCGCAACTAGTATTTTATAAAAAAACCACTATGACTTTATATTTCAATTTTCCCGTTACTTACCTCCCCACTTCCTATAATGAACTTTTTATGTACGTATTCCACGAAATTCAAATCAGTTTTACCGAATAGATTTTCATAAAAAATTTAGAATTACTTTTTGCTTGTAGAAATCCAAGTAAAAACATTTTAGTGAATGTTTTTAGCTGATATAGATTTAGAATTACTTTCTTTAAGAACCTTGTACGTTACATTTGAAAATTGGCACTGTTTACCTCACCACCCCGTATCATAAACTTTTTGTTCCCGTTATTCCATGAAATTCGGATCACTTCTCTCGACTAGATTTTCACAAAATGTCATGTAACATTTTGCTTGTAGAAATGTTGAAATAATAAAGAACAAGGGCCACTTAAAGATATCTCGTGCTCAAGCGGAGAAGGAGCAGTGTTGCCCTGAGGTGTTATAACGAACTGTCGACGTGTGGCTCAGGGGACCGTATTAGCCCCGCAACTTCTCAGTGTTGTTGTTGCCTCACAGTCTGTTAGGAAAATAAACGCTAAAGTTTCTTTGTAGATTTATCAGCATTTCTATGGAGAATGAAGAAAATTCTAGATAACGGATGACATGGTAAGTCGCGGGAGCCGTTAGAAGTTTACTATTGATGCGTTTCTGTTTGACATCTCCAGCACTGTTGCAAGCAAGTTGCATCCAAAGATCAAGAAGGTACATTCATGGTTTTGGTAATGACAGTTAAAAAAGTACATTTTTATATATTTTTAGTACTTCACTTCCTACAGGATAGCGTTTGACCACAAGTCACTAGATGAAGTGAGAATATGGTAGAAGGTGGGGCGCCACGCTACACCTCAAGTGGGCCTGCCGGAACACACTGATAGGTGCTTGGTGACAGATTCTTAACTTTTTTTAATATGTTTTTTTAGCAATAGTTAAGCATTTGACCTCAGTCTCACCTGATGGAAGGTGATGACGAGGTCGATGATGGAGCATGCTTACCTAGAAGATACCTATTCACTGGGAAACAAGGACGCCGGTAAAGTGTTCCACTCCTTCGCCGTTCGCATTATAAATGTGGAAGCAAAACGTTTTGTGCGGATTGGAGGAATTGCAACCATGTATGGATGACGTGTTTCCGTGCGTCTTGTTGTCCGATGGTGGAATGGGGATGGTGGGATGCGGTAATGAAGTTCCACGAACGTGTTAGCTAGTCAGGCAAGCACTAGAAAATGTAGAACCAAGTTATGGTTATACTACGATGTTTTCCTTCACCGAAAGCCTAAGCTCATTGTAGTATTCGAACCACTGGGCCATCATCGCTTTTAATTCGTCTCGTCTGTCAACTATGTACTATTACAAAGTCAGTTATTCTGTAATAAACCTACTGATGTTAACTTAATTTTCACAGAAAGTAACTTCTTAATCGACCTAGAAGAGCAATCTTCTTTATTTCTCACGGGTATCTGAGCAATAGGCAATTTATTTAAATAAAATGGTAAATTTATCAACCGTAAAATTAAGAGCAGCAACAGAGTACCGAATACTTGCCACCTACAAATTAAAAGTTGATTAAATCTGAATTCGGGCAAAAGCTCTATGTACAGTCAACGCCAAAAGTCACTGAACAAAAAAAAATTCTGATTCTCTTTATCATCTTAAACACCAACTCTCGACCGAATCATCACTTAACATCACGTGTATTGTGTAATGGTCAAACGCAACATAGTAAGTTGTAAGGAAAAAACAAACATTACGTTCTACCACGCGTTTGGAAATACGAGTAAGATCAGCTACTTTTGTCGCTGACTGTACGACTTCGTAGCTTATTTTCGAAAATTGATCTGGCAACATAATAATTGTTGGTACTCTTTAGAATTAAAAACCAATTAATTTTGTATTAGTTTAATTATACAGAAATTTAATCAAGTTTTCAATCGACTTTTTTGGCGGCAATCGAATTGTCAACTTGAAAATTATGTTTTTTATTTCCAAAACTTGTGTTTTTTCGAGTGATAATGTGTAATATTGGTGGATTATTAACCATTATGTGTTCGTTAATGTGTACGAGTGTGGGAAATTGAAATAAAGTTGTGAAAGTGACTTTTCGAGTTGCTCCAAAAAAGTCCGTGTAATGTTTAAGTAAAGCACCACTACTTTACTTAAACACTATCCTCATCCCATCATCTCATCATCATCATCATCATCATCACCATTTAAACTTGATTCAACTCTCTGAGTTTGAAATATTTTATACCTGACACTGGCAAAAACACTAATCGTGTGACGCCATAACAAAACAAAAAAAAAGTTTTCAATCATCATCAGCCTATATGTTCCCACTGCTGGGACTCTGGCCTTCTCTCTCAGAGAGCCTTATGGGCGTGATCTATCACGCTAGCTTAGTGCGGGTTGGTAGATGTCGCATACTCTTGAATGTTGCGGTTCTTAGACAAACCGGTTTCCTCCAATGTTTCAATGAATGTACTAAATTTAATTACTACTTGAAAAGCAGCGTTAAACTACAAGTCATCTGATATTATGTACCACGATTCACCTAGATTAGGAATTGGCTCTCAAGCGGGACTGCCGAAATACACGTAGGTGCTGGGTGACAAATTCTTAACTAGACAGGGAAGCACTTGAAAATGCCCTACCACCTATATAAGCTATCTACCAGTATACTATCCATGTAAAAGTTGATATTGTAAATTTAAATCAAATTTCAGATATTATTCGAGTACGAATAGCTATAAATGTTTATATTAAAATTATTCCCATAACTAACTAAATAAGCGTAGTTTTATGGATCCCCAATTTAATACACTTGATATTTGTTTTCCAAGTGGTTTATAAATGTTTTGCGAAGCTTTAATTTCCTCTAACATTTTGGGGTTCGTAATCAGAAAGCAATATATTTTGCCTTATCGATAGCTGGTATCTGTTGGGTTTATCCGAAATAAGCTTGTATTACAAATTTAAGGCAAATCTGTCCAAAAATAATGTGGCTATAGAAAATTGTTTCTATTTATAATTTGACTAACCTTGTTACCATCGATGGAGATATACATTTTCCGCATGTTCTTGGTTATTTACTTAAACTAGTACAATCCCTAACATTGTATGACTAGTAATAGCGAACTGAGATCGATTAATATTGTAAATCGATTTTAAACAATGAGCACTCGAAAATTGAGATTAAGTGTTAAAAATAACATCTTGTTTTTATTTTTATATAGAACTTTATACAGCTAGTTAATCTATGTAATCTTTGCAAAATTGTAGGTAGTAGGAACTATAAAATTATTCTGCGAGGAATTGTATTGGAAACGTCAATGTTGTGTCAATTCTTAAAACGATTTAGGGTTAGAACTTGCCACTGCGAAACTTGTTGAAAGTTGAGAACTGAATATTTAAAGATTTACATGAAACTTTACCTAAACTCTTGTTTCACCGCATTGCGTCAGCGTAGGCCCCGCTTACAAAATCACGAAAGTGTTTTAATATCAGCACTCAATTCATGAAGCTTATTATAGCCCTGACACTTACAGCCAATCACAGCTATCAACGCAGAATATTAACAGAATAAAGGCCAATCTGGGCGACTTAATTAAAATATTTATAGCGTCTCTTCATTACACGAAGAATATCTCAAAGGGAGTTAAGTTGACACTCCATTTGCGTGCCACACAATGCTGTCCTATGTAATGGTGAGTTTTTTTTTTTTTTTTTTGTTTTTCTATGGCGTCACACGATTAGTGTATTTGCCAGTGTCAAGTTTAAAATATTCCAAACTCAAAAGAGTTGAATCAAGTTTAAATGATGATGATGATGAGATGAAGGGATGAGGAAAGTGTTTAAGTAAAGTAGTGGCGCTTTACTTAAACTTTACACGGACTTTTTTGGAACAACTCGAAAAGTCACTTTCACAACTTTATTTCAATTTCCCACACTCGTACATATTAACAAACACATAATGGTTAATAATCCACCAATATTACACATTATCACTCGAAGAAACACAAGTTTTGGAAATAAAAACAAAATTTTCACGTTGACAATTCGATTGCCGCCAAAAAAGTCCCTGGTGAGGTTTGTTGATGAGGTTCTTTAATTTTTCATAGCAATGGCAATGTTTACAAACTGACATTCCTGACACTGACATTCCTTGTTATGAGAGTGACTTTGATTATACGTACCTACCAACATCCATATTCCAAAACTTGAAGAATTTAGGACATTAAAGAAACCTACTCACGGAGCAATCTGTCTACAATTTGTTTTACAATCTGCTGTAAGCCAAAAAAATTCAATGCGCGCACGTCTATTGTGGCTTAATTAATGTGGCAATGTCCTGGCTCACGACAGGTTGTCCGTTATAACAACAAATCGTTAGTCAGATTGCAGCGTCACTAGGCTACTTTTCTAGTAAAGCGGTAACGTCACAGCGGCTGTAATAATGCGTTGAATGACGTTGCTAAAACTTTCTTTAGGAACAAGATGGCGCACTTTCGTCAGAAGCTTTGGTTGACAGCGTAACCTCAGTCCATTTGCACATACGTCAAATTGCGGCTGCTATGTGACGTCACCGCCATTATAGCAATCAATTGTAGTAAGCAAGGGTACTACCAGCTTTACCACAGTGATGTCACTTTAAACACGTTCTATCTTGATGTAAGTATAATTATGTATACGTATTTTCAAAATGTTATCGTGGTTATCGAATTAGGAATGAAGACAAAATCGTTCAGACCACTGCTAGGCTCTATAAAGGCAGCAACTCTGGCAAAGGTGTACGCTTCTTCAACAAAATCCGAAATGAAACGCTACACTGGTCGATTGCTTAATCCCAAGTCCTCATAAAACGAAATTTTATTAGAAAGACTTGTTATAAAATATCAGAATATTTATGTAGATGATAATAAAGCATCGGATTTTAGTGAACTTGCTCCAATTCAATCAGTAATAAATAAATAAATTATAAACATGATCGCGCACAAAAATAATGGCCGGGCTTTAGGAACTTGTCGATTTAAGGAGGTTGAAATAGTTGGAGTAAGTTTTAAATTTGATGCATGTAATGTTCACATATTGTATAATTTTGAACAGGCGGGACGTATGGCTCTCTGCAATTTGGTATTTTACAAGCAAACGTTTATTACATTCATGTATATCTTGCACTTGTTTTCACATAGTTCCTTTAACATAATTATCCTCAAATAACTTTCAACATGAGCTTCATCATCAGCCTATTTAATACGTTCCCACTATTGGGACTCTGGCCTCACTAAAACTGTTCGCATGAGCGTAACGTTGAATATAAAATGTAATAACAAAAACCATGGCCAGATATTATAATAAATGCGGGTCAATCTAGACAAGTTAATTAAGTTCTAAGCGGCCGTCTTTTCCAAAGAATATTATTATCCCGAAGACAGCTGTCTAGTGAGACGTAAATTAACGTAAGGTTATTATTTTTCGGCTATATTATTAATCGCCGTTTTGAGAGCATCAAGCTTCAATTATACCAGTCATTGTTATTGTAATCGCTTGTCTGGGCAGCATCACGGGCTAAAGCTTGTATTTAACTTCTATTTGCATATTTTCAATTTTATCGTAAAACAAAAGTTTTCATCGTTCATTTTATACTCTATTACTGGAGTGGCCAACCGGTCGATCGCGATCGACTAGTCGATCTTGGCTATTAGTTCAGTCGATCGTAGCAAGGCAAAAAAGTTTAGTATACCTGTTTGATATACCTAGTGGCTGAGTTTAATATACCCGGTGGTCATAATTATTTGTATTTGGTTGATGATGATGATGATTATACTTTGAACATTTTTTGATGTTGGTATATCGCATGGGGTTTCTTTAGTAAATAGTTTTGCTTGGTGGTAGGGTATTTTCTAGTACTCGTCTGGCTAGCTACCACCCTCTTGTTAAGAATCTGTCGCCAAGCACCTATCGGTGTGTTCCGGCAGCCTCACTTGAGAGCCAGTTCCCAGTCCAGGTGTAGCGTGGCGCCATCTTCGACCACATCGTCACTTAACATCAGGTGACTTGTGGGCAAACGCTACCCTGTAAATAGTAAAAAATAAAATTAAAAGAATAGTAGATCTTAGGTAAAACCAAGTTGGCCACCCCTGCTCTATTGTTATCAATGCAAAAAACACATTTTAAGAAGCAATATTAAACTGTTGCAACTTTTGTATGGATCCTCTCCATCCACAAGTTTTCTGTAGAAAATCAACCATATTATTATAATAAAAATGGTGGTGGTTGGTAGATTACAGTCCATACTGGCCCAACGCGGGTTGGTAGATGGTGCATACCCTTAAATGTTGCAGTTCTTGGACATGCCGGTTTCCTCACGATGTTTTCCTTCACCGTTTTGAGCGGTGGCAAATCGAACTCGGTGTCGGCGCCTTGTAAGGCGCACGCGTTACCGTTCAGCCACCATCGCTCTTCAATACACGTACTAAGAGAGGAAGACAAAAAATAAACGGGAAAATGTGCAAAAACATGAATATAAGCATTGTTTTGTACGCGTTGTAATAAAAGCGTTTATGAACCGCTCGAAGCCAGTGCACGCACAATGGGCTGAGTAGATGAGTTTTCCCTTTAGCAATATTTCCCCTGCTCTTTAGTAATATTTCCTCTGCTCTCTAAGTAGCTGGAGTTCAGAAAAGTTCCAACTTGATATTTTCTACCGCGTAAATAAATCTCGTAGAAAGAGTGCGGGGAATATTAGTTTCAGAAGGAATAGCTAAGGCCTGCCACATAATGTGCAGCTTTTTAACACTTTACACTTGCTTGCACTTTCCTTAACTTGCATGCTTTAAATAAGTTAGAGTTATCTCGCTTGTGCTATAAGAGCCAAACTTAGATAGCACTTCACTTGGCGTAAGAAGTTGAGAAGCTATCGTTATCTTATTTAAAATGGAAAAAAGTACCAATAATTTGACTTTATATCCGGCTCGAAGGACCATGATTATGATAGGAGTAAAATGATAAAATTTTCATACATTTTTGTTAAAAATGCGATAGTTTATGAAGAAGTGAATGAATAATGTACGTTTGTTACCCTGAAACAGCTAACTAATTGAGATGGCTACTACGGTCTGTCCTGCGCCACCTGCTGCCAGTCCTTCACCTGTAGTTCGCACAAGTCCTTCACGACTTTTACTTTCCAGCAATACCGGACGGCCGCCTTGGCCTCAGCCACTCGGCCGTCCCATGTATGCTCGTATCACCGGACGATCTTCTCTTAAAGTGGCTCATCATTATCAGCTTATTAAGTTCCCATTGCTGCGACACAGGCCCTCTCTTAAGAAGAGAGTATGGGCTGTGATTTATCATGCTGGCCCACACTGTTAGATGTCGCAAGGCTTTCAATGTTGTGGTTCTTAGATATGCCGGTTTCCTCACGATGTTTTTCTTACGTAAAAACCACGAAGTGACCACAGCAGAGAGCTAGTTGTTACTATTCCAGTTTAGTCTTAAGCCATTTAAAAGTGTTGTATGCGAGCTGGCGAGTGGTGGTCGAAATGTGCCATTTAATTACACGCTGGGTGCACTTTGGTAGCGCGCCAGGAATCGTTACGTGCTCATCCGTTACTTGAAGCACGTAGCAGGAAGTCTCGTTGGTAATGTGCGAGTTTTACAGCTGATATAACGTTATTGCAGGTTATTTTTAAAACATTTCTATTAGCTTCACTTGTAACTAGTGACTGGGTGTAAAAAGAGTTCTTAAAGGTCGGCAACGCATCGGCAACTCCCCTGGTGTTGCAGATGTCCATAGGCGGCGATGACCGCTTTCCATCAGGCGGGCCGTCAGCTTGTTTGCTAATCTATTACATAAAAAAAAACTAGCTTACCGAAGACCGAAGAGCTGGCAGCTACCTCGCACAAAGAATTAGTCTAGCTATCCAAAGGGGAAACGCTGCCAGTATCTTTGGAACCTTGCCTAAAGGGACTCCTTTTAATAATATATGGACTTGTAGTTATTAGTTTAGGTTTTTTTTAGTTCATTGTTGTAATTATGTAGTATATATTTTTGTTATATTTATATCAAGTAAATACTAACAACGTGACAAAATCTTAGAAGGCAATTTTAACCTACATCTAATTGTTGTATCGACATGGAACTTTTGATGTTTATGTAATCCTAGTGACAATGCAATAATTTGGTATCATTGACCTAAGCTGATGATGGAGCCAGGAGATGGATAGTGGGACTTTTCAGTGGCTATTAGTAAACCCCTCGAGCTTGGGCTCATATGATTCGTTTTGACGAGTCCAATAGATTGCGCTTGGTAACAAAGGACTAATCATTAAAAATTTAAAATATAAATCAAAACTAAAAAACACAATTTTAACACGCGTTAAAATAAAAGTGTTTATGAGCGTTGATCGTGGGTAGGAATCTTACAATGGGCTTGAGCTTTGGGTGAAGGAAAACATTGGGTTGAACCATAGCTAGCATATGGCTTTTTCCTAGCGCTCACCTGGCGCTTTGCTTATCTTTGACAAAAAGCATGTAGTAACGCAGCAAGAATTTGCGAATCCTCATATTGAGTAAGAAATGACAACATAAAAACGACCTTATATTGCCTTAGCTCTTATATTGAATCGCACCCGACTTCTGTGATCATTAAGCGCGTAGCCCGAGGATATGCAGCCTTAAAATTATCAAGAACTTTGTTATTTCACTTATTAATTTTCTGTGCTTGTTTGCATTGTTTAAGCAAAAAAAAAATCTCTATATGTTAATACTAAATACTTACTAAATTTCTTTAAATTGTGACGTAAACGCTCAAAAACAAACTTCAGCACTCATATTTGTGTGACAGTTCATTATTTAATAAAATTGGCTAAAACATACGACGGCAAAAAAGTTTAGCGTCAGTTCCTATGTGTTTAAATTAGTTTGAGTAGAACGATCGAGCATTCATTATACCACAATTTGGAGGCTCTGTTTTATTCTCCGGTATAATTCTTGAAAGTATTTTTCTGTAGTATGCGAACAAACCATTTTATACTATCATCAAGCTCAAGGTATAATGGTAAGAGTAGTTACGAAACCTATTAATCATCTTAAGTATATACAAGCTAGGAAGGACTTCGTAGGACTGGCTTTTTTTTTTCTTAAAACTTATCACTTGTATTTTTTAAACAACGCATCATGGCGAACGCATACTATTTGTGAGAGTTTTTGAATACGTTTTACTTATGTTTTATCCTAAATTGTAGCTAGTTTCCTTTGGAAAATCTTTTAAGTAATATGGTTATGATAAATCATTAAAACATTTTTTTCATTTTTGTATAGAAAACGGGCTTTTCAAAATTGATCAATAATTATTTTTTTGACTTTTTACAAAACAGCGTTTGTTCGTAAGCCACCTATAATGTTAAGTGACTTTTTGGTCGAAGATGTCACCACGCAATACCTAGATTAGGAACTGGCTCTCAATTGGGGTTGGTTCTAACCAAAATTTTAATTGGTCACTATATCAGGCGAGAATCCAACTGAAGTTTTGCTATTTTTTTGTTTTCAGACGTCACCCAAGCGATCAGGTTTTCTACAGAGTCCTCGCTGTTATAATGGGTATCCTATGTCTCAACTCGCAGTACTGGAGCTGGTACACATTACCAACAAACAAACTGTTCCTACTACAACGTCTCATAATCCCTACCTGCGTGCCCATCGCCTGTGTATCCCAGTTCATATATTTGGGTTTAAATTATAAAAGAATAGAATTTGCCGTGCTGGCAGTCATATTTTCAATACTTCCTATTGCTTTGGTTGTGCTTGTAAGTATTTTAACGTGTTTAATCACATTTATACATTTTTACGTGTATGAACTGACAGCGTCAATTCTGTGCTCAAATGCTGATTATCCCTTGAGTGTCATTCTAGAGTACGGGACTTAGAGATCCAGATCCATACTGACGCGTTTATTGAAGAACCCGGTTCTTTTGATCCGTTCATTGATCGTTTGGTTGTACTTGTAAGTGTTTTAACCAATGTAACAATATTTATATATTTCTGTTAGTGGCAATGTGAAACATAAAACGAAGATTTATGAAAGCTAATCTGGCCAAATGTGGTCTCCCCGTATAGCGAGCTATTTGCTGTTTTTGAAATGTGCTTTGTCTAAAAGTCAAGTAAAGTTGCTACAATCAGGATTCGAATTTGGGACACCAACCTTTGCATGTTCTACCGAATTTTGATTTTGTGTTTATAGGTATTATACAGCTGAACCACTGACTTATAAATCGCACTTGCTTGACATAATTATAATGTAATTAAGTTCATTATATGAATACCTAGGTTAGTATCATAAAAATCACATTAACGGCCGTTTTTAATAACCGATCTATCCACGTTTTGCCCTACTAGAGATAGAAATTCCATAGAAGTAATGTCAAAAATCTATCACTAGTAGGGCAAACCGTGGATAGATCGGTTATTAATTTCCAGCATATGTGATATAAGACCACCCCTTGTAACACTGATTCTAAGATCTTTTTTTTTATGTTACGACCAATGTGGCGCAATGGGCGGATAGCCGCCTGTGAAGCGTGAAGTCGCGGGTTCGATTCCCGCTACAGAACAAATATTTATGCATTGAAAAAAAAGCACAAGTATTTGTTCTGTGTCTGGGTGTTGTGGATCCCCGATCTTCGTAGTTTCAGATACCCTAGATACAGGGAAACCTAGTTAGGGGTCAGAGCCTATGTATGTGATTGTGCGGGCATTATTATTATATTATGTTGTTTTGTTGTTATTGTGAAAAAACAATGAAAGTATCATTATCTATCTAACTACATTTCAGAGTAAGGTAATGATAAGCCAGACGCAAAGCTACAAAAAAGCATCGAAAGATTTAATGGAGAAAATTCATCTCTACAACTACTATATCAAAGATTATCCTGAGGATAAGCACACATATATAACAAAGGTACTTGAGCGTTTCATTTTAAGTTTCATTCAAATTGAATAAATTTAGGAAAGACCTTATTCACGGATATAGGTATATCTCTCTATTTATTATTTTCAGATCTTGTTAACTACAGAAAAGAACATCCGTTATACCTTCTGCTTACTCGCAGCTTCTTCATTCATTTGCTACTGTTCCTGGATGACAGTCCCAATCATCCACAACATTCAAAACAACAACTCCGTCAAAAACATAACAACTAGGCTGGAACTTACCGTATACTTTTGGCAGCCGTTTGATTACGAATTCAATTTCATCGCGTACATTTTCATACAACTCCTTGGAATGTACTGCGGAATTATTTCGATAGCTGTCATAGTGACTTTCGATACGGTAAACTTAGCGTTTGTAGGCTACTTGGTGGGGCATATCAAGATTTTTAAGTTTGATTTGGTAAAGGGTCAAACTGAGAAGTTGAATGATGAACAATGGAGAGAGAAGCTCGCAGACATCACTAAAACTTACTTTTTTATCACGAAGTAAGTAGTGATAATTACACACATACAAACTTATGCCTACACACACATATTTATATAAACACTCGGGTTCACTATTTAATCTGTAATAAGTGAACACCGCCGTAAAGTTGCCAGCTTATCGGTGTTCTACAGGTTACATTTTGGAGAATGTGCGATGGAACTACACAACCACATTGCACCCATTCCACCACCGGACAGCAAGACGCACGAAAACAAGTCATCCGTACATGGTTGAAATTCCTCCAATCCGCACAAAACGTTTCGCTTCCACATTTATAATGCGAACGGCGAAGGAGTGGAACACCATGCCAGCGTCTTTGTTTCCCGATAAGTATAGGTAACTTGGGAGCCTTCAAGTCAAGAGTGAATAGGTACCTTCTAGACAAGCATGCTCTATTTTCGACCTCATCATCACTTACTATCAGATGAGACTGGGGTCAAATGATTGCCTACCTCTTATAAAAAAAAGTGTGATAACAATGTTTATATGGAAGTGTGTTTTTCACACCATATAAAATTTGAGAACAAGAGACTTTATAATACTTTTAATGCTGGAAAGAGGTTGCTGCCGATTAAAAGGAATACCGTGGAACGATGCTAGTTGATTATATGTATTATATTTCTTAGTAGTACTTATCAAATAATTAATAAGACCTTCCTCTACAAACGCTACAACAAACAAACAAGTGACGAGTGTCGTCGTTACAGAACTTTCAAAGATGTGGAGGCTGCTTTTGGACTAAATGTTGCCACCATATACGCGCAAAACTTGATTCAGGGTGGTCTACTGCTTTACCAACTTATGACTTCGGGAAGAGTAAATACCTACATATTATATACAACTAAACGATAAGACTTAAGGGCCCCTACACAAACTGCGAATTCGCATCGCATCGCAAATATCTGTAAGCTCATATGAATACACCTCAAGAACTTCCGATCTGAATCGCGTCGCATCGCAGTTTTGTGGTATGGTCACCTGAACTAGCTAACGCTTTGCCGCACGAAATCGTACCGCAGAAATTTGCATCGCAAGTTGCTGAGATGCGGCGTCGTATCGTACCGCATTGTAGTTTTGTGTGAGAGCCCTAATGGTTCACGCTTGCCTTGTCACCAACAACTCAAATTTCTTCGTAGCAATGAACTGCACTCGTCACTGTGAGATACCATATGTTGAATGTCTTTGAATAAAACGGTAAACATTATCTTTCAATCTGAAACACAGTCAGGCATTCCTGAATAATGGTATGATTTCAACGATAACTGTAGTGGTATATACCTTAGGGCATAAGTGAAAGTTCTAGTCTAGTTCTAGTTGTTTATAGTCTGTTAAATTTCCTGAATTACCGCGACCGCAGACCAAGCGTATCTCTCAAAGTGGGTCAAACAAATATAAAACATAGGTATGCAGACAGCTTTTAGAATTTTACATTATCAAGACGTAAAATGTACCATAAATATGAAATTAAACCTTATGAAATGTACATATGAGCTAACGTAAGAGTACTAGTTCTAACATAATTATAAACTATTTTCAGGATACAGGGGTACTTTTGACCTATGGTTTGATGATACCAATAATAACTGGAGCTTTGATGATGATATCACTCGTTTTAGAAAATGTTCGAATTCAGGTAAAGTATACCGCCTCGAGTGTAATGACCAACAAACTAGTATCATAATGTACTTTAAAAAGTTAGTTTACTTTTTTATTACAGGCCGAAGATATACCTAGTCTAGTATACAATTTGCCGTGGGAGTCGATGAGTATTCCAAACCAGAAGATGGTGCTACATATTCTTCTTCAAGTGCAGCCAACTCTGGAGTTCAAAGCTGCTTTCAATATAAAAGCGGGAATACAACCAGCGCTAAGTGTGAGGCTTTAGGTTTTAATGCTACTTCTAGAAATTAGGAGAAGATAAGTGTCGACACTTCGTCATCATTGTCATCAGCCTTTTCCGTTGCGACTGCTGGAATACAGGCCTCTTCTCAGAGAGAGTGAGAGTCATAATCTACGATGGCCTAGTGCGGGTTGGTAGATGTCGCATGCCCTTGAATGTTGAGGTTCTTGGACATGCCGGTTTCCTTCACCGTTTTGAGCGATGGATGACAAATTATCACGATACCGAATAAGTCATAGGTGTCAAGATGGGATTCAAAATCGTCACCTGCGACATGTAAATTTACATGTTAAAGTTTGTTTTAATGAATACGAAATTGTGTTTTATGGTTCTTTTACCTCACAAAGGAGTATCGTAATACCTATGATTTTTTGCATACCTATAGCATAGTAAAGAGTAGTAGTTCAGCTTCATACAAATCGGCCGCCGCCGGTTTGAATGTGTGCGAGAGTAGCGGCTCACATTTCACGCACACAATCACAAACGAACGGGGCCGCGGACGGGGCCGCGGCCATGCACTCAGTACGGAACGCGCCGCCTATGCGTCACCGTAAGAGTAGGCAATTAACTCGTCGAGCGGCCTTAGCTAACCTACTGTTCTTACTTTAGCCTATAGATAACTTTGGGGCCAGGAGTAGTCTACGTTACTTTGTTATTCAGAAAATGCAAGGTTCCTGAGATAGTTTTCTCATGGATGAAACCGCGGTGTACATCTACTAGTATCTAACATTAGTTGCTAACACAAATAAATTCTTTTACAGATCATCAAAACTACTTTTTCTTACTACGTCATGATCAAATCAAGTAAAGAGACGTAACGAGGGAGCAATTGCTGTGACTGAAGCATTTCGTCGGCTAGCAAACAACACCGCACAAGTCAAAATTGTAGTATTGGCATTTTAATGCCATTAGATGCAGTTTTGGCGTGCGCTTCTATGAACCTGTTAGTTCCAAGAATTTTGAATTTGAATAGAAGCCGTTAATAAAAAATTTTAACACACGCAAGTCAATAATTTACATTAAAAAACATACATATAAAACAGTTTTGTGTCTCTCCTGAAAAGTTGCAACATTTGACTTGCGCGGTGTTGTTAGCCAGACGACGATTTTGGAAATGTGAGAAGTTTAAGTAAACCTGAATTAGAACTTAAAGTTTTCAATCACAAAACATTTTTTTATATCCTGGTTCTCATGATTAGTTTATTTTTCCAATGTGTAGTATAGATATCTAATTGTTATAAATAAGTAGGTAATGAATGGGTAATAATTCAGCAACAAAAAGGTTTTTTTACAACGTAGACTCTTGAATTGTTCCAGAAAGACACTTTACATAAATTTTCTTTATTACACATTTATTGTAAACTGTCAATATGCGTTAACTTTGTTTTTCCTTTGTTTTCGTAGTGGAAAAATACAAGTTTTGGAAAAAAAAATGTACGTTTTTAAATAAAACATATTCCTAATCACATTTCATCTTTTATTTTCCCGGTAACAACCGAATGCCAGCATAATAAAAGTATTCAGTTACATAATAAAGCCAAACTACGCTGAGATTTCAATGATGGGGATGATTGAAATCCTACTATTTATTATTTTATTATTATAAATGAGGTAAAAGCTCCGTCTGTCTGTCTGTTAAGCTGTCACGCCTAAACTACTCAACCGATTTAAATGAAATTTGGTACAGAGATGGTCTAAAGCCTGAGAAAGGACATAGGCTACTTTTTATCGCAACGGTCGGCAACGCATCGGCAACTCCCTTGGTGTTACAAATCTCCATAGGCGACGGCGACCGCTTTCCATCAGGCGGGCCGTCTGCTTGTTTGCTAATCTATTACATAAAAAATAAAAAACTTTAGACCACGCGGGTAAAACCACAGGGAACATCTACCAGTGCTTAATAAAGTCATCCATTTCTATAATGGTTCATCAAATGATGACGGTCTGTAATTCACTGCAGTGCAGTGGTACAGTCAGCGACAAAAGTAGCTGATCATACTCGATATTCCTATTGCGTATTAGATTGGTGTTTGTTTGTTTTTTCCTGACAGCTTACAAGGTTGCGTTTGACCATAACACATCATATGATATTAAGTGATGATTCGGTTGAAAGTGGGTATTTAAGATGTTAAAGAGAATCGAAAAATTTGTTTATGTTCAGCGACTTTTGTCGTTGACTGTACTACCGATGTGTAGTTAGTAAAAAACAAGAAGCTAGTTGCAAAGTATGAACTACTAGTTGCGCCCCGCGGTTTCACCCGCGTCTTCTCGTTATCCCGCAGAACCCTAATATTTCTGCATATCTACGGCCTTTAAAAAAGTAGCAAATAGTGGCGCAGCATGTATAATTATTGAATCTTGCAAATGCTTATACTGACGCTCATCGATAGAAATGTCGACATAAAAACGACCTTACGTCATTGAGCTTAGCTCTTATGTTAGAACGCATGGGACTTATGCGATTATAGAGTATGTAGCCCGAGGATATATTTAAAATTATCCAAGACTTTGTTATTTCACTAACTAATTTTCTCTGCTTGTTTCCATTGTTAAAGCAAAAAAAAATTTAAGTTTTTCATCAACATCAGCCTTTACGTTCCCACTGCTGGGACTCTGGTTTTCTCTCAGAGTATAGGCCGTTATCTACCACGCTGGCCCAGTGCGGGTTGGTAGATGTTGCATGCCCTTGAATGTTGTGGTTCTTGGACATGTCGGTTTTTTCACGATGTTTTCCTTCACCGTTTTATGAGCGATGGTGAATCCGCACATAACTTAGTCTTAGGTGCGGGGCCGAGAGGATTCGAAGTCGATGTCAGCGCGTTGTTATTTCAACGTTCCTTCTTATTTCAAATCCACTACAGTATTATAATTCGTAGAATTTCTGTAGTATGCGAACAAGCCATTTCATCAAGCACAAGGTAAAAATGGTTAAGAGAAAGGAACGTATTAATCATCTTAAGTACAAGCTAGAAAGGACTTCTTAGGACTAGCATTTTTTTTAAACCAGAAGTATTCTTCAAACCACGCATCATGACGAACGCATACTATTTGTGAGAGTTTTTGAATACGTTTAACGTTTCTCTTATCCTAAATTGTGATTAGTTTCACCGAAAACGCTTCACAGATTACTGCGGAGTTTAGTGGACACAGCAAGTGTTCGGATAGATATACGGCCGTTCCCAATAACCGATCTATCCACGGTTTGCCCTACTGAAGATAGCAATTTGACATAAGCTTAAGAAGCTAGAAGTAATGTCATATTTTTATCTCTAGTAGAGCAACGAACGGCCGATAGATAAGGATAGATGTAGATCGCTGACTTTGACAGACGTTATAAGAGTTGCAGGGAGCCGACGGATGCAAATGGATAATAGCTGTTCATGGTGGCGTTCGAAGGGGGAGGCCTATGTTCAGCAGTGGACTTCTTCCAGCTGATGATGATAGATCGCTGAAAAAACCGTGATTTTTTTGTTTTCAGGCGTTACCCAAGTGATCAGGCTTTCTACAGATTCATTGCTGTTGTAATGGGTATCCTATGTCTCAACTCACAGCACTGGGGCTGGTACACATTACCGACAAACAAACTGTTCCTACTCCAACGTATCATGGTCCCTATCTTCGTCCCTATCGCCTGTTTATCCCAGCTCATGTATTTGGGCTTAAATTATAAAGAAAAAGAATTTGCTGTGCTGGCAGTAATATTCTCGATACTTCCTGTTGCTTTGGTTGTGTGCGTAAGTGTTTTAATTTATACGCCTAATGGCATAATACTAACCTTAATAATTATGCTGTATTCTCTCTATAAGTGAATTTATGTTAAATTCTTATGAGAAATAAATTCTTAAACCATAAACCATATATATATGCGTTCATACACCCGTGTATGTGGTGCGGTGAAACTTGAAACTCGAATGTGTAAACGATAATAATCTGACCAAATGTGTTGTGTCAAAGTGAAAGTTAAAATTAGTTAATTTACGGCCGGTTTCAATGTTTATTATTACTTTGAAACATCGAACTTAAAACTAGCAACGCTTCTTCCAAATTCCTTGCGCTGGCAAAAGAATACGCAAGAAACGCCCGGCATAATTATATGGCAATTTTTGACATGTACTATAGGTCCGAAAAAAACTACAGGATTCGAATCATGGATACCAAGCTTAGCGGGTAGAGCCGTTAATAAATTCTGGTCTGGTTTATATACAGAACCCTGAAAAGCGACACTCACACTTTTTCGACATTCAACTAATGACATAAAACTTCTGTAATCAAAGTCTGTCTGATAGAAATCAAACTAAGCGATTAGACCACCCATTGTGACAATGGGTCTAAGATCTTTCCTTTTATATTGATTTATATCTATCTATCTACATTTCAGAGTAAGGTAATGATAAGCCAGACGCAAAGCTACAAAAAAGCATCGAAAGATTTGATGGAGAAAATTCATCTCTACAACTACTATATCAAGGAGTATCCTGAGGATAAGCACACATATATAACAAAGGTACTTGAGTGTTTAATTTTCAGTTCCATCAAAATTCATAGATTTTTGATTAAACAGACAATCTTTTTTCAGATTTTGATAACTACAGAGAAGAACATCCGCTACACATTCTACATACTCGCAGTGGCTTCATTCATCTGCTACTGTTCCTGGATGATAGTTCCCATCGTGCACAACATTCAAAACAACAACTCGATCAAAAACATAACAACTAGGTTGGAACTTACCATTTACCTTTGGCAGCCGTTTGATTACGAATTCAATTTCTACGCCTACCTCTTCCTACAACTTCTTGGAATGTACTGCGGACTTATTTCAATTGCAGTTATGGTCTCATTTGACACTGTAAACTTAGCGTTTGTAGGCTACTTGGTGGGACATATCAAGATTTTTAAGTTTGATTTGGTAAAGGGTCAAACTGAGAAGTTGAACGATGAACAATGGAGAGAGAAGCTCGCAGACATCACTAAAACTTACTTTTTTATCACGAAGTAAGTCGTCATAATTGTACAGTCAACGACAAAATTTGCTGAACAAAAACAAATTTTCCGATTCTCTTTATCATTTTAAATACCCACGTTATGGTCAAATGCATCCTTGTAAGTTGTAAGGAAAAAACAAACATTACTGATCCAATACGCATTTGGAGAATCGAGTATGATCAGCTACTTTTGTCGCTGACTGTACATACACACATACAACCTCACACACATGCCAACATACACATAATTTATATAAACTCTCGGGTTCACTTATTAAAGCTATAATAAGTGTGATAACAATGTTTGTTTGTAAGTATGTTTTTCACACTTCATAAAATTTGAAATCGAGACACTTTATGATACTTTAATGCCGGGAAAAGGTTTCTGCCGGGAAAAGGTTTCTGCCGGGAAACGTTGCTAGTAGATTAAGTAATTTTTTGTATCAAATAATGAATGATAACTTATTCAACAAACAACAAGACACAAACAGCGATGATGGCTCAGTGGTAGTGTCGTCGGCTTGCGATCCGTAGTACGTGGGTTCGAATCCTACAATGAGCTTGAGCTTTCGGTGAAGGAAAACATCGCGATGAAACCATAGCTTGGTGGCAGGGTATTTTCTAGTACTCGCCTGGCTAGCTACCACCCTCTTGTTAAGAATCTGACGCCAAGCACGTATCGGTGTGTTCCGGCAGCCTCACTTGAGAGCCAGTTGTAGTGTGGCGCCATCTTCGACCGCATCATCACTTAACATCAGGTGACTTGTGGTCAAACGCTACCCTGTAAGTAATAAAAAAAAAACAAGTGTCATGTGTCAAAATTCATTACAGAACTTTCAAAGATGTGGAGGCTGCTTTTGGACTAAATGTTGCCACCATATACGCGCAAAACTTGATTCAGGGTGGTCTATTACTCTACCAACTTATGACTTCAGGAAGGGTAAATACATCAACGAAACGATAAGACTTAAGGGACATGCAGACAGCCTTTAGAATTTTACATTATCAAAACGTAAAATGTCCCATATGGAGATATGAAATAAGACCCATATGAAATGAACACATAAATTCATTCAGCTGCAAAACTTACCTCAACATATGCACCTATTAGGTTTCGTGATTGGTTAACGACATTAGTTTTTGAGAAAAAATACAGTTGTATTGTACTATACAGAAGGTGACGTTTTTATCGATTTGTTATTATATCTAATCAAACTATACCATACTGTTCAAAACACATTATTATGCGCCATGAAACTCTCTTGGTCTGACTTTGCTAGGCTTATTGAAGAACTAATTACCATTTTTCAAATACAGATGAAAAGTAGATGTCCAATCGTCTTTGGGCTTTATGTTTTTAAAAGAATAACTTTGGCTTTATGTACTTAACCACAATATGAGGTCAAGTACAAGTAATAATTCTGACATGTAAACTACTTTCAGGATACAGGGGTACTTTTGACCTATGGTTTGATGATACCAATAATAGGTGGAGTTTTGATGATGATATCACTCGTTTTAGAAAATGTCCGAATTCAGGTAAAGAACTTTTAACTTCCCTCATTACAAATCTGTGTATCATCATCAGCCAGAAGACGTATCAATATTAGGTCATACGAAGTCCAGAGAAATACCTAAATGAAAATATATCTGTTTTTGGAATATGTATGAATTTAGCTCTGTTTGTGTGATTTTTTTTACCTATACTGCCCCACTGCTAGGCAAAAGTCTTCCCCATTTCCTTCCAGTTGTAAATAAAATATTAAAAATAACGTTGCAACCATAATACAATCTATGTATATAAAAGAAAGTCGTGCTAATTACACTATTTATAACTCAAGAACGGCTGAACCAATTTGGCTGAAAATTGGTGGGGTGGTAGCTTAAGATCAGGAAACGGACATAGAATTTTTATCCCGGTAAAGCTTCCTACAGGATAACGGGTAAATGCGGGTGAAACCGTGGGGTGCAGCTAGTTATCACATAAATTATGTTATTCTTTTTTTAGAAGTAGCAAATATATATCGTTTTACATGCTATATCATAATTACCATCAGCATAATTATTTACGTTACTACTGCAGATAATCAAGTCAACTGTTAAAAAACAACAGCCCAGTGCGGATTGATATATACTTGAAGTTTGCGTGATAAAATCTGAAACGAGGATATATCATGACCTTACCTTAATCCTATGCTATGTGACGTTATTTTTTTATTACAGGCCGAAGATATACCTAGTCTAGTATACAATTTGCCGTGGGAGTCGATGAGTATTCCAAACCAGAAGATGGTGCTACTTATTCTTCTTCAAGTGCAGCCAACTCTGGAGTTCAAAGCTGCTTTCAATATAAAAGCGGGAATACAACCAGCGCTAAGTGTGAGGCTTTATTTCTTAGTCTACTTTTAAAAATTAGGACAAGATGAGTCTTGACACTTCACCATTATTATCATTAGCTATTACGTTCCAAGTGCTGGGATACAGGAGTTCTCTCGGGGAGAGTGAGAGTCATAATCTACGATGGCCTGCACTGGGAAGAAAATTCTTTCCTTCCGAGTCTTACCCACCAAGACCGATTCCTTCCTTATTTTACCTTAGTTTTCCCTCTGAATCACAATTCCTTCTCTTTTGACTCAGAAGGAAAACGGTATTTCGGAAGGTCTTTTTTCTCCGTGTAGTGTGGGTTGGTAGATGTCGCATGCACTTGAATGTTGTAGTTCTTGATGACAAATTACTACGTTACTTTGTAAGTCATATGTGAGGAGTGAGGACCCGAGGTGAGACTCAAACTCGAAATGTTTACTTTATAAAACCACAGTTCTACTTCCTTCCTACTAATATTATAAACGCGAAAGTTTGTGAGTACGTACGTGTGTTTGTTGCTCTTTCACCCAAAAACTACTAAACGGATTTGAGTAAAATTTGGAATGGAGATAGCTTATACCCTGTTTTAACGCATAGGCTACTTTTTATCCAGGAAAAGGTTCCTGGGCACAGTTAGTAGTTATAAACGTGAATGTTTGTGAGTGACAGAGTGAGTGTGTATGTCTGTCTCTTTCACGCTTAGATGGATGAATGGATTTGGACGAAAATTGGAATACACATAGCGCATACCCTGGATACATAGGGAGTTTTTAATCACAAAAAAAGTGAATTAGCGGAAAAACCGCTGGTGTAACCGCGGAGTCCAGTTAGTTTATTAGTTTGCTGGTTTATCCCTCTTTTGCATATCAACGGAGCAACGTCCTATCTATATATTTTTGCATAAATATGTTTTATGGGCAGTGGAGTAACTTATGCTACTTTGTAAGTTGGAAAATTTGCGGTTACTGTGGGATCACGTAGATGAAAGCAAAGCTAAGTGCCTTAATTATTTTTTACGCTAATGAATTACTTTACAGATCATCAAAACCACTTTTTCTTACTACGTCATGATCAAATCAAATAAAGAGATGTGAAGAGGAATCGAAAACAGAAGTAGAATAATTTTCTTTGTTATATTTTTATTGTGTATGAATACAATTTAATAATGGTAAATTGTTCACTATTTAATAGAATTCATTAAAATTAATTGTCAGATAAATTATTAGCTGAGCAAACACATTTTTTTATTAAACACCTATTTATGTATGTCCTTGAATAAAATCTATTTGAAAAGACTTTATTTGTATTAATTTCTCGATATAACGAATCATTGTAAACATGGTAAAAGTATTACCGATTGCCAACATGATAAAAGTATTCAGTAACCTAATAAAACCGAACCCCCTATAATTGAAATCCCTACATTCAAACTTCTATTCATCATCATCATCATCATCAGCCGGAAGAAGTCCACTGCTGAACATAGGCCTCCCCCCTTGAACGCCACCAAAACTTCGAAACTTCTTGAAAACTTCATTGGAAACTTGTATTATTATTTTGATATTATAAATGCGAAACTCTGTCTGTCTGTCTGTCTCGCTTCCACGCCTAAACTACTAAACCGATTTAAATTAAATTCGGTACGAAGATAGTTTGAACCCAGAAGAAGGACTTTTTATACTTTTTATCGAGATAAACTGTAGCCCACGCGGGTGAAACTGCAGGGAACAGCTAATGCTTAATAATATCAACCATCTAAATATATATAACTCAAAGACTGACTGACTGACATAGTGATCTATCAACGCATAGCCCAAACCACTGGACGGATCGAGTTGAAATTAGATCTTATGACTTAGGCATCCGCTAAGAAAGGATTTTGATTAATTCTACCCCCAAGGGGATAATATAGGGGATGAAAGTTTGTATGAAACTTTGTCAACTTTAAACCTATCGGGCTGAGACTGCATGCATAAAGCTGTAGCCCACACGGGTGAAACCGCGGGAAACAGCTAGTTTCTATATAAATTAATAACTTTTTTTTTTACTATTTACTGGGTAGCGTTTGACCACAAGTCACCTGATGTTAAGTGACGATGTGGTCGAAGATGGCGCCACGCTACACCTGGACTGGGAACTGGCTCTCAAGTGTGGCTGCCGGAACACACCGATAGGTGTGGCTAGCCAGGCGAGTACTAGAATACCCTACCACCAAGCTATGGTTTCATCACGATGTTTTCCTTCACCGAAAGCTCAAGCTCATTGTAGGATTCGAACCCACGTCCTACGGATCGCAAGCCAACGTAACTACCACTGAGCCATCATCGCTATAAAAAAATTGGTTGTCTGTAAAGTCGGTTTACTGACGATAGTTGAACGTGACAACGTCGATTGGCCGATTGTGCTTCTTTGTCGCTCGTTCCGCGCTCTCGCTTGCACTTCAAGCCTTACATGGAACGCCTCAGAGCGAGGTAACGCCGCATGAGTCATGTTTTTTCGTGCGTGCAGCCGGCTCTATCGAATTATAAGACGTTGTCACGTCAATATATATATATAATATAAAACTTTACTGATTAACATCTCTACGCAGGTGAAACCATAGGGCTCAGTGAGTATACCATATCGTGTGAATTCTTTACTGACACTCTTAATAGACAATAGACATGCTCACGTAAAAACAACCTTATGTTATTGCGTCTATGACGAAACTTCAACGCAAACAACTGCTGCGATCGTAGCATGTGCAACATGAGGAAAATAATAATTAAACTGAGGATTATTAAAGGCTATGTTGTTTGACCAACTAATTCAGTCTGCTTGTTTTCATTGTAAAACGTAAAAATGAAATATTAATGTTGTATGTACCTAAGTTTTTAATTTAACCTAAAAATAATATTACTAATAATAATTATAATAGTAAAATTATTAAAATTTAATTATAATAATATACACGTGAAAAGTAAAGTTAAAAAAAAAATTAACGCCCGAAATTAATAATCGATCCTGAACTGTAAAAATAAAAATAAATAAAACAACTTTGTAGTAATATGTCAAGCCCTAGTACAGTCAGCGACAAAAGTATCGTTCTCGATTTTTCAAATGTGTTTCAAATCAGTAATTATTATTGTTTTTTTACATTTTACATGGTATCATTTTGACCACAACATGACACACCTGATTTTAGGTGATGATGAGGTTAAAAATTGGTGTATAAGATGATGAGGATAATAGAAAAAAGTGTGATTGTTCAGCGGCTTTTGTCGTTGACTGTACCTACTAAAATTACATATTATGACATGCCATATCGATCCAAAATCGCGGATAACGAATCGGAATCGTTTATTAGTTTCGGCCGTTAAACAATAAGAAGGTTTATAAATTAACCTAATATGAAATTAGTATCGTTATTCGATTATGAAAATAAGTTATTACTTTCATAGTCAATTAGGGCGTTTTTTTTTTACTACGTCGAAGTGACAACTGCAGTTGCAAACGTCTATAGGCACTTGACCGCTTACCACCAGGCTTATTTGCCAATATAATTTATAAAAAAGTCAATTTAACAGAATTAATAATGTTTCGACTATTTATAATCGCTAATAATAATGAAAAACCAAATAAATTAACTTAAACTAATAACATTATAATCAGGCAGCAAGGAAGCAATGGATACTAGCAGTAGAAAACGCGTCAATTATCATATAGCGCAAAACTAGAAAGAACTTCTTGGGCCTGGTTTTATTTATTAAATAAAACACACTGTATTCCTCAAACGAAGCATCATGGCGAACGAATACTATTTGTAAGTTTGAAAATGCTCTTTCATTTTTGATATACCTACGTTGAATTTAATGAATTAGCAAATTTTTGTAGAACATTTCAAATAACATCTTATTTGTTATTTTATTATAATACAATTTTTAAAATTATAGTTGACAGAAGAAATACTCGTACTGGTACTAAACTATAGAAAATTTGACATTATTTTGGATATATAATTTTAAAAAAATAAGTGAAATTGTTTTTTTTTATACTTCTTACGGGTAAGCGTTTGACCACAAGTCACCTGATGTTAAGTGACGATGTGTTGAAAGGTAGTGGCACGCTTCACTTGTATTAGGAACTGGCTCTCAAGCGGTATTGATAGCATGGATTTTCATAAGTTTCTAACACAACCGATGAAAACCGCGTCATTTTTTTTGCTTTCAGACGTTACCCAAGCGAGCAAGCTTTCTACAAAATCCTTGGCCTCATAATGGGTTTGCTTTGCCTCAACACACAATACTGGGGCTGGTTAAAGTTGCCCAAAAACAAACTTCTCTTAATGCAACGATTCTTAATGCCCATCTGCGTCCCCATTTGCTGCGTCTCCCAGGTCGCGTATTTGGCCTTAAATTATAAAGAACAAGACTTTGCTGTCCTGGCAGTGATATTCTCGATACTTCCTGTTGCTTTGGTTATGTGTGTATGTATTTCAACTTATTTAACGTGTTTTTACACTCGTGTTGCTTTGGTTATGTGTGTATGTATTTCAACTTATTTAACGTGTTTTTACACTCGTTTCGGTGTGTGGGTGCGGTGAAACTTGAAACACGGATGTGTGAGCGGCAATAATTTGGGAGCCTTGTGTGTTCGTGTGTGTGATGTATGTATGTGTGTTTGTGAGCTTGTGTGGAATGTGACAATTAACGGAGTGCAATACGTCGATAGTGTTGCTGCTCATATAATAAAAACTTTGCTAACATCAAGCTGAGTCGCAATTTCATTAGCATCGCCCATAGACTGCATTCTATGATATTTACGTAACATAAATGTAGCTATAATATATTTCAGAGTAAAGTAATGACAGGCCAGACGAAAGTCTACAAAAAGGTAAACACAGATTTGATGGAAAAAATTCATCTCTACAACTACTACGCCAGAGATTATCCCGAGGATAAGCACAACTATGTAGCTAAAGTAAGTGATTTTTTCAAGTTAAAGTTAAATTACATACATTGGGTAGACCACATTTGAGATTGTTACTATTCCCCCTTTTGCGTATGTACTAATAATGTAAGCGTGTCATCATTGTCATCATCGTAATCAGCCCGTTTCAGTTCACTGCTGGACAGAGGCCTCTCCCAAAGTACGCCATCGAGCACGATCTTCGGCTTCTCTCATCCAACCGCTGCCAGCCATTTTGCGTATGTCGTCGCTCCAGCCGCGGTCTCCACTCAAGAACACGTTTGCCCCAACGATTATCGGTTCTTTGGCTAATATTTCCAGCCCATTGCCACTTCAGCTTGCTGATCCTATAGGCTATGTCGGTTACCTTGGTTCTCTGCCGGATCAATTCATTCCTGATTCGATCCTGTAAACGTGTATTGTGGTCAAATCTTAAATATGTAATGGCTGAATAGCCATTCACACTAACGACGGCCTTGACGAGGCAAGCACCTCTTGTTTTAAACTAACTAGGAAATTTTCTTTTCAGATCTTGATAACCACAGAAAAGAATATCCGCTACACATTCTACTTACTTGCAGGCGCCACAATCCTCTGCTACTGTTCCTGGATGATAGTTCCTATCATCCACAACATTCAAAACAACAACTCAATCAAAAACATAACAACTAGGCTGGAACTTACCATCTACTTTTGGCAGCCCTATGATTACGAGTACAACTTCTACGGTTACGTTTTCTTTGAACTTATCGGGATTTACTGCGGAGCTCTGTCGATAGCAGTTATGGTGACATTCGACACGCTAAACTTGATATTTGTTGGCTTCTTAGTGGGACATATCAAGATCTTTAAATTTGATTTAAAACAGTGTCAAACGGAGAATATGAATGATAAAGAATGGAGACAGAAACTCACAGATATCACAAATACTTACTATTTTATAACAAAGTAGGTGACATATACATAGACATATCATCATCATCATCATCAGCCTGTGTCAGTTCACTGCTGGACATAAGCTTCATCGAAACTACGCCACTGAGCCTGGTCTTCGGCTCTTCTCATCCAATTACAGCCAGCCACCTAGTCGCAGGGCGTCCTACACTACATTTGCTCAGTCGCGGTATCCACTCAAGAACTACCCAATGGTTATCAGTTCTGCGGCTTATATTACTGGCTACTACCACTTTAGCTTGCTAATTCTGTGAGCCCTGTATAATTATATACAAAGAACTTTTTCATCATCATCATCAGCCAAAAGAAGTTCACTGCTGAACATAGGCCCTCCCCCCTTGAACGCTACCATGAACGGCCATTAGCCATTTGCATCCATCGGCTCCCTGCGACTCTTACAATGTCGTCAGTCCACCTAGTGGGGATCGAGAGCCTGTCTTCTCCATCGGTTATCGATTCGTCGAGCGATGTGGCCTGCCCATTGCCACTTCAACTTGCAAATTCAGAGAGCTATGTCGGTGACCTTGGTTCTCCGGCGAATTTCGAAAGAACTTTTTACCTAACTAAACTATTCATAATAGTGTTATCACTTGATAAATTGTAGGCCGGCTATTTTCATGCTAGAGTACAATGATAACTACTGCTTTGTGGTCACGAAAAAAGAATACAGTTGTTTTTTTTACAGAACTTTCAAGGATGTTGAAGCCGCTTTTGGATTTAATGTTGCCACCATTTACGCGCAAAACTTGATTCAGGGTGGTCTACTGCTCTACCAGCTTATGAGTGCAGGAAGGGTAAATACACAATAAGTATTATTATGATGTTTATGTACTAATTCTGACCAAATTTTGTAAACTATTTTCAGGATACAGGGATACTTATGACCTATGGTTTGATGATACCAATATTTGGTGGAGTTCTGTTGATGATATCGCTCGTTTTAGAAAGTGTCCGAATTCAGGTACTTACCCAAATTATTTTTAAAATCAATCACATTGCACTGAATAATGTTTCGCAATTGTTAATGTACATTTATCACTACCCAATTTTCATACCTATTTATTTCTAAATCAATATTTCGAAGACTTAACGAGTGGAAGTGTGTTTGTCTATAGTTAGGGTTGCCTGTTTATTGTTATTATTATTTGTTTTTTTTACTTTATAGGTAGCCTTTGACTACAAGTCACCTTATGTTAAGTGACCATGAGGTCGAAGGTGGCGCCACGCTACACCTAGATTAGAAACTGGCACAATTGGGGCTGCCGGAACACACCGATGGGTGCTTCGCGACGAATTCTTAACTTGATAGGCGAGCATTAGAAAATGCCCTACCACCAAACGTTTCAATATGATGCAACATAAATTTTTGTAAACATGTATGTTAAACGGAATTTGTTTACTACAGGCTGATGAAATACCTAATCTAGTGTACAATTTGCCGTGGGAATCGATGACTCTTACTAACCAGAAGATGGTGCTTTACATTCTTCTTCAAGTGCAGCCAACGCTGGAGTTCAAAGCTGCTTTCAATATAAAAGCGGGAATCCAACCAGCAATAAGTGTAAGCCTTCGTGTTTTTAAGTCACCTCTAGAAATCAGTAGAGATGAATGTTCATACTTGCTACGTCAGTTTTGTTTTATTGTAAAAGAGTTTTGACGTCATTGACGTGAATTTTGCATGAAATAATAATAACATAGTTGTTGACCATTTATTTCTCTCGAAAAAATGTAGATATCGTATATTAAGTGAACGGCTTAATTTAGAAAGTGTTGATTTTTCGTTTTATTATCATCATCATCAGCCCGTATCAGTCGACTGCTGGACATAGGCCTCTCCCAAGGTACGCCATTGAGCCCGGTCTTCGGCTCTTCTTATTCAACAGCCACTCGGCGCAAGTCGTCGCTCCACCTATCCACGATTTTTCATTTTTTCGTATTGAATATGCATTGTAACTACAAGACTGATCTTGATGAAATTTTATACGGAGATAGTTTGAACCTTGGGAAAAGGACATAGGGTACTTTTCATCGCGATAAACTGTTGTCCACTTGGTTGAAATCGTGGGGAACAGCTGGTACAGTCAGCGACAAAAGTAGCTGAACATACTTGATTTTCCAAATGTGTATTAGATGAGTATGGTTTGTTGTTCTTTTACAACTTACATGGTATTGTTTGACCACAAAATAACACCCCTAAGTGTTAAGTGATGGTTCAGTCGAAGGTTGATGTGTAAGATCATAAAAGACAATCGGAAAATTGGTTTTGTTCAGCGACTTTTGTCGTTGACCGTACTTAATACTGTTTACAAGATTGAAATATTTTTACAGATCATCAAAACTACTTTTTCTTACTACGTCATGATCAAATCAAGAAAAGAGATGTAAAGAGAATTAAAATAAAAAGTCAAGATTCAAAAATTGAGGGCATCAAGCACGATTTTGAATCAAATTGGTTTGCTTGTAAACTTTTGTATTATAATTCTTTGACTGTACAAGAAATAAAGAAAGATTGCAAATATTACCAAACTATAACTATTTTAATTAAGACTAGATGTATACCTTGAAATAAATACGGAATACCTAAGTCAACAAAGTAAAGATTATGTAAACGAACACAATATTCACTAATTAATTATAATATTTTATTCATTATTGATTAGGTAAAAGATATGCAACTTTTGTAAAATTATTGAATAGAATTTATTCTCACATTTTTTGTTTATTTAATTTTCCTGCTACATATTAGTAGATTGTTAAACAAGGCCGAGCCAGCAAAGTTTGTGCGCTTTTATCTCAAAAAAAAAAAAAATTAAAATTGAGTGTATGCTAAAATAACTAACTCCGATGGCTCAGCGACCCAAAGTGTGTCTTGGCCTCCGAAACGAGAGAGCGCCACTCTTCTCTATCTTGAGCTATTTCAGCCCAGTTGAGAGTCTGGAGCTCGCGCAGGTCTGCATCCACCGCGTCCTTCCAGCGGTATCTAGGGCGTCCGACCGGCCTACGGCCATTCGGTCGTCCCAAATAAGAACGCTTTGCCGCCCGATCCTCCTCCATGCGGACTACGTGGCCAAGCCAACGTAGTCGGTGCGATTTAATTTCACCGACCACGTTAGGCTCGCTCACTAGATCTTCGATCTCTTGGTTTTTCCGGATCCTCCACGTGCCATCTTGCCGGCGAGTTGGTCCTAACAGCTTTCGGAGAATTTTCCTTTCCGCTATTAAAAGTTTGTTCTCCTCCTTGAGTGTTAGTGTCCAAGTCTCGCATCCGTACATAAGATCGGCCTGATGACAGTTTTATAAATTCGGATCTTGGTTTTTCTACTGAGGAGTTTGGACACTAACACCTTATGGAGGGCTGCACTGCACCTCAAGGTGTTCTGAATACGAATCTCAATTTCTTCCTCGCGAGTATTCGTATCGGTAACAGTGCAACCGAGATATTTAAATTTTGCCACTCCCTTGTACGTTGCGCCTTCAGTTTCAAGGTCATCTCGCACAATGCGAGTATTTTTATACCTCTTCATATGAAGATACTCCGTTTTCTCGTGGCTAATTTTAAAATAAAATAATATTACCTAAATTATTCATCCTGTCTAATCGTAAACAATAGCTTACAGTTGATCATTGCGGCATGTAACAGTCTATACATTTATTTGTCGCAAACATAACACATAAAAAAATGCATACACACAAAGACACACAGAAACTCACAAAGGGGGAATACACACATTCGAAGGAGGAAGCTTATGTTTAGCCACAAACGTCTTCTAGCTGATAATGTTGATAGTTCTATCAAAATCAATCACGCCGTCTTTGTATGAAGGAAAGATAAACGTATAATAAATAGCATCACTTATATATGTAAAAGGATGAAACGGACAGCAAACTGTTTGCGAGTAAAGACAAAAATAAAGTAAATATCACGAGTAAAGGCTTGCTTGCGTTTGACGTAAAGACGGATTTTTTAAGCGCGCGCTGGCTTTGTTACAGTTTTATTATTCAGAGCTCCAGAGATACGAAGTGAGCTAACGTTTTGCGTATAAAGATAACAGATAAAGTTATATTTCAGTCGAGTTCTGACATAGCTTCGTCACGTTTTAGATTTATTTTGGCAAGGTGAAAAAATATGTTACAACTATTTTTCTTTGAAATGTAATACTAATATTTGTATTAGGTACTTGACAACCGATGGGCCGCAATGAGTGAACGTTGAATGCGAAGCGTAATGTCATAGGTTCCGTTGCAGGACAATTTGATGATGCAATAGACGGCCCGCCTGATGGAAAGCGGTCACCGTCGCCTATGGACATTTGCAACACCAGGGGAGTCGCCGATGCTTTGCTGACCCTTAAGGGCTCTACCATGTACCTATTTGTGTTTATTTGGCTTCTTAATAATTATACACCCGTGGTTTCACGTCCTTTCACATTTTGCGGGGTAAAAAGTGTTTTAAAAAAAGTATTTGTTAAACCAGGGTATTAGGCTATCTGTATTCCAAATATCATTCAAATCTATTCAGCTGTTTGAGCGTCAAGAAATACTCACTCATCAAAAACTTTCGCTTATACCTATATATAAATGTGATTAATATAATAACCCATTACAAAACCAAATTCTAAAATGTAGATACACATTATTATTATTATTATTATTCAAAATCAAAATCAAAATCAAAAACTTTTTTATTTAATAGGATACATTGTGATCACTTTAAAACGTCAACTTAAAACTAGCTACGCCTGTTCCAACCTCCTTACGCCGGCAAAAGAACAGGCAAGAAACGCCCGGCAGGTAATCTTTTTGGCGCGATCACATTGACAATCCCATTCTTATTACCAATTGACTGAACTGGAGCAAGTCCACCAAAATCCCAAGCTTTTTTTTTTGTCATCTAATCGATATTTTTTATTTAGCTTTACTAATAAGAAGATTTCTATTCTATTATATATGTAATCTGTTGGTAATTTCCACGTTTACATGTAAACTGTTACCGTTTTAACCATTCACAAATACATACAGTAAGTACACAGCAACTGGATTAAATAAAAAAAAACACGTCCCATCCGTTTTCATTTACACGTGTTCTCTTTTACATGCAAATGACAATTCAATACATATAAACAAAAGAATGCAAATAAAATTACAACCCTTGAAAATACTCATTCATTAAGCCGCGTACGGACAGCGCGTAGATTGGTACAGTCAGCGACACAAGTAGCTGATCGTTCTCGGTTTTCCAAATGTGTTTCAAATCAGTAATTATTAGTAGAAATTCGCCGAAGAATCAAGGTCACCGACATAGCTCTCAGAATTTACAAGTTGAAGTGGCAATGGGCAGACCACATCGCTCGACTAACCGATAACCGATGGGGAAGAAAGGTTCTCGAGTGGCGACTACGAACCGGAAGACGTTCTGTAGGTAGGCCCCCCACTAGGTGGACCGACGACATTGTAAGAGTCGCAGGGAGCCGATGGATGCAAATGGCTAATAGCCGTTCATGGTGGCGTTCAAGGGGGGAGGCCTATGTTCAGCAGTGGACTTCTTCCGGCTGATGATGATGATGATGATCATTTTGACCACATCATAACACACCTGATTTTAGGTGATGATAAGGTCAAAAACTGGTGTATAAGATGATGAAGATAATAGAAAAAAGTGTGATTGTTCAGCGACTTTTGTCGTTGACTGTACGCGTAGTTAGTTACACGTGTCTTGGAACGCCGTATCCATTGCTTGCTTCCTTACGCTTGCGTAGCGTGGCACTTTCTCTTGGACAACACGTGCCGCTGTCTGTCGGTTTTCGGTCTCACTGCAAAGAAGACGTACATGTCCTGGTACATAATATTTGGACGTCAAAATGGATAGATGGATGAGCTCACGTAGCACTATGGCTCGATTCTCCTCGCATTCAAGTTCGTCGCGGTCCGTACGCGTATCCAGTTGTTGGGGTACACCTCAGAAGGGGTGCTAACTAAACGATTTACCATACATTTATAATGATTATTCACATTCAATAAATTACAGATACAATTTTAAACTCACGACGGTGGCTCGACTCTAAGTGAGCCAGTCAAGATGGCCGACCAGAGCGAAGTCTAAGTCAATGTCACTTTAGACAGTCAAAGTCTGAACATGTCAATGTCAATGTCTATTTGTATACATTTTAGTTCGTGTATTTATATTTTTAATTACTGTTCTGTTTGTATTGTTTTTCTATCACTTGTTTTTGGCTACAAATAAAATTATTGTCTATTGTCTATTATTTAACATTGACTTGACACAGACAGATAAATAATCGTGTAACATTGGCTGTCAACAAATATATCGAATATGATCTGTATTACCATAGAAGTATAAGACGAAGAAGGTGAGTTTCATTCATAGTTCCGCTCAGTATCGAAGCAACAAAAGATCAAGTGTGTCAAGTGTGACGGCCGAATAATGTTGCAAGTGAATAGACATTACAACACATTATTGACATTTACCCCAAAATATGAGGAAATTGGTATACTTGTTCCAACTTTGCCATTTGTTGGAATTTGAGTTATGTAATATTTGTTTGGATATTATTCATATAAATTATTATGTAGGTTGTATTCAGAAGTAAGTCGTCAGACAATAATCTTGGACATTATTATTGTTTACGTTGAAGCAAGTTTTTTTTGGCTAGTTGTTTCCGTAGATCAGACCTTCATGGGGAGTCAAAAATAGATTCTAATTCCGTGTCGTACTCTTGATATATCTGTAATGAAAATTTATTTTGTGTGTTATGAGAATTATTGACTGGGCAAAGCGAGGTCTCGGAGTTTACGGTTATGGTTATTAGTTTATAGTTGATAAACTTTTAATTCCATTAAGATATAAATAGCAAAATAAAAACACTTAACTAAACCTTAACATGTAAAATAAAACTACCTATCAAACTAAACAAACTACTTAATCTAATAAACCACTACCAGTTGGCAACGTTCCCAAAATGCTGGCCGCATTGCCACGTTGAAAAGCAATGCTTATTCTTTGCGCAAAATAACGGCCAGCATTTTGGTCACGGGTAGCATAGTTAATATAATTGTTAATCACGACATATTATAAAACATGGTCCTCCTCCGCGTCCGTCTGTCTGTCTGTTTGCGATAAATTCAAAACTACTGCACCGATTTTCATGCTGTCTATTATTACTAACAGGCTCATTTGAAGCTTGCGCTTCATTGCATTTTTTTTTTGGCTTCATTAGATGATGTGCCCTGAAAAACGATTAAAATATATAATTATAATAAATCTTAAATCGAATACAATTACTTTGCACAATTTCATGCACATTATACGTTAATAACTGCAGAAATAGTCTAAAAAAAATTTAGACAGACGGACAGACAGACAGATAAACATGACCTTGACCTTGTATAGGTTTATTGTCAATGCACTTTACATTACGAATCTTAGAAGGGGTAAATATTTTTCCTATAGCTGACAACATTTCTTAGAGTAATGGCGCCTGTTTGTTTACAAATTATTTTTCTGTTTTAACGAATGTTTTACGTAAAATAATACGTTGCCAAATAGTACTTACGTGTGAAATGTGATTTTTTATTCTTATCTTTGTTGTGAGATGCGTTGTGACACGCTTTTACTACCCAGGAAGGCATATTTAGATAAAATTGCCCGAGCTATTCGCTGTGAGACTTCATCGTGACTACTGACATGACGGGAAACGTAATCGGGCAATTCTGCCCGATTAGAAATTGCTGCCATCCGCTTCAGCCGACTCACTCTCTGTGTCTTATAACTCTATGTGTATTACTATTTATATTACTTTATGGTATAAATGAATAATCGCGTAACACAATGTACGCGTGGGCAAGATATCCCGACTACGCGTAACTCAGGAACGCGCTATCCGTACGCACTTTTACACTCCACACGCACACGTTTTTGCATGCAAATTATTCGGTCTGGCCGGTTGTTAAAAAATGAATTCACAAGCTTTATAATATGTGTCACGTACGTAGAGTGTGGGCTGAGGTTAATCCCTGAGGAGGCAGCGGTGGTTGTCAGATTTAAGGCACAGGGGTACAAGTTACTAGTTGATAGTTAATGTGAATCTATGCCCGTAATGGCCGCTTTGGTAGTCTTTTGGACGTGTTCATATTGCGTCCATATTGAAACAATCTCGGGTTCCGTCACAGTTTAAGTAACAGTCACTACCATTTTCTTCGTCTACTTACATACCGATAGATTCAGATAAATAGCGGACTGATCATGAAAGTGTAAATAGCAGACTTGGTCCCTGGTTTGGAGGCAAAAAACTGGTTAAAACCGACCCTAATGTTTGGTTAGATCTCTCCGCCTTAAATGAAATTACCTCAACGGAATATATTTTAGCTGGGTTTTGGGTGCAGTTGAATCTCATCTCATCTCAATTTGAATAATTGAATTATTATCAAAGTAGTCCGTCTAGTTCAAATATGTTTTGTGGGTCGGAAAAATGTATGCGGGAGTGTAGCAAGGCAACGATGGCTGACTACTTTAGAGTGTGGTAAAACGAAAAGGTCGCTAGCTTGATAGTAAGCGTTATAATGTCCCTTTACAGTTTGGTGTCACTAAAATTTGCCTTCAGGCAAAATGAAAACTTAGAATCAAAAGTTAGTTACTAGCTCATATAAAAGAAGAATAACTAGAAATTAAAACACCAACAGTTCAAAATCTTGCGTGGTAATGTACTGCGCTCGTCGCCCTGAAATATAAGATGTTAAATCTTGTTATGCCCTGTAATTTCACTAGAAACATTACCCTTCAATCCAGAAAACAGTATTTATTGCATCATCATCATCATCAGCCCGTATCAGTCCACTGCTGGACATAGGCCTCTCCCAAGGCATACTACAGCCAAACAATTGAATGACTGGCTCTGGACCGATAGCTTAACGTACCGTTTAAATGCAGTTTAAAATGCAAATATCGGTCACCCATCCAAGTGATAGCGCTGCGCATCTGTTACGACCAACCGGATCAGAGTGTAAGAAATACTGGAGATACCTTCAAGCAGAACCTTATATGGTCCTACGCCGTGACGTCATTAGCTACAATTAAACGTCAGTGCTACGCCGTCGGCATCTCAGTGGTACGCGAGGAGAAGATGCGGGAAATACCTCATTACTATTGAATGCCATGAGCGCTATGTAACTAACTATCTAGTGATTTGTGGCTTCGAAACATCTCAACAATATAAATTACAAACACCGATTTTGAATTATTCATAAACCACTTCGTCGATTTCTCGTCCCACTTCTGATGTGTGTCGTAATTCCTGACTTTCTATAGAAGATTTTCAAGACATTGCATGACGTTGCACTGCTTACGCATCTTGAAAAGTCTCATTGTCTCTCTCGCACGTATGCAAAGCTTGACAGAGATTGTTATTGTTTTGTTATACTTAAGTTTCTTTGGTGTGAGCGTGGGACAAGGCTAGTACGGTCAACAACAAAAATAGCTGAATATATCAAAATCTCCAAATTTCTTTACCATCTAGAAAAACAAATATCACTGAATCGTTGCCATATACAAATTTTGAGCATGACCAGCCACTTTTGTCGCTGACTGTACAGTTATGAATTACACACGAGAGCCGCAGATATTCCGGGCTATGACTAATCGTTGCGTCCAGATATCTCCATCCATCATCAGGAACGTGATGTGTCATAGCTCTATTCAACCCCCGTGATTGAGAGCTTGAATCTTTGATTATTGGGGAAATGTTGATACTGTTTTATGGAGGTTCGCAATCAATTACGACCTTAAGATTAGCGGGTTCAAGCACGTACAGTTGTCGGCGCTCAATTTTAGTTGAAGGATCGCTTTACATTTTTTTACTTACATATCAGATGTTTATATTGATATTGAAATTACTATTATATATATTTATATATAGGTTTACGCATTTATAAAAATACTAGCTGCTCCCCGCGGTTTCGCTCGCATGGGCTACAGTTTATCATTAAAAAAACTTTACTTAGACTATCTCTGTACCAAATTTCGATTAAATCGTTTCAGTAGTTTACGCGTGAAAGACAGACAGACAGAGTTACTTTCCCATTTAGAACATAAGTAGAGATTAGTAAAGAAAGACTAGAAAGATCGGCTGGTACTTCCATATCGAAAACTTTTTACATTCAGACTAAAACAAAGTTTAAAGTTAATATATTATTTATATGTTTTTTTTAGTTATATGACGAGATGAGCTGATCGCTCACTTGATGGTTAGCGTCACGCTTACCCATCACAGTTCAGTGCCAACCAGTTATTTTTTTAATTACTTTTTACAGGGTATCCATCTGCTCATCTCGTCATATAACTAAAAAATAACATTTTTTTTTACTAATTACAGGGTAGCGTTTGACTACAAGTTACCTGATGTTAAGTGACGATGTGGTCGAAGATGGCACCGCGCTACACCTGGACTGGGAACTAGCTCTCTCTGGTTTTATATACATAAAATATTCACACAAACACTTACAAATCCTATTGTAGTAATGGTATTGCAAGTCCGCAGCAGTAATTCCGCAATGGAAATCAAATCTCTGAGAGCCAACAGAAACCATTCCGTTTTACTTTGAGAACAGAATCAGATTTTTGATTTACAAATTGTATTAACTTTCGGACGGACGGACGGAACGTACAGACGAATATTGCAGAAATGGATTTGACGGATAAAAGTAAAAGCTTCTGGAGGATTGAGTAGTTCAACGGTTTAGAATAGTGAATCCATTCTACACGTTTTACTTCCATTCTCTCAATCACAACCTCTTTTTTATATCATCATCATCAGCTAGAAGAAGTCCAATGCTGAACATAGGCATCCCCCTTTGAACGCCACCAGGAACGGATATTAACCTGTTTTTTTTTACTATTTACAGGGTAGCGTTTGACCACACAAGTCACCTGATGCTAAGTGACGATGTGGTCGAAGATGGCGTCACGCTACACCTGGACTGAGAACTGGCTCTCAAGTGAGGCTGCCGGAACACACCGATAGGTGCTTGGCGGCAGATTCTTAACAAGAGGGTGGTAGCTAGCCAGGCGAGTACTAGAAAATACTCTACCACCAAGCTATGGTTTCATCACGATGTTTTCCTTCACCGGAAGCTCAAGCTCATTGTAGGATTCGAACCCACGTCCTACGGATCGCAAGCCGATGTCACTGAGCCATCATCGCTTCAAAATGGATGAAATTGACGCCAAGAATGCCATACCTGGAATGGAAACTGGCTCTCAAGTTGGAACACACCGATAGGTGCTTGGCTTAACCAACAAGCTATAGTTTCATCACCATGTTTTCCTTTACTGGGAGCTCAAGCTCATTTAAAGATTCAAACCCAAGACCTACAAAATACATTAAAGAAGCACCCTTTCAAGCTATTCTGATACTCTTCTTTACATTTTTCTAAACGTTTTCAATTCTTTACATACAATGGTCGTTTTACTGCATTTCTCACACCTCATTTAACAAAATACGGAGAGGTATTTTCCCTCAGACCCAAGTTTTCGAATCGCCGACCCAAACTTTCTTATTGGTGTTCATTGTTGTCGTATGATCTTTTGTTGATATTCGATAGACTGAAAAACATTTCAATTAGCCGTGACCTCACAGTTTCGCCAACGTGGAATATAGTTTATCGCAATAGAAAGTATCATACGTCCTTCCCCAGGGAACATACCAAATTCTTAGTATAGAAAAAAAAACACTTTTAATTTTACCCAAATTTTCCAATTTTCCAGGCCAATTTGTCCAATTTGTCTGTCTATTACATTTATTACAAAAAATAAAATTACCATATCTATCCAGTCATTCTCAAGTAATGCGCCAAGGAAAACCATTTCATTTTATAAAACACTTTTATTAGCTTGACTTGTAACTGACTAACTGAATAACAATGTAATCAAATCTTGAAAGTCAAGTTTCACCCACTTCTAACTGTCGTATCGACTTGAAACTTTGTACATGTATGTAATCTCGGTGACAATGGAATAATTTGGCATCATCGACCTGATCTGATGATGCAGCCGAAAGGTGGTTATTGATATAGAAGAAATTAGTTATTCACCAATTAGTCATTGCGAGACGGTAAGATCATACACGAGTTAGTATCCTCATATATTAATTCTAAATTAATAGAATCCAGAAGTAAAGTTATCTCTCATGACATCTTCCAGTTCTCAGCAAACCCAAGGGTTGCATAACCGAAATAATTCAGATCTTAGCGGTATAATACCTACTCGGTAAACAGCCTATAGTTACTCTTCCGCACAAAAAGCGGTAATTAATTGGTAGCTGTATAGAATAATGAAATCGTCCGTTTTAACTAAATATTTGTGTATTGGAAAAATAGCGCAAGTATTGCATCCTCGTCTGCGTGTCATGGATCTTCGATCCACGTAGTTTCTTAGACAGAGAGTCCTAGTGACAGAGTACAAGTCAAAGCTATGTATTTATGATTGTGTGGGCGCTATAATAATAACTATAATAACTATTTATGTTTTTCGCATATTACCTGAAACGATAATGGACACTACGACTGCACTGGAAACTGGCTCATAAGTGAAGCTGCATGCCAGAATACACCGATATTAGTGCTTGGTGACAAATTTTAAATTCGTCTATACCGGTATTACATACCGGTATTTTCTACCAAGAATAATCCCTAGTTGTACATAATAAAGTCGTGTGTGACGAAGAGCCAACTTTGTGAGGCAAAGCAACTGTTAGGTGACTTTGTATGAGGTAGGTGTCTACGCAGACGTTATAGAAAGGCGCATGAAGATGAGGCGCGGGGTGCGGGGGCGCGCACAGCTGAGCGCTTGACCGCCCGCGACCCGCTGACTATACTCTCTGCGAACCGACGCGCGGCATCGCACGTTCAAAATATAACCTCTAAATATTGTAAAAGTTCAATAAACCTCAAGAAAATAACATTTTGTTTTTAATTTAAACAAAAGTGGCGACCGTGACAGGACAGTGCAAAACTCACCATCGAGTTCCGATTCGCCCGTGTCGAGTTCACAATCGAAAAGTCAACCATCACAAAAGGAATTGACTTGCTCGTGCGCCTACCTATTTGCACGCGATTCAAAAACGCAATTACTGGAGTCAAAAGGGAGATATTGCTTGCTGATTCTGGAGCCTGTGTTGGAGAACCATCATACCAAGGTCTAGTCCAAAGAAAGTAAGCCCTAATCCTATTCCCCATCTATATTTTTATCAATCTTTCTTGTTGTTAAAATCGCAATCATTTTGTGTGAAATGGCCGACTTGCTACTCAAGCGTTAGATAGATATTTATCTAATCCAGCTTAAAGTGAGACTATCTAGGCTTAATTTCATGCTAAACGACATTAAACTTTCATTTTCTATGCTAAAATTTAATTTAATTTGCTACAAAAACTATATTTTCCACTTATTGCACATCTCATCGCATACCTCATCGCATTCCTTCATTTCTGTGCATTTTACTTCGCGCCAATAATAACTTCTATTGCAACGAATATACAAATCGTTGTTCTATGTCTATTGCAAATTTCAAAGCATTATTTAGCTAGACCTTCTATTTCTGTTTTCTGCCATATTATAATATTATTGTAACTATTGAATTTAGCCTTTTACAAAGCCCATTTGCCTTCGTGCTACATATTTTCTTATTTAATTATTTAACACGATATTTGCCGACTAATTCCAGCTCGTGAGAGCGCTTACGTCACTGCGCTGCGCTTGCGCCGCTGCGCCCGCGCACCGCTCCGAGCAACCCTGCCGTGCCCGCTCGCTGCCCGCTTGCTGGCCCTGGCTATGAGCTCGGCGGGAGCAGTTTTCTGATCAGAATTTCTGGTAATCGTAGCGTAAACTGGATCTGGAGCTGCTTATCCCTTCAAGCAGGTTAGAATTATATCTACTTATTTAGTTGTTTGTTGCTCAAGTTAGCTTTCTATAAATTATAAAAATGAGTCAGCAAGAGTTAAAAGCTGAACTTGCCGAGCAGGAACGGGAAAGGAAAGTTGAATTAACGAATTTAATTAAACAAAGAGGCATTATAAAGGGGCGTTTAACTAAATTTAATGAGTATATTACAAATATACACAGTTTGAAAGAAATTTCTTCTGTTAAATACAAGGAAATAGAGTTAAAATCTGATAGGTGTCAATCGTTATTAACTGAGTACGAAGACCTTCAAGATAAAATAGATATTTTGCATTCTGATCCCACTGAACAAATTAAAGAAAGAGATACGTTGGAGAATCAGTTTCTAAGCTTAATATCTAACTGCCAAGTTATTTTAGATAGTCGCTCAGGTAAAAATCAAGAAGGAAATGCCGTAGGTGATTCTAAACATCCATCTATAAGTAGTTGCCATTCCAATGCGGCTAATGCGATCAAGTTGCCTACTATTAAATTACCAACGTTTGACGGCAATTATTTACTCTGGTTGGAGTTCAAGGACACATTTGAGTCAGTAATAAATAGCAATGAGGGAATTCCTCCAATCAATAAATTTCATTATTTGCGTTCCTCTCTTGAAGGTAGTGCAGCTGTCGTAATAAAATCCATAGAGTTTAGTGCTAAAAATTATAAAATAGCCTGGGAGCTATTGTGTCAGAGATATGACAACAAAAACATATTGATTAATAATCATTTGAAAGCGTTGTTTAGTATTGACTCTTTGAACAGGGAATCCTTTAAAGCGTTGCGGTTTGTTGTTGACCATGTTTCGAAACATTTACGTGCTCTTGACTCTCTTGGCCAGCCTACCAATATGTGGGATGCCTTAATTATATTTATGGTTTCTGCCAAACTGGATATACACACGAGTAGAAAATGGGAAGAATATAAATGCAACCTCGGTGACTTACCGACTTTAGGTGTATTTTATGCGTTCTTGCGTAGTCGTGCCGATGTGCTAGAAACTGCCTATAGTAATAATAATAATCGGTTTGATAAATCAGCTGATAACAAACAAAAGCCTAATGCTAACGCTCAGTCTAAAAGTTTTGTTATGTCTGTTGAGAGGAAGGATAATAACCGTTGCTGTGTTTTGTGCAATGAAAAGCATGCGTTGTATGAATGCCCTAAATTTAAAAATATGAATGTCGACGATCGGTTGAGTGAAGTATCTAGATTAAAATTATGCAAAAATTGTTTTCGCAGTGGTCACAATTCATATCAATGCCAACTAAAAGGATTGTGTCTTACATGCAGAAAGAAGCATAATACACTTATACATAAAACTTACCAGTCCACAGAAGCTCAGCCCTCAACTTCTTCTTCACTGCCTATTTCGCTGACAGCAGCGTCGTCAACAGCTAATCAAGTGTTGTTGTGTACGGCCTTGGTCAAAATAATGATCAACAATAAAACTTACCCAGCTCGTGCACTGTTAGACACAGGAAGTCAGTCCTCATTTATCACCGAAAAGCTGAAAGAAAGGCTAGGGCTGTCTATTGATCACTCACAATCAGTAAATGTACGCGGAATCAACAATGTGGCATGTAATATCTCACAAAAATGTAATATTAAGATAACGTCAAGAGTGATGCCATTTGAAATTGATGTTAAATGCTTAGTTGTGCCGCGCATCACAGGTATTTTACCAAATTCAGTCATTGACACTGAATGTCTGAAACTGCCAGACAATATTGAACTTGCTGACCCTAGATATTTTTCCCCCGCTGAAATAGACATACTCTTAGGAGCAGATGTATATTGGCAAATAGTTGGCTCCAACTTAATAAAACTCGGTTCAAATAAACCGGTTCTTCAAGAGTCTAAGCTCGGATGGCTTGTAGGTGGTCCCATAATGACAAGTCAGTCAATCCCAGAAGTTCAGTGTAACTTCTCTCAAGAAATACAGGACTCATTAGAGAAATTTTGGAAAATTGATGACTTACCACAGACAAAAACATATTCCCCAGAAGAGCAACTCTGTGAAAATAATTTTGTACAAAATACTATTCGTTTGCCTAATGGTAGATTTTCTGTTAAAATTCCAATGAAAGAAACACCTGAGGAAGCGCTCGGTGCATCTCATTATATAGCCAAAAAATGTTTTGAAAATCTCGAAAGGAAATTTATTAAATTTCCAAACTTAAAGGAAGACTATAAAAAATTTATAATTGAATATGCTAATTTAGGACACCTTACTAAGATAGATAAACCTGAATTTGGATATTATATGCCACATCACGCGGTCATCCGTGAAAAGAGTGAAACGACTAAACTTCGGGTGGTGTTTAATGCATCGTCTAAAACAAATTCAGGGAAATCTCTAAATGATATTCAAATGGTTGGCCCAGTAGTGCAGAGCGATCTTATATCTATACTACTTCGTTTTCGCATTCATAAATTCATTCTTACAGGAGACATAGAAAAAATGTACCGCCAAATTGAAGTCATACCGTCACAACGTCACCTGCAGCTTATCCTGTGGCGTGATGAAATGCATCATAAAATCGACGTATTACAACTCAACACGGTGACATATGGCACGGCGTCAGCTGCGTTCCTAAGTACCCGATGTCTCTTACAGTTAGCTAATGAATGTGAGGATAAATCTATAGCTTGCGTTATTCAAAACGACTTCTACGCCGACGATTTAAATACAGGCTCTGATACTGTAGAAGGTTTGAAATACATTCATAAGAATGTTGTAGATGTACTGAACTCTGCATGCCTTCCACTAAGAAAATTCCGTACAAATTGTGCGCAGTTATTTGATGACGAGATAGATTCGTCTAAACCCATGGATTTAAATAAAGAATCCAGTGTTCTAGGACTTAATTGGTCACCTAAAGCAGACTTATTGCAATTCTCCACTGACTTAGAACCTTCCACTCAAATTACTAAACGATCAGTAATCTCAGCCACGTCTAAAGTGTTCGACCCATTAGGGCTACTATGCCCATGTATAATTGTAGCTAAAATTTTATTACAAGAGCTATGGTCCTCTAAACTAAGCTGGGATGAACCAGTTCCCGCTGATTTTTGTAAAAATTGGTCAAGCCTATTGAAAGAGTTTTCAAATTTATCCCTAATACAGATCCCTCGAAGGGCGCTGTGTGAAACTCCTACCAATATATCGCTGCATTGTTTTGTGGATGCCAGCCAGAAGGCCTTCTCAGCATGTGTATACCTACGTTCTGAAAATAATGATAAAACTATTACAACACGGTTGTTGTGCGCTAAGACGCGAGTAGCGCCGCTAAGCCCGGTTACAATACCGCGATTAGAATTATGCGGTGCCTTACTAGGTGCTCGTCTATGCTCAAAGGTATTACTCTCATTAAGATCTGATGTTACTCAAAAATACTTATGGACTGATTCCACAGTCGTGTTAGGATGGATAAAGACGCCGCCAAAAGATCTTAAGGTATTTGTGTGTAACCGTGTGAATGAGATAAATGAGCTCACCAATGGGTTTACGTTTTGTCATGTTCCCACTGATCAAAACCCAGCTGATATGGCATCAAGAGGTATAAGTCCTAAACAGCTTCAATCTTCATCCCTTTGGTGGGAAGGTCCTTCGTTCCTCGCGAGTGACTCGTCTGCATGGCCTAAGCAAACGCACACATATAGACCTGATAGTTTACCGGAACTAAAAAATCCTATTAAATGTCATGTTTCATCATCAGATGTTACTAGTATACCATTTGAAAACTACTCCAACCTTAATCGATTGAAAAGAATTTATGCGTATATGTTACGATTCATAGCAAATTGCAAAGATAAAAACTCAAGGACTACTGGCCCTTTAACTGCTGATGAGTTAAATAACTCTTTGCTAATACTGGTCAAATTTGGTCAATTACAAAGCTTCAATGAAGAAATAAGATTAATAGCTAATAGTAAGCCCCTACATCATAAGAGTAAATTATTGTCGTTGAACTGTTTCCTAGATTCTAAAGGTTTATTAAGAGCTGGTGGTCGAATTCAAAACTCGAATTTTGATTATGATAAAAAGCATCCTTTCATTTTGGATTCGAAGCATCATCTTACGAAGCTACTATTTAGAAGTGAACACGAACGCCTGTTTCATGCTGGTCCTCAGCATCTACTTGCCTCCATAAGAGAAAGTTTTTGGCCTATAGGTGGCAGGCATTTAGCACGCAGCACGACTAAGCAGTGCATGATTTGTATTCATTTACGCGGACAAACGTTGCAGCCCTTGATGGGCAACCTACCTGCTGAAAGAAGTAACTCATCGTTCCCTTTCTACTCGTGTGGCGTCGATTTTGCCGGACCATTTATGATCTCTAGTCGCAAGGGAAAAGGCAATCGCATTTCAAAATGTTACTTATGTTTATTTATTTGTCTCTCGTCTAAGGCAATACATTTAGAATTAGTTAGTGATTTAAGTACTGAAGCCTTCATTTTATCGTTAAGACGCTTTGTTTCTAGACGAGGAAAACCATATTCAATTTTTTGCGATAATGGCTCTAATTTTAAAGGGACAAACAACGAAATGAGTAGAATACTCCGATCCAGTTGCGATTCTGTCCGTGACTACGCTGCCACGGAAGGCTTTAGATTCGTATTTTCCCCTGCATACTCCCCTCATTTTGGAGGCATATGGGAGGCCGGCGTTAAATCGGCCAAACATCACTTACGTCGCGTAGCAGGCAATGCTTCTCTAACTTTTGAGGAGCTAGCCACACTTTTCACGCAAATTGAAGCGATATTGAATTCTCGTCCTCTAACACCACTGTCCTCTGATCCCACTGATCCTTCTCCATTAACCCCTGGGCACTTTCTGATTGGGCGACCTCTTACATCGGTGCCGTCACTGCCAATCACATCAAAGCACCCGAATCGATACCAACTTATAGAGAAGCTAAGACAGCACTTCTGGGAGAGGTGGCGTCGGGAATTCATCGCGGAGCTCCAGCAGCGCACCAAATGGAAGACGAAGCAGCAAGAGCTTCATGAAGGGGACCTGGTGATACTTAAAGAAGACAACCTTCCCCCACTACAATGGCGACTAGCTCGCATTACCAAATTATACCCCGGGATAGACGGAATAAGCCGAGTCGCCGATGTTTTTACTACAAAAGGAACCATGAGAAGAGCTGTAAACAAAATGTGTATCATACCCGTCGGCGATAACACTTGCGAAATCGCAAGGCCCCGGAAGATGTCTACGCAGACGTTATAGAAAGGCGCATGAAGATGAGGCGCGGGGTGCGGGGGCGCGCACAGCTGAGCGCTTGACCGCCCGCGACCCGCTGACTATACTCTCTGCGAACCGACGCGCGGCATCGCACGTTCAAAATATAACCTCTAAATATTGTAAAAGTTCAATAAACCTCAAGAAAATAACATTTTGTTTTTAATTTAAACAGTAGGTAAATGAATATTAAGGTAGTCTTGGAAGTATCGGAGCGGGAATGTTTGAAGAGATTTCATCATACTGAGCGAATATTTTAGTAGGTAACTTCATGTAGTGAGAAAACTTCCTCTTTGTATTTAAAAGCTTGCAAATATTAACTTTAGTCAAATCAGTTGGCTCTGCAAAATGATTTAATAAGTTCCTTATTACCACCATTAAAGTTAAGTAGCCCTTATAAAGTAACAATTAAATGCTATAGTTAAATTAAATTAAACGTGTTATTACAGAGAGCGGAGTTAATAAATCGTATTTTCCTAATTAGGAACATAAACTGAAATCTACGACGGGGCCGCATAATTATTTACCTACCTAAACGCTTGGTAGAATGCGCTTCCACTGGTCTGAAGTTTAGAAACAACAAGAATAAATCTACCAACTTGTATATAACATCATCAGTTTATTATGTTTTCACTGTTGGGACAGTGTAGAGTGAGAGAGTACCTAAGGGTTATAATCATTGATTAACACTTCATCATTGGTTATAATCCAGTACGCGGGCCCAGTCCAGGTTAGCGGCGTGATTGTATTTTCGAGATCACATCATCACTTAACATCAGAGACTTGTGGTCAAATGCTTCCCTATTAAGACAGACCTATTAGACAGTATAACCAGACAACCATAATCTTCAATCAAAGTGACATAATAAGTAACATAACGCTATAATCACCATAACTCGACAAGCTTACTTATTACGCTAACAACGTTAATAAATTCCACCCAAAACCTCATTACGATCGTAATGATGGGATAATTACACCATTTTTCCATTAGGGTTTATAAAAAGGGTCTAATGGACACTTCCCAGAGTCACTTTTAGCTAGAATAGGCTTGTTATAAACATCAAAATAATTATATAACACAAAAAAGTAACTTAGAATAAATACACCTAAAATTATAAATTACAAAATGAACAAAACCCCAACTGAGCCAAAATAATGTACCCTATGTCACTCCCATAATAAAAACGTATCTATTGACACCTCATAGGTCAAAATTCGTCAAGCCATTTTGGGCCAGTTTTATAAACGTCCGTAAGTTAGATGTCATACCAACGGTTAATTTGATTTTATAGTCAAATTTTAGCACGGAAAAGGAGACGGCCCATTTTCCATGGACATTTGCCCCACAGCAAAACTGCAGGAGACTCTACCAACATTGGATCATTGTATAGGATTTTTAAATCTATTGAGGAACCGTTCATGTTTTTATTCTGCATAGCGGGGTTTAAAAGATATCATCTAAAACGTTGAATAAAATAACGCAATGAAACAAATTGCAATGACATATCCTTGACAACCTTGACAGAAATTGACAGAAAAATCGTCCTTTTCATTTTAATTTTTTTCGTTTCTAATGTTTCGTTTGGCTTATGCCCTAATTGAATATACAGTAAGATGCCTAACTTAGTACAGCTCTATCTAGCGTCATCGTTCACGCAACTTTCCTACAAAGGAAACAGATAACATACGGTTTTGAACGGAAGCGCGGTGGCCGTCAAGTTTTGGGCAACCATGGTTTGGGTAATTTTTCTAGGTCTCCGGGGCTAATTAAGTACATAAACTTGAAACGACCTGGGGCAGAAATGAGCCGTCTCCTAATCTGCTGAAATTAATGAATGCTATTGCGTCATCTTAATGTTTTTCTTTAGAGAAACCTTTCAGAGAATTCCAATCCATAACGTTTGACCACAAAACATTTGATATTAAGTGACGGTGTGATGACTATGATAAAATCTTGTTCATAAAATCGGTTTCACCCGCGTGGGCTACAGATTATTGCGATAAAAAGAAAAATATCAAAATCTTACTACGTCCATCCTCTGGGTTCGTACCAAATTTCATTTAAATCGGTTCGGTAGTTTAGGCGTGAAAGCGAGACAGACAGATAGGTCTATTAAATTTATAATATTACTAGGGAAGTAGGAATAAAACATAGTTAAATGTTCATATTCTAATTTTACAATACAGACATTTTTGCCCGATGTCTCTTATAAAAGAGATTTATTGGCTCAAATTTCCAAAGCCACTTCAGAGTTAAGAGAGACATCGTCGATGAATAAAAACACTACACACCAACTTCGCAGACAAGTTTCAAGTCTCATAACTTCGGAATACAATATTTCCGCAGGAACTTAGAAGATTTTTTAGACTGTGCTATGCGATATCGTAAAATGTCAACGATATAATATATTTTTTAACGTCAAAGTAATCGTTTGTCAACTAATCTACGTCACAAACAATTGATTACCTTTTTAGTAAACTAGCTGCACCCTACGGTTTCACCCGCGTCTTCCCGTTATCCCGCTGGAAACTTTTTCCGGGATAAAAGGTAGCCTATGTATTTAACCTATGTGTTATAATAGAAAGCGACCGTCCAGATAATAATTCGTGGAGGTCACGACCCTCAGCAATTAGGAAAACGAAACAAGGAGGAGAAATGTGTTAATGCAGGGTATAAGCTATCTTCATTCCAAATTTCACTGCAATCGTTGTAAAGTGTGTTAAAAAATACGTAACGATATCGTGTTATCTAAATATACACCTATGCTGCGGTGAGGCGGTGGGGTACACAGAAATGAACAAGTTTTACAAGACCAGTCTGCGAAGGCAATAAAGTCTGTGGCGAAAATTCGGTAGAATTAAATGCAAAATCTAATAGCGAGGAGAGAAATCGTGACCACCTGCAGAATTCAATGATAAAAACTTATTGCCAAGTTCTATTTTCGTTGATTAAAATAATTTAATCAAATGTTTCAACCCTTTGTTTAATTTCAGCTGGTTTGTTAATTTTAATCCAATTTTGTGAATGTGACCTTGGTTAACTGCTGTAAGAGCAGCGTTGCTGCCTCGTTATGGCAACTAGGCCTTAAGTAGCTGTCCCATGGAAGGGCTTAAATGAGAAGTTAGACTAATTTTGCAATTACAAGTCGTGTCTTTGAAACTTCGCTTTCATACCAGGGCCGTTATCAAAATTCTTTTACAGTTAACACAATGAGACAAAATTGAATAGAATAATTCAGATCTGTGTATTTTTTACATAAACTATTCAAATGTTAGGTAGCTTATTAAAAAAGTTTAAGAGTTTTAAGATACTTTCAAGTTTTATTAGCAAGTTTAGTTACTATTTTTCTTTCAACGTCGATTTTAGTGACTTTGAGACATCAATTTTATGTGTGGGTTCAAAACTAAATTGAACTGCATAGTTTTTTATTACACAAAAACTAAATCGTTGAATACATTTTTTTTTAAAACACTTTTTTTAGCTTGACTTGTAAGTGTAGCTAACAAACTAACAATGTAATCAAATCTTTGAAGTCAATTTTCACCTACTTCTAATTGTCGTATCGACTTGAAACTTTGTATGTGTATGTAATCTCAGTGACAATGCAATAATTTGGTATCATCAACCTGATCTGATGATGCAGCCGGAAGGTGGGTAGGAGATCTCTGCAGTGGCTTCTAGTAAATCCCTCGTGTTGGGACACATATGTTTAGTCTTTAAATAAAAATAATATATCAAAAGTGCTATTACACGTATTCAGATAAATCGTAATTTATCTGAATATGAGAAAAGCTTATTTCAGCGACGAATGACAAAATTGCAGTTATTATAGTGTTAAATATTCAGTGGGTGATTTTCTGCTTCGCTCGGTGTGTTTTCAATTAAATATTAATTTTGTAATTAACGAATGTAAACGAGACGCGAGTTTGCTAGACTTGCATTCAGTTATGGAATGGGATTTGAGCAGTTGCATTATTTAGAGAGTACTTTGCTGAAAATTTCGTAGCTGTCACACATTATTTTATACAACAAACTGTTTTCAATGGTTGAACTCACTTATCTAAGGTATATGTAATCTGTCTGAAATTAGAATGACGTGACGCCCAATCGGTTTCAAAGTGTTCCGAGAGTCTTTTCGATTCTTCTATGAAGTAAAATTCGTAGCAGTGAAAAAACTTAGTGGATTTCTCAATTGAGTCACAGTGTGACTCGTTGGGATTTTTTTCCCAACGAGTCATACCATTAATGTGACACGGTTGGTGTGACTCTAATACTCATAATATTTAAAATGAGTCATACTGTTCTTACTGTGACATTCTAATGTTCCAAATGGGAGTTACTGTTTAAATTGTGACACTTTAATGTTCCAAATCAGTCATACACTGAGAAAAAAGTTCTGACTTTCCTTCTGAGTCTTTACCTTCCCAGACCATTTCCTTCCTTATTTTGTATTAGTTTTCCTTCTGAATCACAATCCTTCCCTTTTGACTCAGAAGGAAAACGGTATTTCGGAAGGTCTTTTTTCTCCGTGTACTTTTAGTGCGACACTCTAATGTTCTAAACGATTCACAATAACATTGTGATTCATTTAGAACATCACTGAAATAAAGTTCACAACGAGTTACGATATGAATGAGTCGATGGAAATGAACAATTCCATTGAGTAACACCCAATCGTGTCACAGTGTAAAATCCAGTTAGTGTAAATTAACATTTAGCTGACAATGAGTGAAGCGACATAGGGGCTTGCAGTTTTGACAAATACATAGTTGTAAACCTAGTCATCCTACTAATATTATAAATGCGAAAGTTTGTGTGTGTGTGAATGTTTGTTACCACTCATCGCCATAAATAACTACTGAATCGATTTTGAGGAAATTTGGAACAGAGATAGGTTATGCCCTGGATTAACATATAGGCAACTTTTTATCCCGGAAAAAGGTTCCTGCGGGATAACGGGAAGACAACTAGTATTTTAATAGTTTATTGGGAGAGATGGAGTTAGTTGAGTTTATTCCTATGACATTTTTAGTGCTAGGGCGGGTGAGTGGTAGTGATGTTTGTGACCCGTATACCATGAGTATGAATCCTGCAATGAGCTTGAGCTAGGATTGAAATCTACCGATAAGGAGGTTATTTATAGAAACGCCTTCATGATGTTAATAGTAGAAGTCTCACTATGTATTCACATTTTGCATCTGTCTGAAAGGGCTTTTTGTATATGAAATATTTCTTTTCATAACAGCACTTTTCCTATACACGGCACGGCACGTAAAGAAAACATCAACGAAGCAGCAATTTTATTAAACAAACTGAAGGTAAACATTTTTACGGAAAGTCCCTTCACTCTCTTTATGAAGCATTTTTAATAATGTAATGCAAGATTGCCAGGAACGCAAATAACAATATTCAAAACAGGAAAATAAAATGTTTTATTAAATGTTTCCGTGTTATTGCTTTAATATGAAAAAAAAACTAAGCTTTGCATGTTGTTTAAGCAGATATGCGTTACAAGATCATGTACTTAATTGGGCAAAATTAAATAACAGCTCACCGTTAGGCTGTCTTTCCGCCAGAGCTGTGTAAGGTAGCTAAGCGGTGCGAAAGGAAATAATTCGCCAATACAGTTACTTTTATATCCTAGCCTCACTCCTACCCACCATGTTTGCCTATAAATCAGCATAAAAATTAAATACATTTGTTTCTGATTTACAAAGTACTGCACTACTTAACAAGACAATTAGAAGTCGTAACATATTTATATATAGATATATACGTTATTGCGTAATGTTAGAAATAGGTCCCAGCTGAGACAGCAACTGAGTCTGCAAACAGGCATAATTACTGTTTTTCAACCGGAAACCAGTTCATAACATCAACTACCTAAACTACTAGAAAAGTTAGCTGCCTAGCACAGCTCTGGTGGAAATGCACCCTAAGACAGCCCCGCAATAGATAGGCCGGCAAGATAGCGAGAGTCATAGAAAAGCACTGAAGTGGACGGCTAAACATCATTTGTTGTGCCGTCCTATGGAAAAGGCATAATGTTCACTTGGTTACACTGTTGACTTAATCATCACGTAAAATGAAAATGTCGTTTTGATGATCTGAAATTAAAAAAAAAAATGAGTTAAGAGCAGCACCTATGCATACATGATAGAGATAGTATTATATTATATATTTTCATATGTGAAAAGAGAGACGGAAAAGTAATTCAAAACAAAACAAATAATTTTAAAAAGGGGCCTGGATTGAGAATTTATCATACCTGCATAAAAAAAATCTTCAAATAACCTAAAGAGTAAGAGTCTGAAGACCTAACAAGAAACGCATTCAAAACCATCGTGTTTTTGGTTTTGAGTGAATTTGAGATTCGTGAATTCAAATGAAACGTTGTTTGCCTTTATTGGCACCAAAATTTAGATTATTAATTACATCACATAACAGCAGGTGCCCTTTTAAAACAAATGAGATAACAATTTACTATCACAAACACAAACAAACGAACAAAAAATCCAAAAGCCATTCATTCATTTGTGTTTAGGTCAGAGTGTGGACTTTAAATAAATCTAAATCCAATTTTGAAATATCTCTTGCTTTGTTTTATTACGGAATAGAGTCAAACGTAACGCATTCTATACAATCTATCTCTGTCAAAAGGCTTTGGAGCGGTGAGCTCTAATGGACTAGCTAGAAGATGAAGTACACATAGCTGAAACTGGTAGTCAGTTTATGGAGCTACCTTTGGTCCTTTAGTATAAAAATTTTACCAGTATTTTGCTTTGATCGGTTTGTATCTTTGTAAGTTTACCAAACTTCTCTTAGCTTAGTATGTTCCATGATTTCAATATTTCAATAAATTACAATGAAGGAGACGTTTCAATACGGGCCACCTCTATGCACAAAACCTCAAAAGAAATCAAGGAGTTTGGGTAGAAAAAATCACAATTAACCCAGATTTGCAGTTTAGTGGTACAAAAAAGGAAGCTACAATATCCCTCACAATCATATGTTATGTATTATTCTAATAAAAAAGAGTGTTTCGTAAGAAATCATAATATTTGTAAAAAAAATCGGAGAAAAATGGGGCAACAATGGGGTCGCTTTATCAGCGTTTGGTTTTACGCGATTCGATTAGTAGATGTAGCTTTGTATATAAACTTTTTGAACAATCTTCCGGCTGTCCAAACCTTTGGTCTACTCATGTGAAGCCAGTTTTACCAATAAAACTTACACTAATCGCCGGTTGCACTCCAGTTTTGATATTAAACGCAGCCTTGAACTCCAGTGTAGGTTGAACTTGAAACAGTACCATCAGAACCAGCTTCTGATTGGATAATGACATGTTTTCCCATTTGAGTCCATATATCAGGTCTGATATATCGTCTGCCTGTAATTTGAAAAGAACATGTTTTGAAGCATTGAAAGGAACTAATGACGTCAACATGCAACCTGGACGAGATTCAAACCAATGCTAGCGTGATCCTTTTTGCCTCATGGTTTTTAGTGTGTTTGAGTCAAACATTCCGCAATCCCGTGTATTTTTCACACTTCAAAAAAGGCTTGATTTCCTGCTAAGAGCATGAGCTTTTGGTAAAGGAAATTATTGTGATGAAACCATTTTTTTATCACCGCCTGGTACGTTGCGATGGCGTGTAGATTTACTTTTTATCAATTCAACCTACCAGTGGTATATTTTTAATTATTTTAGGTAGTGTGAATTATATTATTAACATTCGTTGTTAAGTGTGACGGTAAAATATTAACTGCGGGGTATCTCGTTAATTAAAGTTAATTCTTAGTTAGTTTGTTTATTATACTTACCTCTATCCGTATGTCTTCTAATGTTAATGACATGATCACAAGTACTCCCATGTAAATTGGTATCATCAGTCCATATGTTAATAGCGTCCCAGTGTCCTAGATCAAACAATTATTCTGTATTGAAATGACCTTGCTTTGTTTTTATTACCTTTTCTTCAATTTATTTACCTCCATACCATGCAATATAATCGTAATTATAGTAAACTTTTTTCCTTAAATTAAAGTGACAAGTCACTGTAATGGCCAAACATGACGCTTGCCATCTGACAAGCGAATAGCTCGTCTATAAAAAATTTAAGAAAAAGACTGTCATTCTACTAATAGCATAAATGTGATAGTTTGTGAGGATGCATGGATATTTGTAACTCTTTCACGCAAAAACTACAGCATGGATTTAGGTGAAATTTGAAATGCAGATAGTTTACAACCCTGGATTAATATTTAGGCTACTTTTTATCTCAGAAAAAGGTTCCTGCGCGTTGACGGGAGGACACGGGTGAAACCGCGGGGCAGACAATTCTTGTTGTGATTCTTCGTTTTAAATACAAAGTAGCTTACTGTTCCTGATATCATGAGCTGGTACATGAACAAGCCACCACCAACCAAGTTGTGTAAATAAATCCCGGCTACATTGAGTCCAAAGGCAGCCTCAAAATTTTTCACAGTTCTGTTTAACCAATAATAAAATTAATTGTTAAAGTTAAAACACGTGAAAAAAGCCAGTTCCCAGTCCAGGCGTATCGTAGTGCCACCTCATCTTCAATTAACATAGGGTGACAGATTAGTTTGTATATGGCAACAATGAGGTAATGTTGCCAGCTTTTTAGATACACTTCACTTAAACTTACGTACAGTTAAAAAAAATTGAACAAAAAATCCGACTTCAGTTTTCTCATGCACGCCTACCAACAACAAAAACAAGACCCATTAAAATGGAACCACACGGGAAGCACAAGCTTTCAAATAAAAAAAATAATCATCAAAATCGGTTCACCCAGTCGAAAGTTCTGAGGAGACTTACACGAAAAAATGCAGTCGAATCGAGAACCTCTTCCTTTTCTGAAATCGATTAAAAATTAGCTTACTTCGTTATAAACGAATAGTATTGGCTGATTTCAATCAGATTCCGTTTTATCTCTTCTTGATCCATATCATCTCGAATACTCGTTTTTATGCGATACTTGAAAATCTTGATGTGTCCAATCAGATGATACATACACGTCAAGTTCATGGTGTCAAACAAAGTTATTATAGTAATAGCTATAAATCCACAGTAGACCATTGATATTTGAACCAAAACCCAGTTGTAAAAGTTGAATTCGTAGTCAAAAGGTAGCCATATGTGTATGATGATTTCGAGTCTAGACGTTATGTTGTCAATGGACTCATTGTTTTGGAAATTGTGAATGATTGGGACTATTTCAAAGGAAGCGGAACATATGTAGGCAAGTCCCATGTAGTAGTAGTTCGACCAGCGTGATAGTTTTTCTGCAGTAATTAGAGTCTGTAAAAAGTAAAATGCATTTTAAGATCAGAATAAGAATAAGATAAACGTGAAAGTTTGTGAGTATGGATGCATGGATGTTTGTTACTCTTTCCCGCAAAAACTTTATAGCGATGATGGCTCAGTTGTAGTGACGTCGACTTGCAATCCGTAAAATGTAGGTTCGCATCCTACTATGAGCTTGAGCTTTCGGTGAAGGAAAACATCGTGATGAAACCATAGCTTGGTGGTAGGGCATTTTTTAGTGATCACCTGGCTAGCTACCACCATCTAGTTAAGAAACTGTTGCAAAGCACCTATCGGTGTGTTCCGGCAGCCTCACTTGAGAGCCAGTTCCCAGTCCAGGTGTAGCTTGACGCCATCTTCGACCACATTGTCACTTAGCATCAGGTGACTTGTGGTCAAACGCTACCCTGTAAGTAGTAAAACTGACTGGGAACTGGCTCTCAAGTAAAACCGTGAAGCCGTGAAGGTGGTGCTAGCCTGGCTAGCAATAAAAAATGCCCTACCACCAAAATATAATGTTTTCCTTTACCGAAAGCTCAAACTTTAAACCTTGATTAGGATGATGATAATAATGAATTACCTTTTTAACAAAATCTTGTCTGTCGTTCACATAATAATTGTATAAATGGATTTTAGACATGAAGTCTTTCATAGCTGTTTTGTAATCTTGCGTCTGAGCTGCACATAATTTTAGCTGAAAAAAGTCAAACAAAAACAAATCTTATCCTGTTTTATCTATTGTTATTTAAATCTATTACTTAAAATATAGAGTGAAAAGATTTGATTGTAAAGCGGTAGCGTTTGACCACAAAACCTGATATCGAAGCACCATGCTACTCGTCTATTTAGAACTCGCCGGCTCTCATGTGGGGCTAGAAATACTAGTTAAAAATAAAACAAACAACATACCGTTAAAGCGAATGATACAGGCAAAATCGTGCACATCATTGACAGCGTAATAAAGTCGTGATCACTATAATTTAGGACCAGATAAATCACTTGCGATGTCGTAGCTACAGGTACTGCAAAGTAAACTAAGTACCTTTGTGTTTGAAACAATTTTTTCTTTGGCATTTGATACCATTCCCAATACTGAGCGTTTAAGGCCAATATCGACATCGCGTAACCCATAGCTCTGTAGAAGAGTTGGTCTTTTGGATGCTTCCTGAAAATGATTAAAATTGATTGAAGAAACTAAATTTTTTCGGTGCATGCCTATTCCTGTATTTCATCAGCAGCTTAATCCGTTCCCAATGCTAGGGCACAGGTCTCTCAACCCTCAGCATTTAAGAGCAAACCACAGCATTCAAGGGCAAACCACAGCATTCAAGGGCAAACCGCAGCATTCAAGGGCAAACCACAGCATTCAAGGGCATGCCACATCTACCAACCCTTACTGGCCAGCACAGTAGATTATCGCAGGCCTCTGAGAGAGAGAGAGAGAGAGATTATGAGTATGGGTTAGTAGATGTGGCATGCTCTTGAATGCTGTGGTTCTTGGACATGTCGATTTTTCTTGACCGTTTTGAGCGATGGAAAATCACTAGTAGATACTACTACCTATGATGCTAATAAGCAATACTAGAGTTCTTGTTACAGTTTATAGTAGGTACAATAATTATTTATATGACAAAAATTATAAGATTTAGGCTTACAAAAAGTATTTGTCGTTCATGTTTGTTAACGATGAGGCGTTTGTTCTTTGTCAACAAAATGTCTTGGGCCTAATATTTATATACCGAGTCTACTAAGTAAGCTTTTATACGTAGTTCCACGAAGCTAAGTATATGTTGGGCATATCCATTGTCTTTTCGTACTTATTTTTTACCGACTTCAAAAAAGGGAGGAAAAGGGAGGATTCAAAGAAGGGAGGATTATAATTATGCTCGTCGTTTATGAACCAATTTTGATGATTCCTTTTTTGTTGGAAAGGAGATATTATACCATGATAAGTAAACCAGGATCTAATGATAGTATCCCAGAGAAATCGAGGGGAAAGAGAATTCCGTTATTTTTTTGTTAAAAATTTTACTTGTTACTTCAAAGAAAATGAAAGAAACACTTTTTTTTTTACTTTTTACAGGGTAGCGTTTGACCATAAGTCACCTGATGTTAAGTGACGATGTGGTCTAAGATGGCGCCACGCTACACCTGGACTGGAAACTGGCTCTCAAGTGAGGCTGCCGGAATACACCGATAGGTGCTTGGCGACAGATTCTTAACAAGAGGGTGGTAGCTAGCCAGGCGAGTACTAGAAAATACCCTACCACCAAGCTATGGTTTCATCACGATGTTTTCCTTCACCGAAAGCTCAAGCTCATTGTAGGATTCGAACCCACGTCCTACGGATCGCAAGCCGACGTCACTACCACTGAGCCATCATCGCTATGAATTAATGCACCCTAGTTTTGCGAGGTAAGGCTGGTGAAATTAAGACCTACTTGTTCCTGCTACTATTTTTGTTTAATTTGTTCCTCTGTTTAAATTAAACGCGTGTGAACCTAGCAAGCGTGTTTTCTTTTACTCTCCGGGAATAGAGTTAAGGTCAACAGAGTGGGTTCAAATAATGACTATTCTGAGAAAACGTTTAAAAGTTTCAGTTTTCTACCCACAAGCACACCCCCACAACGGCATTTATCAGCAACACGTGTAAATAGTGCCTGTTTTTATAAAGCTGTGATACTTTTGGAACTTTCTCGTTGTAACGAAAAAAGAAAGGTTAAAGAAACAAGACAAGTTAAAAAAAAGTTAGCAAGAAACTATCTTAGTACAATGGATACAGTACACAAAACAAAGAAATACCTAATGAAAAGACAAGAAACTCATAATGACAAATTACTGTTTGCACATCACTTGTAATTTGTACCTATTTCAGCAATTTGCTTTGATTATCAAGGCATACAAAATACTGGTCGTATTTCCTTTTGATTACCATAGAACGATAATTCAATAATAATTGATTGAAAAGGCAACGACGATCTTACGGCAAAAAAATTTAGTTGAAACCAGTTATCTAAAATGTGTCCAAAATATTAGAATCTAAAAACAAACATAATAATAACGTAGAAATAACAAAGCACTACGCATAAACAAATCCATTTCCATAAAAGCCTCAAAACACTTCGGCCATTTCGAAGTTCAATACAAAATATAAATGGAACAACGGAATAACTCCCTTCGGTGTTAAATACACATAACGAAAACTCCTAAACAACTGATATTACAACGAATTATGATAGCTGTTATAAGGTTACGGTTATAACATAACATGATAACAGGTATTCATAGTCCTTGCCTACCTATATCATTGACAAAACCATTATTGTATATGCGGATTATAGGTGAATTGTGCTATTTTTTTCACTTAGGCTGGCCATACACGGACCGCTTGAAGCAGTCAGGATCGACTGCTTCTAGCTGCGACTGCATAGTGAACTACTGCAACTGCTCGAGCAGTTCTAGTATGTACGTATGTAGAAGTCTATAGTTCGCTATGCAGTCGCAGCTTGAAGCAGTCGATTCTTGACTGCTTCAAGCGGTCCGTGTATGGCCAGCCTAACCTTTACTGACCACAAGTTTCATGATGTTATATATAAAGATGTGGTCTAAAGTGGCACCGAACAACACTAAATTAGAAAATGGTCTTAAATGAGGCTCCCAAAACAAACCATTACGAGACGGTTATAATATGATTACAGTTACTGACATTATCACCACCTTTGTGAATAGTGTATGTGATATTTTTCAGTGATTTTTCACAGATAAAGTGTCTGCCATTACGCATTTTGAAGGCTATTTTCTCAACAGATCAAACGTTATCGCGCAAAGCTATAACCGTAAACGTTGTGTTATGATAACATCCTTTTAGTTTCGTTCGTCGAGTTTGTTTTTACAACGGTAGGGTGGTATTATCGTACATCTAGTCTGCTTTGTCTTAATTGATTGAGCTGATACCTTCTACTTCATGCCTACGATACGTTTTGGCTCAAATTAGGGCCATTAAAGAGGAAGATCTCGTACTGAGGTGAATAGATACTAGATACTCTTTGTTTAGCTTACTTAAGACAACGCCAATAGTATAAGCTAATATATTATTAATATATACAACTATACATATTATTACATATTATTACACTTCGACGTTGCATTCTCGATATTTATTCACTTTGTAGTAATCCTATTTATTGCACAAGGCGTCGCACATAATTTTTAGAGCTGTAAAAATAAAAATCAAATCACAAAAATATAAAATTCACTGTTTCTGAACGATACCTTCCATGTCATAGGCAGTGCTGTCATCTCCGTCATACTTCATTCCTTTTTTATGTGCGGGCGTCGCAGCTTCGACTTATCGATTAAATTCGTTATTTTATTGGAAATTTTGTGAAAAAGTTAGTTGAAAGCAGTGTTATGGAGAAAAGATCGTCATAAGTCCAAATAATGACGAATAATAACATGTTGGGAACGCAAGATACGAAACTCGCCAACTAGTTCGGACGATCAAGGTTAGTTCGTGGTCATTAACTGTGTGTTAGTTTTATCTGTAAATTTGCCTTTGTCCCTTCCTTTTTAGGGAAAAGGCGCATACTTTGGAAAATAACTGATATTTTTTCCTCATGATTTTTGCGTAGTTTTTCTTTTCTAACTACCCACATAATTCATGATTTTTTCCATTCTTTTTTCTTGCATGATGCTCGGCTGATAATGAGTTACTCCGATGGCGTATTGTAACCTTCAACACTGCACACGCTGCTTGCTGAATCATATAGTCTAGAGTCGTACCATGAGTGCGTACCATGACTTTAAATCATACAGTCATAGGATGTAACGTGAGTGCGTACCATGAGTGCGTATCATGACTTTAAATCATACAGTCATAGGACGTAACGTGAGTGCGTACCATGAGTGCATACCATGACATACAGTCTAGAGGCGTAACGTGATTACGTACAATGACTTTAAATCATATAGTCTAGAGACGCAACGTGAGTGCGTACCATGACTTTAAATCATACAGTCTGGAGGCGTAACGTGAGTGCGTACCATGACTTTAAAAACCTTCAATACTGCACATGCAGTTTATGGAATCATACAGTCTAGAAGAGTAACGCGAGTGCGTACAATGACTTTAAAAACCTTCAATACTGCACACGCAGTTTATTGAATCATACAGTCTAAAGGAGTAACGCGAGTGCGTACAATAACTTTAAAAACCTTCAATACTGCACACGCAGCTTGTTGAATCATACAGCCAAGAGGCGTAACGTGAGTACGGACAATGACTTTAAAACCTTCAATACTGCACACGCAGCTTGTTGAATCATACAGCCAAGAGGCGTAACGTGAGTATGGACAATGACTTTAAAACCTTCAATACTGCACATGCAGCTGGTTGAATCAAATAGTCTATAGGTGAAGCGTGAATACGTACAAAACCTGATATGGCGCTGGATCTTCTTGACCAGGCAAAGCTCGACCATAATCATCCAAGGTCACCGACACCAGACCCGCGACAATGGTCTTCTGATGATGATAACCGGGTTAGATCCCGTACATTCATTCCGACAGGTCTAGGTACAGATACTGCAGATGCAGCTAGCATGTCCGAGCTCAAGCGAAAAGCCATGTCTGCCGCACCAGAGTTTTTATAGCCAAAATGCATTCATAGATCCAGTACGGAAAGATGAACTATTTGGTGGGCGATTTATGATAAGGTATCTAAACGTTTGGGTAGAATCCTAGTGTAAATGGTAAAGGCAGAAGAAACCACGATAAAGGAAACCCTAATACCTGAAGACCTAGCTTACGGAGGGCACCAAGGTTCAACTTAGAATTTTCTGCAGTCTTATACACGATCTTAAAGCGTCGGGATAAACCCCTTATAAAGGCTAAAACAAGCCAGTCATTTTCTAGACGTATATCTGTGGGACATAAATCATAAACAAAAAACAAGAACACAAAACACTTGTCTTTTATTATATAACAACAAAGCAACGAAATATATACAGTTGGATAGAAAATTGAAATAAATGCTAAAAACTAAACTTCTTACAAAGAAAAAATTTGAGAAAGCTCTGGCCTTCATTCAAAGTTTAGCAAGGCTGGCGTTCTACCTACATCTCTAGACATCAGGTTCATTTTGAATATGAAGGACAATAACAACTGAAGACTTTAAAATGGAAGATATTCACACAGATAATATTTACCAAGTAAGGTTTTTTATATACATTATGTCCACATCAAGGAACCGTAATTTTAAGTTCCTACCCATAATTTAAAACTTCAAGATAACCTACGATTTTCAATGACTTCCTTTGGTTTGTCATTGGCTTCTCTACCAGTTGGTAATTATATTAGAAACCGAGATCTGTTGTTACTTGTGTGTTATTTTGATGTCTTACTACACATTAATGACCATAATTTAAAATTTGCTTGGAGGGTTCATTAAACTTTCTCAAAAGGTTAAGATTTGTGTTAAAACAAGCGAAGATGTATTTTGATTTGGAACAAAAAACAAACACATTTCGGCATTGAAATATGTAGATTTACAGAATAGTCATTATGTGTTTAAAGTTTACAAAAAGAAACTTAAAAATACCTGACGAAACAAAATATTTTTCCAGATTAAGCAGATTGACAATCAGGGCCTTTTTACCTTTTTTACCTTTGTTAATACCTTAGGTTACTTTTCTCAGCCTACCCTGCAGTTTCCTTTGTATAGAAAGAAAAATTACAAACTGCATAACATTACGAATGATTTATATGAGAAATGTATCAAACTCGAAGTCAGAGTCGTCTTGGGAAAAATAATGTTTTAACTCAGTGGTAAGTACCTTCTAGAAATCTTCATAGGTGCCTCCCTTATTGGGCGGGGTGTTTTTTTGTAACGTGAGTTTTTTTTTTGGTATCACAAAATCAAAACTAGCATACTTTATTATTAGAATTGAAATCAGCTTACATTGGCCTTCATTGCTTTGCTAAGGATTAACAGAATAAACATGGGCAGAGTGACCGCTATTGTCTGCATTAATGAAGATGTCTTATATACTCTCAGAGATATCTGGCACTAGCTTAAGCAAAGATAGCTTAATATACGTACAAAATAATATATATTAACTAATAAAGGACCAAAACATTGAATGGGACCTGGCTCCAGGTGCCTGTGATCTATCGTGATCATAATCACGAACTGTTTTTTGGAGTCCCTAAATTGATGTTTATGTACAAGAATATTTGTGCGAAGCATATAATATAAAAAAAAAAAAAAAAACTAAGCAGATGATTATATTTACTTATGCATGTTATGTACTTTCTTATAATTCATTAAATTTCAGATTCATTCACAGAACTGGGCACCCATTTAGACCACAATTGTTTTGTATGTGAAGTTAACAACCAAACATACCATCACAATGTTGAACTTGTCTCACATTTTTTCACATTTACGTTTTAGGTGGTATATACATATTATTACGGATAAGAGATCCTTTGGCATAGCCTGACCTTATGGACCCTATGGTCAATGCATTCATTGGATTGGGAAACTCATTTATTTTACGTCTTCCTTCTATTCTAGTTTATCTGTATTTTTAAGAAATATTATTTTGATCAAGCCACTGCACGGGAGTCATGGTCAGCTAATAGGCCTAAGAAGGCCTTTAGTTACTCTTATTATTTTTATTTTTCCAAAGAAGATTGATCCATTTCACCCTCTCTGGTAGCATTATATCCTGGTTTCGAAGGTATTATCAACCAAACATAGTTATATTTCCAAGGGGTATCAAAATTAATTATAATTTAAACTTAGACTAAAAAAAAAATAATAATAATAATAATTTCAGAAATAATAATAATTGGATATCAATAATTTCAATAAGAACTCCGATAACTTTTTAGCATTGTGTTAATAGTACACTTCACCCTTAGCGTGGCGTCTTAGCTTTGGCTACGGCTCCGCCAATGCCTAATAAAGGTCCGGGCAAAGACCCGAGAGTAAACCCATATAGGATAATAATAATAATTCAAAGTATTACATAATTTTTCCTATTTTCTCAAATAGGATTCAAATTCTCGTCTCTGAATATCATTCAGGTACAGACTCGCCGTTCGGCTTCTGTTTTAATATCAGGTAAATGTGTTATTTAGATGACCAAATTATAGGATTCACAAAAGAAGTTTACGGAATTAAACTTTGCTATTCAAAATACGTATCTACATGAGATCCTAGTACTCAATCACTTGTAGTAATTTTATCCAAACGAGAGTAAAGCTTTTGATTCCATATCCAAAAAATTTGTGTCTTTCCTCGCGTTGTCAACTATACAATGAGTGCGAAATTAAAGTAAGTCGCACGAATGGAAATTAATATTTGGCTAGAAGCACTTACTAGAAATAAAGACTAATTACTGATTTCACCTACAAATAAAATACTTTGGTGCCTAATCTAGTTATACTTTTTTACCTCACGAAACGAAAGTATTATCAGTTTAGATAGATGTCATGGCACCTAAGAGCTACCTCCATCAAAGAAATTAATTCATACATCTAAGAGATAATCCATTGCTCCTACCACAAGTCACATATACATTAGACATACTTACATTTACAGTTTGGTGCAAATACTGGTATTTGCAGCACATAGTAGCCGCTACACTCCTACCTCGGCTAGTTATAAGGAGTTCTGTCCATGTTATAAAATGAACAACAGGATGGTCAGGAAGCTTATTAGTATTGCATTCACAAAGGTATTTCATAATATCTTCAAGCAATAATGCTAATAACGGTAATTGGGCTTACATTATCAATTGATTTATTGGTTTTAGGTTGAACGTAAGGTTCATAATGATGTGGATAATCACTCCACTTTTTTCGTTTATATGTGTTAATGTATCTTTTTATTTTTCTATCTAGAATCCTGCCTGCCTATCTCGTTTGTGTGAAAGCGCTAAACATCTACCAAGTGAATAGGGGCAGGGTTCAATACTCGGACCTTTTCTGTTTTTAGTTTATATCAATGATTTGCCCAGCCTTGTTAGTGACAATCACGAGATAGTATTGTTTGCCGATGATACGTCGCTTTTATTTAAGTTAAAGCGACAACATAACATTTCTGACGACGTGAACAATGCTCTTTCCAAAGTTACAGACTGGTTTGATGCAAACAATTTGATGTTAAATGAAAAGAAGACCAAATGTTTGAGATTTGTGCTACCCAATGTTAAAGAAGTACAAACAAATTTAAAGATTAAGAACGAAAAATTGGACCTTGTAGAGACTACAGTATTCCTAGGTATAACTTTAGATCACAAATTGCAATGGGGTCCACATATTGTCAGTCTATCGAGCAGACTTAGTTCTGCAGCATATGCTGTAAAGAAGATCCGTCACCTTACTGATGTTGATACAGCCAGACTAGTCTACTTCAGCTATTTTCACAGCATTATGTCCTATGGAATATTGCTGTGGGGAAACGCTGCTGATATAAACACCATATTTGTTTTGCAGAAGAGAGCTGTTCGTGCGATTTACAAGGTGGGCCCCAGTGAATCTTTAAGGACTAAGTTTAAAGAAATTAAAATAATGACAGTTGTTTGTCAATACATTTATGAAAATTTAATGTACATAAGGAAAAATTTAAATAGCTTCAAAAAGAGAAGTGATTATCACAATTTTAATACTAGAAACAAAGATAAAATTGCTGTACCCACTACTAGGCTCCATAAAGTTAGCAACTCGTTCAAAGGTCAATGTGTACGCTTTTTCAACAAAATCCCAAGTGAAATTCAAGACTTATCGATAGCAAAATTTCAAGTCCGTATAAAGAGAAATCTTATTAGTAAAGCTTATTATAAAATATCGGACTATTTAGATGACAAACAAGCTTGGGATTGTAGTTAATCTATCTATCTATCTTTCTTTCTATCTACCTATTCTCCCTATTTCCCCTATTCTAACCATTTCCGGTAAACAGCCAAAACAGTCATACTCACGAAAGTGACTTTGCTTGCGGCGGCGTCGTGTGTCGGGTCGCCCTCTTCCCTCTCATATGGTCGAGGAGAGCGATGGCTGGCACATGCGTCAACTCGTGAACGGGTGCTGCTTGTGGGGTCTGGTCTGCTTTGGTTGTGATCCCGCAACTCATTAATATTCATGTTCCCATATCCCAATGTGTACAACCAAACAAGAGAAATCTTATTAGTAAAGCTAATTAAAAAATATCGGACCATTAGATGACAAAAAAGCTTGGGATTTTAGTGAACTTGCTCCAATTCAATCAATTAGTGATAAGAATAAAATTGTCAATGTGATCGCGCCAAAAAAAATTACCTGCCGGGCGTTTCTTGCCTGTTCTTTTGCCGGCGTAAGGAGGTTGGAACAGGCGTAGCTAGTTTTAAGTTTGACGTTTTAAAGTGATCACAATGTATCCTATTGAATAAATAAATAAATTGAAATTGAAATAAATATCGAGAATGCAACGTCGAAGTGTAATTAATGGTTAAACGAACTTACCTTAAGTGATGTTCGACCATAATTATACTAGACGTTGCATTCGAAGATATTTATAGTCCCACCCGAACCCAGCTACTAAAGCCCATACAACTAACAAACGAGATAAGTGTCTCTGAAAGAATGAAGTATGACGGAGATGACAGCACTGCCTATGACATGGAAGGTATCGTTCAGAAACAGTGAATTTTATATTTTTGTGATTTGATTTTTATTTTTACAGCTCTAAAAATTATGTGCGACGCCTTGTGCAATAAATAGGATTACTACAAAGTGAATAAATATCTTCGAATGCAACGTCTAGTATAATTATGGTCGAACATCACTTAAGGTAAGTTCGTTTAACCATTAATTATACACTAATCACATTTGCTGTCTTTCCTCTCTTCCAAAGAAGTAAAGATTTAGATGAAGTTTTAGAAAACATATTTAACCAAAAAATGTTTGTTTCAATTTAACCAAATACTGCTGTTCCACTTTATTAACACTAGTTTAAATTGCAATATATATTTTTTTATAACATAATTAAAGTTACAAGGTAGTGTCTTACCACAAAATATGGTCACCATGCTACATTTGGATTGAGCTGGCTCTCAACTACCTTTCAGAACACACCGATAGCTGCTTCGCGAGCACTAGAAAATGCCCTTCCAACCAGCTATGCTTTCACCACAATGTTGTCCTTTATCTCACATCTTTTTATGACCTGTCTTTTTTCTCCTTGCTCTTGCTCTTTTTTCTCCTTAAATTGTCTTTGTGGATTTATACATTTAGTTAAGCCAACTTGATGTTTTTTACAAGTTCAGTAGCCATATAAACGGACCATATTCCAAGATTGTACGCCAAAGTTTTAAGTGGACTCGGTCGCGGCTTCCCCCTGTTTCACCTTGTGCTTTTCTTGGCAAGTGTCCTTAAAAATCGTATGTCCATTGTCGCACTGACTGTATGTTCGAAAAGTTCAATGTATTAGGTGTTGTAGTAAATTTTTAGGAAATATAGAATCATTCAAATTCCTTAGTTCATTTTATTGAAGAATTCTACTACCAATGGTGCAATGGTAATGGTATACGACCGATATCAAAGCGTAAGCTCACAGGTTCTATTCTCGCTACTGACGTTGGCTTGCGATCCGTAGGACTTGGGTTCGAATCCTGCTGAGATTGAGCTTTCGGTGAAGAAAAACATCGTGATGAAACCATAGCTTGGTGGTGGGGTATTTTCTAGTACTCGCATGCTACCCTCATATTAAGAATCTGTCACAAGGAACCTATCGGTGTGTTCCAGCAGCCTCACTTAAGAGCCAGTCTGCGACCTAGGTGTAGCGTGGTGTCACCTTCGACTACATCGTTACTTAACACCAGGTGACTTGTTGTGAAACGCTACCCTATAAGTAATAAAAAAAAAACTGGAAATGCCTTACCACAAAACTATGGTTACATCACGATGTTTTCCTTCACCGAAAGTTAAAATTCATTTCAACAACTCCAGCTTGAGTATTGCGGAACAATTTCGTCACGGCGAGCAACCAAGCTCGCCTGACAAGTCGATCACACCGGTTTTACAGCAAACTGGAGCAAATACGAGTTGTTTGCGAACACCCTCAAGAGATAGGATTATTGTAGAGCCCGCCTTATGGAGTTAACGTGTAGCTTTTCACGACTGATAAGAATGGGGATATAAGATTCTATGCGATTGAATATGACAATTCTTTAAAACTGGACATATGTAATGTAGGTCATTTCTAGATAGATGCAGTCCTGGTTTTTGTATGGTAGGGTGGCTGTAAATTTAAACATAATCATAACGGGATAATTACCATGTATTTGTTTTTGTTTGAGTTCTCGATATTTCGGCACTGTTGCAAGCGCCATGATCACGAGAATACTAAAAGTTTCTGCGGGTAGGATTGTTGATGTTATAACGGGCAGACGTATCTATCTACCCGCTTCACTTAAAAATAATCAGCCTAAAATAAGCTTAAACTTTCGGTGAAGAAAAACATCATAGCTTCGTGCCCGTTTTGTCAGCTACCCTGAATTTAAAAAACCTACTTAAATATTAGGTACATACGCGAATGTGACTCTCTCTGTCATTTTTTTGTTATCTTTTCACGCCTAAACTACAGAACCGATTTAAATGAAATTTGGTACAGAGATAGTCTAGAACCAGAGAAAGGACATAGGCTACTTTTTATCACGATAAACTGTAGCCCACGCGGGTGACACCGCGGGAACAGCTTGTTTGTATATTAATATATGTCACTTGAGACGATATTGGTGTAAAATACCAATAGCAGTACCATCTGCAGTACTGGCATTCGCCGAAGCAATTTCATTAATGAAATGAGTTTGGAACAAACAGTTTGGAACAAAAAGTTATTGAGCGTGGCTTAAATGTTATATGCAAGTTGAAACTTAGTAATTATAGTTATATAGTTTCTGGCGCATATAATGTGGTTAGTTTGATTTATAACTCATTCTAAAAAAGGTAAAAGTAAATTTCAATAAGGAATAACAATCTGACTTTTCGTTGTTTAAACTTTGTAATTGATTAATCATTGATCATCCATGTTTATTATACCTAATATGGGAATTAATTAATTTTCTGAATTGCCAACTCTAACATTAGAATTTTGTTTTGTGTTAGGGCATCGCTTATTGCTTTTCATCTCTCATTTAAAGCAGCGCTTTTCGTACCAAATTCTGTACATATTATTAAACGCAAATGACGTCAAGTTTCCTACGATTTATTTCCACTAAGACAAAAAAAACGTGTGGATACCAACTGTTAGTAGAGTATGGAATTTTTTTAAAATTATAATTATCATCATCAGCCACACAAGCATCACAAGTCTTCTCTCAGAGAAAGAGAGAGAGTATGGGTCATACAATCTATCACGCTGGCCCAGAGCGGGTTGGTAGAAATACCGGTTCCTTGGTCTTATTTCAACGTTTTGAGCGATGGCCCATTCGCACATAACTTTTTAAGTGAAACTTACACTCGTGTTTGTTATTGTGTTCTTTATGGAAACATCAACTGTGAAAGCCTTCCACTTTGCAGTATGTTCAAAATAACTTTTGAATGATGGTGAAGGTGATGTTGCCACCACAAAAAGGCACGCCTGTTCTTTCTGTTAGCAAAGCCCTGTTGTATTGCATATTGTTCTGTTACATATAAGAACAAGTCAATATACCAAAACCTAATATTTTCTAACATATACAGTATTAGTTTGTTGGTGTAACATTCACAGATGTGACAGCGATGTTGTTTCCGTCTTGCCTGTAGCGTTTTGAGAGTCAGCAAAGAAAACTAGCTTTCCATTTTAAACTATAAACCAGTGCAATAAAGTTCAGTTTTGGTATTTCTAAAATGATGTAATACTATTTTACTGTGTATTTATTTACTTGAAGCCTTTGCGCTCCTGAAATTGGTTTTAAAGCATGGATGGATACGGTAACATGAACCTGTCAACCTACTTACTGCCGTTTCCGTGATTTTGGGTTCTTGTTGGTATTTGTTTATTATGTTTATATAGTATGTAGAAGAAAAAAAACAACACCTTAACTGTGAGCTTCAAAATTTTCAATAAAGTATTTACCGAGGTATCTTCGAACGCGGAGCGATAACCTGAAAGAACAAAAAAACTTATACTTGTAGACTACAAGATACCTAATATATTTTAGCACGAACATAACTTTAAATCAGAAAAACTACAGCCACATAATAACATGCAAATCAAATATCCCATAGTAAAAAAATAACGCGCACTCAAGGAATTTGTAAGTGTTGAATTGAGAGCTATTTGGCAAACTTTGTTATTCATATACCTACCTATACAAAAATGTTACTGCAAATACTGTGTGTGTACTTTTATTTGACTTAGAATCATCTGTAAAATATTTTTTTTTTTGCTATATAATATAAGTAAAGATAATTCTGTATTTATCTGAAGAAAAATACTCAGCCGAAGTGTCTCGCATGTACGTACATAAGGCGGCTTAAGGCGTATGCTTTATGTTGTATGTACTTTACTTCAAGGGTTTTCAACTCTTTGAATAGAAAATATGTTTCTTAGAAAAAATGTTTCATGAAAAAAAATGTTTTGTATAACGAAGTTGGTTCGTAGAAAAACACGGCGTTGATTCTTAGAGCAAGTGATAAATTGAACGTTATTTACATTGCTTTATTTAATTTGCTGATTTTTATGCAATTATTATAGGAAAAGGAAGCCATCTTGAAAATTTCACGAGTCGTTCATTTCTTCTTTAGGCTGAGCGTTGATGTCAGTGACTTTGTATTTTATATGAAGACTAGCTGTTCTCTTCGTTTTTACCCGCGTAGACTACATTTTATCGTCAATTACAAGTGCCCATTGTTTGTTAAAACTTTCCAAACGTTTGTTTATTTACGCTACAAAGAGAAAAACGGAAGAAAGGAGAAAAAAGGAAGCAGTTCAAAGGAGTCTAAAATTTTTCCTACTAATTTTCTTTGCGAGACAAAGTGAACACAAAACTAGGCTATATGCTACGAGCGCTATGTTATGGCCGGAGCCTACGGCTTGCCTTTTCACAGACCAGACAGTACGGCGAACGTCGATGTTACTGTTTCCCTGCAGCGGGAACGGTATAAGCTGATGACGATGCTCATTTTAATGTTAAGAAACTTTTAACATACTCACACACACACTCATTTCCATGCAAGTATAAACATTGTTATAAATGGTTATGCCACTTATGCACTTAGAGGAATGTATTTTCAAAGTGTTTCATGTAAAACTTTGCGGCTTACCCACCGTTTTGAAAAGAAAGCTTATACCTATCAACTTTACAGAAGAGGCTTTTAGATGGTTCGCAGCTTAAGAGCGGTTTGCGTTTTGCAGTACTTTTTGTTTTTATAGTGCAAATAATCGTTACGTTAGAATTGGTGTTGCGATCGGTGTAGTCGTTTTTTTTCAGATTTATGAAGCAAACTGTATGTTTAAACCTTTTTTTTAATACAGCTTTGGGCCTCAGACTACAACAATATTGTCACTCGTTGTGCAAACGTAATTTGTCTACATAGCTACTGAATTATAGCTTTATACAGTTGAGTTTAAATAAAATTAGCATAACGCGTGGTATTCTACTCAATTCATTTGTCAAACACGATAATAAATCGCCATTAATAGTAAAAAAAAAGTTATTCAGAGATAAAAAAGATAACGATTCAAACATTTTCTATTTAGTCTTCCTATATAATAATATATTATAAACGTGAAAGTTTGTAGGTATGGATGGATGGATGGATGGATGTTTGTTACTCTTTCACGCAAAAACTACTGAGCGGATCTGAATGAAATCTGGAATGGAGATAGCTTATACCCTGGATTAACACATAGGCTACTTTTTATCCCGGAAAAAAGGTTCCTGCGGGATAACGGGAAGACGCGGGTGAAACCGCGGGGCGCAACTGGTTGTATACAATTGTTACCACAATGAGGAATGGTGAAAACATTTGACCACAATCTCACCTGATGGTTAATGACGAGGTCGATGATGGAGCATGCTTGCCTAGAGGAAACCTCAATCTTGATCTGTAGGCCCCCGAATTATACAAAGATGCTGGCAGGGTATTCTACTCCTTCGCCGATCGCATTATAGATGTAAAAGCAAAGCGTTTTGTACGGATCGAAAGAATGTCAACCATTTTACATAGGGATGTCATTGGTTATTTTTGTCCATTGCTGGAATTTTAATACCTGAAGGAAACACCCAGTTTGGCGGACAGACTACTTCTGACTGCTACTTTCCAATATTGAATGGCTATTGCCACCTAATAAAGTTGTCGTTTTACAGTTTCACTTCTTGCTTCTTACTTTTTGTGTAATTTAGTATAATATTATACAGAGTTGCTATTTGTGGTTTATGGATCCTTGTGTCCGCAATAAAGAAATATTATTATTATTTAGTGGTTTTTTTTTGTTAAAAACACGTTAATTTCCTGTACCTAGAACAAACGTATTTAAAACAAAACGAAGACACACAAAGTTTTCTTCCTGTTTACATTTTTTGGCATGAAACAAAGCAACTTTACTCCTAAGTGACTTTTTTTACATTTCGCGTTCCTTTGATTACAGTTTAGGTTAGTTGGCTTTCAGCCAGTTAACTGCGAAACGCTAAGTGTTTCAGTAACTTCCTAATGAAAATTATTTGTGTAAAAGTTGTTATACACATGTACACTCTACTTACATAATCCAAAAATAGGTTTCAGACAAAACGTATCATGATGTGATAATTACAGTAAATTGTAATTAAAAACCATGTAGTATTTGGTGTTGGGTCATGAGAGCGATGGTGGCCGAAGAGAGCGATGGTGGCCGAACGGTTAGGCGACTTACAAGACGCCGACACCGAGTTCGAATTCTCTCGGCCCCGCACCTATGACTTTGTGGCGACCGTCCCTTCGATATCAAAATATGGATCAGCGCTAGCGCACCGGCGGGCCAGGCGCCCGCGGGACGCGGCGCGGGATGAGGGGTGCGGAAGCACGCCGGCCGCTCGCCGCGTTCTACAAAACTACAGATCACGCGCAGCCGCCACCCCACTAGTCGTCCGGCGCCCGCGCAGAGCACGCACGTACTAGCCTTGCGCACCACCGATACACTCTGAAACAAAAGCGCGCCAGTATAGCTGAATACATTTCGAAACGATTTATGCAAACGTTTGGAAAGACCGACTTTCCGAACGTGTGCATTAAAATCATTTTGCTGCAGCTTCGGCGTTTATGCAAACAGTATGTGCAGTTCGCGACGGGGATTTACTAACCTTATGCTAATCGAATCACCGGCACTCTCAGCTATTTTGGCTGAAATTTGAATTAACGCTGAGAAATTAATTCTATTATGTATTTTTATAGCACTGTGTGTCCTAATCCCGTAAAATGGACCACTTAAGTCACGCTTCTCCGTGATTTTTACACATAGAAACGTGACTTAAGTGCGGACTTATGTCACACAAGCTATAAAGTGGTATACGGTACTCGTGGCAGACAGTCTTAAGACTTAAGTCATATGTATCGTAATGCACTCTTTTTACAGTTTACTTCATACAACACTTTTGCTACATCACCGCAATATTTTCTTGCACGTCCATTGGTACAAAATGCTACCTTTATAATTATGTAGCATTAATTCGATATTACAAAATGTATTGTGCTAAGACTCATCATCATCATCAGATGGAAGGAGTCACCTGCTGAACATATGTTCAGCAGGTGACCTCCTCTTTGTGATAAGGATAAATAAATAAAACAATTACTTAAGTTTATGAATTTAAATGGCTAAAATTTGAAAAACTGCTGCCAAATACTTGGTTTCAAGCCTGTCCTGATAGCAGTCCATTGTAAGTTTAGCGGGTACACCATCATGTGAGAACAAAATGATCATTTCATTTATCATTGTTTTCAAACACCAGTAAAACAGATAAAAAAGTTAACTCAACAACCACTATTTGAAAACCAAAAAATTAAAAAGAATTTCTTCCAATTTTTTTGGTTTGAAATATTTTACTGTAGTTTTTTAGTAAAATGATTTTATAGGCATTGACTATTCAATCTCATACAGATTGTATCTTTTCGGCTGGTATACTATGCACAAATTTTGTTTCGTAGCGGGAATTGACGCTTTGTTACAGTCTATCAGCAGGATAGCGGTAAAACAACAAGGTACAATCAGCTACCAAAGTAGCTGATCATAGTCGATTTCTCAAATGTGATCGCTAACTTTTAGCGTCTAAAATGCTAATGAAAATAGATAAAAATTGTCATTTTCAGCGACTTTTGTTATTCTCTGTACATACTCCTTGTACAGTCAGCGACAAAAGTAGCCGAACATACTCAATTTTTCAAATGTGTTTTACATCACTAATGAATGGATTTTTTTACAACGCACCTGATGCTAAGTGATGATACGGTTAAAGGTTGGTGTTTAAGACTGTGAAGGTAATCAGAATTTTTTTATTGTTTAACAACTTTTGTCGTTGACCGTACCATAACATTTTACCTAAGAAACAGCTTTCAAGGAGACGAAATCACAGGTAACGTCGCGTCGGTGACGTCACGGAGAGTGGTTAATTAACTGTAATTAATCAGTTATACTGATGCGAAGTAATTAATTAGGAAGCGAACGCTTCTCCACATGGTACTGTTTATGGTGATTTTTGCTAAACGTAAATGTACCTACTTTATAATCAGTAAATATAGTTTACAGTTGCGTCCCGCGGTTTCACCCGCGTCTTCCCGTTATCCCACAGGAACCTTTGTCCGGGATAAAATGTAGCCTATGTTTTAATCCAGAGTATATGCTATCTCAATTCCAAATTTCATCAAAATCGGTTTTGTAGTTACGGTGAGGCGTGGTAACAAACATTCACACACACACAAAACTTTCGCATTTATAATATTAGTATGTTATGCAGATTAGTAAGATTCAATCTCCACACAGATTATTTTAGTGTTTTTGTCGCTTTAGAATCGTCTGGTAAAACTAGTTTTATTTCAGATATATATTAGTTCTGCTAGCTGCGCCAACTTATTACTTAGTCACACAGACAGTTTGTTGGCAACAGTTGTATTATTTCATTAACACTAACACTAATTACGAGACGGTTATCACCACCTGACGCGTTAGTCGCTTTTATATGAATACCTAGTTATCACGAACTACAGCAGCATTGAGCTCACTGAGGGCCTTATAAACAATGTACCTTTTTTCGGTAACTCATTAGTAACATTACGACTCGTAAATGACACGTTAGTATCTTTAACTGATTGTGGTATTTAGGAATGCATTTTAACAGTCCGTAAGTGAAACGAAAATTTTACGTGAATTGTCTATGGTTACTTGTCATTTTATTGTCAACTGTGAAATTTCTATCGGACTTTTTTGGCGGCAATCGAATTGTCAACGTGAAAATTTTGTTTTTATTTCCAAAACTTGTGTTTCTTCGAGTGATAATGTGTAATATTGGTGGATTATTACCCATTATGTGTTCGTAAATGTGTACGAGTGTGGGAAATTGAAATAAAGTTGTGAAAGTGACTTTTCGAGTTGCTCCAAACAAGTCCGTGTAAAGTTTAACTAAAGCGCCACTACTTTACTTAAACACTATCCTCATCCCATCATCTCATCATCAACATCATCATCATCATTTAAACTTGATTCTACTCCCTGAGTTTGAAATATTTTATACATGACACTGGCAAATACACTAATCGTGTGACGCCATAACAAAACAAAAAAAAATTCTATCAAAATGATAATGGGCATTTTTTGGCGGCAATGGAAATGTCAAAACGTAAAATTAAACTATTCGTAAGCTCAAATCGCTGTCATCTCTATCGGTAAAAAGCGTTTGTAAAATGTTACTGAAATTAAACGTACTGTTATTATAGCACGGAAAATTTGACAATTTGATCAAACTAACCGAAATAAGGTAATGAACAGGCGCGCCTTCAGAATTCCACTTCCTCCTGCTAAGTCTCTTCTAGCCAGACGTAGCCCTGCTTACGCACTGCCCAACACTTATAACAAAGTAAGCAAAAGATGTGACATTCAACCTCTCAGTATCTGCATGTAAAAGAAGAATAAGAGAATTGCTTCTCCAACTTTCGTATGTTGAGACTGAAGATCTCATTTAATAAGCGCGCACTACTCTCACATCACCCACTACCTCCCCTACCCTCCAACAAACACATCACACTCTCACATTCACTCTTACATTTATTCCTCAATTTTACACAGGACACTCATTTTCCACACACACATCACAAACACACTCTTACGCACACACTTACTCACCATCAATAACACATATTTACACATCTCCACACTCATTTACACATAAATTTTTAATTTACCTACTTTTATATTTAGTTCCATATTTAGTCTTTCTGTTTTTTTTTTCCTTTGTAACGCAGACCCACTTGGGGTCTTTCCACAAATTGTTTCAACTTATGCTATTAAATTAGCCTACTATACCTGGTCTCTAGTAAAGTTGCACTCGGGCCCCAAAATACAGGCCTCGTGCTTAGTTTGGGGTCCATCGTTAAACTTTTACTAAGTAGAATATATTATTTGCTTAAGTGATTTTCTGTATCTGTTACTAGTAATTACTTTTTGTGAAATAAATTTATCTTTATCTTTATCTTTAAGGTATGACATTTAGCTTACGGACGTTTATAAAACCAGCCGTGTATACCTCAGCTATTTTATTACAAAACTAACATTCAAACAAGAAAAACACATATTTCTTAATAGGTACAAGGAAGTCAATTGAACTGAAATATATTGACTCTCTAACGACAAAAATAGTCCATATTTTATTCGAACTGTGATTTAACACAAGGGAAGAAATGATAAAAACATAAAAGAGCCAATGGCGGACAGGCCCGACCTTTCAGGTTTCATGTCCGATAAATTGTTCAACTGTCACATGAAGAGATAGTACGTAGGTGGTGGAAATAAGAGAGGTGGTGCGGAAATAGAACAATGATGTTACCATAAATGTCTTTTTCATCTCACAAGCTCGGAAAGAGTCATTCAAAATCTGAGTGCAAAAGCGCATTTTGCACGCTAGCGTGGAAAGTATTTTTAAAACTCGAAACTTTCTATTCAATAATTTTCCATATACCGCCAGTCCACTTAAAATGCAACAATACTTATTTCATGTCAGTGTGCCAACCTCTTTATGGAATAATCGCACTGGCCAGCATGACTATTGCATGAAAAAACAAACTAACCTATTTTATCTGTTTTTCTTGCATTTAGCATTTTCCTCGATGTAGTGAGGTGAAAAGTTGTGTGTTTTGCTCGGCTGCAAAGTTATTCTGCGTCTCGTACCTTTGAAACCCTCGCTACGCTCAGGATTCTATATTTGAACCACTCGCTTCGCTCATGGTTCAATCTTAGAATCCTTCGCTTGCTCAGGTTTCAATACAAGTACTCGCGCCAAAATACAACTTTGCAGCCTTATAACTATTTCACCTCACAAGCTCGGAAAGAGTCTGTTTGTCATTCGAAATCTGAGTGTAAAAGCGCATTTTGCACGCTAGCGTGGAAAGTAAGATTTGATTTGAGCTATATGGTAGTATATGGTATGGCTGAACGGCAACGCGTGCGCCTTTTAAAGCGCCGACACCAAATTTGAATTCTCTCGGCTTTTGAGAATTTACCATCGCTCAAAATGGCGTAGGAAAACATCGTGAGGAAATTAGTATGTTCAAGAACCACAACATTCAAGGGCATGCGACATCTACCAACCGCACTGGGTCAGCGTGGTAGATTACGACCCATACCTACTCTCTCTCTCTCTCTCTCTCTCTCTCTCTGGGAGAAGGCTAGAGTCTCGGCAGTGGGAACGTAATAGGCTGATGGTGATGATGATGATGATGATGATGTCAGATTTCAATAGTCACATAGTACTTTAAAATAAAGGGCTTCAAGTTAACGTAAGATACTAGTTGCGCCCGCGTCTTCCCGTTATCCCGCAGGAACCTTTTTCCGGGATAACAAGTAGCCTATGTGTTAATCCAGAGTATAAGCTATCTCCATTCCAAATGTCATTCGGATATGTTCAGTAGTTTTTGCTTGAAAGAGGAGGAACAAACTTCTATCAATCCATCCATCCATACTCACAAACTTTCACGTTTATAATATTATTAGTAGGATTTTATTTCCTTAACAGGCGTTTTTCGTAGACAAAAATACAAAGTAATATCTATTCAAATGTTCCACATTCTACATCTCTTACAAAGATTCGACAGTTTGCATACAGAATAAGCTTCCTAAGAAAGTCCTAACCGGCGGGTCAGCCACTGATAAAGCCAAAAAGTCTAAGAGCAACGGTCATATTTAATTACGTCCAGATTTTCTATTGTATGTGTAGCTCTAAGTATTTTATTTTAATCCAACAGCGTTCCAATTACACATTAAATCTATTTTTGTTAGTAAATAAAATTATTATAATATAATTTGTATATTGCCACGTCCAATTAAAGTAATGGAAACAATAATTTTAATTTTAAATTATTGTAATTTATGTCAAACTGACTGTAAATACTGTGACATTTGGGTCCACGCTTGTAATTTTTTTTTGTTAGCTTATGAAGTTGCGACTGTGCACTGTATTGAAGAGCTTATGAAAATGATTCTGGGGTGCGTTTTCTAAAAATAAACTAAGTTTGACAGGTTAAAAATTTTACTCTCCTTTTTTTGACCAAGGAAATAAGAAAAAGACAGCATTACTAAATACTAGTAATTTTTTAAAAGCGGCACTGTTCCACGTTTTCTGGCATAACACTCACATGAGAAGCCTTGGCTCCTGATATACAGTTTTCAGGAGTCTCTATGGACTCAAGTTAATGTATCAATCAATCTCTTGGGTCAATTTTTTTTTTCATGTAGATGATGAGTAATTAAACCAATCAAAGGTCTCTGATCTATTGTTCCACAAGAGTGTCATAAGGCCAACTCTCTAACGTTTATATCTCCAAATCGTTGACAATGTTCCAACTCGTTCCGGGACAATGCGATTTTGAGGGTAGTTGTACAACTGTCTTGTTTATTTGTTGTCTGGCATTGTAGGAAACTCAGAGTGATCAACTTTCTAAGGGTTTACTCCATGCTCTTTGAGGAGACGAATAATGTAGGATTTAGTTTTATTCGCTTTTTATTGAGCTTGACAAAAAAAATTGTTTTAGTAATTGTGCACACATTCATGAACGAATTTATATCGAACTACGAGTAGTATGTTTTTTGTCCATCAATGACAAATCGGCGGTAATATTATTTACGAGTATTCAGAAAATTTCATGATTTTCGCATATATTTATATTTTGTATACATCGGTATGAACAAGTGACGACGGATTTGGCGCAGTGCAAATGGGCCAACCACCAAGTAAGTCATCTGAGATCACAAGTTCGATTCCCTTTGCGGGACAAATACTTAACTATTTATGCATTGAAAATTGAGAAGCTATATTAATATTACACAACTATATTACAACTATATTAATATTTGTTCCGTGTATGGGAGAGATATCCCATCTTTATAGTTCGAGCTAGCCTCCAGAGAGCTATTTATACGTACTTTTATCATGATATGCTTTTTCAAGAAAAATCTAAGTGAATTTTAAGACTTCTCGATAGCTAAATTAAGTCCATATAAAAACGAAAACTCATTAAGAAACATGCTTCATAAAGCTACGTATAAAACGTTTATTACATTATGTAGATCAACCTCAAAAACACAGCAAGATTAAACAGGCATTTTAAGACTACCTAAATGGAATTGTTTTTTAAAAGCTAACTGGATTTAACGGAGATAAGTTTCACAAATAAATACCCCCTCTTTTGAGATCAACTTTGAAGTGATCCGAACAACACACTTTAAAAGTTTCCCAAATCATTGTACTATTAAAATGTTACTGAGAACTCGCGCCGAGAACTTTCAGATTGAATTTGATATAAGTATGTGAAAATATAACTGAATAAAGACATCTCAAGGTGAGGGTCGAAATCCACAGAACAAAAGCTTTCATCAAGAACGCGTTAAATATCAAATTCAAATTTATCTCAGATAGGTACTTAGGTATACAGCTGTGAAAAAATCAAACAACCTATGGGGCACTTCCTGTTGTCCTAGAATTATAAAATTTGGTCTTACAGAATAAGTAAAGGAAAAGGTCTGGAAACCGTAAATATGTAGCTTAATGACAAAAAAACAAGTTTGTACGGGACCCTAGGTGCGCGTGTCCAAGACGCACTAGGCCGGTTTTTTTTTCTCTAAAAAGACACATTCTCTTATGTCATTTTCTGTAATAATTTTCTCGTTGCATTTTGATCGGCGCACGCGCCAAACTCAATTGAATCTATTTTTGTTACAAAAAAAAAATTAGATGCAATTGAGTTTGCAAAATGTAGACATTGTGGATGTATGTCTAAATTGTGTTGCCAGATTTCACACCGTAAATGACTATATTCCAGTACAGTCAACGACAAAAGTCGCTGAATAATCACTCTTTTTTCTATCATCCTCGTCATCTTAGACACCAATTTTTTACCTTATCATCACCTAAAATCAGGTGTGTTATGTTGTGGTCAAAATGATACCATGTAAAATGTAAAGAAAACAATTATAATTATTGATTTGAAACACATTAGGAAAATCGAGAATGATCAGCTACTTTTGTCGCTGACTGTACACACGTCCAAACATCTAATAGGCATTTTTTTTGTTCATCATCATCAGCCTTTCACGTTCCCACTGCTGGGACTCTGGCCATCTCTCAGAGAGAGAGAGTAAGGGCCGTAATCTACCACGCTGGCCCAGTGCGGGTTGGTATATGTCGCATGCCCTTGCATGTTGCGGTGTTCTTGGACATGCCGATTTCCTCACGGTGTTTTCCTTCACCGTTTTGAGCGATGGCAAATCCGCACATAACTAATTAAGTCATAGGTGCGCGGCCGAGAGGATTCGAACTCGGTGTCGGTGCCTTGTAAGTCGCACGCGTTACCGTTCGGCCACCATCGCTCACATTATTAAATTAAGATATGTTTATATATGAAACCTTGTGGGCCAAGACCTTTATAAAGATACGGAGTTAAAGTCGAGTTAGCATATGTGGCGAAGGAAAGTTACTAAGAACTTCTGAAAATTCACATCTCCTCACTCGTTCGATTCGCGAGTCGCAGTTCCTCACTTCGAACTTGCGTTATAACTAGTTATGGTTCCGATTTTATCTTTCAAATTGGCTGCTGGTTTAGTTACTTGAAAAGTTACTCAGTTCTTTTGTAATAATAATCAGCTCTAAAGAGGAGCATGTTTACTTCATGATTTGTAGTAGGGAGAACTTCATGGCTAACGTACAATCAAATTAGTTAATTACTAAGGGTGAAATCAAACGAGCGTAATTTTGTGAGTCACGAGTCGCGTATTTTCGGTCACTCATTTTACATTCAACTGCATTTCTGTTGAGTTGCCAGACGAACTTAATTTATTTATTCAGTATTCAGCGTTGGTACGGGTTGTTCGTGTCATCGAGCACGATGGAACCATTAAAAATATTGTGTATTTACGAAGAGGAAGCCAGAAAAAGAAGCTGGTAAACCCACTCAATAGTCAGAGGCTGACATTTTCATACCTTATTTGCCCTACCCTCACCACGACCGAAATTCGGTCGAGTTACGCGCATTGAGTCGGCACCGGCAGACAACTCATTTTGCGTCGCAGCAGAATTTATGCTACCGAAATTCTGCTACTCACGACTCACAAAATGACGCTCGTTTGGTTTCACCCTTACATAAGTAATACCGTAATATGCACATCGGCTATCGCTTGGATGGGTGACCGTTAGTGAAATTTTTGTAAGCCTTAACGCAATTAGGCAAGATAAGTAGTCAATCGCTGTCATAGCGATGCGCAGTTTGCGCAGGTTGCGTAGTCATGTCTAGTCTGTTAATAGTCAACAGCATGGGCAGGCCACATCTACCATAACCGATGGGTAAGAAAGGTTTTTGAGTGGTGACTACGAACCGGAAGAAACTCTGAAGCTAGGCCTCCCACTGGTGGACCGACGACATTACAAGAGTCGCAGGGAGCCGATGGATGCAAATGGCTAATAGCTCTTCATGGTGGCGTTCAAAAGGGGAGGTCTATGTTCAGCAGTGGACTTCTTCCGGCTGATGATGACTACACATACCTAAATAGTATAAAAATTAAATTCGCCCAAAAACACAACTGCTCATTTCACACGCCAATGCTCTTTCAAATCAGCATATAAATTCGTTGAAATAACACCCGCGAATTTGATGTCACATCTGTCTAGTCTCGGACGGAACGTATTTATCAAAATTCGCTACCCCGTTTAACATATTCATTCGTGGTGATATTGAAAAGAGCTGCTGTAGAGTTGCGACAAATCTTTATGAAAATATATTTTTAGACAGTTTGTTGGGTTGGAAGTAGAGTAGTCACACGTAAGGATAGCGATTCTTCCTAAAACATACCGATGTTTGAATCGATTCGATTTTAAGTCTATAGAATCTAATCCTAGAAATCGATTTCTCAAAAATCGATTTTTTAAATTATTTCCAAATGTCACAAAAAAAACCGTGGGTGTAACCGCTGCTAAACCTGGATTAGGAAGATTTATTAGATATAATTATGTGAACAGTAATCGTCAACTTTTGAACAGTTTATCATCGAATAAAAAGAATTGCAATACCACTCTTGTTGTCGAGTATTTCTTACCTACCGTCTTTAATAAAGCTATTTATTCTAGTTTCAACTCGCTACATCAGTCATGACTTGGGGTGGCGGAAACTATCTGTTCAATAGATGTATTAGGGACTGTCGAAAGTTCTTTTAATTTGCTATAACCCAGCAACCCACATCTAACACAATAAAAAAGACATAATACTAGTTCTCCCATACAAGTTTACTCGTAAAAAAACCTCGCTAATAAGAACGCAAACGGGCGCCACGCACGTAGACGCTTCCTCGCGTGCGTCACGATATAAACAAATCTATTTATTATTACAGTAGTTTTACTTGCAAATCACTCTTAAGCTGTTTAACTTGTATCTCGTAAACATCAAGTTTAATATCTACACTCTAACTTCAATGGAAAATTCTTAGGCTGATTCTAGAGCGACGCTCAAGTGTTGATCAATACTTGAGTGACATATTTGAATGAAATAACAGACACAAATCTGTGTTAAGTATATATATACCTCAAGATAGATTACTGGTTGAACGTCATTCTTGAAAACCGGCCTATGGAACTTTCAAATTGTTTTACCGATACTTGAATACTAGAAGAGTTATACCTATAACTATACAACCTGATCTCACGCGCTCCCCTTGGTTTGCTGGTTGCATAATATCTAGGTCCGATATAGTGATTGCGCTGCGACTTCGGTCCGGGCACATTTCACTAAACAGTTTTGCATATCTTATGAAAAAATCCACCACGCCGAATTGTGCCGAGTGCAATATTGTGGAAGACGTTTATCTTGTATTGGTGGAGTGTGTCCGGAACGAAGTTGAAAGAACATCCCTAAGACGCGAGACGGGAATAGATTTGCAGGAAATCGGTGTATGTAACTGTATACTGGCCCATCCTCAATCAGAGGAGGCCAGGATGTTGTATAACATAATTAAGTTAGCTATTAAGCGCAGATAATTAATGTATTTGCTAATGAGGGTGGCATGATCATGTTTGATCAAACCCTCCTTAAAATAATATAGATAAAAAAAAGAGTTATACCTACGCGAAGTTATTGACTTATTGAATCTATAAAAAATCCTTTTATTACTATTTTTCGGGTCCGCTTAAAACGTTTCATTTCTTAATTTATAATGCAAATAGTGAAGGAGTGGTACATCTTACTAGCGTCTTAGTTTCATAGTAAGTATAATATAGTTATTATTTTTAATAGTTATTTTCCAGGCATGCATGCTTTATCTAAACCCAACGTCATTTACCAACAGGAGAGACTATGATCAAATGACTAGGTACCTTAACTTTTATAATAAATAAAAATATATAGTTTAAAAAACTAAAAAAAACACTTTAAAAACGCACTCAAAAATATAAAATAATTGACTTGTATTAGTTACGATATAATGGTTAATTCAAAAAGTGTGGAGCAATTTTTGGTTGTGTGTACTTTTATTTACCCAGTAAAAGAAGCGCTCCACACTTTTTGAATTAACCATTATATCGTAACTAATACAAGTCAATTTAATTATTTTATATTTTTGAGTGCGTTTTTAAAGTGTTTTTTTTAGTTTTTTAAACTATATATTTTTATTTTTTTACTTTTTAGTCTTTTGTTACCAAGTCCAATCTATCGGACTCATCAAAAGGAATCATATGAGCCCGAACTCGAGGGGTTTACTAGTAGCTACTGCAGAGATCCCCTACCCACCTTCTGGCTGCATCATCAGACCCTCGTCACCAAGTTCAATCTATTGGACTCATCAAGACGAATCATATGAGCCCAAACACGAGGGGTTTACTAGTAGCCACTGCAGAGATCCTCTACCCACCTTCCGGTTGCATCATCAGACCCTCGTCACCAAGTTCAATCTATTGGACTCATCAAGACGATTCATATGAGCCCAAACACGAGGGGTTTACTAGTAGCCACTGCAGAGATCCTCTACCCACCTTCCGGTTGCATCATCAGACCCTCGTCACCAAGTCCAATCTATTTTACTCATCAAGACGATTCTTATGAGCCCAAACACGAGGGGTTTACTAGTAGCCAGCGCAGAGATGCCCTACCCACCTTCCGGCTGCATCATCAGATCAGGTCGATGATACCAAATTATTGCATTGTCACCGAGATTACATACACATACAAAGTTTCAAGTCGATACGACAATTAGAAGTAGGTGAAAATTGACTTCTAAGATTTGATTACATTGTTAGTTAGTTAGTTAGTTAGTTACAAGTCAAGCTAATAAAAGTGTTTTAAAAATGAACATACACAATTTGTACGATTCCGCTATAAAAGAAAAATATCGAACTGTACCAGGAGCAAAAAGTATGAAGTCAGACTCAGTATCGTAAAAAAGTATCGAATATACTCGAGTATTTTTGCAAATCTCTAGGGGTGTATTTTTTAGAGAGTCTCACATTCAACAGCATTCAAATTGTCGCATTTAAATATTGCGACGAGTCGCAATTTCAGCACGACCCTTATTTTGCATGAGATTCAAAGCCGCGGGGTCTGTTGCGTCTTCATTTGTTTGCGATGATTATGGCCATTCTTTGTTTGCGGGTCCCCATTGTCTAACTGTTGCACGAGTTTTTTTAATTTCGAAATTAATCCTTGTATCCTATCTGGGGTAATTAATGTAGGGAAAAGTAAATCGACCGTTGGACAAAGGTTGTATGGAAGAGGTTTTATAAGGTTTACAATACAATGTCAACACTTTTATGAATGTTTAAAGCGCACGTGGTACCGTTTGGATTGCAAGTATACGTTCTTTGAAATTTTGTTAAACAAAACATTTGACAATGACTCGTTAACTACTCATTCACTACTCATTCACTATGTCAAGGGCCTGTACAAGAAGCCAATGTATAGCAATTTACAGACATATTGCTAGTCACTTCAGCCGTTATCAATATCGAGCAAACACGAGCAAAAAACCACGTTTGTTTAATGGTTATTAAATTTTTTAAAATGTTTATTTTGTTTTTTTCGTTATTATAGCTTACAGTTAGCGGCAACAGAAATACATCATCTGTGAAAATTTCAACTGTCTAACTATCGTGGTTCATGAGATACAGCCTGGTGACAGACGGACAGGCAGACAGACAGACAGGCATTTTACCCTTTGGGAATTCTATAAACAGTCACTTTAGGTCAATAATATAGTTAGCAATTGTACTATAGAAAAATGAGCGTGTCTCAAAACATTTGACAATTTGCTCACCTTCCCTCAGGCTATTACTACGAGGCCAATATTAAACCCCCAAGCACAGTGATTACAAATATTTGCAGACACAGTGCCTAGTCACTTCAGATAAATAAGACTGTGTGAAACAATATTGCTCTAAAAACGTGAGACATTTGCAAAAGAGCTGACGTCTATGCAACAGCGAGTTTCATAAAAAAGCCTTTATTATTTCGTTTAAAGGATACTATGGTGTGATTTAGAAATTTCATTTCCCGAGTGCCCTGCTCCGCCATTTGGGCGTCATGTGCATTTCACTGCGTTCTATTTTGCTTTACCCTTTTTTTGTGGAAAAAAGACTTTGCATGCATTCTTTATTCGCCATACGCTGAGCTTTTATGTTATAATAAATAAACCACTGAATGTCGTGGTGTATTAATGTTGAAATATGTTATATTTTTCAGTACCATTTTTGATGTAAAATTTTGCTTTGATGGTGGCACAATATACATTTTACCTGTATTTTAATATTACAAGCTTTTTTATGGTATTGCAAATCTAGGTCAGTCTGCTGAGAATTCAGGTATACATATAACAGTCTTTTCGTAATAATTAGTCTTTTTTACTTTTTACAGGGTAGCGTTTGACAACAAGCCACCTGGTGTTAAGTGACGATGTGGTCTAGATTGGGAACTGGCTCTCAAGTGGGCTGCCGGAGCATACCTATAGGTGCTTGGTGACATATTCTTAACTTAAGGGTATAACTATAGGAAAAAGACCTTCCGAAGTACTGTTTTCCTTCTGAGTCAAATGGGAGGGATTTGTTATTCAGAAGAAAAACTAAGGTAAAAAAGGGAAGGAATCGGTCTTGGAAGGTAAGACTCAAAAGAAAATTCCGATTTTTTTCTCAGTTTAGACAGGTGAGCACTTGAGCAATGCCTTACCAATAAGCTAAAAGTCAACTTGCCCTAGTACAAATAAAGGTTATTTTTACGTAAAGAAATCTATTTTATCAAGTTAGTACGCAAGATAGATACTTATATCCAGAAAAATGAACAGTATTTTTGATCAAAAGCTTTTCTGTGAATAGTGTTTATTCAATAGGTCTATTTGTCTGGTTCTGGGTCATAGACGCGAGAAAAACCTTTTCAGCTATATCAAGGCGAGAATTTTACGAATACGAGACTAATAATGTACGAGCAGTAACGTTGTAGGATTCAGTGGCAAATGATTACCAACGAACTAACATCCTTCCATACAAAAGTATGTGGTTAGAGTTAGACCTATCTCGCAGGCAAGCTCACACTTTCACCCGAAAAAGTGAATTAATAATCGATCCTGATCCGTTATCCGCGGTTTTGGATCGATAAGTCATGTCATAATATGTGTTTTTAGTACTAGGTCTTGACATATTACTTCTAAAATGACACATTATGACATGACATATCCATCCGAAACCGCGGATAACGGATCAGGATTGATTATTCATTTCTGGCGTTAGAGTGTACGGCCGAAACTAGTCTCCTTGAAACCGGAAACGTTGTTGTCAGGCTCGATTCAAGGCGACGCGCGACGGTGTAAATTCTCAAGTACAGAAATCAAGAGGCCAAAAACTTTCAAATTCTCATCAAACGCAAGTGTTGTGTGAATTGAATATATATCTGCTTAGTATTCAAACTACTGCTTCCAATTTCCAAGTTCCAATTCGTACATCGCACGACAAAGGGGAAACTCTCCACGATGTTATCTTCATATCTTACGGCAATAAGTTTACAATGCTCTCTGTGGCATCATTGTTTTGACGACCCATGTGGCGCAATAGGCGGATAGCTGACTGTGAAGCGTGAGGTCGCGGGTTCGATTCCCGCTACAGGACAAATGTTTGTGCATTGAAAAAAAAAAGCGCAAGTATTTGTTCTGTGTCTGGGTGTTGTGGATCCCCGATCTTGGTAGTTTCTGATACTTTAGATACAGGGAAACCAAAGCTAAGTATGTGATTATGCGGGCATACAAAAAAAAAAAATTGTATCATTTTGAAAAATGAAAATGAAAAAATGAATAATATTTATTTATTTTTCATATTTTATTTATTATTTTTAATGGTCTTAAATATCCTACTAATACTATAACTGCAAAAGTCTGTGTGTGTGTATGTGTGATGTTTGTTACCACGTGTCACCGTAACTACTAAACTGATTTTGATGAAATTTGGAATGGAGATAGCTTATATCCTAGCTACTGTTTATCCCGGAAAAAGGTTTCTGTGGGATAACGGGAAGACGTAGGTGAAACCGCGGGGTACAACTAATTTATTCATAAATATCACAACAAAACAAAAATATACAGTAAGATAAAAATTTAAACTAAATTATTGAGCATCATTATTTTTATGGACAAACTAAGTGCACCCTACGGTTTCACCCGCTTCTTCCCGTTATCTCTCACTTTGATTCCGGGATAAAAGAAGCCTATGTGTCAATCCGGAGTATAAGTAATCTACATTCCAAATTACATCAAAATCGGTTTAGTAGTTTTTGCGTAAAAGAGTAACAATCATCCTTACATATAATCTTTCGCGTTTATAATATTAGTAAGAATAGGAGAAGAAAGTAACTCGTAAAGCTTATAAAAAAATTCTTAACAATAAACAAATAACGCCTAGAATATAGGACATCGAACATAAGTCTGATCCTTAACTGGTATTACCTGTATCTAGGGTAAAAGTAATAGTGGAATAAGGCTACGTAGTCTCACCGCACACTCTCCGAAATGTAACCAATAAAACTTAACGATAAGTTGGCAATGTTCAAGCCTCTGAAACCTCGCCTTTACCAACTTATCGTTGCAAGAACCAGTGTGATTTGCTTTCAATGATTCTGTGGTGAAAACAAAAAGAACAAAAGCTGTACATTATTTGAAAGATAAGGTTAAATAGTTGACTAATCAGAATCGCTTTAACTATAGTTCATTTTAATATACACACCGGCACAATTAGCGGAACAGAAAAAAAAGTGAGACTATGAGATAATAACGCATATATTTGACGAAAATGTAATTAGACACAAAATAACAAATTGATTAACATCTTTTAACAACGACTTTGAAAAGTCTTCGTTATTTTTTTATTGAAAAATAAAGAAATTTGAAATAAGTGAAATTTTTAGATGATTATGAACCGTCACAAAAAATAAAAAAAAGTAAGCATTAAACGATTTAACAATAAAATTAAAGCAAAATTAATAACGAGTGTTTCCCCCTCTTGCTCTGATTACGGTTTCCATTCGTCTGGGCATGCTACAGATTATGTTATCGATGATTTCTTAAAGCAACCGCTCCCACTCCTCAAGTAATGCGTTTCCAAGTTCATTCAGATTGTTGGGGGGTGGCATTCTGGATTTAACCCTTCTTTTTAGCAAGTCCCAGACATGCTCTATCGGATTCATATCGGGGGAATTTGCTGGCCACTGCATCACCGGTATAATTACGTGGCTCAGATATGCCTGTACCGATTGTGCACTATGAGCACGAGCATTATCTTGCATTAGAATAAAGTCGTCACCAATAAATGGGGCAAATGGTACACCATGTTCTTCTAAAATGTCTCTGATGTATCGATCTGCTGTCATGGTCCCTCCTGTGACTATCACTAACTCCGTGCGAGCTCCCAAACATATCCCTCCCCAAACCATAATCGAGCCGCCACCATAAGCCACTGTGTGTTCAAAATTAGACTGTATGTGGCGTTCTCCTTTGCGTCTCCATATTCGCTGTCTCCCATCGATCTGTTTTAAAAGAACTCTGCACTCATCAGTAAAGAGAACCTGCTGCCATTCGTTCAAATCCCAATGACGATGTTCTCGCGCATAGCTTGTGTTCCGCTAATTGTGCCGGTGTGTATAGATATGCTCTATGATCGATGAAATTGTTTAACGTTATTTATCGCGATAAATATTGCGTTAATGTGAGTGGCTACACTTGAACGGTCAACGTGAATGCACTTTAGTTATGCTGGGGCCACACTATCGCGAAATGCCGTTCAATAGCGCGTTCAATGCACTTGAATTATTGGCTAACGTCAAACGCCAATGTGAATTCCGTTGTCAAATGTCGTGGCCACACTTATGTCAAACGTCAATCATCGCGCTATTTAACGGCATTTCCCGTTAGTGTGGCCCCAGCTTCAAGGTACCTTTGATAGTGCAGATGCGCACTAATGCTAATGCGCACAAGTGCATTCACGTTGACCGTTCAAGTGTAGCCACTCACAAAATTGCGTTAATAATTAACGCAATATTTATCGCGATGATAGGCATTGACATTTCCCTTGACGTTGACCTTAGTGTGGCCCGAGCTTATGACAGTTTTTTTTAATCACTTTCAGAATTGTGATATGAAACTTCAAGTTTATATGGATTGATGTCAAATACTATCGCGTCAATTATTACGTGTCGAAGTCTTTGTTTGAACTAAAAGTTCTCAGTTACTTTAATACCCGAGAAATTTATTGCCGTTTCACAGGCTAGTAAACGTAATAAAACTTGTTATAAACTTATTTAGGTATTTGATGAAACCGTTGCTTAGTGAAATTGTTGTTTATTATTTGTAAGTTAAGTACCAAGTTGCCTTGAGCGTTTTGGTGTTCCGCAAAATTTGATGTAAACGCTTTAGTATTTATAGGTAGCTTATGTATTTACAACTCTCGTTGTCGAGAAGTGGGTTAACTGACTTTTATTTACGGGTTCAGCTGTCAGATAACTTTCAAATGTAATTAATGATCGTTAGTTAATTTTTTTAAGGAGCTAGCTTAGCGTCTCGTTGACACCACGGGTGACCAGGGAGCTGGTGCTTACATCGGTCAACGAATCAGCCTGGCCATCCAAAGAGGTAATTAATGTCACCAGTCTCTTGGGCACTCTATCTGCAGGTAGGCGACTTCAACAGATTTTTTATTTGTTGATGTTTAGTTATACATAATTTAGTGCTTAGTAATTTAGTTAATTTTTGATAGAAATTTATGTTATAAAAACAAAATAATAACGCATTCTTTTACAAACGTAATCGATGAATTATTTGGGTCATTTTGTAGCAGTCGCCTTGCTAACCCCTCAAGTTAAAAATCTGCCGCCAAGCAACTATTGGCATGTTTCTGTGACGTCACTTGACAGCACGTCACCAATCCAGGTATTCAAGCTAGCCTGTAATGCCCGGGCCACACCAAGGTCAACGTCAAGAGAAATGTCAATGCCTATCTTCGCGATAAATATTGCGTTAATTATTAACGCTATTATGTGAGTGGCTACACTTGAACGGTCAACGCGAATGCACTTGAATTATCGGCTAACGTCAAACGTCAATCATCGCGCTATTGAACGGCATTTCCCGTTAGTGTGGCCCCAGCATAAGAAGTAAAAAATAAATAGATATATTCTGTTTCAGCTTAGTCGAGATAGTTTACATTAAAAGTATTTAGACTCTGAAAAGACAAAAATTAGACAATTTTTAATAACTGTTTCTGATACATCCGTCATAAAATTTACGGCTCTTGCGGATAGTTTTATAGAAATTGTGGCAAAATCTTCCAAACAAATAGAAAGTGTTCTGAAACTAATTACACCCAAGGAAGTTTCCAACAAGTATTTCTAGTTTTTAAGTTGGAAAGTCTTGTCGAACAATAATTCCAGAACTTTTGAGAACGTAATATCCTCTGATACGAAACCGCCGGGTTTTTGGGTCGACATTGATAACTTCCTGCGGACATCTCGACCGCGTCTAAATGCTAATTTAAAAAGATGGTTCCTACTAAGAAATGTATTTGAATGCACTGTCTTTAGGTGCCGTTTTTATAAACGTTCGTAAGTTAAGACGAGGAATTGGCAATATAGGCTGCAGGGATCTCCTTTTTTCTCAGCAATTACAAAACATACTGAGCTAATATTTATGTGCATTAAAGATCATGTTTTTGACATCAAATTGTCGGAAGGATAACACGATTGGTCAACTTTCATAGCAGAGAAACAATGATCGAAAACTGCCCTCTAAAAAAAAGATTTTCATTTTACAGGCATACAAAACCGATTTAATAGTTGATTTTTTTTTCTGTATTGTATATACACATTCTTCAAAGAACTACAGATTTAGCTCTATAAAATAAACGATAGTTTTCATTTCAAACGAAAAAAACCTTTTTTTGACGCATACGACCATACGGCATTAGTCAGCTCGCTTGCGTTTTTGTATGGAGCTGATTTCAGATTCATTGTTTATCAAGGCGTCCTCTTAAACGTCATCAACCAAAATTCAGTAAATTTAAACTATTTGTCAAATTGTCCGTACTAAAATTTGACAATATGATCAAACTTACCGAAACTTGGTATGATGACATGACATTAACTTACGGACGTTTATAAAACCGGCCCATAATGTACATTTTCAACACTTCTTATTTTAGAGGCAAATTTCACAAACGTTGCAGAGTTAAATTATTTACAAATATATTGAGTTATTTGCTATTTTATTTGTGGTGACGTTCTGCAACTTGCTTCACTGTACCTAAGCTTACAAAACCATCTAGTAGTGCATCACGCAGTGAACAAATTTTATTCATTCGTAAGAAACGAGCAACCTATTTTGCTCGTAAATTTTGTACATTTCGCAACAAATTGAAGTCGAAATATTGTCAAAAATAAAACTATCTTCAAAGCAATAACTCAAGAAGCAGTCAAATAAAATTCTGCATTTGCAGTTAAACGTCTACAAAAAGTATTTCGACTTCAGAATATTTGCCTAACTTAACTAACCGTAACACATAAAGAGTGATACGAGTTTGGTATCATGATAAATGTTTGAGTATTCAAAGCATAAAACTAAAAGTAATATCTTTGTGGCCACTTTGGTTTGAAATCTGAGCACGCAAGGGATGTTTGCTTGAGAATATTTGTATTTCAACAAATATTCCATTCTAAGTGTGAAATATGCGAAGATTTTATATATTTTACTGAATGGTCTTTATTAAGACTCGCTCTAAGTGAATGTGCAAGTAATATCTGAATGTGTTTGGAATAGTATTTTAGAATTGGCTGCTAGATGATAAGACCTTTACATACTAAAATAATATACCGAACACAATTTTATGTACGTAAGTAGATTTGTACGCTAAAGCAAATATCACGCAGACGCGTAGACGGTTGAAATGAACGCACCAAAGCGTTTCATTACACTCAAATTTAATTTTATAGATATCGTCTCATTTGGAATTGATTTCCGTAAACCAACATCTTCAATAGGTGTCATGAGAGAGTCCTAATGAAGTTAATAAATGCGTACTCCATCTATACCGTCACATAAAATTTAATATAAAATTGCAATGTAAAAAGTTGGCATTTTCAGAGTGACAAACAAAATTATGATTCACATAGACACACTTGACTATTACATTAAACTCTGCGAATCTACTAATTTAAGTGGACGCATTAAGAGCTCCTGCTTTTGTGTTCGTTACTTTAGAAACTTGCTAGGTACTCGTCTAACTTCATCAGACTGGAAAGTTCGGTCTTTGACAAATTGTTTAGAGTTATCACAATGTCAAGAATATTAAGATATTGTTATGAAAATTGAACCATGTTGTAAGCTCAACTTCAGTGATTAGTTTTATAAGGAGAAACGATGTAAGTAGATAATTAGAAAAGTTTGTTACTACCGCAAATAAAACCTGTTTGTAACAGAGCTTTTAAAAAATACAAATCTCAAATGTTGCTTCCTGCTCGTCCAAATTTTAAGGCACTAGTCCAAAATGGACTGCAGACTGCAATCGCAGGTGGTGCTGCGATCAACGACTGCGGTCGATCACAGTGTTGCCTGTGGTCACGGCAAATTCTATTTAAATGCGGTGAGGTGCCACTGTAGTCAGCTCTTGTGTCAATACATGGAAAAATGCATCAGTTGCTTCTAATCCTATACGCCAGACAGAATTTCAAACGAGTTGAACGTTACTGATAGTGTACTGATATGTCTTTTGCTACACTAGGAAGATGGTGATGATTTTTTACAAGATTCCAAAAGAAAAAACAAGCAACTGTAGTCTCTGCGCGTCATGATTACGCGGCAGTGTCTTTTGGAAATAATTTCATAGAAACTGCACCATAGAAACCAGTAGTTGTGTCGCTTGCAGTTTGTAGTCGTAATGTGTGGTTTGACGTCGCGGATTGCGGTCTGCAGCCCATGTCAGACTCATCCTGCTAATATTCATAAACGCGGAAGTTTGTGTGTTTTTATATGAGTACCTATCGAGTATGTATGTAATTTGCGTATTACACTCAGCTTAGATGATAGGATTCTTATAAAATTTGGAATTTATTTGACATCCTGAAAAAGGACACGTTACTTTTTATGCCAGATTTTTTTGTAGTTCCTGGGTGATATCGTTAAGCCGCAGATCTTGTTTGACAGTCTCAACTTCAAAGCTACCTTACAAATTATATCAAGCAGTTCTCCCATTGTTTGTATTACAAATTCGAGTTACCCTTTCCTGATTACGTATGCAATGCAGTGATCCCTTGAGGCCGTTCTGATCTGCTAACAACCTGACGATTGTTACGACAGAACCGATATTCTTGTTTTGATTCTAATCTATACCAAACACGATCCCTGTGGAACCACTACGGTTAAATATGCATCGTGTTTCAGTGCCTCTATTGTGTCGATATGTCGATTTGAAATACATCGTGTTGGTTTTAGGATATCGGTTCGTGGGTTATTTTAGTTTGGAACATTACGTATTTGGTAGGATTACTGGATTGACGACCGATGTGGCGCATTGGGCAAAAAGCTAATTGGAAAACAAGTCATGTGTTCGATTCCTCACTTAGCAATTTAAGAAAAAAACGCAATGATGTTTCCATGCCTGGGTGTTGTCAATCCCCGATTTGCATAGTCTCTGATACTCTAGACATAAGCCCGAAATTAATAATCGATCCGATCCGTTATCCGCGGTTTTGGATCGATATGTCATGTCATAATATGTCATTTTAGTACTAGGGCTTGACAGATTATTATATTACTACTAAAATTACATATTATGACATTGTTCAAATATTTGTCCCGGATTAAGCGCGTGGCCTTACGCTTCTCAGTCAGCACCCATTGCACCACATTTAAGTGAAAATAAGAGGCATAGGGTTGTGTGAAACTTATCGATATACACGATTTGAGATCAATATATAGTGAATAAGAAAACACAATCAAAATATCTTGAATGTGTATTTGCCCCGCCACCGCCAATATGGTGATTTGCACGAAGCTTTATACCCAACATCTATGTACAGTGTGTATAAGCTGCTATCCTCAATGGCAGAGTCTAAAACGAGGGGTCTTGGCTAAATTAGCGGTATTTAGTTTTAATCCGGGATAATCTACGAACAAACGCTCTATGGCGAGGTTTAGAATATAGATTAAATTTAATGATGCCAATTTCGGCTATTGGCCGTTGAGTTTCAGCTAGGACGGTTGCGTGTGTTGGCGTAATTACCAATTTGTTATCTGATAGGGATGGGTAAATGAAAAAGACATATCGATAATTATCATCATCATCATCATTATCAGCCTTTCACGTTCCCACTGCTGGGACTCTGGCCTTCTCTCAGAGAGAGAGTATGGGCTGTAATCTACCACGCTGGCCCAGTGTGGGTTGATAACACATTTTTCGATTCTCTTAACCATCATAGACACCAACTTTCGACCGAATCATCATTTTACATCAGATGTGTAATGTTAAAGTCAATCGCTACCTTTTGAGTTGTAAGAAAAAAACAAACATTACTGATCCTATATGAATTTGGAAAATCGAGTATGATCAGCTACTTATGTCGCTGACTGTACCTTACAGCAAAGGCCTCTTCTAACTCTTTCCACTGCTTTCTATCTGCCACCACTCTTATCCAAAGGTATCATAAGGTCATTTTATTTCATCCTCGACATCGGCGACATCGGCTCCTAATACTGTATTCCTTGGGTACCAAACTGTCACTTCTTTGCTCCATTTTATCTTTTTTTATACAACCACGTAAAATATCATTTGGTATGCTGATTATGCAGTAGCTTAAAATAGCTCTCCCTAACTTCGCACCCCATTTTCCCGCAGACGAGTCCCACATATCCAATACCTTTACATTTCGCCACGTCTTATCTTAATACACTTCCAAAGGCCGACATATCCTACTTTTAAGTTTTTTGTCGATGTTGCTGCGCATGTCAGAAATCGTCGTCGTTGGAATATGACCGGAAGGTAAACATTCTATTTTTGATTACTAAATTGTATGACTAGAGGCGCAACGTAAATTATACAACCCTACGTAATGTTATCATGGCAAAAATACTCAATGAATGAGACTGATTTAATTTAATTATGTACCTACTGAAAGTATCAGTGTTAAGTACATATATTCTTTTCTCCACGATTTAATGACTATAACACTTAGGCACGTCGTTTTCATGACAGTGTGTAGGGTGTGTGGTGCAAACTAATAACTTAAGTAGCCTGACACATCAAATTTTAGTTTTTACACATTCACTTCACGTTACATAACGGTGCTCTGCATCAGATAGCTTCTGAAATACATTATTAATCAGAAATATTCCGAGAAATTCCACGTGAAAAGCTTAATCCTAGCAATTTCACTTATCGTCGGAATTTGAGACCGCACAGCGGCATTGATATTCGAACCAGCTGAGAGCATCGAATGAAGTGATAGCGAATTTTCGTGAAAGGGAAAGGGTGTGGATGGGGTGTTAAACGTCTTTTCCGACTCATAAATCTTCGATTAAAGCTGGCCCTGTAATTGAGATAGGAATTTATAATGCGCATAAAGAGGCGAGGTGTTATGACCGTCTTAGGAATATTTCCGGGCGTTAGGTGGAATGGGTAGGCCGAATTTCACAATCTTGGGGTGTGAAATCTTGGTCTGCTATGGGATTTATTCTATCTACAATTAACATGTACTATAAAGGTCTAAATAAAAAGGTGATGTCATAAATTTATGAATACAATTTTGATAAAAAATTACAAGTTGAAGTTGTAGTTACCTTTGACTAAAACTCAATTACAAACAAACGATTTTAATCATAGACTCAACCACTTCTATCAATATAGGGTTATATTGATAGAAGTGGTTGAGTCTATACAATAAAATTAATTTATACAATAAAATTAATTTATGGAGATGTATCTATCTCCCAGAATCTTCATTCACGTATGAGAGTGAGAGAAAGAAGGAGTAAATATATGCAAATAATGTTAGGATTTTGATACTGTCTCAGTGTCATATCCTATTCAATATATTCTATCGATTTTAAGTGATGCTTGGAAATTACCTCAATTTGTTTCACTTATTGAGAATTTGTTTTTACATTCAAATGACAATGCTATGGCTAATAAACTATTCAGTTGCATTTCAATGTATCCTAATAAAAACAAAATAACGAAAAATCTATCACAGTTTCTGCAATCAATTTGGAATAGCAAATTTACCTTTTTACTCGGAAGCTTTCCTCTAAACCGTAATTAATGCCAAAGTTCATTTTTCCAATAGCAAAGCAATAAATCGTAGATTAAGTTTACATTCAAAAAGAGATTTTAACAAAAAGTATAATGACGAGGGGTCAAGATAGAAGCGGTCCACTTAATGAAAACCATTCATTCGTGCTGTACATTTTATCTTAGGTTTTAAATGGTGCAGTTTTTGTGCTCTTTCATTAATTTATATTCTACGATGAAGTGAAGTAAGTTCTGTTTGCATTTTTTATGCATTTCAGATTACATTGCGAAGGAGTGAGGAGTCGGGATGTTGCTATAAAATTGTTCTGGGAAAAAATCATATCATTTTCCATTGCAAATACGTACCAACGAGTATATTGTATTGAAATGTGATTTTATTTGTAGATTTCCGTAAGAGCTATTACTAGGTTGCTGTTGTTCAGATTGGACTTTTCATGAAATATCTCAAGTAAAGGTCACGACTTGAAGTAAAATATCAAGATATAAGTATAAAAAAAATCTCAATCTTTCGTTTATTCTTCTTGGCAAAGGTGAGCATGAGCTTTCGGTGAAGGAAAACATGGTGATGAAATATAATATCATATATCTTTGTGACGGGGCATTTCACGATCCTAGCCAGCTACCATCCCTTAAGTTAAGAATCTGTCGCCAAGCACCTATATATCAATGTGTTCCGGCAGCTCCACTAGAGAGCCAGTTTCCAGTCCATGTGTAGCATGATGCCACCTTCGACAACATCGTCGCTTAGCATCAGAAGAGGTTACCCTGTTAAAAGTAAAAAGAGTGCAAGAGCTGTGGAATAAATATATCCTAAAATCCAATATGTAACACTTCTTACAAAATTAAAACCATCTCTATTTTCTCTAGAATTCTACTAAGCACATAGCTTTCAAACTCATCCAGTTTTATCGTAGTCCAATACCAAATATCAGCAGCACCATTTGACAAACCAATGGGGCATCAGAATCGGTGCTACTTTTCCATTGGACTTGGTTTCGATTACTTGGCTCTATTGACCCGTCGCTAGCCGCAGGCGAGACGAGTGGCTGGAGAGAACGCGTAGCCAGATGTAAAAGGGTTTCGTGGTGCTGACGTAATATCGTTGGTATTTAGTTATTGGAATTCTTATAAACATAACCACTTAGTAAGATTAGCTTGTTGAAAACAGTATTTAATAGTTACATACCTATTATCATTATCGTTATCAGCCTAAAACGTTCCCATGGTTAAGATGCCTTGTCTCAGAGAGAGCGTATGGGCTGTAATCTACCACGTAATCTACTTACCTATATTTTCCACATTGTCTTGTTTTGTGAGTATAATTATTTATTAATATTTCTTGCTAGAAAAGCTGAGAAAATACCTGATAATTTATGTACTTTTTTTTTCTTTTTACAAAAACTGTAACTGCTTGAAATACCTATATAGAAAAAAAGTAAAACATAATATGTTTTGTCCTGAATTTTGAACTACATTTAACACACATAAAACTATGGGTACTTTATATTAAGTGTGTCGTACCACATTTTTGTACCTGCCTTTACCATTTTATTATAGTATTTACCACCTATAGATACTTACCGATAAAACTAAATACATATCTCCATTCGTACGCCAGAGAGTATCTAAAGAGGTTACAATTTAAAAAGGTTTATCTAATGAATTAAACAAAAACAGCAATTTTTTTTTTTTTGTTGAGAATTTTGTAACAAAAATTCTTTTGCGTAAAAAAGGAAAGCAATAAATTTAAGCTACCTACTAAAATTGTACATAAACATCACGTATTGCTGCGTTACTTAACGTTACCTCTCACAGCCACCCTCTTTCCCACTCAAGTACGAAATGTAAGGGGTTAAACAAAACCCACCAAATGGAGGACGAATGAAAAGACTCGACGTGAATTTCAAAGGTGTCTGAAGTACTAAAACACATAAAAGGATGTATCCTACTAATATTATAGATGCGAAAGTATGTATGTATGTATGTTTGTTGGTCTTTCACGCAAAAACTACTAAACGGATTTGAGAAAAAATTAGAATGGAGATAGTTTATACCCTGGATTAACACATAGGCTACTTTTATCCCGGAAAAAGGTTCCTGCGAATAACGAGAAGACGCGAGTGAAACCGCGGGGTGCGGATAGTTCATAATGTTTGTGATTTATATATATTATGTTCTCATGATGCGATACAAATCGAGCGATATCGAATCGATCGAAGGGAGGCAAGAATCACAGCCAGTATTGCACGACCTGATAAAGCATGGCCTGATAATCCATGTACATGGGATTCGAAATATCAGTCCGTGTATTATCAGGTCGGCAATTATTGGCTGTACAAATCGGCCCGTGTAATGCACAGCCAATATTGCACGACTGATATTTGGAACCCATGTACATTGATTAATTATTATCAGGCCGTGCATTATTGGTTGCATAATATCGGATCATGAATTATTGGTCGTATAATACAGGGATTGTCGATTCAACTTGAGTATGTACGAAGTAAGTCTTTTTTATAAGTTAATATAGTTATGATGTTAAGGTGCGTACTGACCAGTGTTACGTGTTACACAGCGAGCATCTGTTACAAACGTTATGTTACACCCTGTAACACCGATAAGTACAATCTTTAGAAATAAAATGCAAACAAAGTTTACGAAACATCTTTTATTAAACAAACTTCAAACTTCAAAAACAATGTCATTATTCAATTTAGTTGTTTATCCTCTAAACTATGTACAATCTACACTTATATGATATTCATATTACCGAATCGAATTATTCATACATTTAATCGAAATATTAATAGCTATTTTATTACTTTCTTTTACCCTGACTCTAAGGATATTACTTTGTGCTGTATTGGCACAGACTTGCTCTTCAGGATATTACTGCCTGTAGAAAAATAGAACGAATCCATACATACTTATTTTGTAGAGGATAATGCAGTTAGTTTCAGTCAGCAACAGAAGTAGCTGAACACGACCAAGTTTCCAAATGTGTACCAGATCAGTAAAGTTTGGTACATATTCAAATAGGTTAAATAAAATTGGCATATTGGAATTTTTAACAACTTTTGCCTTTGACTGCACGGTCAGCGACAAAAGTAGCTGATCGTTCTCGATTTTCCAAATGTGTTTGAAATCGGTAATTAATACTGTTTTTTTTTTTACATTTCACATGGTATTATTTTGACCACAACATAACACACCTGATTTTAGGTGATGATGAGGTATACAATTGGTGTTTAATGAGGATAATAGAAAAAAAGAGTGATTGTTCAGCGACTTTTGTCGTTGACTGTCCCAGTATAGCATAGCTTAGAGCTTTTTTAGGGCTCACTTGGCTAGCTACAACTTTCTAATCAAGAATCAGTCACCAAGCACCTATCGGTGTGTTCCGGCAGCCTCACTTGAGAGCCAATGCTCAATGTCACAGATGCGCCACCTTTGATGACATGATCACTTAACATCAAGTAACACATGGTCGAACGCTACCATATAACATGTACCTTAGTAAATTCTACTGTATTTGTCAGATACCAAAGTTTACCAACAATTTGTGTAGTTTCTATTTTCCTACAGGCTTTATTTCCTGACCACTTCAATAGACAGTCCCTGGGCATTATCGAACATCTCTTAACAATGCCATCATGTTGCAGTCCCGTTATAATTAAAACTTATAACATTTGACGTGACTTTTTTCATATTTACATCGCATCGTTCAATGCACAATTCGATGTGAAATGTTTTTAACAAAACAACCGCCACCAATATTAAAACTCAATATCACTTGTTTCGAATCGATATATTCACTATAAAGTTTCACCACTTTCTGATAGAAATTTGATGTTGCGTTGAACTACAGCTCAAAAATGTTATGTTTCCAAATTTTATTACAAAATCAGTTTTATTGATGTTTAACTTTTGTTAAAATCAGCTTCTATATTTGTTTGTTCGTATTAAAGTGAGTAAAAAAGTTTATAATTGAATATCGACCATAAACCTTCAATGGCAGGTACAGTCAGCGACAAAAGTAGCTGATCGTTCTTGATTTTCCAAATGTGTTTCAAATCAGTAATTATTCTTGTTTTTTTACATTTTACATGGTATCATTTTGACCACAACATAACACACCTGATTTTAGGTGATGATGAGGTCAAAAATTGGTGTCTAAGATGATGAGGATAATAGGAAAAAGTGTGATTGTTCAGCGACTTTTGTCGTTGACTGTACGTCACAATGTTATCGATTCATGGTTCTACGCAACAATATTTTTTTTTTACAGAAAATGGTGATACAAAATTTGCACGATAATTTTATACAGTCCAATTAACTTTGTACACTATAACATGCAGGTTTAGATACAGTAGAGCACTTGTGAAACACAATAACGCGGGTAGTCCGAAACTTCCGGCCCATTGCGCGCTGCCTTGCATCGCCGCCGGTGTTTCCCCTGTAAAAAATAATGTTCCAGCTCAGAAGAGCAAAAATTGCACAAGCTTTCGTGCAGGGAATGCTAGCGTAGGACTTTTGGAACGACACAGTTTCTTTAATTTAAAGACAACGATTATTTTAAATGCGACGATAGCTCGTCGTAGTGACGTTGGCTCTAATCTATAGTGGATTCTAATCTTACAATGAACTTGGCAAGGAAATCATTGTAACAAAACCATTGCTTGGTGGTAGAGCATTTCCAAGTGCTCGCCTTAAAGCTACTATATACCCTCAAGTTAAGAATCTGTCGCCAAGCACCTATATATCAATGTGTTCCGGCAGCTCCACCTGAGAGCCAATACCCAGTTCAGATGTAGCGTGGCTTGGCGTCATCTTCGACCACATCATCACTTAACATCAGATGACTTGTGGTAAAACGCTACCCTGTAAGAAGCATCAATCATTTTTAAATTAAATTCCAACTTCAATAAAAATGACAGCATTCATAAGTTCACATTTAGGTCAATTAAAAATTCAGAGCTGTCAGTAACTTTTGCCTAATCAATTTTTCAGCTTCTTTTGACACATGGGTATACAATTAAAATACTGCCAAAGTTATGTAGAACACCTCTTTTTAGCAGTGTGAACACCGAGTTTACTGGCATTACTTTAAAAAATAAACTTGTAATGAGTGTATTTTATTTCTACTGCTTAGACAATTTCATACTGGTAGAACAAAAAATAAAATAAAAAAAATATGTCGGTTTAACTCCAGTAAAGCTGCGAGTAAATTCCCAGTCTAAAATAAATTCGCCGAAACCCATAATGTACAAAAGAAGGCTTTTTGTGCTAATGGCAACACCAAAAAGAATAATTACGGACATAAACACAATTATCGCGCAAAACGGCCGTTAAAATTTATTTATTTTATGATTTGTAGTCACGAAAACTCTGAAATTAATATCACTAAGGACTCATTTGTGGAATTATTTTCTAATTTAGGAAAGAGTAATTCAGTATGAAAATGGCTTGCTAAACGTATTTTGATGACATGAATATAGTTTCCCTATACGTTCTGCAAAGTTAGAATTATTTTGTGCTTACGAAAGAAGGCACAAGCCTAAAATTGGAATTGTTTTTGTGTTCCTAATTCTGAAGTAATGGATGAGTTACCATAATAATAGTTTAAAGCAGGTAGTTATTTGTCCTGACTATGGGGGTTGTCTATATTTATCAGTGGATATATTTTTGCTGATGGTGATGACAAAATTGGTATATAGTGAAGGTAGCTTTTATAAAATGGGGATTTTAATATCGGAGGTCAATGATTCACGGTTTGATTTGATAGTAAAAAATTTGATCCTCTGTTATAAACTAAAGTGATAACGATTGCGAAACCATTCCAAAAGTTAAAAATTTTCATCGTTCGCTCCTGCTCAGTCAATCATCCCAGAAACCATGTCAATATCGGAAATACTTGCACATCAAATTTAGGACCAATACTGGCTGACCAAAGTGTTGGCATTTTACATATCCGAAGACACTGTCTCCATTAACGGTGTAAGTGTGATTTGCACGTTAGTATTATGTTCTTTCTTTTGTGACTTAACGAAAGCCAACTAAACGACCTAAACTTTATCAAGAACAAGAACCTAGTCTCGCCCAAGTCCAATCCAAGTCAACTACGAAACTGCAACACAGCACTCGCATATTCGTGTTCATCGAGTTTAATAAAGTTCCTCGCCACACAAGCTGTTTCATCTTACGAAATCAAGACCTATTCAACACCGTTCCCACGTGTCTTGTTTTTTGAGCGGCAATGATATTACCATAAAGGATCTCCTGATTTTCCAGATTTGGAATCAGGGCTCCCAGATTTCTCTATTCACGCCCATTCTTATAACGCTCCCGTAGTTGACCTAACCCACATAGTTTTACATAATTCCTGGATGATTTACTTTAGTGGCCACATTTTGTTTGTGAAAAGGTGGTTAAGTGAAGTTTATTTATGAGCTAACGGCACGCAATGGTACGTAAATATTGGTGCTGATTTGGGATTAAGATATTTGATATACCTAACTATACGTGGTATTTAAAATGTTACTTTTTGGATGCGGTAATTGCGGATTATCAAGCTAAAGTTTAATTTATTAGAATAATTCTGTTTTGAGGCGAAGGAAATTTATTAACTGCATTTTGTGTTTTAGTATTAAACTCTGATTAATTCCGTTACATCAGTCGTCCATTATTGACTATAGATAGAGTAAACATTACATTTGATCTACTTGACGAAAGTAACAACGGAAGTCGTACCAATTGCACCTCTTGCGTGCGTTATCTTTCACCGTTCACCTTTATCTTTTTCCATTTGGCTCATCGTAAAAAAGCTCAGTCACAGTCACGCAACAAACGAGGGACATAAACTAGTGCCTAAATCACGCCACAGAACTGATGCGAGGATATATTTCGCACGTGACGTCCTACATGCGGTGGCATGGGACTAATGTATTCATTACTGCTTATTCCAAGCATTTACATCACAATATACTAGCAGTAGGGACTAAGCGAAATAGGCTCGATTTGGCTCGCATGCTAATCGCGAGCATCTACGCGAATCTGTACCGTGAGGATTTATTAACGAGGCTTGTATTTGGAACGAGTTTGTCAACTCTGTTAACTAAAATAGATATCGGAGCTCGAACACGGTATTCGTTGGATAAATACGACGGCGGTAGTCATAAATTCTTATCTACGGCGTGGTTTAAAGTTACAATATAGTATATGCCTAATAGCCTGTAGAATTGACACGTCGGGAAAGAAAGCTTCTAGAAAGGCATTCACAAACTGAAAAGGCGCTGTACATTTTACAACTTCGACGATTTGCTGAGACTCGCTAGAATGGCTAGATACAGTTGGATATAAGAACATATTATGTAAACTGTTGATTATTTATGGGATTATGAAGAAGGCCAGTGGACATTTTTCAGTGAACCAAATGTGAGTGCGTAAACGCGTTTTGAGGACTCTGAGGTAGAACGCCATAACTTGAAGCAAAACCCACACTAGTGCCAAACATCAGACATAGATTCTGTCAGCATGAATTTATGATATTAGTATGTGTGAATAAATTGCTCTACTTCTACGTAATCATGCTACTGTTTGCTCGCTCTCTACCACAACAATGCTAATAGTATAAATTGTCCCATCTACCTGCAAACCGTTACAATCTCTGCAATCAGAACATAATGGCTACAATCGCATGCAAGATGTATGTTACAATTTGAGGCGCTGAAATGAGAATAGACTAGCTCTGAATTCATGTTACAATTGATTGGTTGTATAAATTACAAACTCTGTTTGAATATTAAGTTAACTTATTTGTATTAGTTGTTGTTTCGTCAAGTTAATTTGTTTATCCATTTATTCTTATTAATGAAATATTCTTTAACTAATTTCATACAAGACTAATCGAAGAAGTTATTCGCTTTAGTGTTGGCACAAATCGTGGCTATATTGTGTAGGTACTAGGTATGTATACAGAGAATGCAGGAATGTATTTAATTATTCATATGATCTGCATATCTGTCGATGTCTGAGTGCTCGAATTTATGAAATAGAGTTAACAGATACATTCTAACAGAATACAGTGTTTGGAAACTAAGGAGACAATGGAATACGTTATCATTATAATCAGCCGATGCTAAACATTTATACCTCTTCAAATTCGACTCTTTTCATTCAACCGCCGTCAGCCACTTTGCGTGAATCGTCACTCAACCTAGCCTGAGGGCCACCTACACAAAGTTTACCAAGTCGCGGTCTCTACACAAGAACATGTTTACTTCAACAAGTTCAGCGGTTATCGATTCTGCGGCTGATATGAATAACCCTTTGCCACTTCAGCTTACTGATTCGTTGGGTTGCGACGGTTACTAAGGTTTTATAGATCGTTTATAACTGTCTAAGACTAAGCAGTAGTTTATCTTACAGATTAATAAATGTTCTTGCCATTTATAACTTGTAGGTAAGCATGAATATCATAACTAACTGTAGTAGCCACTATTTGAATTCGCCGACACACATAAATACAGTTCTGCCTCAAATAGAATCTATAGCTACCTTACAAACATGTCTTTACCAGTAAGTATGCAATTGTACAGTTAGCAACAGTAGTAGCTGTTGCCAATTTTTCATGTAGGTATCAGATTAGCTACTGTACCTACTTATTTATATAAAGTTGCTCAGCGAGCTATGAAAATGCTTGGATTATCCCTGATGGATCGAGTCAGAAATTGATCTAATAGAGAACTAAGGTTACTGACATAGCCTACAGAATGAACAACATGAAATGGCAGTGCACTAGTCATTTATGCCACCAAACTGACAGCTGTTGGGATGTGTTCTTGAGTCGAGACTATACGCTTGGCAAACGTAGTGTAGGTCGCCTTCCAACTGGATGGAGCGACAACTTGCGCCGAGTGGCTGGCTGTAGTTGGATGCGAAGAGTCGAAGACTAAGCTCAGTTGCGTATCTAGGGAGAGGCCCATGTCCAGCACTGGGCTGACACTGACTAATAATGATAATGATATACTCCTGTAGACGTCATTTTGCGTATTTGCAGTCACCTTTTACTAAGTTCCTTACCAGTAAGTACATGTACTCTGGCAGTCGCCATTAGCGCGTTATCCGGCGCGCATTGGTACGACCCTGCGTCAGAAGTCCGCGCTGACTGGACTAGTAGTCTACTGCTACTGTGTGTCCCTTTTTCAGTCACTAGAGATATGCCGCCACGGGTCGAATCGAAGTTTATCGTCTGTTGAAGAAAATTATATTTTAGTGTTGGTTAAATTTGGTTTTAGCTATCCCAGGAACTTGTGATGCGGTTGCTAGAGACAAATATGTAAGCTCATCACACAAATGTTGGCCCCTGATAGGATGTGTAGTGTACTCAGAAAATTTCTTCAATGTGTGCACCTTTTCCGCTTAATCCCAAGTGAAATCCAAAAATTATAGATAGCGTTTTATACGTTTTAGATCAATATAAAAAAAAATCTAATGAAAAAAGCTTATCATATAGAATTTAAGACTTTTTAAAAGACAAAAAGCTTTGAATTGTATTGAATTGGCTTTTATTCAATCAGTTAGTAATAAGAAAGAAATCGTAAGTGTGCCAGGCGTTTCTTGTTTTTTTCCGGTGTAAGGAGTGCCGTTTTAAAATGATCATTATTGTATTCTAAATAAACATATACTTGAGTTCAACATAAAGTTCACCAACTGCGTCACCAAGATCGTACATTATAATCGGTTCAACCACAAAGTTGACCAACCCTCGAGCGAAGCAACTTGCGCCGGAACAACCCGAGGCACGTCCACCCAGATCGGGCATTTGGCTCGTGAAGCTACCTTACGACCGGTGTGGACACGGGTAATGAAAGACAAACAATAAAGTTACAACTCATTCAATTCATTCACTTTATTTGTAGAACTAGCATGGTAGACAAAATAGATCCTACTAATATTATAAACGTGAAAGTTTGTGAGTATGGATGGATGTTTGTTTCTCTTTCACGCAAAAACTACTGAACGGATCTGAATGAAATTTGGAATGGAGATAGCTTATACCCTGAATTAACACAAAGGCCACTTTTTATCACGGAAAAGGGTTCCTTCGGAATAACGGGAAGACGCGGGTGAAGCCGCGGGGCGCAACTAGTTTAAAATTAAATAAAATATGGTGGGACCATTGCAGACAAATTGACCTAGCCCCAAATTAAGCTCAAAACTTGTGTAATGGGTACTAGACAACGATATACATATAGTTCAAAACAAATAGGATAAACACTGAGAAAAAAATTCGGACTTTCCTTCTGAGTCTTACCTTCCAAGACCGATTCCTTCCCTTTTTTACCTTAGACTTCCTTCGGAATAACAAATTCTTCCCTTTTGACTCAGAAGGAAAACGGTATTTTGGAAGGTCTTTTTTCTCCGTGATAGCGAAGGATCACTTTTTTATTTGTACGATTCATTCACTGACACACATGTTAATTGCACAGAATAACGGACTAAAAAACTATGTCAAACAGTTTTTTTTTACTTCTTACTACAGGTCACAGGTCACCTGATGTTAAGTGACAGTGTGGTTGAAGGTGACGCCACGCTACACCTGGGTTGGGAACTGGTTCTCAAGTGGAGCTGCCGGAACACACCGATAGATGCTCGGTGACAGATTCTTAACTTAGGGTGGAAGCCAGCCAAGCGAGTCCTTGAAAATGCCCTACCAACAAGCTATGGTTTCATCACAATGATTTCCCTTGCTGAAAGCTAAAGCTCATTGTAGTATTCAAACCGGATCGCAAGCCAACGTCACTATCACTGAGTCATGAGCACAAAAACACAAAAACCACAGAATATATATAAGTAGTACTCATTGCTACTATTGTTTGTTGAAGTCACTCGGTTGAAAGCAGTAAGCGAGCTCTGAATCGATCGTGATCGGAATATCGCCAACTTCAAGTTCCTAACCAATTTTCGATACCGAAATTCAGCCGCGATCATTATAAACATATTAGTGACGTCAAACCTCTCCTTGATTGACGGCAAACCATCCCACGTTACCCACGTAACCAGCTTTCAACCGTAAATGACGTAAATCGTAACATGATAACGAGTATCTTCAAGTCACTTCTATTTTACAAGCTGTCATGGCGTATTAAAATATCGTTTATGCCCTTACGGCATTACGTGGCATAATTTATTTACGTTGTTTTCAAGCCTGCCTCTGTCATACGTACAAATATTGCTCAAAATATTACAAAGACAATTTACGAAGACGCAAGAACACTGTACTTAGCAAAACTATTTGAACATTTTCTCAGAGATTTTAACACGTATACTTTCAAACAAAATGTACTCATATTTGAATAGTATGTATGCCTAGCACAAGAAATCTACTCAGTTATAATTATTTCTTTGTCTTATGACTTGAATTGTGCGCAAACATAAAAAGTCATTACCTCAGAGACTTAGCACACATACAATTTTCGACGAAAACATACTGATATTTAGTCATGACATATTAGAGAGAGAGAGAGAGAAAGACTTTATTTGGGAAAAATTGCACACAATAACGAAACAAAAAATAAAGAAACTCACTAAAACAGTAACATTGTACATAAGTCATTAATTAATAATATGTGATGATTGATTTGTGAAGCGCTCGTTTTGCGTGCGTCTCGCGAGGTGACGCTTGGACCACTGATTTGCCTCAGCTTTCCGTCCGCGCGCGCGAGCGCCGCGCCGCCGAATGGCGGGAAACGTTGACGGTGGGAAGCGACCGTTACATAATTATATAAATATCTAGTTACATGTCCATTGAGTTGTTATCGATAATTTTTGCCATAGGACTATAATGATGCGCTTATATAAAAATTCAAACAGTAATTAGGTACCTCAGAGATTCATAGCACATTTTTTATTAAAGAAAATGTACATAAACAAATATTTAAACATTTTATGTTATGAAGTATGTCTAGGATAGGCAATATATCATTAATAATATATAGTCGGTATAATTATTTTTTTTATAACAAGACTAGAATTCAGCTCAATCGACTAACGACATTGAGACGTACAAGTGGGTTATACTATAAAATCTCCAAATACAATAAATAATCTAGGAAAGAAAAACTCTTCAATTTCCTATTCACCTTAATGTTAACTGACGAGAACTCCAAAACTTCAAGCGATCATATTATTATTTTCCTCGGCGAGGAAACGTAATTAATCTTCTTTGGAACTAGCGTAGCCAAAGTTAAGTGCCGTTTAGTTTATAACAATTTCGTTCACAGTTAAATTTACCTAAGTATACAAAAATAATAAAGCGGTGAAGATTATGATCTTGCAAGTTTGTTAATATTACTCGAGAATTATGATCGTTAGAAACACTATTTTTCAAGCTTCAGTGAAAAATGGTATGGTAGTTACTGGAGACAGAGAAGAAAGAAAGCTTTTTACGTAAAGTAAATCTTGAACTTGTCTTTCGAAAATCTGGACATCAGTTGAGTCATAAATCATTCAAACTCTTTACCTATATCCCTACTAATCCTTACTTCCCTACAATATTATAAATACGAAAGTCGCTTTGTCTGTCTATATGTCTGTCTCGCTTGCACCTCAACTACGGAACCGATTTAAATAAAATTTGGTACGGAGATAGTTTGAACCCTCAGGAAGGACATAGGATACTTTTTATCGCGATAAACTGTATTCTATGCGGATGAAACCGCGAGAACAGCTAGTATCGTATAAAGACCATGTCATACACTTCCACATAGCAAAATACAATTTAATATCAAACTCCAAGGTTGGGGAGTGAGAGTGTATAATTATTAGGCAAGAGTTAGTATATGTGACAAATTGAGCAAACTTTGCTCTCACGCTTCCGTAAGTGTATCTATTTGATAACTAACTGTTGCAGATGCAGAGAGTATGTTGTTTTATTTTAGTAACTTACAAAGGTTTTGTTTTCACTGTGAAAGCAAGTTAGTGTGTTCACTTGGTATTTTTCAATTTATCCATTATGTTAACGCTAAAATGCTCATTGTTTAGAGCGGGAGTGGCGAGGTGCATATGTCCCATCCTTGTTCCTCACCTACAATATTCCGCTCCCCGTCCTTGTCTAACTCACCTGAGGATAGTGCAATACTGCAGTGACATTGACAAGGCAGTCGCGTCCTTGACACACATCGAACTGCGTGAACTCCCGCGCTTATAAAACGGACATTAATTGTTTTCGGTTATATCTCATTATAAACTGTTATTTGTTATTTGTGTGCTCTCATCGAGTGACAGTGTCTCCAGAATCTAATAGGATTACACGCGGGGCGCCCCCAAGCAGCTGTTTTCGAGGATTGTATGTGAGTACCTATCTATTCCATCCTTTCCTTGCATTTCGCCACTGTGTACGTATTCTTGCATTAATTTCTCTCAAAAACCTTCATACAGCGCGCATACACATTATATATTAAATATTTTAGTGATATTGTTTGATCTGGAACTGTGTATTTTTAGTTTTAATGTAAGCAAATTTAACTAATGCACCTAAACTCAAAACTCCAAAATTATTAATTTTTGTTAAACCAGGGCATAAGCTATCTCCATTCCAAATTTCATTTAGATCTGTTCAGTTGTTTTTGTGTGAAAGAATAACAAACGTCCATCCATCCATCCATACTCACAAAACTTTCACGTTTATAATATTAGTAGGATACACACAAATAAGAAGAATCTCTCCAATCAGATGGAGCGTCGATTTAAAGAGCGTAAGTTCAGGCTGAGTGACGTTTAATTAGAAATTCCTTCCAGCGGATAAACAAGCTGATGATAATGACATGCTTCAGAACATTTAAAATTACTTTTTTTTTTGCAAAACAAATAGGACAAACTAAAAAGTGGTCTGCTCCTTTATATAAGAAAACTACTTCCACGTTTTAAAGCTTAACTTTGAATCCCATTATTTAACCTTAATGCAGTTCCAGCGACCTGTAAAGACATTTATGAGAAAGGTAAGCTTGAATAACTATTTAGATTTTCAAGAAAGATTTTGGAATATTTACGTCAGGAAACTGCAAGACGAGATGGGATAAGTGGTGCAGTTTTATCTACTGCGAGAGAAGTCCCGCTACTTCTGGAAAGACGTTTCATTGCACCGTCAATGGGGAGGAAAACTAACTTATTTCCACTCTTGGTGGTGAATGATCGACTGTACCGGTCTGTACCTAGATTATTTCTGCACCTTGTTTTGACATAACAGCCGTCAAACTATTTTTACTTTATTTATTTAGGTAATCCAACAGCCCTTCATTTATAAAATTAACAAACATTTGTTATACAATAAGGCGAAAGTAGAATTACACAAATTACAATAAAATCTAAATTAAGGGTAGGTAAGTAATAAAAAAAACTATTATTATACAAAATTACAAGATGTGATGGGTGTTCTGTATGTATACGAGTGTGTGTAAGTGATCTAAATATGTTAAAGGAAATATTTATAAAACTTTAAATAGAGCGATGCATCTATTTAATTTCCGATGTGGGGCGTTATTAGTGAAATAAAATAGGTTTAAGCCAGAATATTGTGTATTATTTAAAGTCCTCTAGTGTTGCAGATGTCCATAGGCGACGGTGACCGCTTTCCTTCAGGCGGGCCGTCTGCTTGTTTGCTAATCTATTACATAAAAAAAAGTTCGGGGTGCACGACAGAGAACAAAATTTTGCGCATAATTTGTGCTGACACGAGGAACGTGGAGCAGGGGTGTGTGTTGAGTTCGGTAAGATGTTACTTGCAATGACACACCACATAAAAGTTCAGCACAATCCATTTTTTACATCTATTGTTTAACAATCACAGCTATAACTTGACACAACGTCGTAAACAAGGTACAGTCGCTCAGAGCGGCATCTGCAAATAGTTTTGTTTGTGGCTCCCCATTGAGCTAGAGTCTAGACCATAGATGTTGTAATTTTCCTATCCTACATTTTTAGCTTTTAGGTACGCGCGTAGATAAATAAATAAATATCAGGGACAATTGCACACAAATTGACCTAGCCCCAAATAAAGCTCGATACTTGTATTATGGGTACTAGACAACGATATTCATACGTATATAGAGAAATAAATACTTATATAGATAGAAATATCCAAGACTCAGGTACAAATATTCGTGCTCATCACACATATATAATTATGCCCTTACCGGGATTCGAACCCGGGACCGCTAGCTTCGCAGGCAGGAATACTACCAACTCGGCTACCGCGTCGTCAAGATAATAGTCAATTACCATTTTGATGAGTATTGTTAGTGAGTTTAATTAACTACATGATGAACTTATGTAAAACCGAGCTGAACCGACACATGCATGTAGGTATAATAATATTATACAATCGGCACCCCACAGTTACACTCGTGGTGGTTTTCCCGGTATTCCACAGGAACTGTTTTCGGGGTTAAAGTTTGTTTATGCGTTAATCCAGGGTATAAACTGTCTCCATTCTGAATTTTACTCAAAACTATTTCAAAAGCAACAAACATTCACAAAGTTACAACAAAATATAAAAAAAACACGCATCTTGGTAGCAATCGGCGAGCAAAAATTAGAACCTACAAAGAAAAACAACGAATGTGGTGATAAAAATATGAACGGTTAAATAACTATAATTTACTTCTGTATTGTCCATTAATTACGCAAAAAACATTTGTGTCACTATCAATTTTATTTATTTATCCATTAGCGTCCCCATTTCCGATTCTGATACCTTAATGGTGTAATTTTTGTTAACGAGGTTGCCCGCGATTCTTAATTTAACTCTGGTTATAGAAATTTAATTTATTTATAGAAGCCTAGGTGTGCCCTGCGACTATATTCACGTGGAGATTCGCACAGGAATCGTGCTTAGTTCCGGGATAAAAATCAGCCTATGTTACTCCGAAATAGCTAAATCTATCTACATACAAAAAATCACGTCAATCCGTTGCTACGTCTAAAGAAAGACAAACCAACAACAAACACATTTTGAATTTTAAAATAGTTGCGAAGCAATTAGTAAGGATTATGTTAATTACAAAACAAACTACGCCTTTCTGCAACTGGCGATAAATGGCTTACTAACGATGTAATTATTCACTATTAATAAAACAAGGCATATTTATAACTTCAGTACTTTTTAATCGCTTCACAATGTTTTTGTATTTTCAAAGCCTAGCTACCAAAAATGGACTGTAACTATTTTATTCTTTGATGTGAACCATCGCTCAAAACGGTGAAGGAAAACATCGTGAGGAAACCGGCATGTCCAAGAACCACAACATTCAAGGCCATGCGACATCTACCAACCCGCACTGGGCTAGCGTGGTAGATAACGGCCCAAACTCTCTCTCTGAGAGAAGGCCAGAGTCCCAGCAGTGGGAACGTGAAAGGCTGATGATGATGATGTGAAAAGAGGACCTGTAACGCATTGGCAACGCCTCTAGTGTCGCAAACGTCTATAGGTGACGGTGACCATTTATCATCAGGGGCCCAATTCTCGCGGCGTGTTATATTGTCACATTTGATTAATATCGCAGTAACTGTCAAAATATGAATTAAAATTTTGTAATTTTTTGAATTGGCCTCCAGGCATTGCTTGTTTTATATGACACTAGCGGACCCGACAGACATTGCCCTGCTATCTAGATACCGATTGCAGCGCGATCTGCCCGGCTGATTTGTGAATGATGAAGAAACCATCCTGTGCGCCACGCAAACACATACATAAAAAACATTCAAATCGGTCCAGCCGTTTAAGAGGAGTTCATTGACATACACACGTACCTACCTATAGTAGAATTATATATTGTTATATCGAGATAAAAAGTAATTGCTTATATTCTATCCACAGTTAAATTCAGCAACAGCGAGTAAGCAATTTCAAATAACAAAAGTACCATGAGTTCGTATAACAAATGGAGTCATAAAATGTCGTAGTTATAAAACTGTGAAATCGTAAAAATATATTTCCTTCAATTTAACGAACAAGGAAATTGGAAAGGCTACCAAGATAGACACTGCTTCGCATTCTTTAAAAACATTGGAATAAAACGTCCTCCTGTAATAGTTTCTATGAGCTCTGCTCTGTGAGATGGCAAAATTGCTGACTTTGCAAATCTCCGCTTGAAATAAAATGCTCTTTTAACGTGATTTAGTTGCAAGAGCTTGCCTTGCAGTCGTTTGTAAACATGAGAATAGATGGGTTTGACATTGTACTATTTATTAGACAGGTAACTTGTCATAAACAATGTTACCAATTACAATACGTTAGAGCAAAGAGTGGAAAATAACTTGATGATGGCATAAAATTAAAAAACACGCATGGTTTTTTGTTTACTTTTTACAGGCTAGCATTTGACCTCAAGTAATCTGATGTTAAATGACGATGGCACCACGCTAGGCTTGGATTGGGAACTGGCTCACAAGTGGGACTGTCGAAAACACCGATAGGTGCTTGGAGACAGACCATAGCAAGCCATGCGAGCATTAAAAATGCCCTACCACCAAGCAATGGTTTCATCACGTTGTTTTCCCTCACTAAAAGCCCAAGCTCGTTCGACTGTAAAACCAACGATTATTGAAATGCTAGTTATATTTGAATAGGAAATCTACTAAGATATGGTTCCATATAGGAATCAGTTTCCACCTCATTTGACGCTTCTCATCAGCCACCAAATATCTAAGCGGGGAATGGGCTGAATGCTTCAAGCGGTATTCACGCATGAATACCTCAGGTCTTATTGCGTCAGTATTGCGGGTGGCTGGCTTATTTTACGTACATACGTTCCTACTCCAATAACCTGTTTCTGGGTCCTATATTCGGATTTTCTCACGGATGCCATAACGTTAAAATAAGAATGTCATATTTGAAATGCGTTCCGTTCTACTGCTTTCTTTTGCTATAGTGACTTTGGAAAATTTACGAATATTTATGTTTGCTACCAACTTTTTTTCTACGGCTTATTTATTCATAAAAAAATTTAACGTACAAAAATAAAGTCGATTAATATATTTATAGTAACCATCTGCCTTGTCTAGATTTTTTGAGATATATTACATTAGGTTTTGATAAACGTCATAGAATAAAAGTTTTTTTTTCTGTTGTACAAAAGTCGCCTCTAAGAATTTTGCAGCAATTCTTCCTGCGTAGTAAATTGTTAACTAAGTGAAAATATGTTAGCCAGTAAGAGAACGACTGATAAATGAAACTAATAGTACCTAGCTATTTATGATAGAATTTTCAGCTAATGCCTATGTAAAATTGGAGAGTAGAATAGATTTGAGTTCTAATATTAAGGGCACTGGTCCAATTCTCGTGTAAAGACTACAAATGATACAGCCTGCTTTGGAAAGACGCCAGATTCATGCAACGTCGATACTGAACATGCAACGTTTAATTAATCATTTTAATAGCAATACACTCAGAAAAAAATTCTGACTTGCCTTCTGAGTCCTAAAAACTTCCAAGACCGTTTCCTTCCTTATTTTGTATTAGTTTTCCTTCCGAATCACAATTCCTTCCCTTTTGACTCAGAAGGAAAACGGTATTTCGGAAGATCTTTTTTCTCCGTGTAGAAGAACTCAATATGGAAAACTTATGAATGATTTTACCTACAAATAAACATTAGGCACACATTAGTTCAAACTAGGATTGATCTCGCGAAAACATAAATCCTGAAACAGTAACAATCGACCTTCTTTATCCTCAGATCGTTTTTCTTTGATGGGACACATATTTGCAGGCGTTCAAAAGTGTGGATATTAACAAGACAGATTTATAACCGTAAAGCAAAGATACTCTCTTTCAAAGGCTAGAGTAAAAAGTGAAAAGTGGAAAAAGTAAAGTAAAGTTTGGTTTAAAGTCCTAATATAAAGTTGTAGGGATCTCGTTCCGCTAGAAAAATGTGGAAGTGTGTTTCTTGATTTTAGTTTAGTCTAGAGTCCCAACATGATCCTATGGTTACATCATTACAAATAAATCCAAATAAAATCAGATATATTAGTCAAGTTATAAAATTAAAAAAACTCCTGACACAACCACAAGGAAACTGGCTTTTAAATAAAAAAAACCGCATCGAAATCGGTCCATCCGTTTGAGAGCCATGAGAGCTACGATGCCACAAATAGACATACACACACACAGAGAGAGACAGACAGACATCGACATCAAACACGCCTCTTGTTCTCTTGTTTTGTTATCCCATCCTCGTCGCCAATGTTAGTACCTACGGGTGTAGGGAGCCGGAAATGACACACGTGCGCTAGATACGAAATAGTGTATTCGACTGCCGGTCGGGGGTGCGGGACGCAGCCGCGCACGCATCATAGATCTATAACTAACACTTTTGTGTAATTGTGTGATCTATTAATTTCTAAGAATAAGCAGGCATAACAAAATAATCTATTTAGAAATATTTGTACAACTGTAAAGTTGAACGTAGAGAAACTTTAGCTAAGTGACCAACCAATGTAACCTATGTTCCAGCAAATACACGGAGAAAAAGACCTTCCGAAATACCGTTTTCCTTCTGAGTCAAAAGGGAAAGAATTGTGATTCAGAAGGAAAACTAAGGTAAAATAAGGAAGGAATCGGTCTTGGAAGGTAACGATTCAGAAGGAAAGTCAGATTTTTTTTCTCAGTGTAAATAAACATTCATTCATTCATTCAATTATTCTTTTTCAGTCAAGGGTTAACAAATCTAAATTTAAGGTTGTATTGATTAAATTATTTTAATTAATTAGTCACAGTAAACTTATACAATAGCTGTCACTCTGAACTGAGGGTCGCTAACAGCATAGCATAATTGGTATATAAAACTGGTCCACGCCCGCCGCCGCTAGCACAATGTAAATTGAGTAATTTGGGAACGTCACTCTTCTATGTGGATCTCCCTTTACCAATCAAAAGTGTGTACAAACAAAAACCCAACCTCTTTGTGAAATTTGACTATCAAACGGATCTGTTATAATCCTCCACCTACATACTACAAAATACATACTTTGTTTTATACTAGTAGCAACAATATTATTTGAAGCCATAGATAGACACGACTTTTAAATATTCACTTCTCACAGGCGTTGACCACAGAAAGGCAGTCTGGTCAACGCTAAGATTTAAAACCGACGTCACATCTCACTATCACTGAGCTATCATTGATTAATCTCTTCTTCTTATATCTTATATATAAAAATCAATTGCTGTTCGTTAGTCTCGCTAAAACTCGAGAATGGCTGGACCGACGTGGCTAATTTTGATCTTGAAATATTTGTGGAAGTTCAGGGAAGGTCTAAAAGGTGACTTTTATTGGCGATACGAAGTTCACCGTGTCAGCTAGTTTCAAATATAAGCATAGTAAAGGAGTAGTAGTTCAGCTCCATATAAATCGGCCGTCGCCGGTTTGAATGTGTGCGTGAGTAGCGGCACTGTGTACGCACGCACTTTTCACGCACACAATCACACAAACGAAAGGAAGCGGCCGGGGCCGCGGCCATGCACTCAGTACGGAACGAGCCGCCTATGCGTCACCGCAAGAGTAGTCAATTAACTCGTCGAGCGGCCTTAGGTAACCTACTGTTCTTTATATACTGTGATAAAAGGTCTCATAGACCAATTTTATCCATTTCTTTTAGTTTCGGATCTGGCCATCTAAAACCATTTTAAACATTCTGTATAAACTAAATACCTTAATTTTATATACCCAGAGGTTAAGATTACCTTAAATAAGACCTAGGTATTCCGTGATGTTTTGCAGCATAAATTTGGGACGCTACGTGGAATAGAAAATTTTCATCGTTCGTGAACACCTCTGAGACTTTAGCTACAAACGAGTTCGAAGTACAGTCAACGACAAAAGTAGCTGATCATACTCGATTTTCCAAATGTCTTTCAGATCAGTAATGTTTGGAATCGTTTACAATTTACAAGGTAGCCTTTGACCGCAAAACACGCCTGATTTTAAGTGATGATTTGATCGGTTGGTTGGTGTTTAAGACGATAAAGATTTTCGGAAAATTTGTTATTGTTCAGCGACTTTTGTCGTTGACTGTACCAATACCCATTCTAGGTATAGATAACATTTTGTACGAGTGAGTATTAAAGGTTTTGTGTCAGCATATATCAGGTATGTTACTACCCTTTTTAACACGCTTTTTATAATGTTAGGAGTAGTAAAGGCACTAGAATTTGTCAAGTAAAAATGTTGGTCAACTTACGCCCGGAATTTCTAATTGATCCTAATTCGTTTTCGCGGTTTTAGATTGATATGTCATGTCAAGATATGTCATTTTAAGGGTGAAACTTGACATATTTATTGACATATCGATCCAAAACCGCGAAAAACGGATAAGTATCGATTATTAATTACGCGCGCTAGTCGTTTAAAAAGTATAAAGATTTAATAAAGTCATTAGATTTAATTATAACATAGACAATAAATTTTAAGAATATACAAGTAATAACTGACTGCACGGAGAAAAAAGACCTTCCAAAATACCGTTTTCCTTCTGAGTCAAAAGGGAAGGAATTGTGATTTAGGAGGAAAACTAAGGTAACATAAGAAAGGAATCGGTCTTGGAAGGTAAGACTCAAAAGGAAAGTCAGATTATTTTTGTCAGTGTGGTAACTCGTGGTCAAACGCTACCCTATACCTAAGTAGAAAAATCATTAAGAAAAAATACTACATATAAATCTTATTTATGTATCAAAACTTTTTATACATATTTCAACTAAAATTTGTTGAAGAAATCAGTTTTACGTCTTAATTTTATCGTTACATAGTCTCGCTATTTTATTTTATGTTTTCCACCCTATCTACTTGCAAGTAGGTATATTTTTGTAAGTGCAAAATAAATGCTCTCATATTTATCAGTTTTGCCAGGGAACCATAAAATATCGTCCGCGACCTCCTAAACTTCCAGGAAGGTAAGTTAATCCCGAAATAATGTATGAGCGTGAACAAAGCTGGGTTTCACCATCGATCTATTTAAAATATTAACGTCTCACCTTTCTTTTCTCTTTGAGACCCTAGAACGGGTTTTAACTTAAAATGCCCGAAGTAATGTACAAACCTGTTAATTGTAGTTTGAAAGTCATATGAAAAAGTTGTAGGGACATATTCTCATCCCGCTAGAAAAATGTAAAAGTGTGTTTCTGGGTTTTCAAATTACAGACGTGAGTTTTTGCATATGTAGGTAGAGTTTACAGATCGTATAATGACATACAAGTGCGTTCTTTATCTCGGAAATAGCACTGTTTATGTGGATTTCTCTACGTGGGTGAAACCGCGGTGAACAGCTAGTCATATATTAAATGTCAATTCTATTTTATTGTTATTTTTATTGGTTGTTGTGTTCTTATTTGAATCATTTGTTAGTGTTTTCATTTGTTCTTTTAGTCTTGGTGAACGAATTGGGAAACTAAGGCCATGTATATTAATAAATAAATAAACTAAATTGTTTTCATGTTTTTCAACTAGAAGAGTAGTTATTATGTCAAAATTTCAAAATTCAAAATATAACAAAATTGTAAGCTATTTTGCAACTTATAAAATAACGTCAAAGAAACACAACTTTTTGCTTTGCTCATAAGTACATTGAAGTTTTCTTTTTTGGTAAAGGAAACATCGTGATGAAACCATAGCTTGGTTTGGTTATCAGCCATTTTCTAGTGCTCGCCTGGCTAGCTACAACTATCGATGTGTTCCGGCAACCTCACTTGAAAGCCAGTTCTCTTTTCAAGTGCAGTGTGACGCCTGCCTGGACCACTTTGTCACTTAACATCAGGTCTCTTGTATTCACATGTAAAAGGTAAAGAAAATAAAAAAATTCTTCTCACCTTCCCTCTATGTGTCCAGTTGATAGTGTTTGGCGGCTCTGGCGTGTGTCTCACGATACACGTGAGGTTGATAGTCGAGCCTGCGTATATGAACAGGTCTGGACCGCCAAGTATTTCAGTTTCAGGCTCTGTGGACAATAGGTTCAAATTAGCTAATGAGCCTAATTTACATGAGACTTACCAGTTACCACCTATTATGCCTCAAGTTGACTCACGGAATGTACACGGAGAAAAAAGACCTTTCAAAATACCGTTTTCCTTCTGAGTCAAAAGGGAAGGAATTGTGATTTAGGAGGAAACCTAAGGTAACATAAGAAAGGAATCGGTCTTGGAAGGTAAGACTCAGAAGGAAAGTCAGATTATTTTTGTCAGTGTAGTAAGCCACACATGATATATCATTTAGACGCGACTAACGATGTAATAGGTTATCGTAGACAATGGGATGCGGTATCAGAATATTCTATTAATTCGTTGCATATAAATTAAATTAAATGAAGTTCGTTGGTGGTCTGGACAGATTTGACAAATATTTATTTGAAAGTTTGTAAGTCTGAATAAGGTTTGTAGGGAAAAAAAGTTAGAATAGGCAAATAAAAAGCAATTAGTACATAGAATTTCAATTTTCCGTGTATATGAAATCAAACCTTCCTTTTCCTATAACCTCACTCGAACTATTAAAAAAAAACATACTGGTCCAGCTGTTTTCAACGCCATCTCATATTTCCTTTGTCTAAAAGATAATTCCGCATTTTAATATAAGACCTCTTTAGCACCAGGTTAGCTCAATCCCAAAAACTTTTCTAAAAATTGATTTTTACAAACACATCAGCAACCCAATTCTAGGCAGTAAGAAATATCGTTCCATCCATCTGGCTGTTAGCCAATCAGCTCATACCTCCATTATTAAGTTACGTAAGTATGACCGAGAACGCTCGGTTCATTACGTCTACAGACGAAACTCAGTTTGTAAAAGGTGTGAAAGATATATGTAACCCCTCGCTTTTAGAAGTAAAAAATACGTTCTCACAATTCGTACAAAGGATACAAGTGCCTAGGGATGTTAGTTTATAGAACAGTATCGATTTGGTGTTGCTTTTGGGATTACCAAGTTTACGGAAATTGAATTAAGTACAGGGAGAGTTTTAACACTACCTACTAATACCTAAATCTGGGACTATACAGACAGATAGATTTATCTATCTGTTTCAGGTATTTGTTTGTATTTTCTTGTAGGTAGTATTAAGGTAATAAATCTGATTAAAAGGCTTTATGTACATATATTGTGGAATAATCTTATCTTATATATAAAAATCAATTGCTGTTCGTTAGTCTCGCTAAAACTCGAGAATGGCAGAATCGATTTGGATAATTATGATCTTGAAATATTTGTGGAAGTTCAGGAAAGGTTCAAAAGGTGACTTTTATTGGTGATACGAAATTTGCCGGGTCAGCTAGTGTCTAATAATTTAATCATCCACCTTACTCGATCATCCTATTTTCCTGCCACTACGTCACGAGGCTAGGAAATCAATTTCAGCATCACGCTTGCTTGCTTTTTTGCTTTTCACAGTCCAGTTCGTCCCTGAATCTTGAACTTCAACAGTTCAAAATCAAGATCTTAATTGGAGATAGTTCACGTAATAGAATATGAAATCAATATATGAGACATTCAATAGGCATCCATATATTCTAAGTCTTAAACTCTTGTCAGAGTGGTCGTGGTTGTTCTGATGCTCAGTCTTCGGCTTGGGTTCCTCTGATTGCAATGTGACGCCATTTTTGCCTATTAATGGCGTTGCGAGAGCATTGGGCCATGGATGCATCTGTGGTCTTCTTGATAAGATCAGTCCAGCAAGTCAGAGAACGGCCTTAAGCTCTCTTAAAAGGTGCATCCATAGAAAGGTAGTAAGGCAAAACTAATAATAATTGAGCTTTGCTTATTAACTAGTTGCGCGGTTATCCCGCAGGAACCTTTTACCGGGATAAAAAGTAGCCTGTGTGTTAATCCAGGGTATAAGCTATCTCCGTTGAAAATTTCATTCAGATCCGTTCAGCAGTTTTTGCGTGAAAGAGTAACAAACATTCATCCATCCATCCAACCATCCATCAACAAACTTAAACGTTTATAATACTAGTAGGAAGGATATTTGTTCTCATCTCTAAAAGTACCTACTTGTATCTACAGCCTTTACTTTTTTCCGATAAAGAGTTCTTTCAGATTCGCAGGACCCTTTTTCCCATTGGGGTCGATGTTCAGATAAGCACCGAATCCGTTGTAAGATTAGCTGTGACAAGTGGAATTTGGAACAAACATAGAAATTGTGTATTTGTACATGTTTATTTAGCATTTTAGTTTGAATAATTGAGGTAGTTGTGTATTCTATACGTATAAAACAGTACCGTGAGCGTGACGGATTTACTGACTGATAGACAATGCACAACCAAAACGGTATGCATTAGAAACATTGAACTTGGAATGTAGGTAAGTATATAGATTGATCGTGGAGAGGTTAGACACCTCTAAAGGGGGTTTATGAAAATCATTCCTAGAAAATGTACTGTGTGTATGCATGTACTGGAATTACTATGTAACTGTCGTTAAATTGTGGGAGTGAACTAAAAAAAACAGGAAACTAAAAAAACCCATAAAATATGTGTTTGAAACCTACCGAAATAATGATCTTCTACATAATTTCCTTTTTTAACGACAAGTATTTTATATTCATCATCATCATCATCATCATCATTAGCCGGAAGAAGTCCAGTGCTGAACATGGCCTCCCCATTGAACGCCACCATGAACCGCTATTAGCCATTTGCATCAATCGGCTCCCTGCGACTCCTACAATGTCGTCGGTCGACCTAGTGGGGGGCCTAACTACAGAGCGTCTTCTGGTTCATGGTCGCCACTCGAGAACCACACGTGTTTTATATTACGAACCAGTTGCGCCCCGCGGTTTCACCCGCGTCTTCCAAACATACAAAAACTGTAGCATCTTACTAATATTATAAATGCGATAGTTTGTGTGTGTGAATGTTTGTTACCACGTATCACCGTAACTAGTGAACTAATTTTGATGAAATTTGAAATATAGATACCCTTGATTAAAAAATTGTCTACTTTTCATTCCGGAAAAAGGGTTCCTACAGCTAGTTCATAATATTTGTAGGATTAATATTTGTAAAAAGAGTTTAAATGCGTGACTAATTGTGGCATAAACTAGATTTGTAACAAAGAACTCTTCTTTCCGAAATGGTTTCGACCACAAAGTGAAACTGCACCCGCATAGAACTAACTTCAAAGTTGTATATTCCAAGCCCAAGCACCCAAACAATAGTCATGGCACAGTTAAACGTCCTATTTAACTCTAGCGCTGGAGTCGGTAGCTCCTTTCAATTTTGCTAGCGCTTTGATGAAACATTGAACTATTTCACTCATCCGAGCCAAATTTGACTTTTGTTTATGCTTGTTCCATTATTTGAACATGAATTTAATGGAACCCACAAAATCTTTGAAATCACGGGTGATTAGTTAAGTTTGCGTGTTATAATAATGTAACGACGATAGCTCTACGAGTTTGATTAGCAATCGTGGGTTCAATTCTACAATGAAACTGGGCTTTTAGGATAAGGAATTATCTAGTGCTCGCCTAGTCAACCACCCTCAAGCTAAGACTTTGTAACCAAACAAATTATCAGTGTGTCTTGGTAGTTTCAAGTTACCAATCCGGGTGTAGTTTGGCGCCACCTTCGACCACATCGTCGCTTAACATCAGACAAATCGTGGTCAAACTCTATACCCTGTAAGATGTATAACGTAAAGTAAAGTAAAGGTTGTTATAATATTTATGTGGTTTGTTCGCAGTTCGAACAAAGCAGTGACAAAACGCTAGTTGTGACCAACTAGCGTTTTGTCACTGCTTTGTTCGTTGAATTTACAGGGTTTGTGCTGATTTGTGCTATGCTTACACAAAAACGCATGCTACGGCGTAAAAGCCGTATGAAACATAAAATTATATTTGCTAGATACAGTGGTACAGTTACCGACGATGTTGTGGATGTTGCAAGACTCTGGTACACTTACCTACAATGTTGAGTTGGACAGCGTGTCCGATAGGCGGCGTGGTGGAGATCTGGCACTCGTACTGGCCGGAGTCGCGGCGCTGCGGGCTGCGGATGCGCAGCGCCCACTCCTCGGAGCGCGGCTTGTGCTGCGCCTCGAAGCGCTGGTCCGACGTGTACGTGTACCGCCCCACTGTCAGCAGGTGGATGTCGCGGTGACGGACCCATGATACCTAGTAACAAATTTAGTGAATATATGCAACCCGATTTCTTAGCGCAATAAAGTAATGTCGGTTTGTAAAAAATCATGTCTTCTTTTTTTGTGTGCGGAGGACCAACTCTATTGTCAAAGTGAACAGGCCACCCTAAGGCCTCAGACACATACAGCTTTAAAAACATAGCAGCGCTTGTAGTAATGTCATGTCAATAATATACGATAGCGAAACTAATGTACCAATAATCCAATACTAACTAGCAAATATCATACCCCGCTTATTCACAATTCTAAAGGAATACTCATTTACCTTCCCTTGATTATAGCCAACATAGTTCTACAATGTTCCTGTTTGTAGGCAAGTAACGAGTAACTTTTAATTACTTGCGACGAGGTTGTAGAAACTTGAAAATTAAGTCTTTACTTAATAAGAATGGCATTCTTTGATTAGTTGGTTGGAAGCGATGATAGTTCAGTGGTAGACATCTACTTTTGACTCTTGGTCGTGGATTCAATTTCTACAACAGCAAAAAAGCCAATTGGTGTTAGAGCATTTTCCTAATGCGCGCCTCTCAAGCAAAGAATCTGTCATCATCATCATCATCATCATTTGCTTGTATCAGTCCACTGGTAGACATAGGCCTCTCCCAAGGTACGCCACTGAGCCGGTCTTCGGCTCTTCTCATCCACCTAGAGCCAGCTACTCGGCGCAAGTCGTCGCTCCACCTTGTCGCAGGGCGTCCTAAACTACGTCTGCCAAGTCGCGGTTTCCACTCAAGAACACGTCTATCCCAACGGTTATTGGTTCTGCGGCTTATATGACCAGCCCACTGCCACCTCAGCTTGCTAATTCTGTGAGCTATGTCGGTGACCTCTGAATCTGTCACTGGTCACCTATATCGGTGTGTTTCGACAGCCTTACTTTATAATTGCAAGAACTAGTTCTTAGTCCAGGTGTAGCATGGCGCCACCCTCGACCACACCGTTACTTCACATGAGATGATTTGTAGTCAAACACTACCCTGTAAGATGACAAAAATGAAATGTTTTGTTAAGAAATGAGTACGCTGCTATTTTGTTGTGATGGCACTTAACAGTACTTAACATACATTTCAGACCTAGATTTCTGTTTATGCTAATAATGCTTCCAAAATTCCCTGAACAGTGTAGTCAATAGTTATTTATTAAATAGGATACATTGTGATCACTATAAAACGTCAAACTTAAAACTAGCTACGCCTGTTCCGACCTCCTTACGCCGGCAAAAGAACAGGCAAGGAACGCCGGGCAGAACTTTTTTTTGGCGCGATCACATTGACAATTTTATTCTTATTACTAATTGATTGAATAGGAGCAAGTCCACTAAAATCCCAAGCTTGTTTTGTCATCTAAATAGTCCGATATTTTATAATAAACTTTACTACGTAATAAGATTTTTCTTGGTTGGTTGTGCACATTGGGATATGGAAACATGAATATTAACGGGTTACGTACGTAGTAGCTCTATGTTATGTATAGTAGCTCAAATATATATTTATCGTGCTGTCTTTGCGTTCAAAGTCACATCAGCAGGTTTAATAATAATCTGATATGAACAGTACATGCCTCTTGGTTCACGTTTGATGTCTCATATTAAGCAATTTCTGCGTCTGTGGCTTACAAGTACCTAATTGCTATTTGACGAACACCACGCTATATGTTTGCCACTATCAACCTTGTTTCAATTTGTGTGAACGAAACATAACAAACAAGTCGAGATGATAGCCTAAACCAAAATTGCACGCCTCTTCATACTAAATGTTTATTTTTCAATATCAGCCTATTATTTACTCATACTTCCTTAGGTGTTAGGGTTGAACATGTCATATTTGTCACGATACTTTCCTTCATTTTTTCGCATGTAACTTATTTAGTCATAGTTGCAGGATTGAGATAGAGTTTGACCTCAGTATCGGCGCCTGCCATTAATTTTGGATCAATATGTCATGTTTATAATATGTCATTTTAGTATTAGGCCTTGACATATTACTACTAAAATGACATATTATGACATGACATATCAATCCAAAACTGCGGATAACGGATAATTTCGGGCGCAAATCATCGTTGCAGGATTGAGATAAGATTTGACCTCAGTATCGGCGCCTGCCATCTAAGTGGACCAACGACATTGTAAGAGTCGTAGGGAGCCGATGGATGCTAGTGACTAATAGCCGTTTATGGTGGCTTTCATAGGGAAAAGAGTCCTATATTCAGCAGTGGACTTCTTCCGGCTTATGATAGCGATGATGATGATGATGGGCGCCTTTGAAACCATTAGACAACTATCATTCGTTACAATCCTGTGTGCATTCTGCAACTCTAGTATAAACTAAAAATTGTTCGCACACACAAAGGCCAACTAATCGAGTGATCAGTCGCGCAACTTTAATTTGGACAATTTCTAGATGTGTTAAAAAATTATACTCACAGTTCTGTTCTGTAAGTTCTTGACTTTACACAGCAAGGTGACCGGGTGTCCAACTAGACCGGTCACGTTGTCTGGCGTGCTGGGGTCGAAGTACGGTGCCCCAGGGGTATGTGGCCAATCTTCCAAGAACTCAGCACGGAATCTTCTTGAAGATTCTGAGACTGTGCTCTGATCCCGAGGGCGACTGCTCCCGCTGTCTAGTCGGCAAACTGGAAGAACGTGTCTTGTTAGTTTATTGGCTTGATTTTATTTGCTGGTACTGGCATCGTTGTTTTTGAGTGGAGTTTATTTTATAGAATTTATATTTTGCGAGTGGAGCGTTATTATGATTGTTATAAGGTCAGAAAAGGAGTGTGCATCAAAATACTGTATGAACGACCTGTATGACTATAACTAGTTAGTTCATGAAGGTGAAACGGCTTGCGATAACTAGATGAACTTAGGTTAAAATACATAATTAATAATACACACGTACACAGTTCTAACCTCTAAATAGGATCCCCTGTATCTATCACAAACTACGCAGAAACACAACTAACACTAAGATACGTCACCAATGCGTGAACGTTTTTTTTTTTCAATGCAGAAATACTTTTCCTCACACTTTGCAGTCGGAATTTCACCTATTGCACCATCAAATTACAATGGAAATGTTTTATTGCAAACTGTATAACGTTTGTAAAGTTTGACATGAAGTCGAGAACAGAACATTTTTCAATTTCGTCGTAACTCATTCCTCATTTTGAAGCAGAAAGTAACATTTTAGTAATACGAAACAACCGCACCAAAACTAATCTTGGCCAACTTGATTTACAGCGGAACTTTATACCTATACCAGCGAAAACTTTTGAATTTCAGGAATCCGTACGACCGATATAAGATACAAACAATCAGCAAAAAACCGTAACAGAATTAACTGGAACTTCGGTGAAATTCTCTCCCTGTTTTGTTGCGCAAAATTATCGTAAATCACGAGTAACTGTGAACACTCCGACAGCTGCGGGTGCAAAAATAAACAAACGATAACTTCATTAATAACGCGACGCTCGGAGATGGAAAGGATCCGCATCTCGATTAATGTCCTCCACTGATCAGATTAAAAATTAATCGTTATTCTAAAGAAAGAAATGGACTGGAAAATGGAACGTCCTTTAGAGACGTAAATCTTTATTGTCAGCCGAAGCTTGATTAAGTGTTAAATTTTAAATTATGATCTTGCTTTTGTTGCTTCGATGGATGGAATTTATACCGGGTTTATTTCCATGGCGTTCGGGGTTACGCAATGAGGATGGCACGGTCGACCGTCTGCTGTCCCACTTCGGCCTTCAAGCTGCCCCATTTTATGACGGACGTGAAATTTTTATTCAAGTGCCGCTGGAACACCTGTAGGCTACGAGTCTACAATGACGTCCGCATTGCGTGAACATCTTGTTTGTTTCATTATAATTTACCCTTTTTCCCTCGACGTTATGGATTCAATTTAATTTATACAAGCTGTTACGATTTGTGAAGTTTGGAGCTTGAATACTTAAATTACTTGTTTCACTTGAATAAACCTCGACAGTTTTTTTTTTTGGAAAGTTAGGACCTTACGTTCTAAGTGAAACAAAATGCTAGACGGGACGTGATTTCAATAATTTAATTATTTAATAAGAACAAGATTTCTTAAGTTTAAAGAATACTTTACTTGTGTGTGTTCTTGCATTATAAAATAAAAATGTTTTTCTTTGGCATGTTAAAATTTTGATGGATTTCTTACATTTTTTCTTAAAAAAACAATACTACACATATTATACATTCATATTATGTTATGTGCAGATTTACCATCGGAAGAAAACGTTGTGCGTGGTTGATTACACTCACTCTCAGTGAGAACGTAAGGCTGATGATAAAAAATGTTATCGATACTAAGCAAATTTTTTACCTAAACATCTGTTCAAAATCAACAAAAACGATAATACTCTTTCTGCAAAACATCCATCCATCATTACAAGCGTGTGCGGTATCTGATATCGATAAGTTCTAAAAATAGCCTAATTTTTTTTATTATTACTTAAAAGGTAGCGTTTGACCACCAGTCACCTGATGTTAAGTGACGATGTGGTCGAAGGTGGCGTCACGCTACACCTGGAATGGGAACTGGCTCTCAAGTGAGGCTGCCGCAGAACACACCGATAGGTGCTTGGCGACAAATTCTTAACAAGAGGGTGGTAGCTAGCCAGGCGAGTACTAGAAAATACCACCAAGCTATGGTTTCATCACGATATTTTCCTTCACCGAAAGCTCAAGCTCATTGTAGGATTCGAACCCACGTCCTACGGATCGCAAGCCGACGTCACTACACGGGGCCATCATCGCTATGAATGGCATAAAACACAAACATTAAATTCTAGTGGATTCTGGTGATGAACTACCAATATTACGTTGTGTCGTTAAAACAAGAATACTAAAAGTCACTTTAACGTGTCAAAAACATATAAATGGATGCAGATAAGCAATAATGTGTTAACCCTCATAAACTTGGTTTTGAGAAAATGGCGTCTTAAGATTTTAAACCAATTCTTAAATAGTTTGTTTGAAAAAATATGTGCCTACTATTCTTTTCTTTGTTTAATAAAAAGAATAATGGATTAGAAACAGATTACTATTACAAAAAGACAACAAAGTAGTATATTCTTCCAAAAAAATGAGGTAATTTCATATTGCAAAATATGAAACACACTGTAATATTCGAAACATCAAATTAAGGAACATAACACTTTTTTGCTAAATGCTAGTACCAGGATTGAATGACAATGAATGCATGTTGAGGAACATAAATGAATATTGATAAATGCATGTTATCATTCAAATAGTTTCGCAAATTGTTTTAAAGGTAAAACTCGGATATTAAGTTAAACTTTTATTAATATGAAAAATACAAGAACATAAACTTTTTAAACAAGTCATTCTTCAAAACAGAAACAGAACAGAAACAGAAGAAACAGAATTGAATATTATATATTTTTCTTCTTCCTCCAAGAAATATATTTTTTTCCTGAGAATCATGTTTTTTCTACAAAATATTATATTATATGTTTATTTAACAACTTATATTATTTTACAAAAGTCACGTACATGTATAAGAGCTTGTTTATTGAGATCTTTAGTAATTATAAAGCATTTATATAAAATTAACTTGTAAATTACAATAAAAAGTTTTGGTCTGGTCGACAAATTTTCTCTTGCGTCCTTGTTTAGGTCTGCGATTGTATGATGATGACGGCTGTTCAGAATCATTGTCGTTGATTTCGGGTATATAATCAGGGTCTTCAGTGTTGATACAATTATTCTTATTAGTGGAATTTATAACATTAACAGTGGCTTCTACATGTTCTTCATCAATAGTTGGGCGAGGGTGACTTTCTTCAATAGGACTAGAAATATTTTCATTCGATTCTTATCATGAATTAATGACAAGAATCAAATGAAAATATAATATAATATATATCACCATCTTGTCATGCATTTGTACTATTTTCATAATTTGTATCAGCTAATATCTCTAGTGGTTCATTTTTATTTTATTTTTATGTTCTTCACTAACTTTGGAAAATTTTTCTCTGTAAATATCTGTAACTATTTCGTTTGGACCTTATTATTATTTAGTTCATCATTTAAAAACTGCAGTCTTCTTTCGTCAATGGACGAGAATATAAGGTTGATTGCATCTGATGAGGTTGAGGGAATTATCTCCGTATCATTACATGTACTAGATTTTGCAAGATTGAGCAGTAATTAAAAGTGACATCTCTCTACAACAAAATAGAACAACACTTTTTGCTTGGGATTATCAGATCTACGAATAAGAAAGGGTTTTTCAATACAATATCAAGATACTTAACATATAAACTTTCTCACATAAAAAGCTAACCAACATTCAGTAATAATATGTCAAGCACTTTAAATTGTACTGTAAGCTTCGTTAAGTGCCCTTTCATTTTTAGCAATAATGAGTTATGTGATTTATAGTATTTATTTGTGACCAAAAGTAACAGCAAATCAATCTGATCGGACCAAATTATATTATTTTAGCATAAAAAAGAACTTTAAAGTTGCCATATACCTACACAATTATTTAATTAATGATTCCTTGTCTAATTTAAACCGGCAACAAACCCTATAAACGAATTACTCATGAAAATCTTAATATAACAATAATTACAGACTTTCCTTGATGACTCCAACATGGATTGCTTACAGTTCACTAAAATATGGGTTTATTAAAGTAATTTAGTACTTAAAATGGGGATATAACTTAACAATTTCATTATTTAGGAAAAGCTCGTTGTTTGACTGACATTTAGCAACACTGTGTCAAGCCTCATAACACATTTTTCGTGACGACAAATGTCACTATTTTGAATTTCGACGATGTTAGGGAACTTAAAGGATTATTGATAAATATTGTACACATGATTTACGATTTGTTTTATGATATAAATCCATTTTTTACGTACTTTTATGTTTTAGATGACTTGAAACACTTTTGTAGAATGTTAAATACGTGATGCTTTATAAAAATACATCAAAACCTGTGAATTTCACTTTTTGTGGGTTGACACATTATTGCTTATCTGCATCCAAATAACGTTGGCACACTCATTATTACAAGTATTGACCTATTATTAGAAGCGTAGTGTATGGATTTGCCCCAAAACTACGATGCTTTATACCCCGCTTGGTGTGGGCATACATATCAACATGTCACTAACATTCAACTCTCGAAAGCAACCAATTATGTCCATCAAACAAATGTTTGCCTCCGCCAGAATTCGAACCTTAAACGCTTAGCTCTATGGCATGGACAAAAGTAATTATAATTATTTTATAGGGGACTAGTTGCACCCGCTGTTTCACCCGCGTCTTCCTGTTATCCCGCATGAACCTTTTTCCGGGATAAAATGTAGCCTATGTGTTAATCCAGGGTATAAGCTATCTCCATTCCAAATTTCATTCCGATCCGTACAGTAGTTTTTGCGTGAAAGAGTAACAAACATCCATCCATCATCCATCCATACTCACAAACTTTCACGTTTATAATATTGTCATTGCAACAAAAAGTTCAGCATTACTTTAAAAATTAAATCTATCATTAATACACAATTCCGCCCACTGAAATGCTACACTGTCGTGACACACGCTATGAACACAATAGTGCGTGCAAATTTTTTAAACCTTGTCACATTCCTGACATGTTCTGACCCAGATGAAATTTTTCCGTTGCGTTTAGTTTGATATTGGGCAAAACGACTGATTTAGAAAAACGTAATTGAAATAGAAACATTTTAAGTTTTTTGAAAAAATGAAGTGCAACCTTAGGAAATATAAAAAATAGATCCAAAATAAAATTTGAAAACTAGGTAAGTAACTATTGTTCATGCAAAGGTTGTCTGGTAAAAATAGTTTTAAGCGATAAGACCGCCCATTGCCAGACACTATCTAAGATCTTCTTTCCTTTTTGATTTTGTGGTAAAACAATAAAGCGTTATCTATGTATCCAAGTACATGAGTATAGAGACGGCTACACACCTACATTTATACCCAATTTTCACAATAAGACAATTACAAAAGACAAATTTCACCTAAAATTAGGCTAAAAGACTTTGCGCGCACCTTAGTTGCGTTGTTTTTACGTGAGGTTTCAAAAACACAATTTTATAAAAAGGTGAGGTAAAGTAGAAGGCAACTTACCGATAATGCACGCGAGGAAATGAACTGTAAAGAGGTAGACAGCGCCTTTACGCGCCATCGCTCACCTCAAGCCCTTAGGGGGAGGGTCATTGCTCCTGAAACAAAGAGTGGACTAATCACCCACCAACCCTTGCTAACCTTACGGTTGCCCCCAGGGTAAAAAAGCCAACGATAGTAGATCGATCGCCCTAGGGTACGATTCAATTTGTTTTTGACGTTCGGTTTTGGGATGAATGATTTAGTAAGCCTGATAAGTAATCTATTATTATTTATGTTTAAAAGGAAAGATGAGATCTAGAGCCGGACAGAATTTTGCAATGCGAAATGTGGGTGGCACTGCAATGTTTTTGGTAAGTGAGTGCGCGTCCGTCCTGAGTATATAAAGGAAATGTTTCATTATGTTCTTTTATTTTAGTTGTATCGCGGAGCAATCCAAGCATAGAAGTGTTGATTAATTGGAATTTTTCTAATAGGAAATTAACTAATTACGTTCTCACTCTGGGACTCAGGCCTGAAATGTACCACACTGGACTAGTTTGGGTTTGTAGATGTCACTGCTTTTTAATTTAATTCACTAACGACCTTTCATACCTATAGTATACCAAAAAACCCCACTCTTGGTATTAGAATTTTTAATAAAACTGAATACAAAACCTGCAGACTGATGAAGTAATTTCACCTGCACCTGCTGCAGTAAAACTACGCTGTTTTTGAGGTTTTTGAAACCCACTTATAGCCTTTTAGGTATATAGGTATTACTCATATTTTTGCATAATAAATGTACTATTTATACATTTTTATTAACATATTCAATATTTTTTGTGATCTAAATGAACTTTCCCGCTTTCGTTTGTAACATGGCAGTTGATAAATCAAACGTTATCATAAAAAGCTTTCAGCAAAATACCCTTTCATAATCTTCAGATATCCACCAACTATAGAATGAAATCCGAATCAGTTGATCAGCTAAATCCTATTAAACTCCACTGGCAACCACAAACAAGCTTTAACAGATACTCAGCAACTAAGTAAGCTGAAAATCTTATTGGATACCAGCACAATACCTTAGTTACCGACCGTTTCTTGGTTAGGTATCACTATCATTGTACCAATGCTTAATAAGTATTACAAATTGTAGCAGAGGGGTTAAACACGTTGAGTGTTACTCAATTAACTTTTTTTCTACATTTTACAGGTTTAAGTTTGATCACAAGTCACCTGATGTAAAGTGAAAATGTGGACTATTATAGCAGTCATGGCCTTTTCCTTTCTATTTCGCATAAGCTAGTTGCTAATTCCATTGTCGAAGTTGGCCATGACTTTACGACTGATTCAGTTGAGCTGACAGCTTAACGTGACCTCCGAAACACGGTAGTGCTGAAAACTCCAACAATAGAATAGGATACTACGAAAGAAAGAAGAAGGTCAAACGTGACGCTAGGCTACTGGAATGGGAACTGTCTCTCAAGTGTAGCTGCTGGCATACGCCAATAGGTGTTCAGCAATAGATCTTGATGGTGGTAACGAGCCGGCTAGCTGGTAAACTAGATGTCCAAACATGAAAATGGCCTTCTAATTATTATAGATTAAATAGTCGTTTACATTTGGTGATGGAGCAACATCGATAAATACATGAGATTTTATAATACATCTGCAGAATCTTGAGTCGCGTCGCCTCGCCTCTTGAGGCGTTTTGGCATACATAAATCGATCAAGTCGTCGTACAAAATTCAAATTCCTGAAAGGAAAGCCGAATTATCGTCGCGATATAAGCAAATTCAACCTTCTGTTACGATTGGCTATAACAAGCTTAGGTATTTCGATTGGAAGCCCCTTGAGCATTGAGCTTGTAAGTAGTAAGCTTGAAAAGAATAGCTTCGAAGGCTTTATTGTCGATGGAACTTCTTTAATTTCTTACATCGGAACGTTCCTTTGTCCAATGAAATAATTAAGACGCTTTTGATGTGGACTCTGTCCAATATTTGTTAGGAATTTAATCTTAACCGACTTGAATTGTGGTGGTTATTGGTGTACATTTAGATGCGCATCTTTGAAAACTTACTTTAACAAATTTAAAAGTATAGCTGTCGGTTTCCAACTACAGAGAAAGTAAGACACTGTATCAGAATTTCCAAATATTTTACTAGCGTACATTTACTACATTATTTTACTACGCTTTCAAATCAATCACAGAATAAAAGAAATAGTTCTGAAACCAGGATCAAAAAACTTGCTATTTGCATTGATAACTTTTAAATTCAGTAACTTAGGTACCATATAAAATTATTTTTCTTAAAAAACCGTAAATAATGAAAGTAGAAGGAGAGAAGAGTAAGTTACTCACCTGACTTAAAAACATAACCTTTTCGCCAAGTTTGCCCATCATAGTTCAGTGCGGCAATGCACTGCGCTCGTCATCTTGAGATATCAGATGATGATTATAAATCTCATTGTACCAAAATTTGCCCTTCATTCCTGAATACAGAAATGTTGGCACTTGGCACAATACTTCTAGGCGATTGAATAACTGGCAAAAGTGTACTACTTCCCCAGACGGACTCTGCAAAAGGCCTTTTCACCTTTTTAAATCGACGCTATCTCTGAACCGCTTCTCACTTCACTTTATTATCTTTACCATCGCTACTTTTTTAATCGCAAAGGTGGATATTGTAGTTTTTTACATTTTTTTATGCTATTCCGCAGCTATATAGTTTATGACCTGGAAAGTAATAACGGCTACTTCTTATCCTGGACAAATGCACGGTTCCTGAGGGAACTAAGCGGCTAAAACCGCGGAGTTCATCTAATAGATTATCCTTCTAATATTATAAATGCGAAAGTTTGTGTGCGTAAGTGTGTGTGTGTGAATGTTTGGTACCACTTAACACCGTAACTACTAAACCGATTTTGATGAAATTTGGAATGGAGATAGCTTATACCCTGGATTAACGCATACTTTTTATCCAGAAAAATGTTTCTGCGGGATAATAGGAAGACGCGGGTGAAACCGCGGGGCGCAACTAGTGAGTACACTGAACGATAAAATTATGTGAGAGTGTGTGTCTTTATTTATTCTACACTAATAATAACAATGTAGGTACTTGTATGTATTAGTTTCACTGAGTAAAAGTATGAATGAAAGTCAAATCAACCTTACCTAACTCTTAGGTCCATTACAAGTAAGTAAATATTAGAAGCTTTTCATGGAAAACACAAATAAATATTATCATCATACTTCTAAAATAACTCGTGTGTAAATAATATGTTTACATAAGAGGAGTTGCGTATTTGTAGCACTCGTGGATTTAATATTTATGAGATTAAAGAACCTTATTAGAACAAAGGTTAACCTTCACCAGAAAAGGCACATTGTGTTTTGTTGTTGTTTTTTCTTCATAAAGAGTAACTACTACTCACCTGATGTTAGGTGATGATGCGTTTAAAGGTTTCGTCACATCACACGCGTCACGCCACGTCACACCTGGATTGAGAGAACTGGGTCTCAGGTGGGGATACCAGATCACACAGATAGGTGGTCGATTTTTAACTTGAAAGTAAGTAGCTAGGCAGGTGAAATATGCCATATTGTCATACCTTTTTTACTTCTTATATGGTGATAGCTTTTGACCAAAAATTGCCATGCTATACCTGGATTGAGACCTTGCTCTCAAGTATTTCTACGATTATTGTCGGCCAAATACAACGTAACATTTCAACCGCTTGTTGTTAATGCTAACTAACATATTTTTCTAGTTGATATTTATAAACATTTGCTGTAAAATAAAGAGTATCGTACAGTTACGCGCACTACTTTCTTGTATTACAGATAAAAAATATGATAGACTAGTTGCACCCCGCGGTTTCACCCTCGTCTTCCAGTTATCCCGCAGGAACCTTTTTCCGGAATAAAAAGTAGCCTATGTGTTAATTCAGGGTATAAGCTATCTCCATTCCAAACTTCATTCAGATCCGATCAGTAGTTTTTGCGTGAAAGAGTAACAAACATCCATCCATCCTCACAAACTTGCACGTTTATAATATTAGGTATAGTAGGATAAGAAAATTGTATAATATGTACTTAGTTTTTATTTTATAAAAGACTACTGTAGCTCTATTGGTAAGAGCGTTCAGACAAAACTGTATTCCCACAGCCACGAGCAATAAAATTCTACTGGTAATCGAATTTTGTTGTTCCAGGATATAAACTTATAAATTTTATAATTGGAGATAGAAACTTCAATATTTTATATTAAGCTTACCTGCTGCTGTTAACGAAATAAGTTCACATCGCAAATACTTCTACAGACTTATTTACTCTGTGCAACAAATTCCGAGCTATACAATCTGCAATATTACTCAGGAAGAGAAAGTTACGTCACACGCAGAGCCTTAGAAGTGGTTCCTACAGTCCCACGTACATAAAACAATAGCTTACTAAACTCCACGGCGAGAATAGCTCCGTTACTAAAATCTAGGTCGCGAATAACTGTTTTGAAAGAACTTCGAGTGTAAAAGTGACAGATTAGTCTAGTGATATTTTTATACATCTGGATTGCTGCAGGTGTCCAATGTACCTAGGTTTTAGCGTGATTGTTTTTGCGATAGCTGGTATATGAATAAGGCATGGGTGAAAGGTTACATCATCATCATCAAGCCGGAAGAAGTCCACTGCAAAACATAGGCCTCCCCTTGAACGCCAGCATGAACAGCTATTAGCTGTTTGCATCCATCGGCTCCCTGCGACTTTTACAATGTCGTTGGTCCACATATTGGGGGGCCTACCTACAGAACGTCTTCCGGTTCGTGGTCGCCACTCGAGAGCCTTTCTTCCTTTCTTGCATCGGTTATCGGTTTGTGGAGCGATGTGGCCCGCCCATTGCCACTTCAAAAGTTTGTCATCGCTCAAAAAACGGCGAAGGAAAACATCGTGAGGAAACCGACATGTCCAAGGACTGTAACATTCAAGGGCGTGCGACATCTACCAACCCTGGGCCGGCGTGGTAGATTACGGCCCATACTCTCTCTTAGAGAAGGCCAGAGTACCAGCAGTGGGAACGTACAAGGCTGATGACGAACGAATAATTAAACTAAACTTTTATGAAATGACGAGACAAGCAGGGCACTCGCCTAATGGTAAGCGCCAGGCTTACCCAGAATTTTGTGCACTGCGCTCGTTACCCTGATTATACGTCACTAAGTATCAATAAACATTAGCGCAAAACATGTTTCAAACAAATATTAAACTCGCATGTTGGAACCTTGAGATTTCTAAGAAGAAATCCTTGTCGCTACAAGAATGCAAAAGAAATAACCAATTTAGCGCTGCAACGTCACGTCGCTTATTACGGGAAGAAATATTGCTTTTCTTTGTCATAATTTCTGCTTCAAGAATTCTGCTTCCAAGACTGATTTTATTGGTGGCCTGATTTTTCAAATTGAAAAGACAACGAGTTTTTTTTAATTCTTTTCATTGAATGCACACAGCACATGATTCAACATACCAATAAACTTAGCCTTCTACTATACACACACAGACTTACACTCAAACACATAATATCTATAATTCTATATGTAAGCTTATTATAAAATATCGGACTATTCAGATGACAAAAAGCTTGGTAGCTTGTAGCGAACTTGCTCTAATTCAATCAATTAATAGTAAAATTAAAATTGTAAATGTGATGGCGCCCAAAAAATTACCTGCCGGGCTTTTCTTGTCTGTCTTTTTGCCGGCGTAAGTAGGTTGGAACAGGCGTAGCTAGTCGTAAGTTTGACATTTTAAAGTGGTCATATTATGTATCCTATTAAATAAAGAATTTTTGAATTCTATACACATATATATATCTAAAACGATTAATTACAAAGTGTAAGACTAAGGTTAGGTGGATTGTCGATATAAGAAGGGTGGCCTGCGCCCCTAGCCAAGATGCATTCTGCAATCGTTGACGCTAATAGAAAACAAGAAAAAAGTATAGGTTTGACATATTTCAACGCGAAGTCACTTGATCAGAAATATGTCAAACCTATACTTTTTTTTTGTTTTCTATTAGCGTCAACGATTGCAGAATGCATCTTGGCTAGTGGCGCTGATAGCTGTTAGAAATGAGCAGCCGAATACAAAAATAATAATTACATATTTAGTCACTCTTGACTTTAAGTTATACTCATACTAACTTATCAATTGTTGCTTCTAATTATTTTTTTAATAAAGTGTTATGTTAACTCAATAGAATAATAAAGAGATTACATTGTGTTGTATGTTTTTACCTATTGTTATGCTATGAATAGAATTCATCCTTATTTCAAGTATGAATATAAAGAGTATTATATTATCATAAATAACCGTTTTGCTTGCGGATATGTGGATTATGGAGTTTATAGTCCTAAATTCTAAAGCAATACATAGCATTTACATGAACAGGGAGAGAAAATAAATTCTCGGTTCGAATTTATAATAGGTAGGTATGCCATAATCGATAACCGATGGGGAAGAAAGGTTCTCGAGTGGCGACTATGAACCAGAAGACGTTCTGTAGGTAGGCTCCCCACTAGATGGACCGACGACATTGTAAGAGTCGCAGGGAGCAGATGGATGCAAATAGCTAATAGCCGTTCATGGTGGCGTTCAAGGGGAGGCCTATGTTCAGTAGTGGACTTCTTTCGGCTGATGATGAGATATGCTATATTCGTATTGCGTATTCAAAGACATAGTTTATTGTACATCAGCAATTCAAAACTGCCAACGTTGTGGCTGTGAATTTAAATGCTCGAATTCTCATAGATATGTTGTGAAACTACAGTTATGTATCTACAGGTAAATAGTAAACGCATTGAGTTTGTATATAAATTGAAGTCACTACAAACATGAGACTAAGCAAGACTCAAGAAAAACTGATCTTTCGTTTAAGCTAACTTCGATGTCGAAGTTTCTTAGACTGCCTGAAGACAGGTGGTGGTAAGTATAGTATAGCCGAGCCCAACAGCTTATAACTTCCCAGCATGATCGTAGTACAGCGTCGTACTTTGTACTACGATATGTGTATTGAAGTCACCATTATAAGTTGAACGATCTGCTCGTCATTTCACTTAGTTGTGCGACTAACTAGGAATCATGGAAGCATTTTTGTGGATAAAATTGCGTACGGATTAAAAGTGCTAGTATCGATTTCAAAATTTGATACGTAGGTACACAAAAACGTCAAGTTTGTACCAGAAATAGTTTTTTCTATTGCCTATTTCTTAAATATACCCATTTCTATGCATTCTTACCTTTACAACCTGGTACACTAAGTGATTACATTCGCGGCCAATATTCTCTCAGGGTTGGAACGGTAACCAGGTTCGAACGTTTGTTATTTGTATTTTTTAGAATACCTACATTAACGGAAAAGCGAGTAAAGTGGTAAATGGAAAAGCTTGTATCGTACTGGGTATTTTCCGGTATAAAAGGTCTATTCAAAATCCTTAAAGAAATCAGCATCAGAGAGTTTTTGTTGTTGTTTTTTAAATGTGCTATATAGTTGGTAGAGTCCTTGCTTTCTGAGCTTACTATTGAGGGTTTGAATCTTGACCGAGGTAGGTAAGCATTTGTATGATAACAAACTAAAATTATTATCAAAAAAAATTCTTGAAAACCCTTTGAAAGTCATAGCACAATCAAGTCGCATTTAAATTTTAAACATAACTAAATCAAAATCGGTTCATCCGTTTAAGCTACAATGCCACATACAAACACAGATACACGCATTAACGGAGTTAAAAAGAGGTAGCACGTCCTGTAAAGATTATATTACCCTACGGAAATCGTAGCTTTCGCAGGGGTTACCGCAGGGCTCTACTAGTATGTCATATAAACTAGCCTGACTTGTGAATAGGGTAGTCCAAGCTGACGCCACAAGTTTTTGCACGTGACAAGGTCGCACATTGTTCAAAGGGCCCTTCGCAGAATTAGACTGTTAATAGCGAAGCCCATTTATCACTAGAGCATTAATATTTATGTGTTAGCTGCGAGCATTAGTTGAGAATAGTTTTTGACAGTTTATCAAAGTCATTAATAAATTGGTTCTGAAAACTGTTCTCGGTGCGGTTTAGTACCCATGTCAACATAAATAGTTTGTACAGGTTATGGTTAAAAATCACAGTTGCTATGTTTGTATATTGCCTTGAAAGAATGGGAGAGGATCGTGCGGTCAAACGAGCATACAGTGGACGGCCGAGTGGCCGTTGCCCTGTCGGCCGTCCCAGGTATCGCTGAAAAGACGAAGTTACGAAGGATTTGCGTGAGCTCCAGGCGGAGGACTGGCAGAAGGTGGCGCAGGACAGACCGAAATAGCGTCTTTTATTATCGGAGGATTCGGCGGCCAAGACTCACTTTGGGTCGTTGCGCCATCTCAGTTAGTTAGTCGAATATTGCCATTCTTTACGTCGGCGTCGCCACAATTCATATACACATATTCTATAACAGTATACCTTTAATAATAAGTGTACGTTTGAAAACATTTTTCTCCCCCGTACCATCTTAACTTTTCTCCAAAATTAATATCAGAAATTATAACACCCTTCAACTTTTCCGCAAGAAAATAAACAAAAATCTTTCACCTACAAGGCCAAGAAAACCTCAGTATACGAGTTATCACTAATTAGAAAGCTCTCTGGCTTGTTTTAAGGAAACTTTTCAAAGGGAACGGGAAATACGGAATTGAAAGTGGTTAGGAAAATTTTTTCACAAACAGTCTCTACAATTTTTCTGATATTAGAAACACTGGAAACACCCTTGGAAAATGTTTTGTGCTAGAGACTTGTCTCTATTTTTTTTATGAACTTAGATGTTTAAGTATAAAACGTTTTGATTGAAATCTGTAACAGCTATCCCTTTTTTACTGATGGTGTGGTTGATATGTTATAATACATTTTTGTCATTATCTATTCATGAAAAAAAAGCCCGTAAATTCAAAACAAACTCGTTTAATAAATATAAGCAAAAAAGTATAATATTTCGCAAGACAAACACATATTTTTTTAATAGAAACACATTGCTACATCAAGAAATTTAAATATTTTTCAGTGTTCTTCAAATTTGTGCATAAAATCAAACCCAACTCATTTTTTGGGCTCTAGAGAAATTTATTTACCGTGAACAAACACAAATTATAATTCCACTAAAGTAAATATATGACCTAGAGACAATAAAACTAAATTACGATCTCTCCTGTGACAGTTGCCTAAAATTTATAGAACGCTCTGTTTGTACAATTGGTGACTACGCCTAATACATTTTTATGACCAACTTAGAAAATATTACAGGCAGCCCTAATCTTTACGAATCTGTTATGTTTGTACGTGAATGTTTTTAATATTGTTTGCTTTAGAACTGCGTAAGTTCATATAAATCGGCTCAAAATTCCACTCGTTACATTAAAAGTCACCATTTTAAAATGCTAAAAACTTTACAAGGTGTTTAATTTAATTATGCAACTGTACACATTAAAGTCGAAGAGAAAGAGGAATAAATAACATAATATAAGTTTAATTATATTTCGTCGCTTCATTCTTCAGATACAATTTACCAAGTAGTCCCTTTAGCCTACAAGACATAATTCGATTGGAGAATCGATTTTTAATCGATACTATTTTTTTTTTTACTTGCAATACCAATGTGTGTTTGTGTGTGTAGGTAATATATACTTTAATGCCCGCACAACAGTTCTTATTTTGTTTGTTTTGTTTAAAATTAGTGCTACCCGTGAAAAGCCAGGGTGGATCGCAAATTACAGAAAAAAAAACTATATTACTATTGTATCTCTTGTATACGATAAACTGTGGATATAGGGTAGGTATTGGTAATTAATACCGGCCGTTAGTCAAGTGAGACTGTTTTACCAACAAATTCTAATGAATCCGTATTTGTTAATTTGTTAAGTTTCAAAACAGTAATTTAGAGCGTAGTAGGTATACCGGCCTGTTACGTCTATTAAATTAAATAAAGCACTTCAGAGATTTATTTACATATTATACACCCTAGCTTAGTTATTAATTTAATGAATTATACATCGCTATCATTACCACACTAATATTATAAATGCTGAAGTTTGTATAGTATACCTATTCTACGCTACAATAGCTGAATAGATTTGAATTAAATTTCGATTGGAGATAGCGTGTATGCTGGATTAACACTTCGAATAAGTTGTATCCCAAAAGGTTCCTGGAAGATAAGGAGAAAACTACGGGCGTAACCGTGAGCCGAAACTGGGAATGAAATATATAAAGTTTTTCTAATTAAATCGTTATATCATTATATGCCTGAATTTATAGTAAAATTTATTATTAGTCCGATTTTGAAGTACTTTGTTCCAGTAGGTAGACCTAATTAACGGCCGGTTGCAATAACCGAATCTATCCACGGTTTGACATAAATTTGACATTACTTCTATGGAGCTTATGTCAAATTTCAATCTCCTGTAGGGCAAATCGTGGATAGATCGGTTATTTCAATAACTGGCTGTTATCCGAGCTTCGTGAAATCTTGTCACAAAGCTATAACTCCGGCTAAACAAAGCCATGAAATAGGCCAAGCTGAATAAAGTTCTTAATCTTAATATAATATATTTATACATATTTAGTAGTTTGGAACGGCAATGAACGGCTAGCCTTTGAGTGAGATGCCAAGATACGAACAAAAGCATCTGTTATATATTCAGCCATTTTGGATAGATATAAAAAGTTTATTACTCTGAACCTCTTTGAAAAGATATGGGGTGGGATAAAATATTGAGTATATTAAGGGTCAAAGTCACAAGGCTAGAAATGCAAAAAGTATTTTACCATAGTAATAAAAACCATTTTTTGCTTTTATTTTTAGACTAGCGACCCGCCCTAGCTTCGCTCGGGTGCATATGCTATACCTATGGGGCAGTATTTTACATAGCATTGAATTTTTCAGCTTTTCTGTGCTATGTATGTAGGTATTCATCATTATCAGCCTTTCACGTTCCCACTGCTGGGACTCTGGCCTTCTCTCAGAGAGAGAGTATGGGCTGTAATCTACCACGCTGGCCCAGTGCGGGTTGGTAGCTGTCGCTTGCCCTTGAATGTTGCAGTTCTTGGGCATGCCGGTTTCCTCACAATGTTTTCCTTCACCGGCGATGGCAAAATGTATGATGTATGTATTATCCTACTAATATTATAAACGTGAGTTTGTGAGTATGGAAGGATGGATGGATGTTTGTTACTCTTTCACACAAAAACTACTAAACGGATCTGAATGAAATTTGGAATGCAGATAGCTTATACCCTGGATTGACACATAGGCTACTTTTTATCCCGGAAAAAGGATTCTGCGGGATAGCGGGAAGACGTGGGAGAAACCGCAGGACGCAACTAGTACATACATATATTTTCAAATTCAAATTCAAAAATATATTTATTCAATAGGATACATTGTGATCACTTTAAAACGTCAACTTAAAAGAGAGTCACTCTATCTACTGATGAAAATTACATTAAAATATGTTGGATATTTAAAAAGATCTAAGCGAATAGACAGCGGAAGCGACTTCATTTTGTATACTATGTAAAGAAAAAAAAAGATAAAGATAATTGAATTTAAAAGCTACCATATCTATGGCTACCTGTCTATCAGGCAAGCAGTTCGTAAAGGTGTACCTCACTCCGACACCTAGTTCAGGTGATAAAATCTTGGGCTTACCGGTTCTCCCAAGTTCGATTGAGGTGTCCGAAGTTTTTCACAAAGATAAGCTCTTGATTACTGGGTAAAACTATCTAGGTGAAAAAAAGTCTCGGCAGTTGAAGTTGAGTTGGGTGTTAATCAAGAATTCTCCGTTTCTTTGAGTGGTGTTTGCAAATTCTTATGACAGCAATATTATTATTTATGTTCATGCGTTCGTGTATAAAATTATTATGCTTCATGAAATTTACGAAGTTATGTTGACCAATCACAAGTGTAATGAGAATGCAGACAGCGACATAAATTAGGTTTATTTTATAATTGTTTAGTTCTTAGTATTTAGTTTAATTTTCTATCCTACTGTATATATTTCATTGTTGTATTGTTATCTATACTAATATTATAAAGCTGCAGAGTTTGTTTGTTTGTTTGTTTGTTTGTTTGTTTGTTTGAACGCGCTAATCTCAGGAACTACTGGTCCGATTTGAAAAATTCTTTCAGTGTTAGATAGTCCATTTATCGAGAAAGGCTATAGGCTATATTTTATTTCCAAAAAAAATTAGGGATCCGTAAGAAAATTGCTATTTTGCAACCCAAGGTGTGAAATCGAAAACCTATTTTTGCGTGCGCTGCAAAAACTATTGACACTAGAACAAAATAATGTACTACGGGTTTGTAGGTCTCATTTAGATCTACAAAAAAGTCTGCGAGAGCATATGTCTAACTATTATAGTTATGCCACAATAAGTGATCTTTTATTTTAAAAAAATATTTTTTAATGCCGCCGCTAGAAAAGGCTCTTTATTTGTATCTTGGTATTAATCCTTATCAAAATAAATTACTTCTTATTCAAAACTGCTTCAATGCCTTTATATAACTTTTTGAATCATTAAATTCGGACATTCCATTCGAAATATATCACGAGTTTAAAAATGTAAGTAGTAGTAGAAAAATAAAACCGCCGCATCGCAGCGCAGCGGGAAACGCGGTGAGGTGAGGGGGGGGCACCGGGAGAATCTATGAAATAAGTAAAGTGCGGTCGCGGACCAGGAAGACCTTTAACTGCGCGGTTCAAACTTGCGGTCCAAGAAGAATTAACTTATAATTAAAATAGGATAATGGGTACCTACAGCAGGTAACGCGTTGAGGGGACACCGAAGTGCGGGAATAATTTTGGAGTATACGGAATATATTCGCTATCGCGCCTAAACTACTGAACCGATTTAAATGAAATTTGGTATAGAGATAATTTGAGCCCCGGGGAAGGGACATAGGATACTTTTTATCGCGATAAACTGTAGCCCACGCGGGTGAAACCGCGAGGAACAGCTAGTATATAATACAATAAATAAAATACCTATCAATCTATCATTACCTATCGATCATTACATCTTATAATTATACTAGCTGTTCCCCGCGGTTTCACCCGCGTGGATTTACAGTTCCCCAATATTACCCCTAAGGGGGGTAGAATTATAAAAAAATCCTTTCTTTGTACGCATCAAGACAAACATACCCTCCAAATTTTAAGTTTCTACGACCAGCGGCTTAGATCGTGCGTTGAAATCAGTCAGTCAGGACTTTGATTCTTATATAGGTATACAAAATATATAGGTAATAGGTTTTTCGTTTGTCGCGTTGATATGCGCATCACTTGAGAACGGCTAGACAAATTTGGCAATTTCTATATGTATTTTTGTTACTACTTATAAACCAGCTGTGTTTCTACCCACGCTATAATATCTTTGCAAACTTAAGTATCTAAGTCAGTACTTAAGTAAGAGTAAATCATTTAAATTGCTTCACACTTTCGAGTTAATCGGCCCACGTAATATTGTTATTTTCTATTTAATGCTATTTCTATTTCGCTCCTTTCAAAGAGTACCTATTTAAGAAAACTCTATTACTATATCTAAAGAACTAAAGATAAAATGGCTGCATTAATTGCACAATTAAATTTTTTTAAGGTAACTCGTTATATATCTTTAAAAGGCATGATTTCCGTAAAAAGCGATATTGCTCGTAATCGATATCGGTTACTTTAACATTTTTGAGAAAGAAACAATTGAATGGAATATGTAAAAGACGGTGTAACAAAACAACCATCTTCTGATTCGGCTGCCAAAGTTCTTAATGTAATCAAAGACATACAAAGGAGCACCAATAAGAACAAAAAAACCCGAATGGTACACATCGGCTCCAATACGGTACTAAATCCGGAAAACTGAGTCGGAGTTGGATTACGTCGTAATAGACTCTACGTGATCCACGTGTTTATTGGTTAACAAGCAAAAATTTTATTTCGCCTGTGGAAGTTCCGGTTTTTGTTTGTAAGAAGGGTATTGTAACCTTGAAAATTAATAAAGTTCAATGATACTAATTTTGATTGCTTTAAATTATGTAATATGTTATCATTACATACTATCTACAATACACAATTTTTTAATTAAAATAATGACTAGTTAACAGTGATGAATGATGATGATGAGTTGATACTCTCTCTCAGAGAGAAGGCCAGAGTCCCAGCAGTGGGAACGTGAAAGGCTGATAATGATGAACAGAGATGAAACGTGGGGCAACCGGCATTTTACTAACTTTCTTATTCAGGAGTGTGTGACGTCTGCCCACCCGCGCTGGGCCAGCGTGGTAGATTACGGGCCACACTCTCTGGAAAGAGACTTGTGTTCCAGCAGTAGTAATATCTAAACACATAATATATACATAATATTTTGAGTATCGACGTCTACATTGTCTGGCTATAAATTATAATTTTCATCACCGCAACCGTGATATCCACTGGCAATGAATGTCCTTGTCACGATTGAAACCTCTAACGCTATAGGTAGTCTTACTGACGAAAACTTGCTAAAAATGTTAAGGAACTACCTTTTTTAAACTGAGTTAACGTTAATAAAGCAAAGGAAAGTTTTTCGGGATTGAATCTAACTTCCAAACTCGAATTCACTTCACAAATTTTAGGGATGCCCCCTAAAATTCAATCAACGTGTTCGGCGTTTAGCGCATCTGTATACGGATATCACAGTTGGTATTCGCTACACGGTTGTGATTTAAAAAATGTTTGACAAGAAAAAAGATTTGTCGGTTGTCACGTCTCCATAGTTCGTTAGCGCTGAATTCAATCGGGTCGTATTGCTGAATTGCAGCGTTCTGTTTATGTTAGGTACAGTTTAAAAAGCTATGAATGTGTGGTCTGCTACTTTTATGGCAATCTATACTGTCTTAACAACATTTAGGCAAGTGAAAATAGAATTTAACCTGGTACAAAATTTTTGAACCATTTTTTTTTATAAATTCAATAGTTCATGTCTTTACTTGCTCTACCTTTTTTTAACGATCGTTTTGCATAGTTTCCGAGATATCAGCCATAAACTTTTTTCAAGATGGCGCTTGAAGCTCCATCATCGTATTTATAAATAATTCAATGATGAATTGTTTATAAATACGAAAAATGAGTGAGTACGTTGAACTCGTGCGTATCTTTTCTGGTGCATTACTTCCGCTAGAACGTAGGAGGTCAGTTTGCTAACACATTTTTAGCCAAAACCGACATTTCCGGTTTGAGAAATTCTCCCGAGAACCAAGTTGCTGTTGACAGTACTCTGTACCTCTATGTGTTCAGTCTAGTTTACACATCTCTAATACTTGACTAAAGCAATATTCCTTGCCGCACCTAAAGAACGTGTGCAAACAAAATGTTTGCTTAGGAATATTTCATTTCTATTGTGATAAGATTGTAAAATAACCATGAAAAAACTTTTCACCCGCGCTAGCTGCGCTTTTTTTTTTGTACCTATTTCAAATCTTAAAACTATCCCTTGTGATGAAACCAACAAACGTAATCTAGACTTTACAATAAACCTAGTAGGTACTATAATATTATATACAAAAATCAAACACCGTAACATCAAAGGAAATGTGCTGATTGCTTAGAGCGATCCCTATTTTTTGATGGAGAGAGATTCTTAATTGGACAGTGTCAGTGATGTCCAAAAATGAAGAAAATACCTTCATGACGTAGATATTTATCACAGATTTAATTCATAATACAGTTGATCATTTGCATAGTTTCAGTTTTCAAAGGAATAAATGTTATTTGGTATAAACTACTTAAAACAATTACGTTTATGCGACATGATGCTCAATTTATTCAGTTGACTGCATTCAATATAAGCTCAATGTATCATCGAGACTGATATAATATAATTATTGCTCGGCATAGACAAGTCATTAATATGTGCTGTGATAAGCCAGTTTATTTGCTGAACTGTGTTCACACAAGTGTTTACGTAATTCAAGCTATGTGTAAATTCTACAAGATACTTAATTTTATATAAGTATTCAAGTACATTATAATATAAATTCTTAGTCTATCGGCTAAGTTGTTAAAAAATACGCATAAATCCTCAAAACTTCTAGACCCAATGTTAAATTTTACAAAGCCACGTCAGAAGTTATAGGCGTATCAGTAATTAAAATCTAGTCGAAATATCCCTTCAAATTGATTTGGGTCTCAGAACGGTCGATACTTCACGCAATAGACTGCGGTAACACGCCCACACACCAAGACATCGAACTAATTATGTTTTGGCATAGAATATTTAATAGTGCTGTTGGTCAAATTTATAGCTCGTCTATACAAATGAAAAGGATGCGAAAAGCGCAGATAGTGTAGTAAACGGTACTGTCAGTTCTACCTTAAATTTTATCACTAAGGTTTAAAAGGCCAAGAAAGATGCAAACGTTTGTTTTTCTATAAGCAATCGTTAGCGTCTTGTGACGTTTCGTTTGAGTTTGTCATAATGTGCTCGTATCTAGACGACCATTTTGTATGAGATGTAGCAAACGTCATTGTAGACGTTTTCTCTGACCATGTAATTAACCGTTGATATAATAATTATGTTATTCCCATACATTTGCAGAATGCATCTTAGCTAGGGGTTCTGTTTGCATAATACAGAAGTTTAACGTTAACTTTAAACAGCTAGTATCTAATCTATTTCATTTAATAAATACCTACTTTTCTCAAACATGCTTGGAAATAAGAGTATTATTTTGACAACCTTCTTCGAGATAAATCAAACTTGCTGCACTGCCCAAATATATGCGAGCAGCGGCCGGCAAAATTTGTATGAAAAACCATATCTGTCGTGTTTAGCGGCCAAATAAATTACATAGAAAACTCACATATGTCGTATTTAGCGACCAAATAAATTACATATTAAACTCATATCGTTCGTATTATTTAAAAATGGAACGATTTTTACTCCGAAAATGGGAACCAAGGAGGTAACTGATCAAAGGTTTTATTTAAATTCCGAACCGGCCTACACATAGAAACCTGTTATTTGAAAAAAAAAAACAATCGATCAATAGAACGCGGGAAATTTTTTTGTTGTTCGTTGTTCGTCATTGGTTTTGAAAACTAATTGTATTTGACAAAATGAGTTCAAGTGAAGACAATGAGTGAAGTGTGATGAGTGAAGTGTGATCTTACTTTAACGCCACCTGAAATTTAAGAGGCGACAAGAGCCGTAATATAAATTTGTTACTGCCAAATTCGAAAGAGAAAAGTTCTGCCCAGGTACTACTTACTTAGTTTTAATTTCCGCGCATTTATTGAGAAAAGTACTATACAAGCCTTGGCCACAACTAGGCATTGATGGACTCAGGTATGTGTGCCTCGGCCCACATTTACACTTTCTTCCATAATGCCTACGTTTACGGCCGTTGCAGTAATGTACTATATGTTTACAGATGGGAAAGCTTAAGGTATGCTTCAAAATCTTAAGCGGTAACAAAGGCAATACATATCAAATTATCAATCTGCTGAAGGACAGTTTGTTCCGTGCCGCTTTAATCTTGCTTATAGATGTAAAACATTATCAGAGACATGGGTTGAAAGTGAGGCTCTGACCAATAAATAACCACCCATATGAACAAACTCAAAGAGATGCTGACACCGTACTGCTGTTGGTGGAATTGGCTGCAAAGTTATCTTCAGTCGGGATGGGTTAGTAGTGGAAGGCATCTGGCTTCGAGGATCCCAATGCCTTTAAAAACACCATGGCAGGCCACTCAAGCGGTTTTAAGGTGTGAAATCTCACGAAGTCGACCTTTAACTCAAATTTCCTCGAATCTTCCCCCCGACAACAAATAGAACGATAGGTAATTCTTCGGAACCCTCATCATCATCAGCCTCTACGTTCCCACTGCTGGGACTCTGGCCTTCTCTCAGAAAGAGAGAGAGAGAGTATGGGCCGTTATCTACCACGCTGGCCTAGTGCGGGTTGGGTTAACACATGCCCTTGAGTGTTGTGGTTCTTGGAGATGCCGGTCTCCTCATAATGATTCGGAACCCTGTATCTATCATAATACTTGTAGAACAAACTGTTTTAGCTTTCCCAAAACAAAACAGCATTTCATAAGAATCACTTTTCCGTAGACTTCACACGGGTCAGGTAAAAGTCTTCTGAAATTGATTTTCGTATACCACGGACGAGGATCCGCATTAAGATTTCAATTTCTCCCTGTAAATATAGATATACCCACATTGCCCGTACGTTACAATATAATGCAGTGGGAATTTCCTCGATATTGTAATTTCCTTTTTAGGTCGTTTGTTTACATTTCGGCAAAATAATTCTCAGGGCTTTTTCTCTTCATTGCTATCAGTTGAGCAAGACGGGTCAAAATCTCTCGATAAATTGATATTACACTTCGACGTTGCATTCTCGATATTTATTCACTTGGTAGTAATCCTATTTATTGCACAAGGCGTCGCACATAATTTTTAGAGCTGTAAAAATAAAAATCAAATCACAAAAATATAAAATTCACTGTTTCTGAACGATACCTTCCATGTCATAGGCAGTGCTGTCATCTCCGTCATACTTCATTCCTTTTTTATGTGCGGGCGTCGCAGCTTCGACTTATCGATTAAATTCGTTATTTTATTGGAAATTTTGTGAAAAAGTTAGTTGAAAGCAGTGTTATGGAGAAAAGATCGTCATAAGTCCAAATAATGACGAAAAATAACATGTTGGGAACGCAAGATACGAAACTCGCCAACTAGTTCGGACGATCAAGGTTAGTTCGTGGTCATTAACTGTGTGTTAGTTTTATCTGTAAATTTGCCTTTGTCCCTTCCTTTTTAGGGAAAAGGCGCATACTTTGGAAAATAACTGATATTTTTTCCTCATGATTTTTGTGTAGTTTTTCTTTTCTAACTACCCACATAATTCATGATTTTTTCCATTCTTTTTTCTTGCATGATGCTCGGCTGATAATGAGTTACTCCGATGGCGTATTGTAACCTTCAACACTGCACACGCTGCTTGCTGAATCATATAGTCTAGAGTCGTACTATGAGTGCGTACCATGACTTTAAATCATACAGTCATAGGATGTAACGTGAGTGCGTACCATGAGTGCGTATCATGACTTTAAATCATACAGTCATAGGACGTAACGTGAGTGCGTACCATGAGTGCATACCATGACATACAGTCTAGAGGCGTAACGTGATTGCGTACAATGACTTTAAATCATATAGTCTAGAGACGCAACGTGAGTGCGTACCATGACTTTAAATCATACAGTCTGGAGGCGTAACGTGAGTGCGTACCATGACTTTAAAAACCTTCAATACTGCACATGCAGTTTATGGGATCATACAGTCTAGAGGAGTAACGCGAGTGCGTACAATGACTTTAAAAACCTTCAATACTGCACACGCAGTTTATTGAATCATACAGTCTAAAGGAGTAACGCGAGTGCGTACAATAACTTTAAAAACCTTCAATACTGCACACGCAGCTTGTTGAATCATACAGCCAAGAGGCGTAACGTGAGTACGGACAATGACTTTAAAACCTTCAATACTGCACACGCAGCTTGTTGAATCATACAGCCAAGAGGCGTAACGTGAGTATGGACAATGACTTTAAAACCTTCAATACTGCACATGCAGCTGGTTGAATCAAATAGTCTATAGGTGAAGCGTGAATACGTACAAAACCTGATATGGCGCTGGATCTTCTTGACCAGGCAAAGCTCGACCATATTCATCCAAGGTCACCGACACCAGACCCGCGACAATGGTCTTCTGATGATGATAACCGGGTTAGATCCCGTACATTCATTCCGACAGGTCTAGGTACAGATACTGCAGATGCAGCTAGCATGTCCGAGCTCAAGCGAAAAGCCATGTCTGCCGCACCAGAGTATTTATAGCCAAAATGCATTCATGGATCCAGTACGGAAAGATGAATTATTTGGTGGGCGATTTATGATAAGGTATCTAAACGTTTGGGTAGAATCCTAGTGTAAATGGTAAAGGCAGAAGAAACCACGATAAAGGAAACCCTAATACCTGAAGACCTAGCTTACGGAGGGCACCAAGGTTCAACTTAGAATTTTCTGCAGTCTTATACACGATCTTAAAGCGTCGGGATAAACCCCTTATAAAGGCTAAAACAAGCCAGTCATTTTCTAGACGTATATCTGTGGGACATAAATCATAAACAAAAAACAAGAACACAAAACACTTGTCTTTTATTATATAACAACAAAGCAACGAAATATATACAGTTGGATAGAAAATTGAAATAAATGCTAAAAACTAAACTTCTTACAAAGAAAAAAATTGAGAAAGCTCTGGCCTTCATTCAAAGTTTAGCAAGGCTGGCGTTCTACCTATATCTCTAGACATCAGGTTCATTTTGAATATGAAGGACAATAACAACTGAAGACTTTAAAATGGAAGATATTCACACAGCTAATATTTACCAAGTAAGGTTTTTTATATACATTATGTCCACATCAAGGAACCATAATTTTAAGTTCCTACCCATAATTTAAAACTTCAAGATAACCTACGATTTTCAATGACTTCCTTTGGTTTGTCATTGGCTTCTCTACCAGTTGGTAATTATCTTAGAAACCGAGATCTGTTGTTACTTGTGTGTTATTTTGATGTCTTACTACACATTAATGACCATAATTTAAAATTTGCTTGGAGGCTTCATTAAACTTTCTCAAAAGGTTAAGATTTGTGTTAAAACAAGCGAAGATGTATTTTGATTTGGAACAAAAAACAAACACATTTCGGCATTGAAATATGTAGATTTACAGAATAGTCATTATATGTGTTTAAAGTTTACAAAAAGAAACTTAAAAATACCTGACGAAACAAAATATTTTTCCAGATTAAGCAGATTGACAATCAGGGCCTTTTTACCTTTTTTACCTTTGTTAATACCTTAGGTTACTTTTCTCAGCCTACCCTGCAGTTTCCTTTGTATAGAAAGAAAAATTACAAACTGCACAACATTACGAATGATTTATATGAGAAATGTATCAAACTCGAAGTCAGAGTCGTCTTGGGAAAAATAATGTTTTAACTCAGTGGTAAGTACCTTCTAGAAATCTTCATAGGTGCCTCCCTTATTGGGCGGGGTGTTTTTTTTGTAACGTGAGTTTTTTTTTTTTTGGTATCACACAATCAAAACTAGCATACTTTATTATTAGAATTGAAATCAGCTTACATTGGCCTTCATTGCTTTGCTAAGAATTAACAGAATAAACATGGGCAGAGTGACCGCTATTGTCTGCATTAATGAAGATGTCTTATATACTCTCAGAGATATCTGGCACTAGCTTAAGCAAAGATAGCTTAATATACGTACAAAATAATATATATTAACTAATAAAGGACCAAAACATTGAATGGGACCTGGCTCCAGGTGCCTGTGATCTATCGTGATCATAATCACGAACTGTTTTTTGGAGTCCCTAAATTGATGTTTATGTACAAGAATATTTGTGCGAAGCATATAATATAAAAAAAAAAACTAAGCAGATGATTATATTTACTTATGCATGTTATGTACTTTCTTATAATTCATTAAATTTCAGATTCATTCACAGAACTGGGCACCCATTTAGACCACAATTGTTTTGTATGTGAAGTTAACAACCAAACATACCATCACAATGTTGAACTTGTCTCACATTTTTTCACATTTACGTTTTAGGTGGTATATACATATTATTACGGATAAGAGATCCTTTGGCATAGCCTGACGTTATGGACCCTATGGTCAATGCATTCATTGGATTGGGAAACTCATTTATTTTACGTCTTCCTTCTATTCTAGTTTATCTGTATTTTTAAGAAATATTATTTTGATCAAGCCACTGCACGGGAGTCATGGTCAGCTAATAGGCCTAAGAAGGCCTTTAGTTACTCTTATTATTTTTATTTTTCCAAAGAAGATTGATCCATTTCACCCTCTCTGGTAGCATTATATCCTGGTTTCGAAGGTATTATCAACCAAACATAGTTATAATTCCAAGGGGTATCAAAATTAATTATAATTTAAACTTAGACTAAAAAAAAAAAAAAAAAAAATAATAATAATTTCAGAAATAATAATAATTGGATATCAATAATTTCAATAAGAACTCCGATAACTTTTTAGCATTGTGTTAATAGTACACTTCACCCTTAGCGTGGCGTCTTAGCTTTGGCTACGGCTCCCCAATGCCTAATAAAGGTCCGGGCAAAGACCCGAGACTAAACCCACATAGGATAATAATAATAATTCAAAGTATTACATAATTTTTCCTATTTTCTCAAATAGGATTCAAATTCTCGTCTCTGAATATCATTCAGGTACAGACTCACCGTTCGGCTTCTGTTTTAATATCAGGTAAATGTGTTATTTAGATGACCAAATTATAGGATTCACAAAAGAAGTTTACGGAATTAAACTTTGCTATTCAAAATACGTATCTACATGAGATCCTAGTACTCAATCACTTGTAGTAATTTTATCCAAACGAGAGTTAAGCTTTTGATTCCATATCCAAAAAGTTTGTGCCTTTCCTCGCGTTGTCAACTATACAATGAGTGCGAAATTAAAGTAAGTCGCACGAATGGAAATTAATATTTGGCTAGAAGCACTTACTAGAAATAGAGACTAATTACTGATTTCACCTACAAATAAAATACTTTGGTGCCTAATCTAGTTATACTTTTTTACCTCACGAAACGAAAGTATTATCAGTTTAGATAGATGTCATGGCACCTAAGAGCTACCTCCATCAAAGAAATTAATTCATACATCTAAGAGATAATCCATTGCTCCTACCACAAGTCACATATACATTAGACATACTTACATTTATAGTTTGGTGCAAATACTGGTATTTGCAGCACATAGTAGCCGCTACACTTCTACCTCGGCTAGTTATAAGGAGTTCTGTCCATGTTATAAAATGAACAACAGGATGGTCAGGAAGCTTATTAGTATTGCATTCACAAAGGTAATTCATAATATCTTCAAGCAATAATGCTAATAACGGTAATTGGGCTTACATTATCAATTGATTTATTGGTTTTAGGTTGAACGTAAGGTTCATAATGATGTGGATAATCACTCCACTTTTTTCGTTTATATGTGTTAATGTATCTTTTTATTTTTCTATCTAGAATCCTGCCTGCCTATCTCGTTTGTGTGAAAGCGCTAAACATCTACCAAGTGAATAAATATCGAGAATGCAACGTCGAAGTGTAATTAATGGTTAAACGAACTTACCTTAAGTGATGTTCGACCATAATTATACTAGACGTTGCATTCGAAGATATTTATAGTCCCACCCGAACCCAGCTACTAAAGCCCATACAACTAACAAACGAGATAAGTGTCTCTGAAAGAATGAAGTATGACGGAGATGACAGCACTGCCTATGACATGGAAGGTATCGTTCAGAAACAGTGAATTTTATATTTTTGTGATTTGATTTTTATTTTTACAGCTCTAAAAATTATGTGCGACGCCTTGTGCAATAAATAGGATTACTACCAAGTGAATAAATATCTTCGAATGCAACGTCTAGTATAATTATGGTCGAACATCACTTAAGGTAAGTTCGTTTAACCATTAATTATATCTGCTGCTAAACGGTCGTTGATGTTCCCTGATAGACTGTGGTGAGCCGTCTGTGAGATCGAATCAGACCAATCATACTTAAGCAGGATTAGTGACTGGATGCTATGGTTAGTAATCGGCCTGTTGGATTGAGTGATTAGTATCCGAGCTGTGGCATCGATTTGTATCGTTTAGTTAATTCGGTGTCAATATTGTGATGTGTTTGGATGGTTTACTGTTTATTCATTTGGAAACTTTTTTGGGTCGTCTTTGTTACTTATACAAAAGGGAAAAACCCTTTTGCTCGTGTTATTGACGCTTATCTGTCTTTTGATCTTCTTATTGTGTTATACTTTTTCCATTTTGTAAATGTTTTAATGTAATAGACTTTTTTAATTATTGTTTAGTTCAGGCGGCGTATGATGGCAAGTTACCTGATTTTTAGCGACCATGTAGTCAAACATAGTACTACTTTACACCATGGTTAGAAATATAAAACACCGAAAGCAGTGCTTGGCGATAGATTTTAAAATTGCAAAAGTATCCAGGGAAGGAAAAAATTCCCTACCAGTAAACTATGGTTTCATGATCGTAATGCTTTCCTTCACCATTCACCGTGTTAAACAAAGTATCTTTGTTATCTTCGTTAACGTTTTAGAGTATGTATATTTTTATCAGATCTTATTGAAAATAGCTTGAATAAGGTAACAATATTCTGTTAAATTAACAGAGTCACGCTTTTCATCAACAAGAAATCGTAGGTATACAAAAACTAAAACATACGTTACTCACATACTAGGTTTCCTTACTTACGTAACTGCTTTCTTTACGTGTTGCTCAACATAAAACTTTCCTATGAACTCCCTAGGCGTGCGTAAAAGACGACACGATATATTGACGTCAAAAGTCAATTTGTCTTGACCAGAAAAGTGATTTGTCATGTTCTAGTTTGTTTATGAGAATAGTTTGGTGTTCAATTTATGCAAAGTTTTTTTTTTTCTTTTTACTTCATCCCGGCCTGACTTGTTGGAAAATGAACCTTAGGAACGATGAAAGGAGCACGCACAACTTAAGACGACCACAGGCAGAATGACTAACTAAAATTTGCGTCGTGCGGTCTGGTCTGTTGAAAAGCAAGCCGTCAGCTCCCAACTTTACAGAGAAGCGTTTGATAAGAAGTCACCTGATGTTAAGTGATAATGTGGTCGATGGAGGCGTCAAGCTACACCTGGATAAGAAACTAGTACTCATGTGAGGCTGCCGATATACACCGATAGGTAATAGTTGAGAAATGCGGAAGTAACTTAACGTTTTTTTTTAATTATCGCCCTAGTACACTAAACCAAGCGTAACAAATGACTTCATAAATTTAGATGTGGCTTAAGACGGTCGATAAATCCTCCAACTTAATGAAATTAGAGCAAAAATACATCAGAAGTTTCCTCTTGCTTCAAAGTTGTTTGAATGATAACAACGCAAACAACACCCTTAAATTAAAATGTTCATAGCTACATATATCAAATTTATTTCACACAAGTTACGATGAAGTATGAATTTAATATTCAGTAAGCTTGCGAGTTTTAAATTAATAATTTATAATTATTGCTCGAAAAAGCTTTTAGAACGTGCTACAAATAAAACTGGAGTTAATTTACCTCCTTACTGTGGCTAAAAAGCTTTCGTAATTAAAATAACGCTAAAATGTATCATACCTATAAATCGGCGAGCAACGTACTGTGTGCTAGATTTTTTAAAGACCCTGGTATTGACTGCTTGGAACAGAAAAACTGTTTCAAACAGTCGATAGTACCATATGTATGTAGTGCGAAAGATTCATCACAGTACAAGCTTATGAATGTGATCGTTTGACTTTTCAAAATATTTCCGTGGTAGCCCTATTTCAAAATTGTGTTATAGAATCGTTCGTTTGGAATACAGAGAAGTTATTGCGTTGCGCTTATCATTTATGCCGTTTAAATTAGAAACATCAATCATCAATCGTGGAATTGGGACGGATACATAGCGTTTGCTGTTGCGTTGGTTTTACGCGGTAAATTTTTGATTGGATCATCTCTATCTAGTTCGTTGACCTCAGTTTTTCATTATTCTGCTTGTTTATGAGTAGGTAGGTACTTCGACTTGGAAATAAGAAATCAGTGGGGTTGAGTAAATGTATTCACGAAACTAATAAAGGTTGTGATGCAGAGCGATATTGCTAGTGAGATGCGTGCGCGCAACACCAGATAGCATTTGATTTAGACAACATTTTGCCTTAAAGTCGGATTCCTTCCCAGATAATTAATATCTCATAATCAACGCTCACACAATCACAAACATAGCTCTGACTCCCTATGATTATATGAAGAGTTATGTGGATTGGGAGCCAACGACTTTCAGATACGGATCAAATGTTTGCGATTATTTTATTCAAACTTCACGCTTTGCAGTCGATTTTTTTTCCATTGCGCCACTATGGGTTGTTTTTTAATCTGTAGGCATAGTTAACTATTGTCAAAAGTTTATGAAAAAGTCTTGTAACTTTTTAGCAGAAAATACTCATTTTATTGTTTCCTTTTTCAATTAAAGACATTGTTAACTTTTTCATGGCATACCATAAACCAGAACGAAATAGAAACGCGTTTCACAATTTGAAGGACCCTCAAAAACAAAGTGAATAAAAACCCTTTCGACTCTAAACTACAATCGTTAACTTCAACGATTAAAATATCGTCAACGCAACACCATTAAAAAATACGTTTGCATCCGTCAAATGCCTTGAGTTTGTTCTCACTACGCCCGAGATATAACATCGACAAAATGTCGTGCGGCCTAACTCTGTATAAAATATTCAAAATCATCATTCCCCACGGTTCAACTATTCAAAGTTGAGCGGTGAGGAATACCCCGAGTTCCTCACTGCTCAACTATACCGGATTGAGCAGTCGCGGATATTGCCCTCTGATCAACTATTTAGAGTTGATCAGTTTAGTTGAGCAGTTGCAAATCAAGTTTGTTTGTCACAATGTAACACTACCGGTATTTAGTTAAAAAAGATATAAAAACACTATTTTATTTGAGTATGAGTAAAAAAATATCAATATTTTATTTGAGTATGAGTACAAAATATAAATGTGTCACAAATATATCCTTCAATTTATTATGCGGTAATCTCCACCACTCTATTACATTCCCATTTCTGAGAATGAGACCTCTCAGAAATACCTAATTCGTAGTGGTCGTAGCTCATTTAACCACTTTTTTGGCGTACGTAACGTTAATTGCTTAGACAAGTTGAGTTTCTAGGAATTGTCGGTCGCCTCAAGATGTTTTTTCGTCATCTTCGTTCATTTCAGTAATGGAAAATATGCTCATATTGAAAAGTAAATCGATTTCGAGAGCGGGGTTGATTTGTGTTACGAGCACGGTATTGGCCAATCAGATATCGCACTGATCACTGGAATCACGGTTAGGTCGTCATCACTCACCAATTTTATCACTACGATTAAGCTACAATATCGTGATCTAATATTTTCGTCTATAATGTTATAAACACTGAATAGATATTACGTTAAGGCTGCATTTATGTGTATATGTGTGCGTACATGTGTGCTATATATATACATACATGACGTGTCAGCCCGATATACATATTATTATGCCACTACAACACAAATATATATGTACTTGCAAATATTGCAAAGAAGCTTACTATCCGATGTTTCTCAAGAAAATGTATTATGTCTTCAGTGACAAGAATGTAAGTAAGCATCTAGTAATCTTAAGACCAATTCAAATTACTTCATACGATATACTGTGGGAACGAGCTTCGATGTCTTTACGATTTAACGTCGTTATCGGAGAAACGATAAAACTTGTAACCGTACTATTTCAGATAAACTCGACAAAACGGTACGTTCCGATTGACAATTCAATCACGATTACGACTGTTTGGGATGAGATTAACGTCATTGTGAGATTTCGCTTTTCGATCTTCCGCGAACGCAGCTTTCATTCGAATAGTTATTTTCTTACTTATTATATCAAAGTTACCCATATTATGAAGTGATAAAAATCAGACATTTGTGATTAGTCCATACAGTAAAAAACGTAATTTTTTTCTTCTTCAATTCAGTATCATTTGTTTTCGCAAAGTGAAATGTCACGCTCCAGAAAGAGATAATAATTAACTCATTTACTTATTATTTGAATTATTTTCTTGATAAGTATTTTTTTACTTCTAAGATAAAGACGTATGGAAATATCATGTCAACGCTACAAATCATCATGATGATTTGTAGTATATGGAACATAATATATTATATTGCAGAAAAAAAAACAAGTTTATGGTGCTCCAAATTAACATATTTCTTATCTTTCTAAAATTAATAATTTGAGCTCAATACGGCAAGGTAGGTATAAAAACACATGAAAGAGGCTAAGAACATAAATGTGCATTAATCTTGGCCGAGGACCAAAAAGGTTTAAAATGAAAAGATTGGGAGAAACAGTTCCCAATGCAAAAAATAAACATTATTTTAGACTCATCTTACTACAATTTTTTTTTACCAACATTTAGATCACTCAAAGTCTCACACTTTTAAATGACAAATTAATGTCAAGATTGTCAAGCCCAAAACGTCATACGAATACCTGAAAAACTCATACGAAAAACTACATAATGTCTGTTTTTGCGCATCATTATTACGATCGGCGATTTACTAAATTGATTGCTTCAATCCACCACATCATCGCTTATGGCACAGATTACCTAGGAGTAGATATTTTGATCGTGTAAGCCGACAAAGAAACATGTCACGTGAAATTTGTTTTTATTTTTATTTATAAGAATATGTATGTTTGTACTATCTATTATTTGATAGCTGAACGAAACCGTTTACTAAGTCAGAAAAAGAGTTACCTGTCCTAAGTAAGAGTTACTTACTTAGGACAGGTTTCTATGTACATCAAAGGTTAATTCTCTATGCTTTAATATTTAACTAATTTCATGAATAAAAATTAAATCGTACCCAAGAGCCCATTAAAATAGATAGTCATGTTAGCGTCATAATAGACAGGTGTCATTATAATTATAAAGTTAATTAAACTCTACATATTATTTGAAAAATTATTATTGTAATAACAATGGAAACGTTAGTTGATAAAAATGCCAACTTACCTAAATCAAGTTTACTTAAAACACCGACGAACATTGATGTAGCACACCAATGTTTCCAGTTTATTGCACAAACACTCTCAAATAACCAATTAAATTGACGTTTTGTTTAGTTAATTCACTTTTAAACTATTTAATTAACCAACACTTAAATTATAGCGACACAAATTCTAAACAAAAAATGCCGGGAAGCCACCGTCTTTTGTTTTCACTTTCCAAATAGTTTTTATTTTTTCTGTTTCGCCAGTGTGTGAGAATGTACAAAGGAGTTTGTTAATAATTCAAATTGGGAACGTGTTAGTTTTCACCCGCTTTCGGGAACCGGCGCGTTGTTTGAGGCTGTACGGGTGCCCGTTGCGTCAGCGAAAGTACCACTGCGATTGTGGCACGCAACGCGCCTGCGTACGTGTGCGCCGATTCTGCACTCCTGATACATTTCTGCTTCAATTAATCCCGGCTCTGTACTCAATTACACCTACGAGTGTTGCTCCCCTGGTAGCCGACTTATACCGTTCAGCGGGGATATTGAATTGAAGTTGTGAAGTTGTGAAGAACGCCAAACGCTAAAGGCTGCGTATTGTTTTTCTTCGCACGGTGAGATGAAAAGTTTTTGCAGAGCGGCGAAAGGAGGGATCTTGAGTTTTTAGATAATGGTAGTGTTGAATTTTACCTTTTAGACGTTTTGTTTTATTGAGTGTTTTATTTGGTAGTTTTTTTTTGTTTTCTTTAAGATATTTTAAAGAATATCATCTCTTTTTATAGGTTCTGTAACATTTTGGTTGAAGCAAACCGACGAGCGATATTTTGTTCAAAATGCTATTTTCTTCTCATGTCTCGTGTTTGGTGTCTTGTGTCTGGTGTATGGTGTCAGGTGTCTTGTGTCAGGTATCTGGTGGCTTGTGTCCGATATCAGGTGTTTGGTTTCTAGTGTCTGGCGTCTGGTCTTTGGTGTCTGTTGTAGTGTCTAGTATGTTGTCTATTGTAATTCTTCTTGTATGCAAGAAAAATATCAACTTATCCGCGGGCATAGGGCGGATCGCTAGTAACTTATAGTGGCAATATAGCTCACCACAAAATGACGCAGCAATAAAGGACAAGAGTTAGTCAAATCAGGTTTTACCGCACAGCAATGGGATGAATAGCATCTGGTTGTCGTCCCCTAATCTTCACTACAGAAATTAGGCCACAACTGTCTGACAAACAAATTAACTTAATCGAGTTACTGAACCCTGCTGATTAACGGGCAAGGCTTTAGCGAAACATCCCATTAGGACTAGTTTAGCCAACGAATGGTCAGATCTCTTAAGTTTACTGCCATCTTAGGCTTATACTAGTAGTTGTAAGGCCAAAATTAGGAAAAAAAGGCTATTTAGTAATTAGTAGAAGCATGGAAATGCTCAGTTGAAATTACCAATGAAGGTCACTCTTTCAAGTAATGTAATGCGTTTTTACGAACACTTAACTAAACTACACCAAAAGCAAATCCCAACTAATATATAAATGCGAAAGTAACTCTGTCTGTCTGTCTGTTACGCTTTCACGCCTAAACTACTGAACCGATTTTTATGAAATTTGGTACAGGGATAGTTCAAGCCCTGGAGAAGGACATAGACTACTTTTTATCTCAACAAAGTGTAGTCCACGCGGGTGAAACCGCAGGGCGCAGCTAGTTAATAATAATGCTGGAAATATGCTACACTTTGAGCAAAGTTTTCAAATGTTGCCGTAAATATTTTTTTACATGGGATCGTTGACCAAACACAATTCATCTGATGTTAGGTGACAATGCAGTCAAAGGTGATGCCACGCCTGGATATGAACTGGCTCTCAAATGGGGTTGCTTGGTAGTATCAAGCCAGAAAAGTGCCTACTAGAAAATGCCCTACAACGAAGAAGAAAATCAATTCGGGCGAATTTGATTGATTTGATTTCCTGGAAATCCCACACTTCACGATTTATGCGCTCCTTTCTCCCGCATACTTGCAAAATGTGGAACGAGCTACCTTCATAAGTCTTTCCGTAGTATAGATTGCAGTTCTTCAAGATGGGTGTGAAAAGAGTTCTTATAGGTTAGCAATGCATGGGTGTTGCAATCAGAAAACACTATTGCTCCTACCGGAGGTTACAATGCAAATGTCCATAGGTGACTGTGACCGCTTTCCATCAGGTGAGTTATCTGCTTATTTGTCACTCTTTTTCATAAAAAAAAGTATCGCCATCAAAAGCCGGTAAGCTCAGTCGCGGTAAAGTCAGCCTCATAATGTTATGAATTTGTTATTCTGCCAACGTCCTTGTAAAACCAAATGACACTATCACAAACTTAAACATTGAAACCGTTAATTGCCACTCAACAGATTATCTTCTCTATCAGTCGCTTCGCATAAAAACTTTAACGACTCTTGAAGTCCCTGTTAAGGAACTGCCAGCGTTAATGACCCCTTAACCGTTAACTTTTCTGAATCCTTTCGATGTCAGTCCATAAAAACAGCCTTAAAAGCTTTAGCACCCACTTAATTACCTTCACAATGGGGTATATAACAAATCTACTTGACTTTTACCTGAACAATAGGGAAGGCGCGGTATATGCCTCGCAAAAATGAAGCGGTTTACAGAGAGAACTGTCAAAAGTACCTACCTGTCAGTGTCAAGCTGTCACATTTGTGAATAACGTTCCGTTTCACGATCATTTACATAAACAATCTGTTACATATTACTCCATTATTTTGCTGCGTTCGCATATATCACATAACTATTTATTTTATAAATTCGTTACATTTTCTTTAAAAATGAAATTGCAAATTCTTGAAGGAAATGAATACTTATAAACTGTCTACAAGCAGAAGTCACTACTCTATGGAGGGTAAAACTTAAAATGCAAAAGGTTATAATTTCTATTTGTTATTTTAAGGTTGCATTACTTTTATGACGTCAAACAAGTTGTTGTATTGCCAAGACATTACTTTATTCCAGTATTACGGAGTAACTCCGTCAAACATGGCAGAAATTAATTGTTCTTTGAATAGTGGAAATTGTTTTTGGTGCAAAGTAAAGTTTGTTCATCAGGGAGCGAATGTGTATTTGTTCCTAGTTCTGCGAACTTCAGCCGTGATGTTGTGACAGAATCACTTTTTATTGCAAATAGGCATGCATTTGACCGCCATCCCGCTTGTTGCCAAGCGATGATGCTGTGTACGGTATAACACACATACCTAGAAGGTACCTGTTCACTCTTGCCTTGAAGATCCTCAAATTGTAGCGATCGGGAAACATAGACTCCCGCAAGGAGCGGCGTCCTCAGCGGTACGCATAATGAAGGTAAAAGCAAAACGCTTGTTCCATAATGTTAAGAAACAACGTTATTTACTGAAAATCAGAGTGGTGTATCCCACCATCTAGAGCCTCTCTTGGATCAAAGAGACGCGAATTACATATTTACGAAGCTATTTTCCATTATACGGTATATTCAGAAAATATTGTACACGACAGATCGAAACCGAAAGCCCATGGCTCACGCTAGGTTGATCCTTTTCGTTATATCAGAATATGTTTTGCCTTCCTAATATAAAAGCAGGACTCGTGGAACCGGCTTTATCGTCTCAGAGGTTTGTCTCTGAGATTGGCATGGATCCTTTTTGCAACCGATATTGACATCTATTTCATTGTAAAAACCTTCTTGTTAACCTTGAAGATGTTCCGGATGTTTTCGAAGGGATCAAGTAGAATAAATGAAAAAAAAAATTGAGGTCTCCGAGTTTTTTGCAGAACAATGTGGCCCGAAGAACTTTCCTATCAGAGAACAGATATCTGATTTTTATGAATGGAACTTTTTTTGCTCGAAGAAGATATAAAACCTTAAAATTCTCAAACGTATTTTTTGGCTAAAATATTATTGTGTAGTCTGGTAAGACGCCAGCGATTTGTAACATAGGTAACGGTAGATGACGTGAAGGGCAGTGTGACGTCATCATAGAAAATTTAACTATTAGGTACCACGTTGAAAGAAAACAAGTTAATTGAAATTGTAGCTCATAATACTGCCAAGGAATTTGTCCAACTGTAGCTAATTAGCGACCCTTATCCCCATTGTCGTCCGAATAGGTCATTAACGTTATGGTAGAATAAAACTTAAGTGCACTCAGAATGTTCAGGCTACTTAGGACCGGATCTTTCATCCGTAGTTAAGGATAACCATAGACAAAAATGTCTGAAAATTTTAACCATTTGTATATCTTTTCATACATTTTGACTATGATACCAGGCGTTAGGTACGAGATACGTTCAAAGATGGTCTATCTTTGATAAGCAAGCCGCCAATTCACTTTAACCTCTTCTTTCTAATATTGAAACTAGCCTTGTTCTTTTTCTCTTGTCCCGCAGGAATTTTTCGGGATGAAAGGTCACCTATGTGTTAATCCAAGGTATATAACCTATCTTCAATTAAATGTCACTCAAATACTTTGCTCATGCTAAAACACGCTGAAACATCGTGAAGAAGTAACACACATACACACTCGCTCTCAAACTTTTGCATTTATACCTAATACTAATCTGGGGCAGTATTTTACAAATCTTTTAACTTTACGGCTTTTCTGTACTAAAATATATATGTAGTATACATATTATAAACCTTGCTCTTGAATCGTGGTCGCCACTCGAAAACCTTTCCTCCCCATCGGTTATCGGTCCGTCGAGCGATGTGGCCTGCCCATTGCCACTTCAACTTGCAAATTCTGAGAGCACACTACTCATACGTTTACACTAATCACTACATAGTATAAAACAAAGTCACTTTCTCTGTCCTATATCTGTCCTATTTTTCTGTCCTATATATAGAGTCTCTATCTATTAAAAAAACCTGCATCATAATCTGTTGCGTAGTTTTAAAGATTTAAGCATACATAGGGACATAGGGATAGGGATATAGGGACAGAGAAGTTGACTTTGTTTTATCCTATGTAGTGATTAGTATAAACGTATGATTAGTGTGCTCTCGAATTTGCAAGTTGAAGTGGCAATGGGCAGGCCACATCGCTCGACGAACCGATAACCGATGGGGAGGAAAGGTTCTCGAGTGGCGACCACGAACCGAAAGATGTTCTGTAGGTAGGCCCCCCACTAGGTGGACCGACGACATTGTAAGAGTCGCAGAGAGACGATGGATGCAAATGGCTAATGGCCGTTCATGGTGGCGTTCAAAGGGGAAGCCTATGTTCAGCAGTGGACTTCTTCCGGCTGATGATAAAGATGATGATCAGTGTAATGTACATTTCTCGATTGGGGACTAGCAAAAATGTACCTTAAAACGAATTTGAAACAAATCTGCGACAAGACTTTGTCAATTAAAGCTTGGCTTACATTTTCAGGACCTTGTAGAAACTATGTCAAAGAGTCATAAAGAAATTGTAAGTTCTTAATACGCTCAATTGGGAAAAGGGACTTGGTAACTGCCAAGGACTAAGCTTCAGCCAGATAAGAAGATACAAAAGCTTTTAAGTGATTAAATATTTAATGACTTGGAAGTATGTAAGCATCATGCAATGGTTTTATAAAAAAATTAACTCCTAGTCTTCCTTAACGATACAAATTAAAGATATTGTTTTTTTTTTTAAAAACACTGATAAGATTATAAATTCACGTACTATAAAATAATGAATTGCCTGAAGAAAATTACGCAATTTGCGCGTTAAATGGATATCAATCAAGATGCCTAGATAATGCTTTATTGTTTTACCACAACAACAGCAAAAAAATAAAATAAGAGAAAAGGAAAAACCTAGTATCCCGTTGTAAACCAAGTTATTCTAATGTTTATAAACAAAATCGAAAACAATTTTAAAGTAATACAAATCAATCATGAATGATATTGAGCGGTAATAAATTCAACAGACCAGGGACTAAAGATAATCCTTAGCAAAGCTGTTTACTTATTCCCAATATGACCTCAATCGCTCATAATTTATCGTGTTATCTATAACCCCGTTCTTCTTGACAGTAGCTAGGTGATAAAGTAATGGATAACCAGTGCACAAAGAGGTTTAAATGCAAATTACTATCGAGTTACGTGGGACTTTCATGGCTTGATATTGTGTGTGGATGAGATTAATACGCTCTATCCTATCCTACTAAAATATTATAAATGCGAAAGTTTGTGTGTGTGTGAATGTTTGTTACCACGTATCACCGTAACTACTAAACCGATTTTGATGTAATTTGAAATGGATATAACTTATACCCTAAATTAGGCTAACTTTTTATAAAGATTCGATGTACCTAGGCTCCGTCAGATATATTACTAACATTCCCATTTTTGTGGCATCCAAAAAAGTGTGAATAGCCACAATATATCTCATAAGCAGAAGTTCAAACTCCGTTTTATTTCACGCGCGGGTCTGTCCTTTGTCGAAAAGTTTTATTTACTCCATCTGCCTTCTGGATTTTAGAGATGTGACAAAGCTAAATGTTTCTAATACGTTACATTTAACCGATACGAACTTTATTCACAGGAACGCAAAAGTTACCGTTAACGAAGTGTATGAATACTTGACAAATCCAATTTGGTTCTCATTAATAAAACAAAAAGTATTAAATTTACGGGATCATTGAAAAGATTTTTGCTTACCACTCTAATATTATAAAATAGAAAGTTTGTGGGTGAATGTTTGTAACATTTTCACGCTGAAATCGCTCAACGGATTTGAGTGAAAATTGGAATGGAAATAGCTTATAGGCCGGATTAACACAGTTACTTTTTATTCCGAAAAAAAATTCTGCTGAAAAACCGCAGGAATTCGGATCAAATATTTAAACAACTACCTGCTCCCGTGATTTGGCCCACGTGGGCTACACTTTATTGCCATAAAAAGTATCCCTTGTCCTACTCCTGGGTCCGAACTATCTCCACACCAAATTTCATCAAGATTGGTTCAGCTTACAAACAAACGAACAGAGTTACTTTCGCATTTCTAGCATTAGTATGGACTAGCTGCGCCCCGCGGTTTCACCCGCCTCTTCCCGTTATCCTGCAGGAACCTTTTTCCGGGGTAAAAAGTAGCCTATCTGTTAATCTAGAATATAAGCTATATCCATTTCAAATTTCATTCATATCCGTTCAGTAGTTTTTGCGTGAAAGAGCAACAAACATCCATACTACATCCATACCTACTCACAAACTTTAATGTTTACAATATTAGTAGGATTATGCAAACGTGTCCCTATAACCACAGCTATAACTATGAAAATGTTTCCAATGGCGAATTTAAAACCTAATTTAAATACGTCACGAGTAAAGAGATCGTTGAGTTGAAATCCTCTAATCACGTGCTAATTGCACGGCGCAAATGTGGTCGAGTCGACGTTGATGACAGCAACTGCCGCCTGCCGGTTTCATCTGCATTTATTGGGGTACAAAGCGAGCCTTAAATGTGGTTTGTCCAGTAGAAACAATGTTAAATACCTATTACCTACTGAATTTAACAGCATTGGACTTTATTAAAGGCATTGGAACTCAACCAATACACATTTTAATGATCCATCTATATTTCATCATCATCATTATTAACCTATCATGTTTCCACTGCTGGGCATAGGTCTTCTCTCAGAGAAATAGTATGGGACTTAATCCACCACGCAGTCCTAGTTGTCTAAGGAAAGCAGTCGTTGAGCTATGTCGGAAGCCTTCGGGCGGTTTGAAAACTCCGACAATGCTGGCCACAAGTCGCGTATTTTTTGCTACTTACTGGGTAGCGTTTAACCACAAGTCACCTGATGTTAAGTGACGATGTGGTCGGAGGTGGTGTTACGCAACACCTGAATTAGGAACTGGCTCGCAAGTAAGGCTGCCGAGACACCCCACGGATGTACACCATAGATATGAATACTTAATTAATACTAAAGTCTAAAGGCGACCCTTGTAAATTGTACTTATTCATAGCTAAATATATATCCATATCAAAATAAATAATGTGAGAATTGTAAAATAAAAATTATCAAAAAAGTAATACATGAAATTTGTAAAAATAAACGTATGGCAACATTGATTCATTTCACATCCCTAGTGCCTCGCGATTCTCAAAGGAATCGACCAACGAGCAAACATCGAACTCCTAGGGACACAACTCTGTGTTGTTCCTTTACTTTGGCTTTGGATAAAGTAAGGTTCGCTTTGCGACAAAAAAAAATGACAGACGGGAGAGAGAGACTGGAGACCGAAGAGAAACTGTCTACGATTGTCTACTGTGCGCCGAGAATCTTAGTCTGATTTTAGCTCGAGACCTTTTGCAAGACTGAAGAAACATGACCCCATAACAAAGATGAGCATTATCCTTCAAACTCTTAGCTCTAGGTATGTATATACAAGTCAAGTTGAAAATTTAATTTCGCAGGATGCTGTCTTATCATCAAAAATGACGTTATTTTCACACGTGGTTCTTTCATCATCATCATCAGCCTGTACCACTCCACTGCCGGAAAACCTTAAACCTACGAAATACTTTTTTGTCAATTGAATAGTCAAGATGAAATTTTATTTACATTTTCAATACTCGTGTTTCTTCGGGTGCATTATGTGTGATTTTGGTGGATTATTAGATAATTATCATTCATCATCATTATCATCATCATCATCATCAGCTGGAAGACGTCCACTGCTGAACGCCACCATGAACGGCTATTACCATTATGTGTTCGTTAATGTTTAGGTATCAGTGTAGGAAATTGAAATAAAGTTAAAAATGACTTTTCTAGTTGCTCCAAAAAGTCACGGAATTTCCAAGTTCACTAAACTTTACTAAACACACAAAGGACAATCTTCTTTAGCTCAGCTTGATGCTGGATCACATCATCTCATCATCATTAATACTTGAAACTGGCTAAATACAATAATCATGTCAAACCATATAAAGAAAAAAGGATGATAAACGATGATAAAAGATGTTAAAACTTCTTAAACCTTGGAAAGAACGTGAACAATGACCATTTCTGTCGTAACCAGAAAAGAGTTTACAAAGATACAACTCGGACTGCATGCGACGTTCTCTTGGCGCTGGACAAACTTCTGTTCGCTGCATTCCGTCCACGTATTTGTAGTTTGTGTGCTCGCCACTGCCGTGTGGCTAGCGGATGCCTTTTTATTACTTAACAAGTTGCAGAACAGGCTCTTTTGTGTTCGATATAGCGCAAAGCAGATTAAACATCAGTTTAAAAGACGCTTTTTATTTTTAAGTAGTTTTTCTGCGTCTGGTTATAGTGGATTCTCGATCTACGTAGATTATGATACCCGGAATTCCAGTTAGGGGGCACAGCCTGTATGTGATTGTATGGGCGTTTAATGATAATTATAAACCACTTAAATATTTAAACTTAGTTAAGTTACAAAATTTAAATTTAATCTTAATGACTGTCAAATAAATCTCAACTTATCAAATCTCAACGATCAAATATAAAATAATATATTATTTGTCTTACGAAATCAAATATATCTAGCTGTCAAACCAAATGGATCCGAGCTATGACTAAATCTAGCCCTAAGCGTTCGCTTAGAACCATGAGAAACTACAGTAATTTCTCAATGCTAATGTACTAAAATACCTTACCCAAACAAACTTTGTATAATGTTGATTTAAGCCTCCCACTCCCTTCTGTTTAGTACCGAGAATGACTGACGCGACCAGTCGCATTCTATTAACCTACTGCGAGATGAGATCGTAGGCAAACTGAAACCTATCAATGTAAATAATAACTAATAACACATAACCACCTATACAGCTCTGACCCTTTACTAGGATTCGATGAATCTTCCAGGTATCAGATCCTACGCGATTTGGGGATACACTACACCCAGAACAAATTTACCTGCGTTTCAATGCTTAAACGTTACTCAGTAATAATACAACAAGTGATCACTATGTCTCGGGCTTGTTCGGGCACACATATGCGTGTGTTGCCTCGACCAAGCGTGCCTTAGAGCCGAACTGACATTCTAGAAGAATTTTAGTGGTGCAGTTTGTAAACTGTGTCTCAAATTCTTACGAAAAATCCAACGCAGCAAGACACTGTGCGTCACCCTAAGATATTAAATCTCTTTAACATTGCTCTTCAATACTGAATACGGAAATTTATGCACTCTTCGATTTGGCTGTTGATTAATTGGCACAGATGGACAAGAGTTTTACTGCTACAGTTAAAGTGATATGAGTACACAGTTTGTCGTGCAAGTTGAAGTGGCAATGGGCAGGCCACATGGCCCGACGAACCAATAACCGATGGGGAAGAAAGGTTCTCGAGTTGCGACCACGAACCGGAAGACGTTCTGTAGGTAGGCCCACGACAAGTGGGCAAGTGGCGTTCAAGGAGGGAGGGAGTGGACGTCTTCCAGCTGATGATGATGATGATGATGATGATGAACTCTGTTCATTTAAATACAAAAACAGTCGTCGCACGTCGCGTAATGTGACAACGCGACGTGCGACATGTCGCGTTAGTGAGTTAGTTACATAAACAAGATACTTCATCAAACTCACTCAAAGTTTTACTGGAGACGCACTCATAAAAGTAAATAGATATAGCTTATATATTATTTAACGCTAAGATTTCGCGTGAATTTTGAGAGTCTCGGGTTAAATGCGCTTTTGATCTTGAATATTGGCTGGGGAATATCAAAACTTTGTGGCTTAACGTAAATAGTGCATTAATAGTATATAATAATAATAACTAGCTACACCTCGTGTTTACACTTGTGGTTTTTCCATTATCTTGCAAGAAAAGAAATATAAAGATGAATTAAAGAAGAAACGTTTTATTGATTAACACACCGATTTAAGGAATAAAACTCATCAACAAATTTTAATATTTCACATATTTTATTAATGAATATTATGCTTATTGCATTTTACGGACTAAAAGTAGGTTAATTAAAATTCCGAACTGTCGATTGCCGGCTTATTATAATAATTAAATATGCTCTGTAACTTCTGAAACATTTTGTTTATTAAATAATTGCGTAAACAGCTATACAAATAAAATGAAATTCGAGTTAATTTTCATTAATTTATTCCATTAGTCAATTCAAATGGTAGTATCGGTTGTAAGTATCGTATGTCAAGTGTTTTATTTTCACTGCTTAGATAGGTAAATATATCATTGTATGATAAAAAGTATATGCGGCTGATAATGCGCCGATGATAGCGACCCGCAGTTGTGGGTAAAAATACTTCGTTAAGCATCCACTTTTCAGTAAAGGATAACATCGGGATGAAATTATAGCTTGAAGCATGGTGGTAGTGCGTTGCTCACCTAGCCAGCTTAAGCTAAGATTATCGCCAAGCATCATTTGTTATGGTGTGTTTCAGCAAAAAGCCAGTTTGAGAGCCAGTTCCTAATCCAGGCGTTGCGTGGCACTACCTTCGACCCCATCGCTGCTTCATCATCAGCCTATTAAGTTCCCACTGCTGGGACTCTTGCCTTCTCTCAGTGAAAGAGAGTATCTACCACGCTAACCCAATACGGGTTGGTAGATGTCGCATGCCCTTGAATGTTGTGGTTCTTGGACATGCCGGTTTCCTCACGATGTTTTCCTTCACCGTTTTGAGCGATGGTAAATCCACACATAACTTATTAAGTCATAGGTGCGGGGCCGAGAGGATTCGAAGTCGGTGTCGGCGCTTTGTGAAGCGCACGCGTTACCGTTTGATCAAGTATCACCACTTAACAGCACGTAATCTTTGTTCAAATGCTACTTTGTAAGATATAAAAAAATCATACAGGTCACTCAAACGCTTCTAAAGCCGTTGAGTTGAGCGTCATTCATTCGTTCCTTTTTTATCCGCAATCCCTAACACAGCACTATGTTGTTTATTTTCAATCCGCAAACAGCCAAGCGGCTAACCCGAGTCCCTGTAAGCCTAAAGCGCACCATACATCGACGAGTTTGATTAAAGCCCCGGCATTCCTGCTACGCCTGACTCGCAAACTGCCCTACCCTATCAACTTACCACGAAACTGCACTGCCCTAGAGAATGACTTCAAAATTAATCTTATAAAATTGGGGCTAATTATCTCAGTAATTATCGTTGCAAAAAATCTTAATTATATATATGCTAATCTGCATGACACATAACAGTTACGCGTACACCAAAACCGATTTTGTCAGCCGATGACGGACAGAACTACTTGGACGAGTACCTCGGACGTTCAACTGATTACACTGCAGACGATAACGGCCGTTGTCAGTAGAACTTATGAAGTCTGAACTGTGCAACTACAGAGTACAGACGTGTTTTTAAAAATGGAGGATTTCGAAAAAATATATTTTTTAGAAAATTAATTTTTCAATATCCATTCTTGATCTAAATAACGACTCGATAGCAGAAAGAAGCCGGTAAAACTGACAAAAAATCCAAACACGTTCGGACTCATCAGTTGATCGTCCGTTATCGGGCGTCAACGGACGACGTCGGTAGTACCAGTGTATGCGCTCTCTTTCATTTACTTACGTTAGATTTGATCGGCCGAGTTCGGCCGATGACGCCCAAACATACTTCGGCCGATGACGGATTCGGTGTACGCAAGCCTTTAGAAGAAATAATCCCTTAATATTATAAATGCGAAAGTAGCTCTGTCTGTCTGTCTTTCACGCCTAAACTACTGAACCGATTTAAATGAAATGTGCTACAGAGATAGTCTAAAGCCTGAGAAAGGACATAGGCTAATTTTATTTGCTATAAAATGTAGCCTACGCAGGTAAAACCACGGGGAACAGCTAGTGCAAAATATGTATTTTTATATTGAAAAAAAAATCTGCAAAGTGCTCCATATGTTTACCGCTAAGACCATGTTTTACCAGATCGATGAATAACAAAGACATGTTACCACCACCTCATTATTAAGAAATACAGTATCCAGGGGCTTTTAAACAATTTTTAGAGTTATTCAACTTGGTGTGAGATTTCCACTAGATAAGGGTGAGCTTTAGCAAAATGGCACGCAAGTAGGTAATAAAAACCTTCATCATTCTTAAAATGACTACTGTTTAAAATTCGCTACCTCACAAAGCTCATTTCACGACCAAAATGTAGCCAAGGGTCGGCAGTAGGCACTACTCAATTACTCGAATGGAATTCATCTTCATATCTTAAACGAACTGAGTGACTGGACCGCTCAGGCCGTCACTCAGTTTTATGGATCGAGCGTTTGCGTGTTCAATGTTTAACATAATGAGTTACTTCAATAATTTGACCCTCTATATAATTTGCTGGTCGTTTGAAAGATTTACTTTCGTAATGTACTACCGTGCGGTCGGACTAGGAAAAAATATCAACTCTGGAAGGAATCCTTTTGCAGCGTTTGGCCACAAGTCACCTGATGTTAAGTGACGATGTGGTCGAATGCGGTGCCACACTATACTTTGATTGGGATCCGCTAAAATAATTCCAAATCCGACACCGCGTAGGTACAAATCAATACAAAAGACTGAACATAAATCAAAGAACTGTCCAAAAGGACTTAATTTTCTTATTTATTCTCCTGTGTCTAGGTTAATTAAATATGACAGTAGGTATATAAGAATTTAGGTTTTTTTAATAAACTGCACTTTAAAATATAGCCCACTAGGCCTATTTTTAAAGTTCAGTGGCATAGTCTAATCGTCTTATAAAACCTGTAGTCACAGTGATCGAAGTCACTGATAACAACTAGTCTCAAAATAAATAAAAAGAAAGCCACCAGTAACTTTATGAGTCACTTTTAGAGAACTCACTATATTTAATAGTAGGCACTTTATCTCTTCCCTAAAGTGAATTATCATCGGAGAGAACGCTATGTCTAAATTAAGTAAAATGTTTTGGGTTTAACGACGTGAAAATGTGAGGCAAGCCAAGCGCAAAATTCCCTCTTTGTTTTATATGTTAGAAAAACTTTCAATTAAGTGAGAGAAATAAAACTTTTTCTGTTGAACCCGTATTATGTTATGTTTTTTACGCACGTATTTTAATTTGGTTTAGTGATCTTAAAAAAAGGTAAGTAGGTATTTTATGGTGTGTGTAATTTTTTTGTTTTTAGTTTAGTTTTAACTATACTGCTTTTGAGTAGACCACTTTTAATAGCAGTTCATATGTTTCGGGTCTGTATCAATAGCAATTAATGTGCACCAAGATTCTGAGAAACATACTTTTTGCTTTGCTCAATTCAATTGACATAACATGCTCAATGAATCTGGAATAAAATGGAATAAAAACATACATAAACTTAAAAAACGCGCTCTAATCTGAAGTAAATTTTTAAGATTACTCTAAAAGCACTTTTTCGACCCAAAAGCGCTTCAAACGCAAATTTGAAGCGTACTGAAAAGTTATAGAAGATTTTTTTTACGAAAACTTCAAAAACAAGCAGGCAAAAGTATTGGAAAGCCGCGGAACAATAATGGAAAGATCGGGCTTCAGTTGCGTCCAGGATCATGCACACACCGCCTCCGGAAATTGCTTTTAACAACTTTAATTGGATTCTCACAAGAAAAAAGTTTCCCACTCTGCCTTTGTAAGTGGCAAAGCTTTTAAAGCCGAGATTAGACCGGTTATTAAGCAAGCTGTTTATGGATACATCGTTTATTCATGACGAGCCACCTTTTTGGCTTAGGATATTTGAAATCAAAGTAAGTTTGTTTTTTTATACTCGAAGGCTTTGAATATTCTTTCTTATTAGTGAAAAAGTTTAAATAGATATAAAAGCAGTTTCCAACTAGTTATTAAGCCTTTTTTCACAGCAAGTCCAAAACTGTGCCCGTAGTTTTACCCATGAAGACTACAATTAATCGCAATAAAAAGTTAGTATGTTCCTTTCCTAGGATTCAAACTAACTCCATACCGAATTTCATCGAGATTGGTTCAGCGGTTTAGCCGTGAAAAGGTAACAGACAGAGGGCCAGAAAGAGTTACTTACGCGTTTATTATTCCAATATGGATTGATGTACAGTCAACGACTAAAGTCGCTGAACAATATCAAAATTTCCAATTATGTTTATATCTTAAACCGCAACCTTTAACCGCATCATCACTTCGATTAGGTGTGTTGTGTTATGGTCAAACGCTACCTTGTAAGTTGTAAAAAACAAACCAAACATGACAGTCTTAAAACACATTTGAAAAATTGAGTATGATCAGCTACTTTTGTCGCTGACTGTACCATAAAAAATAACTTATTGTTTGTGGCAGTTGCTTTCAGGGACATTTATCGAATTATTTCAACCAACACAAAAATCAAAACACCAGTAGTTCTATCTATTATAGCTGCGTATTCAGAACGCGTTAATGAAGTGAGATGCTAAAGCCGCATTTCCATTGAAATCCATTGCAACGAGTATCGGGGGAGAGATGAGTGAGTGAGGGACAATTCGGCTGCAGTGTTTGGCTGTAGTTTGCTTCTGAAATGCGTGTTTGGAATTTGCCGGAACACTTGTGTGACTGTGAACATATAGTTTTCTCTATGTAGTGCATTGTTAGCGTGAACATTTGTTCCGTTTCTGGGTGTTGTGGTCCCCTGATTGGCGTATGTTTTATACTCTAGGTACAGAAAATCTTTGTAATAAAAGTCAGATTTGTGTAAAAGTCAAATAAGAGACGCTGAATTTTAAACGACACCTGCGTATTTTATTTATTATATTGCTTAGAAGATAATAATAAGCTTATAGCTATCAGATAAAACAGCTAGGTGCTTTTATCATGATTGGATCAAATAGAACTCAGAACGTATCTTGGGCTTTTCTTCATTGACACAACGCGTTGTGCTCTAATATCGCGACAGCCACGACGCGTATTCCGCTATGTGGTCATCCAATGTTTACCATGACGCGTAATGTGCTTTTCACAAGCATCCTTACGCAAATTTTGCAATGTGGTCATTTTATACAGACTATTACGCGTTGTGGTCAGTCTTATTCGCTCAATGCTTTCTTGTTCTTCTTTTGTGCCTTCTTTTAGCCTTACAGAGACATATTTTCTTGATTCTCTAGACGATGCCAATAGCACAACACAGCTTCATCTCAAATTGGCCTAAGCCTGCGACACATTCACTAGCAACATAAAGTAATAGCAGCATTCATGCTTGCCAAATGTTTCTCTCGGTGCTCGATACTTTTTGCGTTGGCGATTGTTGACCCAGCTGTTCTGAATAGAAAATTGAAACGAGGGAACGTCAAAATTCGCTATTGTACTTACGAATGTAGAATCTAGTATCCCTAGATCCCTGTCCAGGCGAAGCGCCTTCGTACACCTTCTCATTTATCTATGGTGAAGCAATGATCTAACGCTAATCTGTAAGAAGCAAAGAGAACTGTTGCCAAGGAGGAGGAAAAAAATAGGGCGCTATTTTTTTTCAATGTAAAAATAGTATAGTTAAAAATATTTTTAATTAAAAATGGCAAACAAGCAGACGGTCTGGTGGCAAGCAGTTACCGTCGCCTACTTTTGCAACACCGGGGGAGTTGCCGTTCGTTAAGAACTCTTTTCACACCATCTATTGACGACGCGTTAGCCGAGTTGGTAGTGACCCTGCCTTCGAAGCTAGCGGTCCCGGGTTCGAATCCCGGTAAGGGCAAATATATCTGTGATGAGCACGATTATATTTTGTTCCTAAATCTTGGATATTTCTATCTACATAATTATTTATTTCTCTGTATAAGTATGAATATCGTTGTCTAGTACCCATAACACAAGTTTCGAGCTTAATTTGGAGCCCCAAAACGTCAAACTTAAAAATTGACCTAGCCAGGTCAATTTTTAAGTTTGACGTTTTAAAGTGATCACAATGTATCCTATTGAATAAAGAAAAATTGACTTTTGACTTTTGACTTTTGACTTTTGACTTATTATATAAGTATGTATATCGTTGTCTAGTACCTACCCATAACACAAGTTTCGAGCTTAATTTGGGGCTAGGTCAATTTGTGTGCAATGGTCCCCCGATATTTATTATTATTATTTATTGATATATTCCAGCAGTTTACGACCCAGACGTAGAGTAGCGCCACCTTCATCCACAATAAATAACTTGTGATCAAAGGCTACCGGTGGCTACCCAGTAACAAATATAAAGAAATCACTAAAACGGTAGTGCAAAAGGTACTGTGCGGAGGCTGTTTATGCTGGCCTTTACGTCGCTCGTTTTTCTAGGAATCGATTTGCACAGGTTTTCTTACAAATTTTGGCTTAGAGCCAAACGCATTTTGTTCTTGCTCACCCCGGCTTGGTATCTCGGTGCTCTATGCAGCTAACAGTTGACTAATTATATCGCTTGCTCTAACAAATACCGCCATTACGGCTTATTGTGATAGTAAATTGGTACCGGTAAGTCTAGTCTACTTATTGTCTTTTTACGCGGGTTTCACCATCCACAGTTAATCTTATCTTTTGTCAAATCCGCAGTTTCATCTCCAGTTAAGTAAAATTTTGTTGCACTAACTATGGTAAAAAAGTCTTAATTTAACGGTAACATAACCGCTAAAATCTGCCCGGGTAAGGTAAAAACATCAATCAAAAAGCTGTCAAGTACTCGTTGATGGTGTAATACGTTTTAGTTACAGTTCACGATTAACATTAAAGCTGCAGTTAATTTAATCTAAACAATAACTTGGTTATGGTACGACCCAGCCTTAAAATTTGAATCAGGTATTAAAAAGAAATGGCACGTGCAATTTAAAAGAAAATAAAGTGTGTAGCCCAAAATAAGTTATAATAATATAAAAACGCGATGTGCGATCGGAAATGCTCACCTACGCGTATGTATGTATATCAAATTAAAACAGGATTAAAAATTGAAAAAATCATAGAGTACGCAAAAGTAAATATTATGTAAATCTGTTCATGCTGAACTAAAACTCTATTCTCATATAACAACTTTGAATTATCTAATTGAAAGTACCTAAAACTATTAACTAAAATTATTATGAACATGCAACATTAGTTGGACGTTCAAAAGTTTCATATGAACATGCTAACTGCTCTCTGCCACTTATGAAGCATTCGCATTTGGCTCGACTTTTTCGGTAACTATAGCAATATTGCATGCAAAATGCATTCTAATTCTATATTAATTAGAGGTGAGTATCGGATTAGATGCAGCGATTAGGTATTTCGCGAGATTAGGTCGCACCTGACCTACATACATCAAATTATCGTTCCACGCGTTCCACCTAATCTCAGTCTCTCGCTGCAAACAATGCAAATCAAATACCGAAACGTTATGTTACCGGTATTAAAAACGCAAAGGTACAAAGTATTATTTCTTGTGGTACCTATACTAGTAGGTACCATTTATAGTAGGTTGAAAGAACGCAGTTCTAAGCTATTGTCAGCTCTATCTATGTAGATTAAATTTGAAGCAACGGATTAGATATTTGAATTAGATTACTTGCCGTCCACTCCGTCTCTACGGACTTCGTGATTAGGTAGGATTCGATGGATTAGCTAGTATCATACCAATATTATAAATAAATGCGAAAGTTTATGTGTGTGTGTGTGTGTGTGAATGTTTGTTACTACGTGTCACCGTAACCGATATCCGAAGGGGAAGAAAAGTTCTCTAGTGGCGACCACGAACCGGAAGACGTTCTGTAGGTAGGCCCCCACTAGGTGGACCGACTACATTCTAAGAGTCGCAGGGAGCCAATGGATCCAAATGGCTAATAGCTGTTCAAGGGGGGAGGCCTATGTTCAGCAGTGGACTTCTTCCGGCTGATGATGATGATGTTGATGATGATCACCGTATCTACTTAACCGATTTTTATGAAATTTGGAATACTTATTACAAAGTAACTGTTCCCCGCGGTTTCACCTGCGTCTTCCCGTTCTCGCACAGGAACCTTTTTCTGGGATAGCCTATGTAATAATCCAGGGCGTAAGCTATCTCCATTCCAAATTTCATAAAAATCGGTTTAGTAGATACGGTGATACGTAGTAACAAACTTTCACGTAACAAACATTCACACACACAAACTTCTGCATTTATAATATTAGTAGGATTTAAGCGATTAGAGGTGGAATATATCTCAAATATACCTAATATAACCCATCTCTATTAATAACTCAACCATGGTGGTTGGGACACAACAATTATTCAGTGTGCGACATTTGCATGTCATCAGGGTTGTCAGGGCGTGCTTTGTGGGCGTCTTCCATTCACAGCGACAGTGTGTCGGGCTAATACCGGCATCCTTTGATGCGCAAACATTATGGCATCAGCTTATTGCTACGCACGGACACGCAGCGTAAGTTTGACTTGCCATACCTTAAATAACAACGTTAGAAGTAACTACGACATACGCATATTACGCATGTAGGTATTATGTATTCTATAAAGCGTTGCATTTGCGTGCGTAGTATGCGTAGTAATTGATTAATGCCATACTAATATGCATATAATGATCAGACAAAATATCTAAAACCCTAGTATACCCCTAAAATCTAGGCTAATAATGACAGCACATCTGTTCACCATAGAGGAAGTATGAGCTTACATAACAGCAGTAATGTTCACCTCCCCATAATCTCATTATCATAAGCATGATATATTAAGTCGTAACCAGCCTCCAACTGGTGCAGGAAATGAAACTACTGGATATGGTCCGGGTCTCAATAATAGACTTATCCCGTATGTGATTGAAGGGTTAACTGATGCCAATCTGGGAGTAACAAAAAGGTTAAATAAAATCACTAAAAAATATTCTAGGAATGTAATCAAAACTACATTTGCAATCAATACCTCGAAGCCCTTCTGAGAATTTAATTTTTTAACTGACTTCTTGTTCAAGTTCTTTTTTTATATATAGTTTACTAGCTCTTCCTCGCGATTTCACCAACGTGGGCTAAAGATTATCGCGATGAAAAGTAGCCTATGTCCTTTCTCAGGCTCTAGACTATCTCTGTACCAAATTTCATTTAAATCGTTTGAGTAGTTTAGGCGTGAAAGACAGACAGACAGAGTTACTTTCGCATTATAAATAGTAAGGATTTTGTTCTTTTATGTTTTCATAAAGGGTAGTTTGCTTTAATGTTTTAGTGTAGAATGAATTATTTTCAATTCTTATGATACCTAAATAGTTTTATTTTATTTTTTTAAAAATACATAATTAACCTTAATTTTTAGCTTCACCTCTGAGTCAGCCTCGGGTCAGCCTTAGGCACTTACGAAGAACCACGAGTTAAATTAATAAACACAGAATTTAATGACTCCGAGAACGGGCCTTAAGGTAAAACTAGTCTTCTGTCTCTAATTAAATCAATTCTGTCTGCTAATTCGAGACACAGGTAAGTTTCATTTCTGAACAACAAATTAAACTAGTTTGAGAATCTATTAAATTTCCGAACGATGGTATCAAAAAACATAAAAACTATGTCAACTAGTCAATAAGGTAAGAACTGAGCAAATGTGTGTGGGAGTTAGATACATGTTTAGATACACTAGCTGAACTATATCAAGCCTAAAGGCAGTGGTAAAGTGTAGTGTGTGAGTACGTTATGTGATAAAAGTGTTGATACTAAATATTTATATTACCTACAACTTTGAGGTTCAACTTTTTTTCATACGACTTGTAGTTTTGCCGGAAATCAAGATAAACCATTTTTACCCTTAAAAACGTATGCCTGTCCGACCACAGATTTCCCATAAATTATTTTTCCCTTCATTTTTGTTATATTTTCTTCCTTTTCTATTGGATTTCATCTTTTAACTATTTTAAAAGCCCTGGTCTAATGGTGACCGTTTACCTATTAAAAGTTTTATGTTTGGACCGTTGCGTTATTGGTAAGTTATTTTACCGCAACGCAAGCCGAGCACAGCTATTTAAAGAAAGTGCCTAAAATAAAAATGAGAATAAAAAACAATAAAAACAGCAGCTTGAAGTTGACGATAATCTCAAAAACCATAGAGACTACAATATGAATAAGGATGCGGAAATATTAAATAATTTAACGTCATATGTGTGACTTTACCCGTTTTGTGTTTTAAGTCGCCTGTCCCAACTAAAGTGTGTTTTAGTGTGGATTAACCAAAACTGAGCTCAGAGCTTTCTATGAATAAGTAAAACCTTATAAGCTGATAGAAAGTGCCCGCTGTTTCGGCAAGGAGTTTTTAATAACTCTATAGTGAAAAGACCGACCGATGACCGATGGGTAAGGAAGATTTTCGAGTGGCGACCACGAACCGGTAGACTTTCTGTAGGCCGGCCCCCCACTAGGTTTTATTCTGTTTTATATGCCCGCACAATCACATACATAGCACATACATAGCCTAAACTAGGTTTCCCTGTATCTAGGGTATCGGAAACTACGAGGATCGGGGATCCACAACACCCAGACACAGAACAAATTCTTGCGCTTTTTTTTTTTCAACGCACAAATAATTTGTTCTGTTGCGGGAATCGAACCCGCGACCTCACGCTTCGCCCATTGCGTCACATCAGTCGTAGGTGGACCAACGAAATTGTAAGAGTCGCAGGGAGTCGATAGATGCAAATGGCTAATAGTCGTTCGTGGTGGCGTTTAAAGGGGGAGGCCTATGTTCAGCAGTGGACTTCTTCTGGCTGATGATGATAGTGAAATAATGCATTCTTGTCGGTGAAGCATTTTCCATCTTGTTCCGTCCTCAGTCATCTTTTGACCTATAGACGTTGCATGTGTGTTGCATAGGTTGTCACTGGATAAAGTCATGAGACTTTGCCTTTCCGCCGGTTTTGTGTAAACACATGATTACCGATTTACGGCCGGTTTAATAACTTATCTATCCACGGTTTGACCAACTAGAGATAGAAATTTGACAGCTCCATAATGTCACATTTCTATCACTAGTAGGGCAAACCATAGGTTATTGAAACTGGAGTTGGGAGCAATGCAGGACCAACAGACACGTATTCATTTTTATCAGTTGTTGTTTCATGTTTTTATTTCGTGAGTATCCTTCAATCGCCATACCTGACGATGAATTTGTCACATAAAAGATTTCTAACTAAGTCAAAAATAATTGTAACTACGCAGAAATTTTCACGACTTTTTTTTCATTTCTTCTTATTAATGTTTCTCGGAATAGAAAGATAGAACTCTATCTTATTTTAACATAAAACATTATACATTTTAAAGTGTGTTTGTTTGTTCGCCCTTCTTTCACGCAGCAAGTGGGCAAGAGTTAGACGTGATATTTTTTCATGTTGCAAATTGTTGTTGTTGTTGTTGTTTATAGGCCGGAGAATGACATAGGTAATAATAATAATAATAATGGCCGCACAATCACATACGTAGGCTCTGACCCCTAACTAGGTTTCCCTGTATCTAGGGTATCAGAAACTACGAGGATCGGGGATCCACAACACCCAGACACAGAACAAATACTTGCGCTTTTTTTTTTTCAATGCACAAATATTTGTCATGTAAAGGGAATCGAACCCGCGACCTCACGCTTCACAGTCGGCTATGCGCCCATTGCGCCATATCGGTCGGTCGAAAGGTCTTTTTATATTCCAGAAATGTAGGCTTCTTTCCACGAGGATGAAACCACGGGCACAGTTATTGTAGAATTATAGAGTTAGCTTAGCGCACCATAATTATACATAATCATTGTTAAAGTATTATTTGCCATCGCTCAAAACGGTGAAGGAAAACATCGCGGGGAAACCGGCATGTCCAAGAACTGCAACATTCAAAGGCATGCGACATCTACCAACCCGCACTGGGCCAGCGTGGTAGATTACAGCCCATACTCTCTCTCTGAGAGAAGGCCAGAGTCCCAGCAGTGGGAACGTGAAAGGCTGATAATGATTGTTAAAGTAAACAAAATGATCTCCCTACTTTAGCTGGAAAGCTATTTCATTCTAACTTTTCAATCCTAAAAATATTGAAAACAAAATTTAAAACCAAGGGTTCTCCTCACGTTTTGCAACGTGATTTTACTCAAAACTGCGGGGCACAGCTAGTCTTATTATAACTCTCGTAAACGAAGTCTTTGAAGTCAACCTTTGATCAACCTTCGAGGATAATAATCTGAAGATCGTGGAAATTGAGACGTCTTCGTAACTATAATCTAAACTTTGATGAATCTGCTCGCATGTCGGAACTTGAATGACGAGACTAAGATGATAAACACATTTAGTTGTTATTTTTAGACTTATTTACTTTCCTTTTACGAAGTCACGAAGGATTTGTGCGAGCTCCAAGTGACAGGGCATTATAACATCAATGATGATTTAACATCTTATATTCCCAGGATGACGAGTGCAGCGCATTGCCGCGGTAGCCTCATGTGAAAGCCAGTTCCTAGGCCAGACTTAGCATGGCGCGGCGAACCTTCGAACATAACGTTCCTTGACATCAGGTGACTGGAGGTCAAATCCTACCCTGTATATATAAAAAAAACTTATAATTATTAAATAAACAGTAGAGGATTAACTTACTGTACATCAGTTTGTTTGTACTCACATAAAAAAAGTAATTCCATTTGAGAGCTTTGAAGCTTTTTAAGTCTAAGGATTAGATTTTAGAAAACCTTTAGGATCTCTAAGCTGAACCTAAGATAATATACAAATAAGTAATAGAACTAAAGGAGTCATAAATGTCGTAAATATTGTAAATATTGCGGGAAAGCAAGCTTATCCATTTATAAAATAAAAACGACCTTAATCTGAAGTGTTGAAAACGAGAGATAACGAGAGCTTTATTATAAAATTTCCTTCGTGAAATTAACCATGCAAAATGTTATAACAAGACCGCTTTCAGTGTGAGCCATTTAGATGTAAAAGACGGGCAGCCTGATTTCCTTATCTATTGTGGAATAGACAAAGTTAACCGACGGGATTTTGTTTAATAAAGTCCTTTGAGAGACATGTTTTGGCAGACAAATCCTACTAATATTTTAAACGTAAAAGCTTGTGAGTATGAATTACTACTCTTTTACGCAAAAAACTACTGAACAGATTTTGAATTTTGAATGGAGATAGCTTATACCTTGCATTAAAACACCGGGATAACGCTAGACTTATATATAGTTATCAATGCATTTTATCATATACTAGTGAAGTGAATCGTCCTGGCTCGCACGGGTAGATAATTGTATACAGAATTTTGAATATTCTAGTAGATCCAAAAAAATACTTGCATATAACCACTTCCTGATACAAACGCAACAAAAAATAGCAATTCTGTCTAGGTATTTTGAATTTTTGTGGGACGAAAAGTAATTCATTTTTATAAAAGAAAGACTAGGTACCACGTGGTAGTAAACATTCATGACAATTCATCTGACTGGGTACCGTACCACATTGCTAGCTAAGTTAGCATTATTTACTAAGGCATGAATTTTGAAGAATAGAACTTAAGAATGATGTGTTACGGTGTTGATTGCAGTGCAGCATCGAACTTTGCATTGCAAAATACTGGACGTGGCGCTACAACTGTTATGGGCAGATATACTGCATACCATTTAGACAGAGACCTCGTCGTGTTGTTGTATAAAAAAGGGTGATTAAGGAAATAAATCCCAGATTAACATTTAGACTAGTTTCAAATTTATAGTCAAATAGCTGAACGGTGCTTGGCGACAGATTCTTAACAAGAGGATGGTAGCTAGCCAGGCGAGTACTAGAAAGTACCCTACCACCAAGCTATGGTTTCATCACGATGTTTTTCCTTCACCGAAAGCTCAAGCCCATTGTAGGATTCGAACCCACGTCCTACGGATCGCAAGCCGACGTCACTACCACTGAGCCATCATCATGATCCCTTTCAGTAGCGAATTTCACACCACGATTTTTGCTTCTTTTTTCAGCTTTTCCATTCATAAAATGTTGCTGATTTTATCGTAAAATGAAATGCGGAAAGAACTTAGAAAATTCTATATTATAATCTCCAACTCCCGGTTTTAGTAACTTACAAAGAGATTACGAGATATATACATGGTTAAAATGGGAAATCAAGGCAAATAAAACAGAAAAATATATTATTTTCGAGTGGTCAATGATCCTGAAACATTTATTGTCTTACTTTAGAGTCACAAGTAGAAAGATCAGATAGAGAGAATAAGATAGACTGATAAAACAAAACCAGCAGTATTTCATTAAGAGAATTGTAATATTAAAAACATTTCTACTTTACTTCTACATTTCGTCTTCAAAATCAGCTAAGCTGTCATTTGTTATTAACTTATGGAATTCTCTATTGAAATAATCTGATATCATGTTCCATACGTTAATAGAATACCAATGTATTACACCTAAAACAAACATAAGTCTTGCTACCAACCCAAACATTTTATGTTCTTACCTATTTACTCGTCCAAAAAGTTTTGACTAACCTGTACTTATAAACAGTTTAAGATGGATTATATATAAGTCGTTCTAAGCATATAGGCTAATATCAATTTACATTTGAAACTGTCAAAGAAAATTGTGAATCTCAGCAAAAGTGAAATGCGTACAAGTCCATACAAAGTCAGGCTTAATATATTGAATCTTCTCCATAGACCATGTCATAGATAATCGCAAAGGTAGTCTGAAGGTGAGGGTAAACCAAAGTAGTCACCATCACTATGCTGTTTGCTACGACAAACAATTTCATCGTCTCAAGCCCATCTGGAGACCTGAAAGTGAAAAAGACGGTTTGAAATATTTGACTTCAAACATAATAATAAACCGTCCACAAATGTGATAATTTTTGCTCAATGGTGTCAACCGAAAATATTCACACCATTTTCACCACGAAAGCGCATAACCCTATCATCAAAAAGCGATCACTACTAAAGATTTACTATAGCTTCCTGACGGCAAAAAATACTTTCAAAGAGCTGAGAGAATACAGGATTTGATTAGGTTAAAGTAAATCATTTAAATCAATCGTAAAGGATGAAAATATAAGTTAAAGTTGTAGCCTGATTGCAAGCGCATGTTTTCAGACCGCTTGAAAGCCTCCGACAAAGTCTAACGACTGTTATTCTCAGTTACGGCCTCCAAAGCACGACAGCGCTCAGATGTAAATACCACTGGTAGTCAAAATCAGGTGTTTTGTAGTCAAACGCTACCCCGTAAGATGTATTTTTCCATTGCTAACTTACTTAAGCCAACCACCAAATCCTTGATCCTCATCATCCAAAGAATCAACCTTGACTGTAGGCTTTTCAGTGCTGCCACTTTCTTTGTCTTCTGAAATTTTCACTGTCCTTTGTTTCGCCATCCCATGATTCAGCTTTTTCTTCATATTATCTGAGGAAAATATCAACATCATGTTTTAGAAAATGTCTGTTTTGATGCATACAAAATGTATGTTCTCCGTCATCCAATAAAAAATACTGCCTGTTTCTTTATTTTTTTACTGGACGGCCAAGCTTTTGACCGCGGTACAATTCCATGCAGGTTTTTGCCGCACAAAGTTTTCGGCACTGCAACTGTTACTCATACCATTATAAAATACCATCACATATGTACTAGCAAACTGCCTCGCCCGGTTTGATGTTGAAATTTTTCCATACAAACTTTAGTATCCCATACAAAAGTGATTTTCAAAAAAATCCTTGCTTAGTACAGCCCTACACTACCTAAAGCATGTACATTGTACCGCTCTAAATTTCAAGTATGTACGTCAGGCGGTTCGGGTTCACTTTACTACCTATCTATCAGTCATTGAGTCATGTTATAGGTAGGTATGTAATATATAGCAAGCAAACTGTCTTCCCGTTTCCTTTCTTTAGCTACATAATATAGCGATGATGGCTCAGTGGTAGTGACGTCGGCTTGCGATCCGTAGGACGTGGGTTCGAATCCTACAATGAGCTTGAGCTTTCGATGAAGGAAAACATCGTGATGAAACCATAGCTTGGTGGTAGGGTATTTTCTAGTACTCGCCTGGCTAGCTACCACCCTCTTGTTAAGAATCTGTCGCCAAGCACCTAGCGGTGTGTTCCGGCAGCCTCACTTGAGAGCCAGTTCCCAGTCCAGGTGTAGCGTGGCGCCATCTTCGACCACATCGTCACTTAACATCAGATGACTTGTGGTCAAACGCTACCCTGTAAATATTTAAAAAAAAACATAAAAAACCCCTGCACTTATTATCACGTAACATAACATTATAAATACAAATTTTAATAGTTGCTTTAACACCAATGGACTTCAATAAATTACCATTGATCATTAAAAACCTTAATGCTGAAATGAATAACAGTTCTTTAATAAATACAACTTTAACACCAACTCTTTTTGCGACCCAAAAAACATACATCAAAAAAATGTTTCGTTAAAAGTAATTCAGAACGTGCATTCGAGCGTAGCTTTGAGTGGTCGCACAACGCATCGATTTGGAAGAATTTTTATTTCATTTTGCATATTGTGGAGTGCGGCAGTCGCAGTTTGTTTAAATTCGTTTTTAACGCACGCAAAAATAAAAATAGATTACTGCTCTGAAGGCTCTGATTTGTTGAAATGGTGACAAATATGATATTGCAATTTTTAATTTATAATGCTCCACACAATTGCAACTCTGACTAGTAACTAAAAAATAATATCAAACTGGTATCCTAGTCCAGGTGTAGCGTGGCGCCTCCTTCGACCACATCGTCACTTAACATCAGGTGACTTTTGGTCAAACGCTACCCTGTAAGTAGTAAAAAAAACATCATCGTCATCTATACTAATATTATAAAGCTGCAGAGTTTGTTTGTTTGTTTGTTTGTTTGTTTGTTTGTTTGTTTGTTTGTTTGTTTGTTTGAACGCGCTAATCTCAGGAACTACTGGTCCGATTTGAAAAATTCTTTCTGTGTTGGATAGTCCATTTATCGAGGAAGGCTTTAGGCTATATTTTATTTCCAAAAAAATTAGGGATCCGTTAGAAAATTGCTATTTTGCAACCCAAGGTGTGAAATCGAAAACCTATTTTTGCGTGCGCTGCAAATACTATTGACACTAGAACAAAATAATGTATTACGGGTTTGTAGGTCTCATTTAGATCTACAAAAAAGTCCGCGAGAGCATATGTCTAACTATTATAGTTATGCCACAATAAGTGATGTTTTATTTTTTAAAAATAATTTTTGATGCCGCCGCTAGAAAAGGCTCTTTATTTGTATCTTGGTATTAATCCTTATCAAAATAAATTACTTTTTATTCAAAACTGCTTCAATGCCTTCATATAACTTTTTGAATCATTCAATTCGGACATTCCATTCGAAAGATATCACGAGTTTAAAAATGTAAGTAGTAGTAGAAAAATAAAACCGCCGCACCGCAGCGCAGCGGGAAACGCGGTGAGGTGAATCTATGAAATAGGTAAAGTGCGGTCGCGGACCAGGAAGACCTTTAACTGCGCGGTTCAAACGTGCGGTCCAAGAAAAATTAACTTAGAGTTAAAATAGGATAATGGGTACCTATAGCAGGTAACGCGTTGAGGGGCACCGAAGTGCGGGAATAATTTTGGAGTATACGGAAAATATACGCTATCGCGCCTAAACTACTGAAGCGATTTAAATGAAATTTGGTATAGAGATAATTTGAGCCCCGGGGAAGGGACATAGGATACTTTTTATCGCGATAAACTGTAGCCCACGCGGGTGAAACCGCGAGGAACAGCTAGTCATGTATAAACTCAATGCTGGATATAAGCCTCTTCCAAGGTACGCCACTGAGCCCGGTCTCGGCTCTTCTGATCCAAGCAAGTCGTCGCTTTACCCTAGGCGTCCTGCACTACGTTTGCCAAGATACACAAGTATTAGGAAGTTTTGGCAGTATACAAATGTAAAACCACGGGTGTAACCGTTGTACTTCAAGTACATTTTGACATAGTGTATAATCAGCGAAAAAAGTTTGCTGAACATGCCCCGATTGCTGATTTGTAGCACATAGGGAAGCATCAACGTGTTTAGCAACTTTTATGGTTGACTGTACTGAGCTGATATATCTGCCTGTTAATTTAGTTACATTCCACCAGAATTCACTGTTGTTAAGCCGACCTTAACCACATCAGTCAACACTACGAACATATATGGAAATCTCTCTATATTTACATACACAACTGAACACGAAAGCATACACTCGCAACCGCTACTCTCACACCTTCTTAAACGAATTATCACCGTCTCGATCAAAAACAAAGTAAAACAACACTCTCGTCTCGTTCTTAACATAACACTAAGTCGAACCAACACCTGGCGCTTTAAACAAATATTATTTTATGAAGCAGTCCCCTTAGCGTGCCGTTAGCGTGCCCTACGGTTTTAGCTGTCTTCATTACAATTTTCAGTCATATTGAACTTGGAACATCAAGAAGTAACAAACATACACACTCTCTCTTTGACCACAAGTCACCTGACGTTGAGTGACGATGGAGACCACACTACATCTGAATTGGGGAATTAACTCTTAAGTGAGACTGCCGGAACACACCAACCGGTAGTAATTCTTAACCTGAGCGTGGTAGCTAGCAGGCAAGCTCTAGAAAATTCCCTACCACCAAGCTCTTGTCTCATCATGCTGTTTTCCTTCACCGAATATATCATCGATATCATTGCTACTTAAATGAGGTTCTCCTAACTGACTGAAAAAGAGAAATTGCAACGCTTCTTTACCTGAGCCATTCCTGTTGCACTACAGCCATGAGCCATCGCAGTTTACTTTAAAGCTAATCGAACATATACATAACTAATCGAATATATTTAAAACTTTTTCTATCCATACCTTGTTGGTGGAAAGGTGTCGAAGATACTGAAGCCACGTACGCCCCGCCCGCGACTAACGTGGCTAACGAACCGCATTCACCGTGAAGCCTCTCAAGCACTGATCGATACTGTGCAAGCATTTGAGGTAGGTGATGTAAAGAACGCGATTAGTGGAAATGTTTCCACTGGCAATGTGCGATCAAGACTAATCGTCATAATCGAGTTACTAATACTCATAATCGATAATGAAATTAGTAACTTACCAATTCATTGCTGTACTCCCGTCAACTCTCAAAGATACTGTACCAGTAGCTGTGCAGCTCACTCCACAACGTGAATAACAAATTGATCACGAAAATAGTAATTTCTAAATTAGTAGTTAGTTACTAATGCCTAAAATCGAGATATCGCATAACATCGTTATATTCGAATGATTTCCATAGTATAATATATCATAATCGCCAGAAGCTATTTTCCTGTTTAACACAAAATACAATGAAAAAACACCTTTGAGGTGACATAGCTCAGTCCGAGTTTTAAGAGTATAGTTTGTAGTTAAATAGACCTTCTTGTAAGAAACTGTATAAGGGCAAGTCTACCTCGACCACAAAGCAGCCGTGCTCCAGTTCGAGTAATACCAGTACGTGATGCTTGCTGCAAACCTATCACCAAATACACAGCCTTATGTTTTGTTGTCTACACCAAATGCGATTACAAACTGTAGCTCATGATTCTATTATGTTAAAGAATTTGTCGCCAAGAGACTATCCATGAGTTACGGCAGCCTCACTTGGGAGTCCCCAATTTTAGCGTAGCGTGACACCACCTTATACCACACGTGACTTATTTTCATTGTCACCATCATCATCAGCTGGAATAAGTCCACTGCTGAACATAGCATTATAGCGATGATGGCTCAGTGGTAGTGACGTCGGCTTGCGATCCGTAGGACGTGGGTTCGAATCCTGCAATGAGCTTGAGCTTTCGGTGAAGGAAAACATCGTGATGAAACCATAGCTTGGTGGTAGGGTATTTTCTAGTACTCGCCTGGCTAGCTACCACCCTCTCGTTAAGAATCTGTCGCCAAACACCTATCAGTGTGTTCCGGCAGCCTCACTTGAGAGCCAGTTCCCAGTCCAGGTGTAGCGTGACGCCATCTTCGACCGCATAGTCACTTAACATCAGGCGACTTGTGGTCAAACGCTAACCTGTAAATAGTAAAAAAAAAAAAAAAAAAATAGCCCCCTTCGAATGTCACCATGAACGGCTATTAGCCTCGGCTCCCTGCGACTCTTACAATCTCTTCGTATAAATACGATGCACAACAGTAAAATGCTTGATTAATTATATTTTTTTTTTTTTTTTTTACTATTTACAGGGTAGTGTTTGACCACAAGTCACCTGCTGTTAAGTGACGATGTGGTCGAGGATGGCGTCACGCTACACCTGGACTGGGAACTGGCTCTCCAGTGTGGGGCTGCCGGAACACACCAATAGGTGCTTGGCGACAGATATGTTCATAACTTGTTGTTTAAATTACTCATGCAAATTTTCAAACACTCATTAAACACTAGATATAGGTAACACAAGTTATTGAAAATATTCCAAACTTCAGTTTATGTCTGTGGTTTAGATATATGATAAAATATAGGGCTAGATCAGGGACTGGAGCTAAAATACAAAACAGCGCTAAATCGAACCCCAAAATGGCTAATTTAGTATCAATGGGTAATATTGCTTCTCTTCCAGCTAATTCAAGCCTTCATAATTTTCCAAGAATCTTCAGACGTGTTTATATAACATTATCGAGATTAATTGGAACGAAATATGATCATCGTTGCTAGGTGTACACTGTATCTGTCTGATAACGCTTCTATTATTTATGGGCCTAATAACAGTAACATTAATAGAGGTACGAGTATAATACATATCGGATACATCGATATCATGAAAGGTAATGAATATTTTTGGCTGTTTACTTATTTGTATAACATAGTACAGCCTTTGTCAATGTTGATGTAAGTTTTCTTTCTTTCTTCATTTCTGAATGACGCTCAAGCAGTAATCTCTACTTAAAGCACAGATTTGAGTTTGTCATTTTATAAAAATATAATAGCCGCGCCCCACGGTGTCACCCGTGTCTTCCCGTTATCCTGCAGAAATCTTTTTCCTCGATAAAAGTAGCCTATGTGTTAATCCGGGGTATAAGCTATCTCCCTTCAAAATTTCACTCAAATTCGTTCTGTAGTTTTTGCGTGAAAGAGCAACTAACATAAATACATACATACAAACTTTCGCGTTTATAATATTAGTAGAAGAAGTAAGATGTCAAATCGCTACTTAATTATTAATCTACACTTGAGCGTCATGTTAGAATACCGACCTAAGTAGCTCATGTCAGTGAACACTTTTCATCTATCTCTAACTCTCCATCAAATCACCTTAAAAAAACAAAATCAATATAGATTTATCCATTTGGGATGAACACTGCCACAGACGTTTAAAAAACAAAGGTTAACTAAAACGTATCCACAAAAAAGCACGTAAAAGCACTGCATAATTTATTTATTTATTCCATTAACACTTGTCACTTTGTCACAAACTTCCTTAACCGTAATTTAAAACCAACTTCACAGATCAGATAAAGTCATCCGAAATGAACTGAAAACAAAGTTCCCAAAGATAAAACTACACAATTCATTGTCGAGACTCTCATCTGACCCTGGTTAAGCAAACAAGGGTTCAGGCGTTTTTATCTGAGTGACATAGGGCCCAGCAAAAACAACAGTCATCGTTACATTGTAGGTGTAGGTGGTAAATTACACGCTCGTTTCTTGGAGGGGACGGTAAAATGTATTGCGAATTTAATAATGGATGTTTTATTTATGGATACATCGTAACCTACCCTTGCTCGACTGTTGTATTATCAGACCAACAAATTATGTTTTACAAGCGCGCCGTTATACCCGCAGTTGAAACCATACCTTGGTGGTAGGGCATTTTCTAGTGTTTTCCTTTCTAAGAATCTGTTGTCAAAGACCATTCGGTGTGTTCCAGTAGCCTCACGTGATAGGAAGTTCCCAGTCTAGGTGAAGAGTGGCGTCATCTTCGACCACATCGTCACTTAACATCAGGTCTTATGGTAAAAAGTTACGTGTAAAAAGATAACTAATTATTATAAATGTGAAAGTTTGTAAGCGAGTATGTCTGTTACTTCTTCACGCTTCTCAGTGTTCTCATTTATAATCCACTATCCTCACACTATCCTATATCCAAGGTTCAAACTATCTCCGTACCAAATTTCATATAAATCGATCAAGCCAATTAGGACCAGAAAACATACGACAACATGCAAACCAGAATTTTGTATGTAAAGATATAACAAGATTTATTATGTGACTACAGTCCAAAGTCTTAACCCATTACGTCTGTCTAAAGCCAATTACAAAGTGCCTCCATGAAACCAATTCTCAATCTCAAGGCAGTAGAAGCCCTATCCTTGGTACGACTCAATCCACTAGTGATTGACGTCATTGACAGAGTCTATCACGCCGCGCAGCAGAGCGTCTGACACTTGGTAATTGTAAGCTGTAGGGCAACAATCAAACCCTGTAATTGGATATTCTGAATACATCAAGAAGTAGCGCGAAATTGTCGATTTTCCTGATATAGCATAGCTACCATATTTGATGGTATACTCACAGTATATTTAAAAAGAACAGTAGGTTAGCTAAGGCCGCTCGACGAGTTAATTGCCTACTCTTGCGGTGACGCATAGGCGGCGCGTTCCGTACTGAGTGCATGGCCGCGGCCCCGGCCGCCTCCTTTCGTTTATGTGATTGTGTGCGTGAAAAGTGCGTGCGTACACGGTGCCGCTACTCACGCACACATTCAAACCGGCGACGGCCGATTTATATGAAGCTGAACTACTACTCCTTTACTATGGTATAATAGAGCGATGGTGGCCGAACGGTACCGCTTGGGCCAATCCTCTTGACCCCGCACCTTTGACTTAATAAGTTATCGCTCAAAAGAGTGAAGGCGAACATCGCCAGCATGTCTAAGAACCACAACATTGAAGGGCATGCGACATCTATAAACCTGCATTGGACCAGCATGGTAGATACCCATACTCTCTTTCTGATATGCTGATGATGATGATGTAGACTAATATATTTTTATCAGAATAGTCATTGTTCCCAGTGAAAAAACAGGGCATAGAGTGATTTGACATTTAATATCGCCGGGTGGGGAGCGTGCGTGCAGTGCATCTGAATGCGTCACTGCGCAGGATTTTGAACTGTTGTAGTTCAAATCTTTGGGTGGCTTTGAACTATAATAAGCAAAAGTAAGGCTTGCCATCAGGCTATTGACTTATTCGCATTGCTGCTTAAAGTTTTTATGGCAAAATATCAAATGAAAGTAAAATACAAGCTGACTTGAGAACTTCATTTGTAGTTTTTTTTTTACGTCAGTTTAAAAAAATGAATGTAATCGTACTAATTAAAGTGATAACCTTTATCTCCATCAATCAAATACCTAATAAACGATGCTTTATCGGCTGTCTCAGATCAATTAATTAGTCATACTATAACGTTACTGTTTACTAACACTAATTACATTCCGATATTACAAGCTATCGCTACTGCATTAAACTAGCCATATAATTCGATTGGTTATTACCAAACAACAGCTCGAGCAAAATTTACTGTCTTATCACAAAAACCACACATTAGAAATGTGTTAAACAAACGTTCCGTAAATTTTGTAGCACAAATCGGCGTCTAACCCTTGTTTTGGTTTAAACATGAGTTAATCGCGTGTTTAAACAGGCCTAGATCTAGATATAAAAAGTGTCATTTAACATTTAGATACTGTCTAGCAAAACGATGTTAATCAGTATTTTAAATCAGTGTGTTGCGTTTAGTAACGCAAATGGCAAAAGCATTTAATACATTGTTGCAACGTCTGTTTAGCTAGACAGCGTATAAAAGTTAAATGCTGCTCAAATAATACAAATAACATTTTTTTAGGTCAAGGTCTGGGGATGTTTAAATTTAAACCCTTGATTAAGACATGTCTTAATACATATCGAGTTCTAGACGCCAATTTGTGGTACAATTTTTTTTAGAACTTTTTTCCAAAACATGTCTTAGATGTTTCTAAGTCTCTTCTAGTAAGACTGTTGGTAATATACTAACGTTAACGGTAACGCGTGTACCTTATACAAGACGCTAGAGTTCGGATCCCATCTCAGCCTATGTCCAAAAATGCTTGCACGGTAGTGTGTAAACATTAGTGTTTTCCTGATTTTCTTGATTTCCGAATTCTGGATCTCCTGGCAGTTGAATAACTGGCAAAGGTATGTTACTTCCCCAGGCGGACTCTTCCAAAGAGCCCCATTCAAATATTCAGAACAGTCAAATATCGACTGCCTTGCTCTAGACTTAGAGTTGAAATTTGTTTTCTAGGCAAAGCTATTTCAAAGGACGAATGAATTTGTCCGACTACGTTCCACTTCACGCTACTCGTCGATAAGAACGTTGTGGAGCCTGCGTTTAGCTGTCTAAGGATTCGACTAGAATCTAGTAGAATCTGTCAATCGATGGTCTAGTCACTGGACTATCGATTGACAGTGAACCGTCTATGCGTTCATTGTACGTGGACGGTGATTTCAATAGTTTGTTCATTCTACGCCCATCGCTACTGTTTACATTGCCTAGTTCCCGCTAGATAGTGGTTCAATCCCTGTTTAATGTACCTCTACCTATAGTCGCACATATAAACGTTCCTTTGAAAGCTATATAAATACTGGCGTTTGTTCTCAGCATGTCCATTCGACGAAATTCATCATGAACAATAATAATTCATATAAAGTGTTGACCTGTTGACTCATCAACTTATTTATATTCTTAATTTAATTTTATTCTTTTTCGTAAAACAGTAGTATATACGCTATTATCATATTATGTAACTATTCTTCTTCTTTTGTTTATTTTGTAATGAGCCATCATGAATCCCAACGGTAACCCATCCGCTATACAAAGTTCAGTTCAAATTCTCCACACTATTTCAGTACCTTCCAAACCTTGCATCGTACTCGTCTTATGTGACACTACACTGCAATCCTCACCAAAAAATGTGGCCTCTGCCCAATATTTCTCACTCTAAAAGCTAAATTCCTACACAAAAAATAAACAGGGATAAAATTGTATCAAGAGTAAACGAAAAATCTCCTATTGAAAGCCAAACAACGAGCTCTTTTAAAAGAAAACGGCTGAAAAAGTTTCTGAATCACAATAACCAACAAGCTATCTTTGAATTCCTGCTGCAATTCGCACATCCCAATCGACATTATTTGTTCTACGTGCGCCAAATACCCGGATACGTTGGTGGATATAAAAGTTGTTCCGTCTCGTCTCGTGTTCTACGTTGCGAGGAAATGAGAGGCGATGCTACGATTCTATGTTTCAAACTTTGATGTTATAAAAGAAAGTTTGTGAGTGATATAATACGAGTATAAGACTTTGAACAAATTAAAATTTACTCTTTACGGGTGACCAAAGGGCTGGCGCTTACCTCGGTCAACAAATCAGCCTAGTCATTCAAAGAGGTAATGTCGCCAGTCTCTTGGGCACTCTACCTGCAGGCAGCGACCTAAATCAGGTTTTTTATTTGTAGATGTTTTGTTTTATATAGATAGTTTAGCTTTAGTATTTAGTTTAATTTTTTTTCCAATTGTACTCTTTAGATAAATCTTATTTCAAATATACCTACCCATAAAATGCTTTGTCTTGAGTCTATATCTATTCTGTGCTTGAGTGACTGCCTGACTGATAGACAACGTAATAGCCTAAACCACAAGACGCAGATAGGTGGTCACCGTCGCTTGTGGATACTTGCGACAAAAGAAGTGTAGCCCTAAAAAAATCTTTTCACACCCATCTTGAAGTTCTGCATTTTTTAGCACGTCAAATATTTCTTATAGCTTCACCTAATACCTCTACGTAGGGCAACTACTTTCTTTTGTATCGCGAGTTGAAACTATCTACCTATAGAGGAGTATGTAATCGTTCGATGCCTCTTCAAGTCCTTCAGGCACCCTATTCCAATCGCCTTATAAAAGAACTGACTATCTCGAAACTCGTAAATCTTCAGAAGATACTCGTAATCTACTGTTGGTCTGGCCTTTTTATGGTGTTAAATTTTTGCACCTATAAGTGGATGGAGTTTTTATGGCTAACCAATTTTTTTTATAGGATTTATCGAGGCCAAAAGATATGTTTTGTGATAAAAAATGTAGTTATTTTTTTCAGGGTAGCATTTGTCCATTACCATTAAGACGTGGTCAAAGGTGGCTCCATGCTATGCCTGGAACTGTCCCTCAAGTAAGGCTGTCAAAATATACCGATATGTGCTTAGCGGCGGATTCTTAACTTGGGATTAGTTGTAGTTTTCTGCTTAGTTTTTGTTAGGTTAATCTTCACCTAAATCAAAAGGAATCCATGCCACAATTTTCAATTACATTTACATCATATACTTACGCAGACGTCTAAAGATTTGCTAAAGTAAAATCGAGTACTTACCTAAATCTCTCCGTACATTAGGTATATAAAAGAGCAAACCACAAAATCTAATAAGTCAGAAAAACTTTCAATGCGAATTTGTGGAAACGCTAAACAGTTCATTCACCTTATCAGCTAAAACAGCCAACTTTCCTTCTATATTCATGAAGTTATTAATGCCGATCCACCGCATCGGAAGCCGGAACGTGTTATATTTCACAAGATTCAGGAACATCAAAGCCCCTCAAATTCAAATTTTCAATAATCTCAGCATTTTTTTCTGCGTTCGGATGGTTTTCATTACGCAATGGTATGATTTTGAGGAGCTTTCCATGTGAACGAGCAGTGTAGCCGGGGAATGTTTAAGTGAGTTTGAAAACGTACGGGAGGCTTTTATCGGAAAAACTGACGCAGTTTAGGAGCTAATTAAATTACTACAATTTTAACTAGCACAAGAAACGGTTTAGATTCTGCAAAAAATATTATTAAAATCGGTCAATTAACAGTTCCAATAAATAAGGTCAAATACTACATTACAAAAAGTTAAAAAAAAACGGGTTGCACTCCGGGAGTGCCGGCAGAAGTGAAAACTGCAAGCGCCCTGCGCCGCTTAAACGAAAAAGCAGAAGCAGGCATACATTTTCGCCGCGTGGTAGAAAGGGGGATATTACTTTCTCTCCTACGCTGCGCCGGCGGTCTACTCTCGCTCCATCTTACGAACTTTCGATCAGATCACGCGAAATTAACATTTTTTACCCGTCCAAAAAAAGTTTTCAATGCCGTTCAGGCAGTTTTCACTTCAAAAACTATTATTAACCTAATTTTTATAAGTCATCTCATAAAATAATAACCATAGTAGCATTGCCAACTTAGGCTTTAAAAAATATCTGTCCTACCCAGTAAAGCTTTCAGACAAACTGTAAATTGGCTGCAGTTTGCGTTCCCGTTCCCACGCTCTGCTACCATGTTCTGATTAATCGTTGCGTCACCGTCCGTAACGAGCGCCCGTGTGTCGCCTCACGATTATCGCTGAAGTATATTCCGGAGGCGACTCATTCGTTCACTGGACGTTATCTCTGTCACGCGCCGCGTCAGTTCGTTTGTCAGCCAGATGACATTCACAACTGTGACAATAGTGATGTCGTGAGATCGCTTCGTTTCTCACAATTTCAGCGAGTCTTTGTTAAAATATTTCAGAGAACGATTTTGAATTCGTATTGGATGTGATGACGTTTTCAACGTGTTTGAATTTTTTTTTTGTGGAGTGTTGGCTGTCGTGACATCGCGATCGAATCTCTTTCGGTTTTTTTTATTGTACAGTGTACACGTAAAATATACAGTAGAAATACTAATTTTCAAATAAAAACGACTAACATTAATCTTAAAAGGACACACTTAAACCTACTAGATAGATTAGATTACTTATAAATATCTGTACTTGTCTAATTTTACTTTCGCACAAGTAGGCAAGGCGGTTCTTGAGTTTGTACAAAATTTCCATACAAATAAGCATTTCTAGTTTTTCCTGAACTTTCCAATCATTTGATGGATTTTCTAATAAAAATCTCTCAAACAATCCTGACAAATTACGAACACAGTAAAAAATAAAAATATTCAAATTGGTCCGGCCATTTCCGAGTTTTTGTGACACTAAGATACAGCAATTAAAAAGAAGTAGTAGTAGGTTAGTAGTCTTTTATAACATACTAGTTGCGCCCCGCGGTTTCACCCGCGTCTTCCCTTTATCCCGCAGGAACCTTTTTCTGGGATAAAAAGTAGCCTATGTGTTAATCCAGGGTATAAGCTATCTCCATTTCAAACTTCATCAAAATCGATTTAGTAGTTTCGGTGATACGTGGTAACAAACATTCACATACACAAACTTCCCCATTTCTAATATTAGTAGGATAAAAATAAGAAAATCAGCGGGATATCTTCTGGTCACTAACTATTCTTGTTACAGTTCATTTTGTTTTCCGCACCGACACCAATTGACGTAGCTCCAAAAACCGAGCGGTAATCACATTTGTTCGCAGCAAGACACGTGACTATAATCACACGTATCATATAACAAACACGCTTTCGCCAACGGAAACACGCATTAGACAGGCTACATTTACACGATACGATTTCACAGCGTCTTGCTCCGTCCATTATTGTGTTATCTTGTCAGTGGTAGTGTTGCTGGTCAAAGGGTAACTATCGATATCGATAGGATTACAGCTTGTCGATAATAATTTACGATGAAAAATGGTAATACTATTGATAATAACATAAAAGTGTTGGATCAATGATAGCTATGGTGGGGACGTCGGCTTGCGATCCGTAGCTCATGGGTTCGAATAAAAAAATAAGGTTGAGCTTTCGCTAAAGGAAAATGTCGTGATGCCACATCGCCACTTATCAGGTGACTTGTGGTTAAAAGATACACTGTCATGTTTTTTTTAGTATTGACTGTTTTGATTGTTTTGTATACCTTTTATTTTCAGAATATGAAATTGTTAACCATCCTTTGGTATAATTACGGACATATTTATACGAAATCGAAATCGATATTTGTAACTATCGATGGTGCAAAACTATCAATATTATAATCACTATTCATGCCTGATACTATCAATGATATTGGCAACGTCAATAGTAATGCCACGTACCCAACTACTCATAATATCGATAAACGATAGTTCTATTCGGAAACACTAGTCAAAACTAGTCAGTTTACTACTTACGGGGAACCGAAATAAATAAATTTCCATTTAAAGTGTAATGTGTGTAGTGTGTGTGTGTGTGTGTGTAGTGTGTGTGTGTGTGTGTAGTGTGTGTGTGTGTGTGTGTATGTGTGTGTGTGTGTGTGTGTGTGTGTGTGTGTGTATGTGTGTGTAGTGTAGTTTTAAGTTTTGCTAAAGTTTATAGATTCTGAAATCGAAACACCGACAGTTGACAGATCTTTTATAGAATAGCAGATTCATAACGGCACTATAGCAAATTTCCACTAAAATTGTAGGTAGGTAATCTAAGTTGAATTTTGTGAAACAAATATATCTGAGCAAAAATGTCTGATCATTATTTGAAACTAAAGTCACTTTTTCTATTATATATTATTCCATTACTTTTTATTGCCTTTTCATTTGACAAAAAAACTTTTAGTTATCTTTACTAGGAATATTACGGCACGAACAGTTATTTAGATGTAAACTAGCTGTGCGTCGCGGTTTCACCCGCATGGACTTTACTATATCTATATAAAAAGTAATACATCCTTTTTCAGGGTTCGCGCACTATATCTCCACACCGAGTTTTATTAATATCGGTTCAGCGGTTTACTCGTGAAAAAGTAACAAACAAACAAACCAAATTACGTTCGTTTTAATAATATTGAGTATGGATAAAATAAGTACCTCATTATAGGCATCGTTCATGACAAGTATTTTCTCATAAATCAAATTTTGTTATATACATGTTTACATAATTATTGACAACAAGCTAGCTATTATAGATAATCGCTAGAGGCATTTTACTTAAAACATCCCATATTATAAGTATTGCTTTGTTCTGTTTTTGGGATTTTTATTTCAACGATCAACTGTGAATCAATTGCGACTGTAATAAATAATTAAGCATTGAAAAAGATAACAGTTATCAAGGATCTTTCTGTTATAAACAGACGCAACAGAAAAAATATGTAACCCCCTTCCCTAAAAAAATATTTGAACTTTGATATACATAACATAACTGCTTACAACTTTATTTAACATTCTCAGGGGATTAACAAATATTTTAAACTAGTTTCACCCGCTTCTTCCCGTTATCCTGCAGGAACCCTATCCCGGGACAAAAGCAGCCTGTGTTGATCCAAGGTATAAGCTATCTCCATTCCAAATTTCATCAAAATCGGTTTAGCAGTTACGGTGATACGTGGTAACAAACATTCACACACACACAAACTTTCACATTTATAATATCAGTAAGATAGGATTAGTAACAAGTAGGATTCGATGACTTAAAACAATGACGCGTCACGTCGTATAAACGCTCCACTGAAGCCGACTCCGTATTGACGTCACGTCCAAAACAAGATTAAAGGTCCACAGTTTCAATAAAAACATAACGAGGATACAGTGTGTAAAATGAAAGATTTATCTCCTCAACCGAGCGAAGGGTCGCCACATAAATAAATTCATACACTCCATTGAAAGTCGAGGAGTCTCCAAAACCGCTTTGAGTGTTTTTAAAAGAAACCTCTCAGATGTTCAATGTGAAAGCCTATTCAGACTCGTAGTATTTGGCTATTTATCGAGCTTTCTTTCTTTGGTCGGGGAAAGTTTGCTGTTAGCAATGTCACAGGAATATAGGTAGTTAAATATAGGTAATGTTTGACATATTTGAGGGGATTTTATTTATTTGCAAAGGGTTTTATTATGTTGGATTTGTATGGAATTTCTTTTTGACGTGGTGTGTTTGATCAACCGTAACATGACAAGCGTAGGTTTATTTGGATAGCGATCTGCCCCACGGCATAGCCTGCGTGGTGTTTGATGTATCTCTATACAAACTTTGATATCTCATTTGACCCATTAGAGTAAGAGGGTGATTTTCAAAAAATCATTTGTGTGTTTGTTAAACAATCATATTTCGGGGCTGGCGCTTATCTTGTTCAACGAATCAGCCTTTCCATCAAAAGAGGTAATGTCACCTTTTAGCCTTTTAGGTAATTTAGACTTTTGGGCACACGTGCAAACGTGACTTAATTTTTTTTTTTTTATTTGTATACGTTTCACTAGTTGCGCCCCGCGGTTTCATTCGCGTCATTCCGTTATTCCACAGGAACTTTTTTCGGGATAAAAAGTAGCCTATGTGTTAACCTATGGTATAAGCTATCTCCATTCTAAATTTCATTTAGATCCGTTCAGTAGTTTTTGCGTGATCCTTACTTCACGTTTAAAATATTAGTAAGATTTAATTGATTGGTTAATTGTTCGGTTACTTTTTTTCTTTTAATGGATAAATCGAATGTCATTTGCTTTGTATATTGAATAACTCTGTAAATAAATAAATGAATGAAAAATTATGAGTAGAAAGAACCGGCATGTCCAAGAACCACAACATTCAAGGGTATGCGTCATCTACCAACCCGCACTGGGCAGCGTGGTAGATAACATCACATTCTCTCTCTGAGAGAAGGCCAGAGTACCAGCAATGGGAACGTAAAGGCTGATGATGAGAAAGAATTATTAGGACTAAGCTGGAAAGAGACCGATGGAAATGTTTTGGTTATATTTTTGCTGTACAAATAGGCAAGGTGTGGCAACCTTTACAAACCAGTGATTTGCTGCAACTTGAGCGTATAATCTTTCACATTAGCGCAAAATCTTTGCTAAGAACAATCTTACGAGAACTCAACATGTGGCAGAAACTATTTCAAACAAAAACTATTCAATGCAATATCCAGTAGAGTTACTTAGCGAATGGTCACAACATAGTTGAATGTTATACAAACGAGTCGAGTGGGTTTAAAATGTAGTCCAAACATTGAACTGTTTTGCAAACAAAATATACGTTCCGAGCGAACTGAAAACTGTTTGCGAATGAATGAATTTATCTTTCAGTAAAATTGTAAATTAATTAAAAAAAAATAGAACATAGTTCATTTATGATGATATCAAGATCCCTAGAAAAGTTGTTTACCACATTATAAAGAAAGAAGGGTTGGCAACGCTACGTGTTAACACAACCAAGTAAAGTATTACTTCCCAAAGTACTGTTAGTGAGAGTTATTTGTACCATATTGAGTGCGGATATGTATCTACAAACTTTCTGACAGCTGTCAGTAGACGATATCAGCCTGTATCCCACACTTTGGTTGTACTTAGTTGCTTCTTGACTTTCCTCACAGTTTGAAGAAACCAGTGTAAGTTGATGCTCTTGCTCTAATTCAAACAATTTGTGATAGGAATTGAGAACGCAACTAATTCTAATTCCTACTAACGATCCTTCAATCACATCGTCCTTTATTATCAAGTGACTTATGTTCAAACGAACTGTAATAACTGATATGAACTGAACTGTAATAAATTTAACAAAATCGTGTACTATATAATATGTGTAAAATCATGGTGGAGGCACTGGTCAGGTTGAGTCACTGCCAAGCGGCAGTAGGGTGACAAATTGCACCGAAACACGGGGCAATTTTATAACGTGTAAGTTATTACACCACCAGTGAGGCAGTATATCAGCTACGTAAGCGACCCAATTACGAAATACAAGCATCTAACTTTAGAAATATGACTGATAGTCCGCTGCCTTGCATGGAATGGCAAAGATTTTGATGTCTTAAAGTTTTCCCGCTTGCCCACAGACATTAATCGTAGGTACATTATAAATTCTTACTGTCATACGCAGAATTGTCAATTAAGTTTTAGATGACACTTAACGCTAATCCTACTAATATTATAAACGTGAAAGTTTTTGAGTATGGATGGATGGATGGATATTTGTTACTCTTTCACGCAAAATTTACAGAACGGATCTGAATGAAATTTGGAATGCAAATAGCTTATACCCTGGATTAACACATAGGCTACTTTTTATCCCGGAAAAAGGTTCCTGCGGGATAACGGAAAGACGCGGGTGAAACGCGGGGTGCAACTGGTTATTTAATAAATTCATCAATCAATCATTATCAGCCTTTCACGTTCCCACTGCTGGGACTGTGGCCTTCTCTCAGAGAGAGATTATGGAATGTAATCTACCACCCTGGCCCAGTGCAGGTTGGTAGATGTCGCATGCCCTTGAATGTTGCAATTCTTGGACATGCCGGTTTCCTCACGATGTTTTCCTTCACCGTTTTGAGCGTTGGCAAATCCACACTTAACTTATTAAGTCATAGGTGCGCGGCCTAGAGGATTCGAACTCGGTGTCGGCGTCTTGTAAGTTGCACGCCTAACCGTTCGGGCACCATCGCTCATCTAATATATAAAATTCTAATGTCACAGTTTTCGTTGCCATACTCCTCCGAAACGGCTTGACCGATTTTGATGAAATTTTGTGTGCATATCGGGAAGGTCTGAGAATCGGCCAAAATCTATTTTTATATTAATTTTTTATCGAGTTAAATGTAGTCCACGCGGGTGAAACCGCGGGGCGCAGCTAGTATTTAATAAATTATTGTTGTTCATTGAAACAGAGCTTGGAAATCCAATTTCACGAGAATTGGAGTACTGTCATCGTTATTAACATCGTTTTTACAACGTTTCAGCAAGCGGCCTGATTAAAAATGCTTCACAACTTCAATCAACACATCAACCGCCGTCGTATCACGTAAATTAAACCATTATCACTTTTACGCTGGAAAGAGCTTTTTGTGCTTAACGTTGAGGCTTAATAATTAAGAACTATAATAATTTGAGTACATGACCTGTCACACTGTGGATCTCTATTACAATTCAACATTGTCTGTGACACTCGGGGATAATGTTGCTTTCTAACTGTGAAAGAAATTTCAGAGTCAGATCATTCGTTTCAGAGATTAGCCGTGACATATTTATAACAAATTTTACCTCTGTATATATTTAGAGGACGCCGTGATAAACAATGAATCTGAAATAGCTCTATACAAAAACGCAAGCAAGCTGACTAATGTCGTGAGGTCGTATGCGTCAAAAAAATGATTTTTTCGTTTAAAATGAAAACTATCGTTAATTTTATGGAACTAAACCTGTAGTTCTTTGAAGAATGTGTATATAACATACAAAAAAAAAACAACTCCTTAATCGGTTTTGTATGCCTGTAAAATGAATTTTTTTTTTAGAGGGCAGTTTTCGATCGTTGTTTCTGTGCTATGAAAGTTAACCAATCGTGTTATCCTTCCGACAATTTCATGCCATGATCTTTAATGTACATAAATATAAGCTCTGTATGTTTTGTAATTGCTGAGAAAAAAGGAAATCCCTGCAGCCAATATTACCAATTCGCGTTTTCCCGTTATTCCGCAGGAACCTTTCTCCGGAGAAAAAAAAAGATAATTGAGTATTAAATATTAACCTCCTTTATATTTTCATTGGAGACTAGAGAGTGAACATATCGAGCGTAGCACCATAGCACTCGTAGCCCTCGTAGCACACGTAGCGCTACATTCTACCACTATTTTCTTAGTCAGGTTTTTCTGACAATTTTCGACCTGTATTCTCCGTGAAATGCGCTGGACGCTGCATGTCAGCATTCCCAGCTGCATTCTAACTAAACTGACATCGTAAGCAGCTTTTGTGTGGGAATGTGGAATAAATTGTAGATTTTCCACGTATTTCATATTAAATCTGTATAGTAAAAATATATACAGAGATGTTCAATGAGATTTTTATGTTTACAAAGCAACCGTTTAAAAAAACTTTTTTTACAAGGTAGCGTTTGACTTAAGAACTAGCTCGCAAATAAGGCTACTGGAACATGAATAGATAAGTGTTCATACACTCTCGTCATATTTTTCATCTAAGTTAGAACTACTAGTAGCGCATAAGATTTTTGTAGCATTATTTATTTTCTATAAATTTTTCGATTACAGTACAAAATATTCTAGACTGTTGGTTCTCAATGCTCGCAAGCATTCCACTCGATCTGCATTGTAAGGAGTCTCGCCCGTGAGGAAAGACAATGATATAGGGCGCAGTATTTCTCGTCGTTCCACTACTGGCCACGATTTATGGTAAATCATATATTTTGGACTGCATTTATTTTCTGCGGTCAGTACGTGACGGTATGAAGTTTGCGCTATTGCAAATGTTTTTTTGAGTGAAACTTCTTTAGGCGCGGTAGGGTTGTAAATCCGTTCGAACCGGACGAAAAAATTGTAACGCGCATGTACAGTGTTTTCTGTATCTATATAATATTGTATAGCTTTCGTTTGCAGTACTACCGTCCTGGTTATTCCAGTGTGAAAATAAATAAATTATAAATTTTCTGTACAAAATTTTGACACCTCTAATAAAATAAACATTCCTTAATAAACCTCTATACCGCACTAATAGTACTGTATACATTTCAAGTTTATCCATTTTATGATTTGCTGTTTGTACTGTGCGTTGATTGTCAATTAGTCAGTGATAGAGTTTTAATAAGTTAACAAACCTTTAATTGTTTTTAATTAAAGTAGCAACAGCAGGCTCTCACACCTTCTGTTGTAGCTGCGTCAGCTTTATTCCGTCAACATTCCTTTTTAATTTGTGCTAATTTGAAAATGAAAAGTTAATTATCCGTAAAGCTATTTAGGTCCGGGGGTTCCTGGTGAATTAAAATCCCGGAAAACGTTACATTTTATTTTAGGCTTTTTGTTTCGTGGTCACTGACAATAAAAAAGCTAATTAATGAGTGTAATCTTGGTTAAAATTAGAAATGCGGTCCTGATTATAATTCCTATTGACCATTGTAACGTATTAATTCTCTTTGCTTTTTGACACGTTTTTTGTATTACATTATCGTGACTTTCCTTCACCGCACGAATTAATTTCATTTAACCTTAATTAATGGCTACATTACTATTGTTATAAATAATGCGTTACTCTTTTAATGCGAAAATTAACAAATAAATTCTAGATACCATCGACCGCCACTTCACTTAACATAAGTCGAGATTGCAGTCAAATGCAGGCCTGTTCGAAATAAAGAAACAAGATACAGTGTTAAAATCATGAGATACGTTTTTTATGTAGCCAAAAGATGCTGACGAATCACGCAGCTTTCAAGTACGCTTGATGATAAACGTCACATTTTTCTTCTTTTTTTGTCCTACAGAGTAGCGTAGCGCCATGCTGAATTGGAAGCAAGCCTTCAAGCAAAGCTACCGAAATAAATAGATATGTGCTTGGCGACAGATTCTTGACTAGAGGATCATTGTGACCTAAAGCTAAGGTTTCATCACGACGTTTGCCTTTACTAAAAGTTCAAGCTTATTGTATGATTTGAACCCACAACCACCCTAAGGTTGCCTGCAGACATAATAACCACTGAACTATCACAGCTTCCTTTACAATTAAATTTAATAAAACAATCAAGTTACTCATAAAAGAAATAACTTTTCCCTAACTCTATGTAATGTAACTAAATTATATATCACCCAGTTATAAATTTATTTTAAGCGCATTTAATTAATACTTTTAACAGTCTCATAAACTTAATAAAGTAAAGCATGTGCGATGGAATAACTTCAAACATGCAACCTTAAACTAGGTGAGAAACCTTTGTTCCTTTTCATTACCTACCTGATTCTTGTGTTTATTGAACATACCATTTTCTTCGAGACATTTTTCTTCATTGTATGGGAAGTAGCCTATATACACAGGCTTCTTTTCATCCCGGAAAAAGGTTCCTGTGGGATAACGGGAAGGCGCGGGTGAAACGGGGCGCACCTAGTAGAAAATAAAAAAAAAAGTTTTTGTATAAGTAAATTCTTTTCTTGATGGAAACCTGTATAAGAAAAACTGGTCCCTGTAGTATATACCGTCTGTATCACAGGTCAACAGGCCACAATATTTTAAGCCTTTTGGATAGAAAAAAATAATGCATCAGGTTTTAACAAGTACTCCGATATTCGTTTAATGAGTAAGTTAAATTGCTACATAGTCCATGTCATTATTTTACATAAAAACAGCAAATGAAAACTGTTATTAAATTTTGAATAAGCTCATAACACGCTATCATAAACATGTTATTCAACGCTTAAAAGTAGCACTTTATATTAATGCACTGTACTTTTAACCATGTTATTAAAATTCCCTAGATTTTATACTGTAATAACTAGATTGAGAGCCATTGTCACATTTTATTACATGTGCTTCGCTAAGGCATTTAAAGAAAATAGTAGATCGTATTAAAAGGGGCAAACAGTAAGTTTAGACGAGGATGCTAATTTGAATTCTAAGCATAGCGAAATATTTTAAAGAGGAATCTGAAACGCATAGTTAAAGATTTTATATACATCCATTAACAGAACGTTCATGTATACTATGAAAAATAAATGTAAGGCAAATTGATACAAATTTATATACATACATACACATACACACACTTGAAAAACATTACCTTCCTCCTTTCCCATGCTTCTTGGTAGGGTATTAACAAGTGCTCTGTCGCCAAGCACCTATCGGTGCGTTCCGGCAACCTCACTTGAGACCCAGTTTTCTGTACAGGCGTAGCGTGATGCCACCTTCAACCACCTCGTAACTTAACATCATGGTGACTTGTGGTCAAACGCCACCCTTACAATAATAAAAAAAATTGATGGAGCTCCTTTTTTGTCGAAGAAAAGCAGTGAAAGGTTAATTGCAACTTCTAATTCGAACGCCAGCCACTACCAGCTCAGCCAATGACATATGAACATATTAATATGTAATGTGTGACATGTTTACTCGCCAAACATTGAAAAAAAACATCTTGAGGAAAGCTGTAGGAATATCTAAGATACACAAATTCAAGAGTTATAACATCCACAAACCCGCTTTGTACAAACATACACAAATGTTACCATCAGCCACGTTGATGCTCTCAAGAAGCTATTGCCACAACAAACAATCAATTTTTATTATTGTTTAGTATTAAATCATTATCTCTTCTAGCATTGAATGTGACTATCGTATGAATTGAAACAAATATGCGAACTGAAAGAGACATTAACCTTGTATAGCGATGATGGCTCAGTGGTAGTGACGTCGGCTTGCGATCCGTAGGACGTGGGTTCGAATCCTACAATGAGCTTGAGCTTTCGGTGAAGGAAAACATCGTGATGAAACCATAGCTTGGTGGTAGGGTATTTTCTAGTACTCGCCTGGCTAGCTACCACCCTCTTGTTAAGAATCTGTCGCCAAGCACCTATCGGTGTGTTCCGGCAGCCTCACTTGAGAGCCAGTTCCCAGTCCAGGTGTAGCGTGGCGCCATCCTCGACCACATCGTCACTTATCAGGTGACTTGTGGTCAAACGCTACCCTGTAAATAGTAAAAAAAAAAAAAAAAAACCTACAATGGTATGGACTACGGGTCTCATGCAAATGTCACGACAAAGGTGGCCGACTGTGAACTGAGTTAACCTATAAACGTGGAAATTTTAGTATTAAAACTGCTTAGCTCGCGAAAAGTAAAATCAAGTCGATAAGTGAGTTTTCCTGTACTTGTATAACATTATGAACAAACTAGGTAAGTACGTGTAACATTTTGATTAAATTCATATGTCAGTAACATAGAGTACAATTTGGCTTGCAAAGATTTATCAGCTTGTGCATCTTCGACTTTCCGTGTCATACATATGCGACCAAGCAGAGAGACTGGACTGTGATTAGCCCTCTTTCAATGAAAAGAGAGATAAGGATGATTGCGGAAAGTATAGCGTGAGGGTGAAGTTAAAATACTGTATCGTATAATTATTTAATAAGTGTTCACTGTCCAATTCATAACCACAATAAAACAAAGCAGTGGAGACAAAAAAACTACAACTGAAAATAAAGTTTTCATTTCCCAAACGCTTCTCTTAGCTAGAAGTCCGCATAAAAGAGTCAGCGAAACGCTTGGTGCTGATTGGTGGCAAAATAATCCTTACAACACCCTGCGAGTGAGCGAAACCTTAGCCAAGAAGGAGTTTTAGGGGCTTCCCACACAAAACTGCCAAGCGATGCGGCGCCATGCGAATCATATCGGAAGTTCGTGTTGCACCAAGATCTGCTAGTCCCGCAGGAGCTTGCCCTTAGACCGCGCAAGGCGAACCATGCGGCCTGCGATGGGCGCAACATGCTATTGTGTTGATTTCGTACCGTCTTGTGCTAATAAAATGTTATGCATGTTATCCATAAGTTCTTGTGGTGCATACGTACGAGTGCGCAGATATTCGCAATGCGATGCGAATCCGCAGTTTTGTCGTGGAAGCCCTTAAATAATGCTTATCGAAAAAATATTTTGCTATTCTGTCTTCTCTGTAAATTCAACCCGTGAATTATTTGCGCCTACACACGTGGTTGGTACATCAAGCCCGCTTTCCTGTTTGATTAGGTTTACCAATTCACATAGCAATCTGGTGGGAAAATACACCTGTTCTTACATTTTCTTTGATACAGTATCAAAGGCAGCCAATATTGGAATTGATACATGAAAGCGTTTCCCAATCAGAGGGAAAATGTTTATTTGATTTTATCGGCGCTGATTTGGCGTTGGATTTTAAAAATGATGTTTTATATGTTAGGCTTAAATCATGTCATATAAATATGAATTTGTACATATTAAGACCTTATCACATCTTCTTTCAGAATTTTCAGGCCCGAAGGCCTCCGATATTGCTTTAATGGCTATAAGTGGGCGTAAAATTTACATATCTACTGTTCTACACTCTGACCTCTGATCGAGGCTGAAATCGCTCAGTACCTCCAGTACAAGCTTTGAAAACTATAAAAGTTTTCGTAAACATCAAAGTTTAGCATCGCCAACTTGTCAAAGTGGCAACTCTACTGCCTAAACTCAAAAAGTAACGTGAAAACTTTGTTGGAATACGAATAAAACGATTAAAAATAACCCGTAACACCGATTTTAGAAACTTCAAGTTCGGTAAAAGAAACCTGTGCTAGAGGTACAGAATAGAGAGGAGTGGCGCTCTCACGTTTCGGAGACACATACTTTGGATCGCTGAGCCATCGGAGTTAGTTAGTTCATCAACATCATCATCTGAAGTCCACTGCTGAACATAGGCCTCCCCCCTTGAACGCCACCATGAACGGCTACTAGCCATTTGCATCCATCGGGTCCCTGTGTCTCTTACAATGTCATCGGTCCATCTAGTGGGGGGCCTACGTACAGAACGTCTTCCGGTTCATGGTCGCCACTCGAGAACCTTTCTTCCCCATCGGTTATCGGTTCGTCGAGCGATGTGGCCTGCCCATTGCCACTTCAATTTACAAAATCTGAGGGCAATGTCAGTTACCTTGGTTAGTTAGTTACTATTCTATATTTCTTATTAAACATTTTACGTACATTTAAGAATGTTAAGAAAATGTCTTAAGGTATACGATACATAAAGGTATGCCCGGCCCGTTGTCTCGACAAGGTGTAGCTTACCTGACAAAAAGGCTTACAGTTTGATTAGGATATTACGTTGCTCTTAACGGTAATCTGCGCCGTTATTTAACACGCACTTAATTTTGTTTAAACGTTCCTCATTATGAAGGTATTAGGAAGGCTGCTGGGGAGAGCGTCTTTTAAAATAAAACTTCTAAAAAAAATTGTTTAAATTAACGTATGAAGGTAAAAATGATACAAAGATTTGATCTGTATCTGGGTTTAGTGGACCCCTGATCAGCGTAGTGATTTTGACCACTAGCTATATAGGAATCCCTGTATCTAGAGCATCAGAAACTATGTGGATAGTTGACACCCAGACACAACATATATTTTTCGGGCACTAATATTTGTATTGATAAAGAGCGATAATGGCTTGTAACGAGTGCGCCTCACAAGACGCTGACACCGAGTTCGAATCCTCTCGGCCCCGCACCTACGACTTAATCAGTTATGTGCGGATTTGCTATCGCTCAAAACAGTGAAGGAAAAAAACCTCGTGAGGAAACCGGCATGTCCAAGAACCACTACATTCATGGGCATGCGACATCTGCCAACCTGCACTAGGCCTGCGTGGTAGATTACGCCCTACGCTCTCTCTCTCTCAGGGAGAAGGCTAGAATCCCAGCAGTGGGAACGTAATAGGCTGAAAGTGATGATTTTGACGTGACAACGTCTTATAATTCGATAGAGCCGGCTGCACGCACGAAAAAACATGACTCATGCGGCGTTGCCTCGCTCTGAGGCGTTCCATGTAAGGCTTGAAGTGCAAGCGAGAGCGCGGAACGAGCGACAGAGAAGCACAATCGGCCAATCGACGTTGTCACGTTCAACTATCGTCAGTAAACCGACTTTACAGACAACCAATTTTTTTTATTGTTTTTTTTTGTGGTTTTGTGTTTCTTTGTACTAAACTTGTTACCTCTCAACGAGGTCAAACTGTTTGGTGCATGTTGCATGTTGTATGATATGCTTTGCAACCTAAGCTTGTGCTCACGGAGACTTTGTTAGTGTAGAATATTTTGCAGATATTTTGTTACAGGCTTTTGGGAGAAGGCATTTATTCTAAGTACGTTATGAAAATCTTGTCAAGGTTTTTAAAGTTTACATTTGTGTTTTACATTTCAACACCCATACAATCTTTTGAAAACATTCTAGCGCATTGAAGAGAAATTGTGCCATCAGTAAAATTACAGGGCATGAAAAACAGAGATTTTTAAAGTATAAGAGTCCTTATAAAAAAAATATTTTTAAATTGGATCAATAGTTTCGGAGATCAAATCCTATATCCAAGTTTGTAAAACTTCTCTATTCGTAATTAGCACAATATATATAAGTGGACCGACGACATTGTAAGAGTCGCAGGGAGCCGATGGATGCAAATGGCTAAGAGCCGTTCATGGTGGCGTTCAAGGGGAGAGGCCTATGTTCAGCAGTGGACTTCTTCCAGCTGATGATGATGATAATAAAACAAGTAAGAACAGTAGTGCTGAAACTAGAATTTCCTAAGACAGTATCTTCAGAGACTTAGGAATTACAAACTACCGACCAGAGTGTATTGATAGTTGTACTGACAAATTTGAATAAACCGTGTATCCATCTCCTACCGCCTCTGGTTACGTAAAACTCAAATCTGTTGGTGTAATTGCGTAATCTTGAGTCGAACTGTGCAACTCAAACGGCGTACAAACGTAAGTGATGATTGCTACGTGATGTGAATGCCAAGAGGAGTTGAAAACATGCTTTCGTATGAGTGCGGTCGAGTTCCGCACTGTTTATTAGAATACAAGCTGTGCCCCGCGGTTCCACCCAAGTAGACTACACTTTTTCACAACAAAATATATGCTATGTCCTTCTCTAGAGTTTGAGCTACCTCCACGGCAAATTTTATCAAGATCAAACAAACAGAGTTAACTTACCCGTCCCGTGGTTTCACGCGCGTCTTCCCGTTATCCCGTAGCAACATTTTTCTGGGATAAAAGTAGTCTATGTGTTAATCGAAGTCAAAATCAAAAGTTAAAAATAGTTTTATTCAATAGGAGACATTGTGATCACTTTAGAACGTCAACTTAAAACTAGCTACGTCTGTTCCAACCTACCTACGCCGGCAAAAGAAGAGGCAAGAAACGCCCGGCAGGTAATTTTTTTTGCCGCGATCACATTGACAATTATATTTTTATTATTTATTGATTGAATTGGAGCAAGTTCACTAAAATCCCAAGCTTTTTTTTGTCATCTAATAGTCTGATATTTTTTAATTAGCTTTACTTATAAAAATTCTCTTGGTTGGTTGTACACATTGGGATATGGAAACATGAATATTAACGAGTTACGGGATCACAACCAAAGCAGACCAGACCCCACAAGCAGCACCCGTTTACGAATAATCTAGAGTGTAAATGGAGATACCATTCCAAATTTCACTCGAATCCGATCTGCAGTTTTTGCGTGAAAAAGTAACAAACATCCATACACTCACAAACTTTCACGTTTGGCCAAACGATGAGCTTTAGAAATCGCTGATTGAATCTTACTACCTCCTCCGCCTTGATTTAGAAGCATGAAAATTGGAACAGGAATTTCTTGTAGTAATTTGTTTGAAATTCATCCTCTAAAGGTAGAAAAATGGGGTGTGAAGTTTATATGGAAATATATCAGCGTAGGTATTATACACAGGAAAAGCTGTGGAGCTATGGTCTAAATAAAAAATCACTGAAGACTTATACGTAAGATAGAAGCGATGATAGTTTAGTGCTATTAAAAAATATGGTGATGAATCTGGCTAGCTACCAATCTGTCACCAAGCACTTATCAGTGCGTTCCGGCAGCCTTATTTGAGAACCAATACCCAGTCCAGACGTAACGTAGCACCTCCTCTGATCATCACTTGAAATCAGATGACTTGTGGTCAATACTCCATAAACAGTGGCAAGAAAAAAGTTACTGTGGTCACTAAAGATTCTTCACTTTCCGAAAGGTATCCAATAAACCGCCTATCTACTTACAAACTCACACCTTCCGCTACAAAACCTTAAGATAACTTTGCAAAATACTTCAAGGCGGAAGATTCTCACAAAATACGGGCGTATAGCTTCTTAGAATACTTTAAGCGTTCTTTGGCTTGTAAACAAAAACTTGAGGGAAGTTTCCAGTTAGTTTTATAGAAGATAGGGTGTGTGCATTTTCCCAAAAGATTCTACTTACGATGAAGTTTGCTTGAAACACTGAACAAAACAGCTAGTTTAGTTCATTTTACTGGAATATGGTTTTAGAAAAGTTTAGTGATATCTAGAGTTAGATCTTAAATAATACATACTTAGATAACGCTTTATTGTGTAAACACTACAAGTTACAACAGAAAATAAAATCATAATCAACCTGTATCAGTTCACTGCTGGACATAGGCCTCTCCCAAGGTACGCCACTGAGCCCGGTCTTCGGCTCTTCTCATCCAACTACTGCCAGCCACTCGGCGCAAGTCGTCGCTCCACCTTGTCGCAGGACGTCCCACACTACGTTAGCCAAGTCGCGGTCTCTACTCGAGAACACGTCTACCCTAACGGTTATTGGTTCGGCGGCTTATGTGACCAGCCCACTGCCACTTCAGCTTGCTAATTCTGTGAGCTATGTCGGTGACCTTAGTTCTCTGACGGATTACCTCATTTCTTATTCGGTCCCTCAGAGAAACTCCAAGCATAGCTCGCTGAGCAACTTTCAATTGGTGGACTAGTCGTGACGTGAAAATAAAATAATAATTATAAATTTGCATTTTTTCAAGCGTTAAATGTGAACTTTTGTGATTGAGTGAGTGTGGACGTTTATACTACTTCTTCATTCTGAAACAAATCTACGAGTTTGAGATATTTAGTACTTTTCATGACGGTGAATGTTTCAGCACGATAACAGAAAAACAACGTGTGCAGCTAGTTTAAACATACTAAAATAACATCGAGCTGTAGTGTTTTCTACATAGGTATCACAAAACAATATCAAGAACACCAACTGACTATGTAATCCAACAAAGAAACCTATACGCATTATCGCAACCAAGCAAAAGGAAGTATCATTTCCTTACACCGGAAGGGAAAAATGAGGGAATCATCGCAACACGGAGTCCGGTGAACACAGTCATAGCTCGAAAATGTTCATTTGTCATTCACAGTATGTGGCTACGTATGTGGGAATAAATGAAATGTAAAGAGTTTATTTTGTTTCTTCATCACGTTTAGCCGTTGAGATTACAAAATAACGAGCTGTGCACAGATATATAAAGCGATAGTGGCCAAAATAATACCGCGTGCGCCTCATAAAGCACCGAATTCTCAATGACTGTGCGGATTTGCTATCGCTCAAAACGGTAAAGGAAAGCAACGTAAAGAAACAGGCATGTCCAAGAAAAAATCAACCATGCGACATCTACCAACCCGCACTGGGCCAGCGTGGTAGACTACGGCACATTCTCTCTGAGAGAAGGCAAATGTCCCAGCAGTAGGAACGTAATAGGCTGATGATGATGATGATGATGATGATGTTTGATCACAAGCCACCTGATGTTAAGTGACGATGTGGTCAAGCTACGCATTCATGCGTAGCATGGCCGTAGGTTTAGCCGTTGATGATTGAGCCTACATTTTCATACATAGCGAAGCCAAGTACAGGTTCAAAGCATCTCCAAGGGCTGTAAAAGTCCGCGGTGTACGGTCCGATGCTTGTGCGGAGTACTTAAATATCATCGTTCGGAGAGTGGAGGAAACCGATCATTTGTCATTTGTCAGTAGGTAGAGATGTGCAAAAACCAAATAGTGGGGTGTCATTAATCATAGCACATGGCGGCCAGTAAGATGTTGCCATGAATTAATATTTTAACTGTGTTTTTCGCACTAGGATTTTATTTTTTCACAACGGCGTAATTAAAGGTTGAATATTTCAGGTGTTGCCTTATATGGAATACACTTTTGTATTAAACAATACCGCCATTCCGGTATCGAACAATTTAAGGTTTTTTAGAGAATCACATTTACATAGAATTGAACGCATTTTTGTTTCATTACCTACCTAAGCTTATAAAGTGCGATAAAAAATCGTAGTTCGTTAGAAGGCGCTTTCTTGTAGGGTTATTTTTTTTTTAACTTCTTGCATGGTAGGAATAGACCACAAATCAGCTGGATTGGAAAGTGGGTCTGGAAACAGGTATTTGGATTAAGGGATAAAAATTAACTGTACAATTAATGCTTTCGATAAGTTATGCAATCCCATGGGATTCGAATTTTTTATCAGATAAATTATATTTATAGAGACGTCTTCCATACTTTCATAACGAAAAACTTACTCAAAGTATGCATACGACTATCTAGTTATAATAAAACAGAAACATACCTAGTTTTTTGAACAGTTTAGTACAAGATTTTTTTATGTTTTTTATCTACAAAGGCGTATCGGGAACGAAGTTGACAAACTCAACTAGCCAATAATATCCACCCACACTTAAAGCCACGTAATTGAATTCTTCTTGTTTTACTTAAGCCATCTTTATTTCCTCCTGGAGCCAGAATATTTTGCTATTTTTCCTTGAACAACGATGAGTATAAAGTGTCAAACAGTGACTAAGCTTTACAAAAAGCCTATAAATATTTTATGCAGCCAGGGTGGGCATTTAATCTAAAATAACTGTAGCTGTCGTATCCTCACACTTATAACCACGCCAAGCTCCTTGCCGCGCTGGATTTTGAAATGTTGAAGATCTAACATTTCTAGGTGACACTGAATTGTAATGGGCTATCGTGACGCTAGCTAATATATGAGCGAAGAGCTAGTCCCCCAGTTACATAAAAAAAAAAACTTAAATAAAAGCGAATACCTAACTGTTTGTTTTTCCTTCTTTCACACAGATCAATACCGTTTGTAGAGATCGATTATGGGCCGTAAAGTGATCTAGGCTACATTTTCATGCCGTAAAAATTGCATGGGTCACGGTGAAACTGCGGGGCACCGCTAGTATGTAATATTTCAGCAAAGTTCCTTCACTGTGTAGTAGTGTATAGTGTTGTATATTTTCTAGAGCGATATCCCTTGGCTCTACTCATTTATCAGAACCACCGCTGCTATAAATAAAAACCTAATTTCGTTTAGTCACAAAGGCTTCATTATTGTGCTTAGGGAGTTTTGGACCTCTACATAAGGAAAAAAGATAACTATTTTGAGCCACTGTAATTGCTTCATATTCATACTAATGTTATAAATATGAAAGTGTATATGTTAGTTTGTTCTATTTTCGTGTAGAAACGGAGCAACAGATCAACGTTGTTGTAAAAGTATTTTTTGAGCCGGGAAATTGCACGGATTTTGTTGAAATGAACCTTTATGCGAGTAAAACCGTGAGGCAAATCTAGTATAGGAATATAGGGTAAGTTTAACATCATGCAATTTATCACACTGATTGTAAGTGATGACGAGGTCGATGATGGAGCATGCTTGCCAAGAAGATACCTATTTACTCTTGACTTAAAGACTTAATTTGAATTGAATTGAATTGAATTGACTCCTAACTTATACTGATCGGGAAACAACTCCTTCGCTGATGATGCTGGTTAATCAACCAAATGAACTATTGCCAAGACGTAGCGTTATGCAGCTCATAAATGTATGCAGACGAAGCTTTTCTTTGAAATAGGGATGGCAGTTCTTCGCAAAAAAGATCGATTTTTAAATCGATTCGAATCGAAGTCTAATGCATCGATTTAGGAAAAAAGCAAATACTAGTTGATTGATTTCTCTTTTGAATCGTACAAAAGGAATTACGTATATCTAATTACAATAATATATGACATAAAAATTAACTCTATGATAGCATTAGCATTATTGAAGCCAGCGATAAAACCAGTATTGCCATCTATTGAGATTAAAGCAGTTAATTGAGTAAGAAAATATCATTATTGACATATTTAGGAGCGTTTAAATAATTGTAAATATTATGAATAGATAAGAATTATGATTGTTTTCTTACCGAAAAAGAAAATAAATAAATGTCGGTTTTCGAGTGTGCGACTTATTTAAGATCGATTAAAAAACGATTTTATGACCCATAAAATAGAATATTTGATTAATCGATCTCAGATCGTCAACCCTTCGAACAAACAAGCAAAGTAAATGAAAGCCTTGATTTGCTCACGAGGTCTATCTAAACCAAGCTCGAGATATTCCAGAAGCTTCCGAGATGATTAATACTCGCTCATTTAGAACATTCAAATGCAAACTGCATCGCCGTGTTCACACGTGTCCTACGCTAATGCGCTACATTAATTTATACGAGATATGTCAAAGATGGAGGGGGCAAAGAGGAGCAGCGATGACCGTAATGACGTCGGCTTACGACCTGTAGGTCCTACAATGAGCTTGAGCTCTCTGTGAAGGAAAACATCGTGATGAAACCATAGCTTGGTTGTAAGGCCCTTTTCTGGTCCTCGCCTGGCTAGCTACCACAAATCTGTCGCCAAGCACCTATCAATGTTTTCGGGCAGCTTCACTTGAGAGTCAATTGCTGGTGTCGATCACATCTATGCTTACCATCAGGAGTCTTGTGGTCAAACGCTTACCTGAAGTTGTAAAAAAAAGTTACGTATGCGCCTTACAAAACGCTAATACCGTGTTCAAATCCCATCTTGTTTCCTATCTATGACTTTAATATGTAAGAAATATCGTGAGAAAATCGGCATGTCCAAGAACTACAACATTCGAAGGCATGCGATGTGACATCTACCACCTGCCTCCAGGCCACTGTGGTAGATATAACTCATACTCTCACTCTTTCTCTCTTTAAGATAATGCCTGTGCCATAGCAGTGTGAAAATAATAAGCTAATGATAATGATGATCATCATCATAATCAGCCCAATTCAGTCCTCTGCTGGACATGGGCCTCTCCCAAATCACGCCACTGAGCCCTATCTTCGGCTCCTCTCATCCAACTGCTGCCAGCCATTTTGCGTAACATCATTCATTCTCCTTTATCTTAATAAATGCCTTGTTCCGTATCTCCTTTTTTACTTATTTCAGGGTAGCGTTTGAGCACAAGTCATCAGATGTTAAGTGACGATGTGGTGGGGCTACGCTACACTTGGATTGGAAACTGCTAAATACTCATTGCGTGTTGTTCATGTAACCTCTCCATGTCAGTAGGTATTCCAGAAGCGAAAAGCTATAACATTCTAGAAGTAGAAGCTTCCAAGATTAATACCCGCTCATTGTCTACATTGAAATGCAAAGTGCACCGTGTTCACACATGTCCTGCGCGAGCTAATGCGCTAAATAAATTTATGCGAGACATGTCACGGGCGCAGGTGCCGTTAGCTCGAGATATTATGGAGATGGACGAGTATTTATACGGGCTTTTGGGGGCTTTAGGACTCAAAAGTTTTTGTCTATCTTTATTTGGGGAGTTAACCACAATTTGGTGGAAGTATTTACTGAAAACCATGAGAGTTAGCGTTTATGTTGAACAACATCACAACGACAGAACATCTATATTTATCAGTCATCATCAGCCTAGCTAATAGCCATTATCTGACACGCATTTCATAACCTATAGGGTGACTGGGGTGGTGGGGGGATGACTTATAGCTTAACCTATAACCTACATAGGTACTTCCCGTTGACCTAGAATCATGAAATTTGGCACGAAGCAAAGTCTTACAGCACATGTAAAGGAAAAAGTCCGAAAATTGTAAAAATGTAGTTCAATAACAAAAAAAACAATTTTGCACGGAACCCTCGGTACGCGGTTCCAACTCGCACTTGTCCGGTTTTAATTTGAATGGATTTTGATATAATTTGATGCTAATTAATTGACGGCTCTGAGTGCAGCTAAGTGGCATTAAAAGTACTACCTACTAATAATCGAATTATCATCTGAGTGTACTGACCATTTTGTTCAAAATTTCAGCAAACATTTTATTTTATGCTGGGCCATGTTCGTTGTAATGCAAATTCAATGTTACAGTTAAATTCTTGGAACTATTTTTACGAGCTTGTTAAACAGTGGGTGGTAGGCTTAAGTAGTGTTATTTTGTGTTTATGTGGCACAACGTGTTTCCAGAATTTTATAGATTTTATGTTCTACGATGCCATAAAAGTTTTACGTCATAGTTTACTCCATAATTTGTAAATGCTTAAATTTCTGTAGAGGTACAAAACATTCTCTACGTTTTTTTAGTAATCATTATTAGCCTTTCACGTTCCCACTGCTGGGACTCTGGCCTTTTCTCAGAGAGAGAGTATGGGCTGTAATCTACCACGCTGGCCCAGTGCGGGTTGGTAGATGTCGCACGCCCTTGAATGTTGCAGTTCTTGGGCATGCTGGTTTCCTCACGATGTTTTCCTTCACTGTTTTGAGCGATGGCAAATCCGCACATGACTTATTGAGTCATAGGTACGGGGCCGGGAGGACTCGAACTCGGTGTCGACGTCTTGTAAGTCGCACGCCTAACCGTTCGGCCACCATCGCTCGATTTTTTAGTAAGTTTGTCATAAATTATGAGAAAAATACTTCTGTTTTACAGAGTAGCATTTGACTGCAAGTCAATTGATGCTAAGCGACGTATGGTTGAAGGTGTCACCACGCTACACTTTGATTGGGAACAGTCTCTCAAGTGAGGCGACCGGAATACACCACTCACTAGGTGACAGATGTGGTCGAAAATGCCGTATTATTCAGTTATGGTTTTGTCACGGTGTTTTCCTTTATAGTCAAGCTTGCTGGCTGTTTTAAACCTGCGACTTATGACTGGTAACAAAGCGATGTCACTACCGGTGGCCTATCATTACTTCAAAATGGTTTCATATCATGGCTTGAATTTCAAATGAGGTTGAATATACGTATTATTAGAGATTAAACGAACTTACCTGAAGTGAAGTTCTATCCCAATTAACTGTAAATACCTTCATGTTCTGGTTCAGAGTCGAGTAGCACGGGTGACACATTCGCCACTACGCTGCTATCGGAAGAAGCTTCATCATGCGGCCGTTCATCGCATTTTGCAAGCCTCTTTTCAATTTTCCTTAACTTCCTTCTTAAATAGTCCCTGTCGTCGTTTTTGTGACTACGTTTCGGCATAGTTAAACACCTTTTTGTGAAAAAAAACGGAATAACGTGGTGATCGGCGAGGCACTAAAACGCGAATGAGTGACACTGACAACCAGAGCGGAGAGACGACTATACCAACCTACAAAGAGAAAAAAAAAAAAACTGCAGATTCTCTGCTTTTAACTAAGTGGTAGAAAGGCGATACCTACACGTATTACTACTATGTTTACCTAATCTCTTCGGACGAAGCAAGGAGGTACAATGATTTATTAATAAAAGCCGTAGTTTGGGACTTTTTTGGCGGCAATCGAATTGTCAACGTGAAAATTTTGTTTTTATTTCCAAAACTTGTGTTTCTTCGAGTGATAATGTGTAATATTGGTGGATTATTAACCATTATGTGTCGTTAATGTGTACGAGTGTGGGAAATTGAAATAAAGTTGTGAAAGTGACTTTTCAAGTTGCTCCAAAAAAATCCGTCTAAAGTTTAAGTAAAGCACCACTACTTTACTTAAACACTATCCTCATCCCATCATCATCACCATCATCTCATCATCATCATCACCATCATCATTTAAACTTGATTCAACTCTCTGAGTTTGAAATCTTTTATACTTGACACTGGCAAATACACTAATCGTGTGACGCCATAACAAAACAAAAAAAAAAAAAAGCCGTAGTTATTTCTAAGAAAATGAGTCAAGTGGTATATTAAAGTACTTCCTTGAAACTCGTAATGTTTTACAAATTAATCAAGAGAGATATGTAAACGTCAGTTGACTTACTCGGTACAGAGAGAATTTACAATAAATCTTGTAATATTAACTCTCGGTGTGAGACGTGCGCCTCTGTTTGCATGTTTAAATCTTCTTGAGACAATTTTCGGTAGAACGATACTAAAAGATTCGGGATAAAACGTACGTAAGCTTTAATTAACAGTTGCGAAGTTTTTTTACTACATTGGTGACTTATAAACTAGGGGGGAGGTCTATGTTCAGCAGTGGACTTCTTCCGGATGATGATGACTTATAAACTTAAACAAATATTTACACCAAGTCCACCATGTTTGTCTTTTGCTTTGACAGAAAGTTTTTTTTTTGTTCTGGTAAGGCGTCACACGGTTAGTGTATTTGCCAGTGTCAAGTATAAAATATTTTAAACTCAGAGAGTTGAATCAAGTATAAATGATGATGATGATGATGATGAGATGAAGGGATGAGGATAGTGTTTTCATACTCATAGTCTATGGGTCACAAAAATCACTACCAATAGCCGCCATAGCCCAAAAATATCTTAAGAATAAACTTAACTAACTCCATCTCTCCCACTTAACTATTAAAATACTAGTTGTGCCCCGCGTCTTCCCATTATCCCGCAAGAACCTTTTTACGGGATAAAAAGTAGCCTTTTTTTTTTTTTTTTTTTTACTTTTTACAGGGTAGCGTTTGACCACAAGTCACCTGATGTTAAGTGACGATGTGGTCTAAGATGGCGCCACGCTACACCTGGACTGGGAACTGGCTCTCAAGTGAGGCTGCCGGAACACACCGATAGGTGCTTGGCGACAGATTCTTAACAAGAGGGTGGTAGCTAGCCAGGCGAGTACTAGAAAATACCTTACCACCAAGCTATGGTTTCATCACGATGTTTTCCTTCACCGAAAGCTCAAGCTCATTGTAGGATTCGAACCCACGTCGTACGGATCGCAAGCCGACGTCACTACCACTGAGCCATCATCGCTATAAACCTATGTGTTAATCCAGGTATTCAGATCCGTTTAGTAGTTTTTGCGTGAAAGAGTAACAAACATCCATCCATACCCATAAACTTTCAGGTTTATAATATTAGTAGCATGTAAGTAAAATACATAGTTAACAAAATTTCCTGTACAGTATCGCAAGCTCCTTACATTTCTCCATAGATCTGCTGGGACAGATCACTCCTCGAGGTAATAAGAGTTGATACCCTCTTCAGACGTGAGGTAAGCCTGACAAACGACATCTGAGGACCGACACGTGACGATTGGAGTTTTACAAACGTGCGATATTTCTTTGAGAGAGAGCGAAGAAATGGCGAACCTGTTAAGTGTAATAAGCAGTGATAAAAGGTAAGTAACTGCTGGATTCAAGTACTTCTGCAATTTTAACATACTGGCGTGTAGCACTCATAATATAATTAGTCTGGTTGGTCAAATCAACCAGGTTATGTAACAATCAGCACAGCCATCTTGGATGGGTGACCGTTTACGACGGTTTTCAATAACCAATCTTTCCACGGTTTGCCCTAGCAGAGACAGAAATTTGACATAATTATGTCAAGCTATAATAATATGTAATTAATTTTAATTTTTGTAATTGCATTCCTAACGGAGCAGTTATATGGCGATATAAAAACTAACTTACTAACGCCTGTAATGTACCCATTTATACTGGCAAATAAATGCTTTGATTGATTGACATTACGTCTCTGGAGCTTATGTCAAATGACTATCTCCAGTAAGGAGGGCATCGTGGATAGATCGGTTATTAGGAACGGTTTCAGTTTCGGCTGTATCACTTATGGTTAAATCTATATCTACAAATAAAATAAGTAAATTAAAGTGTCTCTTTGTAATATCAAATAGCACGATTCTTTTCGTAATCGTGCATTTATAAAGTTAAGCTGCATTCACATCAATATTATCAGAAAAAATGAGTCAGTATCATCATCATATTCAATCTTTCATCGGAAAGCTTTAAACACGCGATCCTTCGAAGCTCCAATTCAACCATAAAACATTGCACAGTTAATGACCCAGAAGCGGGTCACAGATATTAAAGAGCGTAAAAACATAAATATGTTATAAAAAATATAACTTATTTTCCCATTGTGAAATGATTTAACTTTTCGATAATATATCTCACACTTTTGTAACACTGTAGAAACTTGGAGACGTTATTTTTAATTTCACTCGTTGTTTTTCCGCTCCGCTTATGAACGCCTTAATAAAACGTCCCCCGGTGATTTATTTCCCGTTAAATGAATTATTATGGAAATTGCCTGAAGCTATGAAAGAATTGAGTGTCTATTAAAATAAATTTTCAAGGAGCTGAGATAGTGCATTTTTATTTCCTACTAGTTGCGCCCCGCGGTTTCACCCGCGTCTTCTCAGTGTCCCGCGGAAACCTTTTTCTGGGATAAAGGGATAAAACGCAGCCTATGTGTTAATCGAGGGTATAAGCTATCTTCACTCCAAATTTCATTCAGATCCATTTACACATACATCCATCCATCCATACTCACAAACTTTCACGTTTATAATATTAGTAGGAGTAGGACAGAATAAAAACAAACCTATTCTCGATCAAGTTACTTGTTTTATCAAAGCCATCGTGTTGATTGAAGCTGAAGAATTTTATTGGGAGAGCTGGCTGGACATTTGATATACTCGATCCGAACCTCTCGAGTTTCGCAATTAAATTGATTGACAAACAAACTTTTGGGAGCTACGCTTCAACTAAAAGCCTTCTTAGCCCTATGTATATTATATATGATTAAAGCCTACCCCTGTATCTAGGGTTTCAAAAATTATGTCAATCGGGGACCGACAATACCCAAATAACATTTTATTCAGGATTTGTTTAGGACACATAATATTACAATTTCTATAAGACTTCCGAGCTCCTTCCGCAAGTCTATCCGCAGTGCTACAGAATTCTTCAAGATGAGGGTAAAAAATTTCTTCAAATTTCTAATTTGGAGTGTTGCACATATATATATTTTTAAGCGACGGTAACCGCTTACCCTCAGACGGACTGTCTATTTGTTTGACACTATATTACAATAAAAAAATTAGAATAACATAAATTTAAATAAAATAAATCTTTACATGACATGTACGTACGGCTTAGAGAAGAAGGTCATAATTATGCAAGATTTTCTTTCATGCTATTGCTATTAGAGACTGCTACTGGACTTTTCACCCCGACCGTACATAATAAGTTATTTTTTTGTTTAAAAATCTTTTCTGTAAGTGACAGTATAACAAAGAAGGAAGGCAAACATGTTCGTACAGCTTATAGAAGAAGGTCTTAATTAAGCGAGATTTTCTTTCACGCTATTGCTATTTGAGACTGCTACTGGATTTCTGACCCCCACCACCCAATGAGACATTTTTTTTTTTTTGTAAATGAATTTTGCAAGTTACAGTATATTAAGCTACCAGCATAAAAGGAAGGCAGACACTTCAGCTACATCTAACTACTTACATAGTTTCTGAGGATCTTGGCGGCCTGCCCGAAATGACCGCACAATTAAGACTTGAAATCAACTATTCTCCTTACTTCTATACTACACAGTGTCTCAGTAGTCAGTACCCCTAGTATGGAAAGGAAAGTATCGAACACTTTTATATAGAAAAGTTTATATATAAACTAGCTGTTCCCCGCGGTTTCACCCGCGTGGGCTACAGCTTTATGCATGCAGTCTCAGCCCGATCGGCTTAAAATCGACGAAGTTTCATACAAACTTTCATCCCTTATTTTATCCCCTTGGGGGTTGAATTAATCAAAATCCTTTCTTAGCGGATGCCTACGTCATAACATCTACCTGCACGCCAAATTTTAGCCTGATCCGTCCAGTGGTTTGGGCTGTGCGTTGATAGATCACTATGTCAGTCAGTCACCTTAGAGTTATATATATTTAGAAGATATGTTCGATTCTTTCCATTCATTTTTTTAGCGCGCCTTTCCGATACTTAGAGGAACTAAAATCGGAAATACGGTTTATTTTAAATCGTTGTATTCGAATCCCAACCACGTTTTCGGGTTCTTTTTTGAATTTCGGCAGTACGAGCTTCTTGGACAATTTGGCGGTAGTAAACGTAATATGGACCCGAATAGGGTATTGCAATATAGGAGCGCACCGATCCATTCTAGTAACATGTAAAGACAACTTATAAACTTATTAAATTATTGTCAAAAAAATCCGAAGAACGTCATTATATTAGTATAGTCAAGTAATATATTCATTTCATTGCTTAGACATTTTAAAATTGAATTTGATTTTTGCTAGTTTACAAAATCAGTGAGTACCTAGGTACAATATTTACCGAGCTTTCACGTAACTTCTGAATTGAATTATTTATTGGCAATAAACAGCACTAAAACAATCAAACAGTATGTAAATTAGATACGTAACCAAATTACAGCTACATATATAAATGCATTAATGTGTTAATTTATTGTCTGCAACAGCTTTCGACTATTGACATTGGGATAACAGCATCCAATAATTGTATTGGCTGCAGTCCTCACACACATAACTGTGTTTCATTTCGTGATAAATGGATGGATGCAGCAACATATCAAACTAGGACACGCGTGATGAAAAATGTTGTAGACATGCTAAATTTTTAGGAGGAAATGAAATAGGTGGTTGAACGTCTATGTTTAATCAAAAAATAAACACTTTCAGTTCTATAGCTATTAAATTTCACAAATATCTTTGACATTCAATCGTCTCAATAGATAATAGACAAATAGACAAGCAGATAGTTCAATAGACTCTGATATATAACTAAATTTGACAGGTCTATAAATAGTGCTGACTTATTTCGGTGGTCCTAAAAGAACGGCATTGCTTTTAGACCTGTCAAATGATGTTTATTTTTAGAAAATACAGATCAGATATATATGCGCGGATTTTCGATCCCTCAAAACGATGAAGCAAAACATCGTGAGGAAACTGACAGCGTGGTAGATTATGTCCCAAAATGTCTATTCAAAAGAGTTCCAATTTTGTTACAAACTCTTTTAAACTATTCCGCGAGTTCAGAATACTTTAGTGAAAAATTTCAAAACATTTCTTGGGCAGATAGAAATTACTCATTTCATATAAAAAATATGAGAATCTCAGTGTCGTCTACGCCTAGAGTTTTAATGAATTTGAGCCCCAGTTTTTTTCTAATTAGTCCTTTGAATCTTAATACATTAATCTTAGCTTTTGGAATGTCTTTTAGATTAATTTTTCTAGATTTCATTTTTAGATAAATCTTTGGCCAAGTCTTAATTTATTTGGTTCTGAGAAAACGTATGCGAAAGAGGAAGTTCTCTATAATAAAAAGACGCGAAAAATTGTTTTTTACATTATTTCATTAAATTATCTTTGTTAAATGTATATTATCATATTGTGGTACCTACGCATAATACTCTAATCCCTTTTGAAGTGTAAATGTTTAAATAAAGATTTAGTTTGTAACAAAATGTAGTTTTCAAGTATGTACTTATAAAACGTTTAACCCTTCTCTTGGGGCGATTCAGTAACAAAAGAAAGAAGATATGAAAAGTATCAAATGATAAAAAATATTTTTTGTGGAATTTATTTATGGCTACAAGGAGAGCAAAAGTAAAAAGCAAAACCGGCCAAATGCGAGACGGACTCTCGCACGAAGGGTTCCGTACCATTATCTCTAAAACGGCAAATAAATCATGTTTATTGTATGGGAGTTGGTTTACTTTATTTAGTTTTTTTTAGTAAGTATTTATTGTTATAGCGGCAACATTAATACATCATCTGTGAAAATTTCAACTATGTAACTATCACGGCTTATCAGATAAAGCCTGTTGACCGACAGACTGACAGCGGAGTCTTAGTAATAGGGTTCCGTTTTACCTTTTTTGTACGAAACCCTAAAAGAGCTTTAAACAAAGATAATCAAAACAAAACACAAAAAATCAGAATAGATAAATATCAATGAACCAGCCTGTCATCCCCAAAACTACGTATCCGTATGTATTTCACTCAGTACACGCGAATAGTGAACGGCTCGAGTAGCTATAGGGGCTGACAAATGACGTCCGAATATGAGGCCAGTGCCGGACAATGATAATGTCGCCAGTAACAAATGGGGGGTCACTGCAGCGAATGGCGACCGTCCTGATTTGAGGATTACGATATATTATTGCCCAACACTATCGGAATGGCCGACAGGCCCGATGACGGCTCACACGCGACGGGCCGTCAAGTTGACAGTGGGAAGTGGGCCTTAACATCATGCAGGAAAGGTTATGACGATCGTGAATTTCGCGTTTCCAGTTGAGTTTGCGATGCCAAATGCGATTTGAATTTTGGTTTAACGTCATTAGATAACTAGCTCGTTTGTTAACAGAGTGTGGATTGATAAATCTGTACTGGTATTTCTTTTTTGTCGTCAATACAAAATTAATACAGAAAAAATGGAAACTAGTTTGGTTATATGGCATTTTTTATTAGCGCTCACCTAGCTAGCCACCATCAAGTTAATATGTCGCCAAGCACCTATCGGTGTTCCAGCAATCTCACTTGAGATCCAAGATCTAAGTTTAACATTGTGCCACCTTTGACCACATTGTCACTTAACATCAGGTCTCGTCGTGTTTTACCATGTATGAAGTTAAAAATAATAAGTACTACGTATGCATTTTGCTTTACGTTGAGCAAACGGAATGTAGTTAATCTAACTTTGTATAGTTCCTGCGCTATCTATAACGCAACTAGCTGATGTAACGATGCTGAGCCTCCTTACAAAAAGTAACTACTACCTACTACAAAAACTCATACCTAACAATAAACCTAAAAAACGAAACCAATATCCTTATACTAAAATCACAGGCAGTTAAGTTGTTCCTAATACGCCAGTTAAGTTGTTCCTAATACGCCAGTCGCCAGTTCGTTAAAAACAATTAACAAATGGTGGAGATAGCCACCTCAAATACGCTTGTCAAGTCTGGATTGCTATCTCGATGTACACTCAGGAGGATTTTTAGTTCACTAAACATTCATGTTACAAATTGAAAATAAATACCACATGTAATTCACGAGAATTGATCTCGCTCGCTATTACCTCCTTCCGCCAGGAATTCGTGGAAGTATTGCGAGTATTCGCTGCCTAATTAAACGAGCACAGCTGAACACATTTCTAAAGTTTCTCTAAACGTACCGTATTTCTGTCTCCTTAGAGAGCGTTGACTTACGTTGACTCGAATCTTGCTACTATAGCTTGGTGGTAGAGCATTTTCTAGTGCTCATCGGGCTAGCTAATAATAATAATAAATTAGCTTTATTTGATTCCACCGCAAACGTGCGTGCAAACGTTCGTGCGGTCAAACGAGCATACAGTGGACGGCCGAGTGGCCGTCGCCCTGTCGGCCGTCCCAGATATCGCTGGAAAGACGAAGTCGCGAAGGATTTGCGCGAGCTCGAAGTGGCGTCTTTTGTTATCGGAGGCCAAGACTCACTTTGGGTCGTTGCGCCATCGCAGTTAGTTTTTTAGTTATTTGATTCCAAAATAATGAATTACAATTAATTAATTTGAATAATTTTAACAATTATATTCTTTAGTAAGGATAATAAAAATCATGCAATATTTAATTTTCTAGCCTAGAGGTGTAAATAATTGCCTACGACCTATTCTCAAGCCTACCAAATATACCAATACAAAAAAATTCACAAAAATCGGTCAAGCCGTTCCGGAGAAGTGTGATCACGAAAAAAAAAATTGTAGAAAGATAAAATTTGATGAGGTACCCTTAACTTAAATAAACTTAAACCCCAAGTAAAGATTTCACATTAAAATATTTTCGTACTAATTTGATGCAAATTTTAATACATAACAAAAAAATCCATTTCTACTCCAAGTATTGAAACGCAAACAGCGCCGGTCGACTAGCATTGTTTGCTCTCTGTAGCAGCTTAGTGGTATTATTTAACATTCACCAAACATTTTCGAGTGTATTTGCAGTGTTGGTCTAAAAGTCGTTAGTGGAAGCTCATTCGGGTATTGCCGCTTCAAACTCGCTCACCCGACTCAAAGACACTGCACTGGTTGCAACATTTTCCGTTTGGCGAGGTTTTATTGGTAGCTTGTTAGAGTTGTATGTTTTACTGATGATCTCGCGTAAAGTTTGTGGCCGTCAGGTGTCTGGGAGAGTATATAGACTATAGATTCTAGAATACCGGCCTTAGGCCGCCTCTAGACGTTCAATCATATTGCGCAATATTATGCAATATTATTGACCGTTTGGGGCTAATATTGAAGATTGCGCAATGATTGAACGAAAATTTGAGCGAGTTTAATTTTTATTGCACCAAATTTTTTTATTGCAACGTGTAGGGTCAGTATTGCTCACAAATGGGATCAATACTATTCTCCGACTAAACACAAAAACATTGTGCAGTTCGTAATATTGTGCAATATAATTGATCGTTTGGATTCAAGCCCCTTTCACTCTTACTGTACAATAAAATGTATTGTACAATGTTATTGTAGGTCTAGGGGCCGCCTTAGAGTGTCACCTTTAGAGAAAAAAAAGTGTTTTAAAAAACAAATGGGATATGGAAATCGAATGGAATTGAATTGAAACTGAAATTGTACATTCATAGAATTATGAGTGCGAATTGATGAGGAAAGTTACGATTTCGACTTTTATGTGTGTGGGTATATATTCTGTATATGTATGTTCAATTGTTCATCTGTTCCTTCATAACTTCATATAAAGACATTAAATTAAAATGTTGAGTATCAAATGAAAGGTGGTAATTCTCTTAACAAATAAATACTTACTCAAAAACGTTTCCAATATCCTAATAGTGAGCTAAAACACACATAAGTAAATAACATTTCAAAATTAACGACACACGTCTGCTCAGCAGCAAGACAGATCTATTTTCGTAACAGCATCCCATTCATACCCCAATCTCTGTCCCTAACCCCTCACCACATCACGTGATTTATCTTAATATTTTGACATAAGGCATACACTTGACATGTGTGTACCTGGCCCATCAATCACGGTAGAAAGCTCGGTTCATTAGTGTAGGATTAATATCACTAATGTTAGACCGGGTGGAGTTCATTCATCAACTGAAGGTAATCCATTGCTATGCCACAACAGAAAGCGGCACGGTCAGTTAAAGCCGGGGGTTCCCACAAAAGAGCGACGGAATGAGTGAAGTTGAAACGAGCAGAGTGGTCAAGGGAGGCCGGTATCTTATTTAGAATTAAAGCGGAGTTGGTTTTGTAAGCGTCATAATCAAGCGGGAACACTTTGTTACACTAATTTAAAAAACAAAGAAGATTTAACAAGTCAAAGGCTGGTATTTTAGAATGACGCTGAAGTCATACATTCATTCATCATTCATTCATAGAAATATCTCTCTTTTTTTTACTATGTACAGGGTAGCGTTTGACCACAAGTCACCTGATGTTAAGTGACGATATGGTCGAAGATGGCGCCACGCTACACCTGGACTGGGAACTGGCTCTCAAGTGAGGCTGCCGGAACACACCAATAGGTGCTTGGCGACAGATTCTTAACAAGAGGGTGGTAGCTAGCCAGGCGAATACTAGAATATACCCTACCACCAAGCAAAAATGAGCTTCTAGTAATTGAATGTATTTTTTCAGGACGCAATAAAACATGCTAGCATTCACATATTATATCATATATTATTATTTATCGTTTGTTTTAAATTTCCGTCATGTTTTCACGTTTTATCCACTCAGGCGCTGCCGTCGCACGCCTTACCGTCTCTAAAGCGCTGCGCGGTCGAACATATTCACCAACCGCAAAATACCGCGGTATTGTTTTTTGATATTGTCGTTTTTACTTAATTTCTAGCAAACTTATTTAATTTCTGAAACTAGTTTCAGAAAGTAGACAGATTGGGCATTACACTAGTATGATTTGTTATAATGAATATGATATTTTTAAATACACATTACCACGTTAACTTTGTCGTCATGAAATTATTACGTTCATCTGTTGTAAAATGTTTATAAATTTCCGAATAGCAAAGTAAATAACAATTCTATCAAAATAAGAATTAGATAGGTTACACGTTGCTAAAAATAAATATCAATAACTAGTTATACTGTAAAACACTTCACAATTCTATATACGAAATTCTCCACAAGTTTGTAAAGTTGTACCTAAAAAGGCAAATTGAAGCCAGTGTCTATTTTTTTTCTACATCCATAGATGTTTTTCTTTTATCCGATAGTGCTGTTCAACTAGTAATAATTTTAGTCGATTATAATCGTGTATCACGGCCAATAGTCGATTATAGAGGCTTATTTACAACGCTTGTCGTTGAATCAGCTGTGGGCTTCGATCGTTACCCGCAGCCCTTTAGCGCGCGACGCGCGGGCAACCATCGAAGCCCGCATCGCCTGAGTGGATATTAATATAACCAAGAGCTTATTCTACGAAATGGCTCTGCAGCACTTCCCGCTCCGAATCCCATTTTTCAAACAGTATTTATTTCACTCAAGCGTATGGTTTGAATATACATGTAGATTGTAGACAGACGCAACTTAGCTTGAGTTTTAGGTGAAGAAAAACGTCGCGATGAAACCATTGCTTGGTGATAGGCGACTTCCTAGTGCTCGCCTTGCTAGCTGTCAGTTTATTCCGGCAGTCTTACTAAAGAACTAGTTCCCAGTCATACTGTTGCACCTAGTGTGCATCGTTGGAAACACATAAATAGTTGCAACGTGTCTCAATATGATTCGATGGGAAAAAATCGATAGGTGAAAATCCCATTTTCTTCGGGAACTCGCCCATTAAACCTTGCACACTCTACACTGACTATAAGTCTTCAACATACATATATACCGGCTGCTTGATATACGGTCAACGACAAAAGTCGTTGAACAATAACACATGTTCCAATTACCTTCATCATCTGAAACACTAACCGCATCGTCCCTTAACATCATTAGTGTTTTGTTTTGGTCAAACGCTACCTTATAAGTTATAAGCAAAACCAAAACACATTTGGAAAATGGAGTATGATTTTCGTCCCTGACTGTACCCTGATTGAAGATGGTGGTAGGCATGTAAACGCCCCTAACAAACACGATGTGGGACGTTACGGCTTAGGAGTTTAAGGTACATACTTCAAGCGATGTTATTTTTCAAAACATATCGACAATCAAAAAATTCAATAGAACCAAAGAGTTTTTCACTAAAGAAATATGGACAAATTTGATGGACTTAGGGTTATGCTGTATCTATCAGCTTCCGTTGCCCTTTAAGCTACACGATTAAAGGCCGGTTTCAATAGCCTATATATCCACGGTTTGTCATACCAGGGATAAAAATTTGGTATAAGCCTCATAGAAGTAATGTCACATTTCTATTTCTAGTAAGACAAACTGTGGAAGGCAGCTTATTAAAACTGCCCATAAAGAAACTGTTGACGAACACGAATTCAGTACCCCTAGTACAAGTTTTGAAAACGATTAAAGTTTTGGTAATCGTTTACCACCGCCGACTTGTCAAAGTGGCAACTCGATCTGCTTAAATTCAAAAAGTAACTCAATAACATTGTTGGAATATGATTATAACGATTTAAAATAACCCGTATTAACGATTTTAGTTCCTCCAATTCCCGGTAAGATTCGCTGAAAAAAATATGTATGGATGGAAACGAAAACTTTTATAGTCTTTGTATACTATCAAAACCTGTACTAGGGGTACAGAACTCAAAGACGTCAGTTTAATAAATAAATAAATAAAAAAATAAAATAAAATATATTTATTTCAGGCATAAAAAACCCATATCATACCAAAAAAAAAATCGTTGACATTGTACATAAAAAGTAGAGGAAGTTTCGATAGTTTTTGCGACCCGTTTCCCCCGACCCCTCCTGTCGATATGTGCTTGAGAGCCAGTTTTCATTGGTTTTACGCTACTTGTAATATTTTAAGAAGAAGAAGCTATAATATGTACAAAAATAAAGACTTAATACTTGTAAAAGATTCATTGAGGTCTCCAAATGTGACAGTTTCATACTTACATATATGACATACACAGAAGTAACGTACGTGTCACTACCAAGTCAACGGTTGATATTCTCTGCACCGCAAGCATTGTGTCACGTATACATACATACATATTTATATACATACATGATACAGCTTGCGCTTGTGATTTGTATGTTGTCCAGTGCAGAACGCTAGAGCTCCGCATGATATAGGGCGTTCGGTTAGCGCCCAGTGACAGCTAGCTGCTTCTCATTAAACGCAGGAAGCCAGAGGCGTACCCTGGAGATATACAAGTATAGTGGCGTTAATAGACTTGAAAAAGCATGTTATCAATACAATTTTATTAATTGACAATTTTTTTTCTCGGATCCTTTATAAGGCATTAGTGGAGTTGCAGCCAACGCTGTGAGGTAGTTTTAAATGAAATGTGTCAAATCTACATACGAGTATATATAACTTAAAGGTGGCTGACTGATTGGCATAGTGATCTATCAACGCACAGCCCAAACCACTGGACGGATCGGGCTAAAATTTGGCATACAGGTAGATGTTAAGAGTAGGCATCCACTAAGAAAGTATTTTGATTGATTTTACCCCCAAGGGGATAAAATGGGGGATGAAAGTTTGTATGAAACTTTGTCAATTTTAAACCGGCGGGCTGAGACTTTGCATGCATAAAGCTGTAGCCCACGCGGGTGAAACCGCGGGGAACAGCTAGTATAAAATAAAGGGTGAGGTTTTACTATTGCAACAGTATTAAAAAGCTATCTGGGTTATTTTTGTGAAGTTATTGTTAATGTCGGCAGAGTACCAACGAACTACAAACGTTAAAAATACGCAAAGCAAGTATTAAAAGTTTAAATAAATAATGTTATTTTGATTGTTCCACGTAGTAGATCAAAGCAACATAAAAAACATATTTTATCGCCATGCTTATTCATTATTTACGCAAATACTGACATTTATTGTGTACGCGCGACGTCGTGATGGCGGGCTGATAACTGCAGTAATGTATATCCAATTAATAACTATGTGAACTATGTAGGCTTAGAATTGGCATACAACAACACCACAGTAAAACGGTATGTTAAATAAAAAGTTTAATTAATTCAATTTAAACTTTCTCTAACCATCGGTAACATAAGTCACGAAGGACGTGCGCGTACTCCAGATGGAAAACTGGCGGGAGGCGGCGCAGGACAGACCAAAGTGGCGTCTTTTGTTTTTGAAGGCTTCGACTCCCTTTGGGTCGTTACGCCGTCTCAATTAGTTTTAAATTATAAATACGAAAGTTTGTGTGTGTGTGTGAATGTTTATTACCACGTATCATCGTGACCACTGAACCGATTTTGATGAAATTTGAAATGGAGATAGCTTATACCTTGTTTTTATACCCACAAAGACATACTTCTTATCCCGGAAAAAGGTTCCTGCGGGATAACGGGCAGACGCGGGTGAAACCGTGGGGCGCAACTGGTATTTTTATATCTTTTGTTTTATTTTTAAAAGTTCAAATTAAATATTGTTTGGTACATTTATAAACGAGTCCATAGACTCCTGAACTAGTATGAACTGCATTTCAGGAGCCAAGGCTTCTTCAATCATATGACATGGTTATGTCAAAAAATAATAATAATACGTTAATGTAAATAATACGTTAATAGTTATTGCTAAAACGCCGGAAATAACTGTGGAAGACAATCATTATTATGCATATATATTAGGATGATATATTCAAAACCAAGCGAAACTGTATTGAAACCATCAAGCTTGAACCAAAGAAGCAATATTTATATTTTTTTATTTTTTTTACTATTTACAGGGTAGCGTTTGACCACAAGTCACCTGATGTTAAGTGACGATGTGGTCGAAGGTGGTGCCACGCTACACCTGGACTGGGAACTGGCTCTCAAGTGAGGCTGCCGGAACACACCGATAGTTGCTCGGCGACAGATTCTTAACAAGAGAGTGGTAGCTAGCCAGCCAGGCGAGTACTAGAAAATACCTTACCACCAAGCAAAATAATACACCAAGCAATATATCACTCACACAATCACAAAGATTAGGTACATAGATCTGACCCCTGAATTCCAGTATCTAGGGTATTAGAAACTCCGCGGAGCTGCCAAACTCCCAGACAACAAAGAAATAAAAACGAAAGCTTAATTATAAAAAGTTTCCGAAACTGTGTAACAAGGCACAAAATTGCAATTCCTGGAAAATAGAATCGTGGCCACGAAAATTATTTTCTCAGAAAAACCCTAAACGCTTTCATGGCAACCAAATAATGGTTATCGCCAAAACTCGGCATAATTTTCATGAAAAATATCATTTCATAAAGACTGTCTGGAGGGGAAGAAAGCCTTGTAAACACCTTTTAATATTTTTATCAAACAGGTGAATTATTATTATTAGATTCTATATCATTTCTTTATCATTCGCTTCGACTTCTAAAAACGTTAACCTTTACATTTTGTAGTATACGTTTTAATAAAATATGTATCACGCTACTATTTTATAACTATACTTTCCCGTTATCCCGCAGGAACCTTTTCCGGGATAAAAAGTAGCATAACATGTTAATCCGGGGTATAAGCTATCTCCTTTCCAAATTTCAATCAGGTCCGTTCAGACATTTTTGCGCGAAAGAGTAACAAACATCCATCCATACTCACAAACTATCACGTTTATAAAATTATAAGTAGGATAGGATAAGTCTGAGAATGGGTCGTAGGCTATTTTCTATACTGCCAGATGATTAAGGTGTCCTTCTCCGGAAAAAAATACTTTTATCGCGATAAAATGTAGTAGGTATATGCGGGTGAAACCGCGGGACGCAGCTAGATATATACATATTCATATTAAACCTCATTGACCTTTACATACAGTGAACTTTGCACGAGTCGCGTCGTGACTGCTTTCACGGTAATAAAAATAGAAACAAATTAAAGAGCTACTCTGAAATGCAAAGTGTAGTGTTGTAAAAATAACGAATTCATGATTCGTCACGTCACTGTCAATCTAAGAGACTCTCAAAAAGGTTCATGCTACACGAATATTTTAGAAAACTAAACAGCGCTATCTATATGTCTGCCTCTATATCCAACAAGGTGACAACGGCCGAAAAATTACCACTTAACTCTCCGAAACGCGAAAATTTTGCTCGGGAGATATATCGGTAAACGAACGGGTCCAATCTGGTTGATTTACAGTGCCAATAATCTCCTTCGTCACGTGACACCCGTCAGGTGTCACGCGGGACCGCGGCGCTCTATTGTCACGTAGGACATAATAGAAACATACGGGACAGAACTTGACACGATCACGGTAAACCAGTATAATGCTGAAAAGCATACAGAATAAGCTAGAAATAATTTTACTAATTGTCGAGCTATATAGAAGCTGTTTTAGCAGTAATGTCAATTACATATTAACTTTATTCAGCAGCTAATAATGATTTCGATTCTGCTGTGCAATTTCTAAAACTAAACTAAATTTGGCAGATCTAAAATTGTTGAATGCTCAAATAAAACACTTGAATCATGATACAGTAGTTGTATACTCGCCGCAGCGTGGCACGTCCGTCGTCTACGGTGGTTGCCTAGCGAATGCCCCCACCACTGTCTGAGTGTACACTACAGTAATGCTATCCTGTTTTCACTGCCATGGTCAGAAAAAGATAGCAGCACTTTAAGACCTGTCAATAGTTTTAAATAATGCACAACAGAATCCACACCAATATCGTTTTATTTAAACTAAAATTGTATTACATCAATAACATTAAGATACGAAAAAGAAAGCGCACACACACAGCTTCACACACACACAATTTCACATACACACACACAGCTTCACAGTCACATACAGCTTTCACTGTGTAGTGTGCACGTAAGCCAGGACACAGTTCATAGCATTCGTCTTAACTTGTCACATTTACCGCAGACTTAACGTTCCGTTACTGGTCTGGCCACGCAGGAGTATGTTTCTGATGGGCGCTGCAAGCGAGCAGCAAAAAAACGTCGGATTAAGGTCAGATAGACAATGAGGCGGAGCGGGTAGTGTCGCCCGACGCCTGTTTTCCTTGGCCTCGAGTCAAATGTTGCATTTGGAAAATGAAATGTAGTCTTCAAAAATTTCGAAAAGAATGTCTATTGTCGTCCTATTCAAAAGCGCAGCTGTTAGTTTTCGCTATTATGCAATAATTTAACCGTTTTATCGTTATTTGTGTGATGATAAGGCTTTTCGTTGTTACTCTATTTAACACAAATAATGTTGATGGCAGTATGTTCAATCATTGAACACGAATGTTTATACGAACATTACTTTATCTAAATTTTTAACCTAATTACATAAATTTAAATTATTTATTAATTTAAATTTTAATTAAAAGCCGTTGTCAAGTTTTTTAAAGACAACACTATACATACATCTAGGAAGAAAAAAAAATTACAAACAAATTATACATACAAAATAACTAACAACAAATTAATATAAAGTCAAAGATTTATTCAACTATGAAATTCGCCTAAATTCCCCTCCCTCCTTCCCAGGCACATCTTCAAGTGTTATTCTCCGAAAGTTACTGCTTTAATTATGTACCGAGAAAAAAGCAGCCAAGAACTTTGGCATAAAACTTCTCCATTACGTATTTCATTTCCTCCGCTACCGTTATAAGTGAAACATGTTTAATATTCAACGGCGAGCTTCCTCGTCGTTATTTCAACTGCTACTTACCTAATTTGACAATGGAAGGCGTTGCTTTTCCTGCGAGACACTTTTGTCAGCTTGAATATCGTGATACTGCTCTCTCTAGGCTTAGGCAAAAAACATCGATATTTTCTCAGAAAATAATCGATATACCTAATCGTCAATATTGTTATTCACGATATATCGATATTCGATATTTATTTCAGTGTATTGAATTTGTATTAATTTCGATGTATTTTGAAACGCAACTCTAGTTTTGCATGTAATGTTACAGAGATCCAACAAAAGTGTCATAAAAAAACAGACGCAGAATCTGATGTCAAAAGTGTTTTAGTGAACGTGAAAAGTTTAAATACCACAAAAAAAATATCGTTTTGGTAGACTAAAAATGACGGTATATCGATATTTGACACTCGACAATAATCGATGCTGTTTAATTATTTTGTTTCGATAAATATCGATATATTTTCACTTGCCCATCCTTAGTTCTGTCGTCGCCGTGCATAGAACTCATTTTCTTGTATTTAAAAATACAAGAACTCCCGTGAACTCCTAAAATGACGGTGATATTTACTTCATTCTTGAATGTACTTTATTGCAAGATAAGGTCTTGAATTCTGAAGCTATGTTTACGTACTTCGTTCAGCTGATTATATAATTGTCAATCCAAATACATCATCATCAGCCTGCATCAGTCCACTGCTGGACATAGGCCTCTGCCATAATACGCCACTGAGCCCGGTCTTCGGCTTTTCTCATCCAACCACTGCCAGCCACTCGGCGCAAGTTGTCCAATACCTACATACATATACTCGTATCTTAACCGTTAAGGTATTTTGCGTTAAGAAATAACGATAACACTCACAAACATTTGCATTTAAAACTTTAGGTGTGAATTATCGTGACGCGTAAGTGTGTTCGTGTTTATTCATTTGTCCTTTTGTAACACAGCAACGGAGCAAGGGACGTTATGTTTTGCATAAACATCATTTTTATCCCGTAAAATACAAAGCACTAGAATTCTAATGATCTAGTAAGCAACTTCAATTTTCACCATAATTAATTTAATATTAAAACACGTGTCGTAGCGTAGAATAATTCAGCAAATACTGTGACCTCATTCCTAAAATGTAACACATTTTTGGTAGAATTAATGGTCTTAACCACGGTTTTAATTAACCTACCATGGCGTTCAATATTAACACATTATACATTACAATTACAAATTACTATAGCGACCACACGCTGTTTTGTTCTGGACTTTAAAAGTGCATTAGTTTTATTTGAGCGGAGAAATGTTTATCTATACAAATAATAATAATCAACACCCACACAATTTTCTTCATGATGGGTGTAAAAAGAATTCTTCTGGGTCGCCAATGCGTCGGTATCGCCCTTAGTGTTGCAAATGTCCATAGACGGTGACCGCCTCCTATCAGGTAGGCAGTCTGTTTATTTGTCACTTCCCCATTTATATTGTAAATGCGAAAGTAATAACAATATTAGTAGGGTCTCTGTCTGTCTGTCTCACTTTCACGCCTAAACTACTGAAACAATTTAAACGAAATTTTGTACAGAGATAGTTTGAACCCTAAGGAAGGATATAGGATACTTTTTATCACGACAAACCTACACCCCGACTGCCTACATGGGTGAAACCGCGGGGAACAGCTAATTACTATATAAATACATACATATTTTTTCAGTAGCGAGAATAGAATCTGTGAGCGTACTCTTTGATATCGGTTGTATAACCATTGTACAGTCAGCGACAAAAGTAGCTGATCGTTCTCGATTTTCCAAATGTGTTTCAAATCAGTAATTATTATTGTTTTTTTTTTACATTTTACATGGTATCATTTTGACCATAATATTACACACCTGATTTTAGGTGATGATGAGGTCAAAAATTGGTGTCTAAGATGATAAGGATAATAGAAAAAAGTGTGATTGTTCAGCGACTTTTGTCGTCGACTGTACGTTGCAACATTGGTAGAATTCCAAAGAATTCTTTAATGAAATACCCAAACTAATTTAATTTTATGACGCTAATAAAAAGGTATCTTGACTTAGTAAAAAATAATGACAAAAATGTTTGTAGAAAAGATGATTGACACTTGTAATCTTTGACTACAAAGTTTTAATTGCTCCAACTCTCCTTTTGACAATCCCGTTAACAGTAATTGGCATAAGATTCCACCGTGATCCCATAATCACGATTGGAACTTTGGCCAATAGTCACGGGACCGCATTACCATATTATAAGGCGCAAACTGCCCGGCCCAATAAAGGGCTGGCTTTATAAGGGGCTTAGTCAGGACGCTATCGAGGGGGCAAGTCAACATCTACCGAGGGCAAGTTAACGTTTTGGGGGCTGCAGTCACTTGAGATAAACAATTTATGTTATATACTGTTTTAAACTACCATGGTCAACAACATTAGAATTAGGTTTTATAACTGGATAATTACCATGTATTTGTTTTTGTTTGAGTTCTCGATATTTAGGCACTGTTGCAAGCGCCATGATCACGAGAAAAACAAAATACATGGCAATTATCCCGTTATAAAACTAATTCTAATTTATGTTATCAATGATTTATGTGATATCTGTTCTTAAAACATCAATACTAATCCAACAAAAAAAATATTTAAGAGGTTCAGGGTGCCGATGGATGCAAATGGCTTATAGCCGTTCATATGGGGGTGATCAAAAGGGGAAGCCTATGTTCAGCAGTGGACTTCTTCTAGCCGATGATGAATAACGTTTTTTTACTTACAAAGCTGCGTTTGACGACATGCCTACTGATTTTAAGTGACGACGTGGTCTAAGTTTTCGCCACCCTACTCATGAATTGAGAACTGGTATTTATGTGGGACTGGCAACACTAGGGTTCGCAAACCGGAATATCGAATATCGAAATTACCGGAATATCGGACGATTTTTGTCGATCTGAAATACCGGGATTGAATTTAGCGATATCGAGATTTTCGATATTTTCGATATTGCATAATTTAAAAACTTGATCTAATCATTTCCTAATTTAACGATAAACAAACATTAAAAGAAGGCCAGTAAGTCACACCTGCATAAAATACAGGTATGTGGACAGCGTTCTAGCTTCCAACTTCGATACGAGATGCTGGACTAGCCGGGTCGACGTAATTTTATTCAGTAATCCAGTACCTTTTGGTAAGGAGTTAATTGTTGTATAAAAATAAGGTGCAAGGAAGAACAGCAACGTCAGCAACTGCTGTATTAACAACACGGCAGTAAGCATTGACTAAAGTTCACATAAATATTATATTTTTTGTCTAGGGCAAATTTGTTCCGTAGGTATCTATTTTAAAGTGGCAACTGAATTTACCTTAATAAGTTCTTTAATGTTCTCTTTTCTGTGAGATCTCGAAAAGCATGGGTCATTTGGTTTTTCAATAGAGAAGATTAATCTTTTGCAAACTATTGACCTATCCTATTCTCCTGCTGTAAGCTCTTCTTGTCCGTAGGTTTGACGAATACTAACCATCGAAGCACACCTCGATTCGAGGAAGATATGGTACCATACACCCAATTCACATGTTACGTCAGATTATACAGAGCCTATAGTACATTACTGCAGTGGCCATCAACGTAGGTATTGAGGGAAGAAGGTGTAAATGTGGGCCGAGGCAAAGCCGAGGCACACATACCTGAGTTCATCAATGCCTAGTTATGGCCAAGGCTTGTATAGTACTTTTCTCAAATAATGCGCGGAAATTAAAACTGAGTAGCACCTGGGAAGAACTTTTTTCTTTCGACTTTGGCAGTAACAAGTTTTCTATTACGGCTCTTGCTGCCTCTTGAATTTCAGGTGGCGGTAAGGTTTAAGCATCAAAGCAAAGCATCACACTTCACGCATTGTCTTCACTTGAACTCATTTTGTCAAATATAATTACTTTTCAAAACCAATGACGAACAACGAACAACAACAAAAAATTCTCGCGTTATAGTGATCATTTGCTTTTTTTTCAACAAACAGGTTAATATGTGCAAGCCGGTTCGAAATTTAAATAAAACCTTTGATAAATTGCCTCCTTGGTTGCCATGTTTCAGAGTAAAAGTCGTTCCATTTTTAAATAACACGACAGATATGAGTTTACTATGTAATTCATTTGGCCGCTAAACACGACAGATATGAGTTTTCTGTGTAATTTATTTGGCTGCTAAACACGACGGATATGGATTTTCATACAAATTTTGCCGGTTGCTGCTCGCATATAATTGGGCAGTGCAGCAAGTTCGATTTATCTCGAAGAAGGTTGTCAAAATAATACTCTTATTTGCAAGCATGTTTGAGAAAAGAGTATAACCAGCACCTGGGTATGACATTTATGGACTATGATATATATTTTTTGACCTAAAAATCCATTGGTGTGTTATGGAGTCCTATTGTGAGTCACTATTTAAATTTATAAACCTATTTTGGATTGTTCTACAATATATAATTCTTAGAAGATCTGTTTTCGTTTCAATTGTTAATTATATAATTTATTTTAGTTTGTTATCAGGGGTTGATGTTAATTCAAATTAATAAACAACGTGAAGAATACAGATTTAGGTTATTTTAACTTTTTCACACTTTCCTGTCTTTTTCATAACTATTTTGAATTACTTTTAAACTTCTTAACACTAAGGGTTAATATTCTTATTACATTTATGTCGAAAACTATCGTTTAAACTGATTTATGCGAAGCAAGACAAATTTTTTGTAAAAATATCGAAAATATCGAAAATCCCGGGATTCCGGAATTGAAAAAATAGCAATATCGAAAATACCGGTATTGAAAAATGGTATCGATATTGCGATCCCTAGGCAACACCGATAGGTGCTTGGTGTTGTAACAGGGATACTACCGTTAGGTTTCTTGCCTCTAAAAGATTGACAAGACTGTGAGGGGGAAATACCCCTATCCTATCTCGCCCTAGCTTCGTCCACAGGCTTTACTCTCAGTAATAACGCCCGGTTGGCCTCATGACGGAAACTATGCATAGCAAACGAGATCAATTTTATGGTATTCAAACACCGATAAATGTTTGAGATGTTTGCCTTTGTATCTCATAAATAATTCACAGGGTTACATATCGTATATTAAGTACGTTTGTCTTATAATTATAACAATAACTTTTGGCATATAATTATATTCCTGTATCGAAGAATCAAGAATCTCGATTGAAATCTGCTATCGCGACTATCTCGCTCGTTTTTTTTTTCTATGTTGTTGTAGGCACCACTCTATTCCTAGACTGGGAACTGGTTTTCAAATGAGGCTGCCGGAACTCATAGATATGTGCTTGCTTAATCGATTAAAAAATATTGTTTGTTTCATTTTGTATATCTCGCAATATTTTGTTATTGCAAACTTTAATAGACCACTTAATCATAAATAATGCACAAATTACAACTTTTAGGAAGACTAGAAAACTAAATAGTTCACTGAACTGAAATGAGTGAAAGAACTAAATTTTTGTAATCACTACAAATTTATTTCATGAAAAGTGGCAACACTTGCAATGTTATTGTACACTGTTCGAACTTGAACAAGCGCAATAGATGTATTATTAAAACGATAAAAAACAAAAATTAAAATTAAATTGATTCTTTTCTTTGTAAAATAATTTTAAAGTCCAGAGCGAGTATTAGGAAAATTTTGAACAATTAGCTAACCAAATAACATTTTATAAGTAAAAGAGGGAAATGCGATCCGAAAGGCTCAAACTTTTACAGGGAACAAAAAAAACTTTATAATTTTTTTATTTTTTCATAATTGGGTCGTGGAACTTTGAAATTTACGGTAGGTACACCTTTACTCAGGGATTGCATTAATTATGGTGTACGAGTTCTTTTAAATTTGTAATGAAGAAAAGTTATAGAAAGCTTTGAATATTGTACTAGACTGTGGTGTTATAAGCCCATAGCTACAGATAATGCTGAGCGTCTTAAACTTTATTTAGGAAGAATAAGAAGTAATGTAATATTCACATTGGTCGTGGTAATATAAGATTCTCATAGAATGGTCGGGTATCAAAAGTCTTTCAGCATTTTGTGTTGCCCGTGATGTAGGTACTGAGACGTGGTCTTCGACTGTGGGCCTTTTGAATAAGCTCAGAGTCACACAACAAGCCATAGAGAGAGTTTCTTTGCGTGATTAAATCCGAAATGAGGAAATTCGCCGAAGAAGCAAAGGCACCGACCTAGCTCTCAGAATTTGCAAGTTGAAGTGGCAATGGTCAGGCCACGTCGCTCGACGAACCGATAACCGATGGGGAAGAAAGGTTCTCGAGTGGCGACCACGAACCGGAAGACGTTCTGTGGGTATGCCCCCTACTATATGGACCGACAACATTGTAAATGTAAAAGTCGGGGGGAGCCGATGGATGCATGGTCTAATAGCCGTTCATGGTAATGTTGCAAGGGTGAGGTCTTCTGGCTGATGATGATGATGATGATGATGATGATGATGATGATGATGATGATGTGATTGTGAGAACATTATTTTATTTTGAACTTGTTGCGCCCCGCGGTTTCATCCGCGTCTACTCGCTATCCCGCAGGAACCTTTTTCCGGGATAAAAAGTAGCCTTAGTGATAATCTAGGGTATAAGCTATCTGAATTCCAAATTTCATCAAAATCGGTTCACGGTGATACATGGTAACAAACATTCACATACACACAAACTTTAGCATTTATAATATTAGTAGGAAGAGCGTTAAATATCGGAGAGCACTCATTGGTCCATAAGATCAGAATGCGGTAAATCATTTAAAAAAATGTTTTCAGATCCATTTATTGAATAACAGTCGTAAAGTTAAACTTAACAAGGTCAAGTTCCACGTCACGCATCCCCCAAAAACACAATATAAACAGCAACAGTGATCTCCATAAAAACGCAACACCGATCTCATAAGATAAACTTGTTAAAATTTAGTATGACAATGTTCTTACAGATTTCGGTTCTTTATTGGATCCGGACCTTCATAAATAAGACCCTCGTTTATCCTATCCATCCTTCCGATATAATCATCATCTTATACAAATACTTTGGAAATTTTATAACAGTTTCTGCGTCGCGTTATGAGCCGTCATAAGTTCTAAGCACGGTCGTGTTTGTTAACTGGAGAAATGAGTGAGGGGGTATGTTCGTTGAAAATATATAATGACCTTCTTACTTGTAAAACTTTTTGTTGAGCGATGTAGTTATGACAAGGAGGTTTAGAATTCAATGAGCGACTTTCAGAGCCCACTTTTAATAATAAATAACAGATAAAATAATATTAGATAAAATTAAAAATACACGCGCTTTATACATTGAAAACAAATAAATACTATATTATTAACCAACTGATCAAAGTTATCTGTTGGTTTGATTAATTGGTGTCCAATTAACGTAGCTAGGTTCCGTGTTAATATCCGAAAATCTTCTCAACAGTACAAAAAAAAACATAAGCAATAAAAAAAAGTTGTATATAAAGAAGTTCAACTTCAACTTTTTATTTGGATGGCTTCAGCGGCTTTACCACAATTTAACCAATGTGTAAATAAGTTCGCAGTGGCTGGCAGAACAGAATAGAATGACAACAGATAATAGTGACAGATGACATGACAGTTCGTTCATCTGTCAGAGTTTTTTGCTCTTGCAAAGGGCGTATCTTTTACCTATGTTCGTTACTCAGTGCCATATGACAACTTTGGCTCTGAAAGTCGAACAAACATTTTATTTTGTATTAAAGTCGAGCTGTAGTTTCGAATATAAGTACCTGTTTAGACTGGGGATGTGGGAGTGCTATATCTATTCAGTGCCAGGACCATACTCAAGGCGATTTGTGATTCCTAGATATAGAGAATTCTAGAAGAGTTCACAGGTAAAAAAATATTGACAATGGTTACTATTTTTCACGCTAGGTGGCGCATAATTGTCTGTATATAACAAGTACCTGGATTGTTTCTGCATTCTGCACCTTTACTTGGCATATCATTGACAGATCTGTCAACTACAAGTCTACTACTCTTTGACAGTGACAACCTCAGCTACAACTTGACACATCGTCATAAACAAGGTACAGTCGCTCAGAGCGCCGTCTGCAAACAGCTTTGCGTGTGGCTCCCCATTGTTTATAAACGCTAACACTGGCCCAAAAGATGCTGTTCGGAAAAAAATCTTTAAAAAGACAGCGCAAACAAATTCAAAGTACAAACTAAACAATTCCCAAGCCACCTAAGCTTACTGTTTAGTAAAATATCGCAGCTCGTAAAAAATAAAGTGTGATAAAAAGAAGGTCGCATAGCAAGCATTTTAATACTGCTGTGGCGATGAATAGTACAAATATTTTAGGAGAGAAAGCTCGTCACGTAGCCCCCTGGAGGTTCGGAGAATGCCGACGCGTGCGAGCCTCCGATATGAAATGCTTCGGTTGTCGAACTAGCAATAAATTGAAGTGATAGACAAAAAAATGTTTAATGTTGGTAGGGCGTTATTTGTTTTTGAGTCGAAATTCTTAAGTCTACATTAATAGTGACTTTAGCTGGGATGAACTCACTCGCTCTCGACTTTGAGGTTAATTCGGTGTGAAATGCAATACGTGTGGCGCGGATAAGCCTCAGGTTTTCACACAGAATTTTGAATACGTATGAAATTCAATACAGCCAGCCTCTTGCACTGCTAATTTAGAGATTCTAAATGTTATTTATTTATTATTTGATGATAACCAGCACAGCTTCGACGTTGAACTAGAAATCCCTGCACCTACGGTGTCAGAAAATATCCACAAATAAAAATCCAGACACGAAACAAAAACATGCACTTTTTTATTCAATGCACAAGAATTTATTCCTAAGCTGGAATAGAACCTGTGACCTGTAATTTGGCTGGTCGCCCACTGCGCCACATCGGGTTTCGAGTACATACAAAAATTCCGTAGAAAAATGCATTTTGAATCTATCGAACTTTCCAAGTTGCCGGTGAATTTTCCGAAAAGATCTTTCCTAAGAACTTGTATTGACAATTTCTCTCACAACAACAAAACAAATAGGTTGAACCATTTTCGAGTTTTAACGTTACTAACGAACAGCCATTGATTTTTATCAAGGTGTTTAAGTAGAAAAAAAAGAAGACGAAAGAAGGAAGAAGATAATAGTCACATCCAGTCACAAGAACTAAATCAACTGCACAGGTACGTATTACATCTCACTGTCACGGAATACATTCAGGCGTGCGATTTTAACGCCGGCTCTCTGTCTGATGTCAACGTAAGAGCAGGGTCATCGGGGAATACGCGTCAATACTTTATTTGCTTCCAGTTTAGATGCACTTTCGTCTGACTACATTACCTAAAAACAGGTGAACTGAACTGGAACGTGACACGTCGCTTCAAAAAATTGTAAAAGAGTTTTTTATATCTATGATTTATCATGTCTTTGTAACAACGTTTATACGAGCCATTGGCATCGTAAAAAAAACACATCTTCTGTTGTAGGCGCTTTCAGCGACTGTACCTTACTTAAAAATCATGTAATAAAAGTTATTAAAAATCTATTTTATGGTTAGAAGGACTTAAAATATTCAAAAATCACTAATTGCCGCACTCTGAGACGTTTCTCAACACTACTAAGCGTTAAATTCCATCAAAATCTATTTAAAAATATTAAATTAATGCAAGTTAATGTTCAGTGACTTTTCTGAGTACGAAAGCTAAAGAGCTCCTACAGATTTTAACCTCTCTTTATTTACAGAGTACCAAATGAAAATGTAACTTGCAATTTTGCCACAGCTGTTCCATACGTCTCGATCATTTACCTCGAAAACCCAGACGGAAAATATTCCTAGTCGACTATTTCAGAGCTAGAACTACAAGGTTTGAAGGCAAACGTGGATTTAAATTAAAGCTTTTGAATTGTAACCTAAATCCCGCGAATGGCGTCTGCCTGCGACCGTCAGATAAACGCTAACCTTAATAAAAAGCTGGGCCATCGCCTACCCACATGTGTTGTAGAATTTTTAATCAGGATAAAAAGGGATGCGGGCTTTAAATAGCAAAGCGGTCGATAGAAGTTGCGCAGAAAGAAAATTAATTGAAAACGTGGTTCCGTTTTGTATTTCACTTTTTTTTGCTTGCCATTACTTACAATACAGGCAACACGCGGCCCGCAAGCCGGATGCGGCCCGCCACAGCCTTTGATCCGGCCCGCGAAACTTTTAACATCCTTGAAAATTGCGCATAAATACAGCAACGTTTATGTTGCCATCGATCAAAAAATATTAAATTAGTATGCCGATAGGTATGCTGGTGTCGATTCTACTAAAATTAACTTGAGACTGACAGGTCTAAAAAATACTATGCTTTCTTTAATTTCGTGGTCAGAAAAGGACAGCAATATTTTTAGACCTGTCAAACATAGTGTTTGAGAATGTACATCAGAATCGACTCATATTGGTTTGTCATTCTATTATTACGAATGCGTAACTGCGTAACAAGAAATAAGTGACAAAGCTGAAACTTATTTTGTATACCTATATTTGCTCCACTTACGGCCCACGACTTCACAAATATCGCAAATTTAGCTCGCCACTTCCCAAACGTTGGCCATACCTGACTTTCACGATGAGAAGATAGGTTCTAGATTGGCGACCACGAACCGGAAGACGTTATGCAGGTACTAGACTAGAATATGCAGTAATAAAAATGAGTTTACAAGTATCCTCCGCTTGCTAGCAGATGCTGTACAGTCAGTGACAAAAGCCGCTGTCAATGACATTGTTTCCGATTACCGTCATCATCTTATACAGCAAAAGGTTACCGCATCATCACTTAACATCAGATACATAGATAGATAACGCTTTATTGTTTCACCACAACAACAAAAAAATACAACAACATAAAAGGAGAGATCTTAGAGCTAGTGTTACAATGGGCGGTCTTATCGCTTAGAGCGATTTCTACCAGACCTTTGGATGGACAGAAATAGTAAGAAATAAAATGCGGTTAGTGGTGTAAATTCATGTACATACAATAAATATATACAGTAAAATATAATAACTGAATTTAAGAAAATGAATAATTACGATTACAAGATACATACACATAAATAAGATACATAATCATCATACTTACACAAACACATATCAGGTGTGTTGTGTTGTGGTCAAATGCACCAAATTGTATAAAAACAAACATTACTAATTTAATACGCATTTGAAAAATCCAGTATGACCAGCTACTTTCGTCGCTGACTGTACTTATTTTTTAAACTTTTCAATTTTGGTTCAATCTTTACGTTCTATCGTTACTCCTTCACGCTGAAAGGGCCCAACGGATTTGAGTGTAATGTGAAATGGAGAGATAGCTTATACCGTGGATTAACACAAAGGCTACTTTTTATCCCGGGAAAAGGTGCGGGATAACGGAAAACCACGGGTTTAACCACGGGGTGCCGCTATACTGATTATAATCATTTATTACGAGTGATTCCTGATGTTTCTGAGTTTCACCTATTACTGGTGAGAGCTCGGGAACTAATACATGGTATGTTTTTATATGCAACTATCGGTAAGACCAAATGGTAATTTTCACCTACATTCCGCGACAAATTCCTACTAATACTTCCTACTTCCTGTTTTTTTGCTACAAATAAATATGTTGTCTATTATAATGCATATTATAAATACGAAAGAACTCTCTCTGTATGTCTGTCTAACGCTTTCACGCCTAAACTACTTGACCAATTTAAATGAAATTTGGTACGGAGATAGTATGAACCCTAAGGAAGGACATAGGATACTTTTTATCACGATAAACTGTAGCCTAGGCGAAGGAAGCCGCGGGGAACAGCTAGTTACTATATAAATACATATTTTTCCAGTAGCGAGAATAGAACCTGTGAGCGAACTCTTTGATATCGGTTGTATAACCATTGTACGTTGCAACATTGTTAGAATTGCAATAAACTGTAGCCCACATGGGTGAAACAGCAGGAAACACAGGAACAACCAGTAAGAAAACAAATTGCAAATGTGATGAAACCCAAAAAATGACCTGCCAGGCGTTTGATGCTTTGCCGGTGTAGGGAGTTTGGAACAGGCGTAGCTAGTTTTATGTTTGACATTTTATTTTAAAGTGATCACTTTTTGTATTCTACAAAATAAATATATTGTATAGATTCAGTTTTTTTTTTTTTTTTATATGAGATAGGTAAGAATTTGACCCCAGTCTCACCTGATGGTGAGTGATGACGAGGCCGAAGATGGAGCATGCTTGCCTAGAAGATATCTATTCGTTCTTGACTTGAATGCTCCCAAGATTTTAAACAGTTGACTGCGTATATACTATCTAATATATATTAACTGCCTTTCAACTGAAAACCCCTTTGAATATCAAGGACACTTAAGAAAATTCTAAGCGAAAAGTCCTTCGGCTTCGACTTTTCGCCTTTCGCACCCGCAGCGTAAAACATTTATAAACTTTAACAGACCTTCCGAACTCAAACAAGGAAACCTTAAGTTTTATCATGTCGTGTGAAAATTCCGGCTGCGTCCATACAACAGAAAGATTGGGCTAAATGTTTATACAAATACGATACGTGTTTGTGAAAAATACTGGCTGCGTCACATAATAGAAACATTGGGCTAAACGGTTATACAAATGCGATCGATATTTGTGATAAATTCTGGCTGCGTCATGCAAAAGGAACATTGGGCTAAACGGTTATACAAATGCGATAGATATTTGTGATAAATTCTGGCTGCGTCATATAATAGTAACATTGGGCTAAATTGTTATACAAATACGATACATGTATGTGAAAAATTCTGGGTGCGTCACTTAACAGAAAGATTGAGCTAAATGTTTTTACAAATACGATAGATATATGGCTGCGTCATGCAACAGGAACATTGGGCTAAACGGTTATACAAATGCGATAGATATTTGTGATAAATTCTGGTTGCGTCATACAACAGTAACATTGGGCTAAATTGTTATACAAAAACACATGTACCTCTATGTATGACTCAGCCTTTATTTCTTATTGTTTATCTTATGAACTATATTACCAACAAGCGTATTTTGTTTAGAGCCATTGATTTTAGTGTCCTCAATTTTTTGTTTTCACGAAAGAAAGCTCCGAGTACTTTTTTTTAATGCAAGTGAAAGATTAGAAAAGCAGGTCGCTCATCTGATGGTAAACGTGACGCTTACCCAATACAGTTCAATGCCACCGAGAATTTTGAACTTTAATATCAGTTCTCACCAATATCGGAAGGTCAGATAACTTGACATTTAGCATGAAAAAAAGACAGAGAGATAATATTTCCCCCCCTTTGCGAAAGTTATAGACTCACTCAGCCTTAGACTTCACAAAGACGACAAGTAATAGCTGTCACCAGATACTTAACCGTTTAACTCTGAGTAAAACTAGACTATGCCAGGATCTCGATAACAAGCGACCTACGCCGCGCCCAAATAACGCTACGAAAATTTATGCAAATCCTCAGTCAATGATAAGATTAAGTTGAGTGTGAATTACAGGCGCTGGTTATAAGAAAAAGGTTGGCTCGTTATCCCGCCTTGTTGTTCTTAGGTGATTACATTGCCGGTGAATCCCCCTGGCGTGTTCCCGTAGCTTCATCGGGCGATCGGCGGTTTCGCAATTTACTCGGAACGGGCGATGAGAAAAATTTGGTGTGGTGGCTGCGCGGTTACAGCTACGGAGAGCGGAGAGTGAATGGTGTGCGCACGCGTGAGCAAAAGGAACGGCAGAGGCGGGAGGTAGGCCGCAGTCCGCCACGCGGTGCCCTCCGAGACGATCTCGCGCCGCGCATCGCTCACTCAAACCCGCTCGGACTGCCACGCGCCAACGCGTTCCACTCACCCCCCACCATCCCCCACAACAACTAAATTGATTTACATAACCAAACTTTTCCGTGACTTTTATCGACTTTAAACTTGTGATGTCCATATCTTAGCTGAGCCGTTAAACTTCCTAGATACCAACACCAAACTTGTTTGCGGCGACGCTGCAGTATGCCGTGACAAAGTGACGTTGGATGAATGATGGTAAATATTTTAAAAGGCTTTTGTTATCAGGCTGAATCGCGGTGACAAAAATTGTCTAATGAATCCTCTTTGTAGATAGATCCTGTGCAAATATAATCTGAATTTCGTGGAATTTTGTCTCGTATTTTACTTGACCCTTTGTCGGTTCGGGATGTAAACAAGGTTGAGCTTTTTAATGAATGGGGTCATTAATAATGTTTTAAATATTTACAATCGAGGCTTGTATAATAATAATATAAAGAGCAAAGTTACTGAGATTCATTTTCTTTACAAATAAGTGTCTTATAAATACTTGCTTAGTATGTTTTCTTCAATTAAAAAACACAGCGGACTTTTTAATCGAAGCAAATTCTACTGAAAACATGTATATAGGTACACATCAGCGAAGGTTCTATAATCTCATCCAGAAAAAACCTTTTTACCCCCGAAAAGCTTTAAAAAGTTCTTGCCGCAGGACGCTACACAAAACCTCTAATTCGGAGAAGGATTTTAACTTCGACTTGTCCTAATTACATAGATTTGACCGAGTTGTCACGATTTCTTCCATTAACAAAATGAAATTATACTTGCTAAATATAGCCAGGCGCTTGGGCGCGACTTTAATTAAGGCGTTGTTTAACATACATTCTAATTAAATATACGAATTACTTAATACATACTTTGAAACTAGTGTCGCATTGTTTATTAACAGCGTTATTAATATACATTAGATACTTGATAACACTAATTAAATCACTTATCACACCACACTTCCTACTAGTACTAGCTCCTATTTTGTGAGTGTGTATGTTTGTTGCTTTCACGCAAAAACTACTCAACAGATATTGATGAAATTTGGAATGAAGATAGCTTATATCCTGTATTAAAACATAGGCTACTTTTTATCCCGGAAAAAGGTTTCTGTGGGATAACAGAAAGCCGCGGGTCACAGCTAGTCAAATGAGAATGTTCACAAAGAGTGAGTGTATATGTTTGTTACATATTCACGCTGAAATGGCTTAACGGATTTTGGTGAAATTTAGAATGGAGATAGCTTAAAGTCTGGCTTAACACATAGACTACTCTTTATCCCGGTTCCTGGAGGATAATGGGAAAACTATGGGTGTAACCATGAGACGCCGCTAGTAACTATTATATGTAGGTTATGACTTACGCCCGATATTAATAATCGATCCTGATCCGGTATCCGCAGTTTTGGATCGATATGTCATAATATGTCATTTTAGTAGTAATATGTAAAATGAAAATGACATACCTAATATGACATGACGTATCGATCCAAAACCGCGATTAACGGATCAGGATCGATTATTAATTTCGGAGATTACCTTGGATACATATACGGCCGGTTTCAATAACCGATCTATCCACGGTTTAGCATAAATTTGACCTTTTTATGGAGCGTATGTCAAAATTCGATCTCCAGTAGGGCAAATCGTGGACAGATCGGTTATTGAAACCGGCTTAAACTCTTTTTTTTATCTCTGTTCTTAATATTTCTCTTATTATATCGATAGTGGGAAAACTAAAGGTGGGCGCAGCTAGTACCTATCTTGTGACATAGAAGTGTTAAACCTCGTAATTAATCGTAAATGTTAAATATTGTACATTCATAATTGAAGCCTGCTATTTTGATTATGATAATTATGTATTAAAACGTGTTGATTCCAAGGGGAGATAATGTGCGAAGTGTATTAACATAATGAAGATGATAGGCGCTTAACGCCGTTGATTTAACATCAATAGGGATTACTCTCGTACCTTCACAATGTTAAACAATATTGAGACGAGCAATTTCTCTGCAGAGCTGTGGCTATAGAGAAAAATCTTGTAGTACAGTCAACGACAAAAGTCACTGAACAATCACACTTTCTTTCTATTATCCTCATCATCTTAGACAACAATTTTTGACCTCATCATCACCTAAAATCAGGTGTTATGTTGTGATCAAAATGATACCATGTAAAATGTAAAAAAACAATAATAATTACTGATTTAAAACACATTTGGAAAATTGAGAAATCACACTAAATTTCAATTTAATTTTTTTTTTTTAATTAATTTTTTTTTTTTTTAATTTTTTATTGAATCACACTAAATTTCCTAAATGTGTCTTAGATCAGTAATGCGTGGTTTTCTTTACATTTTACAAGGTGGCGCTCTGACCACAACTTATCACACCTGCTCCTAAGTGATGATGTAGTCAATGTTTGGTGTTTAAAATGATGCCAGTAATCGGAAATTGTGTTATTGTTGAGCTACTTTTGTCGTTGACTGTACTAGTAAGATATATTTATGATTGTTATGAAATCATTATCCTCTCTTATTTCTTAACTAACTGCATCTCACGGTTACCCTCATAGTTTTTAGTAAACTTTTTATATCCTGTTGGATTATTCAGAATATAAGCTATTGCCATTCAAAATTTCACTCCAATCTGTGGAGCCGTTTCAGTCTGAGGAAGTAACAAAAATACACACACAATAACTCACACACTTTCGAGTGTAAATTAGTGTGATGGACATGTGCAAGTGCAGCTCACCGCACTATCTGACCCAATTTCAGGGAAAGTAATGAATAACCAATTAAACTTGTTTCAAGCGAGAACATAAGTGTTGTTCTTGTCATAATCATTAATCAACCTATTGGATTCTCGAAGGAAACTGAAGTCTATATTCCGTCACTACGCGGGTCTAGCGCAAATTAGTGTAGGGTTTCTTTAACAATCTTTAATGCAATGCAATGTAAGTATAGGTGATGGTGGCCGTACGGCGGTCCTCTCTTCTCCGCACCTATGACTTTATAGCGATGATGACTCAGTGATAGTGACGTCGGCTTGCGATCCGTAGGACGTAGGTTCGAATACTACAACGAGCTTGAGCTTTCGGTGAAGGAAAACATCGTGATGAAACCATAGCTTGGTGGTAGGGTATTTTTCGGTACTCACCTAACTAGCTACCACCCTCTTGTTAAAAATCGGTGGCCAAGCACCTATCGGTGTGTTCCGGCAGCCTCACTTGAGAGCTAGTTCCCAGTCCAGGTGTAGCGTGGCGCCATCTTCAACCCATCGTCACTTAGCATCAGGTGACTTGCGTGGTAGATTACGGCCCATACTATCTCTCTCTGAGAGAAGGCCAGAGTCCCAGCAGTGGGGACGTAATAGGCTGATGATGATGATGATGATTATGTAGGTGACATACTATTAAATGCTGTATACAGTTTATAGCTATTGGAATACAGGAAGCTGGCAAGGATTCGACTCCAGCCGTCCGTATGATCAATAGATCAAAGCGAATCGCTGCGTGTACACTGAATCCTATAAATCTTAGTTTGGTACAGCGGGATACCTACAAATCGAACTACAGTCTCTTTTTCGAACCATCGACATATTTTCTGTAGAACTTTGCTACTCTTATTTAGTAAACTGACCATTTATAAGAATGAATTGGAACTTGTTAATGTAAAAATTATATTTTTATATAAGTAGGAGAAATTCTAAATTAACATTACCATAATTTTATGCAATTTTTAAATCACTTTTATTAGCTTCACTTGTAACTAACAATGTAATCAAATCTTAGAAGTCAATTTTAACCTACACCTAATTGTCGTATCGACTTGAAACTTTGTATGTACATGTAATCCCGATGACAATACAATAATTTGATATCATGGACCTGATCTGATGATGGAGTTAGGAGATGAATGGTGGAACTCCTCAATGGCTACAAGTAAACCCATCGAGTTTGGGCTCATTAGATTCGTTTCGACGAGTCCAATACATTGGGCTTGGTTACATAGACTAAACGTTTTCAAAGTGTTTTTTTTTAGTTTTTTTAAACTATATATTATTAATGACTTATACTAATATAGATAGGTATCGATTGATAGCAGTCCTCCTCTCCTCTTATTTATTAATAGAATTGTTTTGTGCCCAACATGGTCTATATTATTTTACTACTATTGTCACATTATGGAATGCAATAAACTCTCTGAATCTTCGAATTTTTGAACCAAAAGTTATTTTGTATGTACCTACATATTCCAATTCAAAGACTAACTACGATTTATTCTGTTAAGGTAATTGAAAAATTGACGTGTTCCGTAGCAAGAAAACACGTCACAGCGTTTAGTAGAGCTGACCTACCTTACTAGCTAGCTAACTAGGTCTAAAACTGTAGATTGATCGATGGAAAAATTCTGAACAACAACGGAGCGGAGAAATGGTGTCAGATCCCTAGGAGATTGGACGCGATAATCACTTTCTTACATAATATATATGCTGCATATGAGCTGTCTATGGAGACTTGTCGTGCAGGGTCCGGTTGAAGGAAAGAGATACCGAGACCGTTCTCCAACTCGCTGGACCGATCTCATCAAAAAGGCCACTGACGCTTCCGTGACTCAATGCTCTCGTGACGCCATTAATAGGCAAAATTGGCGTCACATTACAATCAAAGGTGCTCAAGTCAAACATCAACAACACATCACAGCAACCAGGACCACTCTGACAAGAGTATACGACTTAGACTTATATATGCTGGGCCGTCAAGCTGTTCCTGCTAAATATTGCCAGCTTCTATTCGGATTCGGTAGCTGACAAGCATTTGCAGTTAGTTTCGGTTTTTGATCACAGACTTATAAAGGCCAACCCGCTTTGGCGCCCAATGTTGCGGTTACAGTCTAAGCAGTCAGAGAAATGTTCTCACCAATGCGCTTTTTATATTCATGTTGCGTCTTCAAATCTCAATTCGTCATGCGTCAAGGGTGTGCAATATTGATTGTCATCATAACGCATGAAGCTTATTGTCTACACCTGTGCGAATCTGTCAGTTGTAGATTCGTAGATTAGCGTACGCAACTACGCAACGGGCATGCAATGTTGATGAATTAGTTTTCTTTTCACGCATGCGACAAGCGAAAATGTAAGATGAACATATTGTAAGCGCACCTTATAAAAGAGCATTCGACTAGCAGTTCTCATGCCGATGAAGCTGTCAATGGCCTGCATATACCTGTCGTCGAGAACAACCGTCACGACTGACGGCAAAATATGCGCACGTTCTCTTTGTGTAAAACATCGCTAGGTACTCTTTATACGTCTACCTAAAAAAAAACAAATGACAAGGCTGGCCATACACGGACAGCCTGAAACAGTCAGGATCGACTGCAGCTCGATACTGACTGCTTCAGGTTGTCCGTGTATAGCCAGTTATTCACAAAACAAAAGAAATAAACTATGTAAGTGTCTAATAATTTAAAAAGTTGGGTTAACAAACAAAAGACTGCATTTAGGTCGCCTTCTGCTCCCAAAAAGCCGGCGACATGACCTCGTTGAATAGCCAAACTAATTCGTTGGCCGAAAATGGGCCAGCTCTTTGATAGCTTAGTTTGGACAACTCCTTACAAAAGCAAAACACTTTTTTAAATTAGTCATACACTTCCGAATTAAGTTAGAAAACGAGTTAGGTATTTACCAAGCACAAGAACTTTAATCGAGAAGATGGGTTTCAACTGGTTAGTACCTACCTGAAATCCAGTGGTTCGGTTGTGTAACAGCAGAAAAGGCACCATTCATTGCTCGCGAGCGGCGGCGTGAGTTTTGTGTGTCGAGAATTGAATCGAGTTATGTTGTGTATTTGTGAGTGACTTGGGTGACAATAGTAACGTCATCGCACGCAAAAAACACGAGAGGAAGTGGGTAGATAGATACGTCTGTCCGTTATAATATCAATCAATCCTACCCGCAGAAACTTTTAGTACTCTCGTGATCATGGCGCTTGCAACAGTTGCGAAATATCAAGAACTGAAACAAAATCCGAAACATGGTAAATATTTTCAAATCCTAATAATTACTATATAAAAAAAAAGAAACAGAGTACAAGCACTGTGCGATGGCACTGTGGTACAGTCCACGACAAAAGTCACTAACAAAAACAAATTTTTCAATTCTCTTTAGCATCTTAAACACCAATTTATGACCGAATTATCACTTAAGTGTGTTGTTTTATGGTCAAACGCAATCTTATGAGTTGTAGGGGAAAAAAAATTACTGATCTTATAAGCATTTGAAAAATATAGTAAGATCAGCTACTTTTGTCGCTCACTGTACAAGCTAGAAGCAATAATCACGATTCCCTTTGAGTTCCAAAGCTATTATTTATATACTGTACGTATGTTAATCGTAGGGGGAAGCTCCGATCTGAAAGACATCAATCAAGTAAATATTTCATACATTTTATAAAGTGGGTTTTGGCCGTTTGTCGATCCATCACCTTCGGTATCTGCGCTCTGTACCACAAAAAGCTTTTTTGTCTGTGTTAGGCAGATTTATTTTTATCAGAACCGCTGTTTGAACTTGTTGTACATTTCACGTTATGCAATCAGCATCAGAACTCGATATTTTTATGGTTTCACACGGTTTAAGAATTCAGCCAGTCTCATATAGTAAAACCAAAAAATGATGATAGTAAAATGTGGCCCAGCTACAAACCAAGAATGTCTATGTCCCTCTATGTCTCATGTCCCTTTGTGTTTAAGTAAAGTACTAACATCGTCATCAGTCTTTACGTTCCCACTGCTGGGACTCTGGCCTTCTCAGAGAGACAGTGTATGGGCCCTTATCTACAGCTGGCCCAGTGCAGGTTGGTAGATATCGCATGCCCTTGAATGTTGTGGTTCTTGGACATGCCGGTTTCCTCTTGATGTTTTCCATCACCGTTTTGAGTGATGGTAAATCGTGTGGATTTAACTTATTTAACTTTTAATTTATTGAGTCATCAAAAAAAACAACGAAATGTATAATGTAACGATAAATTGATTAATTAATAAGTTCTTAGCAACAAAGAGAGACGCGATTACAAAGACCAGGAATGTCTCAATAAAATATACAATAGGTGACACAAACTGCTTTCCTGAAATTATCAGCATTGTCTTTTTTCCATTGTCTTTTGTTCCTCTTCATTCAACATAACTGTGATACACATCATTCTTATTGATATAAGAGATATATGAGACCTTGTAGATTCGCGGTAAATGAAAATAAGTAAGAAATGGCTGGTAAGAAATAACTTTGTAGATTTTTTGTTTTATTTTGTATTAAAATATTTTGCACACTGCTAGATTTTTATTGTTCTGAGAGAATAAGCTAAGCCAGTCTTATTTAAAATATATGTATCATATAATGTATGTCAGAATTTAGTAGCTTGTTATACTTTACTGAAGAAACTATAACTTATTCGACTTTTAAAAAACCTAGATTATATTTATGTGAATATAACTTAAAAAAGAAACAATATTGTTTTAATTAATTATTTTCACAATGTAGAATCCAATTCGTCAGAGCTGTTGGTGTTCAACAAGAAATTACAACTTTTACCTCATTTAGAATTGTCATGTGAGTGATCATACTTTGTTAGCAAATTCACTGCTTATAAAATATCCGACCCCATTTTGAGCTAAAAAAAAAGATGGAGGCGGGCGCAAAATCACGTATCACAAAATGGCGCCCAACGTGGTGCCCAAACTATTTTTTCATAAAATAAACAAGATAATACAACTTACATTTTCATAGGGTTAACTGCTTAGCGTACAATAATTCCAAATATCCTACGCTCTATTCAAAGTTTAAAACCAAACTACCTAACTTGTACAAAAACATCTCCCTAAATCCCGTCACCAAATATTATTCTATTAGCTTTTTTTGGGACACAACTTTGCTTTTCAAAAGTGAACATCCAGACATCCCTTTTCCCCAAATCACCTACACCCACATATCGCCTGAATGTCACACAATCCCCTGGGGAAATTCGACAAGAGAATACATAAGCCCGGTTAGGATAAAGGGCCAATCAACGCGCCTACTAACGAGCTGGACCCGTTTCCGGTGGCTTAGAAACCGCAAACAGTCTTGTGAAAGGGCACAAGGAATTGCCTGACTTCTACATATTGCACTATTTGTGTGTGACGATGTATGTGTTGATGTCTATAAAAATCTTCCATCTCTACTTTCATACCTCTATATTTTCCCTACTAACTTTTCCTTGCAAATCTTTCCTAGCTTTTAAAGTGGAGAAAACAATATTCAAGGGCATACGACATTTACCAACCCGCAGTAGGCCAGCGTGTTAGATTACGGCTGAAATAAGTATACTTTCTCGGTGAGAGAAGGCCACAGTCCCAGCAATTGGAACGTAATAGGCCGATGATGATGATGATATTATATAAGTAAAACGTCAGTTGTTTTTCTTTAACGCTCAAAGTAAAACAAGACTTTTTTGGCGGCAATCGAATTGTCAACGTGAAAATTTTGAATCTGACGTTTTACTTATATTTTGCCTGTATTTTTTATTTTTATTAAGTTGACCATAGAGCGACCAATATAAATGCATCTTTTTATATAGGAATTCTGTTTCAAACTACCATAGAATAGATCATAAATTATTCAACATAAATTACAATTGGTAGATTTCACATTTATACTCTTAACATTATAAATGCTATAGCAACTCTCTCCACCTGTTTGTTATTATTTCACGCCTAAATTACTAAACAGATTTTAATGAAATTTGGTCTGAAATTTATTTGAACAACTAGCTGTTCCTCGCGGTATCACCCACGTTGGCTACAGTTTATCGCGAAATCCTTTCTTAGCGGATGCCTACGTCATAACATCTACCTGCATGCCAAATTTCAGCCCGATCCGTCCAGTGGTTTGGGCTGTGCGTTGATAGATCACTATGTCAGTCAGTCACCTTTGAGTTATATATATGTAGATGGAAAAGCATATCGGATACTGTTTATCGCGATAAACTCTTATCCATCATCATCATCATAATCATCCACCAGTATCACAGTCCACTGCTGGACATAGGCTTCTCCCAAGGTACGTCACTCAGCCCGATCTTCGCCTCTTGTCCATGCAGTTGAAACCACGGGACGCAGCTGGTATCCAACAAATGTATTCCGTCTTTCAATATATCGATTGTAAACTTTTCGTTTCCCTTCGCCCAGCTGAAAACCTTACGACTTCATTCAGACATAAAATAACACTAAAATGAACTGTGCGGGTTGAATGTTAATAACGTATGAATAAAACAGTAGATACTTATTTAAAGTTTCAATAAAATATACGAGATGGATAGTAAAATAATACTATGAATGGGTTTAGTATATCATTATTGAAACGACTCCACTTATTTAAATAAATAAAAATATAATAAATGAATAAAAAATAAAAAAGCCTTTTATTTCTCGCTTTTCATAAGAAAATTACAATAATAAATGCATGCAAAATTATTCACTTTAAATTGATTTTCCAATTTTGGTGACTTTAAAATAAACAATAAAAATATTAAGGTACATACATATGATATGAACACACATATGACACACACACACACACACACATATGATATGTACATACGATATAAATCATAATACTCGTACACATAATACACAATCATAATAGTATTTGAACAAATAATTACATTTTGAATTTATGTTTCATTGGATATAATACTAATACTATTGGATATAATACTAATACTATTGGATATAATACTAATACTATTTGATTTTGTTAAAATATTGATATAATTAATTTAAATATATTTTTTGTATTTCGCTAAGCAAGAACCCTTTCCACATATTTACTAAGCGTTATTTTCTTTTCGTATTTATTTTAGGCACAAAGCTTGTTTTCGTCTTGTAAAGTTCAACGTTCCAACGCGACGAGTATTTTGGATATTCCAACAAGTAAAGGTTACAAAATAACCCAAATTATGGCGATTGCTATTACGAGATTACTTTTATTAACTGTGTATTGGTGTAACACCTGAAATACGGTATTCGGTTTCACGCTAACTAGTTATTGAGTGAAACTATTTATCGCCGGAAAACGCCAACCAATGTTTTCTATACCGACAGAAACAAAAATAACCAATTACCTAATCGAATATTTTTGCCTCTTCAAAAGCCTAATAGAGGTTATTTGAAACAAAAACCCAAATCGATCCAGCCGTTCAACTGATGTACAGTCAACGATAAAAGTAGGTCAACAATAACACAATTTCCGATTACCGGCATCACCTTTAACACCAACCTTTGACTACATCATCACTTAAAATCAGATGTGATAAGTTGTGGTCAGAGCGCCACCTTGTAAAATGTAAAGAAAACCACGTATTACTGATCTAAAACACATTTAGGACATCTAGAATGATCAGCTACTGTTGTTGCTGACTGTACCACGTATATTTATATAGATACGAGTATACGAGATATGTGCAAAAATTTATGAGTGAGTTTTGAAATTTTTTATTGAATCTGTGAGTGTTATATTGCTTTATCATTGAGATTACAGACATAAGTAGGTATTTTTATTTTTAATACAGTTTTATGTCCCACAATTTCTATTCAACTCAAAATTTTCTTAACAGTGTTAGTTTAGGGAGCTTGTTATATTAATTTCGGGTATTATATTATAGAAGAGAGGTCATAGACAAACGAAATTAACGGCAAAATTTCTACCTTCGCATGTAATGCTGGAGGCAAACAGACCATCTTAAAGCCGTGGCCTCACTCTTCGACAAATATTTGCTTTTTTTTAATGGATCGGTGAACTGTACTGATGTAACATCTGAGCACATCTGATGACCTGTTCTATAATACCCAAAATTATAAAAAAATAAAATGTAGTAAGGAGTCTTACTACGTTTTTTAAACACCTGTCAGTAGTGTTTGACCATAGATCACGTGATGTTAAAAACGTCCTCCTGTCACTCTCAGTTTCATCACCAAACACAAAAGAAATAAACTAATTTGGATGCAATGTGATATGCAACTATGATACTCATAAACGTCACTTAACGATAAAATAAGCATTAAATTCTGTCAAAATCCGTCCAAAAATATTAACTTTATTGAGAGTAAGTTGATATCTGAGAATGACACTCAAGCGATAAAATCAGTACTTGAGCATAGGTTTGACGCTGTCAGTTCATACAAATATGTCACTCAATTGCTACTCAAGCATTGATCTACACTTGAGTGTTATTCTAGAATAGGTACCAGCCTGAATTGCGCAGGTAGAGTGTTTTGTAAATTTCAGTATAATAACTGAGGTCATAGTTCTGAGATATCTGATGCTGAAATAGGTACTTGCTTATTGCTTAGTGAGGCCACGGCCTTAGTCCTCAATTTCTTAACCAAACAGAAACAGCAAGTAAACAACGGTTCTTAGGAACCTTTGTCGTTTCTGTTTATTATTATTTCGTCGCCTCAATCTTGACGTGATTAAATACAGTTGAAATTATGAATTAGATAGATACTAAACTCACTCACTTTAATATGCAGATATACAGACTATTTATATGAAACAAATATATTATTCCATATAAATCTTATATATAAAAATCAATTGCTGTTCGTTAGTCTCGCTAAAACTCGAGAACGGCTGCACTGATTTGGATAATTTTGATCTTGAAATATTTGTGTAAGTTCAGGGAAGGTTTAAAAGGTGGCATTTATTGGCGATACGAAGTTCGCCGGGTCAGCTAGTCGTATATATAAAAATCAATTGCTGTTCGTTAATCTCGCTAAAATTTTGATCTTGAAATATTTGTGGAAGTTCAGGGAAGGTTTAAAAGGCAAGAAAATATGGATTGTAAAAATAAAATGTGTTTTTACATTTTACATGGTATCATTTTGACCATAACATAACACACCTGATTTTAGGTATGATGAGGTCTCAAATTGGTGTCTTAGATGATGAGGATAATAGAAAAAAGTGTGATTGTTCAGCGACTTTTGTCTTTGACTGTACGTCTGTTTGTCACCATTTCACACCTAAACCTCTGAATAGATCTTATTAAAATTTGGTATGGAAATAGATTGAGCCCTGGGGAAGGACATAGAATATTTTTATCACGATAAACTACAGTCCACGCGAGTTAAACCGGTCGTAGCTTGTCACCCATAAATCTGTTATTTTATTCTAGTTTCAAACCATAGTTGTAAAACTAAACGGAGAAAAAAGACCTTCCAAAATACCGTTTTCCTTCCGAGTCAAAAGGGAAGGATTTGTTGTTCAGAAGGAAATCTAAGGTAAAAAAAGGAAGGAATCGGTCTTGGAAGGTAAGACTCAGAAGGAAAGTCCGAATTTATTCTCAGTGTAGTGTTATTTCTTCACAATATCTTCCAATCACAACGTGAAAGAATACCTAAACTAAGCGTAAAACAGAGTCCGGGGTCTATAAAATTGTCGATACCAGGGATAGTGGTACCTAATGCCACGAAGTAACATTTTCTGCTATCTGACAATGGCAACACCGAAATCAAAAATCATTTTCTATTTGGCAACATATCACAGTTTCACGCGAATCAAGTTTTGTGGTGAAACACAAAGGGTATTGACGTACAACAATTTTATTCCGCCCACACAAAAAATGGACAGTCACAGTTGTACCAATTTTATAGGTATTGTACAAAATACCTACTCTCATTTTATTTTGTAGCATGACTGATTTTGGACTGAAACGATTGTTTTTGTGATCTGACAAAATATCGTCTCTACTTTTTTTTAACTACCTATTGGGTATTTTGTGATCTAAATTTTTACTGGCTGATGATTGAAATAAATTACAAATTGTTTATAAAAGGTACAGGAACGAGCGCCCTCTCATAGCCGCGCTGCCAAAAGCAAACCCCGTCCCCGAACTAAGAGCTTAATAAGCAATTAGGTACACGATAGAAGAAGATTGACATAACAACTTCGAAACCGAACTCTGTATTAACAACAAAACATTTGTACTAATGTGCTCTATACATCACTCGCGACCGCGGTAGTACCCATTTCGTTATTACAGCTACCAAATTGAATAAAAGGTACCCCCGGACATTCGTTGTTAACCCAGGCTCGCCTCGCAAATGACTGACAATGGACGCGTTTGCGGCGAAACGACGTGATTTGTGACTGAGGCCAGATACATTTGCGAGTCAACGCAAGATGAATGTTTTTCTGTGTAATATTTATTTATTGTTCTGTTTTTAAGATCTGTTAATGGTGAAACCAAACGAGAGTAATTTTGTGAGTCGTGAGTCGCAGAATTTCGGTAGAATACATTCTGCTACATTCGGTTTCATACAAAAAGGCAGTTGACACACGACGACGCAAAATGAGTTATCCGCCGACTTAATACGCGTAAACTCGACCGAATTTCGGATCCATCGTGTTCGAAGACAACCCGTACCAACGCTCAATACTAAATAAAGAAATTAAGTTCATCTGGCAACTCAACAGAAATTCAGTTGAACGTAAAATGAGTGACCGAAAATACGCGACTTACGACTCACAAAATTACGCTCGTTTGGTTTCGCCCTTATAGTGGATAATTTAGAATCGAAGCGTGGCAATGTCTTGTTTTTTGGTTTCCCGTTGTATTGAGAAATAGTAGTAATAAAAGTTTTATTTCAGTGTTCCGGGTTAAAGGGCTATGTTTTTGGCAGAAATAGAAGATAGATAGTATTTAGATTTAATCCTACTAATATTATAAGCGTGAAAGTTTGTGAGTATGGATCGATGGATGGATGGATGGATGTTTGTTACTTTTTCACGCAAAAACTATTGAACGGATTTTAATGAAATTTGGAATGGAGATAGCTTATACCCTTGATTAACAGATAAGCTACTTTTTATCCCGGAAAAATATTCCTGCGGGGTAACGGGAAGACGCGGGAGAAACCGCGGGGCGCAACTATCATATATCACAGAGTGGCGCAGTGCATTGCCGTGCAAACTAAATTCTGGGTAGCACTAAGCTGTAATTGGCAAGCTTGAAGCTACTTACAAGGCGAGCGATCAACCTGCTGTATAAAAAAGAGCTATTGGGTCTATTTTATACTTTTTAGTACATGTGTGATAGATGAGAAATGAGTTCACCCACGTATTTTTGCAATTTGTATAGGAAGCAATTTTTCTTGAATGAAATAACGTACTCATCAAAAGTGGGTGGTTATTTATAAAAGTATTGATACTTACCTTATATAACACTAGTTGCGCCCCGCGGTTTCACCCGCGTCTTCCCGTTATCCCGCGGGAACCTTTTTCCTGGATAAGAAGTAACCTAACCTAATAAGCTATCTCCATTCCAAATTACATTCAGATCCGTTCTGTAGTTTTTGCGTGAAAGAGTAACAAACATCCATCCATCCATCCATCCATCTATCCATCCATACTCACAAACTTTCACGTCTATAATATTATGAAGGATTTGTAAAGAGTTCATTTGAAACGAGCTAGTTTTTCTGAACGGAGAGAGTAAGTAAGGTTACCCGAATGACCTAGAATCGAGATTGGAAAACAAATCAATCTGCGAAAAGGTCTTCGAGATGCTTAACGGATTTGAATCGCACCATCTGTATTCAAGAGATTTATGTCACGAACTAGATTCTTAGCATTTACGAAACGAACTCGTTTAAAAAAGAATCAAAGTTACGAGTCTCTCTCACCCTCCGTGATGTAATGACTGAGCGGATAATTCTTGGCATTACCCTTTTTTCAATACAATTTTTATTTTTAATTGCTTTGGCCAATGCAAATATCTTTCTTAATAGTGATGCTACAATTATCACATAGATAGCTCAGTATTCCTATTACGAGTTTCTATCGCGTATCGTATAAAATATTTGTATCGAAACCAGCGCAGATTTAACTGCAAGTTTTTTATTATTCAGTTTCTTCAAATTTGTAAATACTTCAATGCTTTTACAAAATAGCCTTACAGGACTAATAAGTAATTTAAGAATAACTTAAATTGATAAATAGTACGGTAGAAAGGTAACAAAAATGAATGACAGAAGAAAAAAAGGGACACCCCGCAATGGAAACACACAGATGACTATGAAAAAATATGTTAATACTTACCATTTTACCTTCCTCGCACTTACTAAATTTCATATTTAATAGTACGTGTGATTTTATTTCAAAAGATTTTAATCAAAGTACTACCTAATCTGCATCATTTATTCTAATGATCGTGTTAAATTTTCATCAAACTCGAATCGGATTTTGGTAATGCCTTAATTATTAATTTTCTGTTTTCTTACTCAGCCGTAACTTGATTTATTTGTCTGGTTAGCCCTTTTGGGTATTAATTTATTATTATTTAGCTTTCCGACGGTTACCCGTTGACAGCAATAACGGGTATTTATCTAACGTTAGATAAGCATAATAACGAAAAGCCTGTTTGCTATTAATTAACAGTTTCTTACAAAATGTCTTTATAATTATAATTTAAAAATGAATCTCTCTATTTCCCTAAGTCATCGGATCACGCGTGAACGGTTAGAATAATTACGCTAACTATTTTTTTGTTGTGTGCGTTGAAGTTCAAGGAAGACTCTCGCGAAGAAAAAAGTTGTAAAAACTGCCAGGAAATCATTAAAATTTGTACAAAACGGAAAATGCTTTTTTGTATGGGCTTATTGCAATGCACTGCAGTCCACGTGGGTGAAACCGCGGGGCGCAACTAGTAATCCCTACTAATATTATAAATGCGAAAGTAACTCTGTCTGTCTGTATCACTTTCACGTCTAAACTACTGATTAAATTTGGTACGGAGATAGTTTGAACCCTGAGGAAGGACATAGGCTACTTTTTATCGCGATAAACTGTAGCCCACGCGAGTGAAACCGCGGGGCGCAACTAGTAATAGTATATAAAAAATGAAAATAATGGGATTTATCACGACTGCCACAATAGTAGTTCTAGTCTCATGGCTCCAACCCCATAATAAAATAACTTAGGCACCTATCTCAGACAAAGTTTGTTCCGTAAACGATAAATGTTAAATTGCTCGTACAATGTTTTGTCTTGCTATCACTACAAATCTTAGTAACACAACCGTGAGGGGAAGTATTTCTATTAGTCTGGGTCACAATAATGTTTTTCCTTTAATTTATTTGCTTTATGTATATTTTTTTCGTTATGTGTCATTATATTATTATAGACACCTAAACATAATTATACTGCAGCGCCTCACCTGCGCTGCGATTCTATTGCAGCCATTTCAACGATTTTTTCGCTTCCGTCGATTTTTGTACTACGGCTAGCTAGGATCAATATGATCCAAGTGCCACCGCGTAACAAAGTGGCGTCCGGTATGCGGACGCCAAAAGCAAGTGGACGCCAAATTAAATGCACTTTCGCCTTCAGGGGACGGCCATTTGTTTGCGGGATAAATATGTGTATATATATATATAACATATATCTAATATATGCTGCACTACTTAACATTCACAGTATCTATATATCAAATACAAATGAATGTCTTCTAATATCAAAAAAATCTAGTGCCACAGTGTTTGTTATTTATCGAAGCAACGGCTTGACCGATTTTTTAAGTTTTTTAGTGTATCTGAGTAGGTCGTAGTTTATTTTTCATACCTCTAGGACACTCTAGGTGATAAAGGTGGCCTTATCCAAAAATAAAACTTTTTATTCCGATAAAGTGTGGTTTAACCGTGGGGCGCGCTATAAAATATTACATGTCTGTCACGGATAACCATAGCCCAACTGTTTATGAAGCATTTGTAGTTTCTAAGACCTACTTAATCACAGTATCTACAATAGACCCATTTCGTTTGATTTCTTCACTTACCACACAGTCGTGACATTTATCTTACTCTAATTAGCTCTCTGAAATTTGGTTAACTCTGTATCGTTGTTTTCACCTACGCTGTGGTTATTTCTACCTAAAATGTGGTTTTGTTTCAAGCATTGTCAAAGTATTTTTTTGTCAAAGAAATACGTAGAAAATAATAATCATTTCTCAATTTGTCTCTACATTTTGTTTCTAATTAACATTAACTGTGGTCCAAATAACATACTCAAAGGTTTCAACAGATTTTACTTCAGACTTCTATGTCCAAATTTACAAATACCACTTAATATTATGAATAACTAGCGACTCGCCCCGGCTTTGCACGGGTAGGCTAAGCAAAACAAAAATGATATCACGAAAAATCCAATATAAAAAGCACTTCCTTATTTTAGTGAATTTTCCAATTTTCCGAGTAACTTATCCAGTTTTTTTTTCGGGCTTTTATAAATAAATTTTGGTACATCTTTTCAACCGTTCTGCAGTGGTGTGCTTACCAATGAACAGCATTCACTTTTATTTATAAACATATGCATAGATTAATTTAATAAAAATCTTTGTACCTTAGAATATGTAAACTTGCATTTACATGCCCGCCAACTCAACCACTGACCATAAAGTTTTAATATAACTCTTGTCTAATACAAATTGATCCTCCAGAGTATGAGGGTCAATTAATTAATCATAGAGGCTTAGACAGCTAATCTTTGAAATAAATTAAGGCCAGGGTCTCAGTGGCCTGACCCCACAGGCGACAGAGGGTACCTAATGGTCATTAAATCTAGTTGCTTTATTATCCCATCTTCCAAAATCACTATCACTAAAAGACACAATTTTTATGGACTTTTTATATACCTATAACAGAGAAAAGTTGAAGTAATTAACCCCAATTTTCAGTATTATCTCGGAGTCTGCTTTTAAGTATCATCTGATTCCATCCTAGTAAAAATCATTATCTGCCTATATCAGTCCGCTGCTGGACATGGGCCTCTCCCAAGGTACAAAACTGAGTCCAGTTTTCGGCTCTTCTCATCGAATTACAGCCAGCCTCTCGGCGCAAGTCATCGCTCCATCTAGTCGGAAGGCGTCCTAAACTACGTTTGCCAAGTAAAACTATTGCTAAAAATATATCTTACATTAATATACATATAATGTAGGTACAGTCAACGACGAAAGTAGCTGATCATACTCGACTTTCCCAATGCCTTTCAGATCAGTAATGTTTGGAATTTTTTACAACATACAAGGTAGCGTTTGACCTCAACACCTGATTTTAAGTGATGATTTGATCGGTTGGTTGGTGTTTAAACGATAAAGAACTTCGGAAAATGTGTTATTGTTTAGCGACTTTCGTCGTTGACTGTACCATTGTTTACAGGATAACGTAGCTAAGAGCACTGTTCATTCCTTGTAACGTTTCCTTTCCGTAGATCGTCAAAGGAAAAACATAATCATAACCATCAAATAAACCTAATGTTATTGGTTATTCACGGAGACCTGCCTATTTTATTATTATTGCCTCTTTTCTCAATAATAGACGAATAAACCTTCGAGTTTAGGAAAAAGTCTAGTCAAGCTTTATGTATTCATGTCATAGACATGTTATCTAAAGCTGGCGCTTTCACAGTACCCACACTAAAGCAATTTCACTAGACAGTAGTAAAAATAAAACAATGTCATAGTCTTGACCATGTGGGAGAGAGACAAAGATACTTTTCATAATGCGTATGCAGTGCGTATAGTCAGTTGTTTTTTCTTTACATAACAACAACTTTTAGTATTCGCTTACTGAAAAAACAATTTAATGAAAAAAAAACTTTCCCATAGGTAATTATCCCCTTGAGGGCTACCCCGGACAAAGTTCACGCCGTAAACGCTGCATGTGAACGAACGGTTTTGAATAAAAATGAGCCTCTACTAGGCATCCCGGTTCACTTTATTCCCTTTATTTACCTGGAGAAGGAACTTTATTCAATAAAATTAGATAAAATGCTTGCTGAATGCCAGGAATGTGTTGGAATGTATGTTAACCTATCGTTGAGTTTGTAAAAGTGCGTACATTTTGTTGTGTTCATTTTGTTTCTTGGGTTTACATTACCTTTCTTTTGTTAGAACACTTTATACTTATATCTAAGTCGTACACTCTTGTCAGAGTGGTCGTGGTTGTGATGCTTTGTCTTCGGCTTGGGCACCTCTGATGGCAAAGTGATGCCATTTAGGCTTTTTTTCTTTATACTTACAAGTCCATTATAATAGCTCTATTAACAATATAAAAAGGAAATCCATACTTATATTATAAAGATTTGTTCTTTCTTTGATTTTCTTATCCCGAGTGGCTGGCAGTAGTTGGATGAGAAGAGCCGAAGACCGGGCTCAGTGAACTTTGGGAGAGGCTTATGTCCAGCCGTGGACTAACGCGGGCTGGTTTTTTTTTATTCTCCTATAAAAAAGGGAAACCTCAAAAGAACAATAGATAATTTTGTATGGTAACTGCCTGGTGGCTCGAAGTTCACCGGGTCATCTAGTTCCTAATAAATAAAATAGGAAGCTCTGTTACTACAAAGAAATGTTTTATACCAACACAAAAATGAAAGAGATCACCAAATTAATCTAGGTTTCCCAGATGATATTTCATCTGACATAACAAACACTGAACAATAGAGGACATGTCATAAATCATGTGGATTTATCTCGAACCCTAGAACTTTGTGCCATTTCTTGTTTTTGACGACTTTGCGGGTAAACCTCTCATATTTCTGTTGCGGCTTATTGAGATTCATCATCATCAGCCTATTCCCACTGCTAGGACACAGGACCTCTCTCAGAGAAGTCAAAGTGAAAAATGTGTTTGTTTATATGGTAGGAAATGTATTATTAACAACATGTTATTGTGATCCTATGATGTGATTACTAAACTATAAAATTACAATCTTAAAACTAGCTAAGTAAGTCTGTTCCAACCTCCTTACGCCGGCAAAAAAATAAGGCAGAAAAGGTGGCAACTTACTCCTTCTTTTTTTCGCTAATCTACATACCTATATTAATTAATTTACTTGGCTGTACCTACTTCCACTATGATGTTTCAAATTGATAGAAAAGAGCAGAGCCTGGTATATCATACAACTTATATACTTAACAATCAGTAAATGATATTGAAAAAATGAATTTTCTGTCACAATATACAAAGTGCATTTTACAATAACTTTTACATATTTTAATTAAAGGGCAAAACCTCAGCATGTGCCGCGTTCTCACAATAATTATGTGAGCGCAGCGCTGTTTTTCGAACTACCCCTATGTTCGGACAGATTTTGGCCGAGAAAATTGGTTACAAGCAGCGGTAATGACGGTTCTATACTATACCTACACTCGCGCATATTGGGGTCCATGTATGTGTGAAGTGTGGTTGAGGGCGCATGTGTGCGTTGTGTATATTTGCATGTGAGTGTGAATGAGGAAGAAGCATATGGGGAGTAAAGTATGTCTGTTCTGTATTTTAAAAGTTGCTTCAAAGTTATATTTTTGTCAAACAAGTATCTAATACGTTTAAACGAGCAAACGTCAACGCAACATAGAGAACGTCGTTTATCGATAATCAACTTAAACATAAACTGAAAATGTTTGACTCTTCCTGATTTCTATTGGCGAGTAGTAATACTATTTTTTGCTACTGGACAATGGATGGCGTTGTTCAACAACACTAAACCAATTTTATCAAAACACGATTTAAGAGTTATCTTTGTGGATGTTTGCGACCTCTGTAGTAACGACTGGTGACATTGTAATCATTTAATCAAAAACCTACTTCCTAATAATATCCTACAATCCTTAGATGGTCATAGCGAATAAGGGCCCAGGCATTGCATAGTCTTTTTTTGAGACGAGGAATTGGCAATATTGGCTGCAGGGATCTCCTTATTTCTCAGGAATTACAACACATACAGAACAAATATATATATATGTACATTAAAGATCATGTTTTTGAAATCTAATTGTCGGAAGAATAGCACGATTGGTTAACTTTCATAGCAGAGAAACAATGATCGAAAACTGCCCCCTAAAAAATAGATTTTCATTTTACAGGCACACAAAACCGAAAGAGAGAGTTGAATTTTATGTTTGTATGGTATTTACACATTCTTTAAAAGAACTATAGCTTTGGTTCTATAAAATTCATGATAGTTTACATTTTAAACGAAAAAAACCTTTTTTTGGACGCATACGACCTTACGGCATTAGTCAGCTCGCTTGCGTTTTTGTATGGAGCTGATTTCAGACTCATTGTTTACGTGTCTTGAAAGTAAAAAAATCAAGAAAGAAGGTTCTCAAATTCAGCGGCGAAACGTAGTTAACAAACTTTACGTGTTATTTTAACTTCCTCAATAACCGTAAGCCCTGTCCTGGACATTACATGGCAATTTTGTTTACTGCTGCCATAAAAACATGCATTTTTATCGTACGCACGTACGTACACACACTACATGTATATATAAACACGCGTACATGTAGATATTTACGACCTAAATGTACTGGGCGACTCATAAAACTTAGTAGAATGTGTAGGTAGAACGTTAATGAAGGCTTTGTAGGCATTAAGTTAAGGTATAATTTTGACTTTTTTTATACAAGGTTTTTTCCACTACACACTATCAAAGATCAATAACGCAGTTGGATTACCTAAACTAACTAAGATGGCGCAAAGACGCCACTTCGGTCTTTCTTGCGCCACCTCCTACCAGTCCTCTACCTGGAGTTTGCGCAAACCCATCGTGACTTCGTCTTTCCAACGATATCTGGGACGGCCAACCGGGCGACGGCCACTCAGCTGTCCCATGTATGCTCGTTTGACTGCATGATCCTCTCCCATTCTTTCAAGGTGGGCGAGCCAACGAAGTAGGACTTAGTGGATAACCTGAATAAATAAAATAAAAATAAACTTCGAACTTACTATACATCTTTATTGGTGTGTTCCGGCAACCTTACTTTTTATAATATTATAGTATGGAAGTATGGATTCATTAACCGAGATCAATGATATTATATAAATATTTTTTCCCTATATGAGATAAGCTTGTTATCTCCTTCTATATCTAATACGAATAAAGAATGAAGAATGAAAGTCCTGACTGATTGATATCAACGCACAGCCTAAACCATTGGTTGTAGAAACTTGAAATTTAGAGGGTATGTTTGTCTTGAATAGTCTTGATGCATAGGGTGTACTAAGAAAGGATTTTTTGAAATTCAACCCCAAAGAGGGCAAAAATGAGGAACTGTAGCCCACGCGGGTGAAACCGCGGGGAACAGCTAGTTTAAGATATAAATTGCAACTATCCACCAAAACAATCATATTCTAACTCTCATAAAAGTCTTACGTCCCCCTCTTAAAAATGTTGATAGAATTGGCACAATTTAAACGATTCGTTCATTTCATTTAGTCACCGCTATCAAAATTGTCACCCATAATAGGTAACTGTCATCTTTAACATTCATGACGGGCCCATAACCTCAACTTTGGTCATTAAATTATCCCGAAAATCCTCTAAACGTCCTATCAACGCTTTTATTGACGCGTATCGCCCATTTTAGTGATCCCGACCATTTCGTGCGTAGTAACTTGATTTCCTTATTTTTTACCACTACCTATAACGTCAACCTTTTTCTGTTTTATAATACATTTTCAATATAAAGATATTTTAGGCTCAAAAGTGAGCGAGAGAGAGTATGAGCTGTAATCTACCACTTTGGCCCAGTGCGGGTTGGTAGATGTCGCATGCCCTTGAATGTTGCAACTCTTGGGCATGTCGGTTTCCTAACAATGTTTTCCTTCACCTTTTTGAGCGACGGCAAATCCGCACATAACTCATTAAGTCATAGGTGCGGGGCCGAGAGGATTCGAACTTGGTGTCGGCGTCGCACGCGTAACCGTTCGGCCACCATCGCTCATCAAATATATTTAAAAAAAAACGTATAGTTCTACGATTTTAGCTGATTGACGTTTTTTCTTTTATTCCAGTGATCCTGATCCGACTCGGCGTGAGGAGGACGTGATGGCTGGACAGTCCGCATTATGGCTGAGTCTACTTCATGGTTTCCTATTTGTTGTTGGTAAGTGATGTTCTAATATCCTCATCAGTTTGTTCTTGAATTTAATTTATCTATTTATTGCATAACATAACCCCGTTTATTATAGCAAATAGAACAAGAAATAGAGACATACATTTCAAGATTAGGACAACACATACTTACATAAAGAAATTATATACCTAGTAAGGTTAGGTATACACGACATTATTACAGAGGTGATGAGATTGTTGTAGGGAACATATATTTTAATATCTATTAATTTGTTGTATTTATTTATTTACACTTAACAAATCAGTATTATATAATATTTCATATTTATTTACGTATAGGTTAACTCCCTGACACACATCACACACATACATCACGCTATCATACATCACACGGCACAAACATATTATATCGCACGGCCAAAGCCGGGCGAAACTCGTAGTGCAGCGGCGGACCGTTATTCCGTATACACATCTATACCTAGCACAGCGGCCTGCGCGCCCGCCGGCCGCTCGCCCGTTCCGTCGCCAGTCGAGCCGCATCATTTCCTCGCGAAGCCCGTGTCGCTCGGCTAACCACCCGCACCTCGCGCTTACGTCTTTTATTGTTATAATTTGCCTATATCGTTCTATGTACTTTTCTACCTGTGCCTGTGCTTTGTATTCTTCCATCTGTGACTCTTTGAACTCTCTCCTTCTAATTATTATTTCTCACTTGTGTTTCGTGCAATAAACTATTTATTCTTGTGCACCGTGCTTGGGACTTATTATTTCAAGCCACCTAACTAGGGACCACGCAAGTACCTAAACTGGTGACCCCTTCGAACACGGAGAAGAGTCATGTCGAGTGGAAACGACTCTGACGTGTCCAACGTTACTACACGTCGACGACAGCGCGTAAAGATGGCGGAACGCGTGGAACGTAATTCGACACCTCCACCGCCGGCACCGAGTCAACTGCGAATACCACCATTCTGGCCTGAAAAACCGGCGATATGGTTTGCACAGGTGGAGTGCCAATTTGCCCTAATGCGAGTGACCGATGACACGGTAAAATTTTACCACATTTTGGCCACGCTCGATCGCCAGTACGCCACCGAGGTTGAGGACATTTTAACCGGTCCACCCGACTATGCCCGTTTAAAAAGTGAACTAATAAAAAGACTTTCTACTTCACGGGCAAATAAGGTGAAACAGCTTCTGACGCACGAACAGCTCGGCACACGTAAGCCGTCCCAATTTTTGCGTCACCTTCAACACCTCGCCGGACCTGACGTACCAGAAGAATTTGTGCGGACAATCTGGATCAGCCGGTTACCTACCTCCATGCAACCGATACTCGCGTCGCAACCGACGTTACCCGCGGACGCACTCGCCGACCTCGCCGACCGCGTCCACGACATCGCAGCGCCGACACACCAGGTCGCAGCGACCGCGACACCATCATCGACGTCACCCATTGACGAGCTGGCGCGGCAGGTAGCTGAATTGACGCGGCAGGTGAGCGCCTTAACCGCGCAGCCACGGCAGCACTCACGGCCGACGGAACGCCGAGGCGGTGACCAACGACGGAACCGATCGACTTCACGCCGTTCCCAGTCCAACTACCGGCGGTACCCCATTTGCTGGTACCACAGCAAGCACGGGAACGAAGCAAAGAAGTGTGTGAAGCCCTGCGACTACACGGCGGGAAACGCTCCAGGCAGTTGGTGATGGCGACAAACGACTGCCAAGCTCCCACGGGTCGCCTCTTCATAAAGGACAACGGAACCGGAACTGAATTTTTAATAGACACTGGTAGTGACATTTGTGTGTACCCAATTTCTGCATTACGTGAGCGACGTACAAAAACTTGTTATCAGCTCTGTGCTGCCAATGGTTCGGTTATCGACACATACGGCTACCTACAGCTAAATTTAAATTTAGGTTTACGCCGCGATTTCCCATGGCGTTTTGTTGTCGCTGACGTCACGAAGGCAATAATTGGTGTAGATTTTCTTTCATTTTACCGCCTTATCGTAGACGTCAGCGAACAAAAGTTAGTCGATAGCTTAACCAGTGTCAGTACAGTAGCATCTATATGTAAACAAAATTGTCTTGTCTCTAGTGTTAAAATCTTGACTGGTGGCGATAGTAGGTACCACCAAATTTTAGCAGAATATCCGGAAATAACGCGCCCTGCTGGTACTCCGGGTATCGTCAAGCACAACACTACACACCACATTCGCACTACACCAGGTCCGCCAGTTTCCTGCTCACCGCGACGTCTCGCCCCCGACAAACTCAAAATTGCTAAGCAAGAGTTTGAGGCTATGTTGGCTTGCGGAACAGCTCGTCCGTCTGATAGTCAGTGGTCGTCACCTCTCCATCTCGCCTCCAAAAAGGACAATGGATGGCGTCCATGTGGCGACTATAGACAACTCAACGCACGAACCATACCCGACAAGTATCCAATTAGACATATACACGATTTTTCGCACTGTCTGTCTGGTTGTAAAATTTTTTCGGTTATTGATTTAGTGAAGGCCTACAACCAGATACCAGTCTTCAAGGACGACATACCGAAGACTGCAATCACCACACCCTTCGGTTTGTACGAATTTCCTTTTATGACTTTTGGACTTAGCAACGCCGGGCAAACTTTTCAGAGATTTGTCGACGAATTGACTCGCGGACTAGATTTTTGTTACCCATACTTGGATGATTTTTTAATATACAGCAAATCGTCACGTGACCACGAAGACCACTTGCGCCAGGTCTTCGAGCGCATGCGCGATTACGGCGTACTCATCAACACGGCCAAGTGTGTCTTCGGCGTGTCAGAGGTTAAGTTCCTAGGTTACCAAATCTCTGAAGAGGGCACCAGACCTCTGGCCAGCAAGGTGACGGCAATATCTGAGTTCCCGGTTCCTAAAACCGTTAGGGAACTCAGAAGGTTTTTGGGCATGATCAATTTCTACAGGCGATTTTTGCCAAATTCTGCCCAAATCCAAGCGCCCTTGAACGCCTTGCTGACTGGATCCGTTAAAGGTTCGCATCCAGTTGTGATAGAAGGAAATTCGCTGCAAGCCTTCAACGATTGCAAACAGAGTCTTTGTGAAGCAGCTCTTCTAGCTCATCCAGACACGCAAGCTAAACTAGGACTCGTCACGGACGCCTCTGATACGGCGATAGGTGGAGTTCTTCAGCAGTGCAAGGATGGTGACTGGCAGCCCCTTGTATTTTTCTCACGCAAGTTGAGCCCATCACAGACGAAGTATTCACCGTATGATCGCGAGCTCCTTGCAATCTACGAGAGCATAAAATACTTTCGCCATATGCTAGAGGCCACTCACTTCACCGTCTATACTGACCACAAGCCACTGTGTTACGCTTTCCACGAACGGAAAAGTAACTGTTCGCCACGTCAGTATAGACACTTGGACTTCATCTCGCAGTTCACAACCACGATACAGCATATATCAGGCAAAGACAACGTTGTCGCTGATGCCCTTAGCCGCGTTTGTGAACTGCAGAGGCCTGTCGATTTAGAAGTGATGGCCCAGCAGCAAACCACAGATCCTGACCTTGCAGCACATCTTGAAGGCGAAACTTCACTTCGCCTGGTAAAGATGAGCCTTCCTGGAAGTCGTACTGAATTGTACTGCGACGTCAGTACACCGACTCCCAGGCCATTTGTCCCCAAACAGTTGCGTCAACAGGTATTTAGCTGTCTTCACTCACTCAGCCACCCAGGTGCCAACGCTACAACCAAACTCGTTGCTCAACGCTTCGTTTGGCCACTGATGCGGAAAAACTGCCGTGAATGGGCTAAGGCATGTTTGACTTGCCAGCGCTCGAAGGTAACTAGACACGTTGCCTCACCTTTAGGTACGCACGACTTACCTTCAGCGCGGTTCAAACATGTCCATTTAGACCTGATCGGCCCGTTACCGCCCGCTGGTGACTATCGGTACTGCCTCACAGCCGTCGATCGCTTCACGCGATGGCCGGAAGTTGTGCCCATTACCGATGTCACCGCCGAAACAGTGGCCAAGGCGTTCATCACCTGTTGGGTTGCCCGATACGGTTGTCCTACCGAGATCGTAACCGATCGCGGCGGACAATTCCAGTCGGCACTGTTTCAACAGCTATCCAAGTCCATCGGTTACGATCACCGTAGGACAACGGCGTACCACCCACAGTGCAACGGTTTGGTTGAACGATTCCACCGACAGTTGAAGGCAGCTATTACCTGCCACGCGGACGCAAACTGGGTGGAAACTCTGCCACTCGTGCTTCTCGGCATAAGGAGCGCCTTCAAGGAAGACCTTCAGTCTTCATCGGCTGAGCTGGTGTACGGTGAGCCACTTCGTCTGCCCGGAGAGTTCTTCGGCCACGACGTTGCCCACTACACCACCGACATCACCGATTTCTCAGCCCGTATGAAGTCCTTTGCCGACAAGATACGTCCCGTTCCACCTCAGCACCACTCCAACACACGCAGACCCTTCGTATTTAAGGACTTAGCCAGCTGTAGCCACGTATTCCTCAGGGAAGAAGTGCTACGTGGCTCACTTCAACCCGCTTACACCGGCCCATACGAAGTTCTGAAGAGAGGTGCGAAGAACTTTACAATCAGCGTTCGTCACAAAGACGTGACAGTTAGCATAGACCGCCTTAAGCCAGCCTATCTGCTGTCCGACAGCGACACGCCATCTCAACGTGAGATGCCACCACCAGACCCACCGCCACAGCCACCTGACCCACCGGCGACTTACACAACGCGTTCGGGAAGACGAGTCCGCTTCCCGGATTATTATCGCCCGTAGACACGGTCTCTGGAGGGGAGTGATGTAGGGAACATATATTTTAATATCTATTAATTTGTTGTATTTATTTATTTACACTTAACAAATCAGTATTATATAATATTTCATATTTATTTACGTATAGGTTAACTCCCTGACACACATCACACACATACATCACGCTATCATACATCACACGGCACAAACATATTATATCGCACGGCCAAAGCCGGGCGAAACTCGTAGTGCAGCGGCGGACCGTTATTCCGTATACACATCTATACCTAGCACAGCGGCCTGCGCGCCCGCCGGCCGCTCGCCCGTTCCGTCGCCAGTCGAGCCGCATCATTTCCTCGCGAAGCCCGTGTCGCTCGGCTAACCACCCGCACCTCGCGCTTACGTCTTTTATTGTTATAATTTGCCTATATCGTTCTATGTACTTTTCTACCTGTGCCTGTGCTTTGTATTCTTCCATCTGTGACTCTTTGAACTCTCTCCTTCTAATTATTATTTCTCACTTGTGTTTCGTGCAATAAACTATTTATTCTTGTGCACCGTGCTTGGGACTTATTATTTCAAGCCACCTAACTAGGGACCACGCAAGTACCTAAAATTGTGACGCTTTGATCAATGAATTCTTGAATTGTATAATATGAGATAATAACATTTTTGAATTAATATATTTTAAAGTTTTATATGAGATAATGTTCTATAATTATTTTCATTTATTAGCTCAACCGATAGTTCATTAAACATTATATTTAGTTACCTGGCTGAAGCTACGAAAAGAAAGATATACAGCTTCATGTTCACAGTGTAAAGCCAATTTCATTAGCTACTTTTGTTTCTGTTGAGCGAAGAAAAACGTAAGCGAACCTGGTTTTGGCTACAGATAGGTTATGTAAAGCTGGCACGTACAACATATTCACGTATTTTATCTGCGAATGAACGCACGGCATGATATGGCACTGCATACGCATTTTGAAAATTATCTTGGTCTCTCTCGCACGTGCTCAAGGTCAAGAGCTTGACAAGGATGGTCATTGTTTTGTTTTTGCTACTGTGTAGTGAAATTACTTTCGTGTGAGTACTGTGAACGTGACAGGTTTAGATAACCGACCTGTCAAGTAGTTATTAGTGAAACTGGAGCAAATTTATAAGAGAACTCTCTTATGCTCTGATGCAAATATTATATGAAGCTAGCAAAACAAGTACTGTTAAAAATATCATACTACAAAGCAATAGTTTTTACAATGTTTTCCTTCACAAAAAGCTCAAGCTCTGTGAAAGAAAATTTATGTCTCAGTAAATTATTATTCTATTTTGTTTTTATTTGTGGCTGTTTATGATAATAATAACAACTACACAATCTCTACTTCCCTACTATCCCTACTAATATTATAAATGCGAAAGTAACTCTGTCTATCTGTCTTTCACGCCTAAACTACTGAACCGATTGAAATGAAAATAGTCTACATTACTACATTTATCGCAAAAAACTGTAGTCCACGCGGATGAAACCGCAGGGAACAACTGTCAACAGCTAGTTTCATATAAATTATAGTATCTAACCTCAAACTAGGTTCCGATTAAATCTATCTATATTTATAAAAGAAAGTCGTGTACACACGTGTCGTGTGTCGTGTTTACACTACTTATAACTCAAGAATGGCTGAAGCGATTTGGCTGAAAATTGGTGGGGAGGTAGCTTATGACCAGTAAAAAGAAAAGGAAAAGTGGAAAAGGTTCCTACGGGATAACGGAAAGACGCGGGTGAAAGCGCGGGGTGGAGCTAGTAGAGTATAAAAAGTATCTACTGTTTTCTCAAATTAGAATAATAAACACAATTTCCAGATAAGCAAGTAACAAATAAGCCTACAAACATGAAAATCTTGGATATTCTTTTCGTATCATTATTATCAGTCTATTTGCCAGAACTTTTGGACAGATGTCCAATAAAAAGATAATCAAGTCCCCCTAAATCCCCCGGCAGTAAACTGAATAGTGACCTTGGTACAACAACGGAAGTCGGTGAATGATGTTTGCTCGTTAATCATAATATGAGACGGTATAAAATTGGAACTAAAGTATTACTATGATGTAGTACTAGGGATGTGGTATCCGGCAAACGTCGTATTATAATATCGATAACCTTTCCGGAAAATGTTGAAAAATATCGATATCCTTTTCTAAGTGACAAGTCGGTTGTTAGCCAGATCAAATTCTCATTAACTGATTTCCGTAGCAATGTTTTTTTTATCGAATTGATGTAGGTATGGAAGTAGGAATTTAAATTGTAGCCTTGTGCGGCTGTGTATTACTTTAGACATGAGTTATTTAGAAACAAATTATAATATGTATCTTAGTTTTTTTTTCTTATGTACCCACCTATTTATTATATAAGCATTGAGTAGCCACAAAATTATCCATAAAATTGATGCAAAACAATATTACAAACAGAATGTGTTCAGTATTCAAAAACGTAATTCTAGACAACACACAAATAAAAACCCGACCCAAAATCGAATATTGCAAATTTTTTATTTGTGACTTCACTTATTATTGACAATCTTCCCAAAATTCCACTAAAAACCCCATGTTCATAACTGAAAATCGACGAAGTTATCGGCAAAAACACTTTAACGCACGTCACTGCTTTACAAAATAGCGATGTACGATGTATTTACGTCGACACAGTTGGCTGGCTTCGAATACAAAACTGGAAGAAATGTGCTTGCATGACTCGCTTCTACTTCAAGGGCTTTAAGGAAAAAGGGGCTTTAGGAAAACGAAGAATTTTATTGTTCGCTCTCAGAGCGCTGCACGGTCTTGTGAGTTTCAAAATACTTGACATACAAAGTATTCGTTTGCTATGCAAATAAAAACCTATGAATTAAGATATTTTAACATAAACACTATGGAAACATTAGGTATTAAATAGCCGTGCTAGTTTGAAGTAAACTCTTTATAGTTTAAGATCTTTAGCTTTATTCCCACGTAGCTATTGCGATAGGTGTCACTAAATTTTAGGTTTCTCAATTCACAAATAAACTTTTACAAAAAAATAACAACTGCTTAGAATTTCTATGGATAGCCACTTTACATAGCAGTAGTTGTAAAAATATAGGCTATATGATATTATTGATGTCATACATATTTAAATTATATTTATAAGTTAGACAATAATAAATTCTATGTTTATGACATATTGTTAACCGATCCAATTGAAAACACGCAATGTGGTTTATGCTTTAAGAGATTAATAATGCATTACAGACAGAATTCAATGGAAGATTCAATCCGATTATACCAGGAATTAGTAATCTGCACAAAGCCAAGCCTTGTAACACCTCCAAACATCATTAACCTCCATATTTTATGCACGACAGGAAATTGAATAACGTTGCCACTGAATAGAACCCAGATTTCGCCTAAAATGTATCTAGACTATGTTTGACTATGTTTATAAATAGCTCGCCGGTAATGAGGGTAGCGAATGTTGCCATTTTGTGGCTCCTACGCGAAACTAATTTAAAGTTTCGAACCGTTATCCATTAATAAATATGTCGTTGGTATTGGTCAGAATGACTTTCAATTCCAGGATGCAATCTAAAGTTAAAGTTTGAGCAGCATTTGAGTACGATTTGGAATGTTTTATGTAGAGCTGCTGAACAGTTTTTACAACTTATATCGCTCTGCCTAGTTGAAACCTCGTTTCAGTCGGCTGCCTCCAGAGTTCAGAAAACCACAAAAGCATTAAAAACAAATTCTTAAATTGATGATAACTATTACAACATTAACATCATTGTAATAGTTATCAAAAGGAAACCAGCAGATATTAGTAATCCCACTTCTGAGCTGATACATTCATACAAAACTTGATAAATACATCCCGCCAAAACTCGCCAAGCCGACAAGATGGTGGGATTATGTATGGCATGTTTAAGGTGCTAAATCTTTCACGGAATCTACATTATGTACATCGCAAGGAAATTCACGGGAAGCGTTTAGAGAAAACGCAAGATTTCAACATTATCGCACGTCACTCCGGGATAGAAAAAAACCGAAAAGGCGGAAGAGAACATAAGTAATTTATGAGACAGAACAAACCCAACTCCTTGCTTACTCGTGAGAATACTTTAGGCGGGACGCGACAGTTGTGAAAACAATCTGCTAAGGAAGGATATGTGTTTCGTATCGTTTATTCAAAGCTTTAGCAGCGGATCTGTTGAAACAAGCGTTTTGGTAACAACTTACTTAGGTGTTAAAGGTACAGGTGCAATGGAATAAACGATGCGTAGCGTGCCGTATCTTTGACCACATCGCCCCTAACAAAAACAATATTCCAAACTATTCACTTGGTACGATAGCAATATGATCTTAACCTTAAGTGAACACATTTTATGTAGGTACCACATTAACCTAGTGTGGGTTGGTAGATAACGCATGCCCTTGAATGTCGTGGTTTTTGAACATGCCTCCTCACACATTTTGTGGTTTGAAAAGAGGATTCTTATTTTCTTTTTCGAAAACTTGCGTTTCTTCACGTAGGTATAAGCTAGTAAAACAAAGCCAAGAAACGTGACTTTTTAAGTTGCCCATTAAGTCTGCGTGAGTTTTTTTTAGTACGATAACCGTACTTTTCTAAAAACAAAAAGGAGGAAACTCATAGGGTTGTTTGAATTCTAACGAGACGCGCGTGGTTTGTGTGGTACGATTTTTTTGTACTTAAGGTATCAGAACACAAAACGCGCCTGATTTAAAATAAGTTTACAGCTACGAGTATATTATATAAGTACTACAATAAGAATAATATGTCTTGCAAAATCCTAATAAGTATCAGTCTGGGCAGTCTGATTAATAAAGAAAAAAATCCTACATTACATTTCAATTCTTTATGATCATCAGCTAGAAGAAGTCCACTGCTAAACACAGGCCTCCTCCTTTGAACGCCACCATGAACGGCTTTTAGCCATTTGCCTCCATTGGCTCCACGTGACTTTTAGAATATCTTTAGTCTACTTAGTATGCCCCCCACTTACCTTCGGAACGTCTTCCGTCACATTTTAGCTGCTTGAAGTTCATTCTCATCGTCTCTTTTTGTCTCCAGCTGATTCCGGAACCGAGCTTCCTCAAGACGACACGACCATGGACATCTCATCACGCCGCTTCCGGGCCGAGTTCCTGCAAGAGTGGCACGGGTCACCAGACGCTCCCTACTTCGACCCCAGCACTCCGAGGAACATTACGGGCCTGGTGGGACATCCAGTCAGACTGCTGTGCAGAGTGAAAAATTTGCAAAACCGAACTGTGAGTAAAAGTACCTATTAAAAGTAGATGGCCAAACGGTAAACTACCGGTTTCAAGTAGTTGTGTGCATTAATGATCAATGGTTATAATAGAGAATGAGATATTTACTCGTTAGTAATACTGATAATTAATCAATTTTGAAATTAGTAATTGGCAACTGATTACGTCTCACTCCACGATGCAACCAACAAACCGATTATGAAAAATCAGATCAGGTATTAATAAATTAGTAATTACATATTACTAATGGCTACAATCGAGATATCTCGAGACATTTTCATAACCGAATGATTTCATTAGTATATCTCATTCAAAACCAACTAGCTCTTGATCCTCATTGATTGGCCTCATTCGTAAAATTGGACATGACCAGCAACTTTTCTCACTAACTATACCAAGTTACCAATTCGATCACAACATTTCGGTAGTGTTAATATTCTTTTTAAGCGCACAAAATGTTTTGCGAACAGCAAAAAAAGCAAACTTCCTGCTCCATTTTCGGGAGGACTCTATTTATCGAAAGTACGAATACTGCGGAAACGAAGGAAAAATCAGAACGAGTACTGAAGTCGTTTCGTTTTATCAGTAGCGTTGCAATAATAATTTAAGCTCAGCTATATTAAGGGGCGTGTGAAATCGAGGTTACAAAATGTTTTCATTTTACCGTTCATTTTCGTTAACACTGTAAAGTGCCACCTATCTTTTGTCGATAAATAAAATGAGCAGCGTCGGCGGTATTATACTTAATATTTATGAAATCATTTTTAATACACTATGTAAATGTTTCGACAAAGTTCATACAGGAATAAGTGCATTTAAGTGTGTGTGTGAGACACGTGTTTGTGTGGGTATATCTGAGTAACAAACAGGTACAGTATGTTTTGAAATGTAAGTCTTTTTAACATTTTGGGTGGTTTTCCCATTGCAAAAAAAAACTAGTCTTGGCATTTAGTTTACAAATATGTTTCTAATAACATAAAGTATTGCATACATGAATTTAGCGATGATGGCTCAGTGGTAGTGACGTCGGCTTGCGATCCGTAGGACGTGGGCTCGAATCCTGCAATGAGCTTGAGCTTTCGGTGAAGGAAAACATCGTGATGAAACCATAGCTTAGTGGTAGGGTATTTTCTAGTACTCGCCTGGCTAGCTACCACCCTCTCGTTAAGAATCTGTCGCCAAACACCTATCGGTGTGTTCCGGCAGCCTCACTTAAGAGCCAGTTCCCAGTCCAGGTGTAGCGTGACGCCATCTTCGACCGCATCGTCACTTAACATCAGGCGACTTGTGGTCAAACGCTACCCTATAAATAGTAAAAAAAAAAAACATGAATAAATTTGACAGTGACAATTGATGTGCCAATGTCAAAACTGGTGAGCAATCACTTGCTTGACGCCTTTTCCACTGTTCTAGGAAAGAAGAAGAGAGAAGTATGTTTCCTTGCGCTTCCGGTTACACCAAAGCACCTAAAACATATCACCGACTAAAGTAAACTCAGTAAATTCTTAGATGTACCCTCTGCACTAACATTACTGTCACTATCACGTAATTCAGCTTTGACACGACCATCTTTTCTAGAACCATTAAAAGGATAATGTATTACGAATAAACCATAAAGTTGGCATGCTGAATCGAATAGCCTAATTTATTATTCTATATTCGCCTTACGTTAGAAAACTATGGGAAAATCTCATAGTAGAGATGGACTTTTAAACATGCGAATATCTATCTATTTTACAATCGATTATAAGTTTTTTCGATGTGCTACTCGATTTATTAAGGTATATTGCATCCAGCTTCTTAGCAATTACAGTGATTTAGCACAATCTTAATAATTTTAAAAAATAATTTAATTACTGTAGTTTTTTTTGACTGCATAAAATCTCACTCAAAAACTAATATTTGCACCGTAAATTGACCATTGGCCATCTTTGAGTGATCCTCAGTAATCACTTTATCTTAAAAATAAAAAATTGGTTGTCTGTAAAGTCGTTTTACTGACGATAGTTGAACGTGACAACGTCGATTGGCCGATTGTGCTTCTTTGTCGCTCGTTCCGCGCTCTCGCTTGCACTTCAAGCCTTACATGGAACGCCTCAGAGCGAGGTAACGCCGCATGAGTCATTTTTTCGTGCGTGCAGCCGGCTCTATCGAATTATAAGACGTTGTCACGTCAAAAGTATCGATAGTTTGTTCTTACATCACTATTACATAAGAACGATAGATTTACAGTGAAATAAATATGTGTCGTTGAACTCAGACTAACGTATTGGAATCCTCCTAGTTTCTAGAATTGAATAGAATTTGAATAAAAGTAGGGCATTACAAACAAGTCTATATTCTAGCAGGTTGTTATCTGGATTAGACTGGATATTATGTCACGTGAACACAAAAGTTTTACTATGTTTCATCATCATTACTTGCACGCTTGTTTCAGTCCACTGCTGGACATAGGCCACCCCAAAAGTATGCTGACTTGACTGAGTACTGAGCCTGATCTTCGGCTCCTCTCATCCAACCACTGCCAGCTATTTTTCTATGTCGTCGCTCCGCCTAGCCTGAGGGTGGCGTATGACCACAAGTCACCTGACGTTAAGTGGCGATGTGGTCGAAGGTGGCGTGTCGCTACACCAGGTTTGCTATGTTCCTTACCACTACCAATGTATCTGAAAATAGTACCTAGTCTCTTGTGAAATTCATCATCTTTTTTATTTTTCCTTTCCATTGAAATAAAGTCAAAATAAAAATTAGCCGTTTTATATTGCCTACACTACGATACAATGTAATAAATTCTGAAGTACCCCCTAAAGTAATTTGATCGAAACTCAACGCTGTCGTTCTCAACAAATAAAAGGCTTTATACCCATTGTAGTCGAACATAACGACCGCAAAATGGGTGAAATCGGTCATAAATTACAAAATAATAAATTAATGTAATTCAGACCCAAAAGTTCAACTTACAGCGTTTTTAATCAACAGTATTCTAACTTCGGACAATAAATTCGGTACGATCTGAAAAGGAGCGGAATAAAAGATTTACGCTCCAAAAACCAAATCTACAAATGGTTCTTTTTTCTTTCACCGTTTGCAATTTAGGGCAAAACCCACAACGCAAGCCAAACCACGAAACAAATAATAGCAGAATTGAAAAAGCTCAATACAGCCTGCGGTAAACCGTTAAAAATTCATGCGAATGCGTACCTCCGCACCAATTACATATTCCCATTGGTTTCTCTCAGTACAGTTTAAAATTAAATCAAATCCAATCAAAAACATGTTTATTTACTCGTGGTAGGTGGTGACTGATATAATTTTAAAACGTCAAACTTCAAACTAATCCTTCACGTCTGCTTTGGTTGTGATCCCGCAACTCATGTTCCCATATCCCAACGTGTAAAACCAAACAAGAGAAATGTTATTAGTAAAGCTAATTAAAAAATATCGGACCATTAGACGACAAAAAAAAAACTTGGGATTTTAGTGAACTTGCTCCAATTCAATCAATTAGTAATGAGAATAAAATTGTCAATGTGATCGCGCCAAAAAAATTACCTGCCGGGCGTTTCTTGCCTGTTCTTTTGCCGGTGTAAGGAGGTTGGAACAGGCGTAGCTAGTTTTAAGTTTGACGTTTTAAAGTGATCACAGTGTATCCTATTGAATAAAGAAAAATTTACTTTTGACTTTTTTTGACACTAAAATGAAGAGGCAAGAAACACCCGACAGGTATTTCTTCTTTGGCATATTATACCTATAGATAAAAATACATAAATATCTAGTATTGCAAGCCTCGCAGGCTCAGTCGCTTTCCACCTTTAACTATAAAAACAAAATGACCAAACAATATTTTTCTCTCGCCGTCCGCGATTCACTAAACTTCCCGCTGCCAAAACCTTGCATTCAGGGCCGACTAGGCCATGCAGGGGCCCTTGGGCACACAAAAATATGGGGCCCCTTTAGAAAATTAAAATTAAATTAAAATGTTTGTAAAAAATCGATTACTCATACCTATTCTGTGCTAATACACTGATAAGCATCGGGAAGTAAGAAAAAGGAATTCAAGCGTAACTTGACGAACGCGTAAAATGGATTGCTGTTAGATTGGTACTGTCGTAGATAGCCAATATTCATTTAAAGTCTTTTTTTTACTATTTACAGGGTAGCGTTTGACCACAAGTCACCTGATGTTAAGTGACGATGTGGTCGAAGATGGCGTCACGCTACACCTGGATTGAGAACTAGCTTGAGAGCTCAAGTGAGGCTGCCGGAACACATCGATAGGTGCTTGGCGACAGATTCTTAACAAGAGGGTGGTAGCTAGCCAGGCGAGTACTAGAAAATACCCTACCACCAAGTTAAATCTAATTAATATTATTAGCTAATTTATTCCGTCTATACGAATAATACGTCATTTTGGGCCCCGTGATGCCGAGGGCCCCGGGCATATGTTCCATGTAAAGGCGGTACTGCTTTTATGTCAGTTTTTATTAAAAAAAACTTTATTTTTTATTCGTTCACCGCAAATCGTTCATGTTTACTCGGCGGAGGTAAAATTGTAAGTATTATAGATACTAAAGATTTTTATGATTGGCTCTGTCGAGAGATCGTTTTACCTCGAAGTGCGCACTTTGCTTTCTATTGATTATGCACATAAAAGCCTGGCTCTATTGCATCTTCAAGGAAGATGTCTTTGGTTTTAGTTCTTATATTGGTATATTCAATATGTATTACGAGTTTTTTATTATATTATGTAAGTATACGTAGGTATATTTAGTACTTGGCCTGCTTTATCGCCATGAAAGATTGTTTCAGTGGTTAAATTGTGAAAAAGTTGCAAACAGGCCGATTTATGTACTTTCGCTTTTATAATATTAGTAGGTATATTATGGAATATTGATGTGTTATCTTTTTGTTATTTTATATATTTTGTAGCTAGTTTTGATTTTCTTTTTTCGTTTTTTTTCTTCTAAAGACTAAGTCACGAAGGATTTGCGCGAGCTCCAGGTGGAGGACTGGCGCAGGACAGACCGAAGTGGCGTCTTTCGTTATCGGAGGCCAAGACTCACTTTGGGTCGTTGCGCCTTCTCAGTTTTTTTAGTTTTAGCTAGTTTTGTACCTACTAATTATACTAGTTGCGCCCCGCGGTTTCATTCGTGTCTTCCCGGTATACCACAGGAACCTTTCTCTGGAATAATAAGAAACCTATGTATTAATCCAGAGTATAAGCTATCTTCATTCCAAATTTAATGAAAATCGGTTAAGGAGTTACGGTTTTACGTGGTTACAAACATTCACACACACAAATATTCGCATTTATAATATTTGTAGGAGTCTTTCGATTGTTTAGAAGAGATCGTTTTGAGCTTTCTGATAATGATAAAGATAATAAAGATTCGTTGTTGTTTAGTTACAAACTTCTTTTTATTGTGGTGTACCACCATAAAGAATTATTTATTCTATCTACTTCTTGTTTGTTTTTCACTACTTGACCGTAATCACCTTATAGAAAAACAGAACTAATTAAACTTCAAGAATTCAAGGTAAATACGTGTTATCCAATATCCACACTATTCACATTATTAATGCGAAAGTATCTCTTTTTGGCCCTTTGACTGTTTGTAACCTTTTTACGCCAGAACAGCTGAACGGATCTTGATAAGATTTGGTACAGTGATAGTTCGAACCCTTGGAAAGGGCATCGGATACTTTTTATAACAATGACCTGATGTCCATGTGGGTGGAACCGTGGGGAACGGTTAGTCCTACTATTATTATAAACGTGATGGATTTTTGTTACTCTTTCACGCAAAACTACTGAACGGATCTGAATGAAATTTGGAATGGAGATAGTTTATACCCCAGATTAACACATCATCATCATCATCATCATCAGCCGGAAGAAGTCCACTGCAGAACATAGGCCTCCCCCCTTGAACGCCACCATGAACGGCTATTAGCCATTTGCATCCATCGGCTCCCTGCGACACTTACAATGTCGTCGGTCCACCTAGTGGGGGGCCTACCTACAGAACGTCTTCCGGTTCGTGGTCGCCACTCGAGAACCTTTCTTCCCCATCGGTTATCGGTTCGTCGAGCGATGTGGCCTGCCCATTGCCACTTCAACTTGCAGATTCTGAGAGCTATGTCGGTGACCTTGGTTCTTCGGCGAATTTCCTCATTTCGGATTCTATCACACAAAGAAACACAGTAGAGATTAACACATAGGCAACTTTTTTAACGTACTGTAGGACGTCCTGCGACAAGGTGGAGCGACGACTTGCGCCGAGTGGCTGGCAGTAGTTGGATGAGAAGAGCCGAAGACCGGGCTCAGTGGCGTACCTTGGGAGAGGCCTATGTCCAGCAGTCGACTGATACAGGTTGATGATGATGATGATGAACTTTTTTACCTGAATAAGGTTCCTGCGGGATAACAGGAAGACGCGGGTGAAACGGCAGGCGCAGCTAGTCGATAATAAGTCTTTGTTATTACTCTAAAACACGCCTTTAAAGCACAGGAAGTCAGGAAATTATATGGAAATCTTCACAATGGGTGTGTAATAGACGGCTTTATCACTACTAGTGATCTCAATCTTTGGATAGAGGGATTTGATTAGATTCGGTTAATTACAATTTGTAGGTTCAATGTTTTGGGAAATTGAATTGTCACTGGTATTCATGCGTTGATAATCCTACTAATATTATAAATGCGAAAGTTTGTTTGTGTGTGTGATGTTTGTTACCACCTATCACCGTTACAACTAGCCCGATTTAGATGAAATTTGCAATGGATATAGCTTATATCCTGGATTAACACATAGGCTAAAAAGGTTCCTGCGGGATAACGGGAAGACGCGGGTGAAACCGCGGGGCGCAACTAGTTCTGAATAAGCGATCTTTCCTTCTTACTCTTTCTTCGTCTATCTTGCAAACTTTCAGCTTTAAATGCTGAACATTTTTAGATATTCAGTCTCTACACAAACACTTAAATCACATGAGTTTGTAGTAGTTTTTAATTAATGACTAGACGAGGTAGTTGCACACCGGATGGTAAGCGCAAAGCCTGTTTAATACAGTTCGGTGACATCCAAAACTTCTACAGTTTGAAATCTTGTACAGTAAAGCAATGCGCTCGTCACCCTGAGATATAAAATTATCAATCTCTTCATAGCCTTCACTTAACTAACTAAGATGGCGCAACGACCCAAAGTGAGTCTTGGCCTCCGATAACAAAAGACGCCACTTCGGTCTGACCTGCACCACCTCCTGCCAGTCCTCCACCTGGAGTGAGCGCAAATCTTTCGCCTTCCTTTGCCTTCACTTGAGCTAAGTAAAATGAGTAGCTGTGTAGTCTCTTAAAATAATCTTAAGTAAATAAAATCAAAATAGCCTTGATGGATCCTTCTGCTGTTTACATAAGGCTGTCTCATATTTGTTTTATCCTTCAGTTAAAGAGACATCACATCACACTGTTGTTGGTAAACTGTACTAAATATCTTTAAAAGTAGTAACTTCTAATAGTACTTAAAGATGTACTAAAAGTACAAGAGCTATTTGGAACTTTGCTACATATAAAAGAGTTTGGAAACGACCTATTAGAGAGTAAGCGTTTATTTCTGACAGTTATGTAGTGTTCTGAACAAGATGCTCGTAAGTTTAAGATGCCAAAATTCTTCGCAGAATTTTATTTAAATCTTAAAAATTATGCTAGCGTACCAAGCTTGATAATTCCATATCCTAGAACTTATAAATGCAAAAGGATGTAACTTATGGTTCGCCCTTTATTCACACAACGACCTGCCGGGCGTTTCTTGCCTGTTTTTTTGCCGGCGTAAAGAGGTTGGAACAGGTGTAGCTAGTCTTAAGTTTGACGTTTTAAAGTGATCATATTATGTATCCTACTAAAATAAGATTTTTTGAATTTTGAAGTAATGTATCGACGTGATTTTTTTTTAATAGATACTTACGAGTAATGTATGAACTGGAGGACATATGCTTCTTTTATTTTGGCAAATTGCAAGGTTCTTGTGAGAAACTCGCGAGTGAAGCCACGGGGAACAACTTGTTATCAATGAAAACCAGAAGAACGATGACAATCAAAATTTACAACAACGCGAAAGAATCAAGAAAGCTAGCAATTATAAAACGTTTAAGGCAGCATTTTCGCTACCATTTAGGTCACTGATTATTACAAATTATTAAAACAACAACGAATTGTAAAAGCAATGAAACGGCAATAATAAAGCTGAACCAAAATTCGGTCAGAGCATAAATTATGAGTCATTTTGTCGCGTCGTTTTGCACAGACGCCAGCCATATTTGGCCGTAAAGATTGTATTAAACAGTAACATTGACATCGATGTATTTATTTGGCATCCTAATATCAACTTTTAAAATAACGTTATCGGACAGGTGCTCCCACAGTCCGTCATCCGGTATGGCACGGGGTGATTTATTGGAAAATGAAACTAAGGCTCGATTACGCGAGCACGCACTACGACAGACGAGCTCAAGCAGGGTGTATTCATCGTGCACCGTCTGTTGTTGTGTGGTCTGATCCGTTTGGAAAAACAAACCGTGGGACCGCAGCATGAGACATAAACTATCCTTAATAATAAAGCTTCCCGCCCAACCCTTCACGCCAGCTATTATTTTCCGCTCGCCAACTTTCGCCAAAGTATTTTCTTAGCAAGGAGATTACAAGACACTAATGGCATTGACATTAGTGGTGGCCACAAGACACTACATTACCATACTTGACGAGCCAAGTTTCAATATAAAAATGAGAAAAAGTTCTCAAAATGCAAATGCTAGATGGTAGGGATCTGCAAAAATACTCGAATACCTGAGTACCTACTCGATACTTTTTTACGATGTCGATTATTTTAGTACTCGATATTTTTTACTATACTACTTTTATCAACACTCTATTATTTTCTATTATAGCTAAATATATCACTTCTACTGTTGATCTATGCTCTACAATCAGCCCAGTTAGATTAAGTATATTGAAGCATCTCGTTCCTTGTTGAATTTCGGACAAATTCTAAACGATTTTAATTGTTCTCAGTGATAAATGTGGTAGCAGTTAAATCTATGTATTTAAGTAATTGACAGCCAAATTAGAAAATCACCAAATTTTTGGACTCTGGGTATATGAAAATCATTACTCCCCGATAAATTATTATAGTGTTAAAAATTACTTGATACCTGACGAACTCGAAACATGTCTCCCGATGCCAATATCGGTATCGATGCTTCGGTTACGATAACTACTTAGTATCGATGCTTTTGTTTCGATACTGTATCCCCACTAGAAGGAGATGCTAATGAGCTTAGCGAAGCGCGGATTGGAGAGTTAGACTCAGAGCGGATTGTGAGATTCAATTCAGTTTTATGAATAAAGTGGAATCTTGGAAGTACAGTTTCTCAGCGGAATTGTTTCCTTTCTTGAACAATAAAGTACTGAAGCAACGCGAACAGTAGCGCTACTGTGTCGACTTATTAATAATTTTAAAACTTTTTACACTTAAACTTTGTGAGCGGTTTTAATCCACTGATATTTAACAAAGATTTTCTTCAGCATTTGACCGCTTGTCACCTTAGTCAAAAGTGTATAAGCAAGCAGGCTCATCGCTCTACATACAGACTACCCTACCACCAAGCAATGGTTACATTGCAATGTGTTTGCTAAAAATGTGTTCGGTAAAACACTTGAATATCAAAAAAGAAGATGTTTAATAACAATACTTTGAGGTTTTATTTTATAATCTTCGCCAGATTTTATAAGGGCACAAAAAATTAAGAAAAAGCAGCTTACGCGTCGTGCGTGGAGATGGCGCATAGGCTACTTTTTTAAAGTGGGGTAACCCGGCGCGTTCCCTTTGTAATTAGCAAAATTATATATGACCATCTTTTGGTGGCGCGTCGCTAAAAGTTTTCCTTCACCAAAAGCTCAAACTTATTTTCTAACCGCAAACCGTCGTCACTACCGCTATCATTGCAAAATATTATGTTCTATTAACCTGCTTCATTTTACCAGGTGTCATGGGTCCGGCACCGCGACATTCACCTGCTGACAGTGGGGCGGTACACGTACACGTCGGACCAGCGCTTCGAGGCGCAGCACAAGCCGCGCTCCGAGGAGTGGGCGCTGCGTATCCGCAGCCCGCAGCGCCGCGACTCCGGCCAGTACGAGTGCCAGATCTCCACCACGCCGCCTATCGGACACGCTGTCCAACTCAACATTGTAGGTAAGTGTACAAGAGTGTCGCGACAGGTTATTAGCCATTTGCATCCATCGGCTTTCTGCGACTCTTACAACGTCGGTCCATCTAGTAGGGGGTCTACCTACAGAAGCTTATGAAATGGAATATGTCAACATGTTGGCACTCGTGTTTAAACGTAGAGTCAACGCCTATAATGTATGTGCTTTTGTGTAGAAACGAGCAAGTCACTGTAAGTCTCATGCATTGCAGTTCAATGCCACCCAGAATTTTAAACTTTAACAGTTCAAAACCCTGCATGGCAGGCCACTGCTCTCTTCACCTTCAGATATAATTTTTTATTCATTATTATTTATGCCCTATATTTTTAGTACAAACATGGCGCTTCAGTCTGGAACATAACCTTTGGTATGCTATCGTAGTATTGCACACTACACACATCCCTCGGTCACAATTCATTTACGACATATTTTATTGAAGATCCCCGAATTCACTCTAACACACGTAAACCAATTTACCAAAACCACAAAAAAAACGCCTCAGGCTTACCTGTCAAGAACATAAAACTAGCTCCCTATTCCGTTTACAACTACGGAGCTGTCGATTTAGTCACGATTCAATTTCGGCTCCAAATAAACCTTGAGTCGATTTGCCGACTCCATTGGGAGTGTTACCTGTCATCCTTCGTTTCGACCAACTTTTGTCCAGATAAAGAGATTAATCTTACTTCCCTTGACGGCCAAGTAGTGAGGCTTAGGGCTCGTTATTAATTTATTGCTGACTTGCTGATTGGTGCGATTTGATTATTGAATTAGGTTAATTAATGCAGTCCTTCAAGATGGGTATCAAAAGAGTTTCTTAGAGACAGCAACACATTGGCAATACCTCTTATTTTTCAAATCGTCATAGGCGAAAGTGACCGCTTATCATTTGGCGGGTCGTTTGCTTCTTTGCCACTCTATTACACAAACTTTTGTAATATAGGCTAATACAAAATTCAGAACGCACCTTCAAGTTAAGAATCCGTCACCCAGCATTTATGGGTGTGTTCCGGCAGCCTTACTTGAGAGCCAGTTCTCAATCTAGGCGTAGCGTTACATCTTCACTTAACATTACGTGATTTGTCTTCTACTTCTTCATAGAGGAGCAAAGCTCCTTCTTGTTGGTGGAGCATTTTCCATCTTTTTCGTTACTGAAACATCTTTTTTGCCTTATGATACAATATGACGGCAATCCCTTCTTTGACTTGGTCTACTTTTCCTTCTGATCTACAGATGGTTTTACATATTTGTTAAGACGTAAGTACCTAGTGTGAACAACGAAAGTATGTACCATAGCATCTAATAGTATAATGTATATCTTTAGAACCAGAAACAGTGATATCCAGTGGTCCAGAGCTGTTCATCCAGGCTGGGTCTACTATCAACCTCACGTGTACTGTCCGACACACGCCAGAACCACCAACTGCCATCACATGGACTCATGGAGAACAGGTAAATAGGAATATATATGTTTTTCATCTTGATCATCAGCCCATTAAGTTCCTACAGATAAGACTCTCGCCTTCTCTCGGAGAGAAGAGAGAGAATGGGGCGTAATCTATCACGCGGGCCCAGTACGGGTTGGTAGTACTTGGTATATGTCGCAAGGTACACAGTAACATTGAAAAAAACCTGAAACTTTACCCTATATACATATCTTGAATACTTTTAACAAACAGCTGTAACGCATAAATCTATCTTTGTACCAAAAAAACTTGGTATAATATCACTCACACATCTTTCCAATTTAAAAAACCAATACCTTCGAGCTAAGCTAAAATTTAATCAACTTTGCGATTCATATTTATTTTTCACCTTGCCGTCTGACAAATATTTGCCGACTTTTCAATTCTACAAATCTGAAGTTTTTTCAGAAATCAATAGAGGCTTGAAGCAGCGAGAGCCTTTTTCTACGTACTTTGAATTTCAAACAATCAGTGGTCAAGGGTTATGTTTACAATCTAGGTCAAATTCATACCAAATCGTACCTAGCAGTCGCAAGACTCCCAAATTATGCTTATCTAGAAACAAAGACGCCGGCAGTGTTTTCAACTCCTTCACCGTTCGCATTATAAATGTGGAAGCAAAGTGTTTTGTACGAACTTTACAACTGAAGCAATCGTATGTTTCATATCTTTCCTGTAAACTGGAATGCTAATTCTAATACTAAGGAATTCTGATTATCGCATTAGCGAAGTCTAACAACGCAACAGCAGCTGCCTAAAGATGTTTACTTGTTTATTTTAAAAGTAAGAATTTAATTTAGAAAGTTCACAACGCTCCGTGGAATTTTTCATAGGGAAAAATCGTCACAGTCGCGTAGCGTCAGTTCCGCGTAATCACGGAATTCGGTGACAAATCCTTGGGTGGGCGAGATTAAGGGTATTAAACTGGGGGAGGGAGGAATCGAGGACTCAATTGTGAGTCAATCGATTTTACAGTTCAACGTAATTGCGTAACAAACAGCCTGTTAATCAAACAATTCCGTTTTTAATTGTGTCAATAAGGTTGGTTCATTTGTCTGCTATTGGCGCGTTATTTGTGCTATTTTGGCTCATTTGCGCGATCGGCTGTCTGTAAATCCGTAAATTTGTGGCTGGCTAAAATATATATAAAAAACCATGAAGGTTTTACCATCAACCTTAACATTCAGGAAATAGGGTCGACTATTTTCTTCACTGTTTGTTTTTTACGGCAGCATTTTGATAGAGGTTATTTTAAAACTGGTTTTCCTACATTTCCCTTCAATGTAGTTCATAAGGTCATGAGGATGTATTCTCATCCTCGCTCGAGGAGGTCTATCAGTTTGTAAGTTTATCATTTGTTTTCCATAAATCAAATTCAACATTCCCTTGAGCGAGGTTGCGGATTTGGGGCACCGTCCTAAAATACAATTCAAAACTTATTATGTTTTCTTAGGTGATAAACTTCGACTCTGCCCGCGGTGGAATATCCCTAGTAACTGAGAAGGGTCTGAAGAGCACAAGCCGACTTCTGGTTCAAAGAGCTAGGGGTGCTGATGCAGGAATGTACACTTGTGGACCAAACAACGCCCCTGTTGCTGCCACTAGAGTCCACGTGCTATCAGGTAAGAAAGTTAAAATATATAAGAAAGCGACGACTTCGACATGAACGACTTAGTAACATGAACGTGATGTTGATGTAAGAAAAAAGGAAAGGCAGAAAGGTTCTCGAGTAGCAAACATGAACCGGGAGATATTCTGTATGGTGGCCCCGGAGTTTTTTATTAATATGTTTTATGAAGAATATAATGCTAAACAAATAATCAATTTGTAATTTAGGTCTGAATCTGGAAAAACATGAGTGAAAAATAAAAACAATATGAACGATAGAATCCATCCGATATTTAATAGAACAGAGTTAACTGCATTTACTAAGCTAGTTTAAGTTTGCTCACAAGCTATGTTTCAATTAGTTGGTAGAAATTTACAGTAACCATTCAAACAAATCGAAAGTTAAACTCAGCAATCGGAACGGAATAAAATCAAATAGGTACCACATCATAAACTAAATTATGATGTACGTTTAAGTTTTGTGTAGGATATTAAAATACATATATTCTAACAGTATCGCATTTTCCCGGAAAGTTTTATGATCTATTGATCTGTGTCGTCCGGAATTTCATTTTGATCGGTAATTTGTTTTCCGGTCAGAATTTGTTAATCTTTCATACTCATTTCATGTTATTACATATTTCATTAATTCGTCTATATTGGCATATTCTGCTCACTCTCATTTTATTTTATTATATTCTTAATATCCTTATTGCTGTTTGCTGAACCCGCTATCTTTACTTTGACTTAAAATAACTTCATCACTAAAGCATTTATATTCTAACATTTCAATGTAATGATCATTACCAGGAAACATTATCCCATGTTATGCAATTTGCTTTGTGTGTTCTCTTTAACAAAGCGCTAGTATTTATATATATGAAATTCTTTGTTTACTTCCTTCATTTTGTGTTTATTTTTCAACTGATTCTTCTTTTTGTAATTTGTTTTGTTGATAGTGTTCATATGGGACTGAGTTCAGCTACTTTTTTGTTCTTTAGAACTTCTCATTTACACTTTTGCGTTAAATACGTAAATTTGTTTGACTCCATAATATTAATTAAAGTTACCTTTTTCTTTCAATTCTTATAAGGAATCTTGTCGTGCCAAATGGATATTGTAGGCAAGATCTTGATGTTGAATTGTGATAAATGCTAAGACTTTTTTTCCAGGTGAACACCCAGCAGCGATGCAGCAGGGCGGAGCAAAATCAACGCTGGACAAGACAGCTTCAATTTTGTGCTGTCTCATATTTATTCTAAGAAATCCTTCGTTCAATCTTGAATTTGGTACTTGAACAAAAAATAATGTTAAATAAAAATAGTGTTAATAACATTTAATATTTTAATAGTGCCTGGTTTACAATAGACACAGACGTAGCTAAGGGGTATGTTTAGTATAATTATTACTTATTAGGTGATATTCAAAAAAGTTTTACCAAAGACCAAAGTGAAGAGAAAAATTATGTCACCCAAAAAATTGTTTTTACTTGCTTAGTGTAAAAACTTTTAGGTGTAACAAATTTCATTCGGTAAAAAAAGTGTCAACAAATTATTTGCGAAAATAACACCGAAAGGAGTGTAAAACGGTTACTTTTACGGCGTTGAAGGTCATTAATATCTCGTTACATTGTCGACGCCGAAATGATTCTGATAGGTTCTTGAATAAAGTACAAACATACAAAAAATTGTTCGAGATTCGCTAGAACAGAGATATAAATATATGAAATAATGAATTTAGAATGTTACCTACAGGCGTGAAGTTGCCTTTTTACTAACTTTTGTTATTATAATGATACAGAAGCACAGAAGGCCTTAATTCGCTGTGACTATAACGTGTGACGTCATTACGTGCTTTATCGATCATTCCACGAAGATAACGCAACGCGTTCACCAAACGTGCTTAGATGGTCATAGCGAATAAGGGTCAAGGACGATAGAAGCAGCACAGGGCTGGAAGGTGGCCCCAGTATAAAACCACGTGTTACTTTTAAACCTATGGCTTATCGAGCTAAAGATAAATCTCTTTCTATTGAGGTCCACGGAAGTTATTTAAATTGCAACTATGCTAAAAAGCTTTGAAGTAACTGTAATATAATGAACCTAAAAAATAGAAACTAAAATTTATGATTTAACTGACTGTTAATAAATTATAAACTAACAAGTTACGAACAATTGTAAATATATAATTACATATAGTTAATACGCTTTGTAAATAAAATGAACACGAAAATTTAAAAGTAAATTAGCAGTTAATGAACACTGAATCTCATTTTCGAATACAATTAATATTAATTAATATTACTGTATAATATTTTAACACCTATGACGTTATTTTAGAATATGTGAAACACATTTTAATTGCTAATCATTGGTAAGTTCATCATTTAGGTAATTAATCTGTCAGTCAAACTAGATCAGAAAATCGTTGAGTGATTATTGTAAAATTAACTGCCAAATAATGATTTTATCGGATAGCAAGTTTTGTAAATATTGTCGTCAACGAAATAAACTTTTTAATAAAATAATTTACATTTGTATTATTTTTTATGGAAACCAAACTACTTAACTTAAACAAACTAACTTTAGCTTTAGCTATATATATATATATATATTTTTTACTTTTTTTTATAACTTTTAAATCCTACGGTATGTGTTCTTATTCACGCCTAAACCGCTTTACAGATCTTCATGAAATCAAGTTTTTTTGTTTTATTACTTACAGGGTAGCGTTTGACCACAAGTCAGCGACGATGTGGCCGAAGATGGTTCCACGCTACACCTGGACTGGAATATAGAGATGGTTTGACCCCGGAGAAGGACACAGTATACTATTATTGCGATAAACTGTAGAACATTAAAACACATTAAATATAAAGAAACTAACTAGTTCTTAAATAAATATATCCACAACTTGAATTAGCCGCAGGAAAAATATTTATGCATTGAAAAGTCACGTCCTTTTCTTTAGTTGGAATTCTCTTTGAATCTAAATAACAAGCTCCCAATTAGTATTCATAAAAATCTTGGAATAGGAATTGCATAAAAATGAATATGAAAGCACATCTAGGTTGTTTGCTCAGTAGGTACATGTACTTATTTATATTTGTCAAATAGAATAACTCAAAGGTCAAAGCCTTACCCAGTGAATTACCGACCTTATAGCATGATTCTAAAGTTCATTATTAGGTTTACATTTTTGCAAGTTAAATCGGGAATACTGCAGCTAGAGCTATGAATGCTATTTATTACATTGATAGTGTCAATTTCTGCTGAGCTTTTAGTGGCTGATGTCGCAGGTTCGAGTCCTGGCCGGAGCAAACACTTATGTAATGAGCGTAAATCTTTGTGGTAGTAACTTCAGCTTGCGATCTGTCGTGGGTTCAAATCCTACAATACTTGAGCTTTCGGCGAAGGAAAACAACATGATGAAATCATTGCTTGGTGGTAGGTATTTTCTTGTGGTCGCCTGGATAGCTACTAGTTAAAAAAACTGTCGCCAATCACCTATCGGTGTGTTCTGGCAGTCCCACTTGAGAGCCAGTTCCCAATCCAAGTTCAACCACATCATCACTTAACATTGCCGTGAAAGTAACTCTGTTTGCATTTAAATGCATTTTGTTTTGTTTTGTATTTTTATATAATTTGTTGCAAATAAATAATTCTTATTCTTATTCTGTTTGTTTGTTACCTCTTACGCCTAAACCACTTAACAGATCTTGATAAAATTTGATGTGAAGATAGATTAAACTCTGAGCAAGGAGATGTAATACTTTTTATAGCTACATATAAACTGAAATTCCCGCGGGTGTGTCCGCAAAGAACAGCTACAGTCATTTTAAAAGTTTTCTTGCACCATTTTTCGCCTTGGAAATCATTTCACCTAGAATGAAGTTAGACTACACAAATGGGACAGAGGCTTCAAACGGAAACGAGTCGACAGCATTCATCGAAAATACATGCGAAGTCGAAGCGAAGTTTATCCAGTGTTGTTATTTCGATACAAAAGGTGAACTTTCTACGTCGCTGAGAGATGGTGATAAAAGGAAACGTTTGCAGAAGTCAGTTCTCACTTTGTAGAACGTTTTTATAAAGTCAAGAATAGATTTTGAAAGAATTCACGTTCAACTTGGCTAAAGATCACGTCAATAAAACAATTTATTGCCGCTCTACAAAGACACAGAGAACGATTTCATTTTCTATATTATACTTTAAAATAATATATAATCTATAGGTATCATACACAATCCCACTAATATTATAAACGTGAAAGTTTGAGAATATGTATGTATCTATGTTGTTCTTTCACCCAAAAACTAATGACAGGATTTGAGTGAAATTTGGAATTGAGATAGCTTATACCCTGAATTAACACATAGGCTACTTTTTATCTCGGAAAATGATTCCTGCAAGATAAAAGGAAGACGCGGGTGAAACCGCGGGGCGCAGCTAGTGTACAATAAATTAATTATATTTAAACTACTAGCAACAAAATGATAGTAAAGTTAATGTATACAAATAAAAAACCTGATCCCAAGAAGCTGGGAAAATAAACGGTAAGTCCTAAAAACATGAAACTAGTAGGAATGTAGATTGTATTATGTAGGGTGCATTAACAATAATTTTATGAAAAAAAAAACATTTCTCAGAAGGTCAACTGAGGTGTTAAGTTTTGTATGCAAATGTCAACATTTCCGCGAGCGAATCCGCGTGGCGGGACTAATTTATATCAATTATACAGTACCATGACTGACTGACAGTCAACTCACAACATTAACCATAAGTCTTATACATCTATGAAACTTGCAACAGATATAATAATATATATATATATATATATATTTATATGTATATATATATTGTAGTGGAAGGCTGCGTCACGAAAGTAGTTTTTGGAAATCATCCCCTCAGGAGGTCGAATGGGGTGTTAAAGTTTGTACGAAACTTCCTTATCCGTGGCTTGATTACTTTGAAACTTGGTGTGTATATTAAAGGATTTGTGTATATATTTCATGAAATTTTAAAAACATCTTCATACTTCCTTGCTTATGGATGATTAAGGTATCAAAAAAAAATTGTGCCTGAAATTCTAACGGACGAACATACGGGGAGTAGCAGCTTGTCTCTTATTAGACATCATAGTTTAGGAAGTAATGTTTGTCGGTCTGTTAGGTTATCATTCTCGTGATGAAAAAGTATTTAAAAGTTTACCTAAGGTAGGTAGGGGCTTATATATATAAGTAACTACCTACTTAGGCCTTAACTTAAAAACTATGGTATATTTCATCGCGCTGTGGCATCAAAGTACTGAGATTTCTTTACAACACCTAAGTGGCATATTCAAAACATTGAAAGGATGGAAAAATCGCATAGCCCGCGTAACAATCCCGTAACCCACACCGATAAAACTATTGGCTACAGCTAGTAAAATCATGTAGGTACGTAATATAATTCTCGAACAGATTCATTCATTCCAGGTTTTTAAGGTACAGGTTTCCAACAATTACCGTAAAAACCAGCATTTTTTAGTACCTAATGTCCCACATGTACCAAAAGTAGCGTAAAAACTGGGGGAGTACCTACACGTGTCTCGTATTCCGTTAGGCCGCAAAGTATTTTAAAATGGTGGCCATAAAGATACTAAATATCATAAAATGGGCGTACCAGAGGCTCTAAAACAATTTTAGTACATGCCGTCCGAAATTTAATCGGTTGGCTTAGCTATATAATCAGTTAGTACCTAAACTCAAGCGATTTTTGCGTGGTGATATATTTGGCACTTTAATGTGCTCGTCTTATTGGCTCAAATTCAAAAATCTGTCACCACAATACTGAATTCCAGCAATTTTCTTCGAGAGACAGTCTGTCAAGATCTTCAGCCATACACACACATGCATAAGATGAAAATAACGCAAAGAACTTTTTTGTTTAATAACTTATAAATACTTTTTTGATTGGTTGTTATTCCCACAAGCGTTTCTTAACCAATCTGAAAAAGCTATAAAAATGTGGTGGGTTAATGTGCGCAAGCACGCTATGGTTTCTGATGATAAAACAAAGACAAATTCTTCTTCTTTCGTATGAGCTAGTGGCCAATGTTAAAGTTTACAGGCCACCCGCCGAGCCACCGACATGAAAGCTTTAGAAAAACAATACAATACATCACTTCTAATACATATTAGATTTTTTTTTGAGTAGATTGCGTTATCCAAAAACATTTATCATTGGAAAAATTATGTACGAATCGACAGAAAGCAGGTGTGGCATGAAATATAAACATCATATACTGTCTTCCAGGTCCAAACTTTTACCATTAACTCGGTTTTCGCAAGAAAAAATGGAATTACGCTTTCAAACCCGCTGAACCAGAGAAATGTATATCATGTTACTCATTACATATTCACTAAAGTTGTTTTACTGGGGTTAATGCGGGGTAAAAATTCATTAAGAGGGAGGTGAATTTTAAAAAGCTGTGCAGAGCTTGTAATTTTAATGACGTGTCGAATTTTTTTGTTTAATTTGTTTTACGTTCTAGCACTTGCAGTTCTTCAGACATTTTTGTTGTGTTTTGTGCGCTAAATTAAGACCTATATGAATGAAGCGATGAAGGTTAACAGCGGAAGAATAATACCTGCATACATATTATGTCAAAAATGCTGCACAATTCTGCTTCCAACGATATTTTAATAACTTGTGCAAGCGATTTTGCAAGTTATTTTTGCATTAGTGATTATATGGTTAGGGTACGATAGGACTGGCATGCCAAATATGGTATAAGTCCCTAAATAAAAGTAGAATAAAAAAAAGCTTGTGCAGTCATGCACTGACCGTGAGACACACGCGCAACCAAGCAGAGACTGGCGTGTGATTAACCCTCTTTTCGAGTTTTAAACCTCTTTTAGCTTGGACGCTTTTAAGCGAATTGCCTAAAATCCATCTCTTGGTAAGTCAATGCTATTTATAAGATTAATTTACTCGTATCAAACGTTAAACACCGACATTGTAAGCTTAAAATGTTCCGAGAAATTCATTACTTAGCCGTGCTTTAGTTTATACAATCTTGGTTCTGGCACCACTTCATCTCGGCTTCAGATCTCAAAATAATTAAACCTCTCAATCTGTGTGCAACCGCTCAGCTGTGATAACAAAGGCTCTAATACTCGGAAATCAGAACGACAATACCTTTACAGGTAGGTACGATTTTATTCAACTGCAAAAAACTCAAAAGCATCCTGACACCTACGTACCTTGCCGTAACAAGACACGCTACAGTTTCTTTCTGAAGTATCAGATAGCTTACAGTGACAAAGTTATAAAGTGGAATGTTTCTGTAGTGGACCGAACTTCATTTACATTACAAATTTATTAAAAACGAAGTATCCCGCTCCAATGAGTTCCGTTGTTGCAGAACTCAAAAGCTTTATCTATGCAAATATTACTGTTCTAGGTCGTGAGCACGTAGAAGATTTGTTTTTACGTTCGTTTTATGGGTACGAGCATAACCGTAATGAGAAATGCAAGTTTTGATGTACATATTAACATATAAGTGCCTATTATCACGAGTGTAATGGTAAGTGCAGCTATTGCTCTATTACAACAACAAAAAATATATTAAGTAACAAATTATTTATTAAAAAATCCGTGTGAGCGGCGCGGCAATGGCAAGCTTACAAATTCAAATATACTTATGTTACGCCTTCTTTAGTCTCTTGCATTTAAGGTTACTCGATCAAGAGGCTTATTTAGCACAACACGTGATCACTTTAAAACGGCAAAGATAAAACTAGCCACGCCGCCCACGCTCGATTCAATCTCTCTACACCACCAGTAAAAGAAAAGGCAAGAAACACAAGCCGGTATGTTCTTAGGCAAGATCACATTTTTCATTTGTATGTATGTATTGAAGTGGGAAACACACAGACTGCCCAACTGAAGGTAAGCGGTCTCCGTCGCCTATGGAAATTTGCAACACCAGGAGCGTTGTCGTTGTCGACCATTGACTGTCTGATTGCATTGGACAAATAAGAGCTGTAACCTCTATAAGAGAAAAGAAAGAATAAAAGAAGGAAGAATTCCTTGTATGTAGAATTGTAGAATAATGTAGAGATCCAGCGTTTCTCAAAGTGGTCGATAATGCCCTCTTGTAGGCGCTGCAGGCCTAAAGGGGGCGGTAAGAGACCCAGAAAAAAAATGGGCGCGTTGTGTAGAGGCTTAATGCGGGGCGCTGAAAAATAATTTATCCTCAAACTGACAAAATAAATTTGAGGACCCCTGGTCTAGAGTCTAGAGCATCAGAAACGGCGTGGATCGGGGATCACCCAGACACGAAACAAAAACTTCTGTTTTTATATATGACTAGCTGCTGCCCCGCGGTTTGCCCCCGTTATCCCGTAGGAACCTTTTCCGGGATAAAAAGTATCCTATGTCCGTTTTCTGGTCCTAAGCTACCTCCCCATCAATTTTCAGCCAAATCGGTTCAGCCGTTCTTGAGTTATAAATAGTGTAACTAACACGACTTTCTTTTATAAATATAGGATAAGATTATGTACGCTACAAGAAATTATTAGATACTATATAGGAGGTAATTTCCAAAAAATTGTCTACTTACTTACACGTTTGCCTTTCAGACATACAACGCTCTGACTTGAGAAGCAAAAACATAAAGAAAATGAAAGGAAGATAGATAGATGTCCTCGAGTTTAAACAGAAATAAAACGAGATTTACTTAATGTTTTTTACTAGCTTTGGGATACGTAATTTAATTGAATTTTGCTGTTTACGGACAGCCCTTGAACCATTATTCTTTTAACTTGTTTGGTAATAAAAACACAGCTGGCTGTCTGTACAGTCTGTCCGTGCAGTTGTGGGAATCTGAGAGCAACTTTCTATATCTAGTTAGTTAACAGGTTATACCCATGGTTTTATTTATATCCTGCAATTAAAATAGCCTATGTTTTAATCCAGGTTTTAAACTACAAACTACCTCCGATCCAAATTTCAATCAAGTCCATTAATGCCCGAAATTAATAATCGTTCCGATCCGTTATCCGCGTTTTTGGATCGATATTATGTCATGTCTTAATGTGTAATTTTAGTACTAGGGCTTGACAGGTTATTACTAAAATGACAAATTATGACATGACATATCGATCCAAAACCGCGGATAACGGATCAGGATAGATTATTAATTTCGGGCAAAAGACTTTTTGCGTGAAGAAACAACAGCGCTACTGATTTGAGTGATATTTTGAATTTTGACTCCTAACAGCAATAAGGCAAACAAGTTGTAGGTATGTATGTGACTGCACAATATGTTTTATATCTATGGCTGGTTTGCTTATCACATTAAAACTTGTTTAAATCTGGATTTAACAAAATTTTCCATACGATTTCCCAAGTGAATTTCGTTAAATTGAAATTTAAATCGGTGATGCAAAAGAAATAGCAATAGGCCTATGGATACGGACAGGTATAAATAAACTTATTCTGTGGGTGCTGATTAAAACAAATCGCCCTAATCACGGCTCGGTAAATTAATCAAATTTTAACTGCGTTTCTAATAGCCAATTTATCGAAACCGTCCAATAAAACCGTTTTAAGAGCACCGAACCTCACATTAATTCTGTTGAAAACCTTGACGAAATTAATACTTTCAGCAATGGGTACTGAATACAGCAATTTGTCCAGAAACCTTTTACAATTTAATTTCACCGTGGGATATTTGAATTTGTGAGTTCTACGGGTAACTTTTAAAGTTCCCTTCCATTTTCTTCGTTTGGAGGAGCAATATCATAGAACGGTACCGGTTAATTGGTACGACTTAATTGAATTCGGTACCAATTAAGTCCTATGGCACTATGTTGGAACTTTTGGATAATTTGGGAGTTCTGATGCAAGGACGATTCTGTTAGTGCATTGTTATTTTTTAACAAGGCTATCTACTAGACCTTTCTACGGCTGAATTTAAGTTCTAAAAACTTATAGCAATGAGATAAATACTTTAAACATAACGCAAGATCTAAAATTGGATTAGATAAACTTATAAGGCAAACATTCGCAGCAATAAGCAAATCCAATCACATTCTTGCGAAACTTCGTTACGAAGTTCAGAAAGAAATGTTAGAAAGATCGAACTGTCTCGTTTTAGAATTTAAATCCGAGGTCAAATCAAAATAAAAAGACATTAAGAAAATAAAATGTTCTTATTTCTACGCGAAGTATCTCTCATCCCTTGAGTAAATTGTAGCCTTCAAGAGGATTAACCTGGGAACAGGCAGGTTAAAAGTTTGGCTAAGTCATTTTAGCCTGGGAATGACTGCACTGTTTGTAATTGCAGGACATCAAGGTATAAAACCTATTCCTGGTTGATCATAAACAACTACAAATACATAACACTTTATTATTTTCACTATAGAAAATGAAAAATCCTAAAAATAGAGAAATGATTGGGCTAATAAGGGCCAGTTTTATAAAAGTTTGTAAGTTGAATGTCGTACCAAATTTTGGTAAGTCTGATTTTGTTATCAAATTATTTCACGGAAAATTTGACAATAGGATTATATTTACCGAATTTTGGTATGACATTTAAGTTAAGGACGTTTATAAAACCCGCCCTAAGAAGTCCAGTTAAAACCGAATGAAAATGGTGTCGATTCGGTTTTGCATCAACTAAACTAAATTTGACAAGTCTTATAGTAATGCTGTCTTTTTTTTACTTTAGTGGTTAGAAAAAGACAGCAATACTTTTAGACCTGTCAAATTAAGTTTAGTTTAGTAGAATGTAAAACCGAATCGCTCCATTGTGGCTATATTTAATGCTTTGCAGAAGTTAATCTTTTTTTTTTTACTATTTACAGGATAACGTTTGACTACATGTCACCTGATGTTAAGTGACGATGTGGTCTAAGATGGCGCCACGCTACACCTGGACTGGGAACTGGCTCTCAAGTGAGGCTGCCGGAACACACCGATAGGTGATTGGCGACAGATTCTTAACAAGAGGGTGGTAGCTAGCCAGGCGAGTACTAGAAAATACCACCAAGCTATGGTTTCATCACGATATTTTCCTTCACCGAAAGCTCAAGCTCATTGTAGGATTCGAACCCACGTCCTACGGATCGCAAGCCGATGTCACTACCACTGAGCCATCATCGCTATAAGTTTCAAAGTTCTGGGTGGTTCAGTACTGCAATTGTAATAAGCAGGCGCGCTGCTTTCTATCATAAAACTGCACTTTCATACCCATATCGCTGCCGCAACTATCGTTTAAGACTATTAAATATAAGCACTAAATGTTATGCCAATATACTACTGGACGCCATAGGTATTATTCAAACCTTGAAAGTCCACGATTCGTGATATGCCAAAACGTCTGCATGGTATGACGCCCTGTAAGGCGCTTACAATCCTTACGGAGGCAGTATAACAATATCTTACGCAGTTTATGACATATTAGATCGTAAAACGCTGCTCAGTCATTCACCCATCGGCCTACGTAAACGTCTTGTCTTTGTTTCATACGAAAATGTATCGTAAGATCGTTTTAATTATGAAAACGTACGAAGAAAGCCTTCCTGGATGATTGACTATTGTTCTAGCAGAGACATCGCTTAATGGCATGCCTGATTTCTATGAATGATGGCTGCAAGCCAAATCTTAAGTAAAGTTCTTCTTGTTTCTAAACAAGGGTTCTAATTTTAACCCTTCTTAGTAAGCAAATAACTTAGTAGCTGATGATGATGATACCTGGTAAAACAGTAAAGAAGACCGTCAAGCGTTTTGTTTGTCTTATTCAATAATATTTAATATACACAACGTCACACAACCAATAGAAATAATAACATTTTCGCAGGTTTCATTATTTTATTGTGGTATAAAATAATTCGCACCGACTGCATTGGCTTGGCCATGTAGGTGTAGGGCGCATGGGAGAGGATCAGGCGGCAAAGCGTAGGTACTTATTTGGGACGCGTGACGATCGAATGGCCGTATGCCAGTCAGTCGTCCTAGATACCGCTTGAAGGACGCGGTGGATGCGGACCGAAGTCCTGACTCTGAACTGGGCTGAAATCGTTCAAGATAGAGAAAAGTGGCGCTCTCGTTTTGGAGGCCAAGACACACTTTGGGTCGCTGATCCATCGGAGCTAGTTAGTGGATAATACTTACATACTACTTTGATATATACTTTATTTTCTACGAAACGATGTAGTTATCTAGAAAACTTTCCATGTGTGCAGATCTGACGAACCAGATTACGATACTTCTGCCTCCCGGTGTGCTAGGCTTTGGTCCTTTCTTATTGATCCTAAACAATATCCTCAAAGAACAGCTCATTTGGTGACCCTCCAGAGTTTCGCCTAGCTGCGACCGCGCGGCTTCAAAAATCTCGTTAAAACTTCAGTCGAAAAGTTAACCGATCCATCAGTTGTGTCTGAATATAAAACCGTTGACGCCTGCCGGAAAACCTTGTCTCGGAAAACAACTCAACCTGTTATTTGTGTTGCGAAAAACTTGATTATCTGGCTGTTGGAAATTATGTAATGTGAAAATGAAAAATTTGCTGTAGACTTCCTTATGTCGTAACAACAAAAGAAAAGTACACAAACTTATGTAGCTGGGTCTGTTTCCATTTTTACCTCTATATCACTAAATGAATGGTTAGAAATGTATGAAAGAATTGATGGTTCATTTTTTATACACTTTTGACTACAGTTAACTTTGACTACGGATTAAAAAGTGCTAATATTATGATTGCTTGATAGAACGTATTTTTCCGGTCTAGTTGATACATGATATATGAACAAGTCATACGAAGTATTTTTTACTTCTATAAAAAGTAGCGTTACGATTTTTAACACAAGTCACATATTGTGGTCAAACGTGGTGCAACTGTAAGCCTAAATTGGGAAGAGGCTCTCAAGTGAGCCAGCCGGAATACACTAATATGTACTCAGCATCAGGGTATAATAGGCGAGTACAAAAACAATGTTTTCTTCACCGAAAGCTCATCAGCTCCTTTATCAAATACCTTTTTTTTTTTTTTACTATTTACAGGGTAGCGTTTGACCACAAGTCACCTGATGTTCAATGACGATGTGGTCGAAGATGGCGCCACGCTACACCTGGACTGGGAACTGGCTCTCAAGTGAGGCTGCCGGAACACACCAATAGGTGCTTGGCGACAGATTCTTAACAAGAGGGTGGTAGCTAGCCAGGCGAGTACTAGAAAATACCCTACCACCAAGCTATGGTTTCATCACGATGTTTTCCTTCACCGAAAGCTCAAGCTCATTGTAGGATTCGAACCCACGTCCTACGGATCGCAAGCCGACGTCACTACCACTGAGCCATCATCGCTATGAACCTAAGAGCCTCTCAGCCCCAACACTCCGCTCTTTCCAGAATAACTGCAATAATAAACCACTGAAACCTCGTCCAGTCTTCACTCGTAAATCCTTAGCTTCAATATTTCCACTTTTAATTAAAACGTTATCAACGTTTCCAGCTCCGTCATAATAAAACAAAAAGCTTACTGTGACGCTGCTGTTTCAGTTTTATACTTGCCTCTGTAGATTTATGGATACAGTCGAGAGCTTTAAAATACCTAAAACTAATGGAATTGAGGAAGTTTGCTTCAATTGTTAAGTGGACTCAGATGTGCGCATTGAAGTAGGGATGGCGATCTTAGATCGATTTGATTAGTCCACAAGCGGCTGGTTTCATTAACTGATCAATCCACAGTTTGACATAAATTTGATATTACTTCTATGGAGCATATGTCAAATTTCCATCTCCAGGGCAAATCGTGGATAGATCGGTTATTTAAACCGGCTGAAAATCGATTTTCTCAATCGATCTTAAACGAAGGATCGATCTTAGACACTCGAAATCGAAAATCGATATTCGATTATTTTTGTTTATTTTTTGTTTTCGAAAGAATGCAACCATAAAACTCAAGATACTTAAAAGTACAATCACACAAACACACCTAAACATATCAAAGATGACATTTTCTTACTCAATTAATTACTTTAATCTCTGATATTTTGTAGGAAGAATTGACATCCCTACATTGAAAGTTGAGTGATGTTCCAAAATGGCTTACTCTTAGAGAATGGCTAAGTTTATATTTCGCTGCTGAGTATGTAAGGAAACGGGTAAAACGAGACCAACAGGACCGGTAGAAGGCTTGCAGTAGAAGGCACCACAAGCATTGACAAGTTGGCAAACAATTCTTGTGCCGGTGCGGCGTAAGGAGGTTGGAACAGATGTATATAGCTAGTCTAAAGTTTGACGTTTTAAAAAGATCATATTATTATTTATCCTATTAAATAAAGAATTTTGAATTGGATTAAATTGGCTGCTTGTAAGTCTATTCTAATAGATATATTGGATAACCTTCCATTTATCTCATCATCATCATCATAGCCGTCCACGTTCCCACTGCTGGGACTCTGGCCTTCTCTCAGAGAGATAGTATGGGCTGTAATCTACCACGCTGGCCCAGTGCGGCCAGTGCAGTGTCCATTTATCTGGTTAAGTGAATACCCATTTACTCATACTCTAGCCAGATATAACAATGAAACGCTTTTCCTCTTCACATATAGAAAAGTACTTTATTCAACTTACTAACTAAGATAGTGCAACGACTCAAAGCAAGATTTGGCCTCCGATAAAAAAGACGCCATTCCGATCTGTCCTGTACCACCTCCTGACAGTCCTCCACCTCGAGTTTTGGAGTTGTATATTACATTAGGGATGTGAAAAATAGTCGATTTTTTTCCTTTTAATCGATTATCTATGTACGAAAAATCGATTATTGATAAATCGAATTTTTTACTTACTCTCTAAAAAATAAATCGATTTTTTTACCTACTCTCTTTTTTCAAGGTAGTAAAAGATAAGATAATGATTGTATTATTGGAGATTAGACCAATGTGTAGCCAAACTACACATTTCAATCGAATTTTGCAGTTATAAGTTACTATAAGTAATTTTATTACAATGTACAAAAAAGGCAACTTTCCGAATAGTCAGAATAAAATTATTATATAAAAATTCGATTATTTTTTATTTAAATAATCGATTTTTTACAAATTGATTTATTTTAAAGAGATAAAAAACGATTATTTATTAATCTATTTTTTCCCCTCCAACTCATATCCCTATATTACATATTTTAATAGAAAACAACGTCTGCCTATAAACATGACATTGAAAAATAATTCGTGTTCAATCAAATGATGACTGCAAAGGAGAATTTCTTCAAGTAATTCCAAGTTTCATAGAATACTTTCAGCTCGGATAATCACTTTGACGGCGAAACTCTACAAGAAAGTATATTACATTCTAGATTATACTCAGACGACATATTTTTACAAAGCCTTTATTTGAGTCGCGTACAGCATCACCTTCAAAAAGTAGTTGCAGAATTTAATAAAACACCTTTTGTGAAAATGTTTTTCAACGATAAAAAAATTGCAAGAATTGTTTTACAAAAAATGGTTATCGTTACAAATAGAACCTATCGCATTTTTCCATTAACAGTGACATGTCTCGCGCAGCAAAATGCGATTCTAGCCGAGTCATATATTGGTGAGAAACAACATAGCAACATAGAAAATATGCTATGTTGAATTGCATGCCTCAGTTAGTACCATTACTACTTATATGTAGGTACTCGTAAGTAAAGACACATTTCCAACGCGTACCCAAATGTCTTACCAAACTAACCATGGCCCATATAAAAAAGGATCTACCGCCAAACGTGCCCCACTTTCCGATATCGATAGAGCCTTGCAAAATTGAAGCACTATCAGATATCTTTCCTGCATGCCCGTAGGTAGGTATTTATCGACGATTGCTCGTGAGAGGATGTACGCGAAATTCTTTTAAGCTTCGTACAAATTGCCACGATGGGTGTGGCCTATCATAAAAATCCCGTCTATCGAGAATTAAAGAATGTATAATGTATACCATTTGTTTTTCTCATTTTGTTTAGCTATGGATTGCTACCGTATCTGGCTTGTCTTTGTCTCTGCCATTGTCAACAAACTTATGATTTCCTAGCTGACCGCCCCGGCTTCGCACGGGTGATAACAAAAATTTCAAATTTTAAAATTAAAATATAGAATTTTTAAAATCGGTTCAGTATAGTTTCGGAGCATATTCGATGCAAACAAACAATCAAATCTTTACTCTTTATAATATTAGTATAGACTAGCTGTTCCCCGCGATTTCACCCGTGTGGGCTACCTACATCCTTCCTCAGGGTTCAAACTATCTTCGTACCAAATTTCATTTAAATCTGTTCTGTAGTTTAGGCGTGAAAGCGAGACAGACAGGCAGACACACAGAGCTACTTTCGCATTTATAATATTAGTAGGGTTGAAACTATCTACAAACAAACTGCTTTACTTATTTAAATAAAAGTATTTGATCGTATATCTCTTTGAGATGAATAGAATTCGACACAACCAGTTTTACCGATAACTATTACTTTTTCATGGAGTTTTTTTTGTACCACCACTTTTTTATTATTCTTTACTAGTTGGCGTTGAAATCGCTCAAGATAGAGAAGAGTGGTGCTCTCTCGCTTCGGTGGCTAAGACATACTTTGGGTCGCTGAGCCATCGGAGTAAGTTAGGTGGCGCTGCAGCATATACCAACTAATTAATATTTGCCTATCCGTGCGAAGAAAAGAACTATACTAAATTTTTATTAGCTAGCTATAGCCAGGTCAGCAGTAGAAACTGCCATATCACCAAAATACGGTTTCATCACGATGTTTTCCTTTGCCGTAAGCTCAAGGATTTGAACGCAAGCTGATTTCAGTACCACTAAGCCACCGTTGCTCATCCTTTGTATTTTTGTAAAAATATTTTCCGAAACAAAAAGTAAAATATCAAATTAGAACAATGGATCATTAAGGGTTACTTCTAATTGCGTAAATACGAAACGCTATATTAAATATTTGTTCTTAATTAACGAACTCAGCGTAAATACACACTCTTAAATTACTTGTACACATTTTAATTAAAAATCAGGGAAATAATTTATATGTAGGTATATCACAAATAATCATCTATATATTTATAGGTACTTGTACATATACAAAAATCTATAGCGTAGGTTAGTCTTGCAAAACTCAAATATGGCTTGAACGGTTTGTTTTTTAAAACACTTTTAATAACTTCACTTGTAACTAAATAACAATATAATCAAATGTAAGATATTAATTTTAATTTTAATATAAAATCTAATTGTATTGTTGAACTTAATACTGGAGCGGTTTAGAAGAAAATAAAATTAAGGGAAATCCAAAGAAATAACCAAAAATTTTTAAAAAATAACTAAATCGACAGTTTGTATGTGAATTGCCAAATGGTATACGAAGTTCGCTAGTAATTAGCTGATTCATCAGGTAGATTAATAAAACCAGTATAACCAGATCCCACAGGTTGGTCGTTAGCCGCTAGCCATGTCTAGAACGTGTTCTCATGAGCGACAATCATAGATCATACCAAAAGGCGAGATAGGTTCTGGTCTCTCGAACGTGGCTCGTTTGTATTAGGCATAATTAGGCTTGCCTTTGCTACGATGGCAATGCACTGCGTTCGTCACCCAAGTCAAGTTAGAACGATTGTTGAAACTTCCCATGCCCTACAACTTCATTGAAAACATTGCCCTTCAATCCGGAACACGGCAACGTTTGCAAACAACTGCTTGGCGTTTGAATAACTGGCAAATGTGTACTTCCTGATGCTGGGGCCACACTGACGGGAAATGCCGTTAATTATTGCGATGTTTGACGTTTGACATAAGTCTGGCCACGACTTAACGCGATAATTTGAGAACGGCATTCACATTGGCGTTTGACGTTAGCCGACAACTCAAGTGGCCGTACACCAAAGAGATTAACGCGAGAATTAAAGTGCTGAAGCGGCCACACTACATATTGAAGAAAGAGAGAAGAAAGTTTACGATGAAGTTTCGTTACATTCACGTTGACCGTTCAACTGTAGCAACTCACATAAATGCGTTAATAATTAACGCAACATTTATCGCGATGGTAGGCATTGACATTTCCCTTGACGTTGACCTTAGTGTGGCCCCAGCATCAGGCGGATTCTGCAAAAGAGTTCTACCAACTACCATTCATTCTAATTCAGGCTTCGTTGAGATCTTTGCTGTTGAATAATAATTACTGCACGAGATTAAAAATGTGGCGGTGTGCGTGTATCTTTGCAAGTATTTGTACAGGTTTGTTATTGAAGGAGCGCTATGAGAAGGTAACTGATCATCTCCTTTGGTAAAATCATACGCAGCAATCAACCTTTTCAACGTCAGTGTTTTGACACTAATTCGAATTTTGCTCGCTCGCTCAATTCTCGTCGGATACTGAATAACAACCTGTCAACAGGTGACGTCCAAATTGATGGGGTTGTTTTTACTGCAATTTATGACAGTGTCAAATGAATCTAAAATTTAAAAAGCTTTTTTAACCGTTTAATAAAAGTGTGTGACGGTGAATTAGCTAACATTTGGTCTCTTTTCTAATGTTGCCAGTCTTTTGGGCACTCTACCAGCAAGCAGCGAAATAAATCAGGTTTCTTTTATTTGTAGATTATTTAATTTTATATACATAGTTTAGTTTTTTTTTTTACTATTTACAGGGTAGCGTTTGACCACAAGTCATCTGATGTTAAGTGACGATGTGACCGAAGATGGCGTCACGCTACACCTGGAAAGGGAACTGGCTCTCAAGTGCGGCTACCGGAACACACTGAAAGGTGCTTGGCGACAGATTCTTAACAAGAGGTAGCTAGCCAGGCGAGTAGTAGTAGTAGGGTAGTTCTTAAGTATTTAGTTTAATTTTGTATCCCACTGTTGTTTTGAAGTTCTATAATAAAAATATTTACATATTGTTGCGGTTAGCGTTTGATCACATGCCATTTTTATTATCATTTCACTTTATTTGGTAGAAAGTTAATATAAGCAACCCCCAGATTGGTGTCATACTTGTTCGGGCCAAAACACAAGCACCCAAACGCCAATCAACGTCAACGTCAAATGTCAAAACTTGCTGTCATCGTCGGTCATCTTCGATCATTCGCTCCAAAAATATGTTACTTTCAACTTTCAATTTCCTTGTCTCACGCACCGCTATTGCAAAATCTGTAATTTGTCTAATTTGAAACAATACAATAATTGTCGAACTTATGTCGTGCATGCCAATGCCTTGCATTTCATTTTGGACCGCACGCCATCAAAAGGCGCAAACAATACTTTCATAAACATACATACGAGTACATACACAAAAACTAACTTCCCTTAATATATCAAAGTTATGTCACCCTAAAATATCATTGCGGCATAACTACCAACACTTACGGAACTTTTAAAGCTATTTCGGGGGTGCTTAATAAAGTATCTTCACGCCCTCCCTAAAGTTTGAATCTGTTCTGTGCGATAATTGTCTATTAGTGAGTTTTACAAAGGGGTGAGTGAGAGCGAATCTTATGTTCTTACACCATGAATATTGTAACTATAGTATGGAAAACGTGACCGTATGAGACATTAAGTTAGTTCACCATCTTATTGGGCAGGAATGGTCGAGTTACTGTTTTACTAGTTTGTAGGTATAAACTTTAATATGTAAAACCGTCGTGTCTTCTAAACTACTCAATGGATTTTGATACGGTATCACTTTAAGCGATGGTGGCCGAACGGTATCCTATGCGTTTTACAACGCGCTGACACTGCGTTTGAATCCTCTCGGTCCTCGCACCTATGAATAAAGTTATGTGAGGATTTACCATCGCTCGAAACGGTGAAGGAAAACATCATGAGTAAACCGGCATGACCAAGAACCAAAACACTCAAGGGCATGCGACATCTACCAACCCGCAGTGGGTCAGGCGTGGTAGATAACGGCCCATACTCTTTGAGAGAAGGCCAGAGTCCTGCTTGGGCTCGTGGGGTCTGGTCTGCTTTGGTTGTTATTCCGTAATTCGTTAATATTCATGTTTCCATATCCCAATGTGCACAACCAAACAAGAGAAAACTTGTTAATAAAGCTTATTATAAAAAATCTGACTATTTAGTTGACAAAAAAGCTTGGGGTTTTAGTGAACTTGCTTCATTTCAATCAATTGGTAATAAGAATAAAATTGTCAATGTGATCGCGCCAAAAAAATTAACTGCCGGGCGTTTCTTGCCTGTTTTTTTGCCGGCGTAAGGAGGCTGGAACAAGCGGAGCTAGTTGATGTTTTAAAGTGATCACAATGTATCTAGAATAAATATTTTTTTTATTTTGATTTTTACCAGCAGAGGGCACGTAAAGGCTGATGATGATTATGATGATTCACTATCATTTACAGAATTTCTTTTGAAACATTTGTACAAACAATAGCAAGCATTATGCTATGTGAGCGTGTACCAAAGACCCTTTCGTCCCTATCGTGTCCCCTAGCGTCACTATTTATAATATTTAGGTCACGAAGATAACCTTGAAGCATTTCGGGGCATACCCGTGTCGTATAAATCAGTATAGGTTAAGCAACAACTTATTAAGGAAACCAGAGGGAAGTGGGCACTTGATAAATGACGTTACCCTTTGTCTTTTGGGCCATATTATTAACGTACGAAGTTTGTTGGCTAGTGGTTTTTTTTTTCAACTAGCGTCTTGCCCCGGTGTCCTTTGGATAGGGAAAGACGGGTCTTGAGTTCTTACGAGAATGTAATAGAAAAAATACTATCAGTTTATTCCCCATTTTTAAATATTTTAGGCAACCATCTGTTTTTTAAATTGCGTAATTTGTTTTGTTTAACACAAGTCACCTGGTGTTAAAGGACGATGATGCTAGAAGGTGGCGACACTATGCCTGAATTGGAAAATAGCTGTTATCAAGTGTTGCGTTAACCATGAACACTACAAAAACCACATCTCTCCTGATGGACGATATAGATTGTAGATTGTCTTATCTTTCTCTTACTTTATTAGTTTTTTAAACGTGAAAGTTTGTGAGTATGGATTGATTTATGGATGGATGTTTGTTACTCTTTCACGCAAAAATTACTGAACGGATCTGAATGAAATTTGGAATGGAGATAGCTTATACCCTGGATTAACACATAGACTACTTTTTATCCCGGAAAAAGGTTCTTGCGGGATAACGGGAAGACGCGGTTGAAACCACCGGGCGCATTATATAAATTTGAGGTTATTTCCACCTTATTATATACCTAATCCATTTAATTCACGTACCTACTCGTCATGAAGTCTACAGAGTGGACGACCACTTCTGGTCACGTGCGTGTTGAAAAATATCGCATAGCCAAAACATATTATTGGTTCTTGGACATGCCGTGGTCAAATTAAAACATTGCCAAGCCGAAACATGTCTTTAATGACTTAATTGAAGAAGCCTAACGACTCCTTGTGCCCATAAATCGAAGGATGGAGTGTCGCAAATTGTGATTCAGTCGCCCTAACTAACTGCCTAAACCGCTACCGTGACATAGATTAATAAATACATCAATAATGACAGATGTGGCACCCTCTGTGATGTTGTTATTAATTTAACCAACTCAACCCTAACAGCCTATCAAACGTAGAGCGACTGACGCCCGAAACTAATAATCGATCCTGATCCGTTATCCGCGGTTTTGGATCGATATGTCATGTCATAATATGTCAGTTTAGTAGTAATATGTCAAGCCCTAGTAAATTTGGAATGGAGATAGTTTTTACCCTGGAAAAACACATAGGCAACTTTTTATCACGGAAAAAGGTTCTAGTAAAAAAGTAGAATAGAATATGTGTTTATTTGCAACAACAACACTCTTGGTACAAATTATGGAAAAAAAAGAAACAATATTACAGAAACAGAACTCAATGACGGTACACATAAATGTCAGTGTCGCAAATCGGCCCCAACTCAGCAAAATGCTGGTTATTCAACCAGCGCTGGTCTTCCGTTGGAACCGTTTGGTGAAGTACTAGTTCTTTATTTTATAGACACAGGAAATTCTGGTAAAGGTTAGACATAATCTACGTATTTAAAACCAAAGGAAAATCATATTGGAAGGCATGAAAATCTACGCAACACATAACAAACAAGCTTTTCTATCATGTTCACAAAGAAGAGCAAAGAAATACTTGTGTATCATTTTGAGAGATGCTCCTTTAACGGAACAAATAAGATGCAAATGTATAAAATTTGTTTTGATGCGGAAATGGAATCCTCGGCTCTATATCTTGTTTATTTTGCGAAATAAAATTCAAGTTTCATTTTGTACTGTGCATTCTAGCTCATTTCACAACATCATCGTCATCAGTGGCCAGCTCTATAATCGGAATTCTTAGACCATTCCATAGCCTCTGACATAGTCTAACGACTAACGGCCGGTTTCATTAATCTATCTATCCACGGTTTGCCCAACTAGAGATAGAATTTAAAATTACTTCAAACTCAAAATTCAATTGTGTTTTAGATTGTGATCACATTAAAATGACAAACTTAAAAGCTACGCCTGTTCCAATCTCCTTACGCTGGCAAAAAAACAGGGCAGATAACTTTTTGAATTTTTTTTTTGTTTTCTATTAGTATGTCCAATGTGTATCCCTAGTATGTCAAACCGTAGATAGATCGGATAGTGAAACCGACCGTAACACAACAACAGGGACAGTTGTAACCACTAATGGTCACACTGGTCACCCATCCATGTAGTGACCGCAGACCACGTTCGGCAAAGAACGACTACTATAGTGCTTCACGCTATTTTACCCCTTTTTCCTTTTTTTTAACCTTTTTCCGGGACAAAAAGTAGCCTATATGTTAATCCAGGGTATAAGCTATCTCCATTCTAATTTCATTAAAGTCGGTTCAGTACTTACGGTGATACGTGGTAACAGATATTCACACACACACACACACACAAACTCTCGTATTTATAATACTATATAGTTGCACCCCGCGGTTTCACCCGCGTTTTCCCGTTGTCTCGCAGGAACCTTTTTCCGGGACAAAAAGTAGCATATGTGTTAATCCAGGGAAGCAAGAATAAGCTATCTCCATTCCAAATTTTATCAAAATCGGTTTTGTAGTTACTGTGATACGTGGTAACAAACATTCACATTCACACACACACAAACACACACACACACACAAACTTTAGTATTTTTTTTTTTTTTTTTTTTTTTTTTTTTTTTTTATTTGATAAAGTTTTCCACTACAAGCTCGAGGCCCGTACTTTTGTCAACACATTTTCTTATAATATAATTAAGTTTTTCCGCGTTTAAATATAATTATATTATACTATAAGCTAATTTAAAAAACTAAGAGGTTGTGCACATTGGGATACAATTAAAACATGCAAAAAAAAAAAACATTTTAACAATTATTAGTTACGGGATAACAACTAAAACAGACCAGACCCCACAAGCAGCACCCGTTCACGAGTTGACGCATGTGCCAGCCATCGCTCTCCTCGACCATATTAGAGGGAAGAGGGCGACCCGACACACGACGCCGCTGCAAGCAAAGTCACTTTCGTGAGCATGACTGCTTTAGTTGTTTACAGAAGATGGTTAGAATAGAGAAGGAAAGGGAGAGCTAAAATATACAACTTATAACGACTTATATACATTTTACAATTATTCATTTTACAATTAAGACATGCAGAAGAGGGAAAGTCAAAGGAAGGTTTAAGGGGGACTGCCAGCCGTGGTTCTCGCGGTCTCCAATCTCGCGAGTGCCTGAACAACTTTTTCGTTTCGGTGTTTAATAGCATTCTCGAGGTTGTAGTCCACGATCCTTTGCGTTGTTGCTGCCGCTGCTCGCTTCACGAACCTGCCTATCGCGTCGTCACTGTCATCTGTATAGTAAATGCAGCTGACAGTGTGTCGCGACACTGCTACTACCGCATGCGGTACGCTGTCGTGAAGCTCCAGCTTTTTCGCTCTGGTCTGGAGGATGATAACCGACTCGTACGTAAGTCCCTGAGCTTCATGAATGGTTAGGATGCGCGATCCTTCACCACTCCCGTATCCCTTGCTGGACAGGGATTCCTTTTCCTCTTGGGTGTTAACCAGGAATAAGGTGTTGGGGAGAGTGTTGGGTATTAGGGCATCCTTGTACCCTTTTAGCGTCAAGGAACGTACGCACGGTCTTGATGAGTATATACCGGAGTATATCTCACCGAGGGCGTATGCTACATCCATCGGGTTCCGGTGCGTGCATAACAACTCCTGGCTGATGGTTGCCACCAGGTTTGGGCGATTGTACCTTAGCTCGAACAGGTTTTCCCGGTCGATATAAGGTAGTTGGTTGAGATCTCCGACAAGGACAACTTCGTTAGCACCTGACAACCGAACCGCCATGACTATGGCCCCAAAGTGGTTCATGAGAGCCTCATCAACCATGAGACGGTTGCATTTGTCTGGCTCCCTGAAACCGTTGACCAAGATTGAGGCCATAGTGCGCACCTTGGTTTTGACCGCGTCTCCTATACGGTGCGCCAGCTTTTCCTTTAGGTCTTTGGCTGCCTCGGTTGTCGTGGTGACTATTACGTCATTGTCCGCATCGAAATTCCCAACAAGCCATGTTGTTTTGCCGCATCCGGGAACTCCGTTCACCCAGTTGATTTTTGGTACCACCCAGCTTTCCGATGCTGCTCCGGGACCAAGAGTCTCTGCGATGGTTTCCGCCATCTTCAAGATCTTGTCATCCAGCATTATCTTCGTGCACCGGGCGGTAACCACTATCGGGTCGTTTGGATGTGTGTCAAATCGTAGTTGGCCTGACCGCTTTGTCTCTTCCTCGTCCAGAACCACAAAGCCACTTGTTGCATTATATGCAGCCATATATTGTCCCGTCATCGTTCCCATTATGACCTGGGAAGTGTCGTTGTTGTATACGGCCGCCTCCGCCTCTTCGAGTCTGACTTTCAGCAGATTGTTATTCTGCTGGAAAGACCGCATGATGTTCTTGCAGGTTATAAGGTTGACCTCCCTGGTCGCTCTTATAACTGCTTGAAACTCAAGGAAGGCATTTATTGCGTGGTCTAAGGGTGTCGACGCTGGTCTGAGATTCGGTCGAATGACCTGCCCCTTATCGGCTCTCGTCCTCTTTTCCTGGGGCTGTTTTGGAGCTGGAGGAGGTTTCTTCAGGAACTTTCCAAGTGCGGCTGCCTGTCTTTCCGCTTCTTGGATCGCGCCCGATTTAATCCCCTGTGTTGCTGTCATGACAGTGTTCAAGAAGCGTCCCAGCCGCGTCGTTGACTCAGCCCTCGCTTCTGGATCACCTCTTTGCTCTTCTTGGGCTTTCTCGGCAGCTGTTTTCTGCTGTAAACGTTCTGAGCCACTTATGGTAGTTATGTCTGTCGAAGTTGCTGAATCGTGTTTCGGCGCTTTGAGGAAGCTCAGGTCTTCCCCTCTGTCCTCATACACTATTACCTCATGATATTCGGAGGCTTTGATGCAGCCGATGCGGTCGGAGACATTGCCTTTCTCGTACTCGACTACCATAGCGTCTACGCTTACTTTACAGGGCGTGTTGCGCACGCCTTGCTCAGCCTCTCCAAGCTTTGTGAGCACTGAACATGCCTGAGCGAAAGGAGTCTTCTCACTCCATTCGAATAGTGCGATCGTTTTGTTTCTTGATCGCACTATTCGACAAAAGTGGTTTGCTACTTCCGTCTCTGGTAACGCGTTAAATGTTTTGCGTTTCATGCTCTTTCTGGTGGTGCTCCCGTTTAGCAGAGCGGCTAAGCCTGGCGATATTGCAACATGTTTTCGGGTTCCCGCGATGCAGAAACTTATACCAAGTTTTTCGGTGTTGTTGTCCATGAAGAGGGCCACGCCTCGAAGTCGTACGCCTGGTTCACCCCTCTCTCCGCACGCCAAGAGTTGCTTTAAGGGCATGCTGCGAGGGATGAGTTTTTCGTTTTGGTGTGTGTCAATGTTGTGTGGGGTTGAGGATGGTGGATTAATCTGGGGTGGGGGTAGGGGAGGGGGAGGGAGATTAGGTTCTGGGGGCTTAAGAGTACTGTTTCTCCTGGCTGCTATGCGAAAGATTTTTTCCACATAGCTCAGGAGAGACGATCTGGTTTTTGGATCAGAGAGTAGGTTGGGGATTTCGTCAAGTAGGAGATTTTGGTTAATTTTTATTTCTAGGTCATGTCGAGCTGCTAGGAAGCGGGGACAGTCAAGGATAATGTGCCACACGGTTTCTCTGACCTCGGGATCGCACTCGCATCCGGGGCTGTCTTTGAGTTTGAACCTGTGCAGGTACTCGGCTATTCCTCCATGTCCTGTCAAAGCTTGCACAACGAAGGGCGAAAACCTTTCTGTCCTCACTATCTGGTATGCTTTGATGACATCCGGGAGGAACTTCTTGGTTATTGCGCCAGTGCTGGAGGTGTCATACCGGTCTTGCCACTTGCGGACCGACTCCTCTCTGATCTTTCTTTTGACGTAAGACAGGGGGATCTTGTCGTAGTCTTGGGCAGAATTACTGAGTGCCGCCGTCTTCGCGAGCTCGTCGGCTCGTTCGTTTCCAGCGGTGCCCACGTGTGCCCTCAACCAGAATAGCCGAACATCTCTCCCTTTTGCCTTTCTGTCTCCAATGTTTTCTTTTATGGCCTTTGCTAGGGGGTGACTCACTTTGGGATTTTTTAGCAGATCGAGCGAAGATCTTGAGTCGCTCAGTATGTTTACCACTGGTTCTCTGCTAGATTTCGCCATTTGAGTCGCCCTATAGAGCGCATAAAGTTCCGATTGGAAGACGGTGCACGAGGGATGAAGACTAAAAGTGGCGTACTCGGACTCTTTTCCCTCCTCCCACCAAGTTGCGGCAGCACCAACTTTGCCCTCTATCTTGCTGCCATCCGTGTAGATTTGGGGGCCGGTTACTTGGTGGGAGTCCAGGGTTTCAAGGTCCGCGTTCTCCAAGAGCTCATATTCCATCGCAACGCTAGTGGATGGGTGAGGCAGATCGAGATGCCTCACATTGCGTTCGAGCTCTTTTCCTGCCGGAAGGTAGTCTAGGGAGAGGTTCTTTTTCGCTCTGTACAGGTTTGCCGTCTCTAGTATCCTCAAGTCAAGCGGGAGGGTTCCCGACAATACGAGTGCTGAGGTCAGCGAGACCGTGCGGTATGACTTGCAAATTTTCTGCGCAAATCCTCTTTGGAGCCTGTTGAGTTGGTCCCTATTCATTTGCAACTCTACCGCTTGGGACCATGCACACGAGGCATACGTCATGATGGGCTCCACCACTGCAACGTATATTGTTCTTATGATCTCGCCATTGAGACCCCACGTCAACTTCGCAGCACACGCTAGCTGTTTGTATATATTGGCAGCCTTTTTACATTGGGCGGACACGTGCGATTTGAAGTTGAGTTTGTGGTCTATCACCAGGCCTAGGAGTTTCATCTCGTCAACGAGATGTAGTCTCGTACCCGCCATGTAAAGATTAGGGATATCGTACTTCAGCTTTTTTGTGAGCAACATCGCATGTGTTTTCTGCGGTGCAAAATTAAGCTTGTTACGATTTCCCCAATCCACTACTGTCTCAAGGGTAGTATTGACTTTTTGCTCTAGGGTGGTGATTAGATGGCCTGAGAACACAAGAGCCACGTCATCAGCAAAGGCTTGGCAGTAGACTTCCTCACTTGCCAGTTTATGCAGCAACGAGTCAAGAATGACATTCCAGAAAGTTGGTCCTCCGATGGATCCTTGGATACAACCCTTTGTCGTCTCTTTTTCGTATGTTGCCCTGGCATAGTTGACCCGGATCTTTCGGTCACTGAGGTATGAGTCGACTAGCGTGAAAAGGTTTTTGGGACACCTTTTCTCCTTTAATTGATGTTTTAGAGCGGGCCACCACGCGTTGTCGAAGGCCCCCTCTATATCCAGGGAGATTACGAGGACGATCTTTTTATTCGTCACTTCCTCTCGTATATGCTCTACCAAGTCATAGAGGGCGTCTTCAGTGCCTCGTTGTGGCATGAAGCCGTATTGCCTGCTATTTAGGGTGGGAAGTAGGTGCCACTGGAGTCGGCCAACCATTAGCTTTTCGACGATTTTTCCAAGAACTGAGAGAAGGCCTATCGGGCGGTAAGACTTAGGATGGGTGTAGTCTTCCTTGCCAGGTTTTCGGATTATGACAATGTGAGCGATTTTCCATTGCGTTGGGAAATGCGACAGCGATAAGCATTTATTTGCAATCGCCATGAACACATCCCTGTCGCTTCGGATAGCCACATTGCATATGTCGGCTGTAAGCCCATCGGGTCCAGGGGCCTTTTTTGGATTCAAAGTTGCGAGCACCGAATCCAATTCCGCTGGCGTGAAAGATGGGTCATTTTCCGACAAATTCCCGTGTAGGTTCCTTCTTGTCAGTTCTCGAAGTCTCGTGTGGCAAGGCTGGTCTGTAGCCACAGAGTCCTCTGGGTAGAAAGTTTTGGCTAGGAGTTCCGCTGACTGTTGTGGAGTAAGGGTCCTGCCTTCAGTATTTCTCAGGAGCATATCTTCTTGCCGTCTGGCTGTCTTCCTGATCACCCTGTAGATCTTATCCCACATACTCTCCTTGTCTTGAGTCGAGCAGTACTCCTTCCAATCATCGGTTTGCGCTATTTCGGCCTTGGTTTTGTACTCCAGTTTGGCTAGGATGTAGTCTTCGATAACATACTTCTTACGAGATGGGGCAGCGTTCTTAATCCTTCGCTTTTTCCTCAGAACAACTCTCTTAAGATCCTCAAGCTCTCTCGACCACCACGGGGGTTTCGCCTCCCCTTTCCACTGCTTTGCGGGTGGGTAGTTACTAGTACTTTAGTATTTATAATATTAGTGGTAGGATAGAGTTTCGTAATACAGTAAACATGCTGCCTCAAAGTAGCTAACTTAATACTTCGTAGCACTCGTAGCGTAAGAGCTCGTAGCCGTCATAACTCGTAGCACACTTACCTACTCTCGTAGCACTTACGTAGCGCTCTCGAGCCTAACTAAACATTATCTTCACCTCGTAACTAAAACATGAACGCGAATGAAGTAGGCAGAACCTACATCAAAATTATCAACCGACACATCTGTACAATGAATCGCTAGTCTTTATGATCCTAGTTCGACTTGGCCGACCTCGGGCTCGTTTTGCGAATTTCTAAGGGTTCAGTAACGTTTGCGATTTATTTATCGCAAGACGGTAACCGTTGCGGTTGTAAGGGATTCGAGTTAAATTTGAGAGACCCAATTTACTTGATTGCTGGTCAAGTGTGCATTCGTTGGTTTGAACGCTCGTACGCCGAAACTATTGATTGTAGAAAAAAAAGAGTATGATATAAATTGTAGGAAATTTTCTCTACAATTATTTTTATCTCGATATGTTTTCCTGTAAAATGCGTTGGAAAGGATTTATTATCAAAAAACTGCTTTTAGGTGCCATTTTTCCAATATGACCCAATGAGTGTACTAAATGTACATATAATTTAAAAAGTAAAAGTTCATAGAATATTATGATGAATGCCATCGCAGTTATAGATGCAGACTGCTTGCATGTACATTTGTACAATATGGCGGAGAATAATATCTAACAGAATGAAAAAATGTATAAAATATAAAAAATAAATATATGGTAAAATTAAAATTAATTCATTGAAATAACAAACAGAATGAAAATAGTAATTAAATATTTATACAAAGTGTTTAAACATATTAGACAATTAAAATTATAATTAAGAATAATAATAACCATTTTAATTTTTTTATTACATTCAATAAAATTTTTTTGGAAGCTGATGTTTGAAGGGAATAGAGTGAGAGGTAGACCGACAAAATCATAAATATGCCAAGTCAAAGAAAGGATTGACGTCACATCGTACCAAGAGGTCAAAAGGATGGCCGAGAACAAAACGGGATGGAAAGTACTCCACCGACAAGAGCTCCACTCTTAATTAAGAGAAGAAGAAGAAGATTTGTGACCGCAAAGAACAAATTATACCATGAAAATTTAATTTAATTTAATTTAATTAATTTACGACTGAAAACACAAACATCCTACTAATATTATAAATGGAACAGTTTCTGTGTGTGTGTGTGTGTGAAAATTTGTTACCACCTATCACGGTAAGTAACTACTAAACTGATTTTGATGAAATTTGGAATGGATATAGCTTATAGCCTGGATTAACACATTTTTATCCCGGAAAAGGGTTCCTGCAGGATACTGGGAAGACGCGGGATAACTAGGGAGCAACTAGTTTGTTCTAAGCGACGATATTATTACATACAATAAAAGGGTGCCAGATGCTAAATCATAGAATTTTTTCCCTTCTCTGTGAAAAAAGGGTAAGAGATAAAGGGGATAAAGGTATGTACGTAAATTTAAAGATCAAGATCTATTTAGATATTGAAATACCCAACTAAAATGTAAAAACTTGGATAAACTTGGTTGTGGGTTCAAATCCTGTAAAGAGCTTAAGCTGTCGAGAAAGGCAAACATCGTAATAGAACCATAGCTTGGATGTAGTGCATTTTCTACTGCTTTGCCAAGAATCCTATCGGAATATTTATATCGCAGTGGCAGTGGTTGGATGAGAAAAACCGAAGACCTTGCTCAGTGGCGTATTATGTGAGAGGCCTATGTCCAGCAGTGGACTGATACAGGCTGATGATGATGATGAATTCTATCGGTGTGTTCAAACAGCCTCTTTTAAAAACCAGTTGTTTTTTTTTTCGGTGTACCACTGCCATCTTCGAACACATCGTCACAACCTTCTAGTGACTTGTGGTCAAAAGTTACAGTGTAAATATTAAGAATACGCCGTGATAAACAATGAATCTGAAATCAGCTCCATACAAAAAAAACGCAAGCGAGCTGACTAATGCCGTAGGGTCGTATGCGTCAAAAAAGGTTTTTTTCGTTTAAAATGAAAGCTATCGTTAATTTTATAGAACTAAACCTGTAGTTCTTTGAATAATGTGTATATACCATACAAAAAAAACAACTCTTAAACCAATTTTGTATGCCTGTAAAATGCAAATCTTTCTTTTTTTAGATGGCAGTTTTCAATCATTGTTTCTCTGCTATGAAAGTTAACCAATCGTGTTATCCTTCTGACAATTTGATGTCAAAAACATGATCTTTAATGCACATAAATATTAGCTCTGTATGTTTTGTAATTGCTGAGAAAAAAGGAGATCCCTGCAGCCAATATTGCCAATTCTTCATCTTAAAGGAAAGGTTTGATTTTTAACCGACCAAAAAAACGGAGGAGGTTCTCAAGTTGACGTGTAATTTTTTTTTTGATGTACTGTCTGTACCAGTACAATATTTAGTAAATGAGTAGGTATACTAGATAGATGGTATGCCACATTTTCGTGGTTGACTCTACGCTACGACTGAGTTAGGCATAATCCTGTGTTGTGGTTTTCGACGCTTCCCTTCACAAACGTAATTTTGAGAATAACTACACTAGTTATTCCCATTGTATAATAGAACGTGTATAATAGGATGAGTATAATACAGTAGTAGTTCAAGATATAGTTATAATAATTTTGAATAAAAGTAATCGTTCACAAATTGCTGCACGCCGCAGTTTTTTAAACATTTTTCGGTATTAAAAGTAAACTTATGTGCATTCCAAATTTCAATGAAATCCATTGAGCCGTTATAGCGTGATCAAGTAACAACAATCACTCACAAACTTTCACGTTTATAATATTACGATTACGATATTATTGTAATAGTGTGACACATAAGTGTTACAAAAACTGGCTGTGACATTACAGATTTTTAACATTACTTTTCAGAGGCGGCTAGCAGTCTACAAACAGGTTGTCACGTCAAAAATTACATGCACTATACTAGTTTTTCCTTCGGTTTTACTCACATGTGTTGCAGTTTATCGCAATAAAAAACATCCTATAACTTTCCCCACGGTTCAAACTATCTACATACCTACCAAACGTCATCAAAATCTGTTCAGCGGCTTATTAACGGCCGAAATCAATAAACTATCTATCTACGGTTTGTCCAACAAGAGATAGAAATTTGACATAAGCTCCATAGGAGTAATGTCAAAATTCTATCTCTAGTTGGACAAACCTTAGATAGATAGATTATTACTGTCGGCCGATGGGCGTGAAAAGTTGACAGACAGTGGGCAGAGTTTATTTCACATTTCATTTGACGTTTAACGAGCTTTACCTAAAGCCAGCTTGACGTCCACAGCTGTTCTTAATTGCCAATATGACGCAATACCATTACAGCTCAATATTTTTCCAAAGGCAAATTCACTATTAAAACGTCCACTGCTTCCATTCAGAAGGTAAACATTCTAAGCAAATATACGTCCTAGGTATATACAAAACGTTACTTATTCCAAGTTGACCCACTTCCCGTATAGAATGGAGAGCGAATCTATTGAAAATTAAAATACCTACCTCGAATGTCCTTTCATAAATAAAGTCCCATTTAGACGATACAACGCGGGTCTTTGAGTCTGTGAAAGGAAGTTAGAGGAGCTGGAAGTAAGGGCATAATCTCTTAAGCTCCATTTACTTACACCAACTTTTGCTTTGAGTATAGGTATCAAGTTAATTCAGCATCCTCCTGCTCAATTTAGTTCCGTATTGAGAGGGATTTTAGATTGATGTCTATAGATATACAGGCATTTAGAATAGAATAGAATATATGTTTGTTTGCCACAATATGCTGATTACAAACCAGGGCTGGTCTTCCATTTGAAGCAATAATTGATCAGTGGTTGGTTATTGTTGGCTTTCGACTTTACGTGGGTTCGAATCCTGCAATTGAGCTTTCGGCGAAGGGAAACAATCGTGATGAAACCATAGCTTAGTGGTAGGGCATTTTCTAGTGCTCGCCTGCTACCCTCAAGTTAAGAATCTCTCACAAAGCACCTATTCGGTTTGTTCCGGCAGCCTCACTTGAGAACCAATCCCCAATCCAGGTGTAGTCTGGCACCACCTTCAATCACATCGTCACCTAACATCAGATGACTTGTGGTCAAACACAACCCTGACAAATGTAAAAAAGGGCGGCTTATGTAAAAGTAACGATTTGTTTACGAAATTCCGCGTCTCAGTTTCTCCAACACAGATGTAGCTGTACAGAAAAAAAGTCAAATTTGTTTAGGCAAATGAGGCAATATGCGGCACAATTTATGCGTTACCAACACAAGAAACGCGCAAAAATAACGCAGAAGACTTAAAGTCTACAAGTGCTTGTCTTGTACAAGAATTTAAAAAGAATGCTTTGTAGGGGCGAACTGGGCGAAGATTATTTGAGATCGTCGTAAATTTTTCAAAGCCTAGCGTCGGAGTTGGTTGAAGGCGCGCGGAATCCCTTTTAAATTGCCTTTTTTGCGTTTACGGACAATTAAATCAAGATTCTTTTAGAAGTAGCGATTTAGAGAGAGCATGTGAGACGTAAGTTATGTGAGCCTTAAATAGTTAAGTTAATCTTACTCTATGGATACAATGCGTTGGAACACAGGTGACAATTTTACAATGTCAAATGTACCCCATTGAACACTGCTAGCCTGACCTTTATACTTTGATATAAGTAGACATATGTATATCTGTATGTTATAGGATAATTTATCGTTTTGCCAATCGTTTTCTCTATCATGTCTTTTTCTTATTTTCCTATATAAAACAAAGAAGATATTTATACAAAGAAATTCTTTAATAACTTACTTACTAAAACAAATTACTAGAATTCTTAAAGAAATACTAGGTGTAAAAGAAAACAAGGTCAGTTACAAAAGGCAGTCTACATATATTGGATGGGTTTGTATCGCGTTGCAATTTTAATAGATTTTAGGCGCAATTTTGGCCAATTTCAATTTAGATTTTCCCATCTTGTAAACCCTTTAATCACGCCTGCGAAAAATAAACCAATTAGAATAAATAACCAATCAGTATACAAAAAAAAGATAAACCTAAAGCTGTGGTTGTTGCGTATTGTTATAAGAGAAATCCCAACAGAGCAAAATTAATTAAAAAACTGCTGATGTTAACCACGAATATTCGAAAATTCAACACTAAATGAAGCAAATTCTAGACTTATGTAAATTTAGGATGTAAAGCTTCTTACCAGCTCGGCTCTAAGCATTCATTGCCCTTTAACAATTTACCTACCCACTAAACAAAGCAGTCTTAAACAAAGCTAGTTAAATTACTCGACGTTAATAGAGCCAAAATAACTCTTTTAGAGAAAATGTACTCATTATGTGATTAATATATTTTCACTCGTCAACATTTTGTCTACTATTATAACTCTATAGAGGCACATAACATTATTTTGAAAGGAGCCTCAGCCAAGAGACTAAGGAATACCTCATGCCCTGCCCTCATTGCAAGCACATACAAATTTACAATCAAGGCTCCGAATATTGTAGTTGTTTATTTACTAATCGTATTCTACAAGTATTTTTTTTACCTGCTACATTTTTAGTTAGATTTGATATTACAGTTACAAAGAATATGTTGTGGTCGATGGTGGCACTACGCTACCATCTTGATTGGGAAAAGGTGAGACCGCTACACTTTTTTTTCTTAACCTTTACTGTCCCGCTGCTGGGTAAAAGACTCCCTCGTTTGTTTCCAGACATCTAGATCCCTGCCACCTCTGACCCCGAAATGACTCAGGTCATCACGCCATCTTTTTCAGGACCTTCCTTGGCGGCGTCACTTGTCCCCAGGTACCCACTGCGTCATGATCCTTGCCCAGGGTTCCGGGTCCAGTGATCCAGAACGCACAGATTGTTTTTATAATCTGAAAATAAATTTAAAAAGCGGGATTGGTTGCTTGAAGCATGTTCTAGCAATGTACCATTCCAGGATTAGCATGCTTACGAAAAGAAGTGTCTCCAGAGTAGCTTCATGAAATAGGCTCCTAATAATGATGTAAGAGGAAGAAAGCTTATCTCATCCAGTAGGTAGATAGATACTGCGATGATGATTTCCTGGGTGCACGGAATTGCTGCCATATAACTTTATCGCCGAACCCGGGACTTGGCCCTTTTTTGATGAGCGCAATTCTCATCAAACAGTTGATACTTTTTACCCCGTCAACAGTCAAATCTATTTACATTACGTCAAAATGACGAAATTATTTTTTTTACTTCGTGCAAAGTATGCTGACGTTTTTTTTGTTTTGATTTTACTGGGTATTTGTTGATATGGACTAAGGTGGTGACACGCTAGATGAGAACTGGAATCTGGCTCTCAAGTGAGGCTACCGGAGTACATCGATTGGAGACAGATTCTTACCTACTACCTAGCCAGGCGTGAACTAGGAAATGTCCAACCACCAAGCTGTAATTTTGTCGCGATGTTCATTTGTACAAGCTTTAATAAAATCATTAATTATACAATTACGTATAAAATTACAATGGGTATTTACAAAATACATTGGGAGTAAATTGCGAAACAAAAATTAAAAAGCTTGGACTTATTAGATTAAGGCATGCAAGTTTTTGAAAAAAAAACTGTTGCAAAACCAGGTCAAAGTTTCCTTAAAATTTCGGGATCCTCCGTAAAGCCCGGCCTGAAAAGCGTGAAAATATCCCGGAATATGAATCCCAAGCATAATTTATTCATGTACGAAACAGTCGGTGGGAAATATTGGCTATGTGTATTTTTCCATCAGTGTTGCGACGCGAGGCGGCACTCCATTTGTGGCCTCGCGGTTTTCCGACCCAAGGTTTGTTGTAAATTACATAATTTATCATGTCGACTCGGTTTATGCTCGTTGAATAACGTTTTTCCTCTAGCGTTGTGTAAAAATGCGAGAAGATGCTCCAACTAGTAGTATGGGCATTGGAGTAACGCAACACACGCGAAGAGCTTCATCCCTGATTATTAAAAAACCTACTGGTAAGTGCCATAGAGCTATAGTGGCCGAACAGTAACACGTGCCACTTATGACCGTGGCCGACGCTGGCTTTTCAACAGACCAGCGGGCTTACCGCGGATCACTAAACGACATAAACTTTATCGTAAACTCTTTTAATTTGACACAATTGGTACCGCCGAACTATCACGTGGTCCATCGACTAGCCATTTCCATTATGGCTACATTGAATGAACAAAAAGGTACGTAGTTTGAGCAAAAATAAACAATAGACGATAAATTTCGTACCGCGGAACTACTTTTACATTTCAAAACGATGGTAAAAGTCAACGGTGAAAAAGGTAAGTCTCGGGCAACGTTTTACACCATATTTCCGCCAAATTTGCTTGTGTTACAACACGTGCATTTTTAAACTCGTGATATCTTTCGAATTAAATGTCCGAATTGAATAAATCAAAAAGTCATAATAAGGTATTGAAACAGTCTTGAATATGAAGTAATTTATTTTGTTAGGGATTAATACCAAGAAACAATTTATTTTTTGAAAATATTATATAATCATTACACCAGGAGATAGTGTAGCTTTTCCCAACAGTGAAAGAATTTCTCAAATCGGTCCACTAGTTTCGGAGCCTATTAATGAAAACAAACAAACAAATAATCTGATTTTTCTTATAGATATATAATTATTCTTGTTTTACGTCATTTGTTTTCTGTCTGTCTTATTACGAAAATAGTGTTGCCAAACTATCTATAGTAAAACTATCGATAGTTTTCATCTGAATGAGCCACACTATCGAAAGGCCTATAAATACTACCGATAGCTCAAAATGAGGCAATAGTACCAATCGAGTGAGTACAATACTATCGATAGTGTTGTTGCTCGCGAAGAATAAACTATGGATAGTATACCTACTGATCGTAAATAAAAAAACTATCGATAGTATCGATTATTTTAGTCTATCGATACTATCGATAGTTTATACTTCGCGAGCAACAACAATATCGATACTATCGATAGTATTGTACTCACTTGTAGTATTGCTTCGTTTTGAGCTATTGATAGGATCGATAACATCGATTGTATCGATACTATCGACAGTGTTTCGATTGGTTGGCTATCGATAATTAATTAATAAATAAATAAATATCGGGCGACCATTGAACACAAATTGATTAATCATCGATAGTCTACTAGCGATCGGCAACACTAGTTGAAAAACATTTGACATTTCGTTGGTTCAATTAACCATTACAATACGATGTCTCATCCCGGTACCAATTTTTATACTGGCGTAAATGACAATTGTAAATGTAAACGAAAATAAAACCATTACGATCGGGCAACCGCGGTCGGCCTGCAGACAGCACGACGACCATCGAATACACCCTTCATATAGCCTTCTGACGTTGTGCGTGCTTGTTTCATCGTTCCTAAGGTTCATTTTCCAAAAAATAAAGCCGCTCCAGACCAGACGACAGACCGTTGGAACGGGGTATCCGTAATCGTCCGTGGCTCTGCGTCTTGGTCTGAGGCTATTCTTACAAGGCGCCGATACCGAGTTCGAATCCTCTCGGCCCCGCACCTTTGGCTTAATAAGCTATGTGTGGATTTGCCAGTGAAGGAAAACATCGCGAGGAAACCAGCATGTTCAAGAACCACAACATTCAAGAGCATGCGACATCTACCAACCCGCACTGGGCCTGGTATTACGGCACATACTCTCTCTCTCTCTCTCTGAGAGGAGGCCAGTGTACTAGCAGTGGGAAAATAATATGCTGAATATGAAAAGTGTAAAAAGGTTTACACGCTAGCTTTTGACTACAAGTCATGTGATAATAAGACACTGATCTCAGTAGCTTCACCTCGCTGGTGACAGAAATCTTTGAAGAACATTTTTGTTAGTGATTTGAATCGTCTTATTTCCGCAAGTGTCCATACTGATTTTATATAGCTACTAGACGGTCAAAGCCGTTCGTGAGGGTGAAAGTGGTGTTCCAATATGATTCGACAGCAAGAGGTACTTAGTCATGTTGGCAGCTTTCCTTTTTTAGGGATCCGTAGTCAAACAACCTTTATAATTTTGCTACTTGTTCGACAGTATGTCACACCCTTATGGACGGTTTTAGAATATCTTTAGTAAGCGGAATGGTAAACATATAACCGAATAATCTAAATATGTCACACTTTCAGCACAACTAACGAAGGTTCTTATATGAAGCATGACATCCAATTATTATTTGTACGCCATTATCTGTGACATTTGGTTATATAGATATGCTTCTTCATATCTTAGTAACTCGTGATGTAAATAAATAAATCTAGTCGTAGTTCAGTTACAAAACTAATTAGTGAGTGTTTGTTCTGTACAAACTTTCGCCATTTTGCAAGTTAGTAATTCCATTAGCAGACAATTGGTTTTATAGCTGTTTTTATCAAAAACGCAGCAGTCAACTGAAAAGTTTCACGAGTTGTCCATGAATTCTAGACTAATCGTGTTCTCGGTTTGGCGTTAAAGTGCCTTACAACTTACTCCATGGCTGTTACATATGTAAATACTTCATGAAATAAATCACTAAGTAGGAACTTAAAGGTAGGTAGGTGGACAAATACACGAAGCGCTGGTTTTATAAACGTTAGTAAGTTAAATGCTATACCAAATTTTGGGAAATTTGATTTTATTATCAAATTTTAGCACGGAAAATTTGACAATAAGATCAAATTTACCGAAATATGGTATATATGATATTTTACTCACGGAAATTTATAAAACCGGCCCTAACTAAGCATTTGTAATATGTGACGTGTCTAAAGTTTTAGTAGCGTGTAATCTTCTTAAGTACGGTCAACGACAAAAGTCGCTGAACAATGACAAACTTGCCGATTGCGATCATCATCGGAAACACCAACTTTTGACCGCATCATCACTTATCATCAGGTGTGTTGTGTTGTAGTCAAACGCTACCAAGTAAGTTGTAAGAAAAGGCCAAACATTGCTGATCTAAAACACGTTTGTAAAATGGATTATGATCAGCTACTTTTGTCGCTGACTGTACCTGCTGATTTGATTCTTAAAATTCTTTCACTAATAGAAAGCTACAAAGCTACGTTTGATTCTGGTGTAGGAGAATTTTCAGTAACAAACCATGACATATATGTAAAACAAGTCGAAGAAAACTGGCTGTTTTATCAGCTTACGCTTGCTAAAACGGTTTGCTTACAGTTGATGTAATGTATGAATGAAATGTATGTTCCTTGTAGGTCTACTGTAAATCCACGGCATTAAATATGTAACTTTCATATTAGACTAGAATTATAAAATGCCACTCAAGTGTTGATCAATATTTGGGTAACGATTAAGTGATATCATTTGTTTGAAAATATTTGTTTGAAATGACAGACTCAAATCTGTACTTAGTGTACACTTAAAACCGGTTTCAATAACCGAATGTTTTATTTAAGCATTTTAAACGCAGATTATTTGGTCCATTTTCAATTAACAACGTTCTATATTAAAAGCGAAGCTTTTTCACGGCTGCTGCCTGTAACTGCTACATGCGACATTTTAAATTCAAATAAACTTTATAAAGCGAAGTTTAGGACAAAAGCGGCGGCGAAAATAGAACGTAGCCTGTAAAAATATGGAGATGGTTTTAGTAATTAATGTGTTTTCTTTGTTTCTAGTATGAAAAATGGACAAAAGAAGCTAAAAATAGTCGAGTGTGCAGTTTATATTGAAGTTTACTGGAGCGGTCTTTAAATCGTCACCAAAGTTATGTTTGCCTGAGGCAGAGTTGTTGCTTGGTGATAAAACCGCCATCTGTAACAAGGACATTTTCATTTTTCATTTTCATTTCAAAGCAATGATGGCACAGGGCCCGTAGCCAAGATGCATTCTGCAATCGTTGACGCTAATAGAAAACAAGAAAAAAGTATTGGTTTGACATATTTCTGACCACGTGACTTAGCGTTGAAATATGTCAAATCAATACTTTTTTCTTGTATCTATTAGCGTCAACGATTGCAGAATGCATCTTGGCAACGGGCCCTGGTCAACTTACGATCCGTAAGTCGTAGGTTTGAATCCTACAATAAATAAATAAATAAATAAATATCGGGGACAATTGCACACAAATTGACCTAGTCCCAAATTAAGCTCGAAACTTGTGTTATGGGTACTAGATAGCGATATACATACTTATATAGAGAAATAAATACTTATATAGATAGAAATATCCAAGACTCAGGTACAAATATTCGTGCTCATCACACAAATATATTTGCCCTTACCGGGATTCGAACCCGGGACCGCTAGCTTCGCAGGCAGGGACACTACCAACTCGGCTACCGCGTCGTCGAACAATGAGCTTGAGTTTTCGGGGAACATTCATAGCTTCGTGGTATAGCATTTTCTAGTACAGTATGCTTTTGTTCCGACACCATATCCCTATATTTACTACTAGCTGTTGCCCGCAGTTTCACCCGCGTAGACAACAGTTCCTGGCAATAAAACGTATCTTACTTTCTTCCTCGAGGTTCAAACTATCTCCATACCAAATTTAATCGAGATCGGTTTGTAATTCCGGAATAAACAAAGAATTATTTTCTCATTACATATTAGTATAGAAATGAAAGAGCAGACGTAGCGTTAGACGCTTTTATAAGTGAATAAGCTGAGGAAATAATCACGATGGAAGTTTCCACCGTTTTCACCCCTCGCCCATGTAATCGCACCCAAGGTAGCGCAGGCACTTCCTCTCACCGAGTCCTTTCACGAAAAAGTTTCACTTTTAAAACGACATTAACAGTATGTGTCTATCAAGGAGAAAAAGTGAAAATTGTTAATGGCAAACCACTTTTATAACTTAGTTCCGCGTTCAGCAATTCTATAACTGTTTTAAAGCGCTTAAAGCGCAGCTTATTACGATCGTTCGTGACAGATCAATCAGGATACTGAAAGTTCAGTATTTACAGCAGCAAATATGGAATAGTACACTATTAATAAATTGCATGACTATGATTGCCGATTTGTTTTGATTTGAGAGCCTGTTGCAAGTCCAGGCGTAACGTAGGCACCACCTTTGACCACATCCTCGCTTACCATCAGATGACTTGTGAAAACCAAAAAAATTATGAAGTCAAACGATATATTTTTAGGGACTTTTAAACATGGCGTTTATTCCAGCCCCATCAGCATGTTGTTGTAAACGATATTCTCCAGATTGAAAGATTTTAGTTTGTATTGTAAGATTGTACAATTATCTCCTAGTTAAGAATCTGTCGCCAAGCACCTATCGGTGAGTTACGGCAGCCCCACTTGAGTGCCAGTTCCCAATCCAGGTGTAGCGTCCTGCCACCATCGACCACATCGTTACTTAACTTCAGGTCACTTGTGGTCAAACGCTACCGTGTAAGAAATAAAATTAAAAAAACTATTTATTTAAACTATATAATATTTCGCCAAGCCCCGCTATCGGTATTTTCCAGCGGTCAGTTGCCAATCCAGGCTTATCGTCCGACCACATCGTCGCTTAACATCAGACGACTTCCCGTCAAGTTGTAAGAAGTAAAAAAAAACTACCAAAGTAAAAGTAAGAGTGCACCCTAAGCACACGAGGCCTAATAAGAGAATCTTTAGAAGTTTCCAATCTATCTCGAGTGTTGGCAAACCAGCCACTTGTGAAGGCTCAGAGTCGCAGGTAAGTGGTAACTTCAGCTCGCAGCCCTCTACCAATTTCTAACCAAATAAATCCTGGATGTTTTGTCGTTGTTCAGAAAGAAAAAAGGAACAAAAAACCATGTTTGCAGCTCTCTAGTTTGTGGATGGCGGATATCGCCAGAACAATGAAAAAATTGTGTATATAGCTGTAGTTAACAATAACTTCGATAAGACAATACATTCATACATTCTTGATAATGATGGAGTGATGTGATGTGAGTCTGAGAGTTGATACAAGTAACGATTATGCTCTCTTCCCTTTGTGCTTAAATAAAGTAGTGGCACTTTACACGGACTTTTTGGGACGATTAGAAAAGTAACTTTTCACAACATTATTTTTATTATACACACTCGTACACATTTTACTAACACACAATGGTTAATAATACACCATTATCACACATTATCACTCAAAGGAATAAAGGTATAGAATGTTGAAATAAAATTTTCTGTACTAAAATATATGTCGATGATATTTTGGATATCAATGTCGATATTTCTCTAGTATCAATAAATACCGCTCATCTCTAATGCAACATGAGACTGTAAAAACGTGTCATATTTCCACGACAGTGCCTAAGTAAATGCCGCGTCGTATGCCATAACGATTCCTCTTCATTTACCAATGCGTGCTATTTACAAATCAGTGAAACAACACACTTATCCGCATTACATAGTCGTTTCACGCATCGCTTTACATATTACGTGTTATTTATTCATTCCGCACAGAAAAAATATATCAGCAATCACGGAACTGAAATGTAGGAGGAAATATAAGTGTTTATTAGCTCCTACCAAGGGTTACCGAGGAACTTTCGCAGTTTATCACACTTCGCGGAAAGAATACTTACCGCTGGTGTTTTATGGTAGACCGTCGCCGCCCGTGATAAATTGCAAAATAATCTCGGTGCGTCTAAACATAGAGTCAGTTGCGTGACATTATCGCAGTTTTCTCATCATCGCCACGGTGTGAAATAATCTGAATATATAAAACAAAGTCGGGTTTCTTACACCGTTTATAACTCAAGAGCAGCTGGACCGATTGTTATGATCTTTGATTTATTGGATTTGTCTCCGTCCCGAATAGCAAAATACTTTGGGAAAATTGATGAAAAAAAACAGAAACACTAGTAACAATTATATGTAAGAAACTAGCTGCTCCCACGGTTCCACTCGAGTGGATATTCCCACAGGACCGTGCATTTTTTTCGGGATAAAAAGTAACCTATGTCACTGTCCGGCTCAACAACTATATAAATATGCAAAAATCATGTCGATCTGTTTTGGCGCGAAGGACAAACCAACCATATTTTCGTAAGTATATTATGGCGGGGGCACTACCGTGCCCCCCGATAAAGCCTTAATTAATACCTCGGTTCTGCCCGCGTTGTGATTTCTTCACAAAGCATTCTACTTTCCGTGGTTAAAAGTAGAATATTCTTCTAGTATTGTAGTCACCGCTCAAAACGGTGAAGGAAAACATCAGAGAATGCTCGTGATGCTCGTGCTAGTTCTATGTTCGTTTAGTCTAAATCCCCTTTTTAGGTCCTACGTATATACCTACTTGAATCTGCCAAGAAAAAAAATTTAATTAGCTATTTCAAATAGGTGCTTTAAAGTTAGAAGTTCCTACTTGAAATGAAATCTCAGCACGTCCTTTTCTGTCCTCGAACTAATTCTTTATGAGACGGGCACTGCGGTTTTTTCTCAAGTGACTAATGCCAGCTCGTTAATCAGTTGTCTTTTTTATTTATTCCTTTTTTAAGGTTTACTTTTCTAAGACTTGAGCGGTGAACAGGGTATAGTAGGATAGAGAGGTAGGTGGCATTGCTATTGTATTTTTTTGTATAAACAATATAGTTTAGAAAATACCCTTTGATTGAAAAACAATTTTCATCACAAAAACTTTGGCATATTGGGCTTAGATGCTAATTTTGTATTTGTTACCTCTGTTGTTTTATCCTCGGATTTTTCACAAATTCCACATCTGCCATAAAATTGGGACATAGAGCGATGGTTGCCGAACGGTTAGGCGTGCGACTTACAAGACGCCGACACCGAGTTCGAATCCTCTCGGCCCCGACCTATGACTTAATAAGTTATGTGCGGATTTGCCATCGCTCAAAACGTGTTAAAAGTAGAATATTCTTCTAGTATTGTAGTCACCGCTCAAAACGGTGAAGGAAAGCATCGTGAGGAAACCGGCATACCCAAGAACGGCAACATTCAAGGGCATGCGACATCTACCAACCCGCACTGGGCCCGCGTGGTAGATTACAGCCCATACTCTCTCTCTGAGAGAAGGCCAGAGTCCCAGCAGTGGGAACCTAAAGGCTGATAATGATGATGAATAGTAGTAACAAAATCACGTCGAACCGTTGCTCCTGTGTGAAACAAGGATGTACCTACAATCAAAACACTTATGCATTTATTTATATATGTAAAGATTTATGGTTGTCACCTATTGGGAACTATAAAACTGGATTAGAATTTCCGAACAAAAAAGACAATAAGTCTGGTCTTCCGGTCCTAAAACAATTAATTGCGTGGTTGGTATACTTGATAGTAACCGGCAGTAGACATACGTTAATCCATCACAGTCACCCAAAACTCATTAACCGAGCAATGCGTAGGAATCTGCAAAAATACTCGAGTACCTGAGTATACTCGATATTTTACTACAATGCTGAGTATTTTTGTACTCGATAATTTTTTTACGATAATGAGTCTAACTCGATAATTTTCACAACACTCGCAACTTTTCTGCAATAGTGGAATACATCAGTTATGCTGTCAATCTAAGTATGCTTTATGGTCAGCCCAGCTAAACAGTTAGGTGTATATTCTTGTTAAATACAACTGATAATACTTATGAGCTGTCATTGGAAAATGTGATGGTAATTTATTGTAACATAATATAACATATTTTAAATTAAATAAAAAGTAACCCCATATATTTTTTTAGACATATACCGATATCGGTATCGATGCTTTCGATTATATTCTCTACATGAGTAACCGTATCGATGTTTTTGTTTCAATACCATATCCCTATACGAGGCTTTCGAATCAATTTGGAACGAATAGTCACGTATGTTTGTCTTTACTTTCGAACCGTTGATCGATCTACAAAAAATGTGGTGAGCAAGTTGGTGGATAAGTAATGCATCAGTTTGTAAGGTGGAAACCTGTTTTGGATTTAAACTAACTAACTGAGATGGCGCAACGACCCAAAGTGAGTCCTGGCCTCCGATAACAAAAGACGCCACTTCGGTCTGTCCTGCGCCACCTCCTGCCAGTCCTCTACCTGGAGCTCACGCAAATCCTTCGTGACTTCATCTTTCCAGCGGTATCTGGGACGACCGACAGGGCGACGGCCACTCTGCCGTCCACTGTATGCTCGTTTGACCGCACGATCCTCTCCCATTCTTTCAAGGTGGATTTATAAAACAAAACTCTTGGTAGTTTTGTTTTTAGCAGACGAAAATTAACCGCAAGATACATGTCAACACTTGTTTGAAAAATACAAAACAAATCATGAAATAACTTTAGGTATACCGAAACGCAAAACAAAGATAAAATATTTAAATACACTACCTCAATTTTGTACAGCAGGTATATTAGCTGACACTTTGCACATTTTTTACAGATTTTTGTTCTTCTTAGATAATTAGGTACTGTAACGAGGTGTACTGGTGCGAGAACCCCGAAACAAATGTCAAAAGAGGAATGCGGTGACTTTTATGGCGGCAAACAGTGCTAACATTGTCGAAACTTTTATTTGTATTCCCTATGCTTGTAATTTGAGTAGAATAATAAAAATATATTCCTCAAAGTACTTTTCTATTTTTCAGATTTCTCACTATCTTAGTTTCAGAGAAAAACGGCTGTAATTAGACCCAGTCGTCAGATAGCCTCTTCACTGAATATTTTTGCTGACTACACCTAACCTTGGCTTTCCGGGTCGAGTCCCAATTGTATTCAACAAATGATGGCAACATTACGCAGCTCTCTCCCAGTGGGATCAATAAACTGCATTCTCTTAGGAAATTAAGGGCTATCCTGGATCGGGGTTGTAGGTACCGGTGTCAGAAGGCCTGATATGGGGACCTTTTCAACCTTATCGCCTTGCCGAATGTCTTTCGGGTCCGTATGGAGGTCGGACATATAAATTTGTTGACCGCTTCTGTTTGTCGAAGAAATTCGTCTCTACTAATTGGATTTTAGAAATAAATTACTTCACTCTGACTAATTTTACTTTTGTGTTTTTTTTTACTGGCTGCGTGACCCGGGGTTTTCTTAGTATCGAACTGGAACCCTTTTTTCAAAATGTAACTTGACCTATATATTAATCTCAGGTGTCTATTATATACATTTTCTCATACTTCTTACAGTAAGTATGATTTGGTCAAAGGTGGCGCCACGCTAAACCTAGACTGGGAATTGGCTCTCAAATGGGGCTGCCTGAACACACTGATAGGTGCTTGGCGATAGATTCTTACCTTAAGTAGGATAGCTAACCAGGCGAGCACTTGAAAATGCCCTACCACTAAGCTATGGTATTATCACGATGTTTTCCTTCACTGAAACCCACGACCTGAACCTGAACCATCATCACTTCAAAACGCACATCATGTGTCACAAAATAACCTAAATTCCTCCGAGAAGGCTCTAAATTCTTCATCATGTCAAACCAATATAGATAAACTTAGTCTATAAACAGCATTTAACAAAACGGCGATCAAGATAATGTGATACCCTATAATTCAAAACGTGCATAGTTCGGGCCGTGCGTTGTCAACCGCTAGATTTCGATACGAGGCATGCCTTGGGGACACGATAATGTGCTTTGTTAGTTCGTATTTGAAAATTGTCAGCAAACCTTTGTCTCGTGTAAGTAACCGTTTCTAACTTCATATATTGAATCAAGAATTTTATTCAGTACAACAAGCGTCTGTTTTGGTTACCTGCGAGTCGAATTCGTGCACGAAGGGTTCCGTGCCATTATCTATAAAAACGGCAAAAAAATCACGTCTGTTGTATGGGAGCCCCCTTAAATATTTATTTAATTCTGTTTTTTAGTAAGTATTTGCTGTTAAAGCGGCAACAGCAATACATCATCTGTGAAAGTTTCAACTGTCTAATTATCACGGTTCATGAGATATAGCTTGGTGACAGAAGGACAGACGGACGGACAGCGGAGTCATAGTAATTAGGGTCACATTTTACCCTCTGGGTATGGAACCCTAAAAAGTATCCTAAAGGCCCTCCGGGTGTCGTATTTACAAGTTTTTATTCTTTATAGATCAGGAGAAAAATAGCAACTTTAAACAATTTTTTTTTTACAATCAAAAGAAAAATAATTGTATTTAGTCCTAATTTTCAGCTTTATCTCGGAGTCTGCGCCTAAAGCATCTAATCTAGCAACACTCCGTCGCACTGAGTAATCCTTACTAACTCCTCAAATTTGTTATACCATATTCCATTCCAAGAACTTGCACATTACTTGCTGAGAGTACACACATATTTCGCAGAATTGTTTCGTTTTCCTCACCCATTCCTGTAACAGGGTAAGGATTCCGGTAGGGTTGCTACTGGAAGTAAGCCGAGTACCATCATCATCAGTCAAGGCGCGCCGCAGTAATTACATGTAGGCCCTCCAGCTGAACCTACAGGCCGAGCGCGCTTGTGGCAGCCCTGGCACAGTGAAACAGTGTATCCTAACTTAGATACATACATACACGTAACTTAGAATACTTAAGTGGCACAGTGATGTCAGTGAGATGTCTTACTTACTCCAATTGACGCTATTTCAAGTCGCCTATCTCAAACTCAATGCTTAATTGTTTATTTCAGTCATATGTTACATGAGATCTCAGTGGTCAAAACAAGCGAGCATATAGGCCCGAATCAGGTATAGTAATGCAGAAGCGGACCGATCCATTCTAGTCATTTTGTGAAGTTGTCATTGGAGAAGTCATTTATGTTGCAGTAGTATATGTCGATTAAAATTGGTTTCAAGTGATTTAGAAATGATTTTTTTCTATCTGCACAAGAAGAGAGAAAAGAGAACAGTCTTTTTGTAAAACATTTTCCAAGTCTTAGTGAATTAGCATTGAGGTCATACTTCGAACAGAATACAGACATTATATTTTATAGATCGCTTCATATCGGCTGCATTACCTCCAGGCATGTCGCAGCGAAGCGCAATTTGGTGCATATGGCACCCGTTCTAGAGCCTAACTTCCCCTCCTGCATCCTTAATGTCCTGTGCCCTGATCTACGAGTTACACTGGAACTCATATACTATTCAGGCCAGGTATCGAGCCGGTTTCCGCGCAATAGCTCTTCATTGCCAAGTTTCACGACATTTTTCAACGCCAGAAATTATTGATAGCGCAATTTAGTTCGTTGTGAGCTTGGGATGAACAACTGTGCGGGGTATTTTGTGTGCCCGATAAAAAGTTGCCTACATTGCTTTGCTGTCTGCCTTTGTGATGGAATAGTAGAAATAATGACCTTGTTTGGTTATTCCTTAAACTGGCTGCACCTCGTAGTTTTAAATGTATGAATATGTAACTGAGTGGAGACGGGCAAGTCTTTTGCCTGGCTTGCGTATTACAGTTCAGTTCCACCCAAAATTTTGAACTTGAACATTTACGCTGATGAATTTGTGCTGCTTTGCCATCGTTCAACGGTGAGAAAAAACATCGTGAGGAAACCGGCAGGTAAAGAAATAGTTTGAAGGACAGTCCACACAAGTAAAAACGTGGAACACAACACAGCTAGGTATATTCACAATCCATTTTTTTTTTGGTTTTCAAGCTCAGTGCCGTCTCTAGAGAGGCTTTTCTAGTTTGCCTCTTAGCAAGCGCTACGCCTTCTAAATATCAACTTGCGAAATTAGCATACAGAAATTCGACCTGCTATTAGTTTTCAGCCTGCTCTCATGCAGAATAATTTGAAACTTTTTGATTGTATTTCATCCGATTCTAGAGCCAACGCTGAGTCTATCAAAAAGTTAAATGACTTAACTTCATGTTGTCATTACAAACTCAAGTTTATGGTTCATTTGGAATGAATTAGACGCTCGTAAGTTACGTTATTACAAGAGATAAGACAAACTCGAATGCTTGCGAAAGTCATACAATTCAATTATGGTGAACGACTAACTCCGTTTAGTTGTAAAGGTGTGTTTACAACGGTAACGAAAACAACCTACACGACTGTTGTACAAAAACATGTTGAATTATTAAAACCATTTACTAATTGTTGAAACTTCTAGTAGACCGAGAGTCAGCAACGTGGATTTTTAAAACGTTTTGTGGATTGGATTTTTTCTTTGAAGCGTAATCGGTGAGATAAAAGTAAGTCTTTGTTTGTTATAATCTTTTTGGTTCGTTATATGATCTTCATCAGATTAACTTTATCTCCGTCGTATGTGAAGTCATGCTTTTCCACGCTCTAAAATGTTCTACAAACAGAATATTTCATTCAAAACTCAAACTTCTTTATTTAATATACATAATATGATCACTTTAAAACGTCAAACTTAAGACTAACTTCGCCTGTCCCAAACTCCTTACGCCGGCAAAAGAACAGGCAAGAAACGCCGGCAGGTAATTTTTGGGCGCAATCACATTTACATTTACACATTTTATTTACCAACAAGTGAGTTAGAGTTGAATGCTGTGGTTCTTTGTTGTTGGACGCTGGATTACTTCACCGTTTTGAACTATGGTAAATCCGCACATAACATAATAAAATTGTGTTGTGCGCGATTTGTGTGAAGCCGAGATAGGATTTGACTTTAATATTTGCACCTGTCGTACGACCACCATCGCTCATTACTGAACTAATATAAGTACCAGACATTATCAAACAAACTGTCTCCCCGCCTCTATCGGCAATTTCACTTTTACCTCACTATAAATTCGGTTCAGCACAGCACCCGTAAAATAACTTCACGAGTTCACAAACATGTTTGCGTTTTCTATTAAAACTAAACACAGCTTTTAAGTTAAGTGCTGGCAGTTATTTACAGAGTTGGTCGATTAAACGCAGGTGCCATAAATACTGAATTTGCTGTTTCAATAATTACGTGTAATGGTCTGGTTATTGTGGTTGTTATTGAGCCATTTAGTGGCAGCTTTATTTTTAGAAGCATTGAAGGCTTAATAAAAGGTTTAGTACAAATACCGTTTACTAAATCATCATTTAAAATCTATACTTTAGAATATTATAGAATCATTGTGAAACTGCCTAACGTTTCACAGATCTTTAATTTACTTCTTCTTCTTGTCCTGGTCCCATAAATTTGGCGTCGGCGTAGAATGTAATTTTCTTCCACTTTCCTCTTTTATTTTTTTTCTATTTACAGGGTAGCGTCACCTGATGTTAAGTGACGATGTGGTCGAAGGTGGCGCCACGCTACACCTGGACTGGGAACTGGCTCTCAATTGAGGCTGCCAGAATACACCGATAGGTGCTTGGCGACAGATTCTTAACAAGAGGGTGGTAGCTAGCCAGGTGAGTAGGTACTAGAAAATACCCTACCACTAAGCAATGGTTTCATCGCGATGTCTTTCTTCACAGAAAGCTCAAGCTCATTGTAGGATTTGAACCCACGTCCTACGGATCGCAAGCCGACGTCACTACCATCATCGCTATAAAACATCGCTCATTGCTGCATTTACTATGGAGATAATTTGGACTTGGGAAAACGATATAGAATACATTTTATTGCTAATAACTGTAGTCCAGGCAGGTAAAACCACAGCATTCCCGTTTTTTTTATTTTTAGTTAATCTGTAGTATTAATAAAAATTGAATGCAATGCGTTGGTATGTGCATCATTTGGGAACGGCAGACTGATGTGGCATCTTTACTTTAATGTTCGTAATAATAATCCGACGCAGGTAACGGGAAAATCAAAATGTTTTTATCCATCGTATTTTTATATAGTTAAACTGTTTTTTGCATATAACTATAGTAAGAAATGTTTTAACGCCTTACAAAATAAACACTTCCCGCTAGACCAACTAAACTTATGGTAATCATAGATACGTGTGGGTGTATGTGTGCCCAGTTAACTTCCTTGTGCAAATTCCCAAATTCAATTTCTCAAAGCAATATGTGAAATCAAATCGCATATTCATACGCAGCTGAATGTTACGGAGAAACTTCCACCATATCTCGCTGAAGTAAATCAGTTACTGGATTAAAACCAGAAAGTAGCATGACTGGCGTAACTTCAACGAGTGCACGAAATGAACTTACGAATGAGAAATAGGTTTCATTTGCAAAAAATAAGCGTTAAAATTTACAATCTGTGTCAGAAAAGAAGAAATAAAATTTATTTCTTTCGTCCTTGCCCGTAACAGTCCTAGGCCTAGGTAGAATGACTGCTATAGCATGCAATGACGTCACATGTTATTGGCAAATAATCTTTTTGGTTATCATAGCGAATTAAGACCCTGTTAGCGCATGCGTTATGGCGCTTTACGCATGCGTTAGAAGAAAACGCAAGATGAACGTGAGCGCACTGTTGTAGACATTCCTATAAGGCTTTCATTATTTCGTGAAAGCCGCCAGAGCTCAACTTTGTTAACTCGTAAAACAACTTACTCCCCATAAGTCTTTTCTTATTCCGACTCGGAAACAAGACGAGCAAACAGACATTATCTAAGATTGAAGATCGGTCCATTCACCAAACCACAGGAAAAGCTCTCAAAGAGCAACCAAGTTCAGAAGTGCAACCAAGATAGAGCTGTGGTATTAGCTCTTAATGCTATACAGTTGGGACAGTATCACAGTTCGAAACATATTTAAAAACTGTAACTCCCACACAGTCACATACTCACTCATACTCTGACCCCTAACAAAGATACACGTACACCCAGATATAGTACACCCAGACACGGAAGAAATACTTGCGCCTTTTTTTTCAATACACAATTATTTGTTCTGACGAGGGAACTACGACCTCACGCTTCGCAGTTGGCTCATTGTACTACATATAGGTCGTCATATCGTCTATCTTTCTTTTGTTTTTTATGTCAATAGGATACCAAAATGCTATAAGTAGGTTTTTTTTACTATTGTTTTATATTGAAAAATCAGTTCCAAAGATCAGTCCACGTTTAGCGTAACAGTCAAACCAGCTTATAGCAATCTATTCGCTTCTATAAAGTTTGAACACTGTCCGTCAGTACACTGTAGCACAGCAGAATTCCAAATGTTTCAGAAACACTAGATGCATGAACTCTTACGTTCCTGAAACATGAGGAAGTTCCGTCTAACTAATCAGTTTCCGCAAGCAAACGTATAGGTATTTCTAAACAAATTAACGCAACAAGCTTTGTACATTTTCACGGAGCTTAACGTTTCTAAAAATAAACAGCTTAGCGTAGCAAAAAAACTAGACACAAAAAAATAGTTTGGTATTTTCAACAGCGAGTGAAAAGGTTGTTCAAATATACAAAGCTTTTAAAAAAATCTCTATTTTTCTCCACATTCTTGTACCTGAATTGTGGTTGTGGCAGAGGATATTTTCATCCTAACACCGAAACAGAAAAACTGAAAGCCTCGCTCTGAGCGGTTAAGTTAAATCCGACCTGCATATCCACCGGCCAAAATTACTCTCAAAATAAATAGGAGCCCAATGTGGTTATAATACGATACATACTTTCTTCAAAAGCAGCCGCTGGAATAATTTCAAGTTATTACACCGGAAAATTAGGAGAATAAGACAACTCTGCCGTGAAACGAAACGTGTACGTATATAGTCCTTTTCAAATAAGCAGTTTGTAAAAATTCCTCGTACTGAAAGGAGGATGTGTATTTTTTATAGCCCGATTATGCTTAACATCATTATTTTAGGACAATTTCAAAAAGCTAGGAGCTACGGGGGAAGTCGGTGAACTCGGTTTCAAGGGAAAAAGGAAAGGGTGCGAATGAGTATGTTTGCATTATTTATAAATAAGGAATTTCGTACTAATATTTATTTAGAATTTGGTTTTGAAATGGGATATTTAATCATGTATTTGTTCTTGTTTAAGTTCTCGACATTTCGGCACTGTTGCAAGCGCCATGATCACGAGAATACTAAAAGTTTCTGCGGGTAGAATTGATGATGTTATAACGGGCAGAGTTTGGCAGAGGTATTCTATCTACCCGCTAATATCCCGTTTCAACACCTGATTCTACTGTAAATGACCATGGCAGTTCAAAACAATAGGTATATTCCTAACTTTATTTTACTAATTCTGCAACTCCATAATCTCAAAGGAAATTTAAATTTTTCGGTATTTTTTTAACAAATTAGTAATGAAATCCAAAGTTTTCGACTTAACCCCATTTTCACAGGATTAATCGGATAATGGCAAATGATGCTCGTTCATTTCGATACAGTACTGGAACTGTTAACCGCTTCGAATGAAATCGATATAATATATAAATAATCATTAACACGATTATGAGTTTTCTCGTTTCGTTGGAGCATTTAATTGTAATTGCTTTTATGATGACATCGACTGACCGTTTGGTGAGTGGAAATTATACTACAGTTTGTTAAAAATATCTGATATAGGTGTATGGAGGACTACTTAAAACATGAAACAACAATTTATTTGAGCTGAGTACAAGTCACCTGATGTTAGGTGAAGATATGGTCGAAGGTGGTCGAAGGTACACTAAAACCTAGGACTGGGATCTGGTTCTCAAGTGAGGCTGCCAGAACACACTAATAAAAAAATAAAAATCAAAAGAATAACAGATAGTATGTGTATGCAATATTATTATGCCTTCTGGGGTCGTGTTATCAATTTCCACATTACGATACCCTTTAAACTAATAAGGAACAAACCGAGTTAGAGATCAAAAAACTAATAGTATGAAAACAAAAGGTCGATTAAATTACTGAAAGTAATTTGGAATCTATTAGCAAAAACATCATAGAGACCAACCACGTGAAAAACTACAAGTTCACACGTTAAAATGAACCTTAAACGTTCACACAAAAGGTAAAAATTAGCAAGAACAATACTAATTTGAGAACTGACCTGCGACCTGGAATATCTGCAATCAATTTGAACCTTATCACCACTGCCAAAAGGTGTACAGGTTCAGGTGATTGTGTAAAATGGAATGCAAAGAGGCGAAGGTGCGACACAGACGAATATACGAGCACGGAACTCGAAGCGGAACGATTACTTTGCCAAATGAGTGGATGGAGCACTTTTAATGAAGATTAATTGTTTTTGGTGGTGAGTACACCGTATTTATTGTTGCAGATGTTTGTGGAAGGGTGTTTGTCAACGGCTTATTTGTAATTTGAGACTCGGAATTATATCACGGCGCTTCATTCTTCATAAACCTATTATATGTTTTCATCTTTCAGTAAAGGGGTTGGAGCGATGATAGTGACGTTGGCTTGTAGTTTGTGGGTCTGGGTTCTAATTCTGCAAAGAGCTTGAGCTTTCAATGAAGAAAAGCGTCGTGATCAAACCTTAACTTAGCCTTAACGTAAAGCATAGTAGAGCATTTTCTAGTGTTCCCCAGCCTCAAGTAAAGAAACCTGCTCTACAATGTGTTTACATTTGAAAGTCCTGTCGTGCACTGTTTTTCTAAGCACAGTGCACTGCAACCGTCATCTTGTAGTACATTTTAATTATTTCCAAAAGATGGTAAGGTACACACTCGTAAGTAACGCGGGTACAAAATGTAGAGGGATTGTTTCCAATATAGCAGAACTTAATCATCCTTGTATATAATACTCATAAAATAGAGAATTCAGTACTTGCTCTCCCCGCAAGTCTTTCCACAGTGCTACAAATTGCAGTCCTTCAAGATGGGTGTGAAAAGAGTTCTTCAGGGTCAGTACACATCGGCAATGCCCCTAGTGTTGCAAATATCTATTTAAAGGCTACGGCGACCGCTCACAATCAGGCCGGCCGCCTGCTTGTTTACCACTATTATACAAAAAATATTAGGTATTAACAAGTATTTTTTGCACCTACTCTTTCCTAAATTCTTAGTTGTTTCACTGTTCTCGACTCATTAGGTATGTAATAAGCGTAGTTGCGAAGAACGGCCAGCGTGCCGGCCTCTGTTAATTAAATCTTAGTTTTAATTAAACTTCCAGTCCGTTACCTTTGCAACATTATTAATATTTATGCATCAAAGTTTGGATGAAACTGGATATGGTCTGCAAATGCATCCAAGTGGAGATAGATACACACGAGAATCATGCATTTTTTCGGGATAAAATGAAGCCTATGTTACTCCCCAGCCCATAAACTATGTATATATCGACGGTGGAAAGCAATACTGCTGTAACCCTCAAAACCCAAACTGTTCACCAGAGCCAAAAAACTTTTCAATTTTTCGAAAAAAAATCATAACTTTGTACTCTTTCGAGCTGTATATTCCATATTTTTACCAATAGTGTATTTTTGAAAGAAGTATTATTTACTCTTTAAAAGTTTTACCTAAAGTTCGTAATAAAAGAGTTTATGTTGGTTACAGCATTCGCGATTTCTAGTTCAAACCGCAAAACTGCTGTACTTGTTGATGGTGAATGTATGAAAAGTTAATTTAGCTTCATTATTTGAGTCCGCAAAACTGTCGTAACTGACTTTTAAATTTAAATTAGTACTCGTTGTTGCTATAACCTACATAATGTTCATAAACTACAGTAATACATAAATAGAGTAAGAGTTTATATTGGGAAAATTAGGCAAAAATAAACTGATGTAAATACAAAATTGTGAATTCTTTATGTTCTAATGAAATGTCTATCCAAAAGTAATAGGCTATATTATTCATTAATTATTATAAATAATTATTATTTGCTTATATAACACAGATTTTTCATTTTCTTGAATAAAGTCGCTATCTTCTCTTTCTGTATCCTCCAACTGGTCTTAAAATTTATTGTTTGATTTCAGTTCTAAATAAATGGTGAAGTTTTTAACCAATAGTTTTCTACTGTCATATTATTATAATGTAATATCTGGTCCATGAGGAGTATTCAAGACTTTTTGCATGTCGAAACTAGCTTAAAGTGTACTTTTATCTTTCTTATTTAACATCCAATGATATTTAGAACTATTGTATGATTCTTCCTTCTCCTCTATATGCTTTGCCAACTTGAGGTCTTTTACGCTCAGATACAGAAACTGACTCAATAGATCTGACCATTATTCAAAATCTTTATTGGCAACAAAAGGCAAAGTTCGAGTGGATCAAGAGCTAACAAAACAAATCGTGCGTGGAGTACGTCAAAGATGTGTATTTTCTCCGCTCCTTTTTAATATTTAGGAGGCAATATTTGCAGAAGTTCTCGAGGGTGCTGAAGAAGGAATAATTGTTCATGGTCGAAGACTAAATTAATGAATGTCGGAAAAACACAAACTATTTCACCAAATCTGGTTGTAAGGGACCAAATGGTACAGAGAGTCTAATCGTGCAAATACCTGGACTGCATCGTTAATGACAAAGTGATCACAGCGTAGAAGTTAAATGTCGGATAGAACAAGCTCGTAATGCATTTCTGCAAATAAATCATCTCATCTGCAATAGATCCCTAAGATTCGTTACTAGGATGCGTTTAGCACGGTGCTACTTGTTTTCTGTTCTTCTTTATAAAGCTGGAGCATAGACTCTAACAGAAACGATATGCAAACGTTGAGAGGCATTTGAAATGTGGGTATACAGAAGAATAATGAAAATATCGATAGGATAGTGTCCAATGAAAAGGTGTTGCGAAAATTACGCAAGGTGGAAATTCTAAACACTATTAAAATGCGTAAACTGCAGTAACTTGGTCACAGTATGAGGAACGAAAAGTAACAGCTACTCCAGCTTCAGGGAAAAATCCAAAGGAGAAAACCTGGAAGAAGTCGTACCTCATGGCTCAAAAATCTCCGGACTTGGTTCAAAATGAGCACAAGATTCCTGTTCCGAGCAGCAGCATCAAAAATTAGTATAGCCCTAATGATAGCTGACCACCGGTAAAAGATGGCACCACAAAAAGAATAACAGAAACTAAATGGGACCACATACGAGGGAAAGTACCTCTAAGAGCTACTGTTGGCTCTCTTATAACCAGTAAATCGGCGGCATCACTCTTTGACTATCCCCAAGACAGTTATTTAGATGATGAAGTTTGCAAGAAGTTGTCAGTGCTATTAAAGCTCAACCTAATCAAAAGCTGTAGGCATCGACAATATTCCTGGAGAGCTTTTTAAATATGGTGATGAAGTGTTGCATACTATAATATGGAAGTACTTTACGCGCATGTGGGAAGAAGGAAGAACTAGTCCCCTCAGACCTTAAGGTATCACGTATTCACGTATACAGATTAGCATAAGTAAAACTGAAGTTATGATGATGGATGCACCAGACCTTGCATCTGTGAATCTGTGACTAATGACAGGTGGAAATGGCTTAAAACATGTGGACAGATTTAAATATCTTGGAAGTACTGCAACTGCTATAAGTGACCTGGATGCAGAAATTAATTATAGGATTGGGGCTTCTTACGCTGCTTTTGGTAAACTAAGGTCTAAAGTGTTCACTCGCATGAGATTCAATTGACTATTAAGGTAAAACTTTATATGGCGATTGTTCTGCCAAACCTGTTGTATGCGTCGGAAACCGGATGCTTGTATTCCAGACACATCCGAGTTCTAGACCGATACCTGCAGTGTCTAACTGTCCACGTGATATAATGACTATTAGATTGTCGAATCGTGTAAGGAACACCGATGTGCTTCGACGTACTAATGTAGGCGGTATGAGGCGTATTTAATGCGTCGTCAGCTGTGCTGGTGCGACACCTGTCTAGAATGTCCAACGAGAGAGTGACGAAGCACATTTTCTACTCTGAACTTGAAGACGACAAGTATAAATCGGGCGGCTAGATTTTGAGGTTCAAGTATGTTCAGAAGAGGCACACGAGGAACTGCAGTATTCAGCCTTCTCGTTGGAAGTCTAGTGCTGAGAGCAGACTTGAGTGGAGACGACTTGTGCAGAGTCACGTTTACACGTTTGAAGATAAGAGAAAGCGCGATTTGGATCGTTAACATGACGAACAAAACCTCCCTTAAATATACCCTATTATTACAGTGATGGTATTCTGACTTGCAGTGTCTGGTGCTCAAGGGCTTTCACTGTAAAGATAGGTTACATAAGCCATGTGAGAGCATGCCATCCAAGCTTGGTAACTCAAATACAATTTTACAGAGGTTTAGTCGCCGTGACCGAAATCGGTTGAGCTGATATAATCATCATCATACTATGCTGTGCCAATATTAATTGTCAGCGTTGCTACATATGTCTTTTTGGAACATGAAAAGCGATGTTTTAAGTTTTGTTAAACAAAATATTCAATTACTTTTAATGACATGAATTTTTCGTTTTTAGTTTTACAATGTTCCTCATATTCGGTACAAGTTGAATATAATATTCTTTAAATCTTGGGGAGCTATAGACGTACGACCACTATTTTGAACTGACGCATGTCGACTGCGACGTTCCATCGGTAGAATAAAATCAGTGCCCTCTACAAAAATTACGCTTTAAATGCGTGTACCCAAGTTTTAGGATTCGTAAAAGAAGGATGTAAGTTTGTTAAAACCACTCAAAAGTACCAAGTAAAAGGTTGTGACTGTGATATATTCCATTTTATAAACCCACCTAAATGTTGTAATTCTAGCTTCATCTGCTCTTTCAATCCGCACAAACGGAGTAACCTAAATTAGGAATAATTTTTCGATCAGCATAAATGCTGTAACTGACATGCAATTCTAATATTCGATTGATGAAACGTTGTAACAGTACCTTGCAAATAAATGAGTAGATTTAGTGCGTTTTACAGCATTTTACTGTCTGAAAATATGCGTTTGTCACAAAAAATTCAACGCTGTACAGAAACTTCCGATGCTCCTATCGCAACGAGAGTCATCCCATTCGACGCAGTATTTTTTTCTGATTCCAAATATGTAATAAAATTTTTTTTGAGGTTATGTCACTTACAGCTGTATCGCTTTCCAGCGTCGATATGTACACTGAGAAAAAAATTTGGACTTTCCTTTGGAGTCTTACCTTCCAAGACCGATTCCTTCCCTTTTTTACCTTAGATTTCCTTCTGAATAAAAAATCCTTCCCTTTTGACTCACAAGGAAAACGGTATTTCGGAAGGTCTTTTTTCTCCGTGTTGTACTAAAACTATAATAAACTACACTAATAACAACCTGTAATAAACTACATCTTAGCGTTATCATCATCAGCCGGAAGAAGTCCACTGCTGAACATAGGCCTCCCCCTTTGAATGCCACCAGGAACTGCTACTAGGAGAAAAATATCTTCCGAAATACATTTTCCTTCGAAGGAAAACAAAGGTAAAATAAGGAAGGAAAAGGTTAGTAAAGGTAAGGGAAGAAAGGTCTTGGAAGGTAAGACTCTGATGGAAAGTCAGGAATTTTTTCTCAGTGTATAAGTCATGTGCATCGATCGGCTCCCTGCGAGTGTTACATCATGTGGTCGGTCCAGCTAGTGGGCGGCCTACCTACAGAGCGTCTTCCGGTTTGTGGTCGCCACTCGAGAACCTTCTTAGCCTAACTTATAATTACTCTGTGGCCCTAATAATACGTTTAGGCAGGACTTCATTAAATTTCTAGTGACTCACTTCTTTTCACTTGGGTATGCCACAGATTAAAGGCATTTGCATCTTAAAATTGTATCGGGGGCCGTATTATTAGAAAGTTAATTTCATACGTAATTTTGGGTAACATAAGCTTTATGCTGTTTACTTTTCCAAATAAACAATCTCTCCCTTTTATTATTTTAGGATAAGTTTCGTTTCATGAATTTTAAAATTAATTTTATTAGCCAAGCCCAACAACAAATCCATACTGATATTAGAATATATAAAATAATCTGTCTGCCTGTAAAACTTAGTATGAAGGTAGTTTAAACACTGGGGATGGGCATAGGATACTTTTAAATAGCATAAGAGGACGCCGTGATAAACAATTGATCTAAAATCAGCTAGAAAACTGACACTGAAGAGGGGTGTGAATTCGGCGATTCCATACAAAAACGCAAGCGAGCTGACTAATGCCGTAAGGTCGTATGCGTCAAAAAAGGTTTTTTTTCGTTTAAAAATTATAACTATCGTTAATTTTATAGAACTAAACCTGTAGTTCTTTGAAAAATGTGTATACACCATACAAAAAAAAAATTCAACTCTTAAATCGGTTTTGTATGCCTGTAAAATGAAAATCCTTTTTTAGAGGGCGGTTTTCAATCATTGTTTCTATGTTAAGAAAGTTAACCAATCGTCTTATCCTTCCGACAATTTGATGTCAAAAAAATGATCTTTAATGTACATAAATATTAGCTCTGTATGTTTTGTAGTTGCTGAGAAAAAAGGAGATCCCTGCAGCCAATATTGCCAATTCTTCATCATAAACTGTATTCCACGCGGGTGAGACCGCGGGGCACAGCGGAGCGGGTACTTGTATAATTTCTCAGTACTTGCCTATAATAATAACTTCACGACCCCTTTTATATTGCTGTCAAGTACTTAAAGGGTCTCGATGCCTTAATTTTGTAAATAAGCAAATATATTTATGACTACACTCCGACATTGTTTATCGCCCATTACATTGTTATAAGAGACCGTAAATTCTTTTGAAGGTGTTACGAGCCGTAATTTGTAATGTTGTTTCAAATTTGCTTAATTTAAGTTTTGTTAAATTTAACTTACGTTGGACGTTGTGGAGTATAGAGCAGTTTTTTTTTTTACTATTTACAGGGTAGCGTTTGACTACAAGTCACCTGATGTTAAGTGATGATGTGGTCGAAGATGGCGCCACGCTACACCTGGACTGGGAACTGGCTCTCAAGTGAGGCTGCCGGAACACACCGATAGGTGCTTGGCGACAGATTCTTAACAAGAGAGTGGTAGCTAGCCAGGCGAGTACTAGAAAATACCCTACCGCCAAGCAAATTCCTAATGTTACTTAAACTTGAAGAAGTCTTATATCGTCCTATGAGCTTGCATTGATAGATATTGCATGCCATACCTGAATGTTGTGGTTTTTGGTCTCACGGGAAGAAAGAAAGAAAAACTAAAGATTATCTTCATCAACCGTAACATAGGTTTGAACGGTTCATTCCCGATGTCCACAACCAGCTCGTCCCCCACTGGGGGACAGTGACACATTTTTTTTTGTTCTCATCGTCCCTCAATGGGAGACAGTATAGAACTACCTCATAAATTATTCCCATTGGGAAACACTCTTGGATAGTGAGACACAACTCTTTTGGAACATTCCCCACGCCACCATTTTGAAAATTTATAACAACAAGTCAAGCTAATAAAAGTGTTTTAATCGCTACAATGAACGGCTAGTGGTAAAAGTCATCCGCCGGCTTCCACATAGTAAGAAGGACTTACCTACCTACAGAACGTTTTCTGGTCCGTGGATATCAACAGGTTAAAAAATCAAAGAAGTAATCCTCAAATACTACCAATGTTTTTGTCTCCCATTCCGATACTTATTCATTTATCTTTGTACTAAAGGTTAAACAAACAGTTTCTACGATTTAGGATCTAAATACTAAATGTCACCGAATGTATTTTATTCGTTGTCTGTCTTAAAAAACAAGCGGCATAGCTGAGTTAAGGAATTTTAAGATTTTTAAATACCACTATGAAACAAGTAGGTAAGTATAAGTTCTAACCATATAGCTATTAGATACCGCGACACCAATCCTTCATCTCGGACTCAGAATCAGAAAACTGTGTCGAAATTTGACTTGAAAAGTCTTTTTAGACATATGTGAGACAATAATATGATATACTTACCCAACAAAAGTTTATTTACTGATAACATTAAATGGGAATTTTTTTATGGGCCGAAATTGGAAAGTGGAAAGTGGGCTCTGTGGACTAAAAACAAGGTGACACAAAGTGGAACTACCCTGGAAGCGGCTTTTAAGACTCACGATATTATGGCAAAACTAGATAATCCCCTATTATCTTTATCAGCCTAGTAGCTGCAAACAAGAATATTCAACTTTGTTCCTTAGCTAATAGAAAGTTGCTCTAGCTTTATCAAAATTCTGGGAAGTTTTATGCATACTTCTACATGACATGTTTACATCACTAGAGAATTGAACAAAACAGTAAAATAATTGCTATAATTGGATGTTTGTTTATTGGCTATGAATGTTACAACCATACAAAAACATGTACTGAGTAATTTTATTTCGCTAAAAAAATATGTTTACCTCGGATTAATTTCAAATAATAAATTACGTAGCAATATTTATTGTAATAAGCGGTATTTTTATTATACCTACGTGTGTTATGATTTACGATCTAGTAAAGCAATGAAAAAAATTTACTTTCGTTTTTAATGCATGAAATAAGCATAACTTAGTGTGTTTGAAGTATTAAATTAATTGGAAATAATACTGCTGTTAAGAGTAAAAATACACGTAATGGATACACAAATAAACTTTTGCCTGTGGATTCACTGAAGAGTCAAAGGAAATCAATTTTGATTTTCTTTGACTCTTCAGAGAATCCGCACTATTTTCGTTGCGGGTCAAGAAATAGAAGTCTGTTTTGTCTCAACATGAAAATCTGATAATATTGACCGTATATGTGGACCAAAAAGTGTGGTGTGGATTAACCGATAAACTAAGTTTGGCAGGTTTAAAAGTATCACTGTCATTTTCTGAGCAATACGGTGAAGAAAGAAAAAAAAACATTTTTTTAGAGTCTTCAAAGATAGTTTAGTTTTAGAAAATGAACATCGAAATCGACACCAATATATTAATCAATCATTATGGCTATAATAGTTCCTACTCTTTTCGATAAAAAAACAATTAAATTTTATGCCAGTATTTTTCATATTATTTTTGTGTACAAAAGGAAAAATTGCCGTATAAATCGCCATATCAAAGCACATAACAATATACTCCCACGGAGGTGAAATAATAACATCCAATAAAACCCAACAACCTGATACACACCAAAAATCTGTTTAATCGTGCCGTTTAATTGTACATAAAAAATAATTGCAGTGTTTGACCCTTTCATACAATCAATTTTGGCAGATAAAACAATGTGATTTTTGGGGCGCATGACCCTAGATCGCTGCCAACAGAACGTTAGGTCTTATCTGACCCGAAATGGTTTTATAAAGTGCGAGTCACACATTCAAACTGCTCGCACATATATGTTACGACTACCTAGCGATGATGGCTCAGTGGTAGTGACGTCGGCTTGCGATCCGTAGGACGTGGGTTCGAATCCTACAATGAGCTTGAGCTTTCGGTGAAGGAAAACATCGCGATGAAACCATAGCTTGGTGGTAGGGTATTTTCTAGTACTCGCCTGGCTAGCTACCACCCTCTAGTTAAGAATCTGTCCCCAAGTTCCTATCGGTGTATTCCGGCAGCCTCACTTGAGAGCCAGTTCCCAGTCCAGGTGTGTGGCGTGGTGCCATCTTCGACCACATCGTCACCAGGTGACTTGTGGTCAAACGCTACCCTGTAAGTAGTAAAAAAAAAGGTGTTCCCCGTGGTTTCACCCACGTGAACTACAGTTTATCGCGACAAAAAGCATCCTATGATGAACTTCCTCAGAGTTCAAATTTGTAAAGTGAAAGTTACATAATTTACTCCTTATAACATTTGCTATCTGCTAGTGAAGTCACCCCAAAATCGGTTCAGCCGTTTCGGAGATTAGCTGGAACAAACAGACAGACAGACAGGCAGATAGACTTACAGACAGACAGACAAAAATAATAAAAATTGTTTTTTTTCTATGTAAGTACCGTGTCTACTTGCATATTTAGCTTGGTGGTAGGGTATTTTCTAGTACTCGCCTGGCTAGCTACCACCCTCTTGTTAAGAATCTGTCGCCAAACACTTATCGGTGTGTTCCGGCAGCCTCACTTGAGAGCCAGTTCCCATTCCAGGTGTAGCGTGACGCCATCTTCGGCCGCATCGTCACTTAACATCAGGCGACTTGTGGTCAAACGCTACCCTGTAAATAGTAAAAAAAAAAAAAAAAAAAAAAGTATACTGAAACAAAACAAACTGAAAACTCAATTTTTTATTTGTCTGTATTGATTTAAAAAGCGCTGGTTACTAAAGAAGTGTTAAGGGGGTAGAGCTAAATAATCCCACCTAGGTTGATAATGTAGACAGTTTTCATTAGACCCGGCATATTTTATTTTAAACCTGCCGACGGTTCACAAATTGCTCGCAAAAGGCTTAAGAACAGCAGTGGTCAACTTCCACCATCGTGGGATACAAATGTGCGATATGCTGAATGTTTTTATGCAACCGTTAAATGCGTAAGTTTATCGCACTATTATACTAACTTTACTTTAAACTTTAACTTACTTTGGATAAACTTACCAGTTTTTTTTTTCAGTCATTAGCTATAGACTTAAAATCGATTAACAAATTCATTTTTTTAAATAAAAACTAAAAAAAACCTTTAGCTGGATTAGTGTTTTTACTGATTATTACATGATTAACAGAAAAAACTCTGCACAGCATTACTTTGATAATTTCATTTTATTTACTTTTATTATAATCAACTAGGTACATATTTGTTTTATCTTTATTTATCGCAGGTAAAATTTCAGACTTATTATGCAATATTTTTTGGAATTATTCATTTGTGATTGATATAAATTACACATGTCACACACATGAGTTAAAAAAGATCAACTTCAAAGCCGCGAAACAAATTGTGCCTGCGACCCGCATAACTCCGAAAACATTTGCCTTTGACCCGCGATTACAAGCCACTTGAGCACAGCTGCGTTACAACCCCGTTTGTCTTACGAGATAATTTAAAGGGGAATAATTTGGCAAGACGGACTAATTAAACCTGAATTAATTAACTAGGAAAACATAAACAAGTGTCGGGTAGTTGGAATAGCGGGGCCTATAATGAACATTCCTTAGCTGGTTGTCTATTACGAGAGTGCCGGAGCATTTAGGCAGTTGAGAGCAATGTATTGTCTTGGTTTCTATAGCCGAGCCGAGGTAAGTATTTTTGGCGCTTGGAAGGAACAAAATAAATAATGGTATTACTTACGTATGGATAACGGGACTATTTAGGTACAAAAGTAGTTGAACATACCCAAGTTTCCAAATGTGTAAAGATCAGCCAAGTATGGTAAACAACAAGCTTAGAAAAATTAGAAAGATGACATGTTCAGTAACAGTTGGCGTTGACTGTACACCTACGAATACAGTAATAGTCCTGTTGGCATAATGAGGCAATAAAATCATTAAATAAATAAATAAATATCGGGGACAATTGACCTAACCCCAAATTAGCACAAAACCTGTGTAATGGGATCTAGACAATAACTAGACAACATTGACTCACATATACAAATTTGATACCATTAAATGCTCTAGGATTTATACTTAGCCTTTGTTTAAATCCAGAAATATTAAACTCTTAAAAATATCAGAGTTCCTAAAACTGAAAAGTATACAACGTCAAAGGGTTAAATAGCTACTAATACTTGAAAATTAGTGTCCACTTCAGGCAAATGTATTTAACTAAAGCTCGTCTGATTATACAAAGGGTATTGTTCAAGAATCTAGCGAGCACTTAATCGGGTGATAACGATAATGGTACTTTGCTAATGAAATGTCCACTTTAATCGAAATTCAGGCATTTGCATACAAAGCGCCCTTAACGAACGATGGTCGAACTATTTTGAATATATTAACCGGGCGGAAAAGAGCTTTGTTAAATGTTGCTTGTTTTAGCTGTGACAGTTAACTGATCATATATTACACCTAATTCTTATTCTTCTTATCGCTGTTTGCCATGTAAACTACTAACAAAATGGTCGGGTATTTAGGGCTCTTACACAAAACTGCAATGTAATGCGGCGCAATCCGAATCAGATCGGAAGTTCTTGTGGTGCGTTCGTGCGAGCTCGCAGATATTTGCGATGCGATGCGAATTCGCAGTTTTGTGTCACATCACTATCATTGTCAGCCTTTCACGTTCCCACTGCTGGGACTCCGGCCTTCTCTCAGAGAGAGAGTATGGGCTGTAATCTACCACGCGGGCCCAGTGCGGGTTGGTAGATGTCGCATGCCCTTGAATGTTGCAGTTCTTGGGTATGCCGGTTTCCTCACGATGCTTTCCTTCACCGTTTTGAGCGGTGACTACAATACTAGAAGAATATTCTACTTTTAACACGTTTTGAGCGATGGCAAATCCGCACATAACTTATTAAGTCATAGGTGCGGGGCCGAGAGGATTCGAACTCGGTGTCGGCGTCTTGTAAGTCGCACGCCTAACCGTTCGGCAACCATCGCTCTATGTCCCAATTGTATGGCAGATGTGAAATTTGTGAAAAATCCGAGGATAAAACAACAGAGGTAACAAATACAATATGCAATTAGCATCTAAGCCCAATATTTCTAAACTAGATTGTTTATACAAAAAAATACAATAGCAATGCCACCTACCTCTCTATCCTACTATACCCTGTTCACCGCTCAAGTCTTAGAAAAGTAAACCTTAAAAAAGGAATAAATAAAAAAGGCAACTGATTAACGAGCTGGCATTAGTCACTTGAGAAAAAACCGCAGTGCCCGTCTCATAAAGAATTAGTTCGAGGACAGAAAAGGACGTGCTGAGATTTCATTTCAAGTAGGAACTTCTAACTTTAAAGCACCTATTTGAAATAGCTAATTAAACTTTTTTTCTTGGCAGATTCAAGTAGGTATATACGTAGGACCTAAAAGGGGGATTTAGATTAAACGAACATAGGACTAGAGCAAGCATCACGAGCATTCTCTGTGAATGCAGACGAACAAGGTCTGTGTAACATTCTTATGTTTTGTTTTAACGTACCTTATTCAATTCCCATCTACGCTAAACAAATAAAACAATAATAGAATATAACTAGAATTTGTGTTGAATTTGAACATTTTCTCATTAGCTCTCAACACAGTCCCAAAATAAACCTACATACAGTCAATTCATCCAAATCAAAGCGCTCGAATACAGGAGACCGTTCGCTCCAGGAGTGAGCATGGCCGAACTCGAAAAAGAATTAGTTCGAACAACCGTGCGCCTTTACAAACCAATCTAACGAACCTTCGTAGAACATTCGTTGAATACTCCTGGATCCGAACGAACAAAGATGAACAAGAACAACGGAAGAATTATCTCCGTTTACACGAATCAAATTTAAAAAAAGTTAAATAAAGGCAGTGATGGGTTTTGTGGAAAATAAAAGCAGATTGCACTAATTATATCTGATACTTATATTGTGAAGAACACACAGCCATTAGCAAAAAGGGCGGAAATCGGAATGCGAGAGCGAGATAGAGAGAGCTCTGTCTATCTGTCACTGACGACATTTGATACTGACATTGACATAAATGACGTTTTGTTTACTCACTAATAGGCAGTTAAATAGATAAATAAATACTATTCTCCTGATTTATACAAAATCAACGTAAACACTTCGTCTGTCATAAATGTTCTACCCTTGCATAGTCGCATGATAGGTCGCTATTACATTATACCCTCTGCTCGTAGCTGAAAACATCAATAAAATAATACAGCCAGCAATTATTTTGATGTATTCGTTGTCATGTATCAAAACTGACATCGACATCAAATGAGCTTTGGTTTCGTATCAATAACAATGTATGGACACAGACTTATTACAGACAACTTTATGTTTTAATTTATTTCATGACATAGCTAAAGCTGGTTTCATACAAAAGTTTGGATAACAATGGAATCTGGAATCGCTTTTTTGTAACCGACCGCTCGCACCGTCACATATTTCAAGAACAAGAAAATATACTTTATGTCTGATAATTCTATGCTTTATAACCTATTTTCAAGTATTATTATTTATCAAACGTAGATTGTACAATACAAATGAGATATTTTTCGTTGTCTTATTCAAGCAGGAGTTTGATGGGAATTTCCTTTTAGTAAAGGTGCACGAACTTGCTTAAAATGTAGGCGAAATTTTGTATATAAATCACCTGATGTTAAGGGACGACGTGGTCTATGGTGGAGCCATGCTACGCCTGAACTGAAAACTAGCTCTCAAGAGAGGCTGAGAATATACGGATAGCGGTTCTTGAGGATGGTAAATGGTAAGCAAGCAAGCGAGCACAAGAATATAATGCCCAAGCTATGGTTTCATAACGATATTTTTCTTTACCGGAAGCTCAAGCTCATTACCGGTTTTCTTTTTCCTTTTGAACACACGCAAACCCTATCCGCAATATTCACATCACGTACTCAAAACCCACGAGCGGTACAAAATGACACAGCACGAAACATACTAAATCCCACTCGTTAAAAGTTTCACTGAAAAGAGCGGAAATTCTTAATTGGCAAGTGTCCAAAAAAGCTCGGTTAAAAATATAAAGCGTTGGTTAAAAAAATTGAAGCCCCTATTTGCGTTCCCCATGCAATTATGCCAACGATAAGATTAAGCCCGTTTTAGAAGACTCCAAGGCTAATTTGCATGAATTAATTTCAGTTGACATAACGGAAAAAGTAGCTAAGGCTATGTAGACGTGACGGGCAAGCAAATTTGGAATCTCGGGGAAGTCCACTGCCATGTACTTATTAGGAATAGGTTTATTAGTTGATATTAGGCTTTAGGATATTTTATCGTGATACTGCATTGTGCTAAGTGAATGTGAATTGTTAACTTATTCACACTTCTTCAATTATTTATGTTTCTGGAAAACGTAGGAATGAAGGAACGTATATAGGTGAAATGTAAGTGATATTTCGATTTGGCTGCATTTAAGTTTGCTGTCGTTTGAAAGTTTTCTTAGATCTTTTTTGAAAATCCTTTAACAGGCAAGTTGTAGTTTCGAGTAGTAAATAAATAATTAATGTGAAAAGTGACACTTGTGTCACACAAAATGTTTTTTGTGGTTCCACACAGGGATCAAAATGATCTGATACCAAATTCTCTTATTCATACTGGGTAGCCTTTGACAAGAAGTCACCTGATGTTAAGTGACGATGTGGTCGAAGGTATACCTGGATTGGTAATTGGCTCTCAAGTAGGGCTGCCGGAACATTCGATAGGTGCTTGGCGGCGATAAATGTATTTAAAATGGTCATGAAGTGGCACACAAACATTCATATTTCAGTAACCAGTCATCGTTAGGTAAGTATACATTCTGCCACACTAGACTTTTTTTAATGTGTTGCTATATAAAACTAGTTTCAAGCCTTTTCATTTCCACACTTCGTCTAACAATGCTATATTTTACAAACATTTCGCTCGTAGCATTATAACGAGCGAGAATATTCCCTTAACCGACCCCCGGATGTGTCTTGTATTGGGATTATGCAGATTTCCAAACCAGCTAAACTTGTAACTGCAGTTCCTGCGAAGTTTCGATCCAAAGCACCGACGGTTAAGCAGTTCAGAAAGTTAACTGGTAAATTGGTACAGTAAAGTTATCTATAATATCAAAGTAATACCAACATTGCCAAGGTGTCAACAGAACTGTTGTGAAGCGTGACGTTTATCCCGTGACAACTGCAACACCTGTGCAACGTCTTCGGGTCAAAAGATGACTGAGGACGGAACAAGATGGAAAATGCTCCACCGACAAGAATGTATGATTTCACTATCATCATCCATCATCATCAGGAAGAAGTCCACTGCTGAACATAGCCTTCCCCCTTGGAACGCCAACATTAACCATGTAAGGTATATAATTTATCCTTTTTTGGAGTTACACCAGTTATGGGTTTTGTAAAAATCATAGATTATTTTTCACATTATCTCAGTACCTCATTACGTACATTGGTTTCCATACAACAAAGTTTCAAAGTGTAATATGAAATCAACGTTTTTTTACGTGTACTCATCTGCTGGACAGGTCGCTAGTAAATAAGATAAATAATTATTAATTTAAATCTAACTTCATATTGGTTACATATACAACGCGTGTAGGAAAACGTACCTCATTACAACAGTATTAAGTAGAGACATTTCTACAAAAACTATTTGTTTGGTTTAATAACCATCCAGCCAGTCAGCTATTACTATTCCCCGCTGTTTCACTCGCGTGGACTGCATTAGTTATCTCCTTACCACAATAATCAAACTTACAAACAGAGGGAGATAATTTCACATGTTATAATATTAAAGTACGAAAGTATGGGTCTTGGTTTAACCACCAACTCACTATTTAAAGGAGTTGCAACAGTTTCAAGTTGTTATAAGCATGTAATCGTAACCATAGTAAAAGAGAACAGTAGTTAATCTCAAGCCTTGAAATATCAAAAAATACCAGGGCTGTCAGTTCACATTAGTGATCGACTAAGCTCTATCGATGTAGCCTCGGGCGAGTTACACACGTACATAATAAATACATAATCCTACTAATTAGGACAAAGAAAAATGCTCTATATTATTGAGTTACAGTTGCGCCCGGGTTTTACCCGATGTCTCGCAGGAACTTAGTTAAAAAGTAGCCTATGTGTCAATTCAATTTTCAATTCAATTTCAATTCAATTTTCAATTTTCAATTTATTTATTTATTCAATAGGATACATTGTGATCACTTTAAAACGTCAAACTTAAAACTTGCTACGCCTGTTCCAACCTCCTTACGCCGGCAAAAGAACAGGCAAGAAACGCCCGGCAGGTAATTTTTTTGGCGCGATCACATTGACAATTTTATTCTTATTACTAATTGATTGAATTGGAGCAAGTTCACTAAAATCCCAAGCTTTTTTTTGTCATCTAATGGTCCGATATTTTTTAATTAGCTTTACTAATAAGATTTCTCTTGTTTGGTTGTACACATTGGGATATGGCAACATGAATATTAATGAGTTGCGGGATCACAACCAAAGCAGACCAGACTCCACAAGCAGCACCCGTTCACGAGTTGACGCATGTGCCAGTCATCGCTCTCCTCGACCATATGAGAGGGAAGAGGTCAGCTAAGTTATCTCCGTTCTAAATTTCACTCAGATCCGTTGAGCAGTTTTAGTGTGAAGAAGTAACAAACATACACACTCACTCACTCACTTTTAGTGTGGTATTTCATCTATGGAACCTTTACAAAGGCAAACGTAACTTCTTTTTCAGTATTTGCCAACTCGTGATAGGTGGCTGTCACCGAACGCAAGGCAACCTCCACTGGCAGAATCCAAAGCGACTGCATAAAAGTGTGTATAGTGTGTAATGAAGCCGCTTAAAAGGAGTTAATTTACTATTTTCCTTTACTGTGTCGTAACTTTCGAGTTCAGCTCATCCTGCTTACAGTTTCTGAGCGACTATTAGAGGCGGAAATAAAAGTTGCAACTAGCTAACTTTGGTAAGCGATCTTATTTTATAATAGTAGCTTAATACTTAAGTATTTACTCCAAGGGAAAGCTTTACTTGCAGCTTTGGAATTGAGGCGTATAGCGATGAAATTGTCGTTATCATAACACGGTTAATATCTGTTACTCTTCCGTTTTTATAGATATAAGTGGTAAACAAAAATACTGTTTTTTACTTTTTTATGTCTATAATATTGAGATGTCTGGAAGGAAGTGGGGGAGACCTTTGCCCAGCAGTGGGACAGTATAGGTTAAAAAAAAAATTAAAAAATTGTCAAGATATTATTAACAATTTTACATTAAACAATTATTGTTTTTGCATCGCCACCTTTTTTCTATTCGCACTTTAAGAATAACTGGTAGAAAATAATATTTAGCATTAGTTATAAGGAGGTATAATGTTTTACAAAGATGTGATGAGTGATATTTTCATAAAACACCTAAGATCTCAGAATAGCTGTTCAATCTTACTCTGATATCAAACACTTCAATTCAAATCCAAACTGAACCTTTAATGGTAGTAGTTTATATCTAACTAGCTGTTCCCCGCGGTTTCACGCGCTACAGTTTACCGCGATAAAAAGCATCCTAAGTTCTTTCTCAGGGTTCAAACTATCTATGTACCAAATTTCGTTTAAATCGGTTCAGTAGTTTAGGCGTGAAAGCGAGACAGACAGACATAGTTATAAGATTAATAGTAGGGATTAAGAATATGGTAGGTACCTACTAGAAACCAGACGTGTTAAAAATGAGTGAGCATATCACCACCAACACATTCACTGAATTAATAAAGCGCCTAACAAAAGCACTTAAGACACATAAGGCGCACATAAGGCGCACATAAGGCGAATGTCCCAAAAGATCTCAGTATCTGCAACAATACGTATCACTGTACCTAACAATAAGACAATAGCACAATAGCCTACATCGTAATAAACCTTAACCATTTTGGTAAGATAACGGAATTAATGTAATTACTTACTACCGACAATGATGGTGCCACTGTACGAAATTAGGCTTTATTTGAATAGAATAAGGTCTAAGTGATAAATCACAAACGTTCCAACTAGAGGTGAAATGGATACCCGGCCTCTATCCACTTTCTGAAATTAGCAGCATTCTTTTTCTTTTCTTTTACTCAGCATTTACTATGGTCGGTTATTCCGGCCAAAATTAGACGTTTCACGAATTATTTAAAAAAAAAATCTCACCTGACTTGGTACCATTTGATACACACCCACATGTCATGGTATGGTAGGTTACGAGATCATAAGTGACCATGTTTTTGAAGTTGGCACCACGCTATGCCTGGACTGAGAACTGGCTCTCAAGTGAGGCTGCTGGAAAACACAGAAAGGTAGGTACTAGTACTTCCTCGTGAGCCAAATTTTTCAAATAATGAAACACTAGTGAAGTCAGTTCGATTTCTAGATCAACCATAATGAATAGACAAAACATGGCAAAACGAATAAGATAAATTTCAAGGAAACAGACTGCCAACTTTATCCATCAACCACGTGGTAGCGTGTGCTAAAATCATAACGCCCACGTAAGATAAAAGGTGGTTTGTGCTTATTCCAGGAAGAAACATATTGAATAGCTTCCAAGATGCTTGCTGGGAAACCTAGCTGTATATATAATCTAGCGTTACAATGAGTAAAATAAACAGAAACCCTGATTTTTTCGTAGCACGGAGACTGAAAAATATAAAAACAGAATTTGCATTCCATGTCATCCTGCAGCCTTACATGAAGGTCAGTTTCCAGTCTAGGGGTAGCGTAGTGCCACCTTTGACGACATCAAACACTACCATGTCTGTTAAGATGTATATCAACCAAAATTTCTGTTCATAAGTTCATTTTGCTGTAGAACTAAAAATGCTTATATAAGAAAACTAAATTCTAATGTTAATCGCATCTCTGAGTCCCAAGACACAGGCTATTTGCTTAGTTTGGGACTCGCTGTTTATTCGTATATGTTTTATTATTAATAGTCCAATCTTCTTAAACTTGTTCAACGTAGTACTAATTTGGTAAATAATTAATTTTTAATTTCATTTTTCATTTTCATAACGAAGCAACTGGTTGATGCTACCCGTGACCAAAATGCTGGACGTTACTTTGCGCAACGGATAAGCATTGCTATTCAACGCAGCAATGCGGCCAGCATTTTGGGAACGTTGCCAAATGGTAGTGGTTTATTAGATTAAGTAGTTGTATTATTTAGTTTGATAGGTAGTTTTATATTTTAAGGTTTAGTTAAGTGTTTTTACTTTGTTATTTATATTATTTAAATAAAGTTCCACCATATCTTGTCTAAAAAAAGTTTAGCTAAAGCGTGAAATATTTAACTTTAGCCGGATCTTCCGGCCAAAACACATTCCATATCAACATCCGACCATAACTACCTATATATCAGATGCGCCGTATGGTATTCAATTAGGCAAAGTAGTTTATGTCTTTGACTGTAGTATTTCAAGTTAATTAGTAACAATAACGGGAGTCCTGGAACGTGATACCGTTTTCGGTTAATTTCTAACGCAATATTTCAGCCGCTCTATAGTAATAACTTGGTAGAATTATACGAAATTGCCAAAATAGGAAATGAAGTAGTATGTAATAAACATGAAGCGGCAACGAAATATTAAAAGGCTTGAATAACTGTTAATGAATAGACTGCCTATAGTTATTATAGCGTTTACTAAACTTGTACAAACAAAATAACAAGGGTAGTACTCGAGTATTCACACAACACACACATCATACACAGCACGTACACACATTCACTCACACACACATACACACACCCACATACGCGCTCATACTACACACACATGACACAAGTATACATCACGCATATAACACCCTTACGTGAACTTCTCACTTACACATACCCACATACTCGCAAGAAGTAGTACGTAAAACTCAGATTACCCCTTGTAACCAATTTTCTCGGCAAAAATCTGTACGAGCATAGTTTGAAAAACAGCGCTGCGTGGCATCTGCTGAACTTACCCCTATTGTCTTACAACTAAATAATGTACACCATGTACATTTAATTGACTTTTATTTTAACAGAATTCCACCGACCGGTAATTTTTCCGTTTATAATTCACTAGCGAACCGCCCACGGTTTCACGCGGATAGGCAAGGATTTGGATATCCTAAAGATTTCCTACACCAAATAGCACATTTGACTTTTACGTTATTTTGTCTTTTCTAATTGCAATTTGGTACGCTGTTCACACTTCCCTTAAAAAACCCCCAAATTCTAGCGATAGAGAAACACGAGAAACTTTGGCAAGGAATTCCACTCAAAATCAAAAATAGATACATATTATTAAGATAACTATAACAACAACTGTTCCAACCTCCTTACGCCGGCAAAAGGACAGGCGAGAAACGCCCGGCAGGAAATTTTTGGGCGCGATCATATTTACAATTTTATCCTTACTACTAATTAATTGAATTGGAGCAAGTTCACTACAATCCCAAGCTTTGTTTGGTATCTAAATAGTCCGATATTTTATAATAAGCTTAGGATTTCTCTTGGCTAACTCTTTAGCGGTACCTACGCTTTTTTTTAAGTTTTTTGTTACGATGCATGAGGGCATAAAGCTTTTAAAAGTAGGTAACTAGGTCGTTAAAATATCAGGAACAGCTGTCCCGAGGTTGGCGAGTGGAGCAGATTGCTTCCTTCCGGGACACTGCGGCACGTGATCCTGACTTAACGACTGCTTTAAGGTTCGTTTACATCTACAGATATTGAGAGAGTCAGACACGTAGCGTGGCAGACACCGACAGACGCCTTTTATTTACATCTAGCTTTTTTTTTACTATTTACAGGGTTGCGTTTGACCACAAGTCACCTGATGTTAAGTGACGATGTGGTCGAAGGTGGCGCCACGCTACACCTGGACTGGGAACTGGCTCTCAAGTGAGGCTGCCGGAATACACCGATGCTTGCTTGGAGACAGATTTTTAACAAGAGGGTGGTAGCTAGCCAGGCGAGTACTAGAAAATACCCTACCACCAAGCTATGGTTTCATCACGATGTTTTCCTTCAAGCTCAAGCTCATTGTAGGATTCGAACCCACGTCCTACGGATCGCAAGCCGACGTCACTACCACTGAGCCATCATCGCTATAAAGCTTGCTACAAGAGAGACGCCAATCAATTATCTGTCGCCAAGCACCTATCGGTGTGTTCCGGCTGCCTGACTTGAGAGACAGTTCCAAATCCAGGTGTAGCGTTGCCCCACCTTCAACCACATCGTCACTTAGCATCAAGTTGTGGTCAAAAGCTAGGAAAGTAGGAAAAAGAAACAAAAAAAACTGTCCTTGGCTGCTCTCGCTGGCAGTTATTGAAATGCTATAATAGACAAAAAAAGATGTTTGCACGATTCCGATGCTCTGTTCACTGTCAGTCAGAAAGCATCATACACGTAAGGTACAGATATAAACTGCGCAGCTATACTATTATTTCCACAAATACTGGCCAGGCGTGACCCGTGTCTGTCGGCGTCCGCGTGGTCGCGTTGCGTTGCGTTACATGTAAATATGTTACGTTCATATATACTGCTTCAAAAATATATTTGAAAAATATTTTGTCTGAAACGGCATGTGTCTGACACGTTCAATGTCTGCAGATATAAATGGACCTTTATCCAGAAAAGAGCAACTTAAAATAAAAACAAATGAGAAAACGACTTAACGACAAGATGAACGGTTGAAAATCCTTAAAACTGAAAGTGAATGGTAGAAAAGTTATGTTTTTTTTTACTTTTTTCAGGCCAAAACGGCTGGACTTACATTTGGATATTTTTACATTCATAACTTAGACCGTGAAAACGTTTTTAAAGGGACGTTCTATCCTTTACTATTATTTAAATTCCGATTTCCAATACATATACCTACAACCGTTTCAAATTTAGTGCTCTCTCATGATACACCCCGTTATATTACCAATTAAAATCGTACTTAAATCATTAATATTCATATGTGCTCCGATAACACATGAAATGAATAAATAACATCGTATTTGAATATTTCCTAGATATCACGTAGACAATTTAAATTCTCTCGATCTGAATAGAAAGGCCACTGCAATATATATTCGTGCACGCTGTGTAAAAACCATATCATTGATCAACTCTATACATGATGTTTTCTTTATAGACACAAAGTAGATCTTCATTTCATACACATATAACGATTATGGCTTAGTGGTAGTGACGTCGGCTTGCGATCCGTAGGACGTGGGTTCGAATCCTACAATAAGCTTGAGCTTTCGGTGAAGGCAACATCGTGATGAAACCATAGCTTGGTGGTAGGGTATTTTCTAGTGTTCGCCTGGCTAGCTACCACCCTCTTGTTAAGAATCTGTCGACAAGCACCTATCGGTGTGTTCCGGCAGGCTCACTTGGGAGCCAGCTCCCAAGTGAGCCTGCCGTTCTGATTTATTTCGCTCGCTTCGCTTAAAATATAAATCGCTCACCACGGAAAACGAGCACAAAACTTGAAATAATTTTCAATTTATTCAACATGTTCACTAGAAGCTATGAAACAAGTTAGCCCTGCGTATGGTAAGTTAGTAATGTGATCACGGTGCGAGAGGCCTGCCTTTCAGTGGTGGAATTGAGTTAGAGAGCTTTGTAGAGCTCAAGCAAAACGAGTCGTCGGCATTTTTGGAACTAGATATTCTAAACATTACGTCTTTTGATCAATGAGTACTATACATTGCAAGAAAGAATAAGTGGAAATAAATGTAAATATTATTTCTCTTGATCTATGAGTTCAATGCAAGGAAAAATGAGTGCAAATAGAAAAATGTTTATCACTGCTAAATGGTACAATTAACAAAAGAAATATATAAAATTTTACATTTACAACATAGTTATCCTAAAACTAAAAATCTTAATAGTAAACATTGAAAGGTATGGCGGAACTTTTTGAAAGCACAATATTCAAAATATACTTACAGGCGTTTTTTTTTTTCAATGTAAATTTTTTTGTACCTTAGCGGTGTTGGAGTAATATTTGTGCTGTGTGTTGTATCAGATACAGCTAAAAACAACTGACTCTTTCTTATCCATACACAAAACAATCGAAAAAATATTCCCAAACGACAGTAAAGTAAGAACAGTAGGTTAGCTAAGGCCGCTCGACGAGTTAATTGCCTACTCTTGCGGTGATGCATAGGCGGCGCGTTCCGTACTGAGTGCATGGCCGCGGCCCCGTCCACGGCCCCGTTCGTTTGTGATTGTGTGCGTGAAAAGTGCGTGCGTACACGGCGCCGCTATTCTCGCACACATTCAAACCGGCGGCGGCCGATTTTTATGAAGCTGAACTACTACTCTTTACTATGCCCAAACCCCGCATATGGCACGTTACTAGCCTATAAATATGTTTGATCTGCCACGAACTTAGTATAATTGTCAAGAGATGAAAACGAAGAATGCTTTCTTGAAATTGGGAATAGCCATTCAATTTTCGTCGATAAATACAAACAGTCGCAGCTAAATTCCACCAAACCAAAGCCAAAAGTAGCGAAGCAACGCTTATCACGTGTCGGTAACAGCTGCACAAATGCACTTTACGATTCCGCGGCCGTTCGCTTATTGAACGTAAGCTATAAACGAGTTTCGAACTGCACTACCTATTTTGCTCTGTAAAATAGAACAGTTATATTGTTTGAACGAAGGAATCGCTCGCGGTGTTTGTTCGGTCCTTCGTGAGTTCGTAACAGTCTTTTAAGAACTGACTAGACCAGCTTTTGACCACGATGGACAGCGACGACGTGGTCGAAGCAAACAAATCAGGCAGACGAGTTTCGAACTGCACTACCTATTTTGCTCTGTAAAATAGAACAGTTATATTATTTGAACGAAGGAATCGCTCGCGGTGTTTGTTTGGTCCTTCGTGAGTTCGTAACAGTCTTTTAAGAACTGACTAGACCAGCTTTTGACCATTATATCACCAGATGGGAAGCAACGATGTAGTCGAAGCAAATAGAACGAGTTTCGAACTGCACGACCTATTTTGTTCCGTAAAACAGAACAGTTATATTGTTTGGGAAAATTATCAAAAGTTACTAAGCTATAGAGAGTTTACTGTAATTGATATTTCTTGTGGGTTCCTGTACCTTCAAAGTTTCATGGCAGGAAAATTATTTAAATGTACAAAGATTCTAAATTGCTTCTAGGGAATGAAATGAATGAAAAAGTTCTATTGGTTTGGCTATGCTATCATTATTTTCACGACATGGCATTGGTTTCGACAGTTCGTTAATTGAATTTACGCACATTAGTAGATTAACAGATTCAGAGGAGAGAGGACACAAGTCATTCGTGTCAATTGGATCATTAAATTGCTGCCAGCCGTCTAGACAATCTAACAGTGCTGCAAATGTCGTAAAACTGTAATAATGATAGATCAGTTGTATGTCTAACAAACTAGACTAGATTCCTATATAGTTCAGTTTTTATTACCGGATACTCGTGCTTATTCCTAAGAGCTAGTTAACTGATTTAGGTCAAATAATCCCAACTCTATTAGCCGAGAGACCAGATACTAGCGCTGGATTTACACTAGGGCAGCAAATTAAGGGCGTGAAAAAAGTTATTATTTACATTATCGAAAAACATTTGAAAGATGTGATCCTATTGAAAATGTAGTAACATGATAAATGCGAAAGTTTGTGAGTAAGTGTGTACGCTTCTTCCTTCTTCACGTTGAAATGGCTCAACGGATTTGAATGGAATTTGGAGTGGAGATAGGTTATATTCTGGACTAACACATTGGATACTTTTCATAATCAGCCTTTCACGTTCCCACTGCTGGGACTCTGGCCTTCTCTCAGAGAGAGAGTATGGGCTCTTATCTACCACACTGGTCCAGTGCGGGTTGGTAGATGTCGCATACCCTTGAATGTTACAGTTCTTGGGCAAGCCAGTTTCCTCACGATGTTTTCCTTCACCGTTTTGAGCGATGGCAAATCCGCTAATAACTTATTAAGTCATAGGTGCGGGGCCGAGAGGATTCGAACTCGGTGTCGGCGTTTTGTAAGTAGCACGTCTGACCGTTCGGCCACCATCGCTCACCACTGGCTACTTATAATCCCGGTAAATAACGGGAAGACCGTAGGGTGCAGCTAGTATTATAAATGTAAAAGTTTGTGAGCGTGTAGGTGTATGTTTGTTTCTTCTTTACGGTGAAATGGCACAACGGATTTGTCTGAAATTTGGAATGGAGATAGCTTTTACCCTAGATTAAGACGTAGGCTACTTTTATACCAGAAAAGGGTTCCTGTGGGAAAACCACGGATATACCCGCGGGGCTCAGCTAGTAGGTAATACCATAAACTATCAGATTAATATCGCACTAAACATTATTAGGGGCAGTTAGTTCACGCTTTTGCTTGTGAGAAAGATCTCGTAAAGATAAGTGTGAAATTAACTTTCAATGGAGGTTCCGTATTCGTATCTTGGGGGCCACTCTTATCACCATGGGGTATCAAAAATTACCTGCGACGTATTCTCAGACCTAACAAACATACACAAAACATTTCATAAAAATCGATCAAGTCATTTCGGAGGAGTTCACTATCAGACATTGTGACACGAGATTTTAATATATTAGACGAACGACGAAAAACGTTTCCTAACACTCATCATCATCATCATCATCAGCCGCAAGAAGTCCACTGCTGAACATAGGCCCCCTCGTTTGAACGCCCCCATAACCGGCTATTTAGCCATTTGCATCCATCGGCTCCCTGCTACTCTTACAATGTCGTCGGTCCACCTAGTGGGGGGCCTACCTACAGAACGTCTTCCGGTTCGTTGTTGCCACTCGAGAACCTTTCTTCCCCATCGGTTTGTCGAGCGATGTGGCCTGCCATTGCCACTTCAACTTGCAAATTCTGAGAGCTTCGTTAGTGACCTTGGTTTTTCGGTGAATTTCCCCAACACTACTGAACCCTAAAAACTAACTCATGATTTATTCCTTTAATTTGCGATTACGGATGAACAAACTACCGTAACAAGCCTCCGGGCGAAAGTTCTCGATATAAATATGAAAAACAACATTTACATCGGCCAACTGGTAATATTCCGTTAGTATTCCCGTCGCGTGGACAACTCCGGTAACATTTCACACGGTAAGACACTTGCCCGGGTAAATCATGTAGGGTCGGTACCGGTGCGTGCTCGGACGTCCACTTTGGTACCTACGGCTAATACGGAGTTGAGCTTGACGGGAATTTGATATCCGGAGGGGAGAGAGACAGCCGTATTACTTTTAGTGTTGAAACGCGTGAATTTTACTAAAATATCGCAACAAATATGTCAGTGTTTTTGTTTTCCGATAAGTATTATTTGGGAACCTTCAAATCTTGAGTGAATAGGTATCTTCTAGGCAAGCATGTTCCATCATCGACCTTGTCATCACTTACCATCTAGAGAGACTGGCATCAAATTCTTACTAATAAAAAATACTTTGAAACTGTTACTTGGTGGTAGGGGTATGACATTTTATTTCTAGTGCTCGCGTTTCAAGCAAGCGCCTATTATGCGTAGCGGTTCGTCAACCCCACTTGTGAGCGAGTTCCCAATCCAGGTACGCCATCTTCGTCCATTAGTGACTTATCCACTCATACGTCCAAAAATGTCAAAATTTTCACGCGTCAAACGTCCGAAAATATTCTCATCACTTTTCACCACGACTGCGCATGACCTTATCATCAAAAGCGATCACTAAGATTTACTATAGCTTTCTGACAACAAAAAATACTTAATAAGTTAAAGTTGGAGGGTATCAAGAAAAAAGTCGTATTTTCATTTAATTTCGAATTTCACAGGAAAAGTAAAATAGCTTTTACCGACAAATATTTTACTTAGAATAGTGTAGTTTATACCCTTTCAAATGATATCAATATCTCAATGTAAATGTTTTGCATTAATTAGATAAAATAAAATATTTTTCTGAATTACAAAATTTTTGTAGTAAACAAGAAATTTCTCATTTTATGAATTTTTCAACCTAAAAACGTTATTTGTGTCTGTTAACGCGATGATAGTGAAGCATAAGCTTATATTTCGCAATGAGTTTTACAAAAACAATCGATTAGATGGGACTATAAAGGTTAAGCTTCGATCTGCTCTTTCAGCCTTTGATCTGGAGTTCTCAGAAGATTCCACTTCGTCCCTTTAGCGGCAAAACAAGTGCTAAGAATAAAATACGTAGAAATCAGAATTGAAAAGAATAATAATTATTTGCAGAGCACTTTTACCGAAGCACGCGTTCAAAAGATAGCAACATTGAAAGCTTAATGGAACGGAATAAACAAATGGCGTGTACACGTTTTCACCAAAAAGCTGTTGAAATAAAGCTCCCAGAGAAGCAAAGCTAATTACATCGCACCGTTTGAAAATAGCGAAGAAATAATATTTTATTATGTCAAAACAAATTATTGACGGGTAAAAAGTTATTTGTATCAAGTGAGATTTTTTTAATTTTACTATATATAGACGACCGATGTGGCGCAATGGGCGGATAGCCGACTGTGAAACGTGAGGTCGCAGGTTCGATTCCCGCTACAGAACAAATATTTGTGTATTGAAAAAAAAAAGCGCAAGTATTTGTTCTGTGTCTGGATGTTGTGGATCCCCGATCCTCGTAGTTTCTGATACCCTAGATACAGGGAAACCTAGTTAGGGGTCAGAGCTATGTATGTGATTGTGCGGGCATTATTATTATTATATATATTATTATTACCTAGTAGACCTAGCCTGCTGTACAGTCAACGACAAAAGTCGCTGAACTATCACTCTTTTTTTCTATTATCCTCATCATCTTAGACACCAATTTTTTACCTCATCATCACCTAAAATCAGTTGTGTTATGTTGTGGTCAAAATGAGACCATGTAAAATGTAAAAAAAACAATAATAATTACTGATTTGAAACACATTTGAAAATCGAGAACGTTCAGCTACTTTTGTCCCTGACTGTACCTTTAAGTACGTAAATATTAATTAAATACATAGTTTATTTATAACGTTTGTTTTTTAAATCCAAAACTTAAAAAATGACGTTTATACAAATAGCTTTTCACTCGTCGTTATGTTACAAGCTACGGATACGGAACAAATGGAAATAAGAAGAATCAGAATTTTATTAAAATAATATTAGAATGAAGAGATACAACCGACGGTGTTCTTGTCGATTGCCGGATGCCGGTTTGCGGATAGCAGATCTTGCTTCCTTGCCGGATGAACTCAAAATCTTCAAAACGAATTTGTATAGGACTCAGAACTGTGCCTGTTATATAAGCCACATTTAGAATGGAATGGAAACATCTTTAGTGTTGGGTAAGTAAGTATTTTTGAAAGGGTTCGGATCAAATTTCAGTCAACCTAAAGAATGTACAATATGCCCAAAAATACCTAATGTGTGTGTGTTTGGAAATCGTTTAGCCTTATTCGATGAGAATGTTCCGTTCTTGTACTACATTTGACATAATATAAGAGAAGAGTGGATAAAAAAGGCTGTGGTCACTGAGAAAGTGTCCCAAATATTTATGAAAATTAGCTATTTTACTGAAAGGAAAACTACCTTCATTTTCAAAAATAAGTAAATATGCGTTGAAATATTTTTGATAAATCATCTGGTTGAGCCGGGATTTGAACCTGTAAAATGTAACCGAAGAACCGTACATTTCCAACATAAACGCTAAATTTAAGAATAATACATTAGTTGCTATGAGTAATCGAGGGGACTACGATGGATAAAGCCTTGCTACATTTCCTCCTAACAATTTTGCTATATGACCAATATTTTGTACCGCAATCCCCGCTGGTATTGCAATTTTCTAAGCAATATTGCAGGTGTTGAATAAAATCTATACAGTGACTGCCGTCAAGTGAAGGAAACGCGACGGTGACCGCTTTCATCCTGCAACTCCTCTAGCAATTTGCTACTTCAGAAAATATTTGAAGTCTGAGAATTGGAACAGATATACTAGGGGTACGTACCTAGTACCTAGTTCTTGGGTTTTCCGATGTCGATTCGATTCAAATAAAAATCGATTGAAGATTTTTAAATCACTTTTTTGCGAAACTAATCGATGCTAAGATCGTTGTGAAATCGACCATCTATTCTGTTTCAATTATTATAGTCTATCATATTAATTGTACCTTATCTACAACCTAAAATCATAAAATATGTTTGTTTGAAATGACAGACTCAAATCTGCGCTTATGTAAGTTTTTTTTTTTTACTATTTACAGGGTAGCATTTGACCACAAGTCACCTGATGTAAAGTGACGATGTGGTCGAAGATGGCACCACGCTACACCTGGACAGGGATCTGGCTCTCAAGTGAGGCTGCCGGAACACACCGATAGGTGCTTGGCGACAGATTCTTAACAAGAGGGTGGTAGCTAGCCAGGCGAGTACTAGAAAATACCCTACCACCAAGCTATGGTTTCATCACGATATTTTCCTTCACCGAAAGCTCAAGCTAATTGTAGGATTCGAACCCACGTCCTACGGATCGCAACCCGACGTCACTACCACTGAGCCATAATCGCTATAAAAGTAAGTAGAGATTAATGCTTGCGTCATTCTAAAATACCAGCCTCAGATTCCGAATCGATTCATGAGATCGATCTTTGAACCCACGATTGGCAACCCTAGAAGGTACTGAGTGAAATCATTCGAGTCTTGGTTTTCTCTTATAGTTTTACGCTGGCTTTGAAAAGCGGTTGTTAAGAGCCAGCATAACGTCGTTGACCTTGCTTGATCAAGTGAAACTGCTCCGCGCACTCCGCGCATCCCCTCACCAAAATTACGCGATCTGCGGCCAACGCGCCCGAAGCGACGCTCTCGCCATGCGGCGCGGCGCGGTACCTCTACTAATCGAGCCCGCCGTATCTACATATATACACAGTAGCAACATCCTACTATAATATTATAAATGCGAAAGTTTGTGTGTGTGTGAATGTTTGTTACCACGTAACTACTGAACCGAATTTGACTGATGAAATTTAGAATGTAGACAGTTTAGGTATTGGACTAACACATAAGCTAATCTATTTTTGAAAAGTCAACTCTGAAAGGGGTAAATAAGGTAGATAAGTTTGTATGAAAAATGTCATTCCTTGGTTCGATTGACTCAAAAATAGGTACAAATAAACCTTAAAGTAAATCATTGAAAACGCATTTTTTATTTTTTGATATGTATTACTTCTACGGGGTGTGCCATAGAGTTTTAAAGTTTGTATGGCTTTTTTTTATTCCTTATGTGGATTTTCTTAAAAGTAGGTACAAATAAACTATAAAGTAAATAATTAAATACGTATTTTTTATATTTAAGAAAACCCCTAGAGGTTGTGCAATGGCGTTCTAAAGTTTGTACAACACATCAATTCCCACGCGGGCGAAGCCGCGGGGCACGGCTAGTAGTCACTGCCGCGCCATTTGAATGTGCGCGTGAGTGAGTAGCGAGCGCCGTGTACGCAGGGACCGGCCTGGGACTCAGTAGGGCTGTGCCACGCGTTTGATCGCGCGCATTTATGTACTACACTGCTCGCTCGCTCGGATTTGCTGCTCTCACTGACTATTTCATTTGTATAGTTTATAATAAATCGTATTTATTAATTTATAATTATTAAAATGTCTTTAATATGCAACCCATTTATGAATTGGTAAAACTTTTTAATAAATTACATGATTAAACACCTTGCGCTGTCATAATACACAGATAATATAATCTATAAAAAAAGGCATGTTAGTTACAACACTTAGGTATAAGTCGATAACGGCTGGACCGATTTTTATAATCTTTGATTTTTTGCATTTGTCTTCGTCCGGAATAAGATAAAATATGATACTCATAAATAATAAAATTAATCATTCATTTGTTGTAAATGGTATACCAAAATGCAACTGACATGGTGTAACAAAACACAACTGACAGCTAAACGTAATGTTGTCTATGGTTGATATTGAAGTTGTGAATTGAAGATGTTTTTGTTTTATGCGAGTTTATTTATTACTAACGTTAATTAATTTTAAAATCCTAAATCTGCTCATTTATTGCCTCTTATGCGGAAAGAAGTTCGCCGGGTCAGCTAGTATTTAACTAAAAATAAAAGTGACAACCCTATGCATCACCGCAAGAGTAGGCAATTAACTCGCCGCGGCACTATGCACCTACCACTCATGGCCTATAGGTAGTTCATCGTACGACTTTCAGCTACAAAAATATGCGGAGAAAAGTGGCACAGGTCCGTTCAGCACGGCGGCTCGTCCCGCACTGACTTTATGGGCGAATGAGGGGTGTACGTGCCGATTTGCGAGTATGAAATACGTAAAAAATTCGCAAAAAATAATTAAAGCAGTATTTTCAAAAAATGGCCCGAAGGTGTCCTGGGTATTATATTTTTTTATAAGCTGATGGTATTAACAAGTCTTTGTTACATATATAGTTTAGGAGTAAAGTAGTATTAAACTTTTAGGAAATGGGGACTTTGCACATTTGTTTTCAATATATAAATACATTTTTTGCATTTTTCGGCCTGAAGGTGTCCTGCTATATATCAAGTAGATTAACATATATTTTTATTAGATTTTTTTTAGACCAGAATTACACAGAAAAATAGCTTTAAATAACCCCATTTTTGGAAACCTGCGCCTTAAGAGACGCATTACACAAACGATTTCGCGCTTTTTCTCAAGAGGTCTGCATTTTGGTTGCATTTTTCGCAATAAAAGATTACTTTTACTCCTACATGGTTTAGGAACTAACAAATACGTTCTTTTGGACTTTTATAATTAGTTATTGACTTCTTACGCGTTAGTATAAACAATAAGCATATACAAACTGAACATAAATCAGCTCTTTTAATAACTGTAAGATACAATCTTAACCCGAGAAATATTATCATTATTTTATACTAGTTGCGCCACGCGGTTTCACCCGCGTCTTCTCGGTATCAAACTTTTTCCGGGATAAAAAGGAGCCTATGTGTTAATCCAGGGTATAAGCTATATGCATTCCAAATTTCATCAAAATCGGTTTAGTAGTTACGGTGTTACGTGGTAACAAACATTCATACACACACTTTCGCATTTATAATACTAGTACGATTACTTTGAAACATAAATGGGATATTAAAGTTTGTAGGGAAAATATCAACTTCGATTCGAATAGCAACTAAAATAAATACATATCTAGAGATTATTTATTTAACGTTATCTTATCAAATTAATCTCGTAATTATTAGCTACCCAGTCAGAGATAGACACCTCTGATTAAATCCTCCTCTCGGCCCATAAGAGATAATTACTAGGGTTGCTTACACACGAACAAAACGCGTTCTCGTTCAACGCTCTCCGATATAGGGCGCTTACAGCTATAGCACTAAATGGCGAAGATAAGAAACGAATGCCATTTAACAAGATCTCATTGTGCTGATGGTACTTCAGTTGCGCAATCATAAGGGGAGTTTCAAACGAACGGTACGTTTATTAGTTGTTTAATTATAAAGTAGATTAACTTGCACTATTGCCAAGAAAATATTACGTCGTCAACCCTATTGGTAGGGTTTTCGCAAAGTAAAGTAACTTATTTTCTAATCTAATTTAATGTTAATGCTGGACAATTTAAATAAACTGAATAATGCGAAACTTTGTGTGGTATTTGTAACTACTCAGCTTCATAATGGCTGAACGAGTTTTCATTAAATTTAATTTCCACGCAGACTAAGTTGCGTTGTTCGCTACAATCCCAAGCTTTTTGTCATATAACTAGTGCGATATTTTATAATCATCATCATCATCATCAGCCGGAAAAAGTCCACTGCTGTACATAGGTCTCCCTCTTTGAACGCCACCGTAAACGGCTATTTAATCTTAACATCTGAATTCTGAATGACTTTCTTTCTTTGGTTTTTTCTTTAACAAATTGTGTTTTTCGAAAATTGGTTTAGTGTTGCTGAACAACGCCATCTATTGTCAAGTAGCAACAAAACAGTATTACTTACTACTCGCCGATAGATGTCAGGAAGAGATAATTTTTCAGTTTATGTTTAAGTTGATTTTATCGATATATTTAGATACGACGTTTTCTAAAAATGAAATTTAGATCGATTTATCGCCCCCGAAACCCCCTGCATGAAAATCGTTCATTTCCGTGATTCTGATTATATAAATCTTTATATCGTTATATTCAAAATTTGCTCGTTTAAAGGTATTAGATAGCTAATAAACCTTACTAATAAGATTTCTCTTTGGCTATTATGCAAGTTCCAACGTACAATATACCTAAGTAAAGCGTTCACACACGTACGGCACCCCTAAAGCTATCTGCTACCATCACATAAGGTATAATTTCCATGTCTCCGCGAATAATGACGTTGATAACATTCGAATCGAGTCCGTTAAGATAAGTGCGTGCGATAGGCTACAGGTATCAACATCTGTTCATGTTACCCCAGATTTGGTGTTCCCTAGAGTTTATACGTTACTAGAGGTGAAGTAGTCAGTAGTTTGGTTGCAGTTTTCTTTAGTGATGCCAACTTAACCCTTTTTCTGCTTGTTTAGTCCTAACAATACCGAATGATTTAGCCTACCCTTAATCTAGCCCAAAATTATCATCTATCAAAATCATACAGACATAAACCAAATTTAGGGATATTTTTTGCTACTCATGTTATTTTGAGTCTTAGTGTTTTAATTACCATCAAGTATTCGAAAACATGCATGAGTGACGAGGACTACGATTTTTAAACTGCATATAACTTACCGGTTTGTTCCGGCAGCACTACTTGAAAGCCAGTTCCTAACCCAAGTATAGCATTACGCCATTTTTGATCAAGTGTCACGGTAGTTGATCACGCTACTCTGTAAGGGAAAAGCATATTTTTTCAGAAATGATTTGGTGAATAAACACTAGAATTATTTCATTATCCAAATTTAATTTGTAACATACACAATAAGTAATCAATGATATTTAAAATCAAATACTAATTGTTCTAAGTTGGCAACTAGGCCCAATTTCGTCATTTATGGACATATCTCGCTTAATAATCTGATACCTAGATGACAACACTGGTTTTCTCATTTAATTACGGAGAGCCTCCTTGAACCTCGGAAAATTGTTCCGTCACTTCAACCTACTGAGCCATATTATGCCCATTGTCCACACTTTCACAATAACAGGAAAAAAACGTTGAGAATCTTCTAAATTATCGCTACATCATAACGGGCCGAAACGTCCCGGGGCCGCCTCCAGGGGCCACCTTATCAAAAACTCCGTACGACGCCAAAAACTTCACTTATTTGTTTTTATCGTTCTTTGGGTCTATTTTATTTTATCGCGAATAAAAAAATATATATAGTTTAAAAAACTAAAAAAAAACACTTTAAAAACGCACTGAAAAATATAAAATAATTAAATTGACTTGTATTGGTTACGATATAATGGTTAATTCAAAAAGTGTGGAGCGCTTTTTGGTTGTGTGTACTTTTATTTACCCAGTAAAAGAAGCGCTCCACACTTTTTGAATTAACCATTATATCGTAACTAATACAAGTCAATTTAATTATTTTATATTTTTCAGTGCGTTTTTAAAGTGTTTTTTTTTAGTTTTTTAAACTATATATATTTTTATTTTATTACTTTTTAGTCTTTTGTTACCAAGTCCAATCTATTTGTCTCATCAAGACGAATCATATGAGCCCAAACACGAGGGGTTTACTAGAAGCCACTGCAGAGATCCCCTACCCACCTTCCGGTTGCATCATCAGATCCTCGGCACCAAGTTCAATCTATTGGACTCATCAAGACGATTCATATGAGCCCAAACACGAGGGGTTTGCTAGAAGCCACTGCAGAGATCCCCTACCCACCTTCCGGTTGCATCATCAGACCCTCGTCACCAAGTCCAATCTATTGTACTCATCAAGACGATTCATATGAGCCCAAACACGAGGGGTTTACTAGTAGCCAATGCAGAGATCCCCTACCCACCTTCCGGCTGCATCATCAGATCAGGTCGATGATACCAAATTATTGCATTGTCACCGAGATTACATACACATACAAAGTTTCAAGTCGATACGACAATTAGAAGTAGGTGAAAATTGACTTCTAAGATTTGATTACATTGTTAGTTAGTTAGTTAGTTAGTTAGTTAGTTAGTTACAAGTCAAGCTAATAAAAGTGTTTTAAAAATCGGAGCGCCCAGATGTAATTGTAGGCTTTGGGGGCGTGACGTCACGCTGTCATTATTGTCTCGCTTCTGACTCGATTCGAAGCGAAAGGGTGATATAGCTATTGCCGTTAAGTTTTCTTACAATTTGCTGAAAAGGAATTTGGTGAAGGCAGTTTCTTTGTGACTCTAAAACTGGGTATACAAAATTGTATTATGAATCCTACTGTAAAATCATAGGTCATAGGGTGGGATTGAGAAGAAAATCCTCACATTTACATGTTGTCCTTCTTCCACGCCTATGGATAACATTTTATTTAGCACATAACGGCACGGAAATCAACAAATCATTCACGCAGCGCGGATGGACGTATTTTTTGCATAAAGATAGTTTGTAAACCGAAGAGTGACATATAGGTTACTTTTTATCCCGGAAAATGCGCAGTTTTTGGTGGGAAATTTAACGCAGATTCTGTCGCAGATAAAACCGCAGCTAATAATTATACTAAGAGAAGAGTATTTTTTAGCGACTATTACTCACGCCTTGTCTTTGAAAAATGTCAACCGCATTTTGTTTTCAAATGACCAGTTTTTTGGTCCGTTCCCAGTGTTAACTATAGTCAAAAAGGTAAGAAACAAATGACTAATGGTTAATTCTGTTACATTTTTTTAACTTGACTACACACTGAGAAAAAAAAAACTGACTTTCCTTCCGAGTCTTACCCACCAAGACAGATTCCTTCCTTATTAAAACACTTTTATTAGTTTTACCTTAGTTTTCCTTCTGAATTACATTCAAAGCCTTCCCTTTTGACTCAGAAGGAAAACGGTATTTCGGAAGGTCTTTTTTCTCCGTGCAGTTAAAAAACCGGCCCTAATCGTGCACATTGCGCAACTAGCTCTTATTTCCTAGGAAATACGAATAAAATCCTCATTCAAACAAAAACGAGCAATGCTAATTTGTCAATCGATGACAACGGAAAGCAATCGGCGCTTTGAAATTATGTGACGGTATCCGTCCATTGGTGTCGGCTTTCGCAATTGAGAAGCAACATGGATTGCGAAAAGTACTGTGCGAAATAATAAAATCGTCACGTTACGCGTGGATTGAGAACTGGCTCTCACGATCTAAGTTTTAGCTAAGACTATCGCCGCATCTATATATACCGTATCGGTGTGTTCTGAATTTCTGATGGTACATGAGAGTCGGTTCCCAATCCAGACGTACCGTGATGCCACCGTTAACTACATCGTCACTTAAAATAAAATTGCTTGGTGCTAGGGTTTTCAGCTCGGTAGTAGGGCATTTTCTAGTGCTTGCCTAGCTAGCCCCCTCAAGTTAAGAATCTATTGCCAAGCACCTATCGGTATCGGTCCAGATGTAGTGTGGCACTATCTTCGACCACATCTTCACAACATCAGGTAACCTGTAGTCAAAAATATCCTGAAAGCACTTAGTAAAAAAAATACATGAAGTGAATTGAGGTCAAACGCGTAAGATCTGACGTAGAGACTGCAACCCGCAGAGAAAGGTTTGCCGTCATTTGTCATATGTAATTAATAACCAGAATAATAACACAGAGAAATGTAATACCTCCTAGACCAATTTCACAAGGTGCGGCTCTTATCAGTTAAAGTGATCCAGACAATCCAAACGCAGAGGAGTAGTAACAAACTATACGGAGTGGTATATAACAAAAATAAATCGATGAAAAATAAATGATACATCATTACATTATTATAGTAGCTTGTACGTGGCTAATTACCAATTCTATTCATCAGGAAACCTTACTGAACCATTGTTCTCGATTAAACCACGTCTTTTCCACTCCGCGACAGAGCACATCTCAACTTAAAAAAGTTAAAAAAATAAAGCTATTTCCACCACTGCGAAATGAGAGTCTTGCGAAAACAATGCGCCAGCCTCGCGTCTTTCAAACGCAGCCTTTGAAATTCTGCTTCAAAGCCTGCATCAGAGTTGGGTTTTTGAAATATTGTTCGCAGTTACTAATGGAACATGAATTTTTAACCTACTTCGATAAAAGCGGCTCTCGTAACCTACCAGATGTACATTTTGGCCTTTGCAAAGGTTATTATTACCTAAAATATCGGTCGCGATATATTTGTAAGGATATAAAATGTGGGCACGAGAGAACTTTCTCGGAAAAATCGAGGCAAATATTATTTGAGTATTATCGGTTAACCTTATTGGCCTCGTCTGTGCCTGTTATTACAATTTCTATAAATGCTCATTTGGAATGGTATTCAAACTCAACATTACGCGAAGTAACAGAATATATATAGCTAGGAATCATCATCAGCCTTTTATGGTCCCCCTGCTGGGACTTGGACCTTCTCTCAGAGAGAGTCTGGGACATAATAATGTAATAGATAGATAACCATGCTAGCCCGGTGCCGGTTGGTAAATGCCGCATGACTCGCATGTCCTGGAATGTTGTAGTTCTTGGACGTGACGGTTTCCTCACGATGTTTTATTTACTGTTTTGACACATGGAACATTTTTACTTAACTTGACGGGGCCGAGAAGAGAAATAGACTTGGTATCGTTTGGTCGGTTTTCTAGATAATATCACCATCAAGTTTAGAATCTGTTGCCAAGCACCTTCCGCCGGCGGTCCCACTTCAGTGCCAGTTCCCTAGATAGCGTGGTGCCTTCGACCATGAGATATAAAAAAGAAAGAAAAACTCCTCTTAGAAATAAACCTTTATCATTATTAGTGCCCGGCTATTTCACCCGCGTGAAGACAACAGGGACCATGCATTTTTCCAAGATAAAAAGTAGTCTATATTGCTCTCCGGCCCATAACCTAATACAAAATATCACGTCGTTCCGTTGGTTCGTTGCTGCGTATAAGAAAGACAAAACAAGAAATACACTTTCGCATTTATCTAAGGGTGCAGAAGATTATTAAGGTACGTTTCCAGAGCTGTGCAAGGAAGAAATCCGCCAATAGGATGCAAAGGAATGAGCGATGCTAGGAAAATGCAGTAATCCAATTGGTAGATTTTTCCTTGCAAGAAATTGAGAACTTTGAGCGCTTTATTTTTGTACGCTGATTCTATCTAGTAGAATAATCTAGTAAAATTACTGAACCTAAACTATGAAACTACATATCCAAAAATGCCTAGAATCAAACTAGATTGAGGACTTTTTGAGGTTCCCTTTAAAACTGCCTCAAACATGGTGCACACTTTGACATTCAAAGCTCTAGGTGGAAATACATTTAATTAATAGACATTTCGCTAACAATAAGCCGAATGACTTGCTACATTAACTTTGATAGAAGACAACCAAGACTCCCAGACATTATTCAGTCTCTGTTCAGTGCCGACGTTCGGAGCTTGTACCATTTCTGAGACCACAATTAGCCATTCTCTTCGCCCGGCAGCTGTTACCCAATGACAATATAGCTGCAACTACATAGCGCATAATAATTTCCCTTCCTTGACTTGTTATAATACACCCTGAAGTGTTAAGAACTTTCTCAGTACCTACCTCACGATACGCGCTTCTTTCTCCCGCATACTTGCAAAATGTGGAACGAATTTCGCAAGTCTTTCCGCGGTGCTACAAATTGCCGCTCTTCAAGATGGGTGTGAAATCAGCAACTTCCCCGGTGTTGCAAGTCCATAGGCGACTGTGACCGCTTCCCATTAGGCGGGCCGTATGTTTGATTGCCAATCAATTAAAACTAATAATAAAAAATGTGGGTAATTTCATTGACTTGGAAAGTAGCAGTGTCAAAGCTAAGGTAGCGTGCGCAAATCAAAAGCGAAACGACCAAAACAGTGCTTTAAAATGGCACTGCTTGCCCGCCCACCGCAAGCGAAGTATCACAGTCGTTCTTTCATTATTTAGCTTTAAAGTTGTGTAATTTAATTTTAGATACAGGTGATAGATATTTAGCTGCAGCATCAAACTGTATCCTCCGATTTTGTTATCATCAGTTTTTTTTGTTTTGCCTACCACTATGGAATATCTGTCGCCAAGCACCTATCGGTGTGTTCCGGCAGTCTCACTTGAGAGCCAGTTCCCAGTCCAGGTGTAGCGTGGCGCCATCTTCGAACACATCGTCACTTAACATCAGGTGACTTGTGGTCAAATGCTACCCTGTAAATAAAAAAAAAATGAAGCAAATTTAATGACGTATTCACGTCAAAAACAGAAGAAACCGATTCTTCCCTAAAATATGATACACCGCAAAATATTACTATTGCTTATTACATCTAAGCATTACATACAAAATACAAGAAACTATGTAATTTTGCCCAAAGTACATTTATAGCCTTTATCATTAAGGCTGGTTTCATTGTATCTTGCTAGCTCTGCTACAAACCAATTATGTTTTATGTAAGAGAATAATGGTTTAATGTCGAAATTAGTTTTCGTATATAAATAGAAACTTCGCACTATCAATTACAAAGTTTGTCTAATTAACTCGAGGACAAAGACATCTCGTTTCGAGAACTGCTAGAAGTTTAATGTGTTATAGGGCAGGTACAATTTGGGTACCAACGCTCCTGGATGGTGGCAAATAAGAGTAGGTATGTTTTGAGATAATTATAATATGACTCAATTACTGACAGTTCTACGATGATAAGGTACTTTCTAGTGCTTGCCAGATTTGTTTTCTAAGTACCTACTTCTAGAAAGGTAGCGTTTGACCACAAATTCATAAGTTAAGTGACGATGTGATCGAAGGACACCACTCTACGACTTAAAAACTGACTCTAAAATGTGGCTGCCGGAACTCACCTATAAATGCTTGGTGAGTAGCGACAGATTTTTAACTTGCTCGTTATTAATATGAAGTGTTTTGTGTGTGTATGCCAGTTCTCAATCTAGGCCTAGTGTGGCGCCACTTTCGACCACATCTTCACTTAACAGCAAGTGGCTTGTGGTCAAACGCTACCGTGTAAAAAAAAACTACAACAATATTTAATGTTTCTTACATCAAAAATGAATACCTACCACAGAATAACTTACACGTGATTTTTAAAACAAAATGTAATGCAAAAAGTTTTGTCAGAAGTGGGATTCGAACCCACGCCCTCAGAGAGGACCAGAATAGCTCGCACTCATGTTCAATGAGCAAGGTTACCTTGAGTCTGGCGCCTTAGACCGCTCGGCCATCCTGACGTATGACATGTGCAGTGAAAATTCAAGTGAAGTTTTTATTGTAACTCGTATTAGAACTGATTTGTATAGACTTAGCAATAGAATTTTCGAGTGAAAAGAAAAACAATAGCACTGAATAATGTCATAAGGTATGTACTTAGTTATGTACTATGTGTAATATGTAGGTATGTATTTGTCGGTAGCACCAACTCGCAATAGCTCTATTCAAATCAAGATCTTCCTAATTGATGAAATCCATGAGGAATATCTCACATCCCCTTTATCTGTTTGATTCTAAACTCGGATATTATATATTCATAGTCATATGTAGCGTCTGTTTTATATAGTTATACCATTTAGAGCTAAAATTAGGTAGGTAGATATATTTATCAACCATGATCGTCTTACGCTTTAAACTAATAATCGATCCTGATCCGTTATCCACCGGTTTTGGATCGATATGTTATGTCATAATATGTCATCTTAGTAGTAATCTGTAAAGCCCTAGTACCTACTAAAATGACATATAATGACATGACATATCGATCCAAAACCGCGGATAACGGATCGGATCGATTATTATAAATTTCAGGCAATACTGTAAAACGGCCAGTTAGCCAGCGTAAGCTAATCAAGCAGCCAGTCGTCTCATTCTTCTCCGACTTGTTTTACAAATATCGTGACTTCTTACTGAAAACTCTATTTCATTCGATTATGAAGATGTGTCGACATAATTATCTCAATTGTAACCGTCTATGTATTAAATTCATGTTACGATTAACGATTATTACCTACATGACTGTTAACTTTATGATCGTTTTTTTGTTCGCATGGCAGATAACATTTTTCAATTTTCAATTTCAAAGTATCTTTATTAGCTTAATAATTAAATGTACAGTTCTAGTGTGAGTTTAATCCTAGAATTGACAAAAATAAATTAAATAGTGCGTTTCGTAAGCTAAACACTTTTATAAAACTTATATCATGTACTTATTGTTATTATGTAAAGTTGACAAATATCTAACGTGCGTAATTATTACGCAATGTTGGGGTACAAAATATGTAAGCTTTAGTTATAGCGTTACACTTTAAAAACTTTAATTATTAAAATAAGCAGCCTGTGGCGGTAGGTGAACAATTAAATCGCGAGCGCAGTACGCACGGCAGTAGGCAGTTAGCAACAAGAACAAAGCGAGCTAGCAGGCTGTCACTCACACATTGACAAGCGAGCGCGAGCCGCTGAGAGACGCGCGCGCCATATCGCTCCACATGTCGCTAGAATCGCTAGATGATACGGGCGGGTATAGCGTGCGCGCGCGCGGCTGCGGACAGCGGGTCGCGCACACCTGCGAGGATGATCTCTATTCATCGTAAGCGAGGAATAAGTGATGAGGTAGTTTGTATCTATTGTATTTGTCGATGTATGTTAAATTAATATTACGAGTTTTACAAATATTTTTAATTAGTTTATTTTTATTTTTGGGATTGCTGTGTATATAGAACTTTTTTGACAATTTGTATATAAATGAATTTATGCTAGGGAAGTTTATTTTTATATGTAGTTTTTTAAGATTCGTATAAAAAGGAGTGTCATACGAGTACTTCAGGGCTTTGTTTTGAATAACTTGCAGTTTATTAATATTGGTGGGACAAGTGCTGCTCCATACAGGACAAGCGTATGTTATGCAGGGACGGACTAAAGTGCGGTAAATATTTAATTTAGTTTGACAACTAAGACATGACTTCCTGTTTAGGATCGGACTAAGAGCATTAAGTGCCTTGGTCCCTTTGAGGCGTAATTTAGAGGTGTTTTCAGACCAGTTGAGTTTATTATCCAGGACAATGCCCAGGTATTTAACTGAACGACTCCAGGGTATGCTATAGCCGTCTATCTGCAATTTACGTGTAGGAAGAGAACGTTGTCTGGTAAATAGTATAGCCTCAGTTTTAGATGTATTAAGTTTTAGTTTCCATTTTAGGAAAAATGAAAGGAGAAGATCAATGGACAACTGTAGGCGATCAATGATTAAGTCTGTGTCTTTAGATGATGTGAATGAAGCAGTGTCATCCGCAAAACAAGCCAAACTAGTGCGAGTCTGTATTGGTAAATCATTTAGGAAGACCAAGAATAGGTGAGGTCCCAAGATTGAGCCTTGTGGTACCCCCGCCGGAACAGGTTTAGAAGATGACACGCAATCGTTTATGTGCACCTGAAATGAACGATTTTCTAGGTATGATTTAATCATTTTGACAAGTTGCATAGGTGTGTTTAGGCTAATTAGCTTGTGCAAAAGAGCATCGTGCCAAACTGTATCAAAAGCCTTTTCAATGTCCAATAGGAACATACCAGTTGATTGCTTAAGGTTAAGATGATGTGACACAGCTTCAGCTACTCTGGCCAACTGCTGGACAGTTGAGTGGCCTTTACGAAAACCAAATTGTTCGTCTATGAACGCGTTTTCAGTGACACGACTTAATCTAATATATATAATTTTTTCGAATAGTTTACCCAAGCACGGAAGTAAGCTGATTGGACGATAAGATGTAGGATCGGAAGTATCTTTACCAGGTTTATGGATTGCAATTACTTTTGCTTTTTTCCAAATAGATGGGAAATAGTTTAATAACAGGCAAGAATTGAATATCTTCGTAAGGAGGACGATGCCCTTCTGAGGTAAGTTTTTAATAAGTAAGTTGGATATATTATCTGGGCCAGGAGCTTTGCGAGTTTTAAGATTTTTTATACATCGTTTAACTTCAACTGGTCTTACAAGAATCATGGAAGATTTTTCAGGGGGATGACTATCCAAGGCTGTCAATGAGCAGTCAACTGTTGATTGCTCATCGCTCACCCAGGTATATGTCAAGAGCATGTTATTGAGGAAGGCATTAGCTAGAAAATCACTCTGGTCTTGCTGGATAGTAGTCAGAGAACCATCATTAGTTTTAAGTGCAGGGATGGGCGGAGCAGAATTGGATCTCAAACCTTTCGCAATGCGCCATATATCAGTGCCAGGATTGTCAACTCGTTTTAATTTACTGTTCCATTTCTCGTCGTTATATGATTTTATAGACTTGTTAATTTCAGTCTGTAGTGCGTTGACTTTATGGTTTAATTGCTTACGTACCGAGACGATGAGTTCGGCAGCAGCATATCTACGCAAACGATTTTTCTGCTGAATTAATCGTTTAATGCGTCTTGGTAATGAAGAGTTCCACGGAGAAAGAACCGAAGTAGGAACGCTTAAGTCTCTAGAATCGATTATGGTTTTTTGAAGTTGTATAATGTTTGAATCAATTTCATCTGTGGTTTGATAAACGTGACTAGATAGGGAAACGTTGTTATTTATTGTCTGGCGGTATTTATACCAGTCTGCTTTAGAAAAGTTAAATTTTATAGTTGGTTTAAGAGTAATTTTGGCAGTAAAATTCACAAGGACTGGTAAATGGTTAGAAGATAGGGCTGGAATTGTAACTATATCGTTTACTGTGTGGAAATTTTTCGTCAGTAAGAGATCAGGGTTTGAAGGTTTGTGTGAGGCACGATAATGAATGAGGGTTGGGTCTTGTGGACCATGAATAACAAATTCACTGTTTAACATATGCTCGTATAGCCGCTTTCCATGGAGATTAAAAGTTCCAGGGGACCAGTATGGGTGTTTGGCGTTAATGTCACCCGCGACTATTACTCGGTTTCCCGTGGCCATAAGCGAGTCAAAATCACTAGTTAATAAAGGCAAATTAGGGGACTGGTAAACCGAGAAAAGCATGATACTACCAGTAGATAATTTGATGGAGATACCGATTACTTCAAGGTTAATGGTAGCCGGGGATGGAACAAGGCTATGGGCTAGATCAGATCTAACCAGCATAGCTACGCCTTGGCCAGTGCCATCGCAACGCTTGTCCCTACGATAGCAAGTGAAACCCGAAATATCAAATATTATTCGATCTGTTAATCGAGTTTCACAAATAGCGATTGCGTCAACTTTAAGGTCACTTACCAGGTCAGTAAGTTCTTGTTGCTTGCTGCGAACGCCATCAGCGTTCCAGAAAAATACACGGAGTTCATTTTTACTAGACATAGTGTCCCAGATGAGTTAAAATTAAAATAACCTTATCCATAAAAGTTTTGCACTTGATAAATTCCTGTTTCATGGACTTGATGGTACTAAGTATTTCCAACATTTCGGCGGTTGCCAGGTCGTGAGCGTACGTTTTTTCTACAGGTGTAGTTTGAGTCCATGTTTTTTCAGTGTTTGTGGATCCAGTAGGCTTGAAACTTTGGGTCTTGGTTGATTTCCATTCTTGCAATACATCAGGTGTTTGTATTGCTTGTAGTGGAGCCGCTGTGGCAGGTTTTGTAACTTTCGGGGCTAAGCGATCTTTATTGGTCGTTCGGGCCCAAATCTCATTAATCGGCGCAAGGGCCGATACGGAAGTGGGTTCAGCATTGTGTATAATTGTCTTACGTAGGGTTTCACGCTTTGATTGAATTCGCTCAAGGTATTTCAGTCGTTCAGAGCACTGGGCGTAATTGGCTGGGTGGTCTTCCTGGCAGTTACAACAGCGCGCAGATTCTACTCTATCCTTTTTCTTACATTCCCATGTAGGGTGGGCTAAGGCACACTTGACACATCTTGCGGGTCGGTTGCAGTTTCGTGATGCATGTCCAAAGCCTTGGCACCTAAAACATTGAGTTCCTGCTTTGTTGCTAGGTTTGAATCTTTGGATCTCGACAACGCAGTTTGAGAGGTACTTAATTTGCTTGAACTTGCCCATGTCAGTACCACTCGGAAGCTGAACGAGGAGCGGAGGACATTCAGTAGGGTACATTGTCTTGATTTCCGAGAAAGTTGCTCCAGCAAAACCGATTGAAGCCAATTCAGCAGGTAAATTTACTTGAATAAATCTTGGCAAACCTTTAATGACAGCTTTTGGGAGCTTTTCATCTTTTCTTGAGAAAGTATGGAATGCTACGTTTTCTTTCAGCAGGCCGTCTTTGACAAGTTGGTGGCCTTTGGCCGAGTAGCATTGTACTTTCACTCTGTTACGTCCTTTGTATTGAAGGTGAAATCCTTTTTCATACTTTTCTATGACATCTTTAATATTCTTGTGACTCCAGTCACCCAGAAGCTCAACCAGAATTGGTGGAATTTGGCTGATTGGCTTTTTCTTAGTAGCTTCTTTAAATGTCTCCGTAGCTACATCATCCACTGGTAGGCCGCTGAAGCGGTTATTTGTATGAGTTTCTTTGCCTTTATGGATATCTTTGGAAATGGCAATTTTTTTGGGCTGCTGCCAAATCAAACTTGATTGAGAACTTTTTGAGGTTCCCTTTAAAACTGCCTCAAACATGGTGCACACTTTGACATTCAAAGTTCTAGGTGGAAATACATTTAATTAATAGACATTTCGCTAACAATAAGTCGAATGACTTGCCACATTAAGTTTGATAGAAGACAACCAAGACTCCCAGACATTATTCAGTCTCTGTTCAGTGCCGACGTTCGGAGCTTGTACCATTTCTGAGACCACAATTAGCCATTCTCTTCGCCCGGCAGCTGTTACCCAATGACAATATAGCTGCAACTACATAGCGCATAATAATTTCCCTTCCTTGACTTGTTATAATACACCCTGAAGTGTTAAGAACTTTCTCAGTACCTACCTCACGATACGCGCTTCTTTCTCCCGCATACTTGCAAAATGTGGAACGAATTTCGCAAGTCTTTCCGCGGTGCTACAAATTGCCGCTCTTCAAGATGGGTGTGAAATCAGCAACTTCCCCGGTGTTGCAAGTCCATAGGCGACTGTGACCGCTTCCCATTAGGCGGGCCGTATGTTTGGTTGCCAATCAATTAAAACTAATAATAAAAAATGTGGGTAATTTCATTGACTTGGAAAGTAGCAGTGTCAAAGCTAAGGTAGCGTGCGAAAATCAAAAGCGAAATGACCAAAAAAGTGCTTTAAAATGGCACTGCTTTCCCACCCACCGCAAGCAAAGTATCACAGTCATTCTTTCATTTAGCTTTAAAGTTGTGTAATTTAATTTTAGATACAGGTGATAGATATTTAGCTGCAGCATCAAACTGTATCCTCCGATTTTGTTATCATCAGTTTTTTTTGTTTTGCCTACCACTATGGAATATCTGTCGCCAAGCACCTATCGGTGTGTTCCGGCAGTCTCACTTGAGAGCCAGTTCCCAGTCCAGGTGTAGCGTGGCGCCATCTTCGAACACATCGTCACTTAACATCAGGTGACTTGTGTTCAAATGCTACCCTTTAATAGTAAAAAAAATGAAGCAAATTTAATGAGGTATTCACGTCAAAAACAGAAGAGCCTTACCTAAAATACGATACACTACGCAAAATATTACTATTGCTTATTACATCTAAGCATTACATACAAAATACAAGTAACTATGTAATTTTGCTCAAATTACATTTATAGCCTTTATCATTAAGGCTGGTTTCATTGTATCTTGCTAGCTCTGCTACAAACCAATTATGTTTTATGTAAGAGAATAATGGTTTAATGTCGAAATTAGTTTTCGTATATAAATAGAAACTTCGCACTATCAATTACAAAGTTTGTCTAATTAACTCGAGGACAAAGACATCTCGTTTCGAGAACTGCTAGAAGTTTAATGTGTTATAGGGCAGGTACAATTTGGGTACCAACGCTCCTGGATGGTGGCAAATAAGAGTAGGTATGTTTTGAGATAATTATAATATGACTCAATTACTGACAGTTCTACGATGATAAGGTACTTTCTAGTGCTTGCCAGATTTGTTTTCTAAGTACCTACTTCTAGAAAGGTAGCGTTTGACCACAAATTCATAAGTTAAGTGACGATGTGATCGAAGGACACCACTCTACGACTTAAAAACTGACTCTAAAATGTGGCTGCCGGAACTCACCTATAAATGCTTGGTGAGTAGCGACAGATTTTTAACTTGCTCGTTATTAATATGAAGTGTTTTGTGTGTGTATGCCAGTTCTCAATCTAGGCCTAGTGTGGCGCCACTTTCGACCACATCTTCACTTAACAGCAAGTGGCTTGTGGTCAAACGCTACCGTGTAAAAAAAAACTACAACAATATTTAATGTTTCTTACATCAAAAATGAATACCTACCACAGAATAACTTACACGTGATTTTTAAAACAAAATGTAATGCAAAAAGTTTTGTCAGAAGTGGGATTCGAACCCACGCCCTCAGAGAGGACCAGAATAGCTCGCACTCATGTTCAATGAGCAAGGTTACCTTGAGTCTGGCGCCTTAGACCGCTCGGCCATCCTGACGTATGACATGTGCAGCGAAAATTCAAGTGAAGTTTTTATTGTAACTCGTATTAGAACTGATTTGTATAGACTTAGCAATAGAATTTTCGAGTGAAAAGAAAAACAATAGCACTGAATAATGTCATAAGGTATGTACTTAGTTATGTACTATGTGTAATATGTAGGTATGTATTTGTCGGTAGCACCAACTCGCAATAGCTCTATTCAAATCAAGATCTTCCTAATTGATGAAATCCATGAGGAATATCTCACATCCCCTTTATCTGTTTGATTCTAAACTCGGATATTATATATTCATAGTCATATGTAGCGTCTGTTTTATATAGTTATACCATTTAGAGCTAAAATTAGGTAGGTAGATATATTTATCAACCATGATCGTCTTACGCTTTAAACTAATAATCGATCCTGATCCGTTATCCACCGGTTTTGGATCGATATGTTATGTCATAATATGTCATCTTAGTAGTAATCTGTAAAGCCCTAGTACCTACTAAAATGACATATAATGACATGACATATCGATCCAAAACCGCGGATAACGGATCGGATCGATTATTATAAATTTCAGGCAATACTGTAAAACGGCCAGTTAGCCAGCGTAAGCTAATCAAGCAGCCAGTCGTCTCATTCTTCTCCGACTTGTTTTACAAATATCGTGACTTCTTACTGAAAACTCTATTTCATTCGATTATGAAGATGTGTCGACATAATTATCTCAATTGTAACCGTCTATGTATTAAATTCATGTTACGATTAACGATTATTACCTACATGACTGTTAACTTTATGATCGTTTTTTTGTTCGCATGGCAGATAACATTATTATGATATAGAATCTCGGATTGGTATACAAATTATTACGTAACGTTACACGATTATGAAAAGGTCGCAAAATTAGTAAATTACTAATGTCATAATCCATTATTAACAATTGTGAAATGTCTCGATTATGACGATTTGTCATGATTGCAAGACGCTACTTGGAGACATACAAACTCGGGATCGGGAAACACAAACTCTCTCCAGTTTCGGTCCCTTTTCTTTGTTGAATTTGGATATTGACTGCGAAATGTTATAGTTTAAACAGTAAGGCGAAACTAATTCCAGAAATAGAGACTAACTTTGAATAGTTTCTGTGGTCCAATTTACAAGCGGCAACACCGTCGGCTTTGTTATCATGACGATTTTACTGGAACATTAACAAACCATTTGGAAGATTGGAAGTCTATAGAAACATTTTGTTTCATTGTCCACGCCTCCACTTTCTAATGCTGCGGCTACACTAACGGGTAATGCCGTTAAATAGCGCGATGATTGATGTTTGACATAAGTGTGGCCACGACATTTGACAACGACATTCACATTGGCGTTTGACGTTAGCCGATAACTCAAGTGCATTCACGTTGTCCGTTCAAGTGTAGACACTCACATAATTGCGTTAATAATTACCGCAATAGTTACCGCGATGATAGGCATTGACATTTCCTTTGACGTTGGCCTTGGTGTGGCCCCAACATAAAGAAACAATCATATTATTATTAAAACAAATGCCAAGTCATTTATTATCCAACTTATCATTCCCGCGCGATGCAATCTTTAATCTTTAACGCGCACCTCTACGTATGCAAATCTATTAAAAGTTAAATAATAAAGTAGAAATACAAAAAGAGTATTCTTTAATTATTTTTTCATCCTTCTACTAAACTATTAAAAACTTAAAAACTGTATTTACATTACCTACAATCCATATTTTCAAGCTATACGTCTATTGGTTGCAGCGACGCCCTTGCCAATAGGCACTAAGTATAGAATAGACTTCGCATACTCGCAATAGGAATACATGATTAAGATTACCCAAGAATGAGCAATCAATAAATTTAATTCAATCACTTCACAAGAAATTCATTTCAGTAACTTGTTGAAATAGGTAATAACATGGTTAGCTCTTGTCAGTGTTCATTCAGGTAAGCAAAGGTATAATTGACCTTTCCATTTGATCGACCATCAATGAGTTTGACTCCTAACTTTATTGCTTTGGATAAACCGTTCAATTAACATCCATTTGTCGCTTGACAATATGCTTGGAACTTGGTGTTATACGAGTTGAGTAGAGAAATTGTTTTTAGAGGGCAAATGTCTTAAAACGATTATTTTAGGGCCCATAGAGAGGCCTATTTATCTACCGAGTCTTAAACCAGACTTTTTTCATTAACTTACTGATAATAGCTTAGTGGTAGTGTGACGTCGGCTTGCGAAGTTGCGACCCGTAGATCATCGTGGGCTCAAATCTTGCAAGGAGCTTGAGTTCTCGGTGAGAAGAACATTCTGTAGAAACCCTTGCTTGGTAGTAGGGTATTTTCAAGTAAGTACTCTTCTGGCTCGCTACCATCATCTAGTTAAGAATCTGTCGTTAAGCACCTATCGGTGTGTTCCGGTAGCCTCACATGAGAGCCAGTTCCAAGTCCAGGCATCGCGTGACGCCACGCACCACACGCACCACCACATCGTTGCTTAACATCAAGTGACTTGGGGTTTAATGCTACTGTTGAGGACGTTAATAGCAACTAAAAACAATATTTCGAATGTACAAAATAATTCCAAATATAAAAGGTATAAAAGGTTTGTATGTATACATTATTGCGGTGCTGGCTGCCAACAGCTACACTGTAAAAAATACATTTATAAAAAAATCTAACAAGCTATATCAAAGAACATGTTGTCTATCAGCTTCTTTAGTTCAAACAGTATGTAAGCTCGACCCGAACCTACCCCAGCTTGCACCTGGTCGGGCTTATGTGTGGCTTGCGATTAAGTTCACTTCTTGTACCACACAAGACAGACAGCGAAATTCAACTGACTCCTCGGAAAACAAAGTTTGGAATCAGTTTACGGTACCAGCTCACTGTAATTTAACGACTGTCCTTCTATTATTGTTTTTCCAAGACTACGTTTGATCTCTAGCGTCCTATCCTTTTTTCACTGATGAGATGTAGCTCAATGGTCGAACAGCCCTGCAAAGCGTGAGGTCGTATGTTCGATTCTCGCTACGAGACAAATAAAATAAGCGCATGTATTTGTTCCGTGTCTGCGTCTTGCAGTTCCCCGATACACGGAGAAAAAAGACCTTCCGAAATACCGGCTTCCTTCTGAGTCAAAAGGGAAGGAATTGTGATTCAGAAGGATAGTCAGAATTTTTTTCTCAGTGTACATTTAAGAATAAGAATCAATCATACACAAATACTTAGGATAAATACATTATGAAGAAACATACACACACATGATGATTCATACTTATGATTTAGTGTCTCTGATCTAGTAAGAAGTCAGATACTTACTAAGGGCGTTATAGATAAATTTAACACTAGAAAAAACAAAAAGTTTCACTGAAGGCAGTCTTATCGCTCAAAGCGATCTCTTCCAGACAACCCAAAAGCAGAGGAATAGAACAAAACTATGGTCAGTGATATACAAGAAAAGAAAACAAAGTAGAAAAATAGATCATGCATTAATGGATGGATTTAAATTACCGGCCTTTTTTTCTGTACCTATAAACCTCTACTGCCATTAACGTCCCTACTGTTTGCTGTTTTTTGAGGTTTAAGACTAGCACTTTAGTAACTATAAGCCCAAGAAATGTAGAAATGTTGAAAGCTTTTTGCTAATACAACTTAATTTTAGTACAAGAGTCAACTTATATTCATTTTTACGAAATTAGGATGCCTGCCTGACCTCGTTTTCCTCACATAACGTGGCCTAGTAACTTTAGCAGGTATCATAATATAGTAGAGCTAGCTACTCCATTAGCTCTCAGATCTCTACTGCCGGTATTTTGTGACTCCACATTTTTCCTTTAAACCTTAAGGCTCTTCTTTCAACAGGCTCACCCCGAAGGCGACAGAGGGGTACTTTTTGCCGAGTAAGGCTGGCCATACACGGACAGCCTGAAGCAGTCAGGATCGACTGTTCCAAGCTGCGACTGCATAGTGAACTGCTGCAACTGTTCGAGCGGTTCGTGTATGTATAGTCAACGACAAAAGACGCTGAACAATTACTCTTTTTTTCTATTATCCTCATCATCTTAGACACCAATTTTTTACCTCATCATCATCTAAAATCAGGTGTGTTATGTTATGGTCAGAATGATACCATGTAAAATGTAAAAAAAAACAATAATAATTACTGATTTGAAACACATTTGGAAAATCGAGAACGATCAGCTACTTTTATCGCTGACTGTACCTACCAACTATGCAGTCGTAGCTTGAAGCAATCGACAGTCTGCTTCAGGCTGTCCGTTTATGGCCAGCATAAAGAAAACGTAGTTAAGTAATAATCAAGGCTGTACTTTATGTTATTATGTTTGTGCTTCTTCAGGTTCAAACGGCTGAACGGATTTGAGTGAAATTTGGAAGAGAGATAGCTTATCTTGGATTAAACATAACTTAATTTTCGTTCTGAAAATATCCTAATGTGAAAATTGCGGGCCGCAGAAAACAAAAAAAAACATATAAACACAATGTATTCATTCAGTTCGATATTTAACTTTGGGTTTGCTTTTATTTATTTTGCAATCGTTTAAAAAAAAATTGAAGTTCGTAAGTTTAGGTATACATTATACAAGTCCTATGGAAAGCACCAGTCCTCCATTCATTCAGCTTAGAAACAAGAAGGCTTATGTTGTAGTTTTTTCAGTCTACGAAAAGTATGTAGTTTCGTTAAAGTAGATTCATCATTTTGTATGCGAAAGGTTTCCCCTAAATCCGATGCTACAATTAATTCTTTTTAATTTAGAAAAAGTTTTATAAATTTTATCGGTATCAGTGCCCCAGGGTTGTCCGATAGATAATTACAGAGGAAAATGAAATCGTCTAACGATTCTTTTTCAACTTTTCGTAATTGTAGTTCGATAAAACATTTAAAGGATTGCTGTTCCACTTTTTTTTGGTCGAAATTTTAATTGGAAATTTTATGAGCTAATTTTAAGTACCTACTTTTTTACATCTTCCAGAGTAGCGCCACGCTACATCTGGACTGCATTGCATTTGGTGCGAGCTCGCGGATATTTGCGATGCGATGCGAATTGGCAGTTTTGTGTGGGAGCCCTAAGTAGGTTGCTGAAATAAATAATAATAATATAAATAGTGTGCTGAAATAAATGTCATCATTATGACACATTGTTTCTCTTTTCCTACTTCTATGTGTTTATCTCACACCTGACTCAATCAGAATACTAAATGTACCTACACTGACATAAAAACATAAACATGCGTAACTTTAGTTTGTGTTGGAAGTTTTCTAGGAACGTAACATTTCAAAGACTAATTGGATAAATGTTGCGGCCGCATCCGAGTAGAAAGTGGGCGGAAAGACTGTGTTTTCTTCGTAGCGGCAGAAGTACTCCGCAGTATTTATAAGCACATCAAATAAGCATTGAATCTGCTTGCGAAATTGTTATGATACCACTAAGTTGACTAGCCACGTGGCTCAATGGGTGGAACGTGAAGTCAAGAGTTTGATTCCCGCTTAGGAACATATATTTTTTGCAAAAAAACGCTAGTAAATTGTGCAGCGTCAAGTTAGGTAGATACATCAGTCTTAGTTAGCGGTCAGAGCAATACATGTGATTGTATGGTCGTTGGTATTGATATAAACAAGATCTTCATATCTGAAACATACCCAAAAAATCAGCTGAATAATATATGCCACGAAATCAGTTGTTCCATAATTTTTCCTCACTAAATCTACGTCTACCATTCACGTCCAAATCTAGCCGTCAAGGACGTGTGGTGAAAAGTTATCTGATTTATTCACCGCCTCAGCTCCGTAACCCATATTTATAGAGGCACTTGAGTTCTGTATATTGAATTTGTTAGTTTTTACCGTCGTAGTGATCAAAAACTAAAACTATTAGCTAAAGGCTTAGTGGTAGTAACGTCGACTTGTGAGCCGTCTTGAGTTCAAAACCCGCAATAAGTTTGAGCTTTTGATGAAGGGAAAGATCGTGATAAAACAGCAGCTTGGTAGGGCATTTTCTAGTGCTCGCCTATCTAGCGAGCACTAGAAAATGCCTAAAGAAACTGTATTATTGAATTTGTAACTGCTTTTATTTTATCCAACTGACTGCAACTACCCATTGTTTTTACAACCATAGACATACACATTCCAAATGACCGATAGACAAACAACGAAGGCTTTATGTTGCCACTAGTATTCTAACTATATGCCCTGAAGTTAAACTCGCTTGAGATTAAGTTACCAATCCAGGCGTACCCTGTATAAGATAAATAGGAAGTACTTACGCTTAAGCCACGATATCTGATGTTTTCTTAAACTTGCCCTCATTTAATCTACGTGGTACTACCTATATCTCTTCTGTGTCTACGGCTACCACTTTCTTACGCCCAAATCGTGTAGACCCATGGGCGTGTGATGAAGAGTCAATTGATTTATTTTCTGTTCCCGTTTCTTAGGCTTGTTTAGTTCTATGTATAGATATATAGAGCATTGTACCCCGCGGCTCCGTCTTTGACTCAGCTTGCTTCTCAATCGCTTTTAATTTCTATCCAGATAGAAGTCTAAAAACGTGTTAATAAACTTTATAGTTCCGGACATTTCTTGTTGGCAGTGAGTGGAAGGTGGTAGTCCAATATTTTCTCTCGCTCCCTCTCTCGGATACAAACAATGATAGATAAGAGAATGGTGTCGATTCGGTTTTGCATTCTCTAAAACTAAACTAAGTTTGACAGGTCTATAAGTAATGCTGTCCTTTTTTACTTTAGTGGTAAGAAAAAGACAGCAATAATAAACAAAATTATGTTCCTGATGGAAACAGATTGGAATGATGCAGATCCCATTAATTAGACGTGATGATGTAGTCGAAGGTGGTGCTACGCTACTCCTAGATTGTAAATAGAGTTTCGAGATTGGCAACCTCGATCTCAATTACGCAATATTGATATGCTTAAGAGCCTCCATAACGTCGTTGACCTTGCTTGATCAAGTGAAACTGCTCCGCGCACTCCGCGCATCCCCTCACCAAAATTACGCGATCTGCGGCCAACGCGCCCGAAGCGACGCTCTCGCCATGCGGCGCGGCGCGGTACCTCTACTAATCGAGCCCGCCGTATCTACATATATACACAGTAGCAACATCCTACTATAATATTATAAATGCGAAAGTTTGTGTGTGTGTGAATGTTTGTTACCACGTAACTACTGAACCGAATTTGACTGATGAAATTTAGAATGTAGACAGTTTAGGTATTGGACTAACACATAAGCTAATCTAATTTTTAAAAATTAAACTCTGAAAGGGGTTAAATAAGGTAGATAAGTTTGTATGAAAAATGTCATTCCTTGGTTCGATTGACTCAAAAATAGGTACAAATAAACCTTAAAGTAAATCATTGAAAACGCATTTTTTATTTTTTGATATGTATTACTTCTACGGGGTGTGCCATAGAGTTTTAAAGTTTGTATGGCTTTTTTTATTCCTTATGTGGATTTTCTTAAAAGTAGGTACAAATAAACTATAAAGTAAATAATTAAATACGTATTTTTTTATATTTAAGAAAACCTCTAGAGGTTGTGCAATGGCGTTCTAAAGTTTGTACAATACATCAATTCCCACGCGGGCGAAGCCGCGGGGCACGGCTAGTAGTCACTGCCGCGCCATTTGAATGCGCGCGTGAGTGAGTAGCGAGCGCCGTGTACGCAGGGACCGGCCTGGGACTCAGTAGGGCTGTGCCACGTGTTTGATCGCGCGCATTTATGTACTACACTGCTCGCTCGCTCGGATTTGCTGCTCTCACTGACTATTTCATTTGTATAGTTTATAATAAATCGTATTTATTAATTTATAATTATTAAAATGTCTTTAATATGCAACCCATTTATGAATTGGTAAAACATTTTAATAAATTACATGATTAACCACCTTGCGCTGTCATAATACACAGATAATATAATCTATAAAAAAAGGCATGTTAGTTACAACACTTAGGTATAAGTCGATAACGGCTTGACCGATTTTTATAATCTTTGATTTTTTGCATTTGTCTTCGTCCGGAATAAGATAAAATATGATACTCATAAATAATAAAATTAATCATTCATTTGTTGTAAATGGTATACCAAAATGCAACTGACATGGTGTAACAAAACACAACTGACAGCTAAACGTAATGTTGTCTATGGTTGATATTGAAGTTGTGAATTGAAGATGTTTTTGTTTTATGCGAGTTTATTTATTACTAACGTTAATTAATTTTAAAATCCTAAATCTGCTCATTATTGCCTCTTATGCGGAAAGAAGTTCGCCGGGTCAGCTAGTATTTAACTAAAAATAAAAGTGACAACCCTATGCATCACCGCAAGAGTAGGCAATTAACTCGCCGCGGCACTATGCACCTACCACTCATAGCCTATAGGTAGTTCATCGTACGACTTTCAGCTACAGAAATATGCGGAGAAAAGTGGCACAGGTCCGTTCAGCACGGCGGCTCGTCCCGCACTGACTTTATGGGCGAATGAGGGGTGTACGTGCCGATTTGCGAGTATGAAATACGTAAAAAATTCGCAAAAAATAATTAAAGCAGTATTTTCAAAAAATGGCCTGAAGGTGTCCTGGGTATTATATTTTTTTATAAGCTGATGGTATTAACAAGTCTTTGTTACATATATAGTTTAGGAGTAAAGTAGTATTAAACTTTTAGGAAATGGGGACTTTGCACATTTGTTTTCAATATATAAATACATTTTTTGCATTTTTCGGCCTGAAGGTGTCCTGCTATATATCAAGTAGATCAACATATATTTTTATTAGATTTTTTTTAGACCAGAATTACACAGAAAGATAGCTTTAAATAACCCCATTTTTGGAAACCTGCGCCTTAAAGGACTGCCGAGTTCTCTACCTAAAGGATTTGCGTACTTTGCGTAATTTCCTATTGATATAGCGAAAAACTTCTTTCGGCTCGCTATTTTAGGCGGCAAAGGTCGCGGACCTGTGAATAAATACCGAAGGTCCAACTCAGGTATGTAAAGGCATGTTTGCTCTGAATAAGTTCAGAGGTCCATAAAGAATGATTTATCCAAATGTCGACAATCGGCTTTTAGAAACTTTCTCTAACGTTATTATTTTAGTGTCTTTGAAAACATTGTTGTTTTTGTTTTGCAATCGCGTATTGAACTTTGCTGTTGAATGACTCGATTTCATTTCTAAACTAATATACTAAGTATTGTTTTTAAGTGTAACCGAATGTATTTTAAAACAAATTGGCCACAATTTGATTGCCATGTAATAAGATAATCGTAACTATTGGTTCAGGTGTTTAATTTACCTTAACAAAGACTTTTAAAAGTACTTCTAGAACGTTCCAATTGAATCGATTCCCAACATTTTACGGGAACTGGAAATCGATGTGCTAATCGCGTCTCGAGCCAATTAATGCCCCAACTTTGTTACTTAACTTCATTAAGTGAATTCGGGGGTATTTTCCAAGCTCAAAATATATAGCGACGCTACCGTCGGGGGAAGAAATATCTGTTTGTGTTTAGGTTGAAATTGTTTGGTATGCTTCGTATTTAGAGAGTAAAATCCAATTTAAAAAAAAAACATTAATAGCAAGCTACGTTATCCCTGAGTGTTATAAATAAGCCATAAAGCAATCACGATATTTGTAAAACAAGTCAGAAAAAAATGAGACAACTTGCTGCTTTATCAGCTTACGCTATCTAAACGGTTTGGTTAGAGTTGATCCCAAACTTATTTTGTCTACTGCCCACTTTGAGAATAAATTATTTTTCTAGTGCCCCCATTACGCCTCTACACAACGTTCCCATTTATTTTCTTGGTCTCTTACCGTCCCCCTTTGGGCCTGCAGCGCCCACAAGGCGCTGCAGGCTGATTTAAAGTATGGAAGAAGAAATGTAGGCTTCCAGTAGGTCTGCCTAAAATCCACGACGTTGAATATCTAGCTTGTATACCTATACTTCACGTTGAGACTTCTTGTTGTCTAAATCTCTCCCTACCCCTGCGAAACCAAGGTGGTGTGCTAGTTTGAAAAAACTACGATTTCCTCATGCGCCTAGTAAGACTGACCTAAGAAGTAGTAAACAGGTAGGAATATTTTTACCTTCTTGCGAATCTTGCCCGGGCATTGGCATGACAACGGAGAATTGTATCCTCGTAGGACCGTACATATGTACGGATTCCCAAGTTTAACCTACCTACAAGTTTTGCTTAGTAATAATACTACGAGTGTAGATATACCTGTATATTGTTATGTAGTAAGTTTAGATACGAGTATATACGTGAATAAGATATCATCTCGCGATATTCACTTAAACTTTGAGTGATCTACATGAGGGAAATGTATTATCACTATTTATCACATATCAGTGAAAGAAAATTACTAATATTATTAACTACATACTAGTTGCGCCCCACGATTTCACCCGCGTCTTCCCGTTATCCTACAGGAACCTTTTTCCGGGATAACAAGTAGCCTATGTGTTAATCCAGGATATATGCTGTCTCTATTCCAAATTTCATTCAGATCCGTTCTGTAATTTTTGCGTGAAAGAGTAACAAACATCTATCCATCCATCCATCCATAACTTACAAACTTTTACGTTTATCACTACATAGGATAAAACAAAGTCACTTTCTCTGTCCCTATATCCCTATGTATGCTTAAAAACTACGCAACGGATTTTGATGCGGTTTTTCTAAATAGATAGAGTGATTGAAGAGGAAGGTTTGTATGTAGGTATAATAACATGCATTGCACCCGTGCGAAGCCGGGGCGGGTCGCTAGTAATATTATATAGTAGGATTATTATTAGCTATGAGCGCAATATTTATTACCTATGCACGTCGGATTGAACCATCATTGCTTTAAAAAACATAATGTCAACGCTATTCAGCAAACACTACTACATAATTTTTTTTTACTATCTATAGTAGCGTTTGACTACAATTCACCTGTGGTCGAAGGTGACGTCACGCTACACCTAATTGGCTCTCAAGTGAGGTCGCTGGAACACACCGATTGGTGCTTGGCATTATCAACTTGGTAAATGCACTGAAATTGTTTCATCTATTGTAGGTACCTACGCAACGAACGTCAGCTGAATAAAAGCCATTGTGGTTGACAAACTAAAGCCTGCCCAAACTAACACAAGTGAACTAACATCAAAACGCAACACAACAGTTGTTGTCTAACGTCCACAGTCACAAAAGGCACCAGGGCAAAGGGAATGCAAAGGGAATTCAAAGAGGGGAAGGTAGCACGATGTCAACACACAAAGGGTAATGCATTTCACTTTGCACAAGAATGCCGGATAATGCACACTGGATCTGCGACTTGAATTTATGTATCGAGGCTTTGGAGCAGCATTTTTAACATTATACGAGTAAGTGAGTAGGTATATGTATGAAACAGTGATGCCAGTAGCCTTTTGGGGCTAGATTTAGCCCTTTTTGGCTTGTTTATCGCCGTAAATAATGATCCAGCCCCAAATCTGGCTCCAAATTATCATTTAACTCCCCTTCGGAAGGTGTCATGATACTCCGAAATAATTAATTTCATTTTACTCTTCTATGTGTTAAAATAGTAGGCTATGTTTGCATGCTTTATTAGTTATTTCCTTTATTATCTGTGGAGGCTTGTAATTGGCTTTCGTTATTTACTCCTTAACCTATGTTGTGTTAATAGCTGTAAGCCACCCAAACAAAATAAAATAAAAATAAAATAAAGTAACATTTTCCAAACGTTGTGTTAGTTTGAGTGTTATATGTGTGTATGTGTGTACCATCGTTTAATAACTTGTATTATGTGTGCTAAAAAGTTCATGAGTAATAAAAATAGTTGTATCAATATTTTTCAATTTTTTAACGAGCCTTTTATAATTAAGTCCTTGTGTAGGTACATTATAATAATATTTTATATTATGGCACATCTATTATTTTTTTCATTTATAACAATTTTTTAAATTCGAACTAGCTCAATATCTGATATCGAGTTGGCAACACTGCTATGAATATATATTTGCTTTTACGCTGGATATATTGCTAAGGAATGTAGGAAATATGAAGTAGCATATTTATCCCTACTATAAGAATAAATATATGGTAGTAGTTTTAATGTATGTTCCATCATCATATTCTGTCCCGCTAAATTGCACAGTAAACTGTGCAACTTTGACATTTGCTAAGTGCGATTGGCGGAATTATTTATACGGAAAGACTAATGACCTACCCGAGTTTGAATTCATTCAATAAAATTATTCGTTTATTTACTGATACTCTTACCAACATCTTTACAATACAGAAGAAAAGTGTAGCTTTACCTACATGATCTGTGGCCTTATGAGCTTTTGCGCAATCACTTAACAAGTTTGTCAATATTACAGAAATATTAGATACAAATAATATACTTCATTATTTCACGCAATAACAAAACAGACATTTGGAATGTAAATAAGCAATTTGCGGGCAGCCTAATCTGATTCTAAAACTGAATAAAAACATGAACAGGTCTGTCGAAAAAAGTTCCCAATTTGAATATAAATTAGAGGCTAAATTCTATTGTATATAGCTGATCGAATAGATTGAGAAGAAAAGAGATTTATAGATAAATAACGATAAGATACATTGATAAAGTATCACTTGTATTTCTTTCTCCAGGGTTTGAACTATCTCCACATCAAATTTCTTCAGAATCCGTTCTGTAATTTTTACATGAACGAGTCACAAACATCCCTTCATACTCTCAAGCTTTCACAATACCTTTAAACGAGCAATTCTTGTATAGGTACTTAGATAGGTATGTATATGTAATATACATATTATAATCTGAATCTCGGAAACGGCTCCAACGATTTTAATGAAATTTAGTAGTTATGCAAGAAGTTTCAGGGGCGATAAATCGATCTAACTAGGTTTCATTTTTAGGAAACGTCATATATCGATAATTAATGGTTAAACGAACTTACCTAAAGTGATGTTCGACCATAATTATACTAGACGTTGCATTCGAAGATATTTATTCACTTTGTAGTATCCTATTTATTGCACAGGGCGTTGCACATAATTTTTAGAGCTGTAAAAATAAAAATCAAATCACAAAAATATAAAGTTCACTGTTTCTGAACGATACCTTCCATGTCATAGGCAGTGCTGTCATCTCCGTCATACTTCATTCTTTCAGAGACACTTATCTCGTTTGTTAGTTGTATGGGCTTTAGTAGCTGGGTTCGGGTGGGACTATAAATATCTTCGAATGCAACGTCTAGTATAATTATGGTCGAACATCACTTTAGGTAAGTTCGTTTAACCATTAATTACACTTCGACGTTGCATTCTCGATATTTATTCACTTTGTAGATGTTTAGCGCTTTCACACAAACGAGATAGGCAGGCAGGATTCTAGATAGAAAAATAAAAAGATACATTAACACATATAAACGAAAAAAGTGGAGTGATTATCCACATTATTATGAACCTTACGTTCAACCTAAAACCAATAAGTCAATTGATAATGTAAGCCCAATTACCGTTATTAGCATTCTTGCTTGAAGATATTATGAATTACCTTTGTGAATGCAACACTTATAAGCTTCCTGACCATCCTGTTGTTCATTTTATAACATGGACAGAACTCCTTATAACTAGCCGAGGTAGAAGTGTAACGGCTACTATGTGCCGCAAATACCAGTATTTGCACCAAACTATAAATGTAAGTATGTCTAATGTATATGTGACTTGTGGTAGGAGCAATGGATTATCTCTTAGATGTATGAATTAATTTCTTTGATGGAGGTAGCTCTTAGGTGCCATGGCATCTATCTAAAATGATAATACTCTCTCTGGATATATGTTTTCTCTGTGAGGTAAAAAAGTATTACTAGATTAGGCACCAAAGTATTTGTAGGCGAAATCAGTAATTAGTCTATTTCTAGTAAGTGCTTCTAGCCAAATATTGATTTCCATTCGTGCGACTTACTTTAATTTCGCACTCGTTGTATAGTTGACAACGCGAGGAAAGGCACAAACTTTTTGGATATGGAATCAAAAGCTTAACTCTCGTTTGGATAAAATTACTACAAGTGATTGCGTACTAGGATCTCATGTAGATACGTATTTTGAATAGCAAAGTTTAATTCCGTAAACTTCTTTTGTGAATCTTATAATTTGGTCATCTAAATAACACATTTACCTGATATTAAAACAGAAGCCGAACGGCGAGTCTGTACCTGAATGATATTCAGAGACGAGAATTTGAATCCTATTTGAGAAAACAGGAAAAAATATGGTAATACTTTGAATTATTATTATTATCCCATGTGGCTTTATTCTCGGGTCTTTGCCCGGACCTTTATTAGGCATTGGCGGAGCCGTAGCCAAAGCTAAGAGGCCACGCTAAGGGTGAAGTGTACTATTACAACAATGCTAAAAAGTTATCTGAGTTCTTATTGAAATTATTGATATCCAATTATTATTTTTTTCTGAAATTATTATTATTTTTTTTTTTTTTATTCTAAGTTTAAATTATAATTAATTTTGATACCCCTTGGAAATATAACTATGTTTGGTTGATAATACCTTCGAAACCAGGATATAATGCTACCAGAGAGGGTGAAATGGATCAATCTTCTTTGGAAAAATAAAAATAATAAGAGTAACTAAAGGCCTTCTTAGGCCTATTAGCTGACCATGACTCCCGTGCAGTGGCTTGATCAAAATAATATTTCTTAAAAATACAGATAAACTAGAATAGAAGGAAGACGTAAAATAAATGAGTTTCCCAATCCAATGAATGCATTGCCCATAGGGTCCATAAGGTCAGGCTATGCCAAAGGATCTCTTATCCGTAATAATATGTATAATATACCATCTAAAACATAAATGTGAAAAAAGTGAGACAAGTTCAATATTGTGATGGTATGTTTGGTTGTCAACTTCACATACAAAACAATTGTGGTCTAAATGGGTGCCCAGTTCTGTGAATGAATCTGAAATTTAATGAATTATAAGAAAGTGTATAACATGCATAAGTAAATATCATTTGCTTAGTTTTTTAATGATGTAAGTTTTTTTTTTTTTTTAATATTATATGCTTCGCACAAATATTCTTGTACATAAACATCAATTTAGGGACTCCAAAAAACAGTTCGTGATTATGATCATGATAGATCACAGGCACCTGGAGCCAGGTCCCATTCAATGTTTTGGTCCTTTATTAATTAATATATATTATTTTGTACGTATATTAAGCTATCTTTGCTTAAGCTAGTGCAAGATAGCTCTGAGAGTATATTAGACATCTTCATTAATGCAGACAACAGCGGTACTCTGCCCATATTTATTCTGTTAATCCTTAGCAAAGCATTGAAGGCCAATGTAAGCTGATTTCAATTCTAATAATAAAGTATGCTAGTTGTGATTGTGTGGTCCCAAAACAAAAAACTCACGTTACAAAAAAACACCCCGCCCAATAAGGGAGGCACCTATGAAGATTTCTAGAAGGTACTTACCACTGAGTTAAAACATTATTTTTCCCAAGACGACTCTGACTTCGAGTTTGATACATTTCTCATATAAATCATTCGTAATGTTATGCAGTTTGTAATTTTTCTTTCTATACAAAGAAAACTGCAGGGTAGGCTAAGAAAAGTAACCTAAGGTACAAAGGTTAAAAAGGTAAAAAGGCCCTGATTGTCAATCTGCTTAATCTGGAAAAATATTTTGTTTCGTCAGGTATTTTTAAGTTTCTTTTTTGTAAACTTTAAACACATATAATGACTTTTCTGTAAATATGTAGTATTTCAATGCCGAAATGTGTGTGTTTTTTGTTCCAAATCAAAATACATTTTTGCTTGTTTTAACACAAATCTTAACCTTTTGAGAAAGTTTAATGAACCCTCTAAGCAAATTTTAAATTATGGTCATTAATGTGTAGTAAGACATCAAAATAACACACAAGTAACAACAGATCTCGGTTTCTAAGATAATTACCAACTGGTACAGAAGCCAATGACAAACCAAAGGAAGTCATTGAAATACATAGGTTATCTTGAAGTTTTAAATTATGGATAGGAACTTAAAATTACGGTTCCTTGATGTGGACATAATGTATATAAAAAACCTTACTTGGTAAATATTAGCTGTGTGAATATCTTCATTTTAAAGTCTTCAGTTGTTATTGTCCTTCATATTCAAAATGAACCTGATGTCTAGAGATGTAGGTAGAACGCCAGCCTTGCTAAACTTTGAATGAAGGCCAGAGCCTTCTCAAATGTTTTCTTTGTAAGAAGTTTAGTTTTTAGCATTTATTTCAATTTTCTATCCAACTGTATATATTTCGTTGTTTTGTTGTTATATAATAAAAGACAAGTGTTTTGTGTTCTTGTTTTTTGTTTATGATTTATGTCCCACAGATATAAGTCTAGAAAATGACTGGCTTGTTTTAGCCTTTATAAGGAGTTTATCCCGACTCTTTAAGTTCGTGTATAAGACTGCAGAAAATTCTAAGTTGAACCTTGGTGCCCTCCGTAAGCTAGGTCTTCAGGTATTAGGGTTTCCTTTATCGTGGTTTCTTCTGCCTTTACCATTTACACTAGGATTCTACCCCAACGTTTAGATACCTTATCATAAATCGCCCACCAAATAATTCATCTTTCCGTACTGGATCTATGAATGCATTTTGGCTATAAAAACTCTGGTGCGGCAGACATTGGCTTTTCGCTTGAGCTGGGACATGCTAGCTGCATCTGCAGTATCTGTAACTAGACCTGTCGGAATGAATGTACGGGATCTAACCCGGTTATCATCATCAGAAGACCATTGTCGCGGGTCTGGTGTCGGTGACCTTGGATGATTATGGTCGAGCTTTGTCTGGTCAAGAAGATCCAGCGCCATATCAGGTTTTGTACGTATTCACGCTTCACCTATAGACTATTTGATTCAACCAGCTGCATGTGCAGTATTGAAGGTTTTAAAGTCATTGTCCATACTCACGTTACGCCTCTTGGCTGTATGATTCAACAAGCTGCGTGTGCAGTATTGAAGGTTTTTAAAGTTATTGTACGCACTCGCGTTACTCCTTTAGACTGTATGATTCAATAAACTGCGTGTGCAGTATTGAAGGTTTTTAAAGTCATTGTACGCACTCGCGTTACTCCTCTAGACTGTATGATATAAACTGCATGTGCAGTATTGAAGGTTTTTAAAGTCATTGTACACACTCGCGTTACTCCTCTAGACTGTATGATTCCATAAACTGCATGTGCAGTATTGAAGGTTTTTAAAGTCATGGTACGCACTCACGTTACGCCTCCAGACTGTATGATTTAAAGTCATGGTACGCACTCACGTTGCGTCTCTAGACTGTATGATTTAAAGTCATTGTACGCACTCACGTTACGCCTCTAGACTGTATGTCATGGTATGCACTCATGGTACGTACTCACGTTACGTCCTATGACTGTATGATTTAAAGTCATGATACGCACTCATGGTACGCACTCACGTTACATCCTATGACTGTATGATTTAAAGTCATGGTACGCACTCATGGTACGACTCTAGACTATATGATTCAGCAAGCAGCGTGTGCAGTGTTGAAGGTTACAATACGCCGCCGGAGTAACTCATTATCAGCCGAGCATCATGCAAGAAAAAAGAATGGAAAAAATCATGAATTATGTGGGTAGTTACAAAAGAAAAACTACGCAAAAATCATGAGGAAAAAATATCAGTTATTTTCCAAAGTATGCGCCTTTTCCCTAAAAAGGAAGGGACAAAGGCAAATTTACAGATAAAACTAACACGCAGTTAATGACCACGAACTAACCTTGATCGTCCGAACTAGTTGGCGAGTTTCGTATCTTGCGTTCCCAACATGTTATTTTTCGTCATTATTTGGACTTATGACGATCTTTTCTCCATAACACTGCTTTCAACTAACTTTTTCACAAAATTTCCAATAAAATAACGGATTTAATCGATAAGTCGAAGCTGCGACGCCCGCACATAAAAAAGGAAATGAAGTATGACGGAGATGACAGCACTACCTATGACATGGAAGGTATCGTTCAGAAACAGTGAACTTTATATTTTTGTGATTTGATTTTTATTTTTACAGCTCTAAAAATTATGTGCAACGCCCTGTGCAATAAATAGGATACTACAAAGTGAATAAATATCGAGAATGCAACGTCGAAGTGTAATCAACCTTAACCTAAACTGAAAAATTATGACTCTTCCTGACATCTATTGGCGATTAGTAATACTAATGTTTGCTACTTGACAATAGATGGTGGTGTTCAGCAACACTAAGCCAACTTTTTAAACACACGATTTACCAAAGAAATAAACCGGTCATCGAGATATTTTAATCTAAAATCCTGTTAATATGAGGTAGTATTAATTAAAGTACACTCTTGAAGAGTGTGGGTGGTACGATTAATGTAACGCTGTATATGTGTTGGATGAGGGTTACTTTGGGATCGAATACGAATAGCATCCATTGCCACAGAATAAGACCATTGCCGTAAATCTAAAAATAAACACTTACCTAGCCTTCTACATGTCTTCAATACCTAGTAGGTAATCCATACTAACATAGGTACTTTAATAATATATTTCTAGGGATGAACGATATTTGTGAATATCATCAAAATGTCGCTATTGATGTCCAAAATATCGATATTTTAAGGTATACGAGTATTCACACGGGCTACTCACCGTTTTATCTACATGTTTATCTTCCGAATAGATAACGAGAATGTATTTCAAAAACCTATTAGAGTGGTCCGGTAGCCTCATTTGAGATCCATAGTTCCCAATCCAGGAGATGTAAAATGGCGTCACCTCCGACCAATCAGATGTTTTGCGGTCAAATGCTACCCTGTAAGTTGTATAAATAAAAATAATAGTAATATGTATCTATTATGAAAAAGGCGAATTCTTATAACATCTATTTATTATTCATAAAAAATAAAACAAATTTAGTGTAGAGATTGAAAACATGTTATGCCTAAAGGTTTGCTTTTAATAAACCCTTGGGCTGTCATTCAGGCTGCTAGTTTTTAATTCACGTAACTAATCATATTTTACTAAAATTTAATATCGTAATTTAATATTTCTAATAAGTTAAATAATGAGAGTTAGTATTTAATTACAAGCGTAAGTTAATCTTAAGTTTGTTTTTCATCTTTTGCCGTTGATAATTCTCTTGGTTGGGTAGAGATTTGCTGCTTTCTTGGGCCTGCAAACAAGTTTTTTTTTAATATACTACTTCTAGTTAAAGACTAAAACTTGGTACAACATAACTCAGTTAAATTGCACTAGGTATACATAGATAGAATTACATTTGGCATCTTACTAACCTCTGTTCAACAAAAGTTTGAAGATTGATGAGAATGGAGAATCCACCGTCAGAGTCATCAAGAATGACACCGCAAATGTAAGACTATAATGTGAAAGTGCCTTGAATGTCTGAAAATAAAATAAATATGTAAATATTAAACTGTTTTTCATATATTTTTGACATCTTACAGGGTAACGTTTGACCACGAGTCAATGTACTTAAAGGTGGCACCACGCTAGGCCTGGACAGGAGAGAACTGGGCCTCACGTGAGGCTGCCAGAACATAACGATAGGGGCTTGGCGACTTTTAACTTGAAGGTAGAAAAAAAACAAGAAATCACTAGTAAACGCTCTACCAAGCTATGGCTTAATCACGATGCTTTATCTAATCTTATTCATTTTAAAATTCTTCACACTGCTGGAAAGAGAACGCACAACCTAAGCCCGTGGGTTAAGAAGCATGAAATTTTACTCAAGAGTTTTTTACACAATAAAGAAGAGAAATTAATCCCTAAAAGGTATGCAAAAAGGTGCATCATTCTTGGTACCACTCAAAAGGCGAGGCCTATGTTCAGCGGTGGACGTATTCCGGCTGATGATGATGATATAACTTTACTATGGGTACTTACAATTAAACCAGGAGTGAAGTAGAGAGGCACGACGGCAGTAGCATTAATTGCTGTCATCAATGACCAGTGGAAAATGTACATAGCATACGATATCCTTGCTGGCAGCTTCCACATTCTTAGAGATAGGAACCAGTTGATTGGACCTAGAAATGATACAACTTAGTATAGGTAGGCTGGAAACCAATCTTCTACCTTATTCTTCCCTCAAAATTATTTATTTTAAGTAAATCTCGATTCTGAAGTTCATTGGAAACAATGGCAATTTGTGGTGCAAAGGGCGAACAACTGACAGCGAATCGTGAGGTCACGGTGAGGTCCCGCTACGGGACAAATATTTGTATATTGAATGTAAAGCCAAAGTCTTTATTTCGATGTCGTGGATTCAAGATCCACATAGTTCTTGATATCCTAGATTCAGGGAATTCTAGTCAAGATTCAGAGGTAAGTTTGTGATTATAAAACAGTTACACCGTGCTATGATAGCACCATCTTTCTTCAACAGAAGCCAAATCCTATTGGTATGCAGCATGTGATCACTTCAAAACGTTAAACTAGCAGTGCCTGTTTTTACCTCCTAACACCAGAAGAAGAGCAAGCTAGAAACTTCTAATCCAAAGCCACGGCTGAGGGGAAACTGATCATACCCTGATACCCATACTGCTTAACTATGACATCTGACCTCGTCACCCATAAAACTAAGTTATCCCTTCAAAATATACTGACCTCCATACCCCTGAACGCACAGGAAGATCATAAGTCCAATAGCCACGGCCCATATCGGTCTTGTGAACGAGTTGAAGATACTATCCATCGTCTGGTTGTCCCAATCAAACTGAAGAATCGGGTATGAAGTGTACATCACGCTTGTGGATAAAATAAATGCTCCTGTCCATAAAAGTAGCACTTGTATCTGGCAGAAAAAAGGATCAATTAGAAAAGTAGTAATTTGTGGGATTGCAAGAGACATTGTTAAAGCCAGTCCTGGAACTGCAGTGGAGATTATGTCATCAATGATAGGACTGTTTTACGACAGCTTACATTGATGAGTGAAAACAAAGTTACTGTGACCAAACACCGTCACGATCTGGTAAATCATCTGCTCGTCTCATTAGGGAAAATATTTATAACCTGTTTGTATAGGTATTATAGTAAATAGATAGAGATACCTTGGTAAATTTGATTCTCTCGTCTCGCCAGAGGTGGAGAAGATACCCAAAGATCATCCCTACGAAGAAAGGTGATCCTCTTGTTAACGTATTCACGTAATAATTTTGTAGGTAGTACATGAATTGGTGGCCGCGGCTGAAAAATATGTGAGCATTTAGCCGTTTTTCACTAAATTCAGGTTATAACATAGAATTATTTAAAAAGCGGCAAGGCACAAGTGTGAGAAGAATATTGTAGAACATTTTTAAGTCTGAAACAGGCACCAGGTGATAAGGGATATAAAATGAGCAAGCGTTCTCTTCTGCATATAGTACCTATCATTGATGGCCAAAAGGTAGCCCAAAAACAGGAAAGTTCTTCAACATTCTCAAGTTAAGGTTCTCGTTATTGAAACTGACTTACTTGGGATTAGACATGGTAGAAGGAAACTCCATGATAAAGTTGTACGTAGTTGACGCTACCAAAATGATGAGCAGACCCATCGTCAAGCCCATCCAAGCCAGCTTCCTTCCACTCAGCACCCAGAACAACACTAGCGGTGATAGAATGTGGAGTTGGGTGTCTATGGCTAGGTACCAGGACTGACCAATACACTGGAAATAATGTTTTAGGTTCAGGTGGCATACTTCTTTCTCCTAAATCTGCATTATTTTAATCTTATATTGAAAATTTAGACCATGCAGTAGTTATCGAAGAAACTTAACATTACTATTGAAGAGGCAGAGACGTTTTGGTGGCGTCACGTTAAAAGTGTGTCTCGTTTTAGCAGTAATAGACTGTCATTCGATCTAATCAACAATGCCCAAAGTATGATGTTGCGTAACATTATTTTAAGGTTAAATAATATGTTCAACCATATGATGGTTTTGTAAAAGTTGGCGTTTGGCCTCCAGGACTATTTTTAAAAGTTTCAAAAAGAAAGTAGGTAAACTGATGCGACATGACGTGACGTCACATCAGTTATTCGTGAGAGCTAACGAGCGCGGTAACGTGCCTGGACTTAACAATTCAAAGTGCTGGATGACACCAATGTTGTGTGGCGTATGATTCTCTAGATACCATAAAAGAATGAATAATGGACGGAAAATGTAGATATTTTTTGGCTTTCAGGCAATTTTAAATCAAAGTCTCAGGGTGGGATTAGCACAGTGTAGTGCCATTTAAGACTTAGCAGTTAAAAGGTATCGGTATCTCTGCTATGAGCAATAGTTTAGGAGCAATAGAGGTGATACGTTATGGATTTGGATGTATGGACTTTAATCGACAGGAACCTAATGGACTGACAAATATGCACCTGATTTTTTTTAGCTTTTGGACGCCAGACAATTGCAATACAATTGGTATAAACTTACATCTAAGTTTTATGTTAGTGTGTACGTATTAATTATAATATTCATAGTAGAAATAATTCAATATTTTATTATAGCGCTCGCATGCCTAGCCATCAAGTTAAGAATCTGTTGCCAAGCATCTATCCCATGTTCCAACAGTCTCACTTGAAAGCCAGTTTCCAATCTAGACATCGGTACCTACGTGGCACCGCACCTTTGCCCATCACGTCCACCCTGATGAGTCCAGAGCTGTGATACTATAAGCGTACAAGTTTCATAAACATGAACATTGGCCAATGAAAAGGCAAGTTTATCGGAAAAAAACATTCGGTAACACAAAGCAATAAAACAAGTTGTCATTCGACATTATATTCATTCTTTACGCGAATCCGATCCGGGTCGGGTGAGTTCGTGACCTTTCCTAGGCAATTTAGTCAAGCCAAATAATAATGTGCTAGGAACGAGGTTAAGAGATTAATGAGGGGTGACGTTTGCCATTTACCACCTATCTATTTCCTATTCAAACTGTCGTTAAGATGAGGGCGACATTCACTCTTACGACGAGATAAATAGTCGTTCTAATCTATGCCTAAGGCTTTACGTGATTTTACCAGGTGCTTTTTCATTTTATACAGGGTGCATTTAACCACGGGCACGTGGGTTAGGTGATGAAGGGGTTGACGGTGGCTCCACACTACTCCTGGTTTGAGAAGTAGCGCTCAAGTAAGGCTGCTGGATCAGAACGATATCTAATCATGAAAGTGGTTGCTACTGAAGCGAGCAGAAGATAATGCCCTACCACCGAGCTATGGTTTCAACACGATATTTCCCTTCATTGAAAGCTCAAGTTCATTGCAGAATTTGACACCGCGACTAGCGGGTCACAAACCAATGTCACTAGATACCACAAAAAGGCATGACTCCAGAAGAGCTACACCCAGAGCATTTTCATGTACCACTTAACCTTGTGACGACTAAGGACCGGACTAAACAAAAGTGAAACGATACTTCTTAGAGTTTAGGGTTGTCAAACTCAGACGAACAAAGTCTATGTCTACTACTTTAGGTAATCAGATAAACCACGAAGCTGACGACACCATGGAAGCTGTCAGATAACTGTCTTTTGTACAATCGAAACTCACCGTCATACGAGGATTCACGTAGTTCTGTACATGCAGCAGCGTAGACCACCAGAAGGTCCTGCATCTGTCTACTTGACCCACTATAGTGCCCCAGTCTGGGCCGTCAGTGGCGCGGTTCAGATAAGAAGATTCAAGAAGGACGCCAGCGGCCAGAAGAGGAAACATTCGAAGAAGACGGTTCAAATAGAACAAATGAATGTTCTTGAGGAGTTTCACTGGAACAGAGTTTGATAGAGATTAATGTCTATTATATAACTTGACGATGTGATAGCCGAGATGGTAGTGACCCTACCTACGAAGCTAGTGGTCCCGGGTTGAAATCCCGGTAAGGGCAAATATTTGTGTGATGAGCACGAATATTTGTTCCCGAGTCTTGGATATTTCATATAGGTATTTATTTCTCTACATAAGTATGTATATCGTTGTCTAGTACCCATAACACAAGTTTCGAGCTTAATTTGGGGCTAGGTCAATTTGTGTGCAATGGTCCGTCCATAAGTACTTTAAAGATGTAAGAAACTTTAATTTCCTGTTCTTACATCTAATAGAAAAAAGTCATCATCACCAGCCGGAAGAAGTCCACTGCTGAACATAGGTCTCCCCTTTGAACATCACCATGGACGGCTATCAGCCATTTGCATCCATCGGCTCCCCACGATTTAATTGGTCCATCTAGTAAGGACACGAAAGTGCCAAACTGCCATATAATAAAATTAGACATGATGAAATGATAAGGTTGTGTGTTTGTTTGTGCATGCTTTATTCCAAAACGGCTAAACCGTTTTTGTTGAACTTTGCAAATGCAGCAGAGACCAGATACCAGACCACCACAGACCAGAGAGAGATATTGGATACAATTTGGCATAAAATAAATGTAAAATGATTTCTTACTTCCAGTCAGTTTCCCAGTAGTAGTGTAAACTACCAGCAAACCGCTTAGTGTGAAAAATGTGTCGACTGTTATATGAGCTCCCGTTATCCAAAGTGCTCCAAAAGAAGACATCCACTGAAATAAATAGTTATTTTTAAATCGGGAGGTTATGTAATGGTAAACAATAAGGCGCGGCAGGTATTTCTTTGAGCGCAATCACAAAAAAAATGTTATTGCCAACTGATTGAATTGGAGTCTTTGGAGCAAGTTCAGAAAAACCAAACAATTTTTTGTTCCTATTTCTAGACATAGTCTGTGATAAATTGTATATGAAGTACCTACATTTATTTTTACCACTACCTTTCCCGATTTCGCATCTATTTCATGAGACAAGCTCATCTAAAAAAAGCTGATAGTGTAAGCTTATTTTTAATGAAATTCCCACAGCCCGGCTAGCTCAGTCGGTAGAGCATGAGACTCTTAATCTCAGGGTCGTGGGTTCGAGCCCCACGTTGGGCGCAACTTTTTTGCTCAACATTATATTATGATTTTAAACATTATTATAGGGGTCTATTTTTTTATTATTTTTACCCTTAGCAACTTCGAGATAAACATTCCGAAAGATAATAAAATTATTTAATCAAATGACAAGAGGAAATGGATGATTATATCAACGCTTTTTAAATCCAATACATAACTGATTAATTATTTACCTACTTGCTGGTAATGTGATAATAATTCAATTATCATCTATCAGTCATTGAAGCAATGATATTTCAGTGGCAGTGACTTCGGTTTGCGAGCTGTAGGTCGTGGATTCGAATCCTGGAATAAGCCGGAGCTTTAGGTGTAGGAAAACATCATGATGAAACTATAACTAGATGGTAGGAAATTGTATAGTGCTCGCCTGACTTGAATCTGACACCAATAATCGCGTGAGTTGATCACATCGTCGCAGAGTTACTTTCGCATCTATAATATTAATATGAATTAGTGCCTAGCCGTTTAAGTAGGTACTATACAAAACGTATAAGTGTAAAGCTGCACTACGGTTAACCACGCGCGTCACTCAATAAATCGATTATTTCAATACAAGCGAACGCACTAGTGGTTTTTATTCGCTACTGATTTTGGCGGTTTGCGGTAGCAAAAGCAACCGCTCGCGCTGAAAATTATAGTTTCTTATAGATGAGCGGTAGAGCTGCGGGGAAAAGCTAGTTGCAATAATACAATATGTTTGCTATCAAATGTTGTTAATTACGGCTATAAATCAAATCATTCTAATGGAATATTTATATCTACCTGATTAACAAAGTCGTCTTACCTAATATTATATCATGCATTAGATAATGTGTGGTGTCGATTCGGTTTTGCTTTTTCTAAAATTAGTTTTAGAAGTTTTAGTTTTAAAATTAGTTTTCTAATAGTAATGCTGTCCTTTTTTACTTCTGTGGTTAGAACAAGACAGCAATACTCTTAGACCTGTCAAACTTAGTTTAGTTTTAGAGAATGCAAAACCGAATTGACACCATTATTTGGCTTTATTGTCTAAGGTGAAAAAAATTGCTGCTAAGAAGGACAGCGCTTCAGCTTTCTTACATAATACATTGTAGGTAAAATAAAACGCTTCTGTTTGTTTTATAAAGGTGTAAGTTTGTTTGTTACTTCTATAAACTGAAACGATTTGGAATGGTAATAGCATTGACTACTTTTCATCCCGGAAAAGGGTTAACTCTTTATTAGTACACCACAATACAGATATCTTTATAACAAAATCAACAAATAAAAGGTTTCTGCAGGATAACAGGAAAACCGAAACCACGGGGTGCTTGAAATAAAATAATTTGTACCTAAGCAACTCTCTCTCTCTGAGCGAGGGCCTGTGTCCCAGAGAACGTAATAGGCTGATGATGATGAAGATGATGATGATGATGATGAGGCAACTCACCACAAAGGTATCGAACGGGTTCAACCAGAGCGACTCGGCAGTAAACGAGTGTCCAACTATCACCCACAACATGGCCAGAGTCCGCACTCCATCTACACACTCCAACGTGCCAGGGCCTGATGAAAAGGTCATGAGGCGTTTCCCGTTGGTATAAACGGAGAAAAGTCTTCCGAAGGTATTGGCCGATTTTGGATCTGGAAGAAAATTTCTTCGTAATTTAAGTGTGATAGATACATTAAAAAAACATTATTATTGTTAGATCTTACAGGGTAGCGTTTGAGCACAAGTCATGGGATGTTATTTTTTAAATATAGTTTAGAAGCAACCTGACCCCGCTTGGCCTTTGAAAAAATTGCTGTTTCTCCATAATTACTCTTTTAGGAGATTAATTTTCAAAAGTCCTTCATCAGCATGCACATAGTATACCGAAGAAGAATGCGCATACCAAAGTACAGCTTCATAGGTCTTTTAGTTTTCGATATTTCGTGATTAATAAGTAAGTGCTAGATGGAAAAGTTAATATCATACCTTTTTCTAGAATAAATGTGTGGTGAAGATCGTAACATGTGCTGATCAAAGTCAGTATTCCGAGAACAGAGAAAACAACCCTGTAACATAAAAACAATTGTAGGATACTGGTGCATAAACCAAAGCCTGCCAGTGAATGTTAATCAAATCACTCACGACCTCTATTCATTCGGTCAAGTTCGGCCACCAAACAAAAGAAGCAACACATCCAATTTCTCCGATGCTCGAACCATTTTTAATTCAACTTACACCGCAGCTGTATCAGCAGGTACCCAAGGCTTATCATCCGGCAAGCGACAGAAGTCATCTTGGTACTGGAATCCGAGTGCCGTCACGTTGAACAAGAGAGAAGTTATGGCTTGCTCGGTGGAGCAAGGCTTCGGAATGCAGACGGCTAGGCGGAACGTCATTGTAGAGAGAGGGCTGCCTGGCAATAATCTAGAAAATGAGTATTAATTCAGACTAGAATGGCTTTAGGGTCTTGAATACCACCGTAAAGTTGCCAGCTTATCGGTATCGGTATTTCACAGGCTGCATTAGGGAGAGTGTGCGATGGAACTATTCTTTATGAGACTATTCTATAGGTGAGACCGTAGTCAAAAGCTTAGGTACCTTCATATTGATATTAAAAATCACAACCTCCTTCGCCGTCACTTTAACCTACTTATAGTACTTACTTACTTACTTAAAGACCACTTCGGACCAATGCTGCTGAAATGTATCAAAGTAGTCACAACATCGTTTTTTAAATGACTTTAGTACCTAAACCATACGCAAATTTTTGATAAGCCATACCGAGCTATAAAAACTTATATAGGTACCTAAATTATCCTCACAAATTTTTAGAAAAGTATCACTCGTAAAATGCTGGGTGTTTGTATCTTACCTCTCATCGGACATTCCACCCATCGCACGTATCCCCTTAGTCAAACCATCCCATTCTTCCAACCTCTGCATCGTCTCATTTCTCAACGCCAAAGATCTAGGATTGAACTGAACCTCTTCCGGCAATTCAGGCATGTTTGAGAATTCAAAACTTTGAGACAATGGCACTCGGATCATACAGTACTTTCCTTGGAGGACTGAGCTTTCAAAATCTTCGTTTATGCCGAGGCATTGGTGGTAGTTCCCAAGGTCTAAAGTGTTTCCTATTAATATTCCTCTGGGTGTCCGGATACCAGCATCCAAGACTGGAAAATGAAGTTAGAATAGTTTGGAAAATACTATAAAGAGCTAATTTCTGGAACTACTGAAATGATTAAGAAAATTACTGTTAGAAAGCTACACAATCCCTGTTCGTCATAGGCTACGTTTTCATCACCATCATCAGCCGTAAGAAGTCCACTGCTGAACATAGGCTTACCCCTTTGAACGCCACCACAAACTGCATCTATCGCCTCACTGCAACTACGTTTTATTGTAATAAAAATTCTGTGTAAATCTCCACGCCACCTATCTACCGCGCTTCATCTGGCTTGGGATCTGGCTCTAAAGTAAAACTGCCGGTACACACCGATAGGTGCTTGGCTACAGATTATTTACTTGAGGATGGAAGCTAGCCAGGCGAGCACTAGAAAATGCCACCAAGATATGGTTTCATCACGATGTTTTCTTTCACGGAAAGCTTGCGCTCATTATACGACCTACGACGGCTCGCAAGTCGACATCACTCTTACTAAGTTTATGAGCTATCATTGCATATAGATAGGTAAGTACCTGTTGTATAGGCTTTTATACTTACATCTTAACCTTAAAAAGGAATCTTGTGCGACATATCTCACTTGTTCATCACATAGTGCAGGATCCAAGACCTCTTCATACAACACGTTATTCAAGGCGTCATTAGGTGTCTCCCATACTAGGTTACCGCTAATCATCTGTATCACTGTTGCACTTATAATTAGAACTAATATATGCTTGGGAACACTCATTGTTATCCAAAAAGAGTAAGTTTTTTAATGTTCTATTGTTTTTGTAACACTTGGGTCACTTGCATTGATACATTTTTTATTTACGTGAATTATACTTATTTTGTCTTTCTTTTGTCAGTTAAAATTGTATACAGTCTAAATACTTAAGATAATTTTACTATGATGAAAGTATAAGAAAAAAAACCTGGTGATTTTACTATCACAAACTTCACTGTTTCCGTCCAACTGGGAAGTGGCTTACAACAAATATGTTTTTAGCCCTAATTATATCTTATCGGTGCCAAAATATATCGGACGATTTAAATAATTAATTTCGTCACATTTTATCCAGTTATTCGCTTTCAATGCTGTCTTTGGTCTAACAGAGGTCATTCGCGCGGACCCGCAGAACATCCTAACATCATTGGCAAGAAAAAACCGCTTGTGCGTTCGCTTGTATTCAAATCTGTTTTTCAAAATGAGGCAGTTAGATACCGCGCATGGTTTGCGTAATGCGGTCCTACACGTAAGACTCCCACACACAAAACTGCGATGCGATGCGAATCCGATCGGAAGTTCTTATGGTATACGTGCGAGCTCGCAGATATTTTTTACAGAGATAGATATCAGTTTTGTGTGTGTTTTGTGCCCTTAGTAACATAGACACCAAAATGATAAACTTCCTTTGGATTGGATGTGGTCAGGTGCAAACAGGTGTTCAGGAAAGCAAATTTTAATCAGTGATTAAAAGATTTGACGACTAAAATAATGTAATAAACTTAAATCTATATATCTATGTTAACTTATTTACTTAATAAGAAGATAAATTCAAAATATCAATGTCAGATAAACGAAATATTTCATCACTAAATTATTTTTTTGGGAAAATTCTCCGATAAGAATGCAATTAGGATGTGTTTTTCAATGATAAAGTGAAGGGGACACGTGGTTTGAGTTGATAATCCATACTGATGTTTATAATTTATTATTATAAATGCGAAAGTAGATAACTCTCATCACCCCTCGGCCTGTATATTATCTTTTGACACTTAAACCGCTCTATTAATATTGATAAAATTTAGTATGGAGATAGTTTAAGCCCCGGGAAAAGACATAGGATACTTTCTACACACGATAAACTGTAATCCATACGAATGAAACCGCGGGGCACAGCTAGTATAATATGTAGGTATTTTATTAATTGATAATAGATCGGTATATAACTTGGTAAAGAGTTTATAAAATGTATAGAATTAGATAAAAAAAATGTTCTAGGGTAAAAATATACATAGATATAGGTACAAACGTATTTTTTTTTACATAATGGTGTCGATTCGGTTTTGCATTCTCTTAAACTAAACTAAGTTTGAAGTTATGCTGTCCTTTTTTTACTTCAATGTTTAGAAAAAGACAGCAATGGGTACCATTTGACCTGTCAAACTTACTTTGTTTAGTTTTAGAGAATGCAAAGCCGAATCGACACCAAGATCATACGTAATATTATCTTCAATCTTTTTTTGTGTACCAACTAATTAGATGATTTAATTTAATTTACTGGCTTTGTAATATAACATGGTAGATATCAATCGCTACTGTGATAACTATCACAAGAATTTAGATCACTTATCTTAAAATTAGCGTAATTAACGTTAGAATTAAGTAGAAATATTGACGTCATACCATATTATACTGTAACTAGCTGTTCCCCGCGGTTTCATCCGCGTGGGCTACAGCTTTATGCAAACAAAGTCTCAGCCCGATCGGTTTAAAATTGACAAAGTTGACGTCATACCATATTATACTGTAACTAGCTGTTCCCCGCGGTTTCATCCGCGTGGGCTACAGCTTTATGCAAACAAAGTCTCAGCCCGATCGGTTTAAAATTGACAAAGTTGACGTCATACCATATTATACTGTAACTAGCTGTTCCCCGCGGTTTCATCCGCGTGGGCTACAGCTTTATGCAAACAAAGTCTCAGCCCGATCGGTTTAAAATTGACAAAGTTGACGTCATACCATATTATACTGTAACTAGCTGTTCCCCGCGGTTTCATCCGCGTGGGCTACAGCTTTATGCAAACAAAGTCTCAGCCCGATCGGTTTAAAATTGACAAAGTTGACGTCATACCATATTATACTGTAACTAGCTGTTCCCCGCGGTTTCATCCGCGTGGGCTACAGCTTTATGCAAACAAAGTCTCAGCCCGATCGGTTTAAAATTGACAAAGTTGACGTCATACCATATTATACTGTAACTAGCTGTTCCCCGCGGTTTCATCCGCGTGGGCTACAGCTTTATGCAAACAAAGTCTCAGCCCGATCGGTTTAAAATTGACAAAGTTGACGTCATACCATATTATACTGTAACTAGCTGTTCCCCGCGGTTTCATCCGCGTGGGCTACAGCTTTATGCAAACAAAGTCTCAGCCCGATCGGTTTAAAATTGACAAAGTTTCATACAAACATTGTATCCCCTATTTTATCCCCTTGGGGGTAGAATTAATCAAAATCCTTGCTTAGCGGATGCCTACGTCATAACATCTACCTGCATGCCAAATTTCAGCCCGATCCGTCCAGTGGTTTGGGCTGTGCGTTGATAGATCACTATGTCAGTCAGTCAGTCACCTTTGAGTTGTCACCTTTGATATTACTGTCAGCATTATTTACAGTGGGATTAAGGTATTATAACTAGCGACTCGCCCCGGCTGTAGTTGGATGAGAGGAAACGAAGACCGGGCTCAGTGGCGTACCTTGGGAGAAGCCTATGTCCAGCACAGGACTGATACAGGCCAATGATGATGATGAATTACCTGGGAGCTATAAATTATGAAATTTATGGATCAGTACATTCCAATCGCATTATGAGACGCTGGTAGGCCCTTTGTTATTTTTTCACATATAAACGGATATATCTACCAATATGGTAATAGGGTAATAGCTTCATCATCATCATCAGCCGGAAGAAATCCACTGCTGAACAAAGGCCTCCCCCCTTGAACGCCACCATGAACGGCTATTAGCTATTTCCATCCATCGGTTCCCTGCGACTCTTACAATGTCGTCGGTCCACCTAGTGGGGGGGGGGGGGGGGCTACCTAGAGAACGGGTAACAGCTTAGATAGAATAAACTCAAACGAATAAAATTCAATGGAAACATTTTTAATAATATATCTAATAAAACAATCATGCTAGAAATTAAATCAATCTTACAAAAATCAAACATTTGCAAACTCTCACATTTCTTAAACTAAGTTCTTAATATCATCGTTACCAACTCATTTAATTGTGTATTATTTAACATTTTTTATTTTCCTTTATGTTTTTAAAGAGTTGTGTCTAACAGTAAAGCTAAATAGCTCGAGCTATATAATAATAAACCCTAGATACCGCTGAAAGGACGCGGTGGATGGGGACCTACGCGAACTCCAGAATCTGAACTGGGCTGAAATCGCTCAAGATGGAGAAGAGTGGCGCTCTTTCGTTTCGGAGGCGAAGACACACTTTGGGTCGCTTAGCCATCGGAGTTAATTAGTTATATCATAAAAATCATCGTACATTAATCGTACTCTCATCATCTAAGTTATTCTTATGAATAGGATCAAATGCTATATCAACAGCAGCTATATCATTTTGATCACTATTGCTAACATTACTGCCTATCCTATTTAAACTACTTTCAGCATCTGATATACGATTAACATTATGTTCTACATCATTGTCAATGACTTCTAAATCTTTATCATCTTTCTTGTCAACTAAATCACTGTTTTTACTTTTGCCTTTATTATTATCGTCATCGATTTTAGTGCCATTGATTTGTACTACTGCATCTACTTTGTCAAATTCTAATTCCTTGTATTCAGGTTTCTTATCTTCTTTGACAGGACGCGGTGGTTTCTTTTTATCTGCAAAAGAAGATATCCCAAATTAGTTCGCTAGTCAAGGACCTAGCGGTGTGTTCCGCTTGCCTCACTTGAGAGTCATTTCCCAATCCAGGTGTAGCGTGTCACCTTCGACCATATCATCACTTAACATCTGTCTTGTGAGCAAACACTACCCTGCAAGAAGTATAAGAAGTAAAGTGCAGTTGATGCAACAGTCTACATTTTCTCGATCTTTTTATTTCTTTCTTAGCTATAGGTATATGCTCCGCCTTTACTGGGAACTGGCTGACAATGACGACTGCCAGAACACACCGATAGGTGCAAAAGATAGGAAAAAATCTATGTAATAAAATAAAATAGAGATATATGAAAAGGATATGGCCCATACTCACTCTCTCTCTCTCTCTCTCGCTCTCTCTCTCTCTCTCTCTCTCTCTCTCTCTCTCTCTTTCTCTCTCTCTGAGAGAAGGCCTGTGCCCTAGCAGTGGATGGAGATGATGACATGGGTAATGTATTTTACTTACTTCCTTCTAATAGCATTTTAGACAATGTAGAAAAAGGAGCGTCGATCAGTAAAGTGGCGAAGTATGCCACCACCAGAGCCAGCGTCATGTGAGCCAGGAATTTAAACATCTGAAACAAACACTTTTATTAAAGAACATGTACAGGTATATCAAAATTTTGCACATAGGTACACGTAGACTGATCGAATAGTTGATCTGCATCGATAAAAAAAAAACTTTCTGCGTAATTACTAGATAACCCTGGACATAACCGCGGGGCACCGCTAGTATAGATGTACAACAATTTCTTGTTTAATATGATATAAGGTATCCTTTCGGCCCCGCATCTATGACCTATAATGAGTAACGTGTGGATCCTACTATAGCTCAAAACGGTGAAGGAAAACATCGTGAGGAAACCCGCATGTCCAAGAACCACAACATTCAAGGACATGTGACATCTACCAACCCGCACCGGGCCAGGGTGGTAGATTATCTCTCTTAAGAGAATGCCAGAGTCCCAGCTGTGGAAACGTAATAAGCAGCTAGATGATGATAATTGGATCAGGGACTTACCATCCGCGGTACAGTGAAATAAATAGGCGCCAAAGATGATCCGTTGACAACAAACATAAGTGGGTAGTGGAATATATAAATTGCGTAGGAAATCCGCGCAGGAAGCTTCCATATTTGCAATGTTAGAAACCAATTTACTGGCCCTGAAACAAAAATGATAGCAATGTAACTATGCTGTAAGTATCATAGTTTACTTTTATCGATAAGCAGTCTTTTCACCAGCTGTCCAAAGTAGCTGAACGGTGCGCGAGGAAAATCCACCAATAGGATTACTTAATTTTTAAGCTTCGTTCTTTCCCTCGCGTCCGCGCGCGCGTTGGTGTATTTTTGCCTCGCGCGCCGCTAAGCTACCTCGCACAGCTCTGTATCGTAGGCTTCCAGTATGTCAACAAAAAAATCCTCTAGATCAAATATCTAGCTGTATGTTTAAGCTTCCAGTTGTCAAAATCTTTAACCACCCGTGCCAAACTTAGACGGGTCCCTAGCCTATATAAATAGTAAGTATATAGGTACCTCCATATCCATGCGTGCAAGCGAAGACCATCCAACAAATGGCGAAGCTCCAAGCTGGTCTCATAAAGGAATTCATGATATTGTCAACGAGCTGGTTGTCCCAGTCACTTTGAATTGTGAAGTACGGGTATACGAATACAGTGGTCGATACTGACGCTGCACAAACCCAGAACAGGGTGACTGATATCTGAAAATTACATCGCACTTATCACATTTAGGTTCATTATAATAATACCCGCACAATAACATTCATAGGCTCTGACGCCTAGGATTCTAACTAGGATTCCCTGTATCTAGGGTATCAGAAACTACGGGGATCGGGAATCCAAAACACCCAGACAGAACAAATACCTACTTGCACTTTCTTTTAATGCACAAGTATTTGTCCTGTAGCGGAAATTGAACCCGCGACCTCACGCTTCACAGTCGGCTATTCGCCTATTGCACCACATTGGTCGTCGGTCCAAATTATCATAAAGTCCATCTGAACACAAGATCGTCGTCATCATCAGCCTGTATCAGTCCACTGCTGGACATAGGCCTCTCCGAAGGTACGTCACAGAGCCCTGTCTTCGGCTCTTCTCATCCAAATATAGCCAGCCACTCGGCGCAAGTCGTCGCTTCACCTAGTCGCAGGGCATCCCACACTACCTTACCAAATCGCGGTCTCCACTCAAGAAACGTCTTTTTCTTTTTTTTTTTCCTTCCTTCTCCCTCCGCCTTTTTGGAGGGCGGGTGGGGTCACTGTATCAGTCTACCCACCCGCCCCGACGGAGAGGCCCGGAACTCAAACATTCCGGGCCCCGCAACCCTAAGCACCTGGGAGGGGGGCGTCCAGCTTGATGCGACGCCCTCCCGATACAACAATCACACCTTTCCGGTGGGGCGGGAGGAGGCGATCAAAACGCCCCCTTCTACCGCCACTACACCCTACTATTTAACTAGTGGGGCGGGAGGAGGCGGGCAAAACGCCTCCTTCTACCGCCCCTCCGCCTGTGCCGGATTGGGTCAGAGAGCGGATCTGCCTCCCTGACCCGTTCCGCGGCCTCCTTCTGCGTGATTGCGTATTCGCAGAAGGAGGCCACAGCCTGCCACGCCGTGTCGCTGCCGAGCATTGCTGTTATTACGCTCAGCAGGGACAGGTCCAACCCTATGTGTGCTGAGAGTGTGTGTCGCTGTGTTGATAAGAACACGTCTACCCCAATGGTTGTAAATATGTCTATCTCTTAAATTTCTTTCAAAATTGAACTTACCCATGACATCTGTATCTTTTTCCCGCGACAAACGTGTAGCACATATCCAAAAAGCATTCCGACAAAGAACGATGAAGCTCGTGGTAAGGTATTGTAGTAATAATATATCAGGTAGTCTTCCAACTCGTCTTCACGACTGAAAAAAATCACATCAATTAATTACTAAGCAATAATTTACTATTACGTTCCCACTGCTGGGACTCTGACTTCTCTCAGAGAGAATGTGCTGTAATCTACCTCGCAGTGCGGGTTGGTAGATGTCGCATGCCCTTGGATGTTGTGGATTTTGGACATGCCGGTTTCCTCACGATGTTTTCCTTCACCGTTTTAAGCGATGGTAAAAACCACATATAACTTACTATATAGCTGTCCCCGCCTATGTCCTTTCTCCGTACCAAATTTCATTTAAATCGGTTCAGTAGTTTAGGCGTGATAGTATAACAGATAGACAGACAGACAGAGTTACTTTTGCATTAATAAGTAACGGGCCGAAACGATTCAAACTCGATGTCAGCGTTTACCGTTCAGCCACCTTCGCTCATTATCATAATCATTCTATGTTACTCACTTTATCGCAGTAGTCCCCGAAGCAAAGTTGTTAATGAAGTTGTAGACAGCGCCGCCGCCCAATGCGGCCAGTAGAGCCGCGACTAGCGCAGTCCAGGCGTTCTTGCGACTGCCTCCTAGCACCCAGAACAGCACAAGTGGAGATATCAGGTACAGCTGCACGTCGATTGCTATGTACCACGTGTGAGCAAGGCACTGGAAATTTACAGAGTAAGTTTAGAGAAACGCGCCTTACAAAGCGCCGAAACCGACACCACATCGGCCTGTGTGTTATTCCATCACTCAAAACAGCGAAGGAAAACATCTTCTTATTGTACCTACTAGATTATAATATATAGATAGGTGTATTATTTTATTATTTCTTACTGGTCGAAGGTGGCGCCACGCTAGACCTGGATTGGGAGCTGGCTCTCAAGTGGGACTGCCGGAACCCACAGATAGGTGCTTGGCGATAGATTCTAAGTAGCTATCTCAAAATGCCCTACAAAGCTATGGTCATACTTGAAAATTGCCCATTATTTGCAAGATTCTGATAAGCTACGACCTGTGCTTTTTTTGTTTCAAATTAGTTTTATTTTTTAAACATTATACATTACATTATAGATCCCTGCAATCAAGAACGCGATGTCCAAAACAGTGACAGTTGAAATCTAGCAATCTATCAAGTACCTACTTACCATATTCCAAGGTCCGATATAGTTCTGCACATGCAACAATGTCGCCCACCAATGGGATCGACAGAAGTTCGTGTGATCCTCCATCGTAGTCCAATAGGGACCGTCCGACATTCTATTGAACAATGAGGCTTGGAGTAAAACAGCTGTGGCCAGAAGAGGAAACATTCTAAGCAGCCGGTTCAGATAGAAAAACGGGAGATTCTTTAGGAGTTTAACTGAAATAGAAAAATAAAAACTTGGTGAGGACCAGATGATGATGGATATGGCGGAATAGGCGAACATCCGACGGAAAAGATGAGGTCGTGGGAACTATAGGACGAATACGTTCGCATCATCGCTTGACAACGGGCGGGATGGCAGTCAAGATCAGGCCTGATCGAAAAAATAAGAAAAAGTTGTGCATAGAAATAAGGCGTAGGTAAGTATTTTTACCGTGTCTTGGTGTTATGGATCCCGATCCTTATAGTTTATGACACCTACCGTAGATTTACGCCCGAAATAAATAATCGATCCTGATCCGTTATCCGCAATTTTGAATCGATATGTCGTGACATAATATGTCATTTTAGTAGAAATATGTCAAGCCCTAGTACTAAAATAACATACTTATTATGACATGACATATCGATTCAAAACCGCAGATAACGGATCAGGATCGATTATTAATTTCGGGCGATAGTGAACCTTAGTTAGGGTCAGAATAGTAGGTAAGTGGTTGTGTGGTGTTACCTACTATCTCTTCCCAGTTTATCGCGATAAAAAGTATTTTATATCCTTCTCCATAATCCAAACTATCCCCATACCAAATTTTACCTTAATCGTTCAAGCAATTTAGGAGATGATTACGAACACAAGCATAACGGAATTTTATTTATGAAGATTATTTATTATTACTTTCCCACTGCTGGGACTCGGGTCTTCTTTCAGAGAAAGATATAGTATGGCCCATGATTTACCACGTTGGCCCAGTACAGGTCGTCGTACTTTGCCATGTCAGTTTCCTCAAGACATTTTCGTTTACCGAAAAACATCGATATTAAAAAAATAAATTCCATGTAGGTACCGATTTTAAAAACACGTTCAGCTATCTACCTATATCAATAAAAAAAAACATCGTTTCGAATTAACTAGGATGTTTTTCTAATTAGGTATGTCTATACCTATCAGTGGAAAATAACACGTTAGTATCACGAGATGGGTTATCAGATACCTAATACTAATTAGGTATTTATTAGTGTAATTATAGATATATTTTATCTATCACCGCTGTCAAATATTTGTTTTTCGCATAGGTAGATATGCGACCATTGTATCTTCAAAAAGGTTTAGTCAATCGTGAGGTTTGATACGATGGATAAATCGTTGACGTGATGTGAGCTTTTTATTGCAATTGTTCAATGACAAGCAACATTAGAATGCAACCAAAAAACCGACTTCAAAGGATTTCTCTTGGATACCATTGTCAGCACTGGACCAAAATTTACATGGGACCACACAAGAAGCACCGCACTTTTCAAATAAAAAAATATCAAAATCGGTTCACCCAGTCGAAAGTTCTGAGATAACAAACATTTAAAAAAAAAGTTAGGAACTCCTCCGTTTTTGAAGTCGGTTAAAAATATGACCATCCGCGTGGGCGAAGCCGCGGGACAGGCTACTACATAGTACATGTATTCATTATATTCAAAGATTCTTCCTTACCTCCATCCATCTTGCCAATTGATGTGTAGACGATAAGAATTCCAGCTATGCAGAAAAATGTGTCTACTGTTATTGCAGCTGATGTGATCCAAACAGCTCTCCAAGTCGTAAACCACTGTAAGAAGTAGTATTAAGATTATTAGAAATAAGTGACAGCTTTGGGTGCAATGAAGTAAAGTAGCGGTCCTAAAACATTACCCTGGGGAAGGCAATCCAGCCCCTAAATAGGACTGCAAATGTCAAATGCAAATGCAATCTTTCTTATCAGTAGAAGCGAATACGGATTCCTTTTTCAACTTAGTGACACGCAATGCCTAATTGCCGCCTAAAGCATTAAAATTAAGCATTAAGCAAATAATGCACGAATATTAAAACAAGTTAGTTATATAGAACGTTGAATCAATTCCAATTAAATCACACTTAGAGCGTTAAATCGATTGAATTCTGATGAATTAGGTTTGACTGCATTTTTATCTGTAATCTAATAATATTTTGCTGGCTTCAGCGCCATCTCATAACTCATTGACATTGTTAGTTAACACGGCAGGAAATCAGAGACATATTTGGAAAAATATATAATTTCTAGATAGATAACTACTTACATTATTAACAGCATCCAAAGCGTTAGCCCAAAAGACCTCTGTACTGAAAGAGTGTCCGACTACGACCCACGCCATAGCCCAAGTCCTGATGCCATCCAGACAGTGTAAAGTTCCCGGGGCAGAACTAAAGTTCATGAGGCGACGACCGTTGGTGTAGGCAGAGAAAGAGGTAAAAAAGCCGTTGGAGAGCTTTGAATCTGAAATTAATACCAAAAATATTGCAGATACATTATCAACAGTAGATATGTATTGAACTAGTCATGGTAGGTAATAATTAACAGAGCAATGAGATAATGTAGAGATCTGGCAGTTGAAGATTAGCTTCACTCTGCTCTATGTATCACATTCTGCTAAAGCGAGAGTTATAATTTGTTGTATTTTATTGTTTCAAAGCTAGTTTCAAAAAAACTTAATGATACATGGAAAAAAGATTTGCTTACAATATTGCAGGTGAAGCTAAAAATACAGATCTAAGCAACTCACCTCTCTTGAGAATATGCGTATATGTCAGATCGTAGGCAGTACACAGCAGAGTCAATACGGCAATTGTCGAAAAGAGAACTCTGCAAATGTAAATAACCTATTTTGCAATTAGCTTGCCTAAACTGATGAGAAAAGATTTTGTTGGACAACTGATCAGATTATACCGATTAGCATTAGCATCAGACAATTACTTATCAGGATTTTGTCGTGTGAAGTCAGTTTTGATTTGGTTTTACATTCATTTTGCAAATGATTTGTTAAGTAGAAGAGAAGGCACATAAAGCAAAACGCATAACTTTGAGCAAAAACAAAAGACTGATAACAGATTTAGATAGATGCAAAAAAGGCTTAAGTAAGTAGTTAGATACAGTAAAAATAATAGCAAATATTCAAAGAACGCTTACGCAGCAACAGTATCTGCAGGAGACCACGGCTTATCATCTGGCAGACGACAGAAGTTATCCTCATATTGGAAACCAATGTCAGACACATTGAAGAGGAACGACGTGATCGCCTGTTGTGTCGAGCAAGGCTTTGGAATACATACTGCTAATGTAAACGCAATGCCCAGATCTGGTAATGATCCCGATCTAGAAACAAACATTGACTCGAATAATCTTAATGGCACAGACAGCAACATACGACAATAATTAGTTTCAAGTTCGTAAATATTAATTCAGGATGCTACAAAAAAAATGGATAACGTGTCCGGAAAATAGTGCAACGATATTTGGGAATCTTGATGTCTCTGTTCTAGTGGGAGTCAAGCCTCAGAATACGAGCCATTATCTACAACGCAACGCTGGCCCAGGTGATACATAGATTTACCATGCCTCGAGATTTGAGGCCTCACGATGACTTTTATGAATGAAACAAGCAATTGGACTCTAAGGCTCATTAGTTTCATTCTAATTCGCATAATACCTATTAGGTAGGTAACATCTATCGATCAATGACAAGTGCAATGCCTTTTTATCATCAATTTCCTTAATCATGTACTAAATCAAATCGGCTTTTGGCACATTGAGATTACATTTAGATTTGGTTTTTGACACAAGAAATGCTGCTAAATCCGCAATACTTACGAATAGCGGACACGGGTATGGCATTGCAGAGATTTTTCGGTCAAAGTCTAAGTTAATTATGTAGCAGGTTTTGTTTCATTAGAAGAAGAGCAGAACTTTGTAACTTGAACTTACCTCAGTAAATGTTCATCCATAACACCAATTGACGCAAGAATTTGCGCTCTCTGCAAATGAAACTGTTCAACCTTAGATACCACTTCATTATCTACTTTCAAAGTTGACGGATCAAATCCAGACCAACTTGTGTTCTCGGGAAAATCCAAATCCTGACTCAATGGGACTTGAATGGTACAGTATTTTCCTTGGATGGACATGGCTTCCGATTCATGAGTTATGTCCAGGCATTGGTAGTAATTTCCTAAGTCCACGAAGTTGCCCATCGCAACGCCCCTTGGTGTTCTAATACCAGCATCAGCAACTGGGAATTTGTGAGTATCTATTATGAACACACTATTCTATCTCAAATGATAGCTATTTACTTATTCCAATCAGAAACAATCTTTAAGTTGATTGTATTTTGGATTGCACTGCGTTACCTTATTGTTTAAGCTTAGCAAAATACTTAATTTCTACATTAAAGCCATCGAAATACAATTTTCAACGATTACATCATACAAAACATTTATAAACAAAATAAAGTATACTATTTAGAGACATAATTACCAACCCAATTCCCATGAATAAAAGTAAGAGTTGTTATAGGTACTTTTTCTATGGGCTTAATGAAATTGCACTTACATTGGATCTGCAGAACCGGATTATTCCTAATAAATCTCATTTGTTCATCGCACTGTTCCGCATCCAACACATCTTCAAATAGAGATTCATCTATCGCTGGATTAGGAGGGTTCACATCTAAATGAATATGGCTTTTTACAGCTGTAACCAAAGTCACTACTAAAAATAATTTCAAATCCATTTCTAATATTACTTCATTTATTGTATGTACTGCTTTAGGTATAGGTAGAAGGGAACTGACCACCGAATATTCGATTATTATTTTAAGGTATTGATTTCTAAACCTGAGGTAAGTTAGGTATCTTATCTGTGTAATCCATACGTTGAAGTGACTAATTGATTTCATTTTAATTAAATCAAAATCGATGAATAACGTTCTTGTACTTAGATAACGATTTTGATTACCTGGTCTACATGGACGACGATGTACTCGTACTATTGAATGGCACTAGTTTTGCTCATGACTCTTTTTTACTATTTTTAAGCAAAATGTAAGTATGGTTTTGTTCCATATCTAGTCAATAGTTATTTATTAAATAGGATACATTGTGATCACTTAAAACTATTTACGCCTGTTCCAACCTCCTTAGAGCAAAGTTATTGCAATGTTACGAACCTATTTGAAGATAACAAATCCATAAAATTACTACCTAGCTACTTATAAATGACTTGCTGGACAGTTAAAAGTGAAAGAGTTGAAAATTGAGTTAATTGCAACTATTTTTAGATGAAATGAATAAAAATAGGTATATAATTTTATTATTTAAACTTATGTTAATCTACTTACATGATTCTACATAGGGGCTTCTTATAAACAAATTATATATTAATTACAAAAAAAAGTCCTAATAAATCTCTTATAAATGCCATTTTCTCTTTCTATAATAAAATATCCTTGTCAATACATACGATCAGTAAATTAAAAAATACAAGTGATTGTTATCTAACCTCCTGTACCTATACGTTAAATATTTGCAAGAATTTACTGATAATACGAGTATTATAGTATACTCTATTTTCATTTATTAATCATCACAAATCGTGTCAGTACAAAGCAGGTACCTATACTTACTACAGGCAGGATACATAACAAAAGGTGGACTAAGGCAGTAAAGCAGTGGAGGCTAAGAAAATTTCGAAGCGTTGATAGCAGTGGCAGTATCGCCGGCAAGCGATCCATAGGTCGTGGGTACGAACCGTACAATGACCTTAATCTTTCGGTAAAGAAACTGAAGAACATCGTGATGAAACCATAGTTTGTAGTAGGGTCAGATAGGCTAGTGACTGCGAGGGGTTCCTGTATAAGCCAGGTAACCCCTCCCCAAGGCCTGGCCGGGATGGTAGAATGCTACCGCAACCCACCCGCACCAACATCTGGGCGGCCAGGAGTGCTCATGGAGGCGTTTTTAGCGGGTCCGAGCCCTGCATATCCTTCCGGCAGCCCAGTCAGTTTGGCTATCGTGATCAGACACTTTTATCGCTGACTGTACAACTAACAGTAGCTAGCAATTGACTAGTTGACCACAAGTCACCTAATGTTACATGACTACTCCTCGCTCTCATGCGAGGTTGCCGGAACCGGAACACGCCGATAGACGCTCGAGAGGTCATTAAATTGAGGGTACCTAGTACCTACATATATATATAAGACAGACATGACGTGTTATCTGATAAGTCTACAGACTGCAGACGGTTTATAATCAGTCTCTTTGCTCGAAGTTGTAGTTACCTACAACGACGACGGAACTTCAGTGATATAGAAAAGGTTATTATTCCACGAATGTTACGAGTTATATGCAATGTAACTTTGAAAATCTTTCTATCTTTCTCCTTAGTTCCTTTGCTTCTCTTTATTTTTCATGCATCCCCTACGCTACTAAACCCTTACACTACCCTACCTAAACTACACAAAACTGAAAAGAGGACAGTGGTGTCGATTCTGTGCATTCTCTAAAACTGAACTAAATTAGATAGGTCTAAAAGTACCGTTTTTTTACACTTTGGTGTCTGAAAAAGGAAAAGGAAAAAGGAAAAAGGTAGCAATACTTTTAGACCTGTCAAACGTAGTTTAGCTTTAGAAAATGCACCTCAGAATCGGGTCTAGTATCGGTGATCAGCAAACAAAGGAGTTGATTCAGTTGTGTATTTTCTAAGACTTAACTAAATATGATGACAACTCTAACTTAGTTGAGTTTTAAGAAATGCACAACTCGACACCTATGTTTAGCACACATTACATTTTAACTCCGTACCTTAAAAAAACACTATAACTAATGTCATTTTATTCATTTTCTTTTAATCTCATTGATTGACGGAATAGTACGTTTCCCTGTATGTCGGCGCGAAGACAAATAAAAAGTTTTTATAATGTCATAAAAGTGATATTTCTTGCTAATAGATATCATAAAAACCAATATTTACCGGTCGTAAAAATCTGAAACTGGTACTAAAGGCACTAATTTGCACTCATAACTCTGTTATCATTCATCATAGTTATCGCTCGGCAAAATTAACCTTTAACATTGAGATAAAGATAGAAGTACTTTCAAAGAATCATAACAATAGGTATCTGTGATACATAGTAATTTAGTACATACTTACTTTTTTATAGGAACGTGTGGCAACTGAATTTACACACGCTTTATCTGATAACAAGATAACTGACTGGTGACGTAAGCCTAAGTAATCTACTGCTATTGTGTAAAATAAAATGAAACCATATTCATAATGAAAATCAAGATAAACTATAATAATATAAAAAATAAAAAGTTCTTTTGAACTTATAAATTAATAAATACAATTTAAAGGAATATTCCAATATGTTACATAAATACAGTTAATATCATGTAATACTTAACTTACTTAGCTTTAGCAACAAAAACAATATCTGTGGTTAGCAAAACAAAGCCGATATGAAATGCTGGTAGAACAACCCATGGTCGAAAGATCAAAGATCCGGCTACATTACATAAACAGTAATAAAAATAAACTATACATCAACAAGTCTAATTATTTCCATATACAATGAAACCAATAATGCATTTACTAATTCTCTAATGCATATACTACTTACAATATCCTTAACGCTAAATTTTCTAATCCTTACAGACAGCCAAAGCTTCAGACTTCTCTTCAACAAGCTCTTTGCCAGTATTATCCAGCATTTGACGAGCAAAATCTGAGATAGTCAGGCCCTGAACAATCTTCCATTTGCCATTGCTAGTGGTTACAGGGAAAGAGAAGACAATATCAGCAGGGGTGCCGTAGGATCCATCAGAAACAACGCCCATGCTCACCCAGCGGTCACCAGTGCCCAGGAACCAGTCCCTCATGTGGTCTGAGGCAGCTTTGGCTGCAGACAGGGCAGAGGACATCTTCCTGGCAGCGATGACAGCAGCGCCACGCTTTTGGACGGTGCTAACAAATGCTCCCTTTAAGTATTCCTCATCATTGATAGCTGCAGGAACAGATTTCTCACTACCCTTAATATTGACAACAGCATTGGATGGGTCGGGGAATTGGGTGGAAGAATGGTTTCCCCAGATTATGACGTTCTTCACATCTTTGACTGGTACACCCAATTTAGCTGCTAGCTGCGATTGAGCCCGGTTCTGGTCGAGACGGGTCATGGCAGTAAAGTTCTCCTTAGGAATGGAAGGAGCGTATTTGGAGCAGATAAGAGCATTGGTGTTGGCTGGATTACCAACCACAAGGACTTTAACGTCTTTTTTAGCTACCTTGTCCATGGCCTGACCTTGTTCTTTGAAGATGCGGACGTTAGCTGCCAGCAAGTCTTTCCTCTCCATACCTTCCTTCCTAGGCATGGCTCCAACAAGGAATGCTGCAGCAACATCTTTGAAGGCCTCTTCAGGGTTGGCGGTCGGGAGAACTCCAGCCAGAAGGGGTAGAGCGCAGTCAGCAAGTTCCATGACTACACCTTCCAGGACGCCCATCATGGGGGCGATATCGAGGAGGTGCAGAAATACGGGCTGCTCGGGGCCAAAGACGGCACCTGAGGCAACCTGGTACAGAAGGGAGTACGCAATCTGACCAGCAGCACCAGTGACCACAACTTTAATTGGGGCGGCCTGAAAAAAAATGTGGGTATTAATAAAATATAAAGTAGATAACATAATTCCTTCTTGTTATTTTAAATTTACTTATATACCTACAACAAAGAAACAAAATTATGGCACTGATTAAAAATAGGAGGTAGTAATAAAAATAAAAATAGGTTGAAAATAGTACCATGGCTACTGGAGTTAGAACAACAGTAGAAGCTAGTTCTTTAGTTTTAGAAGAACAGCACCAGACCATGTTGATAGCAATTATCAAATAGTTAAAATTTTAATCAATTTAGATTGTAAAATGTTTATCATAGCCATTTGTAGATTAGGATGGGTTTTGATGGAAAGATCTATATTACCACCCATTATTTTTTGAGATAATATGTATTACAAAGTAGCTATTGTTGTACCGAACCGCAGAATGTAAAAAATTTAATATTCTTGCTCTGCTGGAAGGATCTATAATTTGCGTGATCAAAGGTCAATGCAATGTCACTGGAATTAAGTAAATCAATCTTACCATGTTTGGTTTGCAATCTAACAGGACTCACAGATGCTATTGGAAATTATTCTTCGTAGTACGGAAGCTAGCTGCTGCCTGCTACCAAGACGGTATAACAACAAGTACCTATTTGTCGTAAGTAAAAATGAAACGGAAAAGCCGACAAACAACTAAACAACCTACAAAAGTCATACAATTGGGGTTACCATTACCACCGAGTATGAAAATATGTTCCGAATTCCGATATTGTATGTTACATTTTTCAAAAAGTTACTATTATGTTATTTTATCGCTGTTTTACAAAAAGTGATATATTGGTGGAGTTGCCATATCATGCCTTGATGACATAAATGTGACATTAGGGATTTTTATCACCACCGCACCGAACAATCTCCATCGCTTGTTTAGTTGTTTTCGCTCTATCCACGCGACATTGGCAAAATTGTGGTTACACCGCAGAAGCCATTCGAATAAAATTAAAAAGTTGAAGTTGACTTAGGGATATGACAATTATGACATAAGTAATAACCTCAAAATTCTACTTTCCTTCTGATAGCTAGAAGAGCTCGGCTCGGCTCGTAATTCCGCCTATTTTAGCCGTAAAATCAGTGCAAATCTTCATGTTTTAAATTCTGTGTACAATGTCGTCACTGCTACGATCTACGAAATTCGTGCGGTACTTTACCGGTGCCGCAAGAACAATTTTGCTGAACTCTGCAAAGACTGCAGAGACCAATTTAATTGCTAATTCGAAGGCTCTATGCGCTGCCAATAAGTAAGTTTATTTAAAACAACTTCAGTTTTGTTTGTACCGTTTGAGGTTGAGACCCTAGACCAGAAGCTTAAGAAATATACATAGATATAAGGAGACTTGCGAAGTCCACTTGTAACCAGAATGTTGTGTTGCTCATTGGCTTTTCAGTGGTGCAATGCGGCCAGCATTTTGGCTACATAGCCGGATATCAAGGATCCTTTGATGTAAACTATCATTATAATACCGTCCGTGGATAATTTAAGTTCAAAAAAATATCCTGTTAATGCATGTGTTATGTCCTGTTTTCCTATAGCTTATTAGTATTTGTTGTTTATAAATGAGCTTATTCTTCTACATAATTATCTCATTTTTTGTGTTATAAAATGTATTTCTAATTTTCAAATAATATGTTTCTTTTCTAGTCTGTTAGTGCGTGATTATGTAACTAAGAAGGCTGAAAGCCTAGAGCCGTTGCTGCAGAAGCTAGATTCAGAAGTGCGGAGATATGGTCGCATCACAAAAAAAGACATTGACGAGGTATTTGATGAAATCAGATCAAGAAATGACATCACTAGCTCTCAGTCACTGCTAGTTATTAGGTGTTGTGGTAAGTTTTATCTAATAAATATAAATTGAGCGATAGTCGTCAAAAGGTATCAAGGGAGATGTCAAAAGCCGTTGATACTGAGTTTATTAAATACATTCAGCAAGATCTTTCTCAAATATATTAAATCTGTGTACATAAAATTACTTATGCTGGTATTTAAGAATGACGCTCAAGCGATAATCAAAATTCAAAATTCAAAAAAATTTTTATTCATTAGGATACATTGTGATCACTTTAAAACGTCAACTTAAAACTAGCTACGCTTGTTCCAACCTCCTTACGCCGGCAAAAGAACAGGCAAGAAATGCCCGGCAGGTAATTTTTTTGGCGCGATCACATTGACAATTTTATTCATATTACTAATTGATTGAATTGGAGCAAGTTCACTAAAATCCCAAGCTTTTTTTTGTCTTTTATAGTCCGATATTTTTTAATTAGCTTTACTAATAAGATTTCTCTTGTTTGGTTGTACACATTGGGAAAAATCAGTACCTACTTGAGCACAGATTTGACACTGTAAGTTTATACAAATATGTCACTGAAGCACTACTCAACCATGGATCAACACTTGAGCGTCATTCTAGAATACGGGCCCTAATTAAGTAAGTAATAAAAGTAACTTAACTAATTGAGATGGAGTAACGACCCAAAGTGAGTTTTTGCCTCTGATAACAAAAGACGCCACTTCGGTCTATCCTGCGCCACCTCCTACCAGTTCTCCACCTGGAGCTTACGCAAATCCTTCGTGGCTTCGTCTTTCCAGCGATACCTGGGATGGCAGACCTGGCGACGGCCCCTCGGCCAGCCCAAGTATGCAAAAATATTTAAAATCTCCATAAAAAATAACCTAAAAACTTGTTACAAATCACCAGGAGAGTTAGTGCCTGAAGAGTTACCCGAGCAGAGAACATTGCTAGTCCAGAAGATATGGAGTGTGCTGACCGAGAGAGGAATCCCTATGGACATCTCGCACTACAACGCTCTGCTGAGAGTATATCTGGAGAATGAGCATCCATTCTCACCAGCGCAGTTCCTTGAAGAGTTGGAGAAGAAAGGACTTCAGCCTAACAGGTGATAAGAGAGCTTTTAAGTAGTTTTTTTTTATTTTTTCAGGTTAGCTTTTTACCACAAGTCACCAGATGTTAAGTGACAATGTGGACGAAGGTGGTGCCACGCTACACCTGGATTAGGAAGTGGCAACAGATTCTTAACATGAGGGTGGTAGCTAGCCAGGCGAGTACTAGAAAATACCCTACCACCAAGCTATGGTGTCATCACGATGTTTTCCTTCCCCGAAAGCTCAAGCTCATTGTAGGATTCCAACCTACGTCCTACAGATCTCAAGCCGAGGTCACTACCACTGAGCCACCATTGCTATTTTTAATAGCAATGTTGGTGATGGGATAGTTTTTACTCATATTTTTCAAAATACCATATTTGCTTGGTGGTAGGGTATTTTCTAGTACTCGCCTGGCTAGCTACCACCCTCTTGTTAAAAATCTGTCGCCAAGCACCTATCGGTGTGTTCCGGCAGCCTCACTTGAGAACCAGTTCCCAGTCCAGGTGTAGCGTGGCGCCATCCTCGACCACATCGTCACTTAACATCAGGTGACTTGTGGTCAAACGCTACCCTGTAAATAGTAAAAAAAAAAAAAATAACATATGTATAAAGGCAAAGTGTATTTTTGCAACATCAGTACAGTATACAGGACAATAATATAAGAAAAAAAACAGCCATTTAAAACGATAAAAACTAGCATTACAATACAAATTACAAAATTATTTTAATTCCCGCACATAATCCGAGCAATTAGTACATTCTAGAACAAAACAACTACCAACAACAACTTTACTATTTACAGGGTAGCGTTTGTACCCTGTAAATAGTAAAAAAAAAAAATACCTACCCTACATACTTGTTTTATCTTTGTGCCTCTTTGTAGAAAAATATTTTTGTTATTGCGTAAAGATTTAGCTAAAACCACAATTTTGCCTTATGTTAAGAGATGATAGTTAACGGTAATAGCACGCTTGCCTAAAAGATACTGATAGTTTCAATTAGAAAGTAGGTAATCTGCAGGATCCTTGATAAAAAGATATAAGACTTAAAGCCAACCTAAATTCCAGAGTCACTTACCAAAGACTTATGTGGCGCTACTGCCAAGAAGGTGACGTCGAAGGCGCAACGAAGGTTCTAGAAAAGATGCGGGAGCTGAACTTCCCGGTCTCTGAACCGGTTCTCAACGCCTTGGTTATGGGCCACGCTTTCCACGGAGACACGGACGGAGCTAAAGCAGTGCTTGAAACCATGGCTAGAGCTGGTCTTCAGCCTACGAACCGTACCTACACACTCTTGGCTTGTGGATTTGCTAAGAAAGGAGATATTGATGGTGTAAATGATATCATTAAGTTAGCGACAGAGAAGGATGCTCTTGTTACTGATAAGGTATGTTTAACTTGGCCGCATTACTAGTTTATAATGAGGAGTTGTATGTAAAAGCATGAAACCAATAGATGGAGCTTGGAACAGGCGTAGCTCGTCTTTAGTTTGACGTTTTAAAGTGATGTATTGTACATGTTGTATTGTATCCTACTAAATAAACATCCCACATCTGAGATTAGAAATGTGATAGAAGAAAAACAAATATGGATAAAGATTCTGTTTCGCATTTTCTAAAACTAAACTAAGTCTGACTGGTCTTAAAGTATTGTTGTCTTTGTCTGAGCATGGAAGTAAAAAAAAGGACAGCATTACTGTCAAATTTAGTTAAGTATTAGATAATGCGCAACAGAATCGACACCATTGTCTAAACGCAATATATTTTTTCTGTTTTTATCTATAACAAATAAGAGAATCTCCCAATGGTTTTACACCTTTATTGCCAGTGTATTTATTATCTGTGCTTATTTTCAGGATGTGCTCGAAATCATTGAACACTTAGCCATTGGTGGACATGGCGACAAAGTTGAGCAATTATTTCCACATTTGCAAAAGAGCATAGGTTACAACCAAGAAGTCTGCAACCTCATTTTAAGGCTCCTCAATAAAGGACAGCTAGAGACAGCAAAGAAAATGTTGCCAACTATGCCTAAGTCAGCCAACACTGAACATACGCCTTTCAAGGGCGCGTTCTTTATTAAACAGCTACTCCGAGTCAGCAAATCAGCTGATGAAGTTGTCAAAACTTGCTTAGAACTTAAAACAGAAGGACTTATACCAAATGCTATACTCATTGCTACAGAAAACGCCCTAATCCAAGGTCGCTCTGAAATAGCTCAGAAGTTATTTGTAGAATACGAAAAAGAGGGTCTCGAAGTGCGCTCGCATTTCTACTGGCCTCTCCTGGCCCAGAAAGTTAAAGAAAACGATGAGGAAGGCCTTCTGCAAATCCTTAAGGATATGCAGCATAAAAATATTATGATCTCCGGAGAAGCGCTTAGAGATTATGTAATTCCTTACCTTATTAAAAAAGATAGCGAAAAAGTGATTTCGAAGCTTCAACTCGCCAACATACCAATCTCTTACACTGCTAGGAATTTAGTACATGAATTGTTAGAACAAGGAAAAATTAAAGAGGCGGCTCAAACCGCGCTGCAATACAGAACGCGAGGAAATTACGCGTTGATAGCAAGACCTCTTCTAAACGCGTTGGCTAAAACTAAAGATATTGACTCCTTCGTGTCTATAATACATGTGCTTAGCAGCAAACAGTACAACCAGGTAGAAGACGAAGTGGTGAATGATGAAGGTCAAAAGGATGACAGCAACATCAATGAGGTAAGCCGCCTCATCAAAACAAGCGTGAAGATTTTGACCAAAAACGGTTTAGTCGAGAAGTTGCTCTCCAGCTTACAATCTAAAGGTTTGAGGATAACGGTTGAATGTGCTGAAGCTATAGAGCAGTACATGGGTGAAAATATGACTACAGCTATTTCTGAACTGCTTTCGCAACTGACTTCCAGTGAATTAGAAGCAACGCCGCTTGAAAGTTATCGCAGAGACTCACCGCGCTCTTCTGCCGAACTAGAAAAACTTATCAACCAACTTAAGACCAAAGAAGGTACCAACGTCAAACGCCTGCAGAAACAGTTGCTAACCTCTTACATTAATGAAAACAATGTTAGCAAAGTCAGCAGCTATGTTGAAGAGTTGAAATCGAGCGACTTTGAAATAAGTCCAGCTCTGTACGCGCAGCTGTTCGAGTTCTACTGTCAGAATGACGACATTGAGAAAGCTAAGCAATGTCAAGTTGAGATCACGGCGCAGAATCCTGATTTCTTACTGAACAAGTACAAATTGGTGGTAATGGCGTACGCGTTAGTAAGGGCTAACAGATTCGACGAAGCGATTACGTTTTTGAAAGGGAGCAAACTGGTAGATAACGTTGAAGCTGGTTACCTGTTGAATTCGAAATCTTGGCAGATATTAAACACTCTCGCTGAACAGAAAGATCCTGCTAAAGTAAGTATCTAAACATAACAATATATTTATAACATACTAGATGTCATAACTCTGGGTCTTAAGTCACAAAACCGATGACTATTGGGGTAGACGTGTTGTTGAGTGGAGACAGCGACTTGGCAAACGTAGTGAAGGACGCCCTGCGACTAGGTGGCACTACGAGATGCGCCGAAAAACTGCCAGTATTTGGATGAGAAGAGCCGAAGACCAGGCTCAGCGGCGTACCTTGGAAGAGGTCTGACACAGGCTGATGATGATGAACTCTGGGTCTGAAGTTTTTTTATATTTGTATTAATTAAAATAATACCCTCAGGTAAAAGAGATGACAAGCACACTCATTTCTCACAACTACATCGAGCCGTCCAACGTGCTTCTTGGACCTTCGATCAAGGCTTACTTGCTGAACGATGACCTGGACGGAGCGCTGGCAGAGTTTGAGTTGTGCTGCAAGCAATATAGAAGCACCCCGTGGAAAGGAGAACTTATGAAGGCGTTGATTATGAAGGAAGATGCAACTAAACTTCAGTGGCTTGCAGATTTGAGCACTCAGGTAACTTGATAAATGCTATTTAGTACTTACATTTCTTTTCAACAATAGACCATACAACTACCAGTCATTATGATACTTTGATTGGACCATCGTTTTTTTTTACTTGCCCACAAGTCATCTGGACGATGCGGTTGAAGGTGGCGCCTCGCTTCACCTGGATTGGGAACTAGTTCTGATGTGGGGCTGCCGGAACACACCGATAGGTGCATGGCGAGAGATTCTCAACTTGACGGTGGTAGCTAGCCAGGCGAGCACTAGAAAATGCCCTACAACCAAGCTACGGTTTCATCATGATGTTTTCCTTCACCGAAAGCTCAAGCGCATTATAGGATTCGAACCCACGACCTACGGATCGCAAGCCGACGTCACAACTGAGCCATCATCGCTTCGAAAAGAAAGTTTGTTAGTAAAGGCTAATGTTTAGAACTACCGATCCGATATTGAAAATACTTTCACTGTTAGAAAGCTAGCTACTCTATTCCTAAGCTTGTTTTCTTGTGCCTCTGCTTGGTTCAGTTATTGATATTTCTGTACAGATTCATGGAGAAGTGAACATTCTACACGACTTGGTCCTGGCGTTCGTAGAGTGTGGTCGTCTCAGACAGGCGCGCCGCATCCTCGAGACTCCCGGCTTGCAGACCAGACGTCGCAGGCTCGATGACGCCTGCCAGAGATACGTTGAGGTAATCATCATCACTACTGGAACGGGAATATGTGGCAGCTTTAGATAACCTGTACCTTTTTGTATCACATATTGCTATGATAAGTGATGAATACATTATTTTATTCACGCTTTCGTTTAATTTTCTACAGGAAGGAAAACCCGAACATCTAGAAGGTTTACTCGAGGCGACAAAAGAACTCTCACATATTGACCGTTCAAACATATTCTACCATCTCCTCATCACATACTGCAAATCTAATGAAACAGACAAAGCTCTTGGCCTTTGGACCGTGCTTCAAGAAGAGGGAGCGATACCCAGCGAACAGTTCTTACTCCATCTCGGCAAGCATCTAAAATCCAAAAACAGAGAAGTCCCGTTTGTCATGCCAGAAGAAAAGCTAACCAAATCAGCCAAGAACAAAGTTGAGGTTGCAGAGAAAATCGCCAAACCCAAATCGCCCCCGAAACCTACCAAAACTGAAGTAACATCAACAATAGAAACGCACATTAAAGATGGACAGTTGCCTAAAGCCATGGACATCGCGCTGAAGTCAATTCAAGAAGGCGTCATTCCTAAGCCAACCGTCGTAAAGTTTCTTTTAAAAAACTTGGCTCTGGAGGGTAACGTTGAAAAAATACAGCAGCTCGAGAAGTACATCAATGAGCCGATGAAGCGTAAAGTTACATACGATGATAAGCTCACGTTGGCTATTTTCACTCGGGGAGCGGGCAGTCAGCATATTGATAGCTTGTTGGAGTCGTTGCAGACGGCCAGCACGACGGAAGATGTCGAAGCAGTTCTGCAGAAGTTCCCTAGGAGCAACGCACTCGCGTCTCTAGTCAGCAGTGGGAATGAAGAGCTCATTTCTAAATGTAGGTATTTTCTTATTATTATTAGCTTTAACACGCAAGCCAGAAAGGTTGCGTGTTAAACTATTGATAAATTTAAAATTTAAAAACCCCCGACATTTTGGACCGATTTTCATCAAACGTAGCTAAAAACACTCGCCCTTCATACAAAAAAACTAAATTGAAACCGCTTCATCCGTTCGCGAGCTACGGTGCCATAGACAGACAGACAGACAGACACGTCAAACTTATAACACCCCTCTTTTTGCATCGGGGGTTAAAAATAAAATTTTAAAACACTATAGATTGCAATAGTTGCCCTCAGTTTATTTTTCAAAAATTTCTTCATTTTTAAAGACTATAATATTTGTTGTAATATTTGTCCTGATGCTGTTATGATGTATGCTATACGACAAACAGCTTCGAGCAAATGCGGTTCAACCAAAACGCTTGCGCCTTGACAACGAATGAAATGATGATGATAGTTCGAAATTAATAGTGTAATAACTACATATTTTTAATTGTACAGGTCACAAAGTAGCCGAACTAGCTGCGGAGAAAGGCCAGCTGACACCAGTGAACTTGTTATGGATGGAGTACGTCTTGGCGGGTAAAAACGAAGCGGCAGATGCTGTGTGGAACAAATACATGTTGAAAGCAGAAACCGTCATGTTCCGAAGACTATTGCAAGAAAGCCACATGCGAAAGGAGCCACAATTAATCCACAAACTAATCGACTGCTTGAAAACAAACAAAACCATTTCACCAGGCTCTTTAGGGAACGCATATTCGAGGCTAATCAACTACTATCTTAGCGATAATAACACCAGAGAAGCTGAGAATGTTCTAGAAGATGCCACTAAAACAGGAATAGAAATGGGGTATTTAAACAAAAGCTGTCTTTTGAAACTAAAAGGCGCAGTCGAAGCTGAGGGAAGACAATTTAATTATGTGGTTTAGAATTTGTAAACTAAACAAAAAGGCAACTGCCCTCTCCATTGAGTAGAGAGTATAAGCATTGAAGATTAGGAGAGAACTGCATTAGTATGTGCCAGCTATGACTGCCCTAGTTATGCAACCCTCAAACATTACCCTGTGTTTTCACCTCTAAATTGATAAGCACAGAAGACACGGTATCAGTAAGCCTACGCGTTTCTATCGCAAGCGCGTAAACCCATTTTTGTAAGAAAGAATTTACAGAGCGGTTAGTCTATGAATCAATTTTCTTCATTTATAAAACGATTTTACGCGCTCGCAGTAAAATAAGTCATTTCACATAAATTTCGTAAATTTTTAAGACTCCTCACATTTGTGTGACCTTAGTAGTGATGTCACATGCAATTTTAAAAATATTTTGTTGATGTTTAAAAAAATCTACATTTGACATGAAGCCTAAGACTCGTCCGCACGATGTAACACAGTGACACTATGTTGACCTCTCCCCCATATGTGTGACGTTATTTATTCACACTACACATGACTTGTATGTATCACGCTTAGCACATAGCTTGCTATCGTTATTTGTCAGTAATAATCAAGGCTCAGTCAAGCAACAGATGGGAAGTACTGAATATGCAATAACATCCTTGTATGACAAGCCTTAGTAAAAGCTGCATTTATTTTGCTTTGTACTGGTTGAATCCATAGCCATGTTACAGAATAAAACCTGTTTCGCGTCAAAGTATTCCCTCTTTTTACCCACGACGGAACGGAGATGGATATGCGTTTAGGGTGAAAGGATGTTTGTTTGTGCAAATCCATGTTGCCATTTTTGTCTATTTTTCTCCCAAACTACTAGTCCGATTTTGATCCGGACATTTTTTCAATTTACTGTATAAGTGTTACAGTACAGGTATTGTTTTAATTGTGTGTGAAAGTAGCTATTAATATTATAATTACTAAATAAAAAGTATTAGTTATTATCGTATTGTTTTATTACAAAGTGACTACCACAACAAGGCTACTATTAGGTTGCGGTGACCCATCATCACTACTATAAAACTGGTATAAAATAACCGTAGTACAGTCGTAGTTTCGCGGTATATACGGTGGTAATCATAATCAACGATAGTTTTTTTTTCGGTTTAACAAGCTATTTTTATCGACCCATCAGAACAGAAATAAAACAAAATTAAAACAATGTTGCCCTGTAGTAATAAAATGTGACTAGTACAAAAACTCCTAATAAAGTGGTGTCTGTCGGTAACTTTACCAGCGGACGTGCCTAGGGCCAGGATATGTTTCGTATATTTTTTTGTATACGCACCCTTTTATAGGTTTCGTAAACGCACCCCATAGCATAGCAACTTTTTTAAATATTTTTGCTTAGCCGGTTTAACTCATGTGACTACACCGCCTCGTTTGACGACTTTGACGTAGACGTAATTAAAACGTTGACTTTTTTGGCGGCAATTGAGTTGTCAACGTGAAAATTTTGTTTTTATTTCCAAAACTTGTGTTTCTTCGAGTGATAATGTGTAATATTGGTGGATTATTAACCATTATGTGTTCGTTAATGTGTACGAGTGTGGGAAATTGAAATAAAGTTGTGAAAGTGACTTTTTCAGTGGCTCCAAAAAAGTCCGTGTAAAGTTTAAGTAAAGCGCCACTACTTTACTTAAACACTATCCTCATCCCTTCATTTCATCATCATCATCATCATCATTTAAACTTGATTCAACTCTGAGTTTGAAATATTTTATACTTGACACTGGCAAATACACTAATCGTGTGACGCCTTAACAAAAAAAAAAAAAAATTAAAACGTCAAGGTCATAAAATTTGGCGGGAATAATAGCGTCATGCGAATTGCGATGTTCTGTTCTCTCTCATTTTGCCTCAAAGTTTACCCAAAGGAAGTTGGGAATTTAGATATAATTTTCTCCGTCGAGAATATTTCTCGTAGCCAAAACCAAAATGTTTTACCCCGTCGAATCATTGAAAAAGGGTGGAAGGTTTTATTTATGCTGGGTGGCGGATTCATGGCCTTTGCATTTTGCTAGTACAATTACCCACCGAAAACTTAGGACGCAAGATATTCGAAAAATATGGTAAGCTTATTTATGTGTAATTTACTGACGCTGTATTATTGACACAGCCTTTGTTGAACTTATTCTTCTAATACATTATGTAATTCGGTTTCTTCCAATAGTAGTCTATGTAATTAATTTAGTATTACCTACCTGTTATTTGTTTCAGCGATGAGTTGATAGAATTAGTGAAAAATGAATCTGGCCGCCCTACAAACAGGTATTCCCTGCGGCTTAGCTCTCAGCTCATGAGAGGACTAGTGAGAATTTACCAAAGAAAAGTCTCAGATTTTCTTAGTAAGTAATTATTACATAACAATGATCATAAAACGTTTATTTATAGTTTAAATTGATTATCCATCACTATGTGAAGTCTAATACGTATATGTACCAATGAACAGATCATTCCTGATATAAAAACAGCATATATGAGTATCTTATTCTTGCCCTGGTCCCATCTATTTGGGGTCGGCGCAGCATGTATCCTTCTTCCACTCTCCCCTATCAGCCGTCATCGCTTTATTCACTCCCCTTTCATTCATATCAATCCTTACACAATCCATCCATTTTATCTTTGGTCTTCGTCTTCCCTTCCATCCATCAATATTCATATTCATCACTTTTTTTCTAATATGACTATCATCCCTCCTCATAACATGTCCATACCAAGCCAAATGATTCCCTTTCTTATCTGTCACTGGTGCTACTTTCATACTTCCTCTAAAATACTCATTCCTTATTTTATCCATTCTCGTCACTCCACACATCCATATCAACATTCTCATCTCCGCTACACAGAGTTTTATCTTATCCGTCTTGCTCACAGCCCAACAATTACATTTAACATTTCAATATGTACTTACCTAACTAAATCTCTTTTTCAGGCGACTTGTGCATGATAAATGCTAAAATTATTAAGCATGCAAATAACAGGTAAGTTTTAAGTTACTATAGTTATAACCTTGTAACAAATAAGTTCGTATATTTTAAGATAATGTAAGTAGGTACCGACAAGAATAATATATGTTATTCCTACACTGAGACAGGATATATAATAATATGTTGAACCGGTGTCCTAGAAGCTGATCTCATTCATAAAAAATTGGTTGTCTGTAAAGTCGGTTTACTGACGATAGTTGAACGTGACAACGTCGATTGGCCGATTGTGCTTCTTTGTCCCTCGTTCCGCGCTCTCGCTTGCACTTCAAGCCTTACATGGAACGCCTCAGAGCGAGGTAACGCCGCATGAGTCATGTTTTTTCGTGTGTGCAGCCGGCTCTATCGAATTATAAGACGTTGTCACGTCAAAAATCCAGAAGGTTATGGTAGGTATCTATAAAGTCCACTGAACACTTGATAATACAGGTCTTTTATTTCATAGATTTAATGTCCATGAAATTCTGGATCTACCGCATCGTGCGAGGCAACTGCAGCATGTATTGGAAGTAATACCAGTGGAGGCAGAGAATGAGGCGGGGATTGAGGAAATGATTCAGGTATTTTTAGAAATCATCATTATTATCAACATTCCCACAGCTGGGACACAGGCCTTTTCTCAGAGAAAGAGAGAGGTATATCTAGCTGGCCTAATACGGGTCGGTAGATATTGCATGTCCTTGAATGATATTGTTTCTTGGATATGCCGGTTTCCTTACACTGTTTCTGAACAAAGAAAATCCTGAATTTAAACTACTAGTTTTACTTTTAGGTTGTTAGATTTGTCTAGACTACACTAAAAAAAAAATTTTATTGTGATAAAAACATTAGACACCAATTACACTTACCACACAGAACAATTAATAATAAATAATATACAATAAAACTAGCAAAAAATAATGCAAGTTCAATGAAATAATAATAAAATAAAATAAAAATGTCAAAATAATCAAAGAGAATGTCATAATATTACAAAATGTCATTATTCGCTATTTTCACTATTATAATTGAAGGGTCCACTGCAATAATGATGAATGTCCATTTTTAAAAAAATCTTAACGAGTCTTATCTATTCGGTCACATAACATTATATTTAGAAATCTTGTTAGCAAACTTAGCAATATCGCTTGCAGTCTCGTGATAAATATGTTTCAAATATTTTGGCTACACGGCTAGAACGCTCAACGTCACAGGTGTTCACGACAATAATAACATTTTTTAATCTTCGGGTCTGAGTTTTTATATACCGTTTATAAATTTAAAACCCAATTATCTCAAAACTAAAGTTAAAGGACATTCATCATTATTGCAATGGACCCTTCAATTATAATATGTGAATTGCTCCATTGGTCCATTGGACTACTTGAGTTGTTAGTGAACAATGAGTAGTTTATGAACAATCAAGACCAAACAACAACAAAAGAATAAATACATAATTTACTTATAATAAAAATCTAGGTAAGTAGGTATAGGCACCTAGTAGACCCCACTACTAAACTACACCGAATCTTTTGAGTCAAAGATTGGATAAAAGGTTTCGCCTATATAAATAGAGTCCAATAGAACATGTAATAGTATGTCTATCAGCAGGTTGGCCTAACAAGTCAGAGTGTGACTGGTTGGAATTTTTGGGAATGATTTAAAAAAAAAGCTATTGCCACTATAACACAGAGACTTATCCTAGGTTCCAGTGACTAAAAAGAAGAAAAGAAAGGTCTCCCAAGGTGTTACAGTGTGAGAAGTTGGGATTTTTCTTTTAAAGTTCTCCCAACAAGTCACAGTGTTAAAGGTTAAAGTGTGACTCGTTGGACTACCTAATTAATACCTACCAGTTTTCTAATTATTTATGTTTATTTTTTATAGAACAGTGGAAATGTAGTTAGTAACATTCAAGATATAACCCTGAATGAGGCAGTCATTCCTGATTTTCAACTACCGCCAAATGTAAGTTTTTCTTTCCATCATCCTTATACCCAGTAGCGGATTTACACATTTGCCGCCAGTAGGCTAAGTATTCAAATTTTGCCGCCCCTACCAACCTCTATAACCTCTACGGCCTTTCCTTTTTAAATGTGTCATTTTTTTATGCATCACACAAAAATTGAAGAAAAAGCATGTGGTGAACAATGTTTAATTGTTTTGTGCACATAATAATATTTAAATACATATATACGACTCTTTTAATATCATTAAAACGTTTTTTTTAATTGACACTAAATTTGCCGCCCTTAAAATCTGCCGCCCTAGGCTCCAGCCTACTCAGCCTGCTGCTAAATCCACCACTGCTTATACCATAAAGGCTCGCCTTCTAGTAAATATTAATCCACACGTTACCGAAAAAAAAACTTTTTTATGAAGCAATGATGGCTTAGTGGTAGTGACGTCGGCTTGCGATCCGTAGATCGTGGGCTGGAATCCTACAATGAGCTTTCGGTGAATGAAAACATCGTGTTAGCTTGCTGGTAGGGCATTTTCTAGTGCTCGCCGGGCTAGCTACCACCCTCAAGTTAAGGATCTGTCGCCAAGCACCTACCGGTGTGTTCCGACTTGAAAGCCAGTTCCCAAGCCAGGTATAGCGTGGCGTCATCTTCGATCACATCGTCACTTAACATCAGGTGACTTGTGGTCTAACGCCCTGTAAATATGTAAAAAAAAAACCGAAATGTCTGGAACTGTCCACCTGCCTCTATAAAGGCATAAATTTCAGGACTAGTTTTGGCGAACTATCGGTAGTTTTCATCTGAAAAAGCCATACTATCGATGGGCATTGGGCATATCGATAGTATCGATAGACGAGACAATACTATCAAATATCTGCTCGCGAAGTATATACTATCGATACTTTCGATAGTATTGTTACTCGTAAATGAAAAAAAAACTATCGATAGTGTTTCGATAGGCCTATCGATAGTGTTTCGATAGGCCTATCGATAGTGTTTCGGTAGGCCTATCGATAGTGTTTCGATTGGTTGGATATCGATAGACTATCGATCGGTAACGCTACTCAGGACGGGTTCGGCGAAGAGAACCCGGAACAGGCGCTGCAACTCCTCGGCGACCGCACCTTGGAGCTGATGATGATGCCGAGGGACGCTTCCTCGCAGCACAGCGGGCGCGACCTGCCGCTCGACGTCACCGACAAGTCGCACGACAGGTCGCGCCTGGCGCCGCCGCGGGAGATGGAGAGGCTGTCGGAGCATGACGTCACTATGTTCAGGGGAAGTAAGTATAGCTAGGTATGGAACTAGTGCTGCAACTCCTCGGAGCTGATGGAGCCGAGGGAGGCGTCCTTGCAGCACAGCGGACGCGACGTGACCGACAAGGAGAGAGATGGAGAGGCTGTCGGAGAATGACGTCACTATTCAGGCAATGTAAGTGTAAATAGGTATATGTAAGTACATACCTCATCACACAACAAAAAAAAATTAAAGAAAAAAAAGTTTATAAGCTTGATAGTCAGTTCCCAGTCCAGGTGTAGCGTGATGGCGCCACCTTCGACCACATCGTCATTTAGTATGGTCAAACGCTAGCTAGTAAGTTGTACAAAAAGAAATAAAAGAATTTACTTCCTTACCTTTTTTTTTACATACATAATATTTAACTCTTTCATTTCGTGTTATAGTTGATGGAGAAAGTCTTCTGCCTGTAGCAGACTTCGATAAAGGTATCTAAATATTGTTTATGTCGGCGTTATATTGTTAAAATTAGTATCAAATACCTGAATTTCATCTTCATAACGTTCCATACATACCGTTTTCTCTTTGTATCCGTTGTCGGCATCAGAAAGACAAAATGTTTTTGAGTTTATATGTATGTATGTAGGTAGGTACCCATAATATCGTGTAACATTGGTATACCTACTGCGAATGAAAAAAGAAAAGGGAAATAAAAATAAATATTTTGTATATTTATGTATATTTTTATTTTCGGTACCTAGCAACCTAGTACCTACTTAAGTCAATTATTGACTTTTTAACCAACTTAAAATTTTTTCGTTATAAACAATAGTTACAAATAGCCAGATCATTATGGCGCTATTGGGCACCAACCAGTAAGTAGGTACCTAACTACATACCTACCAGTCTTATACTTAGGATTAGGTCCGAACAGTCCAAGATCCAATTTCCTTACCCTGTTAAATTGTTCCTACAACCTTTATACTTATACCATTAACCATGTTTCTACAGATATTCCTGAAATCCCCGATGTCCCGATCCCCGAATTACCTGTTCCTCAAGATAAGTTAGTTGAAACATCAAACTCAAACTCAAAAATATTTTTATTCAATAGGATACATTGTGATCACTTTAAAACGTCAACTTAAAACTAGCTACGCCTGTTCCAACCTCCTTACGCCGGCAAAAGAACAGGCAAGAAACGCCCGGCAGGTAATTTTTTTGGCGCGATCACATTGACAATTTTATTCTTATTACTAATTGATTGAATTGGAGCAAGTTCACTAAAATCCCAAGTTTTTTTTTGTCATCTAATAGTACGATATTTTTTAATTAGCTTTACTAATAAGATTCATCATCAGTAACTTTGTAGTAAAGTGGCAAGAAAAATATTAACTTTTCTAAAAGTATATTTTAATATACAAATACTCTAAGGTCCGAAGTTCAGGAAGAAATGTTCTTGAAAGGCCTATGTCTAACAGTGGACTGACACAGGCTGACGATGATACTTGTTTGAAAGAAAAAAGGTATCACCTAATAAGTTAACCATCCATACCCGTTCTTTCGGTTTAGGCTTTTACTTAATTTTTAACTTCAATTAGGCAACATGAAACGGCAGTGGAAGTCCCAGATATCCACATTGAGCAGCCAATGAACGAAACCCTTCAAGCACGGGATATAGCGCGAGAGTCCGAGCAAATTGAACTTGAAGTAAGTCATAAGAATACTAGCTGCGCCCCGCGGTTTCACCCGCGTGGACCACACTTAATCGCGATAAAAAAATAATATAAAAATAGATGTTAACCGATTCTCAAACCTACCCGATATGCATACAAAATTTCATACAAATCGGTCCAGCCTTTTCAGAGGAGTATGGTAACTAACATTGTGACATGAGCATTTTATATAATATAAGACAAGCTATTTTTGGTTGTTAGCTATTTAAGTGGTTTTGAGGGTATAAAAAATAGATAGTAGCCGACTCTCAGACCTACTGAATATGCATAAAAAAATTCATAAAAATCGGTCAAGCCGTTTCGGAGGAATATGGTAACCAACATTGGGATTGTGACACGAGAATTTTATATATTTTTTATGAGATCATTACGACGACGTAGGTAGGTAGGTACCTACCCTAGTACATGTTTTGAAAACTACAAAAGTTTTCGAAAATGTGAGTTTCCTACCGCTAACATGGTAAAGTGGGGCAACTCGTAACGCCTAACTCGAAAAGTTTGTGGGAATTTGAATACAACGGTTTCCTTAGAAAAAAATTATGGAGTGAAACGAAACGTTTTATAGTTTTCGTAAACTATGAAAACTTGTACTTACACAATACATTCACCTTTTCTTTGGTCTTCCTCTTCCCTTCAGCTTTATGTGCCATCTTATACATATATAAAAATCAATTGCTGTTTGTTAATCTCGCTAAAACTCACATATCTTTATAGCGATGATGGCTCAGTGGTAGTGACGTCGGCTTGCGATCCGTAGGACGTGGGTTCCAATCCTACAATGAGCTTGAGCTTTCGGTGAAGGAAAACATCGTGATGAAACCATAGCTTGGTGGTAGGGTATTTTCTAGTACTCGCCTGGCTAGCTACCACCCTCTTGTTAAGAATCTGTCGCCAAGCACCTATCGGTGTGTTCCGGCAGCCTCACTTGAGAGCCAGTTCCCTGTCCAGGTGTAGCGTGGCGCCATCTTCGACCACATAGTCACTTAACATCAGGTGACTTGTAGTCAAACGCTACCCTGTAAATAGTAAAAAAAAAGACTCCAGAACGGCTGTATCGATTTGGATAATTTTGATCTTGAAATATTTGTAGAAGTTCAGGGAAGGTTTAAAAGGTGACTTTTATTGGTGATACGGAGTTCGCCGGGCCAGCTAGTCCCTAAATAAAAAAGTGCGAACTTTGCTTATTCCTATAGGAACTTGAAGAAATAGAACGTCCAGTAAAAAGGCGAAGGTTCGGCGGAAAATTGATCATTGACAAGAAAATTAAAATAAACTCAAATGTCCTGCAAGCAAGAATCGAGAACCCCAATATTGAGCTACGATGCGAGGTACCTTTATGAAAAATGCAAATAAATTAGTGTCACAAACTTATCTAGCCCGGTGATGGTGGCGTTGCCGATCGATAGTCAACTATCGATAGTTTATGGATAGACAACCAATCGCAACACTATGGATAGGTCTATCGATTATCATAAATTATCGATAAAAATTAAACTGACAGACTACTCTCGATAGTCTAAATAATCGATACTATCGATAGTTTATACTTCGCGAGCAGCAATACTATCGATACTATTGTACTTATTCGATAGTATTGCTTGTAATAACCTATTGATAGTATGGCTTTTTCAGATGAAAACTATCGATAATTCGGCAACACTAGGTGACGCTGTCATCGAGAATGCCTTTTACATCTCGGTATCTACAACAATGATCGTTAGTTCCAATTATAGCCACCGGGCCAGATAAGTTTGTGGTATTGTAAAACACGTTTGAACCTACGACCAAACAATAGGCAATCGGACAACTTTTCAGAAAGTCTTAGAAATCAATGTGCGTTTTGTACTAAGTTCCTATTTTTGTTTTACTTACCTACTGAAGATGTCATATCCTAGATATTGATTCAAAAGATAAAAAAAAAATTGAATTTATAAAATGTTATTTATTGACTAGTTGTGCCCCGTGGTTTCACCTGTCTTCCCATTATCCTGCAGGAACCTTTTCCGGGATAAAAAGTAGCCTATGTGTTAATCCAGGGTATAAGCTATCTGCATTCCAAATTTCATTCAGATCCCTTCAGTAAGTTTTTGCGTGAAAGAGTAACAAAAATCCATCCATCCACATCTATCCATACTCACACACTTTCACGTTTATGATATTTTATTTATTTATTTTATTTATTAGGGACAATAAACAGTAATAATAGTAATACAGTACTACAGTAATAATAAGATTTTATTCGATTTTTTGATTATTGTCCGGTTGACTATTCGAGAAATCGATTTGAAACTACCCGCAAAACGATTATTTCAGGACAGCACAGACGATATAATAGTTATCAGAGTGCCGGAATACGTTTTGATGCGTCGGCCTTGTCGCGCGGGACACAAGACGCGATCTAACATTGCGCTGTCGCTGACTAGACTGTTTATGAGGAACCTTGGCGTAGTGAACAGACCTACAAGAGGTGACTTGGATATAGAGGTAAGTTTATTTTTGACTAGTTGCCCCCCGCGGTTTCTCCCGCGTCTTCTCGTTATCCCGCAGGAACCTTTTTCCGGGATAAAAAGTAGCCAGGGTGTAAGCTATATCCATTCCAAATTTGATCAAATACGGTTTAGTAGTTACGGTTATACGTGGGTAACCAATGTGTGTGAACACACAAACTTTCGCATTTATAATATTAGGTAGTTACTACTAGCAAAGAACTATTTTGTTTACATTTTTCAGGGTAGTTTTTAGATTTCCAGCATTACCTACCACAAGTCGAAATTTTGTAATTACGTTTTGATTACCTACTTACTACCTTTTGATTTATATTTTAACAACCATTTTTCAATTACCGAAAAAATGTAAGTATACAATCCGTTGTGAAAAATACCCACTGACTCCGATGGCTCAGCGACTTAAAGTATGTCTTGGCCTCCGAAACGAGAGAGCGCCACTCCTCTCTATCCTGAGCGATTTCTGCCCAGTTCAGAGTTATTATGCAAACCTAGTGAAAACAAAACCATTCAAACTGCTTTTTCATGTACAAATTTAAGCGATGATGGCTCAGTGCTAGTGACGTCGCCTTGCGATCAGCAGTTCGTGGGTTCGAATCCTACAATGAGCTTGAGCTATCGGTGAAGGAAAACACCGTGATGAAACCATAGCTTGGTGGTAGGGCATTTTCTAGTGCTCGCCTGGCTAGCTATTTCCCTCCAGGAATCTGTCGCCAAGTACCTATCGGTGTGTTCCGGTAACCCTACTTGAGAGCCAGTCCAGGTGTAGCGTGGTGCCTGCCACCTTCGACCACATCTCAGGTGACTTATGGTCAAACGCTACTCTGTAAAACGTAAATAAAAGTAAATAAACTGTTCAACAGGAAGCCATAATGTTGCGCTCAGTAAGACCCCACGCGATTTCCAACCTTCAACCCATTGAAGAAGTAGAAGAACCTGCTGTCCAAGGAATACCTCCGCCTCAAGAAACCACTCTGACTGAGCAACACAGAGAGCAAGATATAGCGTATATGCTGACGCAGAAATTAGACACGTTGTCGCAGGAAGCTAGGAAACGGACGAGGGATTATGAACCAGTTCCAAGTGTAAGTGTCTCCCCACATATAGTTAGAATGTTATTAGAGGGCATAGAGAGATTCTCAGGGTGACGAGCGTAGTGCATTGCCGCGCAGGATTTTGAACTGTTGAAGTTCACAATTCTGGGTAACAATGAACTGTAATGAGCAAGTGTGATGCTTATCTTCCGGCGAGCGACTGATTGCTTGTCCCTACATAACTCCGACCCCTAATAAAGACTTCCTTTATAGGGTAGTAGCTCCCAACCAGGGGGGGCACACCTCCCAAGGGGAACGGAAAGCGTTAGTATTTTATTTTATTTTTTTAATACCACTAAGGTGGTGGCAATAGCGACCTGATAGCTCTGGCAAAAACAGAACCTAGAACCAACCAACTGGTATAGAACATGAAATCTCTAGTGTCTTTAATACTTACCTACTCTTATTTTATTAATGTGGGTTTTTTTGTGTTTATTGAAAAAGTAAGGGGGCATGAAAATATTAAATAGTCCGGGGAGCCTCAACAAAAAAAGGTTGTGAAACCCTGATATAGGGTATCAGAGATTACGCGACACGGTCCAATCTCAATTTTGTATTTTCTAATATATTTCAGCCGAAAAGACAGCGTTCCGTCGGCTACGTGTCATTCAGACAGAGTCAACACAAGCAGCTAGAAGGCACTGCGCCAATAGTTGCTGGTAAGCAATAATTGTTAAACTTATTTTGGTAATCATAGAAATAGAGACTACGATAAGGTACAGGATAGATGCCGTGGAGCTACTGAATTTGAATTGAAGCCAGTTAGTAGTGGTAGGAGTATTTTATATAGTCCAACTCGAGAAGTACCATAGTTCAGTCATTTATTCAAGCCAAGAAGTAATGTGCAAACAATGCAAGCATTACTTTATTCCGGATAAAAGGGTTTCTAGCGAAATTACAGGGCATAAGAGATTTAACATCTCGTATCTATAATTCTATACCTTGCCTATTATACGTCTGTGAATAATACTAACGTAACAGGACACTGACCCCGACACCACCACTAAACGAGTTGTCATAGCAAAAATCAAATACTTAGACCTGCCTGACCAATCACTCCACAAACAGAATTTACTTTTTGTTAATATGTTTTAGACGCTCAAGTAGAACAGCCCGAGATGCCCGACCTCCAAATAGAAGAAGACAAAGAGAACGTGGCGGCGAATAAACAAACGCCAGTGCGCGTGTCCACAAAAGCGGCCGAGAGAAGCGTCACAGCTATGTTGCAAGCCGCCGGTCTTGCGGATATTCCCACACACCAGCCAATGGAAGTGGAACCAGCAGCTGCTCAGAGTAAAGTCTCAAGACGGGAAGCGAGCGAGGGGTCCGAGACTCCTCTAGGAAGTCTGGACAGAACCAAAGTGTCTTTAGGAGATTCGGTACAGACGACCGATTCGAAGAGATTTATTAGGTAACTACTTAGTTGCGCCCCGCGTCTTCCCGTTATCCCGCTAGAACCCGTCTCCGGGTTAAAAAGGCCTATGTGTTAATCCAGGGTATAAGATATCTCTATTCCAAATTTTATAAAAATCGGTAAAGTACAACAACACAAACTTTCGCATTTATAATATCAGTGAGATTTTGCCAGATTTCAATTGTTCGTTTCCGACGTTTCGTCGGGGATAATGCGTAATTAAATTAGCTCATTATCTAGCTAGTTATATTTTTGGTGGAAAAGTGTCTGTAGGTGATAAATTAAATGCTAGGATGCAATTTATACATTGATACTAAATTATCTCCCTTAGAAAATTCAAAATGTATCTTTCTCCACAGAGACGAGTGGGGTACTGAAGGCACCATGTTAAAAATAATAAAATTCATCAAACAAGGAAACCAGCCAGTAACTGTGAGAACTCTCGTTGCTAATGGACCTGTGATACCTGGTTATAAAGCTATAATTGCTGCAAGATGTTTCGCCTCTATTTTGAGTAAGTAATAAAAAGAAGAGAAGATTAGATTTTTGTATTTTGAGTTAATATTTAGATCCTTTATGTATAGTATTTTTTTAATAATATAATTTTGCAATGTCGGTGCTGCCACCTAAAAAAGAAAAGGCATTGAAACCAAAAAATCGCCAATCGTTCTAGTATAATTTTCGAACCCGAGGTAAAATCAGATCAGACGGTATTTTTTAGTCCTGTACAATTGCACATGCCCCCGAAATACATATTAGTACATCTGTACCAAGTAATCAGGGATCAAGTAATTAGGAATTTAAAACTCGATCTTTTTTTTCATTATTCGTGTATATTTAAAGAACCTGCATAGCGATTCTAATTCATAAATATCAATCATAGAATTATATCGGCCATTTTTGCATAAAAATATACTATTATTCAATAGTAAAGAATTTAACCTAAAAATAAAAAATATGAAAAATACAATGTTTTTTTTCAGAGCTGAAACAGCATGCTTTCATTCAAGTCAAGAAGTGTCCAAACTCACTGGAAATAGACAACATTGTGCTCGGAACCAAGTTTTATTAGTTCAGTTTCTGAATTTTGTTCCTTTTTGATCTAATTTATTTGCTTTAAAAATAATTTGTTACAATTTAATTTGTTATTTTTTTAAATTGTATTTGTTTTGTTTGTTTGTTTGTTAATTTGTTAGATTTGTATTATCTTATAGAATAAGTGTAATATGTAAAGTTGATTAAATGAAATTTTTTTATTGATATGATCATATTGTTTCTTTTAACTCTATCTACTGTTTTTGCCGTTGCGGCGCGGCGCTGCCTCTATAACCTAAACAGTTTCAGAATATTTATTTTGGAAATCTCATCAGTAGGTACTTGATGTCACAGTACGATGAAGCAAACCTCAGTTTTTTATTCTTATGGCGGTGTAAGGAGGTTGGAACAAGCATAGCTAGTTTTAAATTTTAGAGTGATCACGTGGAACATAGGAATTTAAATGAAAGATTAAGAGTTGATATGAACAATTTATTTTGAATAATTTGTATATAATGATATGGATTTCTGTACAACTATACAAGTCATCAACTAGATTCAAGTCAACTATATAACTTTATGAGTATCTTATTTTAGGTAGGTAAGTGGCTTAATAATTTACAAATACTAAATAGCGTGAATGGAAGCTGTACAGTAAACAGTTGACTTAAATTATTAATTTAGCTTATATATTAAGTATCTTAATTTACATAGAATTACAGTCATATACATTAAGGAATTGGAATATTGTTTTACGAGTAATCTAATAGTTACACTTAAAATAACGAAGACCGCAGGGAAAATATTTTACATAGTAACTTAAAATATAGGTTGAAAAGTATTGGAGTTTCCTTAAATTGGTATAAAGCCATATCACTATTACTTATACAAAATCAGTCTCCTACTATTTGTTACCGAGCTCTGCCACTTATTTTGAATGCGCTAGATTATTAAATCGATTTTATTCTAAAAAAACTGTTTATTCAAAGGCAGTCATGCGTTGTCGGACGTACGGCAATGGACGTTTGGACAAAGTTCAACAACAATAGTATAATTCATTATTTTAAAGGAGTTCATTCGCACACAATACATATTTACCGCGTGAATAGTATTCGTACAACAAACAACTAATTCGGTAACAACCTCAAGCACACTTCACGTGTTCACAGCCTTGCTACAGTTCGTTCCAAACTCTCACTCAACTTTCTAGTACATTTTATACAGTCTGTTATATTTAGGAATGACAAGTTACATAGCTACCGTTCAATGCGGATACACGATATACCTATATGGTTTTTAATTTTTATACTACGATTGACAACACGATGATAGCATTAGTAAATAAGGTATACAGTAAATTGATTTTTCTACAATAAAAATAAATTCCAATAAATTCATATAATCATAATAATAATAAACACGCGGTTTACTAAAAAAAATAAGCCGGAGATAATAATTCAATACAGAGGATTAGATTAAAAATTTATTTTAGAGCTATAAAACGTAATATTTTATTTTCTATCAACAATAAATAACAACGGCGACGCGACATCACATATCACTCGGACTCCGGAGCGAGCGACACAATCATCTACAAAGCGGTCTACGGCGCAAGCGAGTCGCTGTCGTAGTCTTCCGCACCGCGCTCCGAGTCGTTCCCTCCCCGCTCCGAGTCGTTCCCGCCGCGCTCGGAGTCGTTCCCGCCGCGCTCGGAGTCGCGGTCGCCGTAGTGCATGCTCTCGAAGTACTGCTGCGGCCTGTTGTCCCAGAGCGAGCTGCTGCTCTGGTCGTAGAGGATCGAGCGCTGCAGCTCCAGCGCCAGGTTGCAGGGCAGCGGCCGCACGCGAGGCGCGGCTACGTACTCCCGCACCAGCGGCACCCACGGGGACTGCGCCCCGCTCTGCCGAACGTGAACTCGTTATTACGCCGCGAGAACCTCTTAGAGTCTACACAGTCTAGAGTACCGTGTCGGTGTTACTGTGCGCGTCGACGTTAAGGTAAACAGTTTTTCGACGTTACCGTGCACGTTGACAGATCAATAAGTGGTTCTCGACCGTGCAAATTCATAACCGGTTTGAAGAAATAACCGTGCATTTTGACAGATCGATAATAACCGGTTTTTCGACGTTATCGTGCACGTTGACAGATCAATAAGTGGTTTTCGACCGTGCACATTGATTATCGGTTTGAAGAAGCCACCGTGCACGTTGACAGATTGATCGTCGGGTTTTTGACGTTACCGGGCGCATCGATAACGGTTTAAAGAAGTCACCGAGTACGTTGACAAATCGAGCACGGGGTTTTCAACCGTGCACTTTGATAACCGGTTTATCGACATTACCATGCACGTTGACAAATCGATAACCGTTTTTCGAAGTTGCCGTGCACGTGGACGAATCGATAACCAGTTTTTGTTTGTCAACGCTTTCCCTAGGTGAGTTAGGCTCGAATCTGGTACTGATTCTCGTGTTAGTGGTGCAACTGTTAAGTGTGGTATTTATACTGAAATAGCGAGTCGACAGTTTCGGTTTCGAACGCTCGGATGTTTATTGCGTTACATGTTACTGCCCTACGTAGAAGCGGTCGAAACGTCGGTAGTGCACTGCAGCCATGTGAGAGCGTTATTTGCGAATTGCCGTTATGCCACTATACAAATAAAAATTTCAAATAACAAACTAAATAGACTAAGTGATGCGCAAAAGTAGCTTATATTAGCGGGAAAAAATAGCTACGATGTAGATGAAAACGATGTCTGTCACTTACCGGTTACGTTTATTCTGTATCATCCTCGTCATCACTTGACTGCTAAGAGACACACTGCATAAAATTATTTACGTTTTTAACATGATTCGTTCCATTGGTGAAATTAATACAAACATAAAACGGTGTTTAATGTAAAAGTCTGTAGTGTCCCACGCCAATGTTATTTCGAAAGCGGTCACTCGCGGGATCGGTAAAAACATTCCTCAAAAAAAAAACAACATTTTTGTTTTTAACTTCATTTTACTGGTCCGACGAACGACCGCTTTTACAAGGAATGTGACGATTAATATTAAAAATAAACATGATACATGTAAAATTGGGATGACATCGAAATCTCACTTCGGCAGCTAGCACGAGCGCAAAACATTTCCACCATCTTGTTCCGAAAACAACGTCTTGAAAATTGTATCAAGTGCACTGTAGCCAGTAGAAAGATTTCGATGCCGCCACAGCATAGACAGTTAGTAACACAATTCAACATGCCACAGCTACTTGGCGAACGGAGCTACAACATAAAAAAACGCCGCGGCAACGCAAGCGGAATCAAAATAAACGTCAGCGAATGAACTTACAATCGACATAACGGCAGGGGGAGAGCGGGCCGGCACTATGCACTCACACGGCGGGTTAATAATGTTTATAGGGGTTTAGCCAAGTGTCTCGGAAGGAGCGGACCCGCACTCTAGTTGCCGCGAATCAAATTAACATTAGCGAATGAGCTTTAGTCGAAATAACGCGGGCTAGAGCGAGCGGCACTCACACGGCGGCAACGAACTTTATGTTAAAGTAGAAACATGTTCACTTTTCTCTTATATTAATTAATCAAGCATTAAATCATTTATTTTTATTTGAATTAACACTAAGCTGCACTTATACTTCGATTGTTTTGTAGTATATATAGAGCCGCACATCGCAAACGATATGTATGGATAGCATAGTACATACAACATGCAGTCCAGCGGAACGCGGCGTGTGTACATAGATCACTGCACAGCGGATTTATCAAAATTCTTGACCAAAACCACCAATGCACGAAGTTAGACATACAAGTCGTGCTTTTATGTTAATCTTTAAAGGGGTTTAGCCAGGTGTTCCCGAACGGTTTAGCGGAAACCATCACGGCACGGCGCGCACAGGTGGTTTTATCAAAATTTCTTGGCCAAAACCCCCAATGTATACGAAAACGGACATACAAGTCTTGCTTTTAAAGTCTCACTACTTTTATTGCTGTTAATCTTTAAAGGGGTTTAGCCAGGTGTTCCAGAACCATCACGGCACGGCGCGCACAGGATGGATTGATCAAAACTTCTTGGCCAAAACCCCCAATGTATTACGAAGACGGACATACAAGTCTTGCTTTTAAAGTCTCACTACTTTTATTGTTGTTAATCTTTAAAGGGGTTTAGCCAGGTGTTCCAGAAGGAGCGGGGCCGCACCTTGGGGTCGGAGGCGGGCGAGCGGCGCACCGGCACCGCCGAGCGGCGCGCCGAGGCCGCCGAGCGCGCCGACCGCACCGAATGTGAGGACGGCGGCCGCGAGGGCGGCGCCGGAGGCCGGGGGGCTGCGCCCTTGTGCGCCGTGTGCAGAGGGATGCGCGAGGGGCGCCGCCGCGGCGTCTCGGGCTCCGCCGACGGCTCGTCCGGCAGCTGCAGGGGCTCCAGGTCGCGCATGCTGGCGCGCTCGGCGCCCCCGCCCTCCAGTTGACGCATGCGAGCGCGAGCGCCTTCCAGCTCTATGCTCTTCTCCTCCAACTGGAATGGATAATGGACAATGTTTTTATGCGTACACTTACGAAATACGATAATTTAATAAACTAATAATAACTAGGTGGCGGTTGGTGTGTTGTTCAACGCCCGAAATTAATAATCGATCCTGATCCGTTATCCGCGGTTTTGGATCGATACGTCATGTCATAATATGTCATTTTAGTACTAGGGCTTGACGTATTACCACTAAAATGACATATTATGAGATGACATCGATCTAAAACCGCGAATAACGAATCAGGATCGATTATTAATTTCGGGCATTCATGTGTAACGCTTAAGGTCGGTTATTAAGGTCAAAAACGTATGAAAGAAACGACCAGTAGTTAATTTTTAAAACAACTGTTTTTTTCGTGTACTATAAGTCAACTGTAATTTATTTTAAATATAAAAAAGCCAAAGGTGACAATAACGTAAAAATTTCCTGATTGCTTCCTTAAGTGGTGTAGGGGTTGAACTAATAAAATGAATAATTGAAAATGGGATATGAAAATTTGAAGCCGCTTGGAGAGTATGAGTAAGTCTATTAATAAATCAGCTCCTGGTACACAATTCCACATTAAACGGCTACGTACACAATCGCTGGTTTACAATTCATTCGTAGTAAAACTTTACGGTTACCGCGACCGCCGTGTACGTAGGTACTAGTATAAATCAAGAGGAACATTAACCCTGAATTTAAATTACAAGGAAACTCAAAGAACTATCAGTTGTCCTTTAGGCACGCGGTTAGATGTAAGTAGTAAACAATTGTAATGATCACTAGCATAGGTACAGTCAACGACAAGAGTCGCTGAACAACAACACTTCCAATTACCATCATCATCTTAAACACCACCCTTTGACCACATCATCACTTGAAATCAGGTGTGTTATGTTGTGGTCAAAACGCTACCATGTAAAATGTATAAAAAACCCAATGATTACTGATCTAAGCCACATTTGGAAAATGTAGTAAGTTCAGCTAATTTTGTCGCTGACTGTACAACAATGTGGCGTAATAAAAACATGTATTTTTTCTTATCGCAGAGAAGTAATGCGATTCTAATCGCACATTATCTACCAAATTGAATGTAATTTGGCAACTTTTTTTTGTCACTCGACAAAAAATCAACCAATTACTTGTGAAAAAAAACTGTTTTGCAGTCAGGTGGTTAGGTAGTGTCGACCTCCTTGTAAGTTCGGGGAAGGACTTACTTTTACTACCAACCTATTTTAATTTTATATATTACTAAGCAGCATCGCCGTGTTCTGAAACCGTACTTTGGTGGTAGGCAATTTTCTACTACTCTCCTGGATAGCTACCACCTCAAGTTTGTTCTGGCGGCCTCAGTTGACTGCCATTTCCCAGTCCAGGCGTAGCCTGACAACCATAACGCCCTTAAACATCAGGTGGCTATTATGACAAGTGGTCAATGGCAATTAGTTAATAGGTACTTATCTAATATATAAAATTCTCGTGTCACAGTTTTCGTTGCCATACTCCTCCGAAACGGCTTGACCGATTTTGATGAAATTTTGTGTGCATATTAGGTAGGTCTGAGAATCGGTCAACATCTATTTTTTATCGCGATTAAGTGGGGTCCACGCGGGTGAAACCGCGGGGCGCAGCTGGTTACGTTATAAAAGGCGATGATAGATGTGAGATGAGACAACAGCTTATTTTAGCACCTCAGTATTTATAGGTAGTACGAATTTGATAGATCCGAAGGCCCACTAGATGCCGATTATAACCGCACGTTGGTAACGAACTTACTCTGAATTTGAGGTCATCTCTGAGGTCCCGCTCCCTTTCCAGCCTCTCTAGCAGTAGGGTCCGATGTCCCGCCGCTCGTCTCAAATGTTCACATAGCACCTGAAAACATACAGTATTGCCGATGAAATACCTTTATCATTATAAGCAAGGTTAGCTGCAACAAAAATCTATTTCACTATTGCGAAATTTAGCCAGCCTGGCACCTTATTAGCACCTTCAAGATAAGAATCTGTCGCCAATCTGAGTAGGTTTGTGTTCCGGTAACCTCACTTGAAAGCCAGTCCCTAGCCCAGGTGTGGCGTGGCGTCACGTTTGACAACAAGTCATGTGGAGTAGAGATAAGTGACGATGTGGTCAAAGATGGCGCTGCGTCTGGATAGAGTACTGGCTCTCAAGTGACGCTGCCCAAACACACAAGATAACTACCTAATTACAATATTTGTCAAGGGAATATGGCCTTTCAATAGAAGCTGTTAAAACATTTTACCGTGTAATTTTGCAAGAAATAAGTCACTTAACGCTGATAAACTTATCAATTAAGTTACCTTTTAAAAATGTTATGCTGTTAGAAAAAGTAAAACTTTTAAAATGTTCCGTAAGGAAAACGTAAGAGCAGTAGAATAAATATACGGGTAAAGAGAGAAAAAATCGCTTTCAGAGCATCGAAACTCGTTTAAATAATCACCTATCATAACACTTCTATCTGCCAAAGAACTGGGCGTTGCCTTCGGTTCGAATATTCCGAGACGTCAGATCGGACCCATTATTTTAATGGTAACATACAAAATGAGTGCAAAAAACCTGAAGGTTGTTATCGTAAAAACGATATAATACATACGTTGTCGGACAATGAGTAATTGCCGAATATGTTGTGGCCGATAACGGTGATGCTCGATCTATTTCAATAACAACGGACTTTGGAAAAGAGTTATTTATTAATTTATACTTTAGCGCATAAAATTGTACGAGGAGAAATTAATGCTAGATAGCATTTTCTGCCAAACTTGGACGTGCATAAAAAACGGTGCAGCATAATTGTTTAAGAAAAGAAAAAAATGTTACGCAGTGTTTTTCTGGTCTGTGAGCGTAAAAGTTTAAATCATAGATTTAACACATTTTTCTTCTTTCAATGCATTTTCTTGCATCCGATTCTGAGCTATGTTTAAAATTTCAAATCAACAGCTCATCAGGAAGTAAATCAAAATTCCACCCAAAAATACAAGAAGTAAAGCTAAAAACGGTGGAAAAATAAGAAATGGAACCACGCACTGAATATAGCCACAAAAACTTGTAAAGACCGAAAGCAGAAAAAATAAACTTGAATAAAACCACAACGCTCCGAGAAGAAAAAAAAAACAGTTGCCATAAATCACGCGTGCAAAACCGGAGCAAGAGCTATAGTGTGAAATAAATTATGCATGTAACCCACATCGCATCGCATCTAGGTACCGTACGAAAGGTTATGAACTGACCAATCAAGTGACACTGGAGTCGAATCGGTTCTCTAAAACTAAACTAAGTTGGTTAAGGTGTAAAAGTAATGCTGTCCTTTTTTTACTTCAGTGGTTAGAAAAAGACAGCAATACTATTAGACCTGTCAAACTTAGTTTAGAATGCAAAACCGCTGTGTTACAACTTAAAACCACAGCAGTGCCTATTGGTGGAGATTACCGGCACGACGTCATTTTATATTTTTAGAACCTAGCTTTCGCCACGGTACCCGGCCGCATAGCGATTGTATTTCGTTTTTAGGGATAAGACACATTTACAGGGTAGTTCTGACCACCCTGATGTTAAGTGACGATGCGGTAGAAGATGTCGCCACGTTACACCTGGACTGAGAACTGGGTCTCAAGTGAGACTGCCGGAACACACCGATAGGTCCCCGGCGACAGATTCTTAATTTGAGGGTGGTAGCTAGCCAGACGAGGACTAGAAAATGTCCTAGCACTAAGCTAAAGGTTTCATTACGATTTTTTGCTTCGTCGAAAGCTTAGATCATTGTAGGATTCTAACCCACGAACTGCGGGTCTCAAGCCGACTTAACCACCTCTGAGCCGCCATCGTTTTATTTATATAAAAAAAGAGCAAGTATTTTGTTTGTGTCTGTGTGTTGTAGATAGATAGATACTGGGAATCCTAGTCGGGGGTCAGAGCTATGTATGTGATTATATTGATGTTATTATTTTTAAACTTATAGTACCGTACCGGGAACCTAGAGATCAACTTCTTCGATAGATTTTACGACCAATTTTAGAAGAATGATGATTACATTGATTACGTGACATTGTAAAGCGGTTCCAAATAGAATGCGTTAAGTACTCGATTTCCATCTGTGTTTTTTGGTATAGTTTTTTTTTTTTTACTATTTACAGGGTAGCGTTTGACCACAAGTCACCTGATGTTAAGTGACGATGTGGTCAAAGATGGCGCCACGCTACACCTGGACTGGGAACTGGCTCTCAAGTGAGGCTGCCGGGACACACCTAAATACCTAAGATACTACTTAAATTCTACTAATATTATAAAAGTTAATGCAAAAGTTTGTGTATGTATGTATGTTACCATTACCACCATACCCTGGATTAGCACATACTTTTTATCCCGGAAAAAGGTTCCTGCGGGATAACAGGAAGAAGCGGGTGAAACCGCGGGGCGCAATTATTATTTTAATACCTGCCAAGATTGTTGCTCTATTTTTGTCACTAGCTCTACCCTACGGTTTCACCCGCGTAGACTAAAACAGTTAAAAAAAATGGTGTAATAATGGTCCTTATAACGGCTTAAATTGCAACAATAACCATGAGCTTGAGCTTTCGGTGAAGGAAAACATCGTGATGAAACCATAGCTTGGTGGTAGGGTATTTTCTAGTACTCGCCTGGCTAGCTACCACCCTCTTGTTAAGAATCTGTCGCCAAGCACCTATCGGTGTGTTCCGGCAGCCTCACTTGAGAGCCAGTTCCCAGTCCAGGTGTAGCGTGGCGCCATCCTCGACCACATCGTCACTTAACATCAGGTGACTTGTGGTCAAACGCTACCCTGTAAATAGTAAAAAAAAAAAAAATAACATATGTATAAAGGCAAAGTGTATTTTTGCAACATCAGTACAGTATACAGGACAATAATATAAGAAAAAAAACAGCCATTTAAAACGATAAAAACTAGCATTACAATACAAATTACAAAATTATTTTAATACCCGCACATAATCCGAGCAATTAGTACATTCTAGAACAAATAGACAACCGTTACGCATATAATATTTTTATGCTATGTAAAGGTACTGCAATGCAACATAGATGGGGGATATTAAAATTTTATTCGTGAATGTTATTGACTAATCAAACGGAATAGGTCAAGGTTTATGACGCATGCATCAACTGTATGTACCTTTTTTTTACAACTACTACCCTATCTTTTAGGCATAGAGGTCACTTGTTGTTGGAAGACGATGTAGTCGGAGGTCGGCCCAACGATATGCCTAAAACTAGCTCTCAAGTGGGGCCGGAACAGACCGATCGGTGCTTGGCGACAGATTCTTAACATGACGGTGGTAACTGGTAGCTGTGGCTAGCAAAACGACCAATTGAAATCTTTATGTGACCTGATGCTTAACATCACCAAGCTATAGTTTCACCACAATGTACACTTTCATCGAAAGATCAAACTCACTGCAAGATTCAAACCCACGACAAGTAAGTGAAATGCTACCCTGTAAGATATTAAAAAAAGATTTCCTAATAATCACGATAGCTAACTTAGCTCTTAATCAACAGGCGCCGTGGCCGGTTAGGTCTTTACTGGTCAACGTCCGTCAAACACAATATTACGCAACGAGTCGTTACCAAAACACACAGCGTGCCGACAAAGGTGGACAGAAGTGCGAAAATGGTGATTTCTTTCTAGTCTAACGATGTCGGTATCTCGGCCACACTCCATTAGCTCCTCGTTCTGGGTTCCGCGTAATTCTGACCAAATTGCGTTTTGCGTCACCTCTTTGGCGTAAACCCTCGTTAGAGCGACGACAGTTTGTTGAAGGCACGTACAGCTTCACGTAATCAGTTTCTTTAAATTGATCTGCAGGTTTCGATTTCACCAACGTCGGATGGATTTCTCACGGGTATGAGTCATATCAGATATATAGCTTGCGTGGACCGATTAGGAGTTTTATGGTTCATAACATAATTCGTAAGGTATGTGAGCAATTAATTGGGAGCTCAATTCTTTTTTAGTTCCAACAAGGTAGGTGTTTGACTTGAAATCTGGTGAAAGAATCTTGGTGTTTGATTTTAAGCGATGTGGTCGAAGGCGGTAAAAGCTGGCTCTCAAGTCTGGCGACAGGTTCTTAACTTGAAAGTGGTAGCTAACCAAACGAGCACTACACAATACAATAGGTATCCTACCACCAAGCAAAATAAAAATTAAGATTTGGAGGTAGAGTGTACCCGTGCCACGGGGGAACTTAACCAAAATTAAAACACGACTTTATGCTAGCTTGCACTAGATTAGAATAGCGCCTAAAACAGTCTTTAATCAAAAGTATTTCACAGATTTTCTATACAAAATATTCTCTGCCGAGTGCCATGCTGAATGAAAATATTGCTAACTACAATATATCTTTGTCAAACTTATACAGATAATACATCTATCATACTCTGTCCGAACGATTTGTATTGTCTTCCGTCTTTGTCTTCCTACAAAATGAATTTTTGGAGGCGTAAAATTCAAATCTAGCCTCGGGCGCTCATGAGTATGACGGCCTGGCTATATTATAGTTACGATACTGGTGGTAGCTATTTAGGTACTAAGCAAATAAACGGCGGGTGTACTAGCCATATATATATTATGACCTGGCAAAAACTGAAATGATATTGTTGCCTCATCATCTGCATTAGCCTGTATAAGTCCACCGCTGGACATAGGCCTCTCCCAAGGTACGCCACTGAGCCCGATCTTCGTCTCCTCTCATCGAACTACAGCTAGCCACTCGGCGCAAGTCGTCGCTCCACCAAGTCGCAGAGCGTTCTACTACACTGCGTTTGCCAAGTCGCGGTCTTCACTTAACACGTCTAACGCAACGGTTATCGGTTCTGCGGCTTATATGACCAGCCCACTGCCACTTCAGCCTACTTTTCCTATATTCTGTACTGAAGGTCGTGATTGAATAAGTCCTGTGGTAATTAGAAAGGCGTCAATTCGCGACACTGTTCTCGAATTGGCGAGTTTTTGTCTATCACGCAACGGCTAAACGTTCCACTGATTACATCTGCAATTGTTTCAAATTCGATGCGAAATAGAAACAAGAGCAAAATAAATATGCGCTACTTTACTTGTTTCAGGGGCGTTCGAATGTAGGTGAGGCGCAGTGACGGAAAATAATTACAAAATGGAAAAATGGATGATCAAGAGACGTTTAAGATCTGATTAAAAACTTCAGACGATAGAATAGAATGTTGAGTGAACTAATTATACTATAGTGAACTAAGTATAAAATAAAGATACCTGATGTGCCCCCCGCGGTTTCACCCCCGTAGTGAATACTTTATCGCGATAACAATAATCCTATGTGAGAGATTTTTAGAAACGACACTAGTGCTATCTGACCTATATAAGACACATACCTTTATTACAAACTAGCTGGTGCCCGCAGCTTCGCCCGCGTGGATGTCGGTTATCGCGACCAAAAGTAATCAAGAAATTTTGATCCAGTTCCCGCAACCCATGAGAACCTATTCCAGGAATAAAAAGTATCCTATATATTATTCCGTCCTTTTATCTATTCCTGTACCAAATTTCAGCCAGATGAATTTCTGAAGTTATCCCGAAGAAGATATAAAAAAATTGAGCTTTATACTTTAACGAATTTAGGGTACTAATTTATACACCTGCACTTCCTGTTATCTGCCCAAGTAACCACAAACCAAACTCTATATTCGCAGGATGTTCTTACCTGTACTATTATATACCTAGGAGGCATGCACAGAAAAACTTTCAGCTTTTACATTAAAAAACGAAGGTCTGGCTGTCGTAGGTTCTGGGTCTATATCCACACCATTAATACTTTTTCTACTACATATCGAAACTATTTCATAAAAAAAAAAACAAATCTATGCAAACTCTTTGCTTCCCAAGTTACCAAGTGTCCAAATCTTTAGGCTAAGCGTATATTGAGTCGCAATCGATGCAGTGCGGGGCAGCGCTGTTTTTTTGTAATATATACGTATGTATAAGCAAAGATCAGCATACGATGTTTCTTTATTCTTTTTGCGGCAACAATTACTATTTTTCTAAATTAAGTTAATGCGTATTAATCAATGCGTAGGATAGTATTTATATCACACGTTCATACATAACACGTATTTTAAAAAAGCATGAAGACGTAGAAGCAACGCTATTATCAACTGTAACAAACAATAACTCATTAATTTCATAATCTAACACTAATACTGAATAAAAATCTTTAGGATGGTAAATAGCCTCCTCCGAAATAGTAAACGTTATCGCGCCAGAGAAAAAAGAGAAAATCACCAGAAAAGTACCTGCCGTTGCCTACCGGTCGTTGCTTGCCTTTTCTTTTGCTGGTGCAAGAAAGTTAGAACAGACGTAGCTAGTTATTAGTTTGTCTATTTAAAGTGATTAAATGTTGTATACGTTCAATATTATACCCAGTTTATTCGTCAACTTGAATACTGTTCTTGATACCAGTTTTTTGTACTTTATTACAGTGTATCTGTGTAATTTACAGCATTGCTCATGGACTATGCCATGCACTTCCGTCGCCTGCGTCTCAACATACGCTAACCCTTATTGTAGCCCGCAACATCAACGTCAATACCAAGTAGTTCTAAGTAAATAAGGTATAATAAGATCATGTCTGCTACACACGTAACGATATGTCGTTACAAACTTAAACGTCTTGGGTTTGATTAGAGCGTATAGTGTAATCACTAACTTAGGATTAAATAGATGGCTCTATATTATTTTACTAGCTGTTCCCTGCGGTTTCACCCGCGTGGACTACAGTTTATCGCGATAAAAAGTATCCTATGTCCTTCCCCGGGGCTCAAATTATCTCTATACCAAATTTCATTTAAATCGGTTCAGTAGTTTAGGCGCGAAAGCGTGTATATTCCGTATACTCCAAAATTACCGCATTACCTGCTGTAGGTACCCATTATCCTATTTTAATTCTAAGTTAATTTTTCTTTGACCGCACGTTTGAACCGCGCAGGTAAAGGTCTTCCTGATGCGCGACCGCACTTTACCTATTTCATAGATTCCCCTCACCTCACCGCGTTTCCCGCTGCGCTGCGGTGCGGCGGTTTTATTTTTCTACTACTACTTACATTTTTAAACTCGTAATATCTTTCGAATGGAATGTCCGAATTGAATGATTCAAAAAGTTATATAAAGGCATTGAAGCAGTTTTGAATAAGACGTAATTTATTTTGATAAGGATTAATACCAAGATACAAATAAAGAGCCTTTTCTAGCGGTGGCATTAAAAATTAAAATTTTAAAACAAAAGATCACTTATTGTGGCATAACTATAATAGTTAGACATATGCTCTCGCGGACTTTTTTGTAGATCTTAATGGGACCTACAAACCCGTAATACATTGTTTTGGTCTAGTGTCAATAGTTTTTGCAGCGCACGCAAAAATAGATTTTCAATTTCACACCTTGGGTTGCAAAATAGCAATTTTCTTACAGATCCCTAATTTTTTTGGAAATAAAATATAGCCTATAGCCTTCCTCGATAAATGGGCTATCCAACACTGAAAGAATTTTTCAAATCGGACCAGTAGTTCCTGAGATTAGCGCGTTCAAACAAACAAACAAACAAACAAACAAACAAACAAACAAACAAACAAACAAACTCTGCAGCTTTATAATATTAAGTATAGATTACAGTGTGTTGATTTTTGATTTCGAACATCACTAATCACAATCATCTTTTGATTTTCGTTTTTGTAGCTTTGTATAAAATGTTCTATTATTTTTCTTTTTTCAATTTTCGCGCGGACGCGTCTTACAAAGAGGTCCTTTTTGTTTGCCCGTGTCTGACGTCAGTTTTATTGCAGCAAAACACACGCTACCATCAAAATTATGCAAATACGGTCAAGTTGATCAACAATGATTTATCGAACAGAAAATGTTACTGCCGTCGCTCATCTGCGCAAACCAGAAATTCTACAATGATTTTCCAGGCACACTTTCGATATAACCGGAGATCGGTTAGCAGATACATCGCTACGATAAATTGTTACGTGTGTATCCACACCAATAATTGTCATGCCAATAATATTCTTCCTGACATGTAAACAATTCAACAGAATGATGCCTAGCAACCATGTAAAAGATTTCGAATAATTTCGTTAGATTAGATTTTCCCACGGAACCCATGCATTATTCCGGGATAAAAGTAGCTTATATTACTCTCCGGGTCATAAACTATCCTTATGCAAAATAATACCCTGATTCGTTGTTTTGTTACGCCGTGAAAGCCGAACAAACCAACAGAAAAACACACTTTCGCATTTACATAAATGTGGGGATGGGGATGGTGATAGGGGTAGCTGCGGTTCGCGTTTACACCCATGGTATTCCTTACTATCCCGCAAGAATCTTTTTCCGGGTTAAAAAGGAACCTATATGCTATCCGGGCTACAATAATCTAATCGACCCGACCAAATTTCCGATGTGATGCTTTAAATTAATATAACTTTTTTATTTATAAACCGATTGAAATAAAACAAACACTAAATGTTAAGTGGAGAAAACCAATATATTAATGAAAACCGCATTCAAATCGGTTAAGCCGTTTCTGAGATTAGCGCGCACAAACAAACAGACAAACAGACATACAGACAAACAGACAAAAATTCTAAAAACCATTGTTTTGGGTTCTATTGCGTTAATAAAGGCCCCCAGTAAAAGTTTTTCTCATTTATCTTCAATGTACAGACAGTGATTAGTTACAGATTTATTATATGTATAGATTTCCTACATATGTAAACTTTATATATTTATTTATTTTCTTTAAACATTTTTGACTTTCTTTGTACTGTTTATTTCTTTGTGGGTAGTCCTTTTTCTTTTGCTCTTGATTGGTTTATGTATTTTTAATGTTTTCTCTTGTTTGCCTGTTTTCATGTTTGTGTGTATCTGTATGTTTGTACCCGTGCGTGACGTCACCTACCGGCACCAACGGAATACCAGCATCATGCTGAGTTGGGGCCGGTTTGTGGCAAAAAACAGTTGCTATTTGTATATATTAATTAGTTCGTGTATTTATATTTTTAATTACTGTTGTGTTTGTGTAAGTTTATGTATTTTTATTTTTTCACGTTTTTTGCTACAAATAAAATTATTGTCTATTATTGTCTATTGTCTATGTCCTTCCCTATAAGATACTCTTTCATTAGAAGTTAAAAAAAATACAATGACATATAGCAATAGCAACCGACGAAAGCGTAATGATCGAGTGAAATTTCCAATATTATACTTTTTCAGACCATGCATCGGAAGCATCTTAGTGAATTCAATAGACAAAAGAAGTTACCAAAACCAAGCTCAGGTTTCGACCTATATGCTTTTGATTATGAGATCGTTAAACAACTGTTTAGGACTCATGCGTGGCATTCCCTTATAAAAGGTGTAAAGCCTTAACTAAAAATAAGAGGTCCAGCTGCGGGAACGTGAAAGGCTGATGATGATGATAAAAAAAATAAAGAAGCAGAAGCACCCACCTGATTCTGCACGGTGGAGGTGAGCAGCTGACGTTGCAGTTCGACTGGATTGCTCTCGAGTAGAATCGCAGCGAACTTCTTGGGGTCGGGGGTGGGGACGCGCGGCGGGCAGGGGGACGTGTCCAGCACGGAGTCCAGGCGGCCGAGGGCGGCGCGAGGGGTGGACGGCGCGGGGGACGCGGCCGCCGCCGCCTCCAGTTCCGCCGCCCGGGCCAGCAGGGCGTCGCGCTCGCTACGCAACCTGACCACCAGATGAAGAGGGGGGTGAACAAGACCCGACTGCGCCCAAATAAAGTACCCTATGTCACTCCCACAAAAAAGACGAATCTAATGACACCTCATATGTTAAAATACGTCAAGCCATTTAGGCTACAGGTCGTGCCAAAGAAATATACATACCTACATAGCTACATACATACAAAAACATAAAACTCCTTTCGCAGTCGGGTTAAAAGGGCTACCGGGAGTAATTACAATCGCTTATTATTAGGACGAATTCGGCTTTGTACATCGGATACACTTTTCACAAAGCTTGTTAGTTACCACGTCACTTTTTAAACCACTACCTACAATTTGTAGGTACCTTTTTTATATTGCAAGTAGGCATGCGTTTGACCACCATCCCGCCCGTTGCCAAGCGATGATGCGGTCGACAGTGTAGCACGTATACCCAGATACCTGTTCACTCACTGTGAATTGTTCTTGTCTTTTTTTTTTACACCAAAAATCGTCAAGAGCTCGCTTTCATGAGGCCTGCATTAGATTCTAACGTCGCGCTCGACTCTGATTAGTGTCATTCTCGTAAGCCCACATGAAGTAGATAGAGTCCATCGTTTATATTTTCCAGAAACAATGTAACTTGTATCTATAAATGCTTTGAGCCTATGTCCTGTAGAGTCTAGAGGCCAACGTCGTCCTCATCTCACACCGTTTAATACAACTTAACCTATTATCTCCAGAACTATATCAACAAACCTCAGCAGATCTCCGCAGTCACAAGCCTGCATCGCCCTGGCGAACGACTGCTCGGCGGTTGCATTGACGTCGATCTCACTCCGGAGCTGTTCCGCTTCGTCTCGTAACCGGCCGCCTTTTCTCTGAATGACGTCGAGGAGCGCCCAGAGCTCATCCTCCAGAGGGCGCGATCTGGACGCCGACGCGGACGCGGACGCAGACGAGTGCGCGTCCTTGCCGCATGATGTTTCCGTACTGAAGCCGGAATCCTAAACAGAAAAGGTTTCTGGTGACATTCACGCCCTCGGAACTGTTGGGAAAAGCTAGCTATGTTAAGATTTTGTAAAGGAGCACAATTGTTGTGTAATAATTAGGCTGTGGATCCACCACTCTGGATCAGCATCTGTTGGTAGATGTCACAATATTGTTAGATCCCCTTGAGTTTGGAGAGAAGTTTGACTGTCAGTTCAGGTGTTGGAATGTAACGGGCTAAAGATGAAATTATGTGTTTAGCAGTTCCAGCTGGTGTTGGAATGTAACAGGATAATGATGAAATAATTAGCTGTTTTTACACATACAGAGCGAAGTTTGGAGATGCTAGTTCACGAACGCCTTAAGTTCGTTGTTACTACGTAGATGTACCCATAGAAACCATAATAATTACGATTGAAGGCATGCGTGCAGCCACTTCGTAACCACACTACTTAGTCAAACCACAAGGTCAAAATAGGTGGCCCTGATGAGATTGCACGCAGATGCTACCTTGAATTGGTTACATAAGAATCTATAACGTTAATCGAATTTCGTATGTCATTAACTCACTATCGATAAGAAGCGCGAAGAACAGAAAAGCAGACCACCCGTTAATGTTCAGTGCAAATACGACATACGACCCTTATAAGCATAAACATTGCCGCCATAATTGGCTATATTAGTCACATTAAGGCACACAACCGAAGCTCTCCCCATGATTAAGTAGCAAAAGCTGTCACCGTAATCGAAACTGGCATGAATTACATTATTATCATTATTATTTAGTTTCAAGAACTGGCCTCTACATGGGTCTGTGACTTGGTTCTTCATCAAAATTTACTGGTAAAGTCAATGTCACCTGAACTGAGGGTTGAGGTTTGGCACGCGCGGAGTCTGTCCCTGCGGCCAGTTTTCGTCACAGGTGCATTCCTGGCTCATTTGAATTTCTTCAAACTTAGTCCTTAGAGTTTAGAGATTCTAGTCAAGAACTAACCCCTACATGGGTCTGTAACTTGGTTCTTTAGCAATATTCCCTGGTGAAGTCAATGTTACCTGTACAGAGGGTTGTGGTTTGGCTCGCGCGGAGTCTGTCCCAGCGGCCAGCTTCCGTCGCACGCGAATTCCTGGCTCCCAATCGCGGCGGGCGCTGCTCGTGGGCGTCGACGGCGGCATCTTCGAGCGCAGGTTGGGGAACGTCTCGATGACGAGGTCGCGGAACTCGAGAAGTGCTCCGACCTCATTCTGAAGTTCCTACACCAATGCGAAAGGATATTAACTGACGACGTGTTCACATCTTTACTTTTCACGGTTTAGAATTCGAGGAAATCTTTCGGCTGTAGGACGTCAGCTAAAAAAGTAGCTGATCATACTCGATTTCCAAATGTATACCAAAATAATAATTTTTAGTATATAAGATGCTAATGAAAATTGTAAAAGTTGACATGTTCAGCGATTTTTGTCATTTACCGCACCAACCCTTTTTTTAGAATAGATGTTTCTAGAGCTAGAAGATCCATGATTAGCAACCTCTAATTAGAGTGGAGCTTCAAGAAAAAGACATTATGATAAAACTACATTATGAAGCAATCTAGCAAATGACGACAGGAGGATCCAACTGCTTTGTAACTTCTAACGTGCTCCAGATACAAAGATTTTCTTTGCTGTCACTATTTAAGCTAGTTACATCTAAAATGAAGATTAAGGTCCAAGATTCACTGCAAATAACATTGACGCTGCAACTGTTTGGTTACAGAAAGGCAACTATTTCTGGAATGTAAATTGTTTCCTAACTGTTCCACCTCACTCTTTTCACTGTCAAATTCAATGATGCAAGGCTTTTATTGTAAGTAATCGATTCTACGGCGAGGAGTACACTAACTTGTTCCGGTGAGAAGGGCACGCAAACAACTTTGTTGTGACAAGCCCGCTGCGTTTACGTTCCCGCTCATCTAAGGGTTTCAATATCTTTATGGCCTTTGCAATTTTTATTAGCTGCAGTTAATACTGTAACTAGGGACTATAAACGTGGTAGGCCGGCTAAATGCCAATTGAGAAACAGTAAAAGTACACACTTTGCGCCCAACAGTTTTGCTCAGTATCTAGCATAAACCTACATTATTTTTATTGGTTTGAAATGTTGGTCAATCTATGAATATTTTCTTTTTTTCATTTTAACTTGAGGCATTATCCATAACTTTGTAGTGGATAGCTCTTCGTAATATCATTGATATTTTAAGCCAATGCATCGTTTTTCTATTAAAGATAGAAATACCACAAAATTGTTAATTTCTCACGCAAAACCATCACTAACATCTCTAATGGAATTCAAGTTTTGAGGTTCTATAAAATAACATGTATATCTGAACTAGCAGTACCCCGCAGCGTCACCCACACAGGAATATAGTGTAGCTTTCTCACATCTAAATTCATAAACTTTAACTACATTGTACCTAACTGAGATGGCTCAGCGACCAAAAGTGAGTCGTCATTCGATCTATCCTGCGCTGCGTCACCTCGTGCCAGTCCTTCACCTGGGGCTCGCGCAAATCCTCCACTAACTTATAATATTGACCTCTTTATAATATTAGAACAGATAAAAAAGGGATACTGACCTGTAGAGCGACGAGGGACTTAGCCTGCTCCGAGATGAGGTAGTGAAAGGGTTCGGGCGGCGTTCGCAGAGGGAGACAGTCCATGCCAGAGCCGCCCGAGCCCCCGCTGGCGCTGTCGGCACCGCCCGTCTGGAAACAAGAATATATCTGTTAAAACTATAACCAGAAAATATTAGTCAATATCTTTTTCTTATAGCGAAAGCAAGCAATGGTGGCCGAATGGTACCGCGTAAGGCGCACGCACAAGTCACCGATACCAAGTTCGTATCCTCTAAGCCCCGCACCTATGACTTAATAAGTTATGTGTGGATTTGACATCGCTCAAAACAGTTAAGGAAACCGGCACGTCCAACAGCCACAACATTCAAGGACAAGGGTCAGGTCAGAGTTTCAGCAGTGGGAACGTAATATGCTGATGATGATAACAACAAGACCTAGTTTCACTGCTATATTTCCTGGTGCCAAGGGTTTGGGCTGAATGTTTTATTTTCGAATAATTAGTTATTTCTGGATCCAACTATAAGCTTCAGTGATGTAACTTACGTACTCATGTACGTTCAGTTCAGAACAAATTTCTCCTTTGTCAAGAACGAAGATTATTGTTGCTTCGGTCGCTGCTTTACATAATGCGTGATGGACGTAACCAAATCTTAATGACTGAGTCTTTACCAACGAGGTTTAAACCTTCGAACATAGCTGTAAAGACTTTGCAGCACATTTATCGACTTTGCAAACATACCATTTACTTTTTGACGTTGGACTGTAACGACCACTTGTCTCAGTAAAATTATCCGAAGCGTATAGAAACAGCATATTAGTTCAGCTCAAGCGTCATTACATGTGTTTACAGCAACGAAACGTTCTAGAACGATTGGATAAATCGCCAAGTCATTAGTGTTGGTTTTCCAAAGGAACACAGAACAGTGTCGTTGTGTGCTCCACCGTTAAATTGCGTCACGGACGAGTGCGCGGTGTCCGTCCGAGCTTCGGCTCCACAACACAACGTCTCTCTAACTTCCTTTGCGACAATGGAACGTTGCATTATTGCCATTGCTAAACCTTTAAATGGGGACGCACTTCCATCTGGATAAAAGGCACTGACCGCTTCTCTGACCGCCGTTAGTGTAGCGCTTATGCCATAGATTTGTATGCATCTATTCGGATCTAAGTACTCTTTGTGATATTATGATAGATCGTGACAAACTGGGTCCCTAGAGACAGCAAGCCAGGAAGCCAGGAAGGCCAAGATTTTCTACTGAGAGTTATCGTACTTCGGAGGGCACGACAGCAATAGTCGTAAAGCCATGTCTGAGGCCTTCAGGTAGCCTGAAAACTTCGAAAATAGAGTTGGCCACTAGAGTATACGAAAGAAGACCGCCTATTAGTGAATATAAGTTGACGTGATACTGTCCATCTGCACTAAGGGTGGACGAGCCTGATGTCGTTCTCGTATTGGTCTATATAGCCACCACCCACAAAAGTGTTCTTTAAACCCTACTGACATGGTTTGAATCGTCTGTCACAGACGTCTAGGGCCATGTATGTACTATAATATGTATCTATGGTACTGGCCGTGTGTGTGTGTGACTATCATGTACAATGTACATATTTAGAAACATTTCCCATCTTATTGTTATTGATTGCGAGTCATGCAATTCATGCTTGAATTTGTACAGATTTACATTTCCAATTCGTGATTAATTAAATTTATATTTGGTAGCTCTAATTAGCCTGACTATTTGTTACCGAGAAGTGAGTGGGTTATTGGATGTTCACGAATACTGAATGGTTATTGATTACAATTAGTGTTTTTTTTATAGCTGAATTGGAAATTTCTACAATTATCAGCACGATTTTGCTTTTAACTTAGTTATATCGACTTACTTAATTCATTTCAAACAAATAGATACAGATTTATTTTTTAATGAAAGGCCTACGTGACATTTTTTGTATGCCAGCTTACAGCTGTTATGTTATCGCATAAAGGTGATCTAACACTTGTCAGCACCGTACGTGTTGTACTCAACGCAGTCAATACAGACTTTTACAAATTCATGCAGTAAATTGAGGTTAATTACAAACATTTTTCTTTGTAACCGCAACCAACATAAAATATAATCATTAATTACATGTTATGCCACCGTTTTTCTTATATTCTATAAATATGCAAGAACAATTAGTACCAGGTAATAATACAATTAGTCTATTTATAAATACTATACTCAGTGGTTTCGAGCTATTTCTATTAATATTGTCTAGATTAATTTTAGGGTTTTTTTTCGATACTTCGAGATTGGCATTAGGTAAGCTACCGCTCAATACACCTACGGGATAAGGCTAGTAAGAATGAGAGTCATGCCTTAGATTATGCGGCACGTATAGTGTAGATAGATATCCGAGGCTGTATATATAATTGGATAGAAGAAATCCTGGAAAGCGGCGCATTTTACAAGTGCAGTGCGTACATTGCTGAAAACTGTGCGATCACCTTTACTCCGGTTAGTGCAATGTTGTCAATAATGGACTAAACCTTTTATCAGATTTGATAACAACACACACGCCAAAGGGAAATTTCGATGTCGCTTTAAAAGTAAGTACCTATGCTGATAAGTTCGAGGCTGTTGAATTACGATATACCCGACGGTAAAACCCACAGAGTACACTAATGTGTGGTAAACTCTAAACTTAAGTCTTCGGGGAAATTCACCTTGACATACCATCATACATGGATGATTGATCGATATTTGTACTGGTATAAATCACACATTAGATAACCCGATGAAGAAACAATACAGCTAGTTGGAAGTTTGGGGATAAGCGAGGTTTTGAGTCAACGATGTTTGCATGTCTTCGTGAATTACAACTTTTAAACGATACAACTTGCAAAACGGTTATTGCTAGATACGGAACATAAAAGGCACGATGCGTGCGTGGTGAACAGTGGTGATGCGATGTGCGTGAGGGCAACACCAGAAAAGGAAAGTTCAATAGCAGACCCGCCCATATAGGTATCTATTCAATATCTGTTTCCGGCGAATATCTAATCACGATTTTGAATAATTTGCCAGCGAGAATAAAAAGGTCGTCGTCACTCAGTTGTATCGCACCGCTCCGACACAGCTAACACTTTATCGTCCAAATGTGTGCTTTATGTCGTGTTCCGTAAGTTTCACATAACAGTAACAAAACGAGACAAGCGCGCTTGCCGCGAGCCATTGGCGAGCTAGTCTTGTTAGTTGTTATGTGTAACTTACAGAAGACGACTTAAAGCCTAAATTTGGATGATAAGCTGTTTGTTGTGCCGGAGCGGTGCGATATATGTGAGTGACGACCATAAGACGTCGAACCGCGAAGCGTGTGAAAGCTTTATTGGTGGTAATCGCTTGTCTACGGATTGTTGACAAACCAGTTGAACAATCGGCGGACCCGCGAGCGGCGGCGGCAGCGTTTTCATTCAATGACACTGCGTTTTGGTAGCAATTTCATAGTTTCACTTTCTTTACGACGCGGCGCGTTGCGTCAGAGCAAGGCCGTGTTTACATCTCGTTAAACACCAGTTGTCTTGTGATATTATTATAATTGCAATTCACTGATGTGGTATGACAATAACCGGCGGCGACGTATACCAAATTATTAGAAAAAACTACATGATCTGTCAATTGTTTATTTTCACTCGCCGAGACGTAACTTTAAAAAAAAAAAACAAATTATAAGCAAATTATAAACGGTTAGACTTGCATAACATAATGACTCTTCAGTGCAAGGCAGTGACGATGAGTGTGTATTTATAAAAGGTAAACCTTTGATAAGGTTAAAAGATTGATCGATGAAAAAAAGAAACACACGTAAACACTCCGACAGATACAGGAATAAGTTTTAAATAAATTGAAGTGAACAGAGCGGCGTGTTAAATCGCTGTATCAAATTAAAAGTAGTCAAGACACCTCAGTTGATTCATGTTGATTCGATAACAATGATTGATAAATCACGCACGCCAGACCAATGACAGTAGCATGTAACCTGTCAAATGCACATACAACTGGTTTGGTTAGACCTTAGAGACAGACCTTTGCGAAAAGATGATGCTAATGATGCAAGACACAAAGGCAATATAAATGTTAAGGTAATCCGAGGTTATGTGTCAGGTTTGTTCAAAGTCGACTATTAATTTACACCTCTAAACAATAATATTATAGGTACATCGTTTTAACTGACATAAAAAGGACGTAGTTTTCAGTCAGGCCTATACTTTTTAAATCTATACGTATACAGCATAAAACCTCCATTATTTTTGAACCGATTTTGACGATATTTTTTTTTTGATACACTTTTTTTTATATATTTTGTATAATTACGGGGTAGTCGCATATATAAATTTTATGAAAATCTCTTGATAGACTTTGAAGATGCGGAACGAAAGGTTCACGGCACTCTCCATACAAAATAATATAAAGGCGTTCCCACTCTCCACACTATCGATCTCGAGACCTGCTGTGTTGAATGTACGAAAAATCAAATTTGTATAATATTGTATGATCTCAAAGTTTAGCATTGACCTTAATGATATACTTATGATGCATAGAAAACAAGATATAAGTATGCAGAAAAATATTTTTCACAACTTTTGACCTCGAATATCTTGAGACGCGGTCACTTGAATTGTATTAGACTTTTTTGGAAATCTTTAAAACGCTGTACCTACCTACTAAGTAAAATGCAAAGAAATATCCTCGGAATGAAACTAAATAAAACGGCTTTATCACAATTTTATCTGTCAAAACAGCGTCAACAGTACCAATTTAGACGCATAACGAATAATCCGATTTGATTGCTTGGTACCTTCCTTGGTAACGAATTCACTAATTTCCCGCATATAAATTTAATACAAATGGTTACAATCGTTTCCAGTACCAAACATGAAACTGTGATTGTTATGTAATAGAAATCGAGTTCCAGGGTAGCCTTGCAGTTGTCAATGAGTCATCAAGACCATTCAAGCTTATTATATTCCTTTTAACTGTGACCTCGTTTGTTACTACATCCTAATGCATTTCCGTTCCATTGTGTGATTAATTGGGATTAATTTGTTTCGCACGCTGCAATCCATCAGCTTCGTCTACCTAAACGTATGGGTGGGTGTTTGTACAACAATCGGTCACCCACGCACGCTAAAACAATGAAACATGAATGAGGCTTTATACGTTTGCCTTGTGAGGCACAACCAGCCTACGAGTAAATTCTGCTAATTTATTACCTGCACAATTTATACTCGATATTTCGTGTCCATGAAATCCGACACGTCTGTAATGAAGATTATGTTCCTAATTAGATAGCTTAGTGGTGGTTATAGGCACATGGAATCGTTGCACGACGCACGTGCTCCTATCTGACGCTTAAAACGTGCACTCCCATATTATAAACGGAGAACGTGACAGGTCATGTCCAATACAGACCGATTGGCTTAAACATTTTAATGGGCTAATGCATATTATCGAGAAGGGTATTGTTTCTGATAATATAATCTATCAGAGTGAAATAAACACTTATCTGCTTTGACCGTGTGAACTGCATTAACATGACAGGTAGCTATGTGTTTTATCGCATTTTATTATATTGATTACAATACGAATTATAGTTGACGTGTGTGCTAATCGTATTGTTCGATGAAATAAGATTGCTAGGAAAACACTTGAAATTAAACTTGTGTAACCAGAATCATTTCTCACAGCTGTATCTTTGTTCTGTTTTCTTGTCACTATTCAAATGTCAATAATACTGAAAATTCAATTCAACACGCCGCATTATAAACGTAATTACATTTCTATTATAATAATGCTGGTATTTTGAAACAATCCGGATACCAGGTGTTATTCAACGTCTATTTAACTCGGCTACGTTGCAATTAAACTCTGTTACAGTGTATCGCTATACCGAGTGTATGTTTACGGCGGCGGAGGCGCTTCCACGAGGCGTTGAAGGAAATAAATTAAAATTAACTAAACATGCAACGCATCGCTGTATAGTAACTTTTCAATGGAAACAATTCGAATTTGTTTCACGCTTAGATTTGTGTTTGTGCGTAGCGAGCTAGTCCACGCTTAGTTGGTCGCTGGCATGCGGGCCTTTCCGTATTCGTGCACCAGTTTCCAACAGAAATACATATGTAATTTCATACGATGTGCTCTACCGTCCACTTTACTCGACCACCGATTTAATTCCAACTAGATTAACATCGCATTACGAAAGTGCACAAGCAATTTGCCAAACTTTGCTTTCAAAGTCATTGCTGTAACTAATACGGGCTTTATGTTAATAGCTAATTCATTTGTGGATTAGGAATTATGTTTCGATTTACAATCATTTTCTTTTTCTCAAGAAATTATTGCCACGTTTTCTGATGCCGTTAATTTTATGTCACCGGTGTCGATAGTGAAATCGTCTTTCAAATTTTAAGGTACTTCATAAATCTCTAAAACCCTAACGTGGAACGAGCACATCGGAGAGTGAAAGCACGTAACGCTTGATTGGATCACGTTGCTCTTCGCTTCTTTTATATTTTATTGGCAAGTGTCTCCTGTCAACTGTTTGCCAACATCCAATTTCGCGCTGGTTACGCTCGTCTATTTATCTTGGACTCGCGACACTAACACCATCATTCCAGTCGAAGAAAACGCAACCGCATTCCGAGATCAGTCCACCTAGTCCTTATAAGTAAATTCAAGTTGGCAACATGGTGACTTAGAAATCTCAATTAAAAATAAATGAGATCAGGAATAACCGAAATAGAAAGCCGACTGTAGTCTAATAAGGAGATGATTGCTTACCTGGTAGATAGGTAATGAGACTAACTGGCTATTAGACTAGAGAATATTCTGAAATGGGGTGATTTACGTAATGAAAATAAGAAACAAGTTAATACAGGGGTGTATTGTATATGAATCTAGTGGTACCTAAACAAATATCAAAACTGCATTTTGTAGAAATACTTAGAGCAAAGCATTCTAAACATAACAACTACAAGATCGTCGGTGGACCATTTCAAGAATAACAAAAAATACAAAAGTAATGACGTTTACAAAAAATAAAAAATTAAACTGGACCGGACACATTATGAGGACAAACAGTGAAAAATGGCCAGAAAACATCATGGAAGAAACAGGAAAAGACAAAGAGGACGTCAAACAAAGAGATGGGAAGATGATTTACCAAATGGAGGAGGGACGAACAAACTGGTTGCTGAAAAATAATATTATCTACTTATTATTTTACTTTAGTATAAAGTCCATTCATCATACCATTTAAGTTACTCATGGTCAGTGAATAAAGGCATTATCTATCTACCTAACTAGTGTAGCACGTACTAAGAAGATTGAGTAATTTGTTTGTTCTCGTCTCGACCCTCAATCATATAGCGTTTTGCGGAACCTTGCCCTCTCGCGAAGCAATTTAAATTAGCAATTATTAAATTACCTACAGTTCCCGGGGTACTATTATCTTTTTTGTCCGTTCACATGGCCCAATATAATGCTTGTCCTATTTTTTACACTCGCTTTTTGATGACTTCGCTCGTAATATCGCGTGTTGTAACATAATTCCGTGGCACGCCACAGTATCACAGCTGGTACGAATACGAACGTTCAATGCTGTGTCAAGTTTTATATCTTATGTGTTTGCATTCAGAGAAACGACTTCGTATAGCATTGTGCTATGCTGTTGTTTACTGCAAACTCCTGGTAGTCTTTTATATGGTTTTATTTTATGAGCGTCGCGTTGTATGGTGCTTAATAATGGCTGCGCACTAACTCTGCGCTGGTGGGTTAGTTCAGCTCAATAGAAGTGTCACACTGTGTGAAGTGTTACACAAGATCACAAGAGTATTATTCTATTCGACCTGTATTCCTTTATTGTAGTGAGACATGGCCTACGCTACAACGCAAATGAATGTCCGCCAGCTTCACGTCACAAAAATGAAGAAGCTGCGGTGGATGTCAGACGTTACGTGAATACTTCGTTTGCGTAAGGAGCACAACCATCCGCGTTAGTTACTGTGTCGTTAGCGTTCGGATTGACCTAAGCATTACAGACAAGCGTTTATAAAGTCGTGTGCAACCATAGACCTTGTCATCTCAGGAGTGGTCGGCCAAAGCGGCGATGACTTACCGTTGGGAAGGATGACAATAACTTGAGAGTCAACGGTCTCACCACTTAGGATGCCAACAACCGTGCAAAATAAAAAAGCTAGGTGAGAAAGCGGACCTGGCACTAGCCGAGATAAAGATAAGTATATAGAAGAATGCTCATAAAACTACATTATAGTGTGCGTCATTAGTGTCATAACCATAATTGAATTCTATGGAACTGATAGTTGTTTTCACTCGAAATGACTTCTGTTCTGTGAGTAGCGTGAAAAAGGTGCGTGTTGCAGAATAATGTCAAGATGTCGTTTGTAAACGTTATGTCACTACACAATGTTACTCCATCCATTATCTATTTAACTTTTATCGTATAACAATTGCCAATTCCAACTGTGGCGTTTCGCAAACAGAGTTCATGCGACGGCGTCACTATACTGCTATACCAGTTGGTGGTGGTGTGTGTATTGAATGTAGAATTTGACACAAATTCTTTCGCTGCGAATTCGTTGGAATCGGCACACATGTAATTAATAATTTGCTAACGCCCGCATACAAGTTCATGCATATTGCGGCGAATGCGGTGGAAATGTTGAAATTGCCGGCTTTCCACGGACAACTTACTGTAGATAAACTTGTCGTCGATCTAGACTAGAGTAAAACTTGCATTTCTCATTCTGTATCTAGATATAGCATCAATAAACTCTTCATACCTGATAAGGAAACTGGTTGCTGTTCAGATATCGTCAAATTGATCGCGTTCTGCAATTAAAACGGGAATGTCCCATAATGAATCGGATAACTTCTTGTTATAATGTTCATCCATCTAAGATAGTTTTGAATTCATGTTTTTACTGTTCTCTAACACTTCTACTATTAATTATGGTCTGATTTTATTTTTGTCAGAATGCTCTTGAATTAGTAAAACCCATATAAGTTCATGGGTGTAATTAAAACTACGTATCTAAATCTCATTCTTAGAATTTTATGCTCTTGTAAGAATGTTAATTACTTTATTAAAGTTTATTTTGTCGTAACATAACTTAGATACCGTTATAAATGCTCACTGCGTTCATGGAGACCTACATAATAAGACATTATGCCTACTTTCACGTTTTAACTTCGTTAACTTGCTCATAGTTTCAAAAGCAAGAAATCTTTCTATTTTATTCCAAATAACATCAAAGTTTTAATTCCTATTTCATAATAGCGATTCCAAGATCCGTTGTCCTCGTATTCAAATCACAACGAAAACCAAGCGCATGCATAATGATTTGATGAAGATAATTTCCCGTTATATTCAAACACACGCCATAGGAAGTTCTATACGAGCATTGCCTAATGAGCAAGTGACCGGATAATAACTTTCCGCCTTAGGCTCCAACCTTATTGTTTACAAGCATCATCCTTGTACTTATTCACAACACTTATTTATAGAGTTCTATTAAAATAACATTTGAAAACAATGACGAAATGTTTAAGGCATTTAAGATTACCTTGGTATCATCAGTTTTTTTTTTGAAACGACGGTTTCATCTTTGCGGATTTCCTTACAAACGTCACGGCGATGTTACGTCTTTACTAAAATTAAGTTACATAGAGCTTGTTATCTATTCCTCTTTTGATCAAAACGTCAAACTTAAAACTAGCTATCCTGTCTCCTTACACCGGCAAAAGAACAGGCAAGAAACGTCCGAAAGGTTTTTGTTGCGTTCACTCTACAAACTTTTTCTTATCAATAAATTATTCAATCGGAGCAAGTTCACTGCAAACCCAAGCTTTTTGTCATCTCTATAATCTGATATTTTATAATAAGATTTCGTTTTATTTTCTAGATACCAAAGACTGACAACTACTAAAAAGGGGGGCAAAGATATAACAACTGCTAGAATCATCATCATCCATATAAAATAGACAATACGTTATTGACGATTAGTGTTGATTATGTACACACATACACAATAAATATCGATTACAGACAAATACGAGATGAAAAGAATAATATCTGATTTATTGACATCGAAACTGGCTCTGAGAACTAACTACAAACACCTTCGAACCAAAAACTGTTGCTATTATAGTATTCAATAGAGGAAGATTACAGATCACGGTCACATGGAATGGAATATAATAACGAGAACAAGAATAATACTAAAAGATAACGTAAGTAACTCGCTAACGGTGCAGTAATGTGAGTGATTATTCATCGGGGAAGTAGAGCGTCAATCAGAAGTACACTGCACCAGGTCACTGGAGCTCGGTTTGGATGAATTTTTCAGTATTCCAATTTAAGGTGAGTGTTTTGAAATTTTACTACAGGCTTATTCGCACTAGTAGATCTGTTAAAGGATTGCAAACTGCTTGTAGCTTTTCCTTTTTAAAACACTTTTATTAGCTTGACTTGTAACTAACTAACTAACTAACTAACTAACTAACTAACTAACTAACTAACTAACTAACTAACTAACAATGTAATCAAATCTTAGAAGTCAATTTTCACCCACTTCTAATTGTCGTATCGACTTGAAACTTTGTATGTGTATGTAATCTCGGTGACAATGCAATAATTTGGTATCATCGACCTGATCTGATGATGCAGCCGGAAGGTGGGTAGGGCATCTCTGCAGTGGCTACTAGTAAACCCCTCGTGTTTGGGCTCATATGATTCGTCTTCATGAGCCCAATACATTGAACTTGGTGACGAGGGTCTGATGATGCAACCGGAAGGTGGGTAGGGCATCTCTGCAGTGGCTACTAGTAAACCCCTCGTGTTTGGGCTCATATGATTCGTCTTCATGAGCCCAATACATTGAACTTGGTGACGAGGGTCTGATGAAGCAACCGGAAGGTAGGTAGGGCATCTCTGCAGTGGCTACTAGTAAAACCCTCGTGTTTGGGCTCATATGATTCGTCTTCATGAGCCCAATACATTGAACTTGGTGACGAGGGTCTGATGATGCAACCGGAAGGTGAGTAGGGGATCTCTGCAGTGGCTGCTAGTAAACCCCTCGTGTTTGGGCTCATATGATTCGTCTTGATGAGTCCAATAGATTGAACTTGGTGACGAGGGTCTGATGATGGAATCGAAAGGTGGGTAGAGGATCTCTGCAGTGGCTACTAGTAAACCCCTCGTGTTTGGGCTCATATGATTCGTCTTGATGAGTCTAAATTGAACTTGGTAACAAAAAACTAAAAAGTAAAAAAAATAAAAATATATAGATTAAAAAAACTAAAAAAAACACTTTAAAAACGCACTGAAAAATATAAAATAATAAAATTGACTTGTATTAGTTACGATATAATGGTTAATTCAAAAAGTGTGGAGCGCTTCTTTTACTGGGTAAATAAAAGTATACACAACCAAAAAGCGCTCCACACTTTTTGAATTAACCATTATATCGTAACTAATACAAGTCAATTTTATTATTTTATATTTTTCAGTGCGTTTTTAAAGTGTTTTTTTTAGTTTTTTTAATCTATATATTTTTATTCTTACGTAAATTGTGTCGTAACAACTAAGTACTAAGTAGGTACAAAATATTATTTTACAATCTCATTTATGAAGCATTTACAAATTAAATAAAAACATAATTATAAATATGTTGACTTTCTTCATTTCACTTTATTCATTTGCTTTACTTCAATTAAAACGGTATGTAAACCAATTACATTAACTGAAGACAATATTGATACTAAGATAATAGAGTTACACACATTCATAAACACTTGAGGGATGTTGTGTAGAAATCAAGTCTAATGAGTAGCTGGAACTTTGAATGACTTGAATGTCGTAGGTACTTCTTGATCTCTCACCATCTTTACAAAAAATATTAGATTTATTTTCATGAATGTCAGATTGCTCAACAAAATAATGTAAGAGATAACAGGTAGAAAACATTTCGTTAATAATACCCGTACTAAAATAGAAGTATCTTTAAATAGATAAAGGTCAGACGAATCAGATTAATAATAACATACACATTCAATTAAAAATAACATTCTTAACACATCACAACGTGATAGCTTTAGAGGTAATTAATAATCACAGAGGCCCGTTAGATATTAAAATTGATGCACATAATTGGTAAGACTGTTCACCAACATTCATTATCTTTCACAATTGCCCCAAAGCAAACGTATCAATTAGACAAATTGTAGGGAGAATGTTTGCGCTACAAATAGTGGCACTAAATTATTGTTTATATCGATAACTTGACCAAGTTTCGAGTGGTCGGGTATGCAAATGTAATAAGGGTGCGTTATATTCAATTGCCGACAGTTATCGAACAACTGGTCCAGTAATAATGTCTGCAATTTAATTTTTCACCGCTACATTTAGTAACTTATTTTTAATAGCTACGTGTTTGCTTTCTCTTTTGATTTACAACGACACATTGGTGCATTGAGTAAATTGAGACTAAGTAAGAAGTTCATCAATTATATTATATATTATCATCTTATAGACACTCAATATCAAAAAAACCTGGGAAAAGGTGAAAATTGTCTCCATCGCAGAAGAGATCAATTTTAAACAGTACAGCTACAATAAGGTAATGATAAAATGTATGTCAATGTCCGCTCCAATATGTTAACAATGATATATTAATAGCGAATATAAATGAATTATTAATAGATCCGTAAGGACAATTGCATAAATTAACAGCTAACTGTGCCACTGGACTATTGAATAGAAATGATTCATGATCATGACATGTACAAATAGACCCGTATGAAAACAATTAGAAATAAAACGTGTTTGTCCAAGACATGGAAAGAACCAAAAAGAGCAAATACAGAGTCAAAGCGAAATCTGAAGTTTAAGATGCGCATATTAAGAATTCAATAAGTTAATTTGAATATGTTAAAAATATACAAGATGTTCTCAGTCTTCAGTCTTTTCCGCAATGTATTTTTTGTCTATTATAATATGTCTTGTATTGAATTGAAGTTTTCAGTTTATTGTGAAAGACAATACTCTCCAAAAAGTCTCCTCTAATGCCATTATTGCGCTAACATTTTCCTTAATTACATATGCAGAGAAAGAAATACTTATGAATAGAATCGGAAATAAGATGGGAAATTCTATTGGTGTTATGTTAAGGCTACGTGGAGGTAGGAGACCCGAATATGTCTCGTAGTCTCGTCTCGACATCGATTAAAAAACATTATTTTTGGATCTAAACGTTAGCTGAAATGCAAAACCCCCAATGAGTTATAGCGCCCCGCTGAGTCCCGCTCGTCTTTTATGTTTGCGCATAACCGAAACAAATTAGCAAAAAACACTTAGGACACCTTATACATTTTCAATATAAATTTATAATAAAATGGATATTAATGTTTCGGTTGATGTCGCAATATCTGGCAAATTCGAAAGTTGGCAGTTTCTTTGGTTACATTATATACAAAGCTAATCTGATAGGATAACGCGTTTTTGAATACGATTAAATTTAAATTTTTATCTATTCTATAAAGTTTTAACAAAATACACATAAATATCGTGAAATAACAAGAATGATAGATACATTAGGGAAAACAAGTATGGAAATGTTATAAAATCGGTCATTGAAGATTTAAAAATAAAATAATATGAATAAGAGGCAATGACAAAAACAGTAAGCTAATTGAGGATAATCAAGAATAATAAGAAATAATGGACAAGGTAATTCCGGTAATCAACAACATACATTTCCTGAATTGCAATAATATAAATAATCACATGACATCATTTCTAAATAATAGACATGAAACATATATAGAGAAGGTATGCATTTAGATAATTTATACAATCATATTTACCTTTTAGCATTCAGATCAGCACAAGGCCAACGACTCCACCAGCCAACCAGCGAGTCAACAGGTATATTGACCTAGCCAAGCCATAAATTCGTGCTAGCATTTTCCTTTACGAGAAACACATATCGCGGAACTGGCTTATAGGTTATGGTACAATCAGCTACAAAATTTGCTGATAACGCTCAATGATGATGTTCTAGATGCAAGGCAAACTATGTTCTGCAAATTTCAACGCTGACTGTACATTATTTAAAAGACAATTCGATGCTATTCTATTTGCCTAGTCAGAACTTGGAACTAAAGATATACGCCTAGGTATTATTCCGAAGATAAGTTCTGATAAGGAAACAAAACGACTTATTTCAATCATTAGAAGTCTATAACGTAATAACAACAACGCTAGCAATGTAACTGACAATAAATATAAAATAAAAAATAGATGAAGGAAACAAAGCAAAACGCAACTTAATGTTACTCAACAGTTTGATTGTGATCGTTCACAAGAATCACAAGCCAGTATCTGGTTTTAAATGTGAACATTACACGAACAAGCCACCTCCACATATACGACTGACACCACTAATATAAGTGCAATTGAAGTAATTGATGTTAGAGATGTCTGTGAACGAGTAAGTGTCTCTGATAACTGGCGCCTTACTGTAAGCGAGAGTAATTTATGAATACTTAAAGATACGTTAACGCTTTAAGCGTCCTCAGATCCAACTTAGCAGCTAATTAAACGATGTGGGATGGCTATTGATTTAGATAGATGTTCTATTTGTGAGACAGTAGCTGACAGTACACAGTCACGTCTAGCTAAAGATAGACTTTGTACGCTAGACAGCTTCAAATTACTTTGAATACCATTAGATAATGTCCTTGAAATTTTGCAAAAACCCTCTGCTGCATAACACGTAGCTGTCGTAATCTACAAAAAATAACAATAAACTGAAATATCAGAACAAAGCATGACATTCAAGACGTCTTTACGTCCAAGTTCTTTCTTTGTCTATTCCATATTTTATGGTGATAAAAAATTGTAGTCATTGGGGTTTTGAACCTTGGAGAAGGCAATTATTTTGAGTTCACTGCAGCTTCTTCATAAGATTAGAACTATCTGTCACCACTCACTCCAAAAGAAATCCTATGGAAACCGCATAATTATTTAAGACTATATAATTATATATGCTAAAATATAAATATGGGACGTTTGATGAGGACGAATCCATTAAAAATACACGCATCAGCAGAATCTAAATATCGGTTAGGTGTCCCTACTGTTACGGTACGGTGCAGTGACACGCTTTATGGCCCCATAAGGCTTAGATAATAAGTTCTTGCTGAAAATTATAACCATTTTTCTCTAAAATGCAATTGAAAAAAATTACATTATTATTAAAAAAGTTTTATATAAGGTAAATTATTTGTTGTAACGTATCTAAAGTTCACAAGAACTTAATATGATTGTGAAAATGAAAAATTGAGAGGTCCTTCTTGCAAATTTTTCCATACATTGCCTTGATTATTTTCAGCATTTTTTTTACATTTTGATTACGCTTAGGTCGACATCAGGGCTTTAACGGAACTAATGAGACCGGCCCCTCGTCACAGCGCTCGCCGCTGCCTTTTGCGTCACTTATTTGTGTCACTCCGATCCTGTTGCGTTTGTATTGTTTGCTATTGACGAAAGTATACAAGTAGCAATGTAGCCAGTGAAGTTACAGGGTATACGAAACTTGAAAACGAATTCCTTATGTACGGTTTTAGGTAGCATAACGCTTATCATCAGGCGAATGACCTCACTAATTAGTTAGATCAAAAAAGGAAAAAACTAATTCTAGTAGTTTCAAGAGCTTCAAGAGAGAAAATGTAACATCAAGAGACTAAATCAATAAAGATGTTATCGAGGCTGCTGTCACTAAGAAAACAATAATTGTTTCTTTATCAAATTGTTGCAAAATACGAAAAGATAAAAATATCAGCAAATAGGTCAACAATAGCAATAATTGCAACACTATTGGTACACAAGTTAACAGAAGAAGACATAACAAACAGTCTGTAGATAAATAGACAAACAGACTGACAAAAACGCCAACACTTCTATTACAAAAGATAAACGATATCACTTTCGGCACATTCAAGTGGGCTGTCGAAGTAGAACAGTTTGTAAAGTACTCAAGATATCCAAGTTAAAACTTCGATTGGATGCCACATGGCCGGGAGCGTATAGACTTGAAGTGTGGGCGCGGACAATACAGTGAATCATAACAGCTGTGAATGAAGCGTATTAGACAGTAGGTCGCTGCTCCCGAAACAAAAATAGACTATCCGTTGTTGCACCGCGTTCACTATTTCATCACTTCAGACGTTTCAGGTAAACGAATGGTGCGTTTCTTTCCTTCTTAGGACTTTACAGATATAAATATAGCGCCCAACTCGAACCTCATGTTAATTGGAAAGCAGATTAACTATAATGATGCTCCCGTTTAAGGCGACGGTTACAAAACACTACTTAATTCTACAAATCATAAGGAAGTAGAGAGAGAACGTTAAGAATAAAATATTGCACAAAATGAGAAGAACGAATATGAAAAAGTTAAATTAATGTGCCGGATAGCCATCATAGTTGATGAAGCATAAAAGCATCAAAACGGCTGTCTCCGCTTAATTCCCCTTTTTATAGTATTCGGAACCTATAAAGTGGTGATCATCGAACAGTACAGTTTCCTAACTACCTACATTGGAAATGGTTGACACGCCCTGTAGAAAGGCAATCTGAACAACTTCAACCAGTTCAGTTAAAGATTTTAAACAATAAGTTTTGCTAACAGGAACAACAGGAAATCGAAAGGAGAAAGGATGTTATATCTTGTCAACAAATCGAACAAGACGTCATAAATCTAAGCACGTAAGAGTAAGAATACAACTCGAATTCGATTGTATCGACCGGCTTATGCATATTGCAACATAAGCTTCTAGGAAGTCAGAGATATATCTATCATAATCTTAGTGACACTTCAAAGAACGACAATAGATTGTTCTGAGAGTGGGACACTTTCACCGGTGAAGCCAAGGCTCACGCCTCTTTAATTCAAAAACCTATCTAATCCAACTCGTTATATTCGAAGCTGTGGATTAAAATCGTACTGCACAATAAAGTTTTATTTACATTCGCGCCACGTCTCAAAGGTTACAGTGAAAGAATCTCGAACACATTGTCAGAGTCGACACTTTCTATTTTTTTTTTTTTTTTTTTTTTTTTTTAGACGAGTCTTTTTATGAGTCATCAAACGGCGACAATATTTGTTGGTGATAAGATTAATGATGTGACACGTATAAATTTAAAACAGTTTAGTTGAATTTCAGAGAACTTGAACGTACTTTATTATCTACTTAAAGCTGTAATATTTTAGAGTATAATATGTGCTTTGTAACATCTAGTCTATTCTGTTGGACTAAAGTTTAGTGTTTGTAAATACCTAAATAGAAGTCTTGTTAAAAGTTATCTCGGACTTCAGAGGGATCAATATTTATAGACGTCAGACAGAATATTAAGTTCCGAGAAATATTGGTTATGCTGAATAATTTACAATACATCAATAGACACTAAAGAAAGATCCAGAAACTTAAATTAGATAAGAAATGAATTGATCGAGGATAATAAGTCACACGAAAGGTATGAAATCAAATAGCAAAAATTCAAAGGCAATGAAAACATAAGAGCATAATAATAAGGGACCCATACAATGCTTGTAGTAAAACGACACAAAGAACATACGAGCTCACACAGGTCACAAGAAGACTGGAATAAAATCTCCAAACATAACCAGATACAAACAATGGCAGCCACTTATATCGGCGTCAATGATTAACCAGCCAGCGTTTCTCTACGCGCTAATAATTTAGTGCACGTCGAAATCCGATAAGGCAGGTATCATGTGGCAATGTCACTCGAAACGACGACGGGCTGCGGTCGAATGAAGCTCTGATTTCTTGCGGTTCCACTAAGTAGTGCAAGTATTGTGTGTCCAGAGAATTGAAGGCGTCACCCTCATTGAAGGATTACAGATCTTCCTGAAAGAGTTCGCTAGTGGTAGTGACGACAGTTGCGTTCCAAATCCAATCTCGTGTTAAAATTTTCCAGAATATACATTGGAATGTTCCAGGCCCTACAAAAGTATAATTTCGACGTCAGATGGTCAGCTTAACGTGCATCTAGGTATATCCCGATAACATCAAACTAAGTGCTGCGAAGACAGGAGTATTTGAAACTAAACCAGTTCTCAGGCTGTGTAGATTACCGCTGAAGCTCGCGCTTAGCGGCTGAACAAAATAACCCACTAAAATCGGAACTGTAAAACATTCGCTGTGTGCCCGAAGTTTAAAGCTTCAAGAACAAAGTATTTAATTGATGACACTTAAAACTTGACGGGTTCTCGAGCTTCTCGAGAAGCTAATACTCGTAGCCGTACTTAAGTTAAACAGTGTACATAAACAAAGCATAATTTAAAACAATTTAATTATATTCATGATAGATAAAGATTTATTAGATGAAGTTCTTAGTGTTGACACAACTAATCCAGTACTCAATTGACATTGCTAAATCAGTTTTTATCAACTCCATTACAACATGAAAGTTAGATTTAACAGTTCACATAATTTTGTAGAAGGCGGAAATGCTGGCGGAAGCGGCGCGTCACGGTCCATGGGACGGGTGCGCACTATGACGTGACGTCACCTGTGCCCACTCCCGCCCCGATGGAAAACATACAGATTACTGAGGAATAATATCTAAAGGAAGGAAGATATTATTAATAGATGAAAATGTTTTACTTCCCGTAGGAATAGAACCGCGTGTGGTTAAAAATAAAGAAATTGGATAAAAAGTTACATATATATAATAATGTTGTTACTGTTATCTCTGGTGAAAGCTAATAATGGGCAATTAACACGAGTATTGAATATTGAATTCACGAGAATTTTTGTATAATAATATTTGAACACCTTTACCAATATGAGAATTACTACGTCGCTAATGACGCTATTTTCAATTATAAACGAACGGTGACACGCGTTTCCGATACATTAATTGGTAGATTACATCCTAATGCCCGATAAATCCATTCAAATTTAGATATAAATTATTTATATTCCAAAACCGTAAAGTTATCCCAACAATTGGAACGACATATGATACGATACGTGCACGATACTTAAGTAGTTCTCCTTTATCAAATAACAGAATCACCTTGAAATGTCACAAAATACATATGTATCTTGTGACATTTCAAGGCAATTTTGTCTTAAATTTGATACTAAGGAGATACGAGAAAAAATACATTGCAATATTTATTTGAAATCGTTTCTTGTTATTCATGAATCATGTATTGCTACTGCTACGTATCATTAAATATGCAGTGTATGTATGTTTGTTTGAACGATTGTAATGCGATCACTAGTCTATCAAATGACGACTTTATCTACAGACATTGACAACCCAAGCCTAAAGGCTTTGAATCATCATCACACTTCGGTTAAGGAGCAGCAAAAACTTCTTACTAACAAAAACTATCTTTTCGATTGTTTGAAGCATATCTGATTAATGTACCAGCTGTAGCGCAACAATTAAAAAAACCCATGAAGTTCAACATTGATCTAGGGTTTTTGCATTCAGAACCAGAGCACCGTAACGCGACGGTGTCATCCGCTGTTTTATGACAATGACAAAAGTAAAAAATATTAACAAGCAAAGAGTCATGGTAAAACCAACGATGCAGTTTTACGGTATCTGACTTTTAGTACTTTAACCTGTAAACGTTATGCAGCTACATTCAATACTCAACGCAGTGTCAAACCAAAAGAAACAGATGGTAACAGGAAAAAATAGCTCTCGAAACTGCTCTATGCGATTATTGTCGTTGTGTTGATACATGTTTTGAATAGTATTCATAAAGAAAACCGTGTTTTACTCGGTTCACAATTCGCATGAGTTATCTGCGAATCTAAGCAGAAAAAAACCATTAGAAAGTTTATTCATTCTTTGGAGAGTAGCTTAGGAGTAGTATCGAATTCAAATATGTAGTAGCGCTAACATTATAGCGTTCCACATCTCCCCTTGCCACCGAATGTGTCGCACGCATCACGCGAACAGTATCTACTACACCAGTCGTTTTTCATTCGATATGTTGGATATCTCGATCGCACGTAATATCGTTTTAAAAGAGATTAGTGTTGCACAATATTAATTGTAACTTTCACATCTCTATGTCTAGCTGGTTAGTTTTACATCCGGAACCAAAAGCTGTTATTTGCCATTTGTAATAATAGAGCTAGACTAGTCGAGGCATGATGTGTAGTGTATAATTTCAAAGACTGCAAAATTCATATGATAATAATAATAATATAAGGTTTGCTAATGTCTGAAATGTCTGTGTTAAACTCTCATGCAAACTATTGCAAACGGCTACGATGGATTATCGAAAATCGAAATGAAACAATAACATTCGTTTGGAAGAATTATATCGTTAGTCAATGAATTGGATGAAACGAATGAATAGGTACGTACTTGGACGACTTTACAATATTATAGCTTAACAATAAATATCACTTGAATTGATGGATGGGATTATGAATCAGACGACATGCCCGCTTCCGGTACCCGATTGTATTCGGTTTTCGGAGCAATACACAATAAGCAAAGTATATTTGAGGATTGCGATTTTAAGGATCAATCGTTTATTACTCATCGTTTTTTGCGTGGAAGTTAATATTATGAAAAAAGTTAAGTTGAAGTTAAAACCAAACTATCCAATTCCGTGAACGGCATAAACATTAATAATTCTATATGAAGTAAAGTAAGAAACAAACACACTAACAATAATAACGTAGCAGAGACAAAATCGAAATACCATAGATTTGGGTTCAGTCTTTTCTAAAAAGGTGTAATATTGTCAAGGAACGGTCTTGTTGCACTAATATTAAAAGTACTGAAAGTGACGTTGTTTTGTTAATTTTGATTATGCATCCACAAAAAACAGTCACCAGTCAGCAGATAACTGACGTCATTCGGCTCACAGATCAGAGCTTGTCTTACAAAAACGATAATTTAGCGATTTAATTAAATAACCATGCATGTGGTGTGTATGTGACGTTTATTTCTATAGTGGTGCGAACCACTAACCCACTTATGGGCCGGGCGGTAATTGAATTACGCTAGCTGACGCCGCGAAGATTCTATCTAGCTAGAGGGATCGTCACTCCTGTCATTCCTATTATAATACCTTTGTTGTTTATCAAAAGAACACTGAATTTTTATTGTTATTTTAAATTATATTGTAATCATCGCATTCTAGTAACCAGGTTTAGATTTAGACATTTATAGCATTTAAGATTGTATTTGAAATATTTTAATTCAAAAAAGGATTGAACAATGAATACGCAAACATTTTCAAAATGGTAAACTAAAATTGCTAAGGTTAGTTTAACTGATTGACTGGCAATTTCAACAGGCTTTCTTTCGTTGGCTAGGGTACAGAAACTACCTAAAACGGAGTATCAATTTGTGAATAACGTGAAGGAAAGTAAATAAAGGCTGTTATCAATCGGCTTCCTTGCTATTGCCACTCTGATGTTTACATTATACAACACGACAGCTTACCGAATGAGAAAGAAAAGTTGAAACGAAAAAATTAAAGGTGGCTTTAATATTGGTGTTACTGTTAATCACGTCGAAGGCAAAGAACGTGCAACAATTGGAAGTCCTTGAGAAAATTAAATATCGCATTACAGAAATAACAATGAACACTATTTTGTATTACTCACGTGCGTCTAAATGAAGATAAAAACATTACGCAAACGTTGACTCGAATGTGCTTACCTGAAAAGAAAACCATAACATTAGTATTGGTGCCAGAAGCAAGAGGTACAAAGTTAAAAATAATAGCATTCATAAATGAAGATGAGATCTTAATCACTGACTGCAATGAAGCAACAACAGAGCGTCTTGTAACAAACGAAAAGAAATGCATGGAATTAAAACTTGCCAACCAGCCATTAGTCATTGAAATACGAACAAACAACATAATTACTGGCTTTACGAAATACTAGACAGCATGTCCCAAAACAAAGGCTTACCAAACTTATACCATTCAATTACTAGGCATAAAGGCAAAATAATTATACCAGTCGGCAAAATGCAAGCTTATGAGTATTTAATTATAGCAAAGTTACGTTAAGTGTGATTGCAAAAATACGATACGATTACATCACATTTTTTTATTGGAGTACCTACACTTTTTTTATGTAACTGCATTATTCTACATTGTGGTTATTATTTTAATAATATCATCATATCGGTATACTTCATTATGATTATGACGCAACTAGTCAATATCGTTTAAGATTTGTAGTGTAAATAAAAATAGCCCATCAAAATTTTGCGATTAGCCTGCTTTTCGATATTAATAATTTGGCGGAAGTGTTGGACGTAACAAGTACCTATCTTACGTGAAGTCATTATCATTTAACCATCGATCAGGTCATATTAAATTTGAGATGTTATGCTTCAAGAGTTTGATTGTTCGAGAAAGTACTGCAATTGCACATTATGTAGGTCTCGGCTCACAACTCAGATATTAAAGATGATGAAAACGTTACTGCACATGTAATATTTGCCTTAATTTACGTTAATCTAAAAAGGAACAATAGGGTCGTACGAGTCGGAATGACAATCTATTCCGTGAACCACATTGTTAGCTAAGCTCATGTAAATACGCCCGATATGCGCTGGGCAAACAATAAAGGCACAACAAACAATAATAGTCTATGAAGTCTTATTTATATGGATAATGAGCGTTTTAACATCAGAGACAAAGAGATAGGATCTACAGACCAAGTTAGAGAAATTGTGACTGTGGTGTAGGATTAGGTGATACAAATAATATTGGTGTTATCTACAGTGTGCAATGGTATTTCTTATTTTAGTAAACAATAAAGTAAGTATAGATCTTCATGATAATGCTATGACTAAGGTGAAGAAACAATATGATAAAGTTGAGGTTTATTTTACCGAGAATTTGCAGCCTAGCAAAGTTTATGAGGTATTGATGACAGATACAGTTCGAAGTGGTCCCCAACAGCCGTCGCTGACCGCCGCCCGTTCTGCATGAGCGGTATCCTCGTCTCGTTCAATGGAACGTGACCCGTCCGCTAGTGTCCAATCGAATCTCCCTTCACAACGGAAATCGTTTATCCCCACGTACAATACGTACAATACCGCTCGATTACTTAACACGCAACACCCGGATAATATTAGATCAGCAATACAATTTTATTTATCGAGCTTCTGAATTACAACAATTATGATTTATAAACTCGCCGGTTTCGCCGCCGAAAACTGCGGTTCACCTTACCCCGAATTTCGCAACGGTTGGTTTGGTACTTGGTAGGGTTCGCAAACCGGAATATCGAATATCGAAATTACCGGAATATCGGACGATTTTGGTCGATCTGAAATACCGGGATTGAATTTAGCGATATCGAGATTTTCGATATTTTCGATATTGCATAATTTAAAAACTTGATCTAATCGTTTCCTGATTTAACGATAAACAAACATTAAAAAAAGGCCAGTCAGTCCAAAACTGCATAAAATACAGGTATGTGGACAGCGTTCTAGCTTCCAACTTCAATACGAGATGCTGGACTAGCCGGGTCGATGTAATTTTATTCAGTAATCAGTAATCCTTTTGGTAAGGAGTGTATAAAAATAAGGTGCAAGGAAGAACAGCAACGTCAGCAACTGCTGTATTAACAACACGGCAGTAAAGCCTTGACCAAAGTTCACATAAATATTATATAATAATATTATTGTATATTTTTTGTCTAGGGCAAATTTGTTCATTCATATAAAATGAGTATAAACGTAAGCGTTATCTATCTAGCTATCTATTTTGAAGTGGCTGCTGAATTTACCTTAACTATTTCTTTAATGTTCTCTTTTCTGTGAGATCTCGAAATGTAGGGGTTGTTTTGTTTTTCAATAGAGAAGATTAATCTTTTGCAAACTATTGACCTATCCTATTCTCCTGCTGTAAACTCTTCTCGTCCGTAGGTTTGACGAATACTAACCATTGAAGCATACCTCGATTCGAGGAAGATATATATGGTACCATACACCCAATTCACATATTACGTCAGATTATACAGAGCCTAAGAGTATAACCAGCACCTGTGTATGGCATTTAAGGACTATGAGATATATTTTTTGACCTTCAAATCCATTAGTGTGGTATGTCCTATTATGAGTCACTATTTAAATTTATAAACCTATTTTGGATTGTTCTATAATATATAATTCTTAGAAGGTCTGTTTTCGTTTCAATTGTTGATTATACAGGGTGATCAATCCAAATGGGTCAGTAGGAGGAAATCAGAAACTATGAGAGATAGCTAAATCCGTTCCTAGAAACCATGGCTTCGATTTTAAATTTAATAATAATGGCATTCAAACTTTTTAAAAATCTCTCATACATAACCGGGAATCGAACCTGGTTGAAGTCTTGTAAACAATTTTAGGTGTAAATCTGAAAGATTTTTCGTTGTTATTGTTGATGGTACAGTCGCGAACCGGGATTGTTAGCCACCATAGAACCCTCTCACAGAAAACTGACAGTAAATGTTGAAGTAATTTAAATTAAATTAGTTGGCATGCCCGCTGAACGAATGCGTTCTAATTTCAAATAATAGCAATTTGTAATTCTTAGTATCGTTGCAGATAAGACATGCATAAGTGGTCTATTCAGATAAAGTGATTTATAATGATGACCGGAATCATATTAATGACAAAATTTTGCAAATTATTTCATCTGTCAGCATTTCAGTCTAATGTTTACATAAGATTTCATAGCAAAATTTTGTCCTTATACTTTTAGGATCAATTAGACAAACAATTACTGCACGCGATTACATAAGGAATATTGACAGGTTCGATTCAAGGTTATGTATGAGAGATTTAAAAAGTTTGAATGCCATTATTATTAAATCCGAAATCGAAGCCATGGTTCTTAAGAACGGATTTCGCTATCTCTCATAGTTTCTGACTTCTCCCTACTGACCCATTTGGATTGATCACCCCGTATAATTTATTTTAGTTTGATAGCAGAGGTTGATGTTAATTCAAATTAATAAACAATGTGAAGAATACAGATTCAGGTTATTTTAACTTTTTCACACTTACCTGTCGTTTTCATTACTATTTTGAATTACTTTTAACTTCTTAACACCGAGGGTTAATATTCGTATGACAACATTCGTATGACGAGATTTATGTCGAAAACTATCGTAAACATTTATGCTTGACACTTGTTTTACGTTTAAACTGATTTATGTTAAGCAAGACAAAATTTTTGTAAAAATATCGAAAATATCGAAAATCCCGGGATTCCGGAATTGAAAAAATGGCGATATCGAAAATACCGGTATTGAAAAATGGTATCGATATTGCGATCCCTAGTACTTGGATTCCTTGAAATCAATTATGGCAACTTTATAAGGATGATGCAGTTTCTGCAATAGTGCTCGAGTCATGGGCAATCGCTGCAAAGGCTAGTGGTAGTAGTGATCCAACGGTAAATAACCGCACGTGAACGGTTCTAAAAATGCAGCTAACAAGCCATGATTAGTAAGGTACATCAAGCAGCGTCTAAGGTATTCAGTATGGCAAACGAATGCGAAGCATTTGACACTTTCTATTTATGTTCAAGCTAGCGTCGTGCCTGCTGCCATATTGAGTGACATAATTGTAAGCCCCTCGAGATCCGATTTTCTTCTTACAGAGAACACACAAAGACAGATCAAATGTTTAAATATTACGTATGTTAACGGAAGTATGTGTGATAGTTGCTGATCACGCTCATTGGCTCATAAATTTCCGTGTATGGAATTCGGATTGAAGCAGAAGAAGTAGCCGTGAAATGGTGTCGGATACAGGTGATTTCATAAATCTTGGAAAATGCCAGGTCGACGTCCGTTCGAGACGAATGCACCGTAGATGGCAAACAACCGCAGCACTTCGCATGCGGTTGGTAGCATGGAACATGAAAATGGCTTATAACGCGACACCATCGATCGGTGAAGACATAAATATCTCTATTCTATAATATATATAATAACGGCAGATCTATGTTTCTAGAGAAGTGTTACAAATTGAGTATATGTAACCGATTCGAGAATCGATAGCGTCGACAACAGGTCCGCTGACCTAGAAAGCGACAGTGAGCGATCAACAAGGCGTTAAATCTGATTATTTAGCTCGCAACATTTAATCAAGCAGTCCCTAATCGTGCCAACATCAGCTACTGAGAGGAAAGAGATAACAGATAGAAAGCGCCGTTGGAACAACACCAACCGCGTTACGCGCGTTGAGCAAACTCAGAACGGATCGTTGGTTTGCACTACAAATAAGGCAGGGCCGTTAAGAGCTGTCCGATACTTGTGGAATGTTATGTTTTATTGTGATGTGATGTGTGATGCATAGAAGCACAAACTTACAACTGACTAAAAGAAGATTTGACGATTCTACATAACAAATGAATTAAGGAGTAGGTATGTACAATTATGTACTTTCAAACAGGCATCAATACACTTACTATAAAACGGTTGTGGTGTGATACATTATGAGATCACTTCAATACTGCGCGGGCGCAAAGGTCTCGACAGGACCAAAACGCGATTCGAAATCGTCGATTCCAATGTCAGACGGCACAAGGCCACCTCTCACGATAAACGCCTCTGCAAAGCATTCAGGCTTCACGAAGCAAACGAATTGGCATAAGTATTTATCTCAGTCATCGCTACATATTTGGCTTGAAACTCTACATGTGGACTATTGTTGTTTAATTCGTTTTTAAGCACTGACATTTAAGTCTTCACGGTATGTGGTCGTATTAATAAGGTTTCGCCTAGGCAGCTGAACATAGCAAGCAAGCGCAACTAAAGAATAATGCGAGTAAGTAGATGTTTTACCATTTCAATAGAGTACCTGCCTTTTTACTGATAATTTGTTTTGTTCGGAGTTTCCAAGATTTAAATAAAATATTGGCACACAACTCTGCAAATGTGAACATTTGGCGGAGAACAAAATATATTGAGACAAGGTGTTGCGAATGATTTATTACAGATATGTTTTCAATGCGTTTTTCTTTAGCTTATTCATATTATCCTAAGTTATTACGTGGGTAAGTGAATACATGAGCTTGGTTAACTGTGAACAATCGATCATGTTTCGCCAGGTCTTATCGCGATCGAACAAAACACGGGACGGCTTCCACGTGCCAATTTGATTCTACCGGTATGGGTTATTGCATAATGTGCAGTAACTAAGCACATAATGATATCCATTAAACACTTTCTTCAACCAGGTCTAACTAGCTACTTTCTCTCGTTTAAAATTACAGGGAATTATTTAAATCAGTAGAACAGCTAGGTACAACTGGCACCAAAAATCTACTTCAATTTTTTGCCTCTACTATATTTTAGTAGATCATAAAAACTGCGGCATTAAAAACGGCTGTTGAATTGTCGAACCAGAATCAGAGTTGGGGAAAAAAATATTATGTAGAATAGTGAAACTCAGCGCGCTCTCGATTTTAACGTCACGATGGAAAAGAACCGCATTGGTGCAAAACTAGTAGTTAAGGTCATGAAAATTGACAATAGCTTTCATTAAGTCACCACAATAATTCACCTAGTAACCCATAAACTTTTGAGTGGATTATTCTTTGCTTTTGGAAACATAATGAAAAACTACAATGCAATATTCCAATTCAACATTCAATAATTTTATAAACTTTTCATTTCAGATGCAAGCTGGCACTTAGTTCACTGTTGATAATATATTTAAAACTCTTTTGCCGGATGTGGTTGATTTGGTTTTGGTGCTCACCTGTCACTTTGCGCACGGAAGATACAATAGGGTAAAGGAGTTTCTGGAATAACATGAGAAACATCATATTATCTTCTGGAATGAAAACATTGGGATCAGCGGAGATAAATATTTTTCGGAGATACTAGCCCGACTGTGTAAAACATATGATCCTGAAAACCTGTGCGGTGTGCCTCTTTCTAGAGCAGACAGGTAAAAACTAAAAGGGGAACATACTGCAGAATCTTACTAATATTATAAACGTGAAAGTTTGTGAGTATGGATAGATGGATGGATGATTACTCTTTCACGCAAAAACTACTGAACGGATCTGAATTAAATTTGGATGGCTTACACCATGGATTAACACATAGGCTACTTTTTATCCCGGAAAAGGGTTCCTGCGGGATAACGGGGGGACGAGGGGCGCAACTAGTTCTAAATTTTTCAATCAATAAATCAAAGACGTGAGAAAATTGCATTCAATATGCATGAAATCAACTCTACGAGATGCGACGAAATACAATGACAGATGAAAATATATAGAGAAAGAACGATATCTCAAAGAGATCAGCGATACACTTTTTTATCTGAACATAGCACAAAAACATTTACAATGGTCTTTATTTTAATAATATCAGTTCCACTGCCGATCGATATCTTATCTGTATCCCTCTAGATATGAAACCTGATGAAGATAATGTTTTTCTTTGGAATTGTGATAAAGGAGAATTAGTTTTAGATTTGAAATTTTGACTTGAAGAATACGGGCTAAACTAGGATTTAGTGCATGTTTTGATATTTCTATTTGCCAAAGATACTATTAATTTTAAAGAGTCAAGAGCTCTATTACTATATGCCACACACATATCAGCATCAGATTAAGTTAACGTTGAAAGAAGTAATTGAGATGAAGTAGACAGATATTAACTACATAAGTGCAGTAGGCGGATATTATGAGCTGGCCTCGTCAACAATACCTAAATTAATTAATCTCTAGATAATTATTAGAATTGGATGTTTAATAATGGTAGACAATGTTGATAAAATAAAATGACATAGGTAAACACTTTTTCTCAATTTCAGCACAATGTACGGCAAATTGCAACATGCGGGTGGAAAATTCAAGAATGCAGTAGATACGAAAATAGATGATTTGACAAACACCCCTATGTTGCAATTGTGTGATAATATATACCAAAGCCGGTACAGAATGCAAGGTATGTGCAAAAAATAAGCAGGTGATGTTTAACTATCAAACTGCAAAATAGTACAGTCAGCGACAAAAGTATCTGTTCACACTCGTTTTTCCAAATGCCTTTTCGATCAGTAATGTTTGGGTTTTTAAACAAGTTACAAAGTAGCGCTTGACCACAACACAACACACCTGATGATGCAGTCAAAGGTCGGTGTTTATGATGATGAAAGTAATCGGAATATTTCATATTGTTCAACGATTTTTGCCGTTGACCGTACCGCCGACACATCAAGGATAACATATTCAGAAAAAATACGGGCCGTAGGCAGATGTCGCTATCTGGGCTTTTTGTGCAGGTATTGGTTATGGCGAGTCTTTCAAACTAGTTTAAACACACCTGTCGATACTAAGTTATAATCTGCTTGCGTATAAAATTCGTATGTATTTTGTAGCTTACTGGAAGCAGTGTTAAGAGTAGCTACTTTCTAGAATGAGTCATACGCATTGGAAACCACTAATGGTCATGTTTTGGGTTGTGGGTTTAACCAATCAAAATGATGTTTACGAAACACAGACTAGGTTGTAGAAATGGTATAAATTTAAGTCGCTTCTCCCTTATCGTATCTTGCTAGCATATGATATGACGTAGTCTATATTTAGATCCTGCGTTTTCAAGTGGATATGTCAACTATGATAGGCCAAATACTGATAAAACTATTGAACAGTAGTTTTACACCAGTGGGCTTTCTCTATATTATTAATTCAATTGCTTATTGGTTAATCCCTTCACAAACTACCTTGGGAACTTGTTCATAAATTGTCTTAATATAAGCACAAAAATATAAGCACAAAACGAGATACGTTGGTGTTTGGCAGGTAATTATTCAAAGTGAAGCCAGCTTTATTTACAACACTGACACAAGTTGACCCCTGGATTCCGTATCTATAGAAATAACGAGGGTCACGCTTCCCGGACCCAGTCACCGTAGTGATGATGATAGATAAATAATGATGAGCGAACCTGTGATGCAATAACTGGGGCTGCTTCGATTGTCGCCGTTTTGTCGGTGTTTCCTACCGCTAGTCACAACCGCGACGGCCTGCATGACGACCTCTTAGCACTGTTAGAAATGCACAATCCTCCATCAGTCACTGGTTCTTCGTATATTGCAAGCTGCATTCAACTCACTGGGGACACACGAGATAGGGGTCTGGGAATCACTGGGCCGTATCCAACACACGCACTCACGGGTAAAATGTTATCGCTCCCTATAATTTCTATAATATTGTCCGTCACAGTTATATTGTTACACTAATTTAACCACACGCCAGCACGACGACAAATCGCATGTTTTGGAAACAATAGAACGATTTCGCTTGTATCGTTCAGTTTTTAACAGACTTTGCCAATTGTTTCCGTTAAGTTATATATTTCGTCACTCGAAACACTAATAAATAACACGTGATTGACGGTTAATATTATGATTTCGGGGGCAAATCACGTCGTATTATTTCGTTACGTTCGATATCGTTTATGGCTTTAACGTGATAACAACGTAACAGTCCGTGTCGCTCCAACGTTTTTACCATACTGGTCGGAAGGCAGCAGTGGGGACTTTGGGAAAGAGAGAAAGAACTATAGCAGACGTATCAGAGCTACAAGATCGTAACTGGCGCGAGTTAGATTTGCAGATATCCACTGTATTTTTTTGAAGATAAAGCCTAGTTTGTTGGCTTCGCTGTGCACAGCTGAGTCGATTTCCACGAGGATTGTATGTGGAAATTCGAGACAGAGCGAGTAGTGCCGACATTGAGTGTGAAAGAGAAGGGTGCTGATACCGAAGGCTGGCGAGTCAGACCGATCGGGGCCGACCGCCAAGGCCGGCTAACGTCACGTTCTGCGAGACTAGACGTGCCTCCATGCACACGTAGGTATAGGTATAGTACTTAGGTATGTATACCTATATGGTGTGTCCTATTGTAGTTTATTGCACCAAGTTAAGGTGAATGGGTCCGGCAATTTCCCATACAAACTCAAGCCGAGCAATATAGATCACGCAAACTATTTTAATGAAGTTTGAAAATTTTCTTAAATTGTTCAATTAATTACCCATCCGCGGACTATCAGTTTCTCTTACCAAAATTATGTTTTCCATCAAATTTTACCTTTAAAACTTTCGGAAAAATCGTATTTTTCTACACATGTGTGCGTGAGTGGCATTGAAGTTGACGGACTTGAATTAGGTGATTTTTACCTGCCATCTACCTGAATTTCGATGAACTATTTAGATGTAGACCTTAGTGAGCGATGTAGTGGTGGCGTGGCTACAACTTTGCCACAGAAGAAATTATAGTTTGTATTAGGTTCGGTCACAAAATAGCTAAAAATTATGCGACGTTGCAAGATCGCGCATGACTAGTGAAGAATGATTTTCTGTCTCGCTCGCCACGGCCCACGATATTGCGACTTGCCAAATCGTGCATGAACGATGTTGTTGACTTTGGGGCAATTTTTACTTTCCGTTCCGAAGACGTAAATCAAAACGGGTTGGTAGTCAAGGTCGTGGAGGTCTAATCCACTTTGATTACCTAAGTGATATAATTTCGCCCAGGTAATCAAAGTAGAAAAATTAGTAAATAAATAGGTAAGAAGTAAATATATATATTGCGATAGTTTCTCACACGGCCAATAGATCCCAAGATAGGCAGAGCTTGTATTATGGTAACCAGACAGCTGACAACATAATTACATTAGAACGTAATTCTAAATTCATACCTACGTAGGTAGGTACCTACTATTGATAATAATGTATAGTTAGTTAGGTACTTGGCGGTAGAACTAGAAATGGTAGATCGCCCTTGCAAGTCGCCTACCACGGTTAAATAGTTTAGAGATGAGAAAAAAAATTTATTTTATATTAATCGATCATTTTTTTCTTTTAATCGATTTAAAAAAATCGATAAACAAATATTACAAATCAATTATTTACTATATTAAAAATCGATTATTAATTGTATTAAAAATCGATTATTTATTTTATAAAAAATCGATTATATTTTTAATAAAATAATCGATTTGTAAAAATCAAAAAATAATCGATTGTAAAAAATCGATTAAGTAAAAAATAATCGAATCGTTTTTTACAAATCGATTTATTCTAAAGAGATGAAAATCGATTATTTCTTAATCGATTTTTTCCCCTTCTAGTCACACCCCTATATTTGATACCTAGTGTGTTGGTACCGCACTACCAAATAAATGTTTGGTAGGTCAATAAACACGATATTTTTCTTCACCGAAACCTCATACTTATTGTTGGTATTTGAACATGTGCTTTCCAGCACGGAAGTTCGATGCGCAACCGACTGAGCTATCATCGCTTCAAAACATAAACGTCAAAACAAAACCGAAATCAACCGATATCTATCAATGTAATCTATACTAATAATATAATATTATAAAGCTGCAGAGTTTGTTTGTTTGTTTGTTTGTTTGTTTGAACGCGCTAATCTCAGGAACTACTGATCCGATTTGAAAAATTCTTTCAGTGTTGGATAGTCCATTTATCGAGGAAGGCTATAGGCTATATTTTATTTCCAAAAAAATTAGGGATCCGTAAGAAAATTGCTATTTTTTAACCCAAGGTATGAAATCGAAAACCTATTTTTGCGTGCGCTGCAAAAACTATTGACAATAGAACGAAACAATGTATCACGGGTTTGTAGGTCCTATTAAGATCTACAAAAAAGTCCGCGAGAGCATATGTCTAACTATTATAGTTATGCCACCATAAGTGTTTTTTTATTTAAAAAAATTAATTTTAATGCCTCCGCTAGGAAAGGCTCTTTATTTGTATCTTGGTATTAATCCTTATCAAAATAAATTACTTCTCATTCAAAACTGCTTCAATCCCTTCATATAACTTTTTGAATTATTCAATTCGGACATTCCATTCGAAAGATATCACGAGTTTAAAAATGTAAGTAGTAGTAGAAAAATAAACCCACTGCACCGCAGTGCCGCGGGAAAGGCGGGAGAATATTCTATGAAATAGGTAAACTGCGGTCGCAATTTACGAACCAGGAAGACCTTTAGCTGTACAAACGCGCGGTCAAAAAAAAAATTAGAATTAAAATAGGATAATGGATACCTACAGCAGGTAACGCGGTGAGGGGCACCGAAGTGCGGGAATAATTTTGGAGTATCTATACTATATATTAATATTATAAAGCTGCAGAGTTTGTTTGTTTGTTTGTTTGTTTGTTTGTTTGAACGCGCTAATCTCAGGAACTACTGGTCCGATTTGAAAAATTCTTTCAATGTTGGATAGCTCATTTATCGAGGAAGGCTATAGGCTATATTTTATTTCCAAAAAAATTAGGGATCCGTAAGAAAATTGCTATTTTGCAACCTAAGGTGTGAAATCGAAAATCTATTTTTGCGTGCGCTGCAAAAACTATTGACACTAGAACAAAACAATGTACTACGGGTTTGTAGGTCCCAGTAAGATCTACAAAAAAGTCCGCGAGAGCATATGTCTAACTACTATAGTTATGCCACAATAAGTGTTTTTTTTATTTTAAAAATTTAATTTTAATGCTGCCGCTAGAAAAGGCTCTTTATTTGTATCTTGGTATTAATCCTTATCAAAATAAATTACTTCTCATTCAAAACTGCTTCAATCCCTTCATATAACTTTTTGAATTATTCAATTCGGACATTCCATTCGAAAGATATCACGAGTTTAAAAATGTAAGTAGTAGTAGAAAAATAAACCCGCTGCACCGCAGTGCCGCGGGAAACGCGGGAGGTGAGGGGGGACTGAAGGCGGGAGAATATTCTATGAAATAGGTAAACTGCGGTCGCAATTTGCGAACCAGGAAGACCTTTAGCGGCGCGGTTCAAACGCGCGCAGGATAATGGATACAGCAGGTAACGCGGTGAGGGGCACCGAAGTGCGGGAATAATTTTGGAGTATACGGAATATATACGCTTTCGGGCCTAAACTACTGAACCGATTTAAATGAAATTTGGTATAGAGATAATTTGAGCCCCGGGGAAGGACATAGGATACTTTTTATCGCGATAAACTGTAGCCCACGCGGGTGAAATACGGAATATATACGCTTTCGCGCCTAAACTACTGAACCGATTTAAATGAAATTTGGTATTTTTATCGCGATAAACTGTAGCCCACGCGGGTGAAACCGCAGGGAACAGCTAGTGCTATATATATTGTTATCAAACGGAATATGGTATATTTTTCAATGAAACAGTCTAAGCGCTAAAGAAGACGGAATTCAAATCCACATTTACAGTAAAAATCTATTTACCTACATTTGTAATAAAACTGTGACTGATCGCTGTCTGTACATCCTATCCTATCCTACTAATATTATAAATGCGAAAGTTTTTGTGTGTGAATGTTTGTTACCACGTATCACCGTAACTACTAAACTGATTTTGATCAAATTTGGAATGGAAATAGCTTATAGCTACTTTTTATCCTGGAAAAAGGTTCCTGCGGGATAACGGGAAGACGCGGGTGAAACCGCGGCTGAAAACTAGTGAAAGATAAATGAGAAAAGCTATTATTGGGGGTCTTTATCATCAACGCAATAGAACCCAAAACAATGATAAATAGAATTTTTGTCTGTTTGTCTGTGCATTTGTGCGCGCTAATTCCAGAAACGACTTAACCGATTAGGGTGCGGTTTTCACTAATGTATGTGTATGTGTGGTAAGTGGTAAGCTTCACTTAATATTTAGTGTTTCTTTTACTTCAATAGTTTTATAAAAAAAAAATATCGCGATAAACTGTAGGACACGTGAGTGAAACTGCGGGGTGCAGCTAGTATAAACTAATCAGACTGTTCTATGAGTTTTTTGGTTACGTCATTCACGTAAAATGCATTTTTGACTAGTTGCTACGTTGCTAGGCAAGTTGTTGTTTATAGTTTTACTCTGTAAAAAAGGTTGATCAACGTTGGAAAATTATTGATGGAAATCAGCAGATACAATCGTGCACCACTACGCCAGCTGAGGCCAGCAACAGCCTTGCCACAGAGTACCTTTGTATAACCGGAAAAGCCCTGCTAGCTGGCTGACACCACAAATCTAATTTTCGGAGGATCAAGGACGTTGTTCTACAACTGCCCTAGCTGAAAGTGTATTCAAATACCTTTGAACTACACAATATGATAACATATAATTTTCCTACGCTTATTTACTTCGTATATGATACACCTTGAAATAAACGAAATTCTATTCTACTAATATAATAAATGCAAAAATTTGTGTGTGTGTATGTTAAATGTTTGTTACCACGTATCAACGTAACTACTAAACCAAATGAACCAATTGTGGAAATAGATTTGAAATAAGCATGTCTCTCGAAACATCGAGACTTCCAAAAAACAACGGAGGAAATAAAAGGAATTGAACTTCTGACCATAGGGCAACATGAAAATGATGTTTACACTACATATAAATGCGACAGGCCAGCCAGCCGATTTGGAAACTAACCGTTTTTCAAAGTCATGTTTGTTTTTTAGTAGTGTTTAGTAGACATAAATCCGTGGTTTTCGTATGACCAGGTTGGGATACAAATTAGAATATACTTTAATTATAGCTTTGTTGCAGATATGTAAACGAAAAGCGACAACACCATGCCACAACCACGTCAAAAGCATTTTGTATAAAAACAATGTTCTGACCAATAACATGGCATATGGCCAACACAATGAGTCTGTGGCCAGAACATAGTTCATGGAAAAAATGAAAAAAACTGTGCGACCAGCAGGACTTTATATTGACGAAGAATTGTGAATTATTGAATATTTAAGAATGTGTAAATAAAAAGACTATTGGTGATTGACTGTTTTTTATTTTGATACTATGTACATGTATAATAAATAATCCTGATTGTTTCATAATAAAGTATTACAATAGCCAATGTCTTTATTGGTAGGAGAGTAGAGAGTATAGGTAATAAAGGGTATAGGCCATCTCCATTCTAAATTTCATCCAAATCAAAGAAAATTACCAAAAATCTGAGGCAGGGATCGAACTCGGAACCTCGTTATCAGTAAAGAACTACTGAGAGGTTTGACCACTGGTCTAACCTATACAGTAAACGAAAGAACGAAATTAGCAAATGGTTTCGTGTACAACAAAACCATTTTCTATGTGTGCGTGAATAGTTGCTTAGCTGCCATTCACCACTACCGCCGCGATATTGTTTGGCACAAATAAAAGTGTTTTGAAAACTAAAACACATCTGAAATATTGTTTGATACATAAAACATATTACGCCATTACCGGTAAACATAATTATTATTAAAATAATATGCACCTGTTCATTCATAATAAAATAAGATGCGTTAATTAGAAACAACGCCATCTATTGACGCTGGGCTGCTAGGCGGACCGCAAGCAACCACCTTAGATGCGTTCTAATGACATACTTTACGTCTACGTGTGCGTGTGTAAGTACGTAAATTTGTGACACCAGCAGTAAGAGAAGCGTTACGAGTAATTTATTAGTTTATTAAATGAAGATTTGGGTAATTTACAATTGAGTAACGCTATAGAACGCGCGCTTTAGTGTTTGGTTCGAATAAGATTATTATTTTCGACGTAAAAAAATAATTTAGGTAAAAAATGACATCAGCGCCATCTCTTGACAACATAGCGTGATGAGCTCTGGGATCATCCACCTTAAGGTGCGGTGCAAAATCACTGCAATATACCTTCATGCCCAAAGATGTAAAGGAAACGAAGTTTATTTGACATATAAACAAACAGTTTCTCAATTTCTTGAGATACTACAAGCAGACATACAGAAGCTTCAAACTTAAACACCTTTTTCGTTGTAGTTGCATATTTATATTTAGATTTATCTTAGCTGATTTTATTATTATAGTTCGAACTCGAACAGATAATCAAATTGCAAACAATCCGCAACAACTAAGAACAAAACTACTTCTGTTCAGTGTGTTCTGACGTCAACGATAATATTGACTTAGAACCGAAACATAATTACATCAATAACGTAGAAGTAGTGAATGGTAAGATTGATTTATTAGGTCCCTTGAAATTAGATGTATAAAATTAAATAAAGCCAAACATTTATGCATACCTAAGCTTTTACAAATTTTCCACTTGCAAATTAAAATACCTAAATTTTACTTCCTACAAGGCCTTACTTTTAACGTTAAACGATTTAACGATAGCCCACGTGATTCCCAATGACTAAATAAGTGGTCCTACCAGATTTCTCAGTTCGCCATTAATTGGATTGCCGGATGCCACGCATATTGACGTCACCGGGTATCTTCAGGGTACAGAAATAACATTTGACAATTCAAACTTAACACAGCTGGAAGTGAATCGATGAACAAACGATATGTGGGCGGCGGTCAGTGACCGCTCCAGGATCTACAATCTTACCTGCAAAGATTTCATCTGGGATTGAGAATAACTCCAGTGAATGAGTATAGGTACCTCAGTACTACTGAGTCAGTAGCCTCGGCCCAAAGGCGAAAGAGATGGTAACTTACGCCGATCTGAGAGTAACGAAAACGTTTAAAAATCGCTGAAATGAATCAAGGCCGTTCATCATCATCATCAGCCGGAAGAAGTCCACTGAACATAGGCCCTTTGAACGCCACCATGAACGGCTATTAGGCAATTGCATCCATCGACTCCCTACGACTCTTAGAATGTCGTCGGTCCACCTGGTGAGGGCCTATCCACAGAACGACTTCCAGCTCGTGGTCGCCACTCGAAAACCTTTCATCCCCATCGGTTATCGGCCAAGCCCGTTCAAGTACCCTTATTTTCAAGTAATAAACTCTTGATATGTTTAAAGAATAAGAGAAAAACTGTTAAATGAAACCACTCGGTGTTTCTGAAGAAACCAAAAAAAAAGTGCTTTTCACGTCAATCTGTATTGCTTGAATTCGTTTTGCTAATGCCTCAAAGAGGCCACATCCAATAACGTAAACAAACGCCAATCAAGAGAAATTTCAAGAAAGGGTGTGTATGTATATATGACACTCCACAGTCGAGTTCAATATAAACATATCAGCGCGGCGGCGTCGCATCGGAGCGTAACTACTTTCTTTTTACGTCCCAGAGGCAGAGGTGACTCGTCCAGTTTGTTAACATAATGTAAATGTCATTGAATGCTCTCCGACCGGTTGAAACATATTTGCTCTTTTTCAAACCTTCAACGGTCACTACTATTTAAAAAAGACTTATTATAAAAGCTGCAAATTACAATGCGCTGTCATTATGTATCTCTATAAAGTGTCTACGTGAAGTGACCTTTACAAAAGAGATCGTTATTAACACAACGTCATGAGACACAAAAAGCTCAATACCCGTAAGCATGCAATAGTTGACTACGTGCGAATATTAATTAACACTATTGCTTTTACTGATTTGAATTTCATATTATATCGCGTTATAATACTACATAATTAATTAGTACATATTGCTTTTATTTCATTTCTTTAACATGAAATTATCTTATTTAATATTGACAATCATAATTATGTGCGTACACGTACGCGTGTCATCATCCCGAATTACAACCATAGTTTCATTTCATCACAAACGGATTATACGATGAATAATAAAAATTAAAGATATCGCTGTTTGTTTTCCCTTCTTTTATCCATGATTAAAGGCAAGACAATCATTAGCTAGATATGAAAAGGAAGGATGACTGTGTACACGTTCGCGCGAAATAATTAAGTTGAACTATTTTTAAAGACAGCACAAACACGCATTTTGTATTAGAACGGCCTCCACACAATTTATATTCTATTAAACCACAGCGCGTCGCGGTTGCTACGACGCATTTCCAAGTGTCCGCCGACGGGTCGGCATCAACAATTACCACAGCAATAGAAGCATTGAGTGAATCGACAATGTCGGACACAATTGACAAGCAGCCAGTGACCTGATGGTTGCTAGCGACGATGCACGACGTAAATTTATTTGTAATGCAATACTGCAAACATCCTATCGTCACGACGACGACACCGACTGCTCATCGCTGCCACGTAACGTTGCAAGTTGCATCAATGATTTTAACGAAAGGGAAAAAGAAAGGATAACGTTTAGTTATAACCTGACGGACAAAGCTTAGCCCAAGCCGGTGGGTCTACAAACATCATGTTTTACACAACATAGATGAACATTACGAAAGGATTCTTTGAAAATCAAACTAAATCAAAAAGTCAATGGCTTGCCGCAAGTTGCTAGTAAATAAAATACTTCTGTCTCTTCCTAGTTCTTGAAATTTGACGTCATAATATTAATAACCAGGCCAGGAAACCGCATGAATCATACCAGCGGAGTAACTATAGTCAGAAACTCGCCTAAGGAAGTGAATAATGTGAGGCCACGCACGTCTACTAACGCAAGAACTTTTTGTCTAAATTACAACCAAGTTGTAGTTCCTACAGGTAATTTACGTATAATATTTATTGCTCTATTCAAAGTGAGAGTTTACAATTTAAAGGATCCTCAGAATCACTCCTTTGATGCACGACATTGTTTATTAATGACGAACATAGCGAGCGGCCCTTTGGATGTGCACAGGAAACGGGCTAATAAAATGCGCAGGAGCTTTTAACCACACGGTTAGCAAACCGATGTTTATCTAACCAAAATACCTTTACCCGTTGCCATAACTCAAAATGCATCTAGCGCGTTCGTTTGAGGCAATATAGTAAAAGCTTTAATTACAATTTCTAAACCATCAACAATAGCAGCGGCATTGTAGGAAGTAATTATACGATACTAAAGCAAATTCCTGAGAATAAAGAACGACAAGGCACAATTAAGATCCATATACCTACATTTCATCATCTTCGACGAATGAGTGGTGTCGGTCAGTCGGCGTAACACATTATTTGTGAAGATTTGCTAGTTACGAACGTAACGACGAGGTGATGATGGATTGAGGCGAATGTAGGCGTGGCGACTATTAATCAACATTATTCCCATTTTATTTCATGATATCGCAGAAGGTAACAATTATCCCGTCAAACTAAAAGGTTACGTCATCTAATATTGCATAATTACTATGATGTTTGAAATGGGAGCATCTGTCGAATATGATGTTGCGCATCTTTTGTTAGATTAGAATAGCTGTTGTTCGTTCATTTACGCAATACACGTGTTTCACAAAGTAATAGAATGTGTGAAATACCTATATATGTAAATTTGCGTTTATTTTTCTTGGTGTATTAGCCTCTTGTTTAAAAATGTGTGCACGTTCGTGCGTCAAAGCTGTGACAATATTGATACAAATGCAAATTCAATTGAAGGCTTGCGAAACATAATGGGACATATGATAATAACATTTTAAATAACAAGGTTTACAGTCGTATGCAGCTAAAAAAATGACTAAGGCTTTTGGCAAAGAGATAAATGGATATATGTTTGATTAAACTTGACTTAGTTAAAAGTGTTAAAGCCCTTATATCCAGAGTAAACGGCCATTTAATTTAGAAATTTTAACAGAGGAATATTACAACCATTTACAATCTCTTGCTCTTGCTTGAAGACGAAGGTCTTCAACCAGTGCGTCCTACCTGTTATGACATACGGAGCTGAGTCATGGACACTCACGGCACGACTAGTCCACCGATTTAAAGTTGCTCAGCGAGCTATGGAAAGGGCTATGCTTGGGGTTTCTCTGAGGGATCGAATCAGAAATGAGGTGATCCGTCAGAGAACTAAAGTCACCGACATAGCCCACAGAATTAGCAAGCTGAAGTGGCAGTGGGCTGGTCATATAAGCCGCAGAACCGACAACCGATGGGGTAGACGTGTTCTTGAGTGGAGACCGCGACTTGGCAAACGTAGCGTAGGACGCCCTGCGACAAGGTGGAGCGACGACTTGCGCCGAGTGGCTGGCAGTAGTTTGATGAGAAGAGCCGAAGACCGGGCTCAGTGGCGTACCTTGGGAGAGGCCTATGTCCAGCAGTGGACTGATACGGGCTGATGATGATGATGATGATGACAATCTCTTAAACCTAAACCCATCATCGCTCTTTCTAATCCTCGGAATAATGAGGAAGGAAATTTTGCTATTTTTTTACATCCCAGTCCCGTTTATAACCTCGAAGAAAGTTCGGAAGTGAACAGAAATTATATTGTCTGGATTTCTCAAACTTTCTAATATAGCACAGTTAATTTTAGCACAGTGGTTGTCTCGTAAACGCTTTATTTTATAACGTTATTACACTCACTGCCTATATTATTTATGACAATACTTCTTAAACGAGTATGCAATCATATATTTATAGAAGCAATCAATACCTTTCCTTTCATGTGTACCGTTTCAATGCATAATAAACATATTTTGTTCTACATGTTTTATACAATCTTGAATTTTTGATACTGAACCTAAATCAATGGTGGACTTTTCGGCGTATCTTTGAGTGTTGACGTATCTTTAAAGATACCTTCTTCTTCATTTCTTTCTTTGTACAAGTTATTAACAACGCATACAAATGCCGCAAACATAAAAACATATCTGAAAGATATTACCATATCTTTGCATGTAACAAACGCTCTCTTCTTTGGTTATTTGTAGTTCGATCTCTTGTACCTACTATCGGAATAGATATCTAGCTGTATTTATCATCATCGGACACTTGCACAGCAGCTGTTATGCTCCATTTTCTAGTAATTACATTTGCACTTAGTTTTGTTATGCAAAACTGAGCAAGAAACCGACCTCGTCGATCAATATTAGCCAATTTGTAACGTGAATGTTCTTTGAATATCGGCTAGGTACTGAAGAAATTACATATTCGCATATGTGCATTCCTGCATTGCACTTACTCGTTATAACACGTTTTATATTGGAACAGTAATTGGAAACATAGCATTACTATGTTACGCAAAGCCATGATGATCTCGATCGTACCGTGATATACTCGCACGATGCATTATTAGCTGATCCAATCACGAACACTGCAGTTCTTACTCAATGCAATTCTTTACAATACAAAAATGTATCATAGACTTTCATTCATGAGGATGTTACCCGACTACGCAAACCAATGTTTATACGCGCAAATCACCTACGTGGACAGTAATAAGGTTATATACAATAAGGTTTCTGTCATGCGCTAATGCGTAACGACTGCGTATTCCATGATGCAACAAGACAAATTAATTATCAACCCACGACAACTCGCCTTCCTCAATCCCACATACATTTAGTCAGTGCAAGAGTGTGATTATGTTAGCAATTAATAGGCTTGTCGTTCCGTCTGCTCACATTGGCAATTTTACAAAACACACAATCAATACTGACGAAAACAGTCATAGACTTCGGTTTAGTTATCAGATGGCATTGTAAATTATGGCGCATCGCTTCGGTACCTGCCACCGACGTCACCGCCTATGAATATTACAATATTTTCGTGTCGGCAAATATTCTGAAACAAGGTTTATAGATTGCACTGACGACCGTACACGCGTAACTTAAATTATATATACTAAACATCGTTTATCTTATCGGCTCTTTGGACCGTTACGTGTGATGAAAGGAGTTTTTAAATAACTAATCTAAATTTTAATCTAGCGCCCAATTGACCGTAGCACCAAGAACGTATGAGTCATCTATCATTAAGTTGCTTCCACACAAACCAATTCTTCGCTTTGGGGTCAAACAACTTTACTGAGCATGGTAATTACTTCCTTATAATCCGGCTAAGTTGTATACAGGTATCACGGTAGTATTATGTTCACTTTTTCTATGGTGCACGTGCAAATCAGTCTAGAGGCCTCGCAGCGAGGGCGGAGCCGGCGACCAACCGTGAAGGAGTTATTGTGCCCTTCTACGCAATAAATAACCGATGTACTGGACCCAAAAAATAAAGACCATTAATTCATGTAACTGTCCACCCTTGCAAACATCTCACAAGAGAGAACCTTCAATCCAAACATAATTTCACTTTCTTTCTGTCCATAATTGGCATAAGATGGGCGTAACCAGTGCCCGGCGGCTTTCAGCGGTCTGCCGATTGTATGGGTACTTTCCCTGTCTTTGTGGGAATCTTAAAAGTCTATCAATGAGATAATAAATTAATAATGCCGTGAAAGCAAGAATAAGAAATATCAAAGCCCAATAGCAAAAGGCGCTATCGCAATATAAACTTAAATAGGCGCTTAATTTTCTGGCCAAAAATGGGAATGCGTGTAGGATAGCTTTCATGAAGCAATTTTTCTACCTACACAACGTAGGCCATAAATATGGTCGGGTAGATTACCTTTAACAGGTCTATCTTTCCAGTCAAGTACACACCTAAGCATCGACCTTAGTTCGTAAAGTGGGCGTTCGCAAGTTGATATTAGCATTGACACACTCTGCAATTGCAGTCACATTCTCGACATTTCGGCTCCGACGAAAATTATAATGAGCACCTGAGATTGCGCAAATCACAGATCTGTCTTAAACGTTTTACAGAACATTGTGTGTATTTTAAATCGAGGTTAGCGAAACGGCGACAAGCTATGTCACACCGAAAGATTTTTAAGCTTGATAAAATCCATAGACAGTTTACTTATTATGGCTGACAATAGTATTTGGGACGAAGCAGTGGCAAAGAACAAAGAGGCAAAGGTGGAAGTTCCATAAATATGCAACCATACAAATATTACACATGCAAATGTATAACTGTCTGCTGAACAGATCTTGATGAACTTGGTTTGGAGATAGTTGGAAACCTGAGGAAGGACAAAGGATACTTTTAGCGTGATAAACTGTAATTGACGCAGATGGGGCAGGTGAGTTCAGCTAGTATTTTATATTGGGCTAAGAACTAACATCATATAATGGTGAAACTGATCGAGCAGAAAGTAGTAATTTCAAAAAAAAAACTGGGTTCTTGTTTGCGGTATAATTGCGATAAAATAAATAAAAGACATCACGCTCATCAGTCAATCAATTGATTACAACATGTCAGTTTAGAAACACACTGCATTGCCAATTAAGGAGCTGAATACACAGATCACGTTGGGTCAAGTTCGCGTGAATCCCTCAAGGTTAACAAACTTCAAACTAAGCACTTTAAAATTTAAAAAAAAATATGTAATAAACTATACCTTATTAAATAGAAAACGATTTACATAACAAATTTTACACAGAACCGCAACGCAACACAGAATTTAAATGTGACATTAACCACAAGTCTTCTGTTTTGTTTAAGAACAAACAGCACGTTACGTAAACGAGAACAAAAAAAAATCATCTACATACACGTGCCGGAGGTAAATTATGCCGACAGAAAGGTACAGAAAACCATCTCCTTGATAATGGCTAGTATTTAAATGATTTTGATAATGGTTATATTAATAACGATAATAATGAGACTAATATTTGAATTCATAATAACAAACAAGACCAACATAACAATGGCAAAGGAAAACGCACTAATTTGTCCATTGTACCGAGAGACTGCCTGCAAAGAGAAATTTGACAATGAGCTTGAAGAAAGTTTTTTCTGCAGGTACTCATCACGTGATTAACAATTAAAAAAACAAACGTGTTTTGGGTGATGCATCTGGCGAGACGAATAAAAACAGAATTAAAGATGATGAGGTTAAGTGTTAAGCGTGACTTAATAATACGCGTTTGAAAACATTACTTTTTGTACGATTTTATCAGATCAATTTCAATATACTCGTATTTAAGAATTTCACTTGAGTCGCTTTAATTTTCCACAACAATTACTAAAAGTACAGAAATAAAAAATAAAATTTTTCTACATTCGAATTGTTCGACTAAATTCCGTCACAAAGCTCAAAATCGCGCCAACCTGTCTACAAACCCAAATTCCAGTTCCGTTTTTGCGTTCATTTGATAGTGGCACGACAAAATCAAACGTCGCGATATCGTGTGTTGGCTAAATTTATTGAAGTCCAGTCATTTGACATAGTTCATTAGGTGCTACAGCAAATGGCACGATCGTCTGTGGCAGGTCTCAACAATAAAATAACTTGTTTTTTGCATATCTAAATACAACGTTCACAAAAATATGATGCCGATTATAATATACTAGCTGTTCCTCGCGGTTTCACCCGCGTGGGCTACAGTTTATCGCGATAAAAAGTATCCTATGTCCCTTCCCCGGGGCTCAAATTATCTCTATACCAAATTTCATTTAAATCGGGTCAGTAGTTTAGGCGCGATAGCGTATAATTATATTCCGTATATGTACTCCAAAATTATTCCCGCACTTCGGTGCCCCCTCAACGCGTTACCTGCTGTAGGTACCCATTATCCTATTTTAATTCTAAGTTAATTTTTCTTGGACCGCACGTTTGAATCGCGCCTGGTCCGCGACCGCACTTTACCTATTTCATAGATTCTCCCGGTGCCCCGCTCACCTCACCGCGTTTCCCGCTGCGCTGCGGTGCGGCGGTTTTATTTTTCTACTACTACTTACATTTTTAAACTCGTGATATCTTTCGAATGGAATGTCCGAATTGAATGATTCAAAAAGTTATGGAAGGGCATTGAAGCAGTTTTGAATAAAAAAATATATAGTTTAAAAAAACTAAAAAAAAAACACTTTAAAAACGCACTCAAAAATATAAAATAATAAAATTGACTTGTATTAGTTACGATATAATGGTTAATTCAAAAAGTGTGGAGCGCTTTTTGGTTGTGTGTACTTTTATTTACCCAGTAAAAGAAGCGCTCCACACTTTTTGAATTAACCATTATATCGTAACTAATACAAGTCAATTTTATTATTTTATATTTTTGAGTGCGTTTTTAAAGTGTTTTTTTTTTAGTTTTTTTAAACTATATATTTTTATTTTTTTTACTTTTTAGTCTTTTGTTACCAAGTTCAATTTAGACTCATCAAGACGAATCATATGAGCCCAAACACGAGGGGTTTACTAGTAGCCACTGCAGAGATCCTCTACCCACCTTTCGGTTCCATCATCAGACCCTCGTCACCAAGTTCAATCTATTGGACTCATCAAGACGAATCATATGAGCCCAAACACGAGGGGTTTACTAGTAGCCACTGCAGAGATGCCCAACCCACCTTCCGGCTGCATCATCAGACCCTCGTCACCAAGTTCAATGTATTAGGCTCATGAAGACGAATCATATGAGCCCAAACACGAGGGGTTTACTAGTAGCCACTGCAGAGATGCCCAACCCACCTTCCGGCTGCATCATCAGATCAGGTCGATGATACCAAATTATTGCATTGTCACCGAGATTACATACACATACAAAGTTTCAAGTCGATACGATAATTAGAAGTGGGTGAAAATTGACTTCTAAGATTTGATTACATTGTTAGTTAGTTAGTTAGTTACAAGTCAAGCTAATAAAAGTGTTTTAAAAAGTAGTTTATTTTGGTAAGGATTAATACCAAGATACAAATAAAGAGCCTTTTCTAGCGGCGGCATCAAAAATTAAATTTTTAAAATAAAAGATCACTTATTGTGGCATAACTATAATAGTTAGACATATGCTCTCGCGGACTTTTTTGTAGATCTAAATGAGACCTACAAACCCGCAATACATTATTTTGTTCTAGTGTCAATAGTTTTTGCAGCGCACGCAAAAATAGGTTTTCGATTTCACACCTTGAGTTGCAAAATAGCAATTTTCTTACGGATCCCTAATTTTTTTGGAAATAAAATATAGCCTATAGCCTTCCTCGATAAATGGACTATCCAACACTGAAAGAATTTTTCAAATCGGACCAGTAGTTCCTGAGATTAGCGCGTTCAAACAAACAAACAAACAAACAAACAAACAAACAAACAAACAAACAAACTCTGCAGCTTTATAATATTAGTATAGATGTAAGTAAATCAGAGTAGGTCATATCTGTGGCGAAAAACGAAGAAAGTGACACGGTGACCGCATATACATCCGCGACGGAAGAAGCGAGAGTAAATTGTATGACGTCACTGACCCCAGGCTGTGTTTTGTAAATATTATTCCGAAAATGCCTTAAATAAAGACTACATACAATACAGTCGCGATGATACGATACAAATCACGAAGGCAATAATTTAACATGTATGTTTGATTGATCTACATTTTATTACTAACTCATACCAACGGAGATATCAAATGCATTGCTATTAGCTATGACATTGAAGTGTATTTTAAGCGAGAAAGTTTTAGAAATCCAGCTGTATAAGTGTGTAGAGCCTGTTCCAACAATCATTAGTGGGCAAATATTTTGACTTTCAATTACTTTAAAATAGTTACAGTAGTATTATATAGTATACAGTTATACACACATGTACACACACATACACACATGCCAAAAGACACCTGTCAACTACCACGCAACAAATAACAATGTACCTAAGGACTAAATATACCATATGAAGTAAGTGGAGCTTCAGAAAATTGGCATTTCATTAATTTAATTAACAACGAGCAGTCACGAACCCATGCTAGTTATTTAATAGTTTCGAAGCATTTTATTAGAGGGTATTAAAATGGTTTATATCACATTTGGCGATGGACGCTTTTCATGTTTGAGAAAGTAAGGGAAACCCGGGATGATAAAGCACATGGATTTCTTGATAGAGAAGGAAGTTTGATTGTTTGTTTGGTTGATTTGATCAAGATGACAGATATTGAATTTTCATCGTTGCTATGACTAACGCTGAATGATGAAGCAATATCTAGATGAATTGGCTGATCAACGAATACGAAAAGCAATCACATCTGCTCCTAATTTGAGTCATTGTAGAATCGCCTATTGTAAATCAAGACGCCAATTTACACACGTTTAACGTGACATAACATATAATTGATACTGATGCCTACGTAACACATAACACACTTGTCAAATGAGACTGTAATTTTGAAAATCATATGACGAAAAGCAATTTAACAACGATCTACTTTCGCAATAGGAACTGACAATGTTCAATTGTGTAAATGCGGTAATGATACCACTGGAGCAATTTCGAGCCCCACAAATAGATAGAAGCTGTATGATCGTGTAATAAAACAATCAAAGTCAGCAGGTGAGATTGTACATGAAGCTTTAACAATGGTAAATCTGGTAGCATTACATGTTATGACGAAGGTCGAAAGAGCAAAACTCGCAATTTAAACTTTAAGATGTCTTAAACCTGCAACATTATGTTCGCTAATGCGTTCTTTTAAAATACAAGTGAAATAGATTGCAGAACTTCGTTTGGCACAAGCAAATTCTACCAAAGATTATAGGAACAATTTCCGCTTGGTGGTTTTTATTTTTACGTCCAAAAATTACTGATTTAGCCGACTTGCTGTACACAATTCAAACCTATACATACACGTGACAGTTGATTAACTATTGATTGCATGTTGTATAATATATTTATAGAACATAAATGCAATCTTTTATTGGATTATAAACGTGCCAAGATATTTATTTTATTGAGAGCTGCAGTGGGTATTCAAAAAATTATTAGGTGCTGATACAGTGTGGAAACAATAGAATGAGTTTATTTGGTTATTCTCAAGATTATTGATAAAATCGATCTAGATAAAACACCTTTTCACAAGGCTCATAAAATAGAGCAAACGTGGCGCAAGTTTCCTTGTATATTAAACCTTATACATTTACTTAATATTATATGTATATACATACATATAAATATATCATTATATGTTATACATGTATGTATCTAGTCATTTTGGGCATGTAATGTTATTATTACCAAATTAATCCTAATTACAAAAGTGTTTTAACTTTTACTGCGTGTGTCAGTCAGTGTGCAAAGTGGCACTTAAGTGGGAGAAGTTCTTCACACTAGGTTCAATATTTTGTCATTAGATAGTTATTCTATTTTTGCTAGTGTACCATCTTAATTAAAGCCTGCTTTAAATATTACGAGATTTTCTATAGATTCCGGTTTTATCTTATGGAAATCGGAAGTAGTCAGGCAAAGGCACTTTATTTATCTATTGCCATTATACTCCACCGTGTAAAAAGGTACCAAGTATCGTGTAATGACTGTAATAGCAGTCGGTGGTGATCAAACTGCAGCGCACGCGCATGTCACGCAATGCAACTACTTTCGCAGTTTGAAATCTTACGACGACGCGACGCTACCGACGGACGCCCGTCCGAGATTCGTACGGATGTTTAGCGGAGATTCATTAGAAAACACAATATAAATATAGAACTTCCTGACAGTATCAAATACATCTTTCATTGAAAACGTAAAAAAACGTGGCGGTATTGCATTTGCTCATAATATCTTGAAACTGGAACACAAAAATTCGGAAACTCGAATGTGGTAACAGAGACATAAGGAACACACTACCTGACATCATATAGAGTAATAACCGTAAAACTTTTAATTTAGACAGCTCCGTTTGAGAGCCATGGAGCACACCAGAGCGTCACATAAAATCCCAACTTGCAAGACGTAAAACACGTAATAAATGTTGATTCTAACGAGCACCATGACTTATCAAAGTCAGCGAACGTTAAACTCTAATCGATGAAGACGTCAATCTAGTGAACTATGATGGGTTATCGGTAACAACACTTTCTCCTTTAATGACCATCGAAAAATGCCAAGCGATAAATCAATCTGAAAGAGTAAATTATTGCTAGAGGCAAACATAACAGATGGTGCATGAGTGCAACCAGTAGTGTATAGAGATGTATGGAGATGTATTAACTTTAATAAGCGCCGGGTGAAATTGAACCGGAAGATCGAAAAGAAATCAATACTTAAATTACTCACCGGTGGATGTGGTCGAAGCGAATTTGAAAGCTGATGTCTTACTCAACATTGCACATAATAATATTATTATTGGCTATAAAGTATGTTTTTATTTATACTTAACGTGGAGGACATAATAATTTTCTGGGAAACCGCAAACTTTTGAATTCAAATTCATAGCTTATTTGAGTCGTGGGAGCATTGTTGACGGTAACTTTCGCTGAGACAATACCTCCGCATAGTCACATAGAATGGGACGTCGATTCTCATGCAATTGACAAAGCAATCAATAACGATTGTGAGACAATATGATTTGGCAATAAGCACGTGGTACGATAAGTTCTAGGCGGCAGCGTAATTACGATGGACAGGCGCTTACTATCAGGAGAATGACGAAACACAATATGATCACAGAGCCGTAGACAGATATTATCAAATAAATTCATGTAACCATTACTGGACAATTCGTGTGTCGTCGAAGTACGCTCGTGCGCACATAATTAAGCTTTGTTTTGAAATTATGTAAGTTATTAAGGTTCTGGTGAGAGCTTCCACGTTTTGATATTACTGTAGAAAAACGACAAATTAGAAAAACCTTTTATCTCAATATTTAGACGAAAATGGAGTTGTCAAATTCAGTTTGATTCTTACTTATGGAGTTCAAATTCTTGTATTTCTAATTTACTAGCGACAAAATCCATCCTTTTGCTATTGAACAGGATTTAGTTAGTGATTAATTACTAATCTCTTTTAGTCTGGTATTACTTTACATTGCAAGAAACCTCGATTATTTATTTTTGATTGGTGAACAAAACGATCGGATTGTTATGTTACAACACATGAAGACACAGACAGATGAGACTAAAACATAGATAAAGTGCAAAGTGTAAAATTAATAAATAATTTCATCATTTCATAATTTAACACAGTCCAGTAATGTGACACTGTCATCGTTACGCTTAATTGTCACGAATTTGCCTCAAAATTAGCGTACACAAGTGAACAAGTAGAGCGCGTCGTCGCTGCGAGCAAAAAACAAACCTGCAGCCCATTGCAGCGGCCGTCAATCAACCAATGTAGAGCTTATTACGCTATTTTTTTACTTTTTCTACGGCGAACGAAAGTTTCTGTATAGAAAACACTTTCCATAATTTAGACGCTCTCTGGAAAGTCTGTGGTGGGTGTGAAAAAAAGGCTATAATGTTTAGCAATAATTTCAAAATTAATATTCTGTAAGTCAAACAATTAACTAGTGCTGTTGGTAGTACATTAATGTTAGCTGTTGTCTAGATTGAAGATGCTAGCAATCATGTTACGTATTATGATTAAACACGATGCGTCACAGCGGAAGAAGTCCACTGCTGAACATAGGCCTCCCCCTTTGAACGCCACCATGAACGGCTATTCGCCATTTGCATTCTGCGACTCTCACAATGTTATCGGTCCACCTAGTGGGGGGCTACCTACAGAACGCCTTCCGGTTCGTGGTCGCCACTCGAGAACCTTTCTGCCCCCATCGGTTATCGGTTCGTCGAGCGATGTGGCCTGCTCATTGCCACTTCAACTTGCAAATTCAGAGAGCTATTTCGGTGAACACGATACGATTTAGAACAACCCGAAAGTTCGGAACGGAACAGAGGTAAAAACAACCAGCTTCTTCTAATTGCAAACTAGTGGACGTAGAAATTCAGACAACATATGTATTATCCCCAACTATAGAATGTCCGCCACTCCCATCTCTCATACCTGCAAAGGGTTGGTCTGTTGTTCTGGGGATTAGCCACCGAGGGAGTGGCAACATAAATGACATAAACTGCCAACGACTATCCCCGACGGTAAATAGGTTAACTTCGTGTCTCTTCGCCCATTCGTAAAACAAAAAGTAATTACATTTGACACGAAACACGATGACTGACACCGTTTAGCAAGCGTGGTTTTGTGCCGAATTTTTGTGCGAATGACCTGTGTTCATTTATGTGTACCCCGCGTTGTCTTTTATACGCAGGAGTCTAAATGACCCTTCGAACTTTGACTTTATTTATGAAATATAGTCAATTTTGTATTAAACAACGTGTAATTGAGAGCTGGAATCCCATATTTAAATTCTTGAATGTCTTATATGGACTTGAACTGATGAGAACATTTTAACAGGTTTACAAAAAGAAGTGGAAAAATGAGATTACTAAGAACAATTCTTTCTTTAACTATAAACGAAACAAATGCCAGAAAAATATGTTACGTTAATCTACATAAATAAAACAATACTCAGAGTGTCTCTGAGGGACTTCGTGTTCTTACATTTCTCTCCTTGATTATGTTAGTGTAGAAATAATTTGGTTGTTATTGAACTGTTATGTGAACCATCACCAATAGGCAAAGCAGGATGTGAGATAAGCCACAACATTATATTAAATTAACGACTCGGGTCGCTATTAATATTAATAACACGGTTCATTTGACACCCCTGACACTGATAGGTGTAGTGTGCCCAAATATTTAGTTATGTTGATGTTAAACTAGAGCTCGCTATAAAAGGAGGGCAACATTAAGGCGAACGTTGACTTGACAATAACATCCTGTTTTTAGCAAATGGAATATTAAAGGTGCTCAATTTTTATTCTAACTCACATCATTTTTATTTTTTCGGCAACCTCACTTGGCAGCCAATTCTCGGTTCAAGTTTAGCGTGACGCCCTCGTCATTCAAGAATACCTCGTCACTTAGCATCACGTAACCTATGCTCAAAAAAACGTAACCCATAACAAGTCCTCAATCACTTTTAACATATTAAGGTGGCTTGTGGGGAAACGCTACCCTGTAAGGAGTAAAAATAAAATAACAATGAAAGACATGTCAAATGCTGATAATTGATATAACTGGATAGGTTCTAATGAATAGCCAGATAGGCAGTACCTAACTAGTAACTACCTATAGATACATGTATGGAACATTTTGGGCAAGTTTTTACTTCATGGCTTGTAACTGTCATGACACGAATACGTAATGAAACACGATATGTTATACATACAGCGAATGTGTGCGTGACCCATTTACTGAATTAAGTTACGGGTTAAAGTAAAAGTGTCCTATTTAAAAACTGGTCACAAGAACCTTGCTTGCACCGCGGTGTGGTCGCTGCGGCGGCTAAACGAAACCCCGGCCGGACGCGTTCGCCGATATCGAATTAGAAACCGCTATCGTAGGTATACAGCCGAGATATAGTAGAATCATAACTTTGACTAAGTAGCCAATAAACAGCCTTAGTGACTGGTAGACTGTTGCTATTCTAGTTATCGTTTTATTTTCAGAGGCAGTCTCGTCACTGGTTGGGCGCCAAGGTTTTCTTACAGAAGCATCTTTTGCGAGTTTCCTGTTTTGTGTCTAGTACTAGATTGCGAAGAGCTGTTTCCGTAAGCTTATTATACTTTTATCCAGATTGACTCTCGTTTCATTCACAACTTCTCAGTTCTTCAACTTGAATGCCTTTTGTTTTCTCAACTGTGACAAGGGAAGCAGCACACCTCAATGCATATTAGTTACTTACACCCAGTCGAGTTCAGAACGCACATCGATCAAGATCAAGTTTTATAAAAATAGCCAGACCTCTTGCAAAATTTGGTATGGATTTTTTGTAAACAAATGCCCATGCCTAACCTTTCAAACACTGAGTTGTTTACGTTTTTGAACATAATTAGGTTTTCGAATCGATTTGTCGGCACTTTCTCAAATCCAGATTGATATTGGAACTATTTGGAACACAAAAGTTTTACTATGTTTTTATAGCTGTGATAAAAAGTGCACGACGGGTTGTTCCCAAAGATTCCACATATAATATCTGCTTAGGTTCCTACTTCCACTTATTGTGCTAAGTCGTTTGCGTGACTGAACTTCAAAATTAAAAGTCGGTAACATAAAACTAATAATTTTTATTTAATCTTGATAGAGCTTCTTTTCTTCTTTTCTTACATGGCATAGTTTATAACCAACCTGTAATTTTATAATTGCCATACCAGACCGCGCAATTAATCAAGACTTGTCTTAAGAGGAAAGGCCTAGAACAGAAAAATCATAAAAATGTGTTGCTATCGCACTGCGTGGGTCGTGATTCGGTACTGCGCGAAGGAAGCGGAAATCAAAGCTTTTTTTATCACTATATTTTCTACTGATCATTATACAATGTCTGTTTAAACTACTCATGTTTGAAAGCGAACCGTCTAAAGACCGCGTTCAAATCGAATGTTTTTGAGAATCCTCGATTCGATATATTGGATGAGATGTTTATCGCGTATTAAAATTAGTTTTTCTGGCACCAAAATACTAGGAGAAAATAGAGGACTACCTTGTATGGATAAACGTTGGGCGCCTTTTCTCTTAAGCGACGTCAAATTAAAGGATGTTTCGTTTAGCTTAATGAGCACCGCAAAGCCGTTAATGATGAATATTTGTTTTAATAAGGAGTTAATTAACTTTAAGAATAAACGAATATTAGGGAGATGTCGAGATAGAGAATGCTTTCGCAAACCTAACCGGAATAGACTTAAAATTATGATAAAACGCGTTTTCCCTTGCTTTTGAATAACTAGAAATTTACGATGTGTGCAGACAATCTTAGATGGAGCATATAGCACGCTTGCCTATAAAGCGTCCACACACACTTGAGAGAGATCTATTTAATACATATTGGGCAACATACTCACCAGATCTTTCCTCTGTATGAGAAGTTCTATGGATAATGCATAAATTTGGATAACACTTCAATCTTGGAAGTATTGTAGCTCTAGATTTGGTATATTTCTAGCGAAGTAGCGAATAGCATTGCACTCAAAGGCTTTCCACGCCGTAAAGATGTAATTTTTCATGCAAACTTTACGACCACATTAACCTTAGGAAAATTATTTTCATAGCGAGCATCAACGCGCATGCCAAATTCCAGCTTCTTGCGACCAGTCAGTTCCTAATTCAGTGGTATTTCACTTTTATAATATAGTAGACGAAATAAACGTAGTTTATGACATGTAAGAGTACATACAGGTTTACAGGTGTTGGAAATTTCAATGTCTATCATAGTTTAAATTTCAAATATCGACTGGATTTGTCGTAACGGAATTAATACGCACGACTAGTAGCAGAACAAAGCTACAATCGGAAGTCAAGTACTGGAGAGCACTACCGTAAGTACAGATCGTGATGCAGCAGTTGATCGGAGGGCATTCTATCAAACGCTGACTGGATAGATCATCTAAGTAACCAATTCATTAGGCGACCGTTAGATATGACCACTAATGTAGATCAGAAGATATCCATCCTAAGTGAATTATGTAACGGTGTGTTATTCAACCAATTGTGGGATGCTTGAATCAGCGCAGCTACTCATTACGATAAATGTTCATTAAGTGGCCCGATTATTTAATCATGAAATTATTTGTGGGAAAGTTTGTGTCATCGTAATAGTAGTACAGCAGCTTTTAAGTGGAGCAGTAGCTGTTGAGCTAGGAAAAAGACTATTAAAATAGACTGCATAAGAGCGTTTAGTTAAAATTATTTGTATACTTAAACATCGACTTGATCAAATTATCACCCATCTTTCTCAGCTGACAAGCAATTTTCACCATGTCTCATGTCATTATTTGGTTTCTCAGAAATGCCAGAAAGTATCTACAGTTTATCAGTGGTAGTAACTTCGACTTGCAACCTAGAGGTCAAGGCTTCAAATCCTGCAAATGAGCTTGAGTTTTCGGTGAAGGATGATATTGTGATGAAACCATAGCTTAGTACTCGAATAGCTAGTTACCACCATCGAGTAAGAATATGTCACCAATCACACTTTCGGATTGTTCCTGCAGCTTCACTTGAGAGCCAGTTCACTCTAGGCATAGCGTGGCACCACTATCTACCACATCGTCACTTATCATCAGTTGCCTTGTGGTCAAACATACACTGAATTGTATGTACATAAAAAAGGGTTCCCATGAGAAATGGGGAGTCTGAGGCCAGAGCTATGGAGCGAAGAGCTCATATAGAATTCTCTAGCGTTTGATCGCTATCTCGCCTATTGAAAACGTCACGTCAACTCACGTCACGAGAAACGAAGCGGTCATCCATGTCGCGGGCTTTGCCTATCTAGATTTTAGATGAGTTTTTATTAAATGTCAGATAACAGCAAAACAACATTGCGTGTAGTTAACTCGTATTTTATTACACAGTGATTCACAATTGACACAGGATATTAAAACCCACTCGCGAAATCAATTGGTTTTTATTAGAGACCAATAAAATTCTATCCGACTTCGCAAAAACGCCAATCTATTTCAGGTCTCAATGTAGGCGGTATTGCTTTTATATTAGGTTAGGTTACGTACACACATTAAAATTCATTGGTTTCTTCTGTGGAATCACTTAAGCGAAACTGACTTAGCATAAAACTGGGTGTAGAGTTTAGAAGAACCGTTTGGGCATCCATACCAACGTTGCCCCTTACATCGCCTATGCTGGTGGCCTTTATCATTACAAGCCCAAACTTGTTGATATGATCAGTAATTTAAAAGGCATACAGAACTCAGAGGTCCTTCGAGTATTTTATATTTTACCGATCCTTTTCATTATTTTCGGTAACTCCAAAACGGCATGAGGTACCCCCCTTTGTCACTTGTCTTAACCTAAACAAACTGCAGGTATCTCAATCTCGGCGAGTTATTGAAGATGTTTGACGAAGGCCTGGAAAGGGTGGTGGTACATACAGGTGGTGTTGATGACCGACCTACTTGTTGTCTGAAAAGAGAGGTTAGGCGACCTCGTTACATGTCAGATAAGAAAAATATGCGAAAAGCGTGTAAAAAACAGGTTCTGCACCAAATAAACATATCTCATAAACTTCAGTATTTACCCCAGCGTTTATCAGGTGGTTCATTTGAAATACGGTGTGCAAGTACCTAATGTGAAAAAATAAGTGGGTGGACAGAAGATATTATTAAAACGACATAAATAACTGTAACAGTCTGTCATCATCATGTTTTCCAATACCAAACGAATAATACCATTGACAGGAAAAAGATCAATGTTATGTAAAACTGCTGTACAATAAGTGCTTCATATTGTGCCTATACGTAACATGTCTGCCCTTGACATTACCAGATCGTAGGGTTTCTATTCTACGTCTAGGCAAACCCGTCAAGTGAGCTTCTGCTTATCGGCAATTGAAAAATCAATTAACTGCTGCAATCACTTCAGTAATTACTTTGCAACTAGCGAAGCGAGGTGAGCAACGGAATATTTCAAAATTGATTTATAGATATTTGTAGATCAATTTGTTTCTTATTATAAGATTTTCTATGATATGCGTTATGTTTGACAAATGAATATTCATTACAGTATTATTATCATTATGACAAAGGTGCTGATTACATCAACTCACTGATACCGTACGAAATTATAAGATTTGTATTTCGGAGCCAAATTTTTACACTATTTTTCGACTTCAGAGAGAATTCTATTCAGAGAAGTTGCTACTTCCACACTGACTATAGAAGTTTATAAAAAGCTTATTAATTTTTCTATAAAGGCAGGAAATTGCAAATCTCTGATAAATACAGCGCGCACTTACATTAGAGCGTATTAACCGGTAGTTCGGAATCACCGGAGAAAGTGACTAATTGTCGCAATGCCAAGAATTAATGTGGTCAGACACAGGTATCAGAACCTGGCTGGACTGTCAAGTTCAGGCGCTGGATGCAATCAGGGTGTGGCTTTACCATTTGGCCGTGCTTACGATTAGTTTCACTAAGCTATATTTAGTTGCATAGCTCAAAAAAGACGAAGGAAAATATAGTAAGGAAACCATGTCCAAGAAACACAACATTCAAGGGCATGCGACATGTGTACCAGCCCGCACTGGGCCAGTAAGGAAGATGCTGCTCCAATTCAATCAATTAATAGTAAGATAAAAATTGTAAATGTGATCGCGCCCAAAAAATTACCTCCCGGGCGTTTCTTGTCTGTTCTTTTGCCGGCGTATGGCGGTTGGAACAGGCGCAGCTAGTCTTAAGTTTGACGTTTTAAAGTGATCATATTATGTATGTGAGTAAATTAAAGTTTGTGATACTCATGCTCTCTCTGTGAAGAAGGTCTGGGTTCCATGAGTGGGACAGTAATAGGCTGGTAATGGTGACAGATAGGAAAATGTTTGGAAAAAAACTTTTGTAATTTTGGTAGATAAATAAATAGTAACCGTTAAAATCCTAATTCATTTCTTCAATTCAATTAAAATTTCCTTAAGCTCACAGACTCGCAGTATTTATTGCCACGACTCCCAAATGTTCGACATTCAAAGAATGTAAAATATTACCTACCTGTGTAATACCTTTTACGGAAATTCTAGTGGAATTACATAATTTATGCAAGCACACAAGAAAGGCAAACCAGTAATATTTTAATCGCGTTATCTGTACATGAAACTTGTAAAAGACATTATCTATGGAGAGAGTGCTCCATTAATATCGGAAATGTTTCATCAAAATTACAGCTATCGATTGCAACGCAAGCAAAGTAGTTACTGCGGTTAGAAAATCACACTTATACGCCATTCAAACAAATGGCGAGACATCGGACAAAGATGACGAACTTTTCTTTTGCTTTCATCAAGCGGAGGTAATGATGACGACAAGACTACGAGAGTTGTTAAACTCTCAAATGGTTTGTGAATTTGTGATTCGCTGCTCGTTTTAACGACAAATTTCAGACGCGATCTCCGAATTATTAAGCGAGACTTTTTCACAAAATAAAATATTAAACGCAGCAGACGTTCGCAAGAACATCTAGATACAGTATTCACCGATAAATATTTCATTACAGTACTACCTGTTTTTTATTGCAGTCGCTAGAGAGTCAGTTGATTGAAAAGTTACGTGAGATTATTTTAGTTTCTGATGTTAAAAGTGAAGATACCTTTTAAACAACGTAAGATTGAAATTGGTATACAATGAGCCAAAGTGCTACTTAAATATTGCGTAAACCGAACATTAACATTTAATGGAAATCCTTGGATACTTGGAACTACTGGTATCGATGTAACACGAAATTAGTTGATGCAATCGAAATAAGGTAAAAAAAGCGATTGGAATAGAACGGTTAGATGAGGTAAGCTGAATGGATGATGGTATGTCACAGGTAAACAGCCTGTGTCTAAGCTATCAAGAATTTTATTAATGAGCCAAGAAATAATCTTTTGCTTTAATAAAACTAGGCAAAGAGACGAGCAAGTCGCTCGCCTGATGGTAAACGTTAGGTTTGCCCATCCCACTTCAGAACCACCAAGAATTATGAACCAGTTTAAAATCCTACGCGGCATGGCACCCCTGAGATCTTCGATTCTAAATCTCTGCCTTTTTATTCCACTGGTAACATTGCCTTTCAATCCGAAACACAATGTACGACGATGTGGTTGAAGTTAACGCCACGCTACTGGATCGGAAACTGCACTCGCTCGGATTGGGAACTGGCTCTCAAGTGGGATTGCCCGAATCTACCGATAGGTGCTTGGCAGCAATTCCTTGAGGGTGGTTAACTTTTATCAGAGGATTGAAAGACTGCACCTCAGTATTACTCATTGGTGATAAACATTAGATCAACAAACCATGAACTGTTTACTATAATATAATAGCCAAGTGAAAATATTTACGATATTTTATGGCAACGAGGCACCTAAACAAAAGAAGACATGATCAGTCATAGAAATTCCATCAATAGACTAATTATGTATTTACTTTATGTAATAGTGCAACCAGGTCACTCGTCTGATAGTAAGCGTCATGTTTGCCCTTTGCAATTACAGTTCAATGCTACCCAGAGTTTTGAACTTCATCAATTCAAAAGCCGGTGCCGTAATGAATAAATAGGCATAAATTTACTTATGTGATGCGATTAATATATGATGTACATTGTACATTTCTCTAACCCTGTGCAATGTTCTGTATGTGTGCATCTCTAAAATCTATGGCATGATGTGAAAACGCACCGTTTTCTTCGGTTTCTTTTTTGCAAACCAAACCTTTTTCATTGCACTGATGATTATTATGTTCACAAGTTTTTTTTTAATAGAATCTCTAATAGTTCTTATTGTAAACTTTTGTCACTATCGAGAACTTCACGTCCACATTACGAAACACGGCACTATTAAAACTAAACTAGATATCGTGCATCCAATCCCATGCTTTGAACGAAGTAGAGCTTTGACACTTCCTTCGCTTGTCCCAACGTCAAGTTTTTGTATTTTATCGGTTTTCGTTCCAGATATCGCTTGTCCTTTCTGTCATTCACCAGTCCAGCACCGAGTATCATAAACCTCTAATCGAATTATTGACTTGACAAAGGCGGTAAATTGTCGGCGGCGAGCCAGCGAGTATTTCGCAAGCCTGAAACGAACTGGCTGACAAAACTGTACTCCGACATTGCCAACTAGGTAGATAGATTTTGCCACAATCACGCGATCGGTACGCAGCCTTACTTGTGCCAATAACATTATGTGCTTGAGCACGACATTTTCTTAAAACCCGAGCTTGATGTCTGAGCAGTAAAATTCTATCTTTAGAATATAAAAGCGTTGTTTGAGCGCCGTACTAATATTTTCTACGATTTTTTTTTTCAATCATTTAACTATTTTATTAGATGTATACTGAAGTCACTGTCACGGTGAATTCTGTTTTTCACAACTTGAGACAGTAGTAAACGATCAAGTTTAAGGTTTGTTTGGTCTATTGCTTGGAACTGAAAGAGATGGTTTATTCAGATCCAGAACAACCCAACATCGAATCGAACCTCTTGCATTGCGGATTCAGTTTTTAAAGGTTTCATTGACATGGCCATAAGGTTTCTTTTGTTGACCGCAAAATTAATTTCATCATGAGTAGTTTTCATTGAGTTTTCCGACTATGCCTAAAGATTTTATATGAAACTAAATTACATTTTTATTTAGGTTGGTGGTAGTTGGTCGCAGTGGGGTTGTTCACGTGAATTCACGCGATCCAAGGCAATTCTGGTGCCCTGGTACCGATATCTTCGCTTTCAACATGCGACCTTTGAGACTACAAAAATGGTTTATCTATCTATTGTGTTAAAAACTTTATGTTCAGTTCCAGTTGTAATATAAATTGAACAGAAAATAATCACAGCCTACACAACTATACCTGAGAAATGAGAGATAAATTTATTGGGCTTTCATTTCACAATTGATTGTTATTTTACGGAGATACTTATCGATCATTTTCTTGGACTAAAGGTAGTGAAGAGCAAGATAAAGAATAAGATTTTGTTAAATGGAATTCAACTGTATCTCTACATTCTCTACCTACTGGAATATGTTTCTCATTATCTAGGTCGCCAAGCTCCAGTCAATCCGTGGATGGCGTGGCCGAAGCACGAGTACCATACAAACAGTTATCAACTTTCTTTATTGCAGGTATTTAACCTATCATCATAAAAGAGTTTAACACTTGAGGGTCTCTCGCACGCGATCAGTTTTGCAACTATCGATAAAGTTACAGTCACGACACGACACGGATACTCTAAGACTCTAATTGCATTGAAGTTATTAATTAGAGTACCTACCTAATGATCTATCGATTAGGCACAGAGTTGACCAAAGTTTATCATTCAGGTAAACAGCTCTCAAGTACCTCGATAAATTGCGCAAGTTTTTTACTTCCAATGCAAGTAGGTGGGTTGCATAGCTTTTCCGTCCGATCGACAGATGTGCAACGACAGATGCTGCGCAAGCGCACGGCTGACGAAATACATAGTGTAAGGTAAGTTGCCTGCGAAATATAGCAAATTGCAATATGAATAGTACGTAGTCACTATATTTTTTGCCATCCTTATCTCTGTGGCAGGCATCCTACTAATATTATAAACGTGAAAGTTTGTTAGTATGAATGTATGGATGTTTGTTATTCTTTCACACAAAATCTACCTATCGGATTTGAGTGAAATTTAAAATGGAGATAGTTTACACCCTGGATTAAAACTTAGCCTACTTTTTTTCCCAAAAAAAGGTGCGGGATAACGGGAAGACGCGAGTGAAACCGCAGGGCGCAGCTAGTAAGAAATAATATGAAGTAAATGCCACTTTTGCTCGTGCCAGTCAGCCAGCATCTTCTGAATTATCGATCATAAGTACAGGTGGAAGCGTGAGAGTAAAAGGAAACTAGTATTATATTAGTGCACAATTAATACGAGAACGTTGCGTTTCGAACAAATTAAATTGTGTCAGCTGCTTGGCCCACATCGCATTGTATCGGCGTGGGACCGAGACAATCATTGTTCATCGTCGAATTCACAACATACGAATAGTAAGGGCATGCCAAACGGTGGTTAAATATTTAAGACCTGAAAATTTTCCTTTTAAAAAAATCCATTCAGTAGCTCAATTTGACCCGAAATAAACGGTTTGCTGGTCGTCAGCTCAGCTAATTTATTTGTATTGTGCCATAAAGCGAAGTGTTCTACGATAGCAAGGCTTCTCCAATCACGGTTGTTGCGTAGCTAATATTTCTTTACTCTTACAACGCTTTTTTTTTTAATTCACTAGGTTCATAATTTCCAGTCCCGTTGGAAAACTCTTACATTCTGATTTTGAACTTTCATCCAACTCGTAATGGTATTAAGACACATTGATCCAAATCCCACTTTCTTACAATTTTATTGTATTACAAAAATTCATCTTATTAGTTGTGCCCCACGATTTCACCCGCGTGGACTACAGAATATCGCGATAAAAAAAGTATCCTATGTAAAAGTATCCTCAGGGTTCAAATTATCTCTACTTAGAGCAAATTTTAACGATCCGTTCAACTGTGAAAATGTAACAAACAGATTGAGGAACGGAGAGTTGTTTTCGCATTTATACGGGAATGGATGTCTAACCAATATCAGCTCCAGTCTGATTATCCTTTGTCTCTTTTGTTAGCTACACACATACAAGCCTAAAAGCGCACACCAACTGCGTGGTTGCTTTTCATACCAAATCGTGTTGCAATTTTCGTTTTCAGTCCAAGAGAATCTATGTGAAGATTCCAATAGAAGTAGGGTTCATACTGTCTGTATAGTGTGCAGTCAAAGCGAGCTGTTGGTAAAATAGAAAATGGCGAACAATGCTATGTTATTTTTTCTTCCCGCGTGCAAACTGACGTAGAATAACAAAACTTATGCTCATATAAGTATGTGTAATTTTCGTACTAGTTACTTCCACTTTCGCGGATACGAAAATAAGACCATAATAATTACTTCTGCTTATAATGTCTTTAAAATACGAGACAGATTATGAGATGGAAATGCTTCGCTTGGTCCTAAGTTTGTCGTCTCTGACGTTTTATTAAAATTAATATTAGGTATCTCTACGCACTTTCACAGGATTCTGATCTTTCCAGGTTGTAACGTATTCCTTATCTGATGGTACAATCATAATAAGTTCAGTTAAGGTCCGGGTCTCAGTAGTCTCGATGTCACAGACCAATACCTCACGCCAATCTAGGAGTAACCGAAAAGTTAAAAAACACCCTTGGCCAGGCACTATTGATTTAAGCCATTTTTGTTTTTTACATTTTCGTTGCTCCCGGCTCGGCATGACCCTCAGTCACTACTGAGACTACTGAGACTCTGGCCCTTAAACGTTACTCGCGTACTAACAGATGAAAGCAACTAGGACAGGTAGCAAATCTCGGTTTTCACTCAGCTTTCCTTGTTGAAACATTGCATCCGTTTTCAGCATCTTAATTTTTCAAGCAATGTTGGTTCAGTGGTTGTTATGTTGACTTGTGACCCGTGCTACAGCTTTCGGTGAGAGAAAACATCGTGATGAAACCATAGCTTGGTGGCAGGGCATTTTTTAGTGCAACCTTCAAGATAAGAAACTGTCGCCAAGCACCAGCAAGTTTAGCGTGGCGTAACCTTCGGCCGCATCATCCTTTAACAGCAGGTAACTTATACCGTAAATGCTAAAAAAATAACAGCACCGTATTATGAATGGCCATAGGCCAGTCGGACGCCCTTGATACCTCAGAACTTGTCAGAACACAAACTCAGAACTGGGCTGACGAATATTTCGTTTCGGTGGCCAAGACACACTTTGGGTCGCTAAGCCATCGGAGTTGGTTTATTTTTGTGATATTTGCCTTTATCCTTATCTTATCGGAATGCGTAAATGTGCATATTTGCAATAATTTTGCATGATTTTACTGGCCTGTCTAGTGCCGCGCCGCCGGTCGTTTCGAAATCTTTGTTCATTGCCTTGCCGCTAAGGTAAGGTCGTTGGTTAGTTACATACGCTCCGGTAAACATGTTTGTGGAGATTCGATCTCGCATGGATTGCTCATTTATTGCTAATCAATCCCTACTAATATTATAAAAAATGCGAAAGTAAGTCTGTCTTTCACACCTAAACTACTGAACCGATTTAAATGAAATTTGGTACAGAGTCTAAAAGTCTAAAGCCTGAGAAAGGACAGACTACTTTTTATCGTGATAAACTGTAGGCCACGCGGGTGAAACCGCCGGGAACAGCTACTAAAGAATATAACATCATGCTTGTTTGAAAAACGTTAGTAAGCTTCAATTCAATTAATATTAGGAACTAAAAGGATGTAAAATTATACAGTAGTCCCATGGGATTTTACATATGGGAGTCAAGTGGACAGTGGCAGGAGTAACGGCGCTAATAATATGAAAAGTCCATCCGTAAACTATAAACTAGGTTCTTAAGCAGCCACTCGACTCACATTTAAGATGGACTTATCTGAAATTTCTTCACCGTGTAAGTACATACTAGTGGACATCAAGCTTGCTAAATCATGCAGCATGCATGTAAAACCGCACATTTAGATGCATCATTCAAAACCACTTTGTTGAGCAAGCATTTTAAAAATAGGTACGGTCAACGACAAAAGTCAATGAACACTAACAAATTTTCGATTTTTATCATCTTAAACACAAACCTTCAACCAAATTATCACTTAACAACAGGTGTGGTATGTTAAGGTCAAAAGCTACCTCCTAAGTTGTAAAAAAAAAACAAGTTACTTTTGTCTCTGACTGTACTGCTTCTAGTTTTGATATGTATAATATATGCTGTTCATTTGGTGTTTAGAGAAATAACAGATTCTCAGTACAGTACTGCTGACATTGTTGATGATAAAATAGAATCAGTTTACACTTTATTTTAACATCTTACGTGGTTGCATTTGACCGCATGTCACTTGACATTATTCTACGATGTGGTCGTAGATAGTGCCACACTGTGCCAAAATGTAGTAAAAGTAACAAAGTTATAATAAACACAATGTAAAAGGTAGACTTATCGCTTAAAGCTAATACTATCGGACAACAGACTATGAAACCATGGTGGTAGGGTATTTTCTAGTACTCGCCTGGCTAGCTACCACCCTCACCAAGCACCTATTGGTGTGTTCTGGCAGCCTCACTTGAGAGCCAGTTCCCAGTCCAGGTGTAACGTGGCGCCATCTTCGACCACATCGACACTTAACATCAGGTGACTTGTGGTCAAGCGCTACCATGTAAATAGTATAAAAAAAAAGAAAACAAACTATGGGACAGAGGGACTAGACATCAGTTGATTTGTAGTCAAATGCTACCTCGTAAATGGTAAAAAAAAACTTTAGCTGGGCAGAAATGGTAGGGCTAATTAATGTGGCCAGCGCTGTCACTTTCTTGTACAACTTGTACTTTTTACACACACAATGGTGTCGATTCGGTTTTGCATTTTCTAAAACTAAACTAAGTTTGACAGGTCAAATAGTAATGCCGTCCTTTTTTTACTTCAGTGGTTAGAAAAAGACAGGAATACTATTAGACCTGTCAAATTTAGTTTAGTTTAGGAGAATGTAAAACCGAATCGACACCTTTGTATATTTTAATTATCTTAAATCTATATTTCGTAAATAAACAACATGAAATTACCTAATTAACTTGAAATGGCTTCAATCTGTGCTAAAGTAGTAATTTTGTTATCGCTTTGACATGATTCTAGAACATGAGGCTTAATATAGAATTAATTTTCTTTAGGCCAAGGTTTATCAATGTTTATTAAATCAAGTTTTTTTTAATGAGTGTTTACTTTGACAATTCCTTGCAATTGTTGTGTAAAAAGCTTTTTTAGGAAGACAGCAATTATTACATTCTATGATTAAACAAAAGAAAAACGTTTCTACCGATAAGCGATTAGGTAATTGAGACTAAACAATACATTTTTGTTATGACACGAGTAAGTTGCTCTCTTGTCCGGTTAAACATCACACTTACCCATTCCAGTTTAATGGCACACAGAATTTTATACTTCAACAATGCAAAAACCTGCGCAGCTATGCATTGCGCTCATAACCTGAGATATAAGATATTAAATAATAGTTTCCAGATCATAAGTTCTTATATTTATTTACATCTGTAGTAAAAATTAGGTATAATATTTGTCTATTCACATGGAAATTTAACTAGTCAGTGCCTTTGTATATTAACCTTGAATCAAAATTCTACAACAAACAGTCACCTTGGAAGTTTTGTATCACTGAATTTTAGACTATCACTTACCAGCATATTACAAAGATAATGTGCCTTCAAAGGCATTATATATACCTACTTAGATATAACAGAGCTATATGTACCATACCTATTTATATTATTATGAAGATTTTTACATCCATTGACTCACTTTATTAATCAATCTTGAAAGTAAAATAGGATTTGAGTGCATAGAAAGTTTGAAAATTTATAATCTTTACATTAATTGCCCAAATAGTATTGACTAGGTATTGAAAGAAAGGATGCTATTTGCATTGCAATGTAAAAGTTAATTAAACAATTCAATTACTCACCACATTGTTGTAATTGAAAGCTGCAGTCCCACCCTCGAAGTATTCTCGGTCCAACTTATCACCCATTTTCACTTAGATCTTATTAATTAACGCACATAATATCGTTCCAATTTGATAAGAAATCCTTGATAATAACAATCACATTTTTAAAACATTTTTGTAATATTTTACAGACCTCGACGACGATGACAGTTGGCGTATGTAAGTCCAAAATAACATTTCTATTCTATAACTTTTCTAGATACTATAATATTTTACTTGACCTGAGTTATTAAGAATTTCATAATGATTCAACTACAAATTAATCGTAAGAGCCAATTAGAATTAAAAACACTAAACTCGGGTCGGTACTCGGTTTCGTTTTTCGAGAATTTTTATTGTACAATCGAATGAGTCCATAGATAATAAATAGCGGCGTTTACACGCACGCTCCTACTACTATGTATCAGGGCAAATGTTTTTTTTTTGTTTTGTTTTGTTATGGCGTCACACGATTAGTGTATTTGCCAGTGTCAAGTATAAAAGATTTCAAACTCAGAGAGTTGAATCAAGTTTAAATGATGATGATGATGATGATGATGATGATGATGGGATGAGCATAGTGTTTAAGTAAAGTAGTGGCGCTTTACTTAAACTTTACACGGACTTTTTTGGAGCAACTTGAAAAGTGACTTTCACAACTTTATTTCAATTTCCCACACTCGTACACATTAACGAACACATAATAGTTAATAATCCACCAATATTACACATTATCACTCGAAGAAACACAAGTTTTGGAAATAAAAATAAAATTTTCACGTTGACAACTCAATTGCCGCCAAAAAAGTCCAGGCAAATGTTTGTATGATGTTTCGATAATTTCAAAAAACAGACACACATTCAACTCCACAACGAACCGCTGCTGAACAAATTCTCATGAAATTTTCTGGTAAGCATTTTAGGTTCTGGAACATGTCAATAAAATTGAATTATGATTTTTTTTACCGGAAAATATGTATGGTGGGGTAATGTGAAAACCGTGGTTGTTATATAGCTATCACGAAAATTGCGTTAAAATAATAATTATGTTGGGTTGAGTACGCGCTTTCCCAAGCTAAGTTTTTTAAATTAGGTTTTGTACTCTACAGTCTACACCCCTGGGCATAAGGCGTGCAGTAAATAATAACGCTAACGTTGTCTAATGTAAAATGATGATGAAGAAGAATTCATGATGATAGACAGTCCGAAATTTAACTTCAGTTTCAACTGTATGTATAGTTTTGAGCATGTTTGAGAGAGAGTTAAGAGATTTCAAAATCTATCGGAGTAGTTGTGTATAGGTTTATCGCTTGTAAATGTAATGTAAATGTAATTTCGGTTTATAGAAGCAAACTCAGAGATCACCGGGTAGGTACTATAAAGTGGGACGAAAAGTATTCTACCTATATCATACACTCTTTGCTACATGTTAACAACATGAATGGATTATACAAAACACACGAATCTACAATCATGGAAACTGGTAAAATACATAAAGGCTAATTTCTGCCCCAAGTCGTTTCAAGTTTTCGTAGGCAAAAGATAAATATTTTGATGTGCATTTTAAAATAGAGAACAATACTCCAGGTGCGAAACTACTTGTTTTGAAAAATATGTGTATTAATCCCTGTGAAGTTGTGAACTTAGTTTAGAGTTCTTACTTCTTAGTCAAAGTAAAGAGAAAAAAAAAGAGAAGAGAGATAGAGAAGAAGAGAGAGAGAGAGTAAGAGTAGTATCAGAGATTTGCACATTCCAAACCGTACGTGTAACAGGCGCTCATAATTATCATAATATTATCAGGTTTATACCAGAGAGAGACCACAGAATACTAATCCTTGTTATTGACACATCTCAGATGTCAAACCTTGGAACTGTGTCACCGTAAACTCCACAGGTTATATTTTATGTTATGTATCTTCGGAAAAGACTACCATAGATAAATTATGTATCAGTAGTACTATAATAGTAATATTATACTACGGTAGTCTTCTTTCTAGGCTCTACATAAATATTAGGATGCTAATATTTATTATTTAATTGACATACTGAACTTCAAATCCAATACTTCGTCTATACAAATCAATTTAGATGGCCAATAAATAAAACAACACAAATGCCGTTGACGTTCTTAGGATTTATTGTTATACAAGGATACTTAGTTTTTTTAAAATATAAATACTTCACGAAACATTTCGGAACAAAAATGTACACGTCGTAAAAACGTACATGTCTATGATTAGGTAGACGGCGTTTTTTATATAACATATAACCATATAATTACATTCACATGTTTATGAATCCGAAACCAATTTAGGAATGTACTTGTACGCAGTACGCCTTTATCTTCCGTATATTTCAACCGAAATCATAAGATGGCATAGCGTATCTAAAGCTGGCACGTTCACAGTACTCACACCAAAGCAAGAATAGTAAGAGCAAAACAAGAACAACCTCTGTCATGCTCTTTACTTTAACCGCGTGTGAGAGAGACAAAGAGACTTTTTTGATACGTCTGCAGTACGTCAAGGTCCTGCCGTGCGCTCATTCGCATAGAAAAATGTGTGAATGTGTTGTACGTGCCAGCTTTAGATAACCGACCTGAAGCGTACTCGTGTAGTTGCGGAATCGCCGTCTTCTTCTTCCTAGTGTTTATGAAAGAGACAGCGATACCGCTACATGAATGCTCTACGCCCTGAAGTGCTAACATTATAAAAACTTAATTGTGTGTTCATTTAGAACAGCACAGTCTTCGCGTATACTGCTCAATATACTCAGATCCCACACGTTCCTCGATCATTTGAAGTGACATATCAAACACAGATTTCCCTATATCCAGGTCTCTCGCCAGAGCCGAGTCTTCGCAGTAGAAGCAGTTGTTGAAATAAAGTCCACTGACGCCTGCAAGGTCTTCAGCGGTCGCGACGTAGATTGTGGTAGCCGCGGCTTGTTGCTGAAAGAAAATATTGGTTTGTGTCAATTTGTTTGGATGAGCAATATTAGAATACGTGGTACGCATGGGGGAGGATCGGACGGTTTGCCGTTGGGTTGCGTTCTTATTTGGGACGATCAAGTGGCCGTAGGCCGGTCGAAACTATGCAATTCCAGACTGAACTGGGCTCAAATCTCTAAGGATATGGAAGAGTGGTGACAGACACACTTTGGATCGCTGAGCTATCAGAGTTAGTTAGGATAAGGTTTTTTGAATATTGTTATGTACTCTCAAGTAGATAATGAAATTAATTATGAACTTACCAAGGATTTCGTAAAAGGTCGCACAAGTAGAAAAGCCAATCTGAATAGCCACCATGATTTGCTGAGATTTGTGTACACCATATTCCCAGGATGTAGTGAGTTCACACAGATGCCTTTCGATGCCCATTCTTCACTCAGCATCTGTAATGCAAATTATTAACTGTTAATTTTAAAAAAGGTTTCTTTTAGTAAAGGAGGTTGTTTGCCTGAAAGTAATGGAAAGCCATAACTCTATATAAATTACCGCACAATTTGAATAGCAGGATTCCAATCCAGGTGTAGCGTGGCGCTACCTTCGAACCAATCGTCACTTTGTATCATGTGACTTGTAGTCAAACACTGCCCCGTAAGAAATTAAAAAATAAATATGGTAATTTAACTATACCCTTCGGCTAGCAAATAATTCGGTAACATTAATTTTATTTACTGGTTTAATGGGAGAGACCTTTTCCCAGCAGTAGGACAGTTTAGGCTAAATAAAAAGTAAAAAAAAAACATTACCTTTGCTGTAATAACATTGTATAATTTGGAATTGTTATAGGCCAGCATAGCATTATAAGTATCTTGTTTCATTGCCAGATTCTGCTTTATAAATGTATTTTTCAGACTGGCAAACCTGAAAATATTACAAAAATACTCATTAACCTATTATACACAGCAGAAGAGGGTGGATACAGGCTGAATAGAGGAAAAGAGTTTAAGAAAAAAATATTTTTATTACCTGTGAGATTCAGAAGAAACAAAGACAACCCGAGAACCTTTCTTTAGGAGAGGCTCCAGTAACAAAGCAAAGTAGAAGTGGCTGAGATGGTTTACTTGAAACAAGGTCTCTAGATTGTCTTCCGTTTCCGTGTACGGCAGACCAAACACTCCAGCGTTGAGAATCAGCATGTCTATGTGACTGAAATTTGCAGAGGTTATCCTTATTGTATAGTACATTACTGCAGCGGCCACCAAAGGAAGCATTGAGGGAAGAAGGTGTAATAACTGTGTCCATTAATACTCATAGTTCCAAAATTGACAAAATAATGCTCATATTTCCAAGCATGTTTGAGAAAAATAATTTTACAAGAAATCTTCAGTACAGCATTGTAAGCAGAATGATAAGGACTTTTATGATTGTTTTTTAAGGAACCACAGAACCGAATTGTAACAATAATAGAAGTTTTTCCAGTGTTCAAACACTAGACTTTAAAATAATTGTTTAATGTAACAAATAATTCCATTGTAGTCTTTCAAGATGGGTGTGAAAAGAGTTCATAAGTGAAAAGACTATACATACTCATAGGTGCGTCTAATTTCTAAAGCACATTCCTTAACACTTTTCAGTGAAGCCAAATCAAGTTTGACTGCTCTTAAATTGTCTGCATCAGCATTTGTTTCTTGTACAATATCCACAATAGCATTCTTTGTAGCTTCCATATTCCGGTTGGCGAATATCACAGTGCAACCGTGCCTTGCTAAGGATTTGGCGGTTTCATAACCAATGCCAGCATTGGAGCCTGTTACTAGGGCAACTTTTCCTGATAGATCTACTCCATGAAGTACCTGAAATGGTTTTTTGTAAGTATGATAATTTTTTGAACAGCACAGTACATCATTATGTGATTAAAGTTTTGTGGTAATCTCAAGGGCTAAACTACAGAGCTAGCTGAGTGTGTAATGAGTTTAACACATAAACGAGGTTTTGCTATTGGCGAAGGTCCCGGCATCCATCTCCTGTTACATCAATGTATTTACCTGATATGCAGTAGAAGACGCATCGTATCTCTGACGGAAATCATTTGTATATCTCTTTTCTTCCTTTGCGAATGCTAGTCTAGGATCGATGGTACTTGTGCTGCCGGTTTCTTTGTGGATATATACCACCACACCATCTCCATCAACAGATTTGGTCCAGCCAAATGGTAGCTCTTTTGGGATGATTTTCTTTCTTCCCGTCGAAGGGTGTGTCCACTGGGTTTTGTTTGTGTGAGCACTGAGAAATTAAAAAAGCCGTCAAGTTGTTGAATTTGTAGAAAAATACATGACAAATTGAATCACGGCTTACTTTACGTAGAAAACATTTCCATCCTGCGTACTTTTTTCTTCCCAACCTGGTGGCAGTTCATCTTCGCTATCAGACTCGTAACTATTTTGCATGATTTCGTGTTTTATCTTCGTTTACCGAATGTGTGCTCGGGTTCTAAGTAAATAATAAACTATAATAAAATGTCAACCGTAGAACAATTTTTATTATTGATTACACGAAATAAACACAGCACTTCACAAGTTCACAGCGGCATCTAATCATCCAAGCAACATCCAATAATATCCAATTTAATTTATTTTAACGAAATCAAATCCATATATTAGAAAATATAGATACTAGAAAAAAATAAATCCAATCCAAACAAAGTTTATCAAAGGCCAGTGTTGCCAACTCGGTATCAGATATTTGGGCTAAACTAGATCAATTATTTTAACAAGCGAAGCTAATAAAAGTGTATTATGCCGGTTTCAATAACTGCGGCCCGATCGCACTAATAAATTACAGCTGAACCGCTACTGAACCTCAGCCGTTTCTTGACTTTTTGAACATTTCGTATCGCGCTAATGATTTTATCGTAAGTTGAGCCGTAGCGTAATTAGAGTTGGATCGTTAACGCTGTCAAACGAACGGTTTTGCTAAAGTTAGTAAATTACAACTTTTTCACGATCGTTGTGCGGTGCTTTACCACTTTTAGACAAAATTATACAACAAAAACAGCAAAAACTTAGGTAAAATGTATGCGTACATGGATTAATTGGAAAGGGATGGATTAATTGGATGTAGCGGCGGCTCGGAACCTTGCGAGGAAGAAAAATACAAGTGCAAAGACTTAGTGCTTTTTATATGAGTGATAGGCAGTTTATAAAACATTATAGACTGTTTAAGGAGTTAACTCGCCAAGTAATAACAGAGTTAACCCCTAATAAGCCACCCACGCTTCGTTCTGATGCTTTGTTTATTGAAACCAAGGTAAGGTTATGTTATGATAATTCCGCATTATAGCCATCAAAATCTTACTTTGTCTTTCCCTAATGGTCTGTGAATAAGCGAAATATGGATAGGCTTTACATTATAGCGCTAGCGATAGGCAAAACTTTACATTATGTTTGTACCTACATTGTTTTTTTCATGTTAACAAAATTAAGTTTCTTGACAATAAAATTGTTCTAGGTTTTGGGGCATTCTATGCCACTGGATCATATCAGATGATTGTAGGAGATAGTCAGGAGCATTGTGTGTCACAGGCTGTGTATCAAAAGCCATTCAGCAAGTTACAATAGCCATATACATTAATATACAAGTCAATTGTAATAAATAAAGCCTTCCCATTTAAACAATGTAAGAGGGAACATGATAAATGAGAATAAATGCATAAATCAACTAATATAATTACAAAGAATACATAATAAACATGTAGGTATACCTACTAATATAAAATTACATTGCTTTGATTCACAAACCACCAAAGTAGTTCCAAGTAATGCGGGCTATAAATCCTCTTACTATTAAAAGAAACTCATTGGTATGTGCCTAATTATGTGGTCCACTAGATCACCTAGCTTAGGCTAGGCTATAATGTTGTGATTATTTACTAGGAACAATGCCAGAAACAAAAAAACAATTTTCTTTTTTGTTTTTTAGAATGTTTAAAACGCCTGGATTACTGCATTGTATCGATGGGGTGTGTGTTCTGCTAAGAACATCGAACGGTATTTTAATAGAAAAAGGATTCCATTCCCTTAATATTCTGATAGTAAGTACCTAGTGTATTATATTTTACACTTGCCAATTGGTCATGTTATGGGAACAACCCTTGTAATTCCTACCCTTTTCTTTCAGATATATGCCACAAATTTAAATATATTATGAGTGCATGTTACCCTGGGTCTACACATGACAGGGTTGTGTGGTCCAACCATCCAATGAATGGTTATCTTGAACGGCTTCACACCGTCACTGCAGATGATTTGTATATTTTGGGTATGTACAAACTAATCTAGATTTTATGTTCTTACTGGTTCTTTACTGGGCAAGCGTGCTACACCTTTGACCACATCATCACTTTCCATCGGGTGAGATTATGGTCAAACGCTAGCCTAGCCTCTGTTGTAAAAAAAACTATGTGATGTGTTAGTATTTTCTTGAGATTAATTTATTTATGTTCTTGTTATTTTAGGATATCCATTGAGGAGTTGAGACCCACAATTAGGACACCTATCTCAGTCTGAGATCCAGGCTGAGGGCTATCATTATCAAGATAGATGATAGACACTTGAAAACTAGAAATGTTGCTGAACATTGTTGAAGTGTTTAAAGCTTGTTTCAGGTATAATTTAATTGTGTAATAAACAAAACATAGCACTTTATATAATAATAAATGAATTTTAGGTTATATATTCAAATTAATAAAAGTGTTGTAATAAAGGTATTTCATTGCCGGTGCTTGTTGGTAGACATGATGTTACATTATTCACTGATAGCAGTGCAAAGTATTGTGTCATTTCATTAGATTAACTACTAGGTTTATCCCTTTCATTTTTCTTGTAATTTAATTTTATGTGTTATGTTAATATTATGACTAATGTGTGAATATTTTAAGAGGAATTTCAGTGAAGCAAGATAAATTACTTAAGGTATAATAAAAAATACTTTACATAAAACATGTTTTTATTCTGAGATAATATAATATAGTTATAACTATTTTTCATCTTCCGACTTCACAGGATGACTTGGGGTTGTGTGGGCCTTGCGGTGGTTGACAATAGGTACTGAAACAACAGATAACAGATAGTGAGTTCCATGAGTATCAATATTTGAAAGGCAGCTTTATGATAGGAAGGATACTGCTGGTTATTTTACTACATAATTTATGTAGGTACAGTCAACAACAAAAGTTGCTGAACAATCACACTTTTTTTCTATTATCCACATCATCTTAGACACCAATTTTTGACCTCATCATCACCTTAAATCAGGTGTGTTATGTTGTGGTCAAAATGATACCATATAAAATGTAAAAAAAAAACAATAATAATTACTGATTTGAAACGCATTTGGAAAATCGAGAACGATCAGCTACTTTTGTCGCTGACTGTACACTAAAACAATAATAAATTTGAGCATCATCATAGAGCTGTGTGAGCTGTGTTTGTAGTGCTAGGGTTAGCTACCACCTACAAGTTCAAAGAAAAATCAGTCCCCAGCCTCTGTTTTCAAAGGTTAGGCCCATTTAGGCCATCATTAATCGTGAGCTGCGGTCAAACTATGTAATATAAAAAGATATGACAGCTTGGACATTTGTTTATACAGCTTCTGCCTGCATTTCATAACTGCGGAGGATCATCACCCTTACAATGTAGTTGTGCAAGGTACTGTCTGTCTATCCTTAGGCTTTCTCATCCATTACATTTACATTATGAGAATTGGTTTAATAAAGTAAAGTATTATGTACACATAAAAATTTTACTATGACAAATATACTTACATCATAATTTGAGGTAAATTGATTCTGTTTCACATCAAGCAGAAGGCCAATATCTAAGTAGTACAGTAGGGATATTGCTGGGTCCAAGCTGGGCTAGCATTTACGTTCATCATTTTTCCCTGGCTCTGCATTTATGGTCTTCCACATATGCAACAATATTTTCTTTGCATTTATGCAAGTTACTGTTACTGTGTTGCTGTTACTTCTGAGTAACTAGGTAAATAGTACCTTCGCCCATTCTTTCCCTCTTCTGGCAGGACCTTCCGCATTGATATGGCCCTCGGCGCATGCTTGCCATATTCGTGCCGCAACTGCAAGAGCCTCTTTGGACCGTACCCGTCCCAGAGCAAGGTGGCGGTGGCTTCCCAGGAATTCTATCAGTAGCAGCTATGCATCAGCAGCGCTCTTCCATTTCCAAAGTCCAATGTGTTCACAATCACAAATAGGTGAAATACTGTGCCTATTATGCATAAAATAGGTCAGTATCGGCACAAAAATATACTTCATCACAGCACCAACCAAATACTTGATGCGGAAGTTCAATAACTCGGTTTTTAATAGTTAAAATACTTGTAAAAGTAGGAAAAACTTTCCTCAAACTATTATTATTTTACATGAGTCAACGAAATGTCGCGCTGTCATCTCAGCATCTGTCAAAACTAGAGTAGTGAAAGTCAAATTTTCTGTGCAATTAGTCGATTATAGCAGTCTAATAGCACAAATATTTGCTAACATGTCTCATCTCTAACAACGATCGCTGAAGCGCTACGGTCCAGTTACGGTGCATCTCAAGTTGGCGTTTAAACATTAACGCAATACCGAATTCCATATTAGCTGGAACGGAATTGAACCCCATGCGCACCGTAACTACAGCTAGACCTGAGACGTTCGTAGTTGTTTAAAATTAGCGCGATCGGGCCGCAGATCTATCAACGGTTTTTCATTATAAAGATATAAATTTGACATATGATTCATAGAAGTAATGTTCCCAATTTCAGTTTAAATCTATGGTTCTGATAGAAAATAATTCTATAGGCTACGACATATTGGGGCAATGGGCTAATTCATTATTTATTAGGCTAATCTTTTAGAAAAAAGTGTTTTAAAAAGAGCTGAATCTAGCCAATAAAGGTCTACGTTGGCATTACTGTTCCCAGGATCACATGTTCCACTGTCAGTGTCACATTTTGACAGTGGCATTCGGTGACATTCATATTTTGTTTTGTTTTGTTATAGCGTCACACGATTAGTGTATTTGCCAGTGTCAAGTATAAAATATTTCAAACTCAGATAGTTGATTCAAGTTTAAATGATGATGATGATGTCATCATCATCATTTGATAGTGTTTTAGTAGTGGAGCTTTACATAAACTTTACACGGACTTTTTTAGAGCAACTAGAAAAGTCACTTTCACAACTTTATTTCAATTTCCCATACTCGTACACATTAACGAACACATAATGGTTATTATTATTACACATTATCACTCGAAGAAACAAGTTTTGGAAATAAAAAACGTAGTATATAGTCTATGAATAAAAACAAAATCTTTGTTGACAGTTCAAAGTCCTTTCATATATTTTTTCCAATGTCGAGGTACAGAAGTGCGTTTACGAAACTTATCCTACATAACTTCTTTTTTTCACCTTAGGAGCAGTTGTAATTTTTAAGCAAATATTTTGATTCAGAATAGAATAAAACACAACTTTTATAATTATTTAAGCTATTTTAATTTGATTCGACTAGATACAACTTAGCCAAAACTTATAGTACTTATGTACATCTAATTTGTATAAAATATAAAAATATTAAATAAAACTAGAGCCGGGTAATTATTTCCGATTTTCTTCTCACATCAATGCTTCGAGAGTTCGGCAAAAGTAGGGACAGTCCAGCACACACTGTAAAAAATATACCGAATGTAATAGAGTTAATTACACAATTAATATACAATAGTAGTTCACTTCACCCTTCCTTCCCTGCACCATAGCCTTTGTTTGTCTTCTTTAATTTAGAATGGCTTCTTAGCGTTCGCTACGGCTCCGCTAATGCCCAACAAAGGTCCGGGCAAAGACCCGAGAATAAAACGGCATAGGATAATAAAAAATAAAATACAATTTTTATTCAAGAAATGGGGACTTTTTTGGCGGCAATCGAATTGTCAACGTGAAAATTTTGTTTCTATTTCTAAAACTTGTGTTTCTTCGAGTGATAATGTGTAATATTGGTGGATTATTAACCATTATGTGTTCGTTAATGTGTACGAGTGTGGGAAATTGAAATAAAGTTGTGAAAGTGACTTTTCTAGTTGCTCCAAAAAAGTCCGTGTAAAGTTTAAGTAAAGCGCCACTACTTTACTTAAACAATATCCTCATCCCATCATCTCATCATCATCATCACCATCATCATTTTTTTTTTTTTTTTTTTTTTTTTATTTGTTATGGCGTCACACGATTAGTGTATTTGCCAGTGTCAAGTATTAAATATTTCATACTCAGAGAGTTGAATCAAGTTTAAATGATGATGGTGATGATGATGATGATGATAAGATGATGGGATGAGGATAGTGCTTAAGTAAAGTAGTGGCGCTTTACTTAAACTTTACACGGACTTTTTTGGAGCAACTAGAAAAGTCACTTTCACAACTTTATTTCAATTTCCCACACTCGTACACATTAACGAACACATAATGGTTAATAATCCACCAATATTACACATTATCACTCGAAGAAACACAAGTTTTGGAAATAAAAACAAAATTTTCACGTTGACAATTCGATTGCCGCCAAAAAAGTGAATCATCATTTAAACTTGATTCAACTCTCTGAGTTTGAAATATTTTTATACTTGACACTGGCAAATACACTAATCGTGTGACGCCATAACAAAACAAAAAAAAGAAAAAAATATAAGGGTAACAAAAATGGTTAGATTGTGAACTAAGCACTAAAGAATCATCACACTCATCAGACAAGAAAATAATAAGATTGGGGATTCTAACGGAAAAACGGAAGTGGGGCGGGATTTTTTGGGTTTTTTGTGGGGGTAGAAAGATAACTCGATATTTGTACGGTAAGTAGGTACCTGCCTACATAATAAGTCTGAGTGCTGAGTGATGTTTTGACTTTGTTTTATATTATACCTACTTATACAACCGTTTCTGCGTGTGGCTTAATGGATAGTCCATGATCAAGATAAACATTGCTTTAGTATTATTTACCAATGAGCAATCCTCCGAAAGAGTAGAAGGTGACCTCGCAGGCGGCATTCAGCATGATCCCAGCGACGTTGGTGCCCAACACCGAACCGGTGCGACCAAGCATCATTGATAAACTCACAGCCATGCCCCTGGAAACAGAAAAAGAAAATCGAAGAGCTCTACCATAAAAAGCCCACACAATAATATACGAGTACATAGCCCTCCTCTGACCCTTAAACACGATTTCCTGCATCTAAGGTATCAGCTAGCTAGGGGACCTGTGGCGACCTCCTATGGCAATGGGCAAACAGCTAACTGCGTAGTGTGAGGTCGCGGTTTCGATTTCCGTTGGGGGACTAATATTTGCGTAAAGTAAAAAAAAGCACAGACATTTGTTTCGTGTCTGGGTGTTATGGATGTGCGATCCGCGAAGTTTACGTGGGGTCATAGCAATTAGCAATGTATGTGATATTTAGATATTTCTAGGTATAATTTATATCGTCATCAGAGCTCCACAAACTGGCGACCAACCTAAAAGCTCAATTACTTACTTATACCTACCACCATCATCTCACACATACAAATCGCGCATAAAACATCAACACAAACCTACCTCAAATGAGTAGGGAAGATTTCCACCGCATACGCATTCACGGGTCCAACCGCGAGACCCATAATAGGCAAGGACGACAGAAGAACGGCAAACAGCATGTCTTCCGTTATGAAGTTGATCAGTATACAGAATACTCCTATGAGAACATAGACAAGGATGAGAAGGGATTTCTTCCCGATGAATTTGACGGTGCTGCTCACTGCAACGGCAATCGCTGCGCAGCTGACGTTTGCCACTGAGCTGATCAAATACGTTATGTCGTCTATTGTGTCGATGCATTCGCCGGTTTCGGAAGTCTGAAACAAAGGTAATTTTAATTTATGGCATCTCTATTACCGATGTTACGAGTTGAATAATCGAATGAATTTTTCAGCTTAGCCTTTAAATGCAACACAAGTAGACGATTCAAATAGTCGTATGACTTTTACATCATAGCGTTTGGACACCACACAAGTCCAAACAGTCAAAGGCGGCGCCACGCTACACCTGGACTGGGATCTGGCTCTCGAGTGAGGCTGCCGGAACACACCGATAGGTGCTTGGTGATAGATTCTTAACTTGAGTGTAGCTAGCGAGCACAAGAAAATGCTTTATCACCAAGATATAATATGGTCTCATCACGATGTTTTCCGTCACTGAAAGCTCGAGCTCAGCTTGCTGCTTGGTCTCAAAGTCATAGAAATATTTAGTTTTTAGTAGAATTCAACATTTCATGTTGAACTGAATTAAATTGAACGTTAGCTTTTTGACCACAAGTCAACTGATTCTGAAGTGACGATGTGGTCGAAGAAGGCGCCACACCTGGACTGGGAACTGGCTCTCAAGTCAGGCCGCAAGCGTTAATGTCAGTCCTACAGATTCTTTTAACATTATTAGTTTTTGAAAAGTTGACTAAGTATTCGTAGTGCATGAGGTCATCATACATTCATACCTCATTCAGTCGCTGAGCTATAACCTGACATGCAGTTAGCCCAGCACCGGAGCCCGTCATGACTCTATTCAAGATATCCGGTACCCACATGTAGAGTCCGTTTAATCTGCAACAAAACTTTTATATTAGATACTTTAATCAAACTTATGCAACGACCACATTGTCGCGCGATAATTCGTGTGGCGCTGTCGACAGCGAGCAGTGGCGCCAAGGACATTTGTGTTTGAAATGATGATTCGCGATAGGACAAATTGCTTTGTTCGACTTGTCACCATCATCAGTTTGTGTCAGTCCACTGCTGGGCATAGGCCTCTCCTACAATATGCCACTGAGCCCGGTCATCGGCTCTTGTCATCCAGCTACTTCCAGCCACTCTGCGCAAGTCGTCGATCCATCTTGTCGCAGGGCGTCCTACACGTGAGGTTAAGTATAAATATATAGTTATAGTTAGGTATTAAACTAAGCATTCTTACGGCCAGTTCTAGCACACATGTCAAAAGAAACTTACGTTGCAAATATTCCAAAAAGCAGAAACCCATTGAGCGCCAACCATTTAAGGAACGGGGGTTTCAGAATAGGAACGGTTTGTACCTTCAAAGAAGTTATAAAACTGATTTGCTGCTTTTCACCTGCATCCATTTTTAGTTGTTTTACCTGAAAAGTGATAATTATATTACTTATAATAGTGACCTGCCTCTCCATACAAAGTTTTATAACCTATTTGACCCTACATAGGAGTTATATAAAAGTCCTTACCCTTACATTACCAAAAGAAGATACCCTGAAAATTGTAACTCTTGTTGTATTGTATTGTAATTGTATGTCTCTTTGATCAACGGTCGAGGCTGTGCGTTGATATGTCAATAAACGAGACTTGTGGAAGTTGCTTGGTCATCTTCGTGCACACTGAGAAAAAAATCCTGACTTTCCTTCTGAGTCTTACCTTCCAAGACCGATTCCTTCCAAAATGTAACCTTTTCCTTCCTTATTTTACTTTAGTTTTCCTTCTGAGTTAAAAGGGAAGGAAATTCTTTCTGTATTTCGGAAGGTCTTTTTTCTCCGTGCACCATCATCATCATCATTGGCCCGTAACAGTGCACTGCTAGATATAGGCCTCTCCCAAGGTACGCCACTGATCCCGATCTTTAGCTATTCCTATCCAACTACTGAAATCCATTCGGCGCAAGTCATCGCTCCACCTAGTTGCAGGGCGTCCTATATACACTACATTTGCCAAGTCATGGTCTCCACTCAAGAACACGTCTGCCGGGTCCTGGCATAAGCCGTAGGCTATTTAAGTAGATACCTACATTTACACAATCTGTTTCAAGAACTTCTTCCACCACTATACTCACAGGATATTCTTTACACGATTTCCCCTTATTCCCTGCATATATTGTTTGTAGAACTTTCAGCGCCTCATCGTGTTTCCTTTGAGATATCAAGTATTTGGGACTTTCAGGGCCAAAGGTCAAAAGTGCAGCGCCTATGATGAAGAAGCTCGCGTAACAGATTACCAGAAGACGCCATGATCTAAAGTAATAGGCTCCAAAGTCTATTCTGAAGTCTAGAGGCAGTATACCCCAGGCCAACACTGAAATATAACGAAAGCCTTAAAAAATCTATGAAGAATGTCGCTGTAATTTTGTACAACCTTGGGTAAGTTCATATTAAATCGACTAGAAAACAAATCGAAATTATTTTAATAATAGTACCAACTATTCTCATACTTATTATATAGAGGTAGCATAACTTGTACGTTATTACAATATGCCTAAGCCACATTTAGGTACCTAATCACACAATTTCCTGTCTTGAACTTATTCACTTAAAAACGCACTCCATCGCTCTAGTTAACTTTTATTAATATTTCTTTTAGCATACACCCATGCACTCACCGCATACTTAATAAGTTATATGCGGATTTGCCATCGCTCAAAACGGTGAAGGAAAACATCGTGAGGAAACCGGCATTCCCAAGAACTGCAACATTCAAGGGCATGCGACATCTACCAACCCGCACTAGGCCGGGTGGTAGATTACAGCCCATACTCTCTCTCTGAGAGAAGGCCAGAGTCCCAGCAGTGAAAGGCTGATAATGAAATGCACTCACATTCACATACACATACTCACATATTTGATTTTGTGATTCTTTATAGTGCACCAGTATTTACTATTAATACCTTCTCTTAGATTAGCAGTTTTTGTAATTATAGTGCAATCAAGTTTTATCCTTCTAACAAAATTATGGTTAATTAGAATGAACTATAACATCTACTGTTTAGTTATTAATAAAATTGATTACACTTACGTGGTACCAGAGCGGCGCCTGTTATCTGTAGTGCATTCGTCACCGAAAGGATCACATCTCGATACCTCTGCGGTAGTATTTCTCCGATAAACGAGTACGGAACAGCGGCAGGACACGCTAGGCTAAGGAAGAAAATATTCTTTATTCAATTCTTTGATAAGTTAGGCAAGTATCTCTGGTTAATAGGTAAGTATGGTTACATTTTATACAAATAGTACTTCTATAATAATAATAAATAATAATAATAATGCCCGCACAATCACATACATAGGCTCTGACCCCTAACTAGGTTTCCCTGTATCTAGGGTATCAGAAACTACGAGGATCGGGGATCCACAACACCCAGACACAGAACAAATACATGTTTTTTTTTTTTAGTTAAAAAAAAATATTAGATAATTACTGATGGTAGAGCTCATAAAAACAGAAAACTTTTACCATGTTAACGCGTTGGTGAAAAAAAAAGAAATCCTCCCTACTAATATTATAAACGTGAAAGTTTGTGAGTATGGATGGATGGATGGATGGATGTCTGTTACTCTTTCACGTAAAAACTACAAAATGGATTTGAGTGAAATTTGGAATGGAGATAGCTTATACCCTGGATTAACACATAGGCTACTTTTTATCCCAGCAAAGATTTCTGCGGGATAACGGGAAGACGTAGTTGAAACCGCGAGGCGCAGCTAGTATTTACTTACATATTATTAGCTAGTATTTTTAGACGCCGAAACGTATATAGCATTTTTCCTTACCAAAGCGATGTCAAGAACTTGCAGATGGTGAAGCTGATAATGTCCGGCATAAACGCGGACAGTATGCTCAGCAGTCCAGCAGCCAAAGAGCTGTAGATGACCACCCGCTTACGCCCTTGCGTGTCTACCAGATAGCCCCAAGGAAACGATGTTATCACGATACCTGTAACCCGAGAAAGGTCGGTTTCATTAGAAAAATTGGGCCGATTATTAGAAGCATGCTGCCGTAATGGTAACAATGAAAACTTTTTTTTTCAACCTAAGACTGGGTTGTGGGAAAATTGTTTAAATAATTAAGCGGTATAGACCTAGACTGGGCTTGCCGCCCGTCGTACAGTCAGCAGCAAAAATGGTATCAAACTCGATGTTCCTAATGCTTATGGGATGAATGGTTTTTTTACAACTTATAAGGAGGGTTAGACTACAGCACAACACAGTGATGATTCGGTCGAAGGAAGATAAAGAAAATCGGAAAATTTGTTACTGTTTAACGAATTTTGTCGTTGTTGTTGATATATTTCAGTCAATTGTTAATTTAAATTATAGAAAAATAAAATGAAACCCACCCGTAGCGCAACATGTGAAATTTCAGTTTGCACGAATTAATAGGTAGGTACTTAATATAAAAATAACAAAACCAGTTGGCTATAACGCAGAGTAATAATAAATCAAACTGGAAATGTAAATAATGATTAAAAATAAATGTATAGGTTATTAGATAAGTACGAGTACCTCCAATTCTCTTTTCTTCCATTTTACAAAAGTATCTTTTGAGCAAAATACAATTTTCTTCAAACAAAAGGTGGGCAAGCCTAACCTAGACATAGTCTGTTTATTTATGTAAGTACTATTTAAATTACTGAAGTCAGTAAAGATGGTAAAAAAACTTGAGTTTGTAGTGAAATAATTGCTCCAGTTCAATTAGTTAGTAAGGAGAAGAATTTAAAATGTAATCGCGTGCAATAGATGACCTGCTAGGCGTTTCTTCTTTTTACTGGCATAAGGAAGTTGAGGTAGCTCATTTTAAGTTTGACGTTTTATAATAGTAGAGGAGCCCATGATCCTAAATTCAAAGGTGACTGACTGACGACTGACTGACATAGTGATCTATCAACGCACAGCCCAAACCACTGGACGGATCGGGCTGGAATTTGGCATGCAGGTAGATGTTATGACGTAGGCATCCGCTAAGAAAGGATTTCGCGATAAACTGTAGCCCACGCGGGTGAAACCGCGGGGAACAGCTAGTCAGCCATAAAGTTGTTGTGAATAAGTAGATAGGTATCTTCTGGGCAAGTATGCTATATAATGCTTACCATATCTTCAAGGCAAGTACTTAAAATGCTCTATAGTGTAAATGCGCTATGTGCTAACAAATATTAGTAGAAACTTCTAATTGGCCTTCTATATATATTCTACTTTTATGTTTGTTACCTAGCTGTTAGTTTCTTAAATAAATAAATAAATAAATAAATGTAACAGTCAAGGCTTAGGCCTTCAGAAGGCTTGTAAACCTTGACACCAGGATGGGCCTCTGGCTCATATAAACTTATTTGCTTACTCTATAGGCATTAGGCACTATGAAAGCAATGAGGGCATCGTTTTTATCGCTCTCATAAAATTAATTACCTACTCCGCCTTCCGTTTCTTCCTTATCATGACGAAAACTGCTTGTCAAAAAAGGGCAATATAAGTGTCTTGATAACATTTGTGCATCCTTACATACGCTTTGGTATTATATAGGTATGACTATAAATGCAAGTGTGTTTTTTGGTTTGTTTTTTTTGGTCCTTCTTTGTCCCAGCAATAGAGCAAAGGATTGTCGCGATTTTTTTGCGTAGATAATAGAAATCTAGTTTATGGGCTGGTGAGTGACAAAATACTTTTATCCCGGAATAGAGCACGTAGACTCCAGATTAGTTAATTTCTTGTTCATTTTTTTTAGTGTAAGTAGGCTATGTTTGCATGTTAATTATTAATTATTTCTCTTTTTGTCTGTGGAGGCTTTTAATTGGCTTTTATAATTTATTTTTAGAACTATGTTGTATTAGTAGCTGTAAGCCACCCCAATAAAATAAAAGAAAATAAAATAAAATACGTAGTTACCTATATATGGAATAGAAGCGATGAATCCTCTCGTGGAACTACTCATGTCCAGGTCACAGATGGCGGCAGGGAGCACAAACGAGTATCCGACTGGCTCCACGATTGCAGCAATGAGGAATATTGACAGTACCAAGCTGTATTTTATGTTATACTGGCCAATACCTGTGAATAGATATTATGTATGTTTTATAGCGATGATGGCTCAGTGGTAGTGACGTCGGCTTGCGATGCGTAGGACGTGGGTTTGAATCCTGCAATGAGCTTGAGCTTTCGGTGAAGGAAAACATCGTGATGAAACCATAGCTTGGTGGTAGGGTATTTTCTAGTACTCGCCTGGCCACCCTCTCGTTAAGAATCTGTCGCCAAACACCTATCGGTGTGTTCCGGCAGCCTCACTTGAGAGCCAGTTCCCAGTCCAGGTGTAGCGTGACGCCATCTTCGACCGCATCGTCACTTAACATCAGGTGACTTGTGGTCAAACGCTACCCTGTAAATAGTAAAAAAAAAATAAAAAAAATGTATAAATGATCGCAATAGTTGTAAGTATTGGGCGTTTGTCTTTTTTGTTCTCTCTTCATAGCGCTCGGTGGAATTATAATACATAGTAATTTGTATTGAGTACCGCCTTCATTGGGTAATATTTTAGTAGAACAGAAGTGTGAAATAAGGTGTAAAATCTACATATATTTAGTAATATTATTCTAACACTGGCTACACGAATGTACGTAAGGTAAAGTCATCTGACCCAACACAAATAGTAAACTTACAAATCTTATCTTTTTGTGAAGTTCATGTGGCTTATCATTGTGAGTGTGCAAACGTTTCGTTATGCATTTATATTGTTAATTATTTAGAATATTACGCGTGTAAATAGTAGTACGGTAAAAATATACCTATGGGTAGGTATGTGCATAAACATCTATGCAAAATTAATGTTATGCGTAACAATATTTAGGTATCAGGATGTTAATTATGACATTAAGTTTTATGCGAATTAGTAGTGAACCGAGGCGTATTTAATTTTTTGCAGGCTCTGGACCGCCTTTACCACCTTGTGAAAGAAGCCGACATGGGGAAGGAGGCCGACATGGGGAAGGAGGCCGACATGGGGAAGGAGGCCACCAGTAAGGAACCACAGGAGGAGAGGAAAAAACCGGAGCCCTCCAGTCCTGAGCTGGCACCGCAAAACCTGCTGATGGTGTCGTTGATGGAGAGCCTCAGGAAGCACAGTCAGTTAGTAGCGGAGTGCAAGCAACACACAATCGCACTAACTGACAAAATCAAGTCGCTTCCTGCGTCGGAAGGTGTGCTGGGATCGGCGCAATGTGTTGGAGAGCATAACACCAGCGAGCTCCTTGCGGAAGTGAGGGGACTACGACAGGTCACTGAGGAGACAGGAAAGAAAGTTGCCCATCTGCAGGAAACCGTACCAACGTATGCGGACGTCCTAGCGCGACCTGCCCACCAAAGTCCCGCAAGGAGCTCGGCAAAACACTCCATAATTGTGTCGTCTGACATAGAGAAGGACACCAGCGAAGAAGTGCTCGGAAAGATCAGGAAGGAACTAAAAGCGAGTGAGACAGGGCTGCAAGTTGAAAAGATTAGGAAAGTGAGGAACCAAAAAGTGGTTCTCAGCTGCAACAGCAGAGAGGAGCTGGAGAAGATGACTCTCAGGATCGCCAAAAACCAAAACCTGAAAGTTGAAGAGGCGAAGAACAAAGACCCATTAGTAATTATAAAAGACCTTCTAGCGTTCAACACCGACGGCGACATCATAAGATCTCTGAAGACCCAGAATGCGGGTCTATTGGGGACTCTGACCGACGACGAGTCCAGGGCCACGGTGAGATACCGACGTAGGGCCAGGAACCCTCATGAGAACCACGTGGTGCTACAGGTGTCTCCCAAAATGTGGCAAAGACTGACGTCGGCGGGCAGAGTCCACATAGACCTGCAGCACGTCTACGTACAGGATCAGTCGCCATTGGTACAGTGTACGAGATGTTTAGGATATGGGCACGGCAGGAAGCTTTGCAGGGAAACAGTCGACCTATGCAGTTACTGCGGGGGCCCGCATCTCAGGGCTGGCTGCCCAAGCTATCTCGTAGCCGAGACCCCTTCCTGCAGGAATTGCAAGGCGGCAAAGTACCAAGAGACAGGCCACAATGCCTTCGACCGAGAGTGCCCTATACGCAAGCGCTGGGATGAAACAGCAAGGTCCAGTGTGGCGTATTGTTAAGGGCACCTCGGTGTATAAGGTGGTACAAGCAAACCTGCAGAAAAAAAGGTTGGCCACCCAGGAGCTCCTCTTAGAAGCCGAAAAAAGGGGATTCAGTTTTGCACTGACTCAGGAACCCTACGTTGGCGCGACGGGGGAGCTCAAGCGGTTCACAGGAACCAGGGTTGTTCAATGCGAAATGAACCGGTCGAAACCTGTCAAAGCGGCGGTCATAGTGTTCGACGATAATATCGAGATTATAAGTGACCCGTCTAAGACTACCGAAAACATAGCTGCGACAACCCTGAAAACTGACAAGTGGACCCTGGGAGTGATCTCGGTCTACTTTGAGGGTAGTGAACCGCTGGAGCCCTACCTGGATCGACTCAGGCGGGTTCTTGAGTCAATGCAAACGGACAGGATTCTAATAGGAGGCGATGTCAACGCGTGGAGCACATGGTGGGGTAGCACACGGGAAGACGGTAGGGGAGAGGTCCTTAGAGGCTTCCTGGATGAGATCGACGTCCACCTCCTAAACCAGGGGACTGACCCGACTTTCGATACGGTCCGTGGTGGACGCCTGCTAACCAGCAACGTTGACATAACCGTCTGCACAGCGAACTTGCTGGGGAACATCACGGACTGGAGAGTGGACGGATCGGTCACTGGTTCGGATCACAACGCCATCACGTTTGATCTCAAACTGGAGAAACCCGGACCCAGGACATTCAAAAAGACGACTCGCCTATATAACACCCGGAAAGCTGACTGGAGTCGGTTCACTGAGGTACTCCAAAACTCACTTAGCGAAGACAGAATAACACCTGAAAAAATAGATGGAATAGAAAATAAATTAGAATTAGAAGAACTAGTAAATACCTACATTAACTGCATCCAAAAAGCATGTATAAGCTCTATACCGCCAACTAAAACTAAGAAAAATGAAATCAACATACCGTGGTGGACTGATGATCTCGAACGCTGGAAGGGTGTTGTACGCACGAAGAGGCGAAGAATAGCGTGCGCTGCCCCCCGAAGACGCCCCTACGTAGTTAAAGATTACTTGGAAGAAAAAGAGAAGTATGAGGAAGCAGCCATGCGAGCACAGACCGAGAGCTGGAAAAAGTACTGCACGAAGCAAGTCAGGGAAAGCCTCTGGGACGGGGTCTACCGGGTCATAAGGGCCGCGTCGGGAAGACACGAAGATCTGCTCCTGACTGAGGATGGAACTGTTCAGAGTCCAGAAAGATCTGCCGAGTTGCTCATGGAAACATTCTTTCCAGATGACAATGCCAGTAGTGATACTGCTATCCACACTGCCATTAGAAAAGAAGCTGGAACCATGAGCAACCAGACAGCGGACGACGTAGATGACCCACCAGTCACCCTAGCCGAACTTAAGAGGACTCTGAACAGTTTCAACCCCAAAAAGGCCCCAGGGTTAGACGGCTTCACGGCGGATATTTGCTGCCGAGCAATATCTGCTGAAAGGGGAGTCTTCCTGGGGATAGTGAACAAGTGTTTCTCCCTGGCATGTTTCCCCGCCCCGTGGAAGGAGGCCGCCGTCGTGGTGCTGAGGAAGCCAGGCAAGACCGACTACAGCCTACCGAAGTCGTATCGACCGATTGGACTACTGTCGATCCTTGGGAAGGTTCTTGAGAAAATCATGGTACGGAGAATCCGCTGGCACCTATTACCAAGAACCAACCCAAGGCAATACGGCTTCGTGCCACAGAGGAGCACCGAGGATGCCCTGTACGACCTGATGCAACATGTCAAAGGCATCCTCGAGAAAAAAGAAATTGCCGTGGTGGTTTCCTTGGACATCGAGGGTGCTTTTGACAACGCATGGTGGCCATCCATTAAGGCCCAACTTATACAATATAAATGCCCACTAAATTTAAGGAAACTTATAAATAGCTACTTTGAAAATAGAAGTGTCACTGTCAACTATGCGGGCAAAACCTGCAGAAAGAACACCACGAAAGGCTGTGTACAAGGATCAATAGCAGGACCAACGTTTTGGAATCTGCTATTGGATCCACTTCTTGTCCAACTGGTCGAACGTGGAGTGTACACACAGGCGTTCGCCGACGACGTGGTCCTGGTATTCTCCGGAAAACTGTCTAGCACGATTCAAGAGGAGGCTAGTGGCACCCTCGCTCACGTGCATGCATGGGGAGTCAATAACAAGCTTAACTTTGCTGCTCATAAGACCTGTGCCATGATAATAACAAGGAAGCTCAAATTTGACACCCCAATTATTCACATGAACGGGAATGCCATTCAGATCGTCAACGAGATGAAGCTGTTGGGCGTGACGATAGACAGGAAACTGACGTTTAACAGTCACATCTCTAATGTCTGCCGGAAGGCCACCAACATATACAAGCTGCTCGCAAGGACAGCCAGAATACAGTGGGGGTTAAATCCGGAGATTATCAGGACCATATATGTCGCGGTGATAGAGCCCATTGTTTTGTACGCTTCCAGCGTGTGGGCTTCGGCTGCAGAGAAAATAATGGTGCAGAAGCAGTTTCGAACCCTACAAAGGGGCTTCGCTCAAAAAATCTGCAAGTCCTACCGCACTGTCTCTCACAACGCCGCGCTGGTACTGGCTGGGCTACTCCCCCTAGACCTTAGGGTGTGGGAGGCGGCCCAGTTATACAAAGCAAAAAGAGACAAGACAGCGGTGGCACTTGGAGGCGTGCAGATCGAAGAGCGAGTCGGTTACCTACAGGCCCCACATCCAGCCAAGGAGGTGGAAGTAGATTTCCTCTGCCTGAACGATATGCAGCCCGAAACACTTAAACAACATCAACTCCCGGAAACTCAGATCTTCACCGATGGTAGTAAAATAGAGGGGAAAGTGGGGGCTGCATATACGTATCAGGTGGGAGGGGTGGAGACCAAAAATAAGAAAATGAAACTCGAGTCGTTCTGCACGGTCTTCCAGGCAGAGCTTTTCGCACTATATCAGGCCACTGAGTTCCTGCTTAAAGCGAAGCAGACCACGGTAGCCGTGCTGAGCGACTCGAGATCAGCTCTCGAATTGGTCCGGAACCCCGATACTTTCCACCCCTTGGCCTTCGCGATCCGGCGGAACATCGCCAGTCTACAGGAGAAAGGTTGCAACATCAAGTGGTACTGGATAAAGGCACACGTAGGTGTGCCTGGAAACGAAAGGGCGGATGAGCTGGCCAAAATAGCTGCTCTACACGTAAGAACCAAGGCATACTACGACCGATGTCCAGTATCACATTGCAAATACTCCTTGCGTCAAAAAACGATCGCAAAGTGGGGCCAAAGGTATACCGAGGGTAGCACCGCAGCGGTGACCAAACTGTTTCTGCCAGAAATAACAACGGCCCATAAAATTGTGACCAAAATGAAATTGACACCAATCCTGACGCAGGTGCTGACGGGGCATGGTGGGTTCTCGGCGTACTTGAATCGGTTCAAGTGCAAAGAGAGCCCATCATGCGTCTGCGACGCGTCAGTAGATGAAAGTATAGTGCACTTGCTACTGGAGTGTCCTAAATATGGTGCGGCCAGGTGCGACCTGGAAATCAAAACAAACATAAAGTTGACTGCTGCAACACTGTGTGAGATGTTGGCGGGAAAGGATTCCAGACCGCACCTGATCGCATTTTGCACTGCAGTAGCAAGTGACGCAATAAAAAGAAACAAAACAAGGTGACAAAGGCCTTGTCTAAAAATTAATAGGTAAGAAACGATATGTACTCGCCGCATTCTGAAGAATGCGAGTCAGAAACATATAAAAAATCGGAATATATAAAATAATAACATAAAATCTACGTCGTCAAATTCATCGTCCATACTTAAAATTGTAAAAAAAATTAAATAAATAAAACGAAAAAAAAAAAATACCTCATAAAATCAAAACTACATAATTAAACTTAAACAAACCTAAATTTAAAACTACATAAATAACTAAACTTACAAACCTAACTTAACCTTCAATTAATGCGCAATCATTAGAGCGCTTTTATTATAAAATGTGTACAAAAATCAAACCAACTTAATCTATAAATAACTTAATCAAATATAAAAATACTTCAGTTTAAATCAACATATCATAAACGCAATATATAACATAAAATGGAATAAAACATTAAATATACTAGACTAAAAACAAACAAAACAATACCATCACCTTAACATACGAACCCAAAAAAGGTCTCCGTAGAAATCGGGGGAAAGTGGTATAATAGTATATTATTAAAAAAAAAAAAAAAAAAAAAAAAAAAAAAATTTTGTACTGTATGGTAGCAATGTCCGTTGTACAATTACATTGTGCACTAAGATACAGCGTCACATGTATGCATCACTAAAAATAAACACATAGAGTATGTCTCCTTCACTGTGGAGTGAAACTAATGTATTTAATACTATATTGACTCATTTTACCATACCACAATACACACTCACTCAGGTGTTTTAGCTTCATTATTCATCAGTCAGTTGTCATGTTTTTTTAAGTGTTTTCCAAACATAAGAATAAAGCATTCAAATATCTCTTTTGTGTGTCAAGGATTTGAGAGGTTGATTCCTCTGTTCAGATGCACATTTGAAAATCAGGCCGGCGGGCGGGGTACCAATCGGGATGATGTCAATCAAATCAGTATAGCCACTGTATACGTCTTCATATATTAATAAACAAGCGAGACTAGTTCTTAATTCTAGTAAAGTAAATGTGGAAACCTGACTAGCGTTTCATTTTCAGGTTTTAAATCGTTTTCCATATCAGAAAAAGGATATACCTAGAGCAGACAGATACTTAAGTGTACACCTACACCCATATTTTTCATTTTAGTTTTGAAGTGAAAATACTTGTTAATTGCGTTTTTGGTAATAAACTATTTTCACTTCCTTAATTCTCACATCGTCTTCTGTATCAGCTGATAAAACGACTAGTGTTTTGTTAACTGGTATTTTTTTTAATTTTTTTTTTACTATTTACAGGGTAGCGTTTGACCACAAGTCTCCTGATGTTAAGTGACGATGTGGTCGAGGATGCCGCCACGCTACACCTGGACTGGGAACTGGCTCTCAAGTGAGGCTGCCGGAACACACCGATAGGTGCTTGGCGACAGATTCTTAACAAGAGGGTGGTTGGTAGCTAGCCAGGCGAGTACTAGAAAATACCCTACCACCAACGAAATATAATATGATAGCAACAATAATAACAATAATAATTAATACAAACATTACAAGGTTACACAAATGGTCGTCCTCACATTAATTGTTTATCAATATTACACCGTCTATATATACCTACTTATAAAACCAAAAAAAGATCACGCATTACACTGTAATAATAAAAACTACATAATGGCATCATACTATAATAATAATTATAATGTAAAATTCCATGGCATAGAAATTATTGAGAATTTGATATCTCAGGGCAACGACCACAGTGCATAACCGCGCATGATTTTGAACTGTTGAAGTTCAAAATTCTGGTCGCTGCTGCACTATTATAACAGGCGAACGACTTATTATCTCGTCACTCAGTTATACAAATTAATAATTAGATATTCTCACACAGCAGACAACAGTCGGATCCATAAGAATCCAAAAAAATCAAAGTAACGTATATAATTATAGCAGTTTACTTCCAAGGTGCTCCCAATGTTCCCAAGCGTATAATACTAATCCTCGAAATTCTGACTAAATTGCCAAAATCGACAATTAATTTGTCATCGGTATGGTCGCCCAGTGTGCAAAATTCGAAAGCCCTAGACCATGTTAGTGCGTGAATTTGGCTGGAAGGTAGAGTAGGTGTATTCCAAAAAACCTAGCAAAATAAAAATAAAAACCTGAAAACAACACCCACCTGCGACAGACAAGGCCTGGTCCAAATCAACTGCAAAATTTGCATCTCTATCCACATTTTCGGCTACGGTAACCACTTTATCTTCCATATCGCTTATTTAAAGCTGAAGTCCCATTCATGAACACGCCGTCAACACCTTATTAGAGTAACAGAAGTGTCTATTGACTTGTTAAAAAAAGGGAAACGATGCGTTGTTGTTTTTTTATTATTATTTATTTACGATTTATAAAACACGTCCGATATATTCGAGAGATAAACGCTACGTCGACGTTATAATTTTTGCAAGCGAGTTGAAAACAATACCCTTGTGTGTAGGTACCCACTGCCTGCCTACGGTATTATCACTAAGTTTATTAATATGTCATTAAATAATTGGAGATAGAGTATTGTGATATCGCAGATTTTACAACCAGTTACTAGCGCGAGTTCTAATCTTAGATATTATCCATATTTTAGTGACTAAACGAGTAGCGTTGCCTACGCTACGGGCAACGACGCGAAACTGGAAGAATCCGTAAACTGTCGAACTATAATCAAGCCAATGCTTGTCTAAGAATGAGTTTTTTTTGCTAATTGACGTTATCTTTCAGAAGATAATAATCCACTGCCACTTTGATAATAATTAAGGTTAATGTCATCTAATTCTGTAAGTAGTTAGACTTGCTTTTATGAAAAAAAACAAACGCCCTAATAAGACCCTAAATCGGTTTGCTTGTAGGTAAGTAGAGCACTTTTCATTCAATGTAAATCGTTGTATTTATTAAAATTGAGGTAAATTTACCAGTAGTAATCAAGTAATAAAAGTGTACTTAAATTTTTTTCTAATACTCATCAAGGCTAGTTTAAATAGAGGTCGTGGTTCTGTGCCATCACAACTACCCCGTAAGTCTGTCAGGAGTGAATCTGAAAAACAGCCTGCTGCCTGACAAACGTATGACGTATAAAAATTTAGTTTTGCAAGTCACGCAGTACTGAATCATGCTTGCTTGCGTTTTCTTATAAAGCATTCGCTTTTTAATACGTGGTGGCATTCCAGTAGATACGAGTAAATTCCTTTTTATTATACCAGAATAAACGTTTCAATACAAAATACTAATTACATCGTATTTTTTTACTTATTATAAACCATATCTGTGTAATTTATTTTTATATCTGTTTGTGTCAAATATTCTACTGTCGCATTCTTTCAATCCAAATAAAGTCGCTTATTTAATAGTTTAAGTACAAGTAATCGATCTAAATAGTACTTAAACTAGATAGCGCATTCTGACAAACGTAATAATTGTGATTACCAAGGCACTTGTATACCTACTAGATACCTACATAATAAATAGATTGGATATAAAAAAGTTTTACCCACACGTTCACGCTCTTTAATTTTTCGTAGAAAACAGTTGACAAATACTAAAGAGTTGTTTTGGATCGAATATTTGTTCTCCTTTTCGATTTTTTTCATAGGAACAAATTAACGTTTCGTTAAATTAACCTGTCTCGTTTATGTGGTAGCGATAGCGGCAGGTCAATGAACTTTGTATCAGATGCCAATGTGTTTTGGATTAAACTTGAGACTATTCTGTTGGAGACATCGTGTGTATACTCACATGAATTAAATGATACCGCACGTTCGCAGGTGGCACATGTATTTTGGTTTCCTGAAAACTCAGTGCTCGTGAGTTTAGTCATCCGTTATTAGATATTTAATGATTATTGTTATAAATCATTTCTATTCTTATTTTTTGTGCCGCTAGATTCCGTTTTAGTATCGCCTATTATTTCTGCAACATCCTGAAAATGATGTAAGTGGTTAACACACCTATAGCAAAAATTTATTAAAAAATAATTTAAAGTCATACATAATGTACAAACAACAAAAACTTGTGTAACTTTAATTAATTGAACAAGAAATAAATTTAAGCAATCAACATTTTAATTACCCACACCTTACCTCATCATAGATAAAGTGACCTAATTTAAGAGACATACAATGATTGTTGTGTGTTAATAACACTGTTATCAAAAATAATACACAATATATACGGGTACAGCGTACTGGATTTCGTCAGTAAACAGCAGATCCAAGGGTCCAATCAAGTTGGTCTCCCACAGTAGATATTGTTTAAGAAATAGATAGGGAAACGAGAAGACGGCCGCTTATGGACATCTGCAATACAAGGGGCGCTACCGACCCATATGAACTCTTTAAAAAATTGAATAAGTTTTTACAACCTTTTGGCGCAAACGCATTTTTTATTACTATGCACCAGTCTCAGCGGCCTTGTTCGTTGTGGAGGTGGAGGCAGCTTACGAACTGTTTCTCTGAACTTCACTTGGCAAGCTGTCAACATATCAATCTCTTCTTTCAGCCCCTTGATAATGTCTTGCAGCGGAACCAATTCTTGTTCATATATCGTGATAAGAGCATCGCGTATATCACCACTAATCTTTTTACTGTCCTTGCTGGCTTCTGATTCGTTGACATTATTGGAATTTAGTACTTTTTTAACTGTATCTAAAATGGTAATACGGGCCTATTTTATTTTTCGCACAGGAAAAACTAAGTTCTCTACCTTAACTAACATTTCCTCTTATCAGCTTTTTCACATAATTATGTAATATATTTTTCTTTCACATAATATTAATCATTGGCAGACTTAGAGAGAGATGTTGTTGTCGGAGTGTTGTGGTTCTTCGGAATGCCGGTTTCCCTACAATGTTACCTATCTTCAAAGATTCAAAGATTCAAAGATTCAAAGAATTTATTGCATTCCATAATGTACAATAGTTAGTCATAATATAATTAAGATCAATTATGGACCCTGTTGGGCACAACAACAACATTACTTAAAAACTAGAGGAGAGGAGGACTGCCATCAATCAATAAAAAACCTATATGCCTACTGCAACCTATGTAAATCTATATAATATATTACTCTATACAGGAACTCCCCAACGACAAAATCCAAATGCAAGAAATGTTTACTAGATATTATCTAGTAAACACTTCCCGCACCTAGACCCCGTCGCTAAGGAATTCCTGTATAGAGTAATATGATTTTTCCTTTAATAAGTCATTTAAACATCTTATGAATTTTTTGTTATTGTTCTGTTTTTTTAAAAATTCCGGCAGCTTATTATATATTTTTATCGACATCACGAATGGGCCTGAAGAATGTAACTTTAGTCTCGATGTAGGTAACATAAGTTGATTTCTATACCGTATTGAGCGGTTTTTATTTCTAGGTAAGTCTTCACGCTTTGTGTACAATTGCGGATTGTTACGAACAAATTTGCATAACTCGAGAATGTATATACTAGGCAAGGTAAGGATTTTTAATTTTTGAAATTGTGGTTTACAGCTGTCTGTTGGACCTATGTCGGTCAGTATACGAATTAGTTTTTTTTGTTGATTAAAGAGCGAGGGTACATTGGTGCTATTGCCCCATAAGATAACTCCATAGGTAAGCCACGCGAACGCATAAGAATAATAGGCTGCTTGTGCAGTTTTTAGGTCAGTAGTCTTTTTAACTTCGCGGAGGGCGTATGTGAATGATGATAATTTCGATTTAACTTTTTTTATGTGTGATTTCCAATTTATATGTGTGTCTATAACTAATCCAAGCAGCGTAAATTCATTAACTGTTTCTAAGTGAGTGTTGTGGAAGATGAAGTTAAAATTTAGGGACGCTTTTTGATACGGATGGAAAATTAATAGTTTAGTTTTGTGATAGTTGATTTCAAGGTTGTGTGCGCTCATCCAGTCGGTGGTCTTATCAAGTACCTCGGTAAGTTTCGCATTTAAGTTTGTATCATTCTGAGATGAAGTAAGCAAGGAAATATCATCAGCGAATAAAACGCACGTTTCATCAATGGTTTTAGGAAGGTCATTAATGTATATTAAAAACATTAGACATCCAATGACACTTCCCTGCGGTATAGAAGCGTTGGTGATTTTTTTATCAGAGCGGATGCTACTTATGATCTTTTTCTCATTGTTAAAATACTCGAAATAATCTTTTGTAGTTTTGAGCAGTTGCGGAGCCCAAGATGTGATTCAAACTCAGTATCGGCAACTAGTCAGCACAAGTTACCATTTGGTATGTAAGGAAATACAGACAGACATTATTATACACATGATATTATGCAACAAATTAACATTGTTCATACATTAATTGAGACAATAAATCATAAAGATACTGCACGCAGTATTAAAATTAATCCTTTAATACTGATGCAGGTTCATATCTCACCTGGTACATCTGTTTTAATTTTCTTTTCCATAAGCACTTCATCATTTGTAATATAATTTTCTTTTAAATCTGCCAGAAATCGATTTCTATTTTTAATTTGAACACATAAATCGTTTTCTTGATCAATCGGAATTTTTATTTCGTTTGATTCACTGTCTAAAAAGCACTGGGCTACTAATAACGCATCGTTTCGACGTCTTCCCGGAACGTTTCCACTTTCAAAACTTTTAATAACTCTATCGTTATTTTCATCTTTATAAGATTGTATTGCTATATCCAACTTCCAAGGAGGTGTGCCATTTGGGAGTATCTTAGTAGGTTGCGGCGGAGTATTGTATGAAACTTCTGAAGTATCATATTTCAATCCTGAATTTGATTTTATAGCATTGTCTTCATTTTTATCTTCGGTTGCCTGTTCTGGCACTATTCTACCTAAAAGTATTTGGTCAACTATGTCCTGGTTTTCTTTTATATGGTCATTATCTAAAATATTCTTGAAATTTTCATCGTCTTGATTACTTGATGTATGTGTGTGTGGAGCTGCTCTATATTTTAAACGCATACTTTCTAAAAACGATTGCATACTATCACTTTCATTAATGTTATGCCTGATTGAGTCTTTAATTAAAATAGATAAAGCTGCTGTCTCCTCAGAATCAGACTTCAGATACTTTTTGTTGATGCTAACTTCAACAGTTTGTTCCCGTTTTAAAATAGTACTTTGGGAATCTAGTTTAGGCAATTCACTATTGATCTCAGAACCAGCCGTAGTAATTTGTGGCTGGGTATCACTTTGAAAGTCTCTTGATTTTTCAGACATCTGTCTGCTATTTTCTAAGTTGTGGATATTTTCTTGTAAAATGTTATCTTTTGAATTGTCTATGGTGTTGAGAGCATTAGCTGCATCGGGCGTTTCAGGGGTATAGTATGTTTTATGAGTAAAATTTTCTTGACCGTTTTTATCAAAAAATTTAAGAGAGTTGTTATCGTCAACATTTCTATCAATGTTGAGAGCGTTAGCTTCATCAGGCGTTTCAAGGGTATTGTATGTTTTATGAGTAAAACTTTCATGACTGTTTTTATCAAAAAATTTTAGAGAGTTGTTATCGTCAACATTTCTATCAATGTTGAGAGTGTTAGCTTCATCAGGCGTTTCAAGGGTATAGTATGTTTTATGAGTAAAACTTTCTTGACTGTTTTTATCAAAAAATTTAATAAGAGAGTTGTTATCGTCAACTTTTCTATCAATGTTGAGAGCGTTAGCTTCATCAGGCGTTTCAAGGGTATAATATATTTTATGAGTAAAACTTTCTTGACTATTTTTATCAAACAATTTAAGAGAGTTGTTATCGTCAACATTTCTATTAATGTTGAGAGCGTTAGCTAAATCAGGCGTTTCAAGGGTATAATATGTTTTATGAGTAAAACTTTCATGACTATGTTTATCAAAAAATTTCAGAGAGTTGTTATCGGCAACATTTCTATCAATGTTGAGAGCGTTAGCTTCATCAGGCGTTTCAAGGGTATAATATGTTTTATGGGTAAAACTTTCTTCACTATTTTTATCAAATAATTTAAGAGAGTTGTAATCGTCAACATTTCTATCAGAAAGTTCTTCAACATTTTGGTTTAAAACTTTCATATTCTCCCTTTCTCTTTTATCGCTGAAAAGAGTGCCTAAAAGATTTTCTGGTTTAATTTGTGATTCTATCACAGGAATATCTTCTTGCAATATTTTATCTTCTTGTTGGACGGTGATACCGTCAGCCGGATTGAAATAGTTATCACCTGACTTTCGAGGTAATTGCATTATATATTCGAGTTTGGAATCTTGTTTACTAACATCGGATTCGTCGTAATAAAATGTCTCTGGTGCTAAAAATTTTTGTTCTTCAGGAGTATCTAACTCCTTTTGAGAGCTTAATGGGGATGGAAGGTTGTTTCTGAAGATAACATCAGCCATAGATTTTAATGGTTCGGTAACGTTTTCCCAAAGTTGCTTTAAAGCTTCTGTGCTATAGTGGTTAATCATATTATTTTCTTCTCCCTCACAAAGCTTCGAAACGTCATTAAAATTTTCTTCTGTAGTCATGGGCTGAGAGAGATGATTAGTCACATCTAACATGGATTTTTCTCTATTGTCTACTAGTGGATAGCTTTTACTATCTATTTGATTTCCAGAACAAACACCGGTAATATTGTTATCTTCTTTTATCATGTCTACAATAGATTTTTTTAAAGTTAATACGTTTTGGTTTGTTGCGGTTAATATTACTTGATTTCTATCAGTTTTACTACAACCGACACTCTGTGTTTTATTGTAATTTGTGGGTTCCGGTGTGTATTCAATTTTACTACTGTGGACATCTAATGATAGCATCTGTCCATCTTCTAATAAAATATTGTTTTGCGTATCTTGGGACGCGATATCTCTAATCTTGTGTGGTTTAATTTTGTTTTCTTGGTTTAATGAATCTGTTGTTTCATTAATAGTTAACTTTTGCGTCAATGCTAGATTGTTTTCATCTGTATTAGTTTTCATTTTGCTTTCTGCGATACTAGAGGAATCAATTTTATCATCAATGTAATTTAATCTTTGTTTATCTGGTAAAACTGAATTTATTTTAGAAACACTAGTTTCATCGAGACCTTTTTCATAATTCAAAATAGACATATCATTTGTTTGAAGAGGCTTATCTGGATCGTTTATATTTGAGTACATATTGTCATTCGGCATTAATAATTTTGATTCTCCTTCAGCTTTTATTTCTGTCTCGGTGTCATTTTTTGTAGATAGTGTAGTATCAAATGTCCCTTCATGTGCGATTTGTTCTGGCCCATCATCGGTTTCTTTTATATCACCCTTTATTACAGCTCGTAATGCGATTGGAATAAAAGTAGGAACATTTGAAGCATATTTTAATTCTTCTATATCTGGTTGAGATGATTTACGTGAAATTATTAATAAATCACTAGGTTTTGTTGTTGTTAGTAAAATATTATGTTCGGGTATTTTATCAGTTATAGATAATTTACTTGAATTTATTTCTGAATCATCAGGTTTTGTTGTGGTCAGTAAAATATTATGATTAGGTTTCTTTATTTCATCAGTAAGTTTCATATCATTTAAGTTACCATCCCCAACTTTACTATCACTTTTATTGATAACATATTTTTCTTTTTTGGGCATGACAAAATAACTACCATTATCCTCAATAACTGAGCTTTTAGACTTGTCTTCAAAGGAATATCTTTTTTTACTAGACTTTTCTTCTTGTATACGTAGTTCACTCGAATTTGATGAATGTGGATAAGTTATGATCGAATTAGAATAAGTCGTAGGGGTTTTCAGAGCTTCAGCCTCATAAATACTCTTTATGGTGTTAGCCTCAGTTGTGTTTTTGTTATCAGAGTTATAAAAATAATCATCTCGAGAACATTTCTTATTTCTTTTAAAAAATATATTCTTGAATATGGAACTACTTCTAAGTCTAGTGGTGTCATCTTTAGCTGAGAGCTGTAGATTTTGCTGTGCTGGTTGATATGAATATTTTTCTTCACCGTAAGGAGGATCTAAACAACCACCTGTAAAATGTGGTTAAGGAATTCAATGATTACTACACATTTGTATAATAATATGTTATTAAACCTTTACCTGGTTTGCATGTCCCAAAAATGTCTTTATTTCTTTTTGGTATAACTGATAAAGAATTGTAATTCTCAGTTCTTTTTGACAAAAATGAACTGTCATTCTCTTGATCATGTCCTGAAAAAAAGTGAGTGTTTGAAACTAGGGTGCAGTTGATCAAAATTTTTGTCTTGAATACCACAAACCAACTAAACAGAAGGACAACAATGTCAGTTTAAAAATCGTTTTAAAAATGTACCTGGTGAAACCATATTTAGGTTACTTGTACGATATTGCAGAGGCACCTCATCAAAATCATCTTCCATTACGACATTGAAAGACATTATGGTCAGGTCACTGCTGACGAGTCGAATTCGTTTAGGTACAACTTCTTTTCTATTCACTTTGGGCATGGATAATACTCCACGTCGCAGCCCTGCATCATTTTTTTTTCTAACCCTAATTTTTACGTTGAGAGGAGTCGATTTAGAAGTACTATCTAATTGAACTATATCTTGGGTCACTGCTACTACTTCAAATGATAGATTTTGAACGATTTGATCCACGATTGCTTCATTATCCATTATTCTGAAAAGTCTTATTTTAAGTTGACGAATAAAGGTAATAAACGTCCTCATAAAAAAGAAAACGACAATGAAGTCACCAACATGTTTATTGTTATTGATAATTTCAATCATCAAACACAACTGAATAAACAACACGGTTACACTTAGATTGCTTTTCAGTATTACAGTATTTTACTACTTCTTTATTATCGTTGTGATATTTTTTCAACTTAATAGAGTTTATAGAATATTTATCACTTTTTGTTAGTCCTAGGCTCGAGCACTTTTGAAGTATATCGCATAACATTTTATTTAGTGGCATTATTTCAGTTTCCATTTTTTTCATAAACTTGGCTACTTTTACTTCGGGCAGTTCTCTTACATAACGTTTCTCTAAAAATAATCTCTCCATATAGTCAATATTACACATTTTAAAATTGTTATTCGGTATCTGTACAATATCATTTTCAACAGAACTTTCTATTTGTCTTATGGCACCATTAACCTTATTTTCAGATTCAAATACGCGGCAGAAAATTGGTTCACATGAAAAAAATTGAAGGTTTTTGCAAATTGGATAATCATTTGTATCAATAGAGAAAACTGGTGTTTGACTTAGTTTACGTGAGGAACCAGACGATATTTCAGTCACTGTTTTATTATATTCGGTTTTAGTTTCTTGGCACCACCGAATTTTACTAACAGATTTGGCAACTTCATCTCTTGGATTGTTATCACCATTATCGTTTTTTACATGCAATTGGCTTGTACTAGCTAAAATAAATGAAAAATAGTGATGTTAATAATGACGTTGATATAGATTAACGACCTAGAAATTTATTGATGCAGGCTCAACTCAATATTTTATATTTACCATCAACTATGATATTTGTGCTAATATTCATTAGCTTATCGATATTTGTAGGCATGCCACCTGATGAGCACGAGGGACGCTGTTTTATTAAATAACCTCCCTTATTGCTAACTGTTGACGTTTCAGTCACGTTTTCATCCGATTCAATTATTCTTTCTTCGTACAATGGAAAATTAGTAACGGAATCGGGGATTTCATCTACTGAATTGCCATTTATAACCGTAATTTGTAACAGGCTTGTACTTGCTAAAACAAATTAGAAAAAATAAAATTAAATAAGTAGATACACATTTTACTTTTATGCCAAATGAATTAATGGTTATTTTATTTACCATCGACGTTTATTTTTGTGCTATCATCCGTTTGCTTATTGATATTTATATTAATATCAATTGATGACTGGTCGTGATTGTCGATATTGCCATAATCTAGGTGTTCATTTTGGAAAGTCTCGTTTGAATAAGTTGTTTTTAATGTGTTGTAGTCATGATTAGTCGTCACATTACCAACGCTTATCGTATCGCTGATCATTCTCGTCATATCTCCGGACCCTAACTTGATACAGGTTAACGATGAAGAGGGTAGTAAATCGACGCAAGAGTGAAAGACTTTTTCCAAACCGTGGTCAGGTTTGTTCACAGTCTGCCGCTTTCTGAGAATAACTTTATAAGTCATAGGTATGATGTACTCTATAAAGTCAGTTTTTTGTTTCCACTCTATTTTTTCCAGGTTTTCTATACACGTCACCTCGGGAACTATTTCCAAACAACACTTTGAATTGTTTTTCAGACAGTTCTTAATGAGTGGTGTAAACTTTATGCCGATGCTAGCCGTTTCCATTATTGAAACACTTTTGGTAATTGATTAATCCAAAAATAATATTCTCTGTAAAAAATAAACAAAAAGCTCCATTGTAAAAATAAATTGAACAGTTATTAGCATCCTTGCAGATAAAAACAAGGGTGTACCTAGAATGCATATAGGCATCATTTACATTAATTGCTATAATTGAATAAATCAGTAATTTTGCGTCATGTTCATGCCGTTTGTTTTATTAGAATGTTTATCAATGCCCTGTATTTTTGGTACAACTGTTATTATTAAATAGGTACTAACTACTAGAAACCTACAATAGCATTGTAGCTTTTATCATTGAATTTAAAATGACGATGATTGTAAAAATAATTACACTTTAAATATTATAATATACCTGGATTACCTGGTCTATGTATAGGTATAGCTCTGACCCCTAACTAGAATTCTATGAATCTAGATTATCAGAAACATGTGGATCAGGGATGCACAAAACCCGGACACAGAACAAATTTCTCAATGCACAAATATTTATTCCATTTCGGGAATTGAACCGGCAACCTCCGTTTTCACAGTCGGCTGTTCATCCATTGCGCCAAACAAAGGTCGTCATAGTAAAATGTTATGGACAGACGAGGCCGTGAAATAGTTGTAAAGAAAGTGATCAACCCACCGCAAAGCTATTGCAACTCATCAAACCATAAAACCGTAAAGCGATAACTTTAGTTACATAATGATGTTACGTCTATATAATTCACTAGCCGCTCCCCGTGGCTGCACCTGCTTGGACTACTGTTAATCGTGATAAAAAGTATTCTATATCCATTTTTAGGGTTCAAACTATCTCCATACCAAATTTCATCAAGATCGATGCAATAGTTTTTATGTTTATCCGGAACAAACAAACAATCAAATCTTTTTCTCATTATAATTAGTACAGATATAGATTACCAACCACAAGTGAGTATTATGAGCGTGGAATATTGACAAAGATTATACAGTGACTTGCCAAAAAACATTGAATGCAAATAATATGTTTCCTTTGAATAACATTTATCATCCATTCCCCCACCGTATTTTATTTCCACCTTGTATAATTATACTATATGCTCAGCTCAGTAGCGTACCTTGGGACATATGCCTATATGTCCAGCAATGGACTGACACAGGCTGATGATCAAATCTATATCCATTCCAATGTTTCAACGTGATTGAGTAACAAAGTTTATTATTAAGTTCTATTACATAGCAAGAGTATACAGTGACTCTCGAGAGAAAAAGGAAAATCCATTACCAATGACAACGTATCGATTATGATATTAATCTATCATTATCATCATAAGTCTAGTCTGTCATTCCACTGCCGGACATAGGCCCAGTGTTGCCAATGCTATGGCAATTACCATGTTCTACGGCTATCAGGCCAAAAAATCACAAATACACGGCCCACGGCCGCAAGTCCGCAACCCTGTAGCCGTAGCAGATTCTACGGCTTTTCATAAATTCTACGGTGATTAATTAATTTAGAGGTTTGTATGCTCAACAAGTTTGTACCTAAAATTTATTGAATAAGACGAAGAAAGAAGAGTTAATAGAAAATATTAGAGGATTTGTACAGGGGATAATATGTTTAAACAAAATTTAAAATTTAAAGTTATTAATAAATTGCAAATTGTTACTTTTTTTTCAAACAAATAGAGAAAATTTGCAAACATTAGCCAAATGGCGCAATTTTAGGGTTTTCCTTTTTTTAAGTAATGACACGGCCCTTCGTTCGTCTCTTCCCATACAAACACGGCTTTTTAACCTAATGTACACGGCCAGCTCAAAATTTTCACTGCCAACACTGCATAGGCTTGTCCCAAGATATGTCATAGAGCCCGGTCTTCTTTGGCTTTTCACTTTGCAACTGGCCCGAAAGTGCCAGATGCCTCGTCAAGCCAAAGAAAAGCCTAACTGTTTTTGAATTATTTTTTTTTATTTTCTTTACGGTAAATATGATCAAACTAACTGCACTGTTAATGTTCTGATATGGAGATTAGATTTACTCTGTCGTATACAAAGGATAGTCTTACTGTGTCTATATTGTCTCCTTGTGATTCCAAGTTTCTTCAAAGCCAGATCAATAAATCACATTCTATCGATTTCGATTAGATACTTATATGTTATCGATTGACCGACGTGTCTACTGTCATGTGAATTTACGAGGTAACAACTCTACAACAACCGAATATGCTCTGCTTGTGATTTCATAGATTCTATAAAATATTAATTATTTTATTAATTAATCACTTACCTCAGAAGGCAAAGTCAGATAAACTAGACATAAATATAGCAATTTAAAATTTAGGTATTCATTAAAAAATAATACAATTTATCACTAAAATTTTGATGGCATTTTTAGAAAGCTACTTTAAATTGACAGTAAAAGACAACTTTCTTTCAAGACGTAAAAATCATAGAAAAACATTCCTCAAATAGGTTGCATATAGGTACATACTTACACATTACCCGAATAAAAACGAACTTATTGTGTAATGAAACTTTTTACTAGAAATCTTACTGGCCTGTATCACCAGCACCACCACGTAGTACGTGTATCGTTGTGTGTGGCCACTATTTTTGCTGTGGTATCGGATTGCGATCCTAAGGTTCGAATCGTACAATGAGCTTGAACTGTCCGCGAAGGAAAGCATTGTGATGAAACCATATGATACCATTTTTTGGTAGCTAACTAGGATATATATAGGTAACTAGCTGACCCGGCGAACTTAGTATCGCCAATAAAAGTCACCTTTTAAACCTTCCCTGAACTCCCACAAACATTTCAAGATCAAAATTAGCCAAATCGGTCCAGCCATTCTCGAGTTTTAGCGAGACTAACGAACAGCAATAGATTTTTATATTATGAGATAATGTGTTTTAAAAGTAGGTACCTAAGCTTTATTTTGTACTTTTATCAAGTAATATTGTTAGCTACGAGCTCTGCAAAGATTTACATCTATTTGTTTGTTATATCTGCTGTGAGTGCATACATTTCCAGGCTTATTGTTATTCAAAAGACAGTTTATCAAATGGTAGGTAAATAATAAACACCTGCTATATAAGTAGGTACCTACGTGCTAAATTTCTACGACGCGCCTACGATTTGCATTAATTCTGTTAAAGTAGGTACCTACCTGCTTACTAATTAGGTACGATTATATTACTAACTATATTGTATATTGTTACTTATTTTTCTGTTAGTGTGCTCCACTTGAGAAGAGGCGTAGCGTGGCGCTCAACCGCATCGTCTCTAACATGAGGTGAATAGTGGTTAAACGCCACCCTCAAAATGTCTGTGTTCCGTGCCAATATTCAGAAAGAAGGTGTAAAAATAAAATGCAGTACACACGTAAGGCTATTGAATTTATTATTTTTAATTGTCAAACTCTCGCTACATTACAATAGTTACTTATACCATCAATTTGAATTTGTAATGATTACAAAACTTTCACGATATGCGAACAAGAACATATTACTTTACGATCATGTCACCGCTTACCACAAACACAACAAAATCGATTAAAAAAAAAGTTATATTTAGATAAATTCCTACCGTACTCGAAATCGGTCAATGTATGTACCAGCATCATACAAAAAAATACGATCACAGCTTCTTTTACAAATTACCCATTAATTTTTACACACATCACACTTTTAATTCTATCAACTGCAATTTTGTACAATATTTTTTTTTCGGACATTTAAATAATAACTAAAAAGTAGTTTAGTTCTTAGGATTTAGTTTAATTTTCTATCCAATTGTATATATATTTTGTTGTTTTGTCATTAAATATACCAATAAAATATATGCATAATTAAATGTCTTAAGCAACATAAAAATATATGATAATAATAATGTTGTAAAGAGTGATAACTATAGTATGTTTTCAGTTTTCAGCGAAGTATGTCAGCTTTAACCAAACTAATTCACACTTCAATTGTGTTTTCATAAAAAAAAAACAAAGTAATAAGTAAATTTTAAAACTATTTTTTATCAATATTCGCACGAAAGCGAACACAAACCAACGAAATGCTACTAAAATTAAGGAAATCTGAATACGAGAAAATATTCGTTGCATTACAGTCAGTGACAAAAGTAAGCTGTAAGAAAATAGAATAGATGCTTAGAAAATTTGGAATTTTGGGCTAGGGCAAATTGTTGCTGACTGTTCATAAGAGAAACATTTGCTAGTACAACTTGTAGTTTGAACTGAATTATCTATAGGTTTCTAGGTTACGATTATTTCACTAAAGGTGATAGTGGCGAGAAATTCAATTCTTAAAATATTTTATTTCATAAACAGGTACTGCAAAAGAACGTCATTAGGTATACACTAACTTATTAAGTTTTCTTTTATAGGAAGTATTGAATCCTCACTACTTTCACATTTCACTGTTTCAATGTAGTATTAGGTAAGTACATATTTATATTCACCTTATCTAGGTAAAAACTGTGTTATTAAATATTTATAATTTATTATAGGTAAGTACTAAGTTCTTAGAAATATCGACTAGACTTTTGAGATCATATTGAAAGCCAATCTTACTTAATTTCTCACATATTTTCTATATAATACATTCAATTAGGTATTAAAAATATATAATTTAAAGGAAAAGAACATACGTGTATGATAAAACTGCATCGAAAGCATATACGCTGTATTTTTATACTCTAATTATTTAATATTACCTACAGTTAATGATTGAAGTTATGTTTCTCGACAATTTTCGTGTTTCCCAATAATTAAACAATTAGTACGAATATGCAACCAACATTATCTACCAACCTGCACTGGGCCAGCGTGCTAAATCACCGCCAAGCTATCTCTCTGAGATAAATCCTATGTCCACAGCAGTGGGGACATAACAGGCTGATGATGATCCATCCAAGCTTCATAGCTTTAGATTAAATATCAGAATCACCCAGTTGAAGTGGTATGGGCTGGATAAATATATCTGCTGAAGAATGGATACCGTTGTGGCATGACTGCAACTCGGCAATCGTAGAGTAGGACCCTTTTTATCTGTAATAGAATGTCTTCCGGTGAGGTGGAGCGAAGATATACGCAAAGTCAGTCATAGCAGCAGTTGGATGAGAGAAACCGAAGATCGGGCTCAGTGACGTGCTTTGATTGAGACAAACAAAACACGACAAACGTCGTAGAAATAGCCCGATACAAGCTGACCATGATGATGTTGATAATAAAATACATTAAATCCATACACAGAGCCATCCATGGATTCAGTTGGATCAGAGGAACCGAAGATCGGTCTTAGTGGCGTGCTTTGCGGCCTATGTCCGGAAATGGACCAATAGAGGTTGGTTATATCGATGATGAAATTATTATCGCAAGTGCATTACCAAGGAAAAACAAAAATTGGCAAGGCGTAACTCTAATCGCAGTACGTGTGTTTATCAGTTGCATTGACCTAATAAAACGTGAAAAATTAACAAAACTGTATTGCTTCATTTAGTACCTGCATTTGTTTGCAGGCATAAAGAAATACCTACAATGGTGTCGATTCGGTTTTGCAATCTCTAAAATTAAACTAAGTTTGTCAGGTCTAAGAGTAATGCTGTCCTTTATTTACTTCAGTGGTTAGAAAAAGACAGCAATACTATTAGACCTGTCAAATTTAGTTTAGTTTTAGAGAATGCAAAGCCGAATCGACACCAATAAGGTACAAAGATAACTTAATAAACGCACTACAATATTGAACTCAACATAAACTTAGAAATAAATAAAAATTGCACAAAAATTATAATTTAGGTTATCTTATAAAAATAAACAGATTCATTATTTGTACAAGCTTACAGTTAGGAAAAACCAAAGGAAACTTAGTTGTTAAACACAGGTATTTAATATATGTACATCATAAATGATTAATTATATTGCATAGTTGTCCCCACCTATAATGACGCGATCCACGTCCTTCCATACATTCCTATACCTACTCAAATTTGTAACTTCCATCGTGCTCTGATTTACCTTTTGTGGCAAACTCTTTCTATGTGCAACCCGCATAAAAGTATACATACATATATCACAACATACATCACTAGAGACCCGGCCCTGCTTTGTACGGGTAGCACTAACAAAACCAAAACAAAACAGAAAAATCTAATTTTGCATAAGAAAATACGACGCAAAACTACCAAAAAAATTAAACCGTTTATCCAATCACTACTAAACTTTTTTTTTACTATTTACAGCGTAGCGTTTGACCACAAGTCACCTGATGTTAAGTGACGATGTGGTCGAAGATGGCGCCACGCTACACCTTGACTGGGAACTGGCTCTCAAGTGAGGCTGCCGGAACACACCGATAGGTGCTTAGCGTCAGAGGGTGGTAGCTAGCCAGGCGAGAACTAGAAAATACCACCAAGCTATAAAACTTCTCAGGGTTACTCGCGCGCTGAGTCACCCGCAGGTATAACTTGTAGATTCTCTGAATATTTCTTCAAAATCGGTTCTGCCGTTTAGGAACTCATTTATCGCAGACAAGCAACATGATTTTCAAAATTATTGCAAACCAAAAAATATTGTGAATGTAATATTGAGATAAAAACCACTCAGGGATATTTATAATTTTCTGACGGAGAAAGAATTATCAAAACCGGATCTCTAGTTACTTTCCACATACCTACAAATTCAATGAGACAACGGCTTGCTATATCTTTATATCATTGCGATATTTACATAAGAATGGCAAATGGCAGTATTGATATTTAAAATCACATTGCTTTGTAGTCACGTCCCTATTCCAAAGCTGTTTTTTTGGCTGAAATATAAATATATTTTTATATGAATCACACACGAAACCTTACAACTAGACAATAAACGCTTTTCCGATCCAAAATGACAATACCCTCATACCCATCATGTTTTTAAGTCTACTTCTGTTTGTCTAGGCAATCGGATAACAGATTATTTTTTGTCAGGAAGATGTATAATTCTGGGTTAGTTCACAAAACCCCATTGATATATGGTGTCGGAAAAACATTTCTTATTTTATCTTTATTCTCATTCCATCTAATCTATCTACAAAACAAACCATATTAAGTATTAGGCACTGAAATTAGAAAATGAAAATGTGGCTAGCCCGGTACTAAAGTGGTCATACAATAATAATGGTAAAAACAGATGAAATAAATTTTTAATTTAGGGTATTCTTAAGAAATTAAGTTCAATTAATATTAATGAATTGTATAGTAACATAATAGATAACTAAACAAATTGCACTTAATTAAATTTTTTTTTTTACTACAACAAAATATATAAATTGATACATAGACCACTGTAGAAATCTTTTCATCTGAAAGATGTTAAAATATATTGGTGAACAATTTAAACATAATTATTTTTATGATGGTAATAAAAGGCAATATTCAAGTGAGAAAATGAGTAACGATGCATCTATTTTACTTGCAGCTATAAAAAATCGCGTTTAAATGGAATTTTATTCCGTTATGTACTTAAATGTAGCCTTTGGCCGCGTGTGCCAACTTTGCCATGAAAAATATCTAATAAATCAGTTTTATATTCGGACTTGACATATTTTTGAAATCGGTATTAATACTACATAAAAAAAAGCCAAAATAATCTTAAGCCTACCAAATAATAATACCTAAAAAGACTATATATAAAGAGGCTACACTTAGCATTATGTATGTACAAAATGACTAGAAGATTCACTCATCCATATTCTTAATCTATATTTCTTATTTTTACCTATAGCTATAAATATTCAGTTAAATTATTTAAAGCGACTATTTATCGGATTCTAAAAACCTGATATTTATATATAAGTATTTTCACATTAAGAGGTACAACTGACAAAAGGGGTATAAGATGTAGAAAATGGCTAAAATATCTATGTATAACTCGATGGTGTAGCGGTAGTCTATTATTGCAGAATATTTGTCTCGTTTGCGGCGTTCAAGCCCGTTCAGGCCAAGCCCGAAGTCAAGATGATATTTGGAATCACGTATCTTGGTTTTGGTGTTATAGATGCCAGCTCTAAACACAAAAAACAGCTATTCTAACTCCTAAGCCTTAGAAAAAAAGTTCGAAAGCAATATCTAAAATCCGAGAGAAATGTGTATTAGGTACTTAACAAAATCAGTAATTTTGAATACTTAGGTACTAGATACTATAAATAACTCTATACACACACACATAGACGAAATAAATTATGATAGGTTTTTGTAAAAATCTGTAAATCGTATATCGGTGGTATTCTTATTCTATGATTCGATGTTCAGAACAATATTCATTTCAAAAATAACATCAAACATTGCCAGGAATGTGGTATTTTTAGTGACACGCATAATGTGAATTTTCAAGTATTTAAATCAAATAAATAAATGTTGATTTTTAGTGAGTTGTACAAAATTGGGAAGAAGCCTCGTTCGCTTGTACATACTTATAAATCTAGCTTACACAAACATTTCTCAATCATTGTTTCCTTACTTATATTCCTTACTCTCACTGCTCCAATCGAAACAAAATCATAAAACTTCACATCACTCAATGAAATCCTTGTCCCTTACACGCATTATTCAGAACTTCATCACGACCGTCTGCTCTTGAAAGACACCCTTCCCGCAGGCATCCTGCTGAAATGCGCTGATGGTCGTTGGCGAGGCTCAGGTGCACAGCCCGGGGTTTTCCACCATCGACCTCGATATCACATCCGACGGTGCGATTTCCGGTACTTTACCTTCAAAGTGCCCTCGTACGTGGAACATGAACTCCGCCTTATTGGTGAATTCTTGCCTGCACATGAGACATAGATGTTGGGGGATGTGCCTCTCGGGTGCATAGTGCGTGTGCCCGTGGGTGAAGTACGTGGCAGCCCCTGTTTCATTGACCACGGCGGCGGTGGAGACGGACGAGGTAGCTATGTGCCCGTTCAGGATTTGCTGGTTTTGGTTGTGGTGGTGTATTAGTTGAAGCTTCTCTTGGTTGGATAGATGCACTTTTTCTTGTTGCTGCAAAAAAGGATGAACGTTTTAGGTTTATCGACCAGCTTGATGTCTGAGAAAGGAAAGCAACTCCTGTTAAATTTCGACTTTTGAGACAAGAAATCCTTATCATTATCAAATGAGCTAAATTTGCATATGCATATAATCCTCATGACTAAACATCAAACAAACAACAAGTCAAACATCAAGTTCTCCATACATGAAGGTAAGGAAGGATAAGGACAAAGTTTTAGAGCCTAATACATGATTTCACTGACCTGATGTTGCTGAGTAACTTGCTGAATTTTATCCTGCAGCATCTTATTGTCGGGCAGGTGCGACTTCGCGTGAGAAGTCCACTCGTCCCGCGTAGCGAATAGTCTACCACACAGTTCACATGACCACGACACTACCATCCCTGCCGTGGCCGCTGCGACCGCCGCTGTAGCTGCGCTCGTATGAACTAGGTTTGTGTTCTGAAATGTTATTATGTAGTTTGCATGAAATATTTACTTTATTAGTTTTGGTTCATGGGGTGTATATTTTAGTTGGATTGTAGAGACAAAAGCTTATTTTCAAGACATCTTTTCAAAGAGATACAAGAAAGAGTAATTAGAGAAAATCAGCAACAAAAAAGCTGTACACTGATTTTTGAATAAATTTCATGCCTTAGCTCTAAAATTAATGACACAAGTTAAAACATAAATCAAATTAGAAATAGAAACGTCTACAATAAAAATAAATAGTAATTAAGAAACTTCCAAAATAAATTTAATATTTCAAAAACTCAAGAAGAACTGATTAAAACGCGCATCGTAGACATTTCCTTGACAACGCATCGCTCATGAGACAATTTGATAAAATAAATGAATGTTTTATAAATCTAGAAAATTAAACCACAAAAATGGAATGAAAAAGATCTAAGTTAAATAAGAGCCCAACAGAGCTCACGAAATAAATATTACATGCCACCAACGAAATAAATTCAAGAACTCTCCGCGAACCATGCGTTGAATTTCATGTGATTTACCGAAAAGTTGTGTCCAGGTACCTGGCAGACCTGAATAGCCTGCTGGTGGTGCTGTTGTTGCTGCTGCTGCTGCTGAGCAACAGCAGCAATTTCAGCTTGACTCGGCTTCGTATCTTCCTGCTTCGTGATTTGCGGTTTTACATCATCAAGTTTTAACGCTGCAAACATCAGTACGATTAACTCGAGCTATTGTAAAAGAAATATGGCTAGCTCAAACAGCAATGGCCTAACAGCATAGGAGTAATTAATAATATTGGCGAGTAGAAGCAAAACTCAAACTGAAAGAACAATAAGACTAGAATCGTTAAAAACGTTTCACAAACACAACACTAGTGGCGGGTCCGCAAATTCCGAGTTGGCACAACTCCAGGATAGGACAACATAAAACCCAAAGATCCATTACAAATTGTTCACGGAGAACAAACCGAAACTGAAGACAATACGACCCAGCTTAATAATTGATGTGAAATGTTTACGAAGGTTGAAAAAGACGAAAGAAAAACAATCGATACCTCAATCAAAGTTAACTTTTATTTTATTCCAACGGCACAGTTGGCACTACATCTCAAAAACTCCACAGGAGTTACAGCGAGCGGTGTACTTTCAGTAAGAACTTTGCTTCTAAGTTATTAATTATTCTTATGCTCATACCTCATAGCGCCATACTTACGTGGTATCAAAATGGTACGTTTACCTAGCGGTGCTATGTTCGATGGCGTAACGTGCTTCAATTTATTCATATGCAGGACTAATTTGTCTCTTCTAGCGAAAGCTTTGTTGCATACTTCACAAACGTAAGGTTTCTCTCCTGGGAAAAATAGGATATAGTATGAAAAATAAGAACCCAAACAATAACATTTTAGAAATCTCGTCATGGATTTTACCTGTGTGTATCCTCATATGAATTGTGAGTTTGTCTTTTCTTGCTAATCCTTTGCCACATACAGTACATTCGAATGCTTTGCTCCCTGAAAAAATAAAGCATGCACATACTAAATGTATACAGACAACGCTGTTCAATGTTAGAAAAATAGCATCCGGTCACTAATGAAATTATCAGTCGGAAACTTTGTATTATTAGCTAAGAATTTTCTTTACCGTCATTGGTCGAGCTGGTTGCTTTTATTGCAGGGTGCTTTCTCACAACAGTGCCTTGCAATGCCTTCAATCTTGTCCCGGGGTGCATGGACCCACCTTCAGCATACGGCTCCGAAAACGGTATTAAGTTTGGCCTTGGGATGGTGTTCGTTACTTCCGGTGACCTAAGAAAGGGCAGTCAAATCTTAGTTTCTTCACTATACAAATAATATTGCGTATGATTTTGTTATTTGTTAATCGACGGCTGTTCCTTACATCGAAACTAGAGTCCTAGTAGTCGAATCTTGATGAAGCTGATAGTGGCCTAATTTAATGGCAGTCTTTGCCACCAAGTAGGTGAGTGCTACAGACTGATCTACAAAAGGATTGTGAGTGGTTTCATTTCCTTCTAACAACCGGGCATCGTC